>CM070826.1:19763094-21110594 GCA_036326025.1 Chrosomus eos | reverse complement strand
CTCCAAAAACAGCGCAGTTCTTGAGTTATCAGTAGGAGAGCGAGCTGGAGAAATAGAGTGCTTTCCATACATAATAAAACATCATTTTGTGGCAAAAAAACATGGAAATAATTTGTCGTTTTTATCCTATTATTTACTATATTTATTTGCTTGGTCAGTGTTTGTGGGTTTTGGTTCTTTTGCGGTTGTAGGCTGTAAGGACCTTTTGAAATAATTGAAAGAATTTGGCGAAAGTGATATAGGCATGTTATTTGATCAAGACTTGCCTGGAACTACTTTAGCCGTGCGTTTCCCTGAAAATAATTGCACACCTTAGACAATCGTCAACCAATCAGATTCAAGCATTCAACCATAGTGTAAGATAGAAATCATGTATACGCCACCACAGTAAAGTGAGTACAACTTTTGGACAGACCAACTGACACACAGGGGTCACTAGCATATTTAAACCATTTACATCAAGCAACATCCATTTTCAGTAGCTGATTCATCAGCAATACATCATATTAGCAATGTAAAGGCCATCTGTGCTATTGATTAAACAGTATTTCTCAATGAATCTTTCCTTTGTTGGTCTGTTTTAATCATGCACACCATACAACTGCAGTCATCTTATGCATTCATGGCTGCACAGTGCAATGCAAAGCACTATTTTCACAATGGTTGAGGTTGATTATCTGTGTCACCGCCATTCAGAAAGTATGTAATAAGAAAGGATAGATTTAATCATGTGCTGTCACGCCATCTTATGCAGTCTTGAACTCAGACATGAGTCAAAGTGACAATTGGACATGTTTGCAGAATCAAAATATGACCTTTAAACAGTGTTGTCAAAAGATATTTCGCACAAGGATGTTTTCTCAATTTAATTTATTCAATGCATGACATAATTGGGCTTTATGGTCTATGGCAAAATCAGACCAATCACATTTCTAGAAAAGGCATTATTTTTTATTTCATTTTTGGTGTGAATGGATCTTTACAGTGGATATTTAGCTTTTTTAACAGTAGAACTGCTCATATTTCAACATACACAAAGGTCAAGTCTCAGAAAGAGCTGTTTTGTGAAATCTGCTAAATGTCAGACTAGAGTAGAGTTTCTCATCTCTCTCTCTTCCTTTCTCGTGCCCTCGAAATGTGCTTTCTCTCTCTTTCTCAGTGGAGATTAATGGTACCCATCTGCTGTAACATGTGGGGTTTGTCTAGATGATGCTACTGTGACATGATGCATAATGGAGCCATTGTTTCAGCAAAATGGCTCAATCAGCCGGGATTTGTTTAATTCTGCGTCTGATAAGACATCGAGATGTCGCAGACAAGCTCTTCATTTCCGTCAATAGTTTGAAATGAAAGATAACTGTTATACTTGTCAGTGTTAGAAAGGATCCATTATTTGAGAGGCTAAAACGTGGCATTTAAATTAATTGGATTGGAACATTGTAACATAGATGTTGTAATAATGTAAATAAATACTGTTTTTTTTAAAAATCATCAAACGCACACAAACATCTAAGGATGTAAAAAATAGAATGCTAATTTTAAAGGAAGTCTATTGTGCTAACAAGGATGCGTTTATTTGATCAAAAACACTGTAAAAATATGAAATATTACTGTTTGCTGTTGTAATATACATTTATAAATGTGATGGCAAGTCTTCAGTGTCACATGATCTTTCAGAAAAATATGTGTGATTGTGGTATAATTTGTAGTTGATGTTATGGCCTATTGAACAATACATGTAAGTATTCTGTTTTTATGTTCATTTAACATGCTAACACAGCCTCTATTCTTTATTGACACTTTCCACCTCAGTAATTTATTTGCACAATGTTATTATCTTTCAAGTATGCCAGCTCTCCATTGGATATCATATCTATCACATACTATTCACCATAGAGTCATAGAGCTGTTGTGTTAATGCGAGCCATCTGCTAGGCTTTCTTTTCTTCTTAGTTCAAGCTATCTTGTCACCATGCTGTGACAGTTATGCAAAAAGCACTAATACAAAGTGAGAGCAAAGTTTAATGTGGTTAAGGAAGGCGCCACATTCATTTCACCCACGTTCCCTTACACTTCACATTCTCACTTGTTCTTTATGTCCTTTTACCAATTACACAATACAAGTCTTTGATTTTAAGGGTCATATCATTTTAAATTTCTTCCTTGAGGTCCACTTGTCAAGGTTTCTTGCCAGCGAAAACAGTCATTATTTAGTTTTTCACCATTTCTCTGAACTTTAGACTTTGCTATTGTACCTTTAGGATTTCTATGCAGACATAGTCTTTTGGGCTACGTCTACATTAATCCGGATAAATGTGAAAACGGAGTTTTCGTTTAAAAACGCTCTCCGTCCACACTAGCGTTTTCAGGCGTTTTCAGACGTTTCAGTGTGGATGAGAAACTTATAAATTCACCTTACTGCGCATGCGTGAAACCTCACAAAAGCTCACTGAGATGATACAGATGGAAAAATAAACAATAAAGGTATCGCGCAATTCTTTCTAACATGATAATTTTATTTAGCAAAATATCTCACCATTCACTGATGCGTCCAGGTCGCACTCAGTCACCATATGTTTGGTATAAAACGCGACTGCTCTCCTGTATTGACGCAGGGCAGCAAATGTGAGTACATTTTCTGTCATCTTTGCAGTAGGCTTAGAAAGTAACATATTTTAGCAACATTGTAAAAGTGAATCGCACATAATTAACAGGCACAATACCGGTAAACATGAATATCTATTGGTACAACATGGATCACATGACTAAACTTACGTCATCGTTTTCAAATACCTCCGGCTTCATAGTCCACACTACAACGCGAAAACGGCGTTTTCAAATTTATCCACTTTGGAGAGCGTTTTCCAAAAGCTACGTTTTTGTTGACTTAAAACGCCGTTTCAGTGTGGACGGAAGGCCAAAACGGAGAAAAAAATATACGTTTTCAAATGAAAACGTATTAGTGTGGACAGGGCCTTGATTGGCTAGTCACAGGTTTGCAATAGTTTTCACTGCTCTCTTCATCTGCATTATATTGTCTGTTGACTATTTGTGAACCTGTCACAAAACATGGCACTGAGGCACATCAGCATTATATAAAGCATTTGAGCCCTGACTGTGTGTAGATCTCATCCTGGCACACATTTATCACAGCGCTGGACTGTATAGATTATGGAGGAATGGAACAAAAGAGATTATATATGGTACAGAAACGAGTCGTCTTGACAGGAACAAATCTGTTTAAGAGTAATAGAGGAGGAGAGGGGAAGCGATAAAAACAGAATACGCAGAGAAGGGAGGAGTGATAAAAACACAGATGAGAGGATTGTAATTGAATAAAAGCAGGAATGTGAGGGAGCAGTCAGAGATCATGATCTTATTGGAATTAAGAATTAGGCCTTTGTGCATGATCGCATAGTATAAACAAACAAAGATATTATGTAAGACAAAATAAAACATTTCAAGTAGAGAATATTGATTAATACAATTCTGACTTAAGCCATTGTTTTCTTTAAAAATAAAAGTGTATTTAGACAATAGACTGAACATAGCCAGAACCTAAAGGACTTTTTCTGCACTGATTTTGTTGGAAATTGGAAGAACTAGTGCAATGCCCATGCAAAATCAGTTTTTGTGTGTTTTTAGTAATTGTTGGTTTGGTATGTTTGAGTTGCTGAATAGCCTAGGCTACTATTACACAGGAGCCTAAACTTTGAGATAATGTTAAGAGCACCAGAATGGTAAAAAGTAAAAATAACACCAGAATAAAATATAATATTCAGAAGTAAACAGTGTAGCTGACTTACAGATTCAGTTAACATCCACAAACGAATAAGCGCGACGATTCAGGGAGCAGGCTACACAGTGAACTCAGAGAAAACACTACGCTTGAGCAAACAGTTTGTGAATAGGCTACTACAAATGATGGCCGTGAATAAAATATCATATTTAGATATTTTTAAACCTCAACCCTCTAATGTCAGTGTGATTATTTTTAAACCACAACCTTCTAAACATCATATAAATATCTTCAATGTGTGCTTATTTTACCGAGATATGCGAATAACAGACAAAGAGACAGACGTTTCTGTAATTTATAGATAGATGTATGTGTCTGTGTATAGGCTATTATATATTATATATATTATATATATATATATATATATATATATATATATATATATATATATATATATATATATATATATATATATATATATATATATTTATATATTATGTAAGGGTTAATGCCCGACGAGGTGTCCGTTGTCAGGTTTTAATGGACGACGGCGAGGTGTAAACCGCCGAAGTCCATTAAAACCTGACAACGGACACCTCGAAGGGCATTAACCCGCTTATATCATGGTCACTTGCCAAATAAAACATTTTTAAAACATTATTTTATATTTTAATTAGGCTAAATCTAGTTCCCTTTCGAGGAACTCGAACTGCATCGGTGACGACGCTAGGGGAACGCCCTTCAGCGTAGCGCGTCTGAATTTATGAATGAAACCGAATCCAATCCTATTGGCGTTGCGTGATGACGTAGCGTGTGACGGCATATGCGGATGTGTACAAAGCACGCCGGCACACATGAGATGTCAGCTTTTTGCTATTCAGCAAGCGCTCTGTGTTGTCTGAACCAGTTTGTCGTATTTGGTGTTGTTTGTCTCTCTATTTTGCAAATTAGAAGTGTGTGTTCCCATGCCCTCGTTTTATCACGGCGGGGGACACACACGAGATGTGTGTGTCATGTCTGGGAACGCAGCACGCTCAAGCAGCCCTCGAGGGCACTTTCCCGATCTTCATCTGAAAGCTGCAGATTCCCCTATCCCCCGTTCGGGAGCCCGCCCCGCGGCTTCTCCCGTTCGGGATGTAGACCTGGTGTTGCAGCTGTCTGATTCCGAGGAATTGGACGTGCTCAGCATCGCGGGAGGAGAATCTGCACGAAGCACACACACACACACACACACACACACACACACACACAATTTGCAGTAAGATTCTGTAGCTGGGATCTCGCGTCTGACGAGGCAGTGCGTAGGTTTAATGTTTGCCTTGCAGTTGCAATACAGAATCTAGCTCGGATCTCGCGTTTGCCGAGGCAGCGCTTAGATTGCGAGTGTACTTTCCAGTAAGATTCTGTGGCTGGGATCTCGCGTCTGCCGAGGCAGCATGTAGGTTACGAGTCTACTTTGCAGTTTGCTGTGTGAGTACGAGGCATGAACAGTCAGCTCCTGAGGGTGCTTGCTGTGTTCATTGAGAAAAAACTCGCCGCACACGTGCATTTCGGGTGTCTCAGCCTCGCGCCTGTTGACTTTCTTCTCGAGAGATGAAAGCCAAATATATTGTACTACTCGGATCTCGCGTTTGTTAAGGCAGCGCGTTATGAGTCTGCAATAAAAGGGACACACGCGATCTGATAAATAATACTATTTAGGTGCGAGGAATTCACAGTCAGCCCCTGAGGGTGCTGGCTGTGTTCATTGAGAAATATCCTGACGCGTACAGCCGTGTGCTGTCAGTTGTTTCAGTCTCGCGCCTGTTGACTTTCTTCTCGAGGGATGAAAGCCAAATTATAACGGCTCGAATCTGCGCTTGCCGAGGCAGCGTGTAGGTTATGAGATCGTATAATTAAATATAAAACAGTATTCTGGTGTTTATGGCTGCATTTATTTCCTACAGCCTACCATTCAGACCGTGTTTCACTTATCCAGTGTTATGGCTGCATTTAATTCCGAGGAGTTAAAGTAATTAAATATTAATTCAGCCTACCATCTGAAGGAGAGTATCGCTTTGAGGTCCCCCTCAAAAAAAAAAAAAAAAAAAAAAACTGAGCTTGGGACTTTAGGCGGTGCTCTTACCCAGAGCCTCCTGAGAAGACGGATCTGAGGACCGTCCTTCAGTCCAGGAAGGCTAAGGGAAAGAGGTCCTAACTTTACAAGACCTCCAAGGGCCCGCCCCCGAGAGACAGTGATTGCGGTCCCATCTCTCGCTGGGCCCTCGGGAAGCTGGCGTCAGTATCCCGCCGTCTCTGACGTTTCGGGACACGCTAGCTTCCAGCGAGCACACACTGGTCTGTCTGCCCCAAAGGCTTGCAGTCAGTCAGTGTTCAGGTTCGCACACTGTGACTCGTTGTCGGTCTTCCCCTGCCGGTTCTCCGCTTCAGGGTGCCGTCAAGGACTCGCACAAAACACCGGACCCGAGGGGCTGGTTCCCTTGGCGAATTTTGCAGAGGCATGGCAAAACCTCGCAAACACTTAGCCATGGGTCCTGCGCTCTGTAGAAATCGGGTACAGACTGCAGTTCCAGGTCCGCCCCCCAAAGTTCAATGGTGGTCTGGACTTCAGTTCACCCAGAGCAGAGTCTGGTGTTGGATCAGGAAGTTCACTCGCTGCTGGAAAAAGGGGCCATAGAGCATGTTCCCCCACCAGTCAGGGAGTCCGGGTTCTACAGCCGGTACTTCATAGTTCCCAAGAAGGATGGAGGGCTGCGTCCATTTTTAGATCTTTGGCATCTGAACCGGTCTCTGAGGAGGTTCAGGTTCAAGATGCTCACTATTTATATTATCGTGAGTCAAAACCAATCCGAGGATTGGTTTGTCATGATAGATCTAAAAGACGCCTATTTTCACGTCTCCATCCTTCCATCTCACAGGAGGTTCCTGAGGTTTGCTTTCGGGGGCGAAGCTTACCAATATCGGGTTCTTCCATTCGGCCTAGCACTCTCCCCTCGTAATTTTACCAAGTGTATGGATGCAGCTCTAGCATCCCTGAGGCTCGAGGGCATCAGGGTGCTCAATTACATCGACGACTGGCTAATATTGGCCCAGTCGAGAGAGCTGGCGATTCGGCATCGAGATGTCGTCCTCGCCCACATCCAGAGCCTGGGGTTGAAACTCAACACGAAGAAGAGCGTGTTGACACCAGCCCAGAGAACCACGTTCCTGGGAGTGGTGTGGGACTCAGTCACAATGCAGGCACCTTTTTCTCCTGCTCGGATCGAGTCCATCCTGACCACAGTGTCCGGGATAAATCTAGGCCAAGAGTCTAGGCCAATCTAGGCCAAGAGACGACACACCTCTTGGACCTGGCGGTGGTTCTCGAAGGGCTGGCCGAGGCCCCCTTCAAACCATTGGATTCTACTGAGGCCAAGAACCTTTCGTTTAAGGTGGTCTTTTTGTTGGCCATTACTTCTCTGAGGAGGGTAGGAGATCTTCAGGCGCTCTCTATTTCCTATGGGTGCTTGGAGTTTGCTCCCGGCAACATTAAGGCCATCTTGCATCCCAGGCCCGGCTATTTGCCCAAGGTGCCATCTAATGTGGCACGGCCTGTGGTTCTGCAGGCCTTTCATCCTCCACCTCATGTGACGGCGGATGAGGAGAGACTTCACCTGCTCTGCCCTGTCAGAGCACTGCGATGTTATATCCAGAGGTCCTCTTCAAGGCGGAAGTCGGACCAGTTGCTGGTGTGTTTTGGGTCGCCCAAGAAGGGGCTTCCCGCCTCTAAGCAGACCATCAGCAACTGGATCGTTCAGACTATTTCCCTGGCCCATCAGGTGCGCAATTTGCCTTCACCTATGGCCGTGAGGGCTCACTCCACCAGAGGCATGGCGTCCTCTAGAGCCCTCCTTTCAGGGGTTTCTATCCATGACATATGTGAGGCGGCTGGCTGGGCCACTCCGCACACATTCATGAGGTTTTACAGTCTGGACCTTCCCTCTACACCCGGTGCACGAGTGCTTTCGTCCTAGGTTGTGCCTGAAGACAGTTTCACACCAGGATGAGCGGGGTTCGTTGTGGTATAGTGGGTATCTCGTTCCCCTAGCGTCGTCACCGATGCAGTTCGAGTTCCTCGAAAGGGAACGTCTCGGGTTACGCATGTAACCCTTGTTCCCTGAGAAGGGAACGAGACACTGCATCGGTGACGACGCTAGGGGAACGAGATACCCACTATACCACAACGAACCCCGCTCATCCTGGTGTGAAACTGTCTTCAGGCAACAAGGGTTACATACGTAACCCGAGACGTTTTTACAAATAATAACTTGCCTGACGGTTTATTTAGCAACCGGAGATATTTATAGTCCGCTCAGCTTGTAGAACCCTTCAGGTTCAAAAATGCATTTTTAGTTCATGAAACACAAAGGCATAGTTATTTTTTTTTATTACACATAAAACACTATGTGTTACACTTGTCTACACTAACCACAACCTCCGAAGCACCGCTGTAACGTTAGGTCGACTCTCCGATGCTGGACTGGAGAGCCGTCAAATAATGTCTGTGACAGGCCATCGATGCGAGAGCAGTCTGCGGGCTTACTGGGCTCCGTCAGTCCGTGAGAGCAGTGTGAGAGACTGAAGATGAAATAACGAAGTCGCTCATTAGTATTAGCCCCAGAACAGCCGATTGCATCATCGCGCAACCCAGGACCCTGAACGAGCGCGCGCCCTGTGTGGACTGCCTGTTGCTATGGTTACTCACAGCTATAGGCAGCGCATTTATTTATTAATTTCGAATGGTAAACAGGCAGTTTCACCAGAACTACTTTACTAGGTGTCCTCTATCACTTTTTAACGGACACCCTGCAGCCAATCAGAATCGAGTATTCACCCAGACCATGGTATAAATTTATATATACTGTATATCGTGTTTGTGTGCTGTATATGTTTTTTAATCGCGATTAATCGATTTGACAGAATATGTATGTGCAAAATCAGTTTTTGTGTGTGTTTTTAGTAATTGTTGATTTGGTGTGTTTGAGTGCTCATCTATCTATCTATTACACAGCAAAAGTTCTGTGACATTTTTATTTGTGCATGGTTGAAAGCAAATACTGATACTGACATAATGACATACAATATGGAAAAGTGAACTATAACTAACTACTGACAACTAACTACTTCTGAATAACTACAATATTCAGATGTCAGAATGTCAGAATGTTTATTTTTAAACCACAATTTTTAAACCACAAACCATAATGTCAGAATGTTTATTTTTAAACCACAACCTTCTGAGTGCTTCTTTTACAGGTATATTTAACAATATCTTTTGCATTTCTCATCCAAACAATGCCAAACTTGGCACTGCACTTACTCGTGCCCGTAGCAAGACACCTGGCAAATTTGAAATTAATAGGACTAACGGTTCGAGAGATATGCGAATAACAGACAGACACACAGACAGACAGACGTTCCTGTAAATAGATGTATATTAATATGGCTCTAATTGGTGGTTGGTAGCCACATTTTGCATGATCAAATTAGTTTAAATATTTAATAAACACACAAGAGTTACATGAACACCACTATTCAAAAGTTTGCAGTCAGTAATTTTTATGTTTTAGCAAGCATGCATTAAATTGTTCAAAAATAACAGTAAAGACATTTATAATGTAACAAAAGATTAATTTCAAATAAATGCTGTTCTTTTGAACTTTCTATTCATCAACTAATCCTAAAAATAAAAGTATCATGGTTTCAACAAAATTAAAGGACTGCTTTCAACATTCATAGCAATAAGAAATGTTTCTTGATCGCCAAATCAGCGTATTAGAATTATTTCTGAAGGATCATGTGACACTGAAGACTGGAGTAATGATGCTGAAAATTCAGGAATCTCAGCCAAAAATTTTAAATATATTGTAACGGGTGGTTGCAGGAAGGCAGATGAAGACGAAGAGAGAGTTCCAACACGTTTACATAACAATAATCCAACTGATAGGCAAACAGGATGCAACATTTAAGTAGTGAATACAAATGAGGTAATAAACAATACACAGCTGATACACATGAACTCATAATGACAGAAACCTTGACAACCAAGGAGAGGAACTGAACAAAGGAACACATGAGATGAATGAGAAAGTCCTCATCCTCTAAAAGTCCATGAAAACTAAACCCATAAGAGACTTCCTTCAAAAATATTTAACAATCTTACTAACCTCAATATTTTTTTTTTTTATGATTATTCTATTAACACATATCTATTACCATAACTCTAATAACTCTTATGTATTTATTTATTTATTTATTTATTTATTTATTTATTTATTTATTTATTTATTTATTTATATACTTATTTATTTGTTTGTTAGTTAGTTTGTTATTTATTTATTTATTTATGGGAGAAATCTGTTAACATGATCACCTAATTTCAGGGATTTCTGGAAAAAGTTTTAAAAAATGTATGTGAAAGTTATAGATACACATTTACATTTTAAGGTGAAAGCCTGTCTGTATGGCTGTAAATATGCATTTACATGTGTTTTTCATGAGCAATCAATAAAAACTACCCACTGTGTCATTATATGCAAACTATGGAAAGTCCCCAAATGCCAAGAGATAGCTAATTTTCCTCATTAACTGGGTCATTTAAAACATCCAAATACTTCAACGTCTCTCCTGTTAACTTTGAAAGACGTTTATGCATCTTTCTCTTTGGACATCCTCCCCTGCTGCTTTGCTGAAAAGCAGTGAAGGAGATGTTTGGCAAGATTCTCACAGAGTGGAAATGTTGCCTTACAGAGTTTTGGGTCCGTTTTCAATTTTTTCTGATGATTTGTATGGAAATTGTCAGTGACAGTGGTGTAATTACGGGATAAATGCTGTTCCACAGCCAGCTCGTAAATAGAAAAATCAGCGAGACAATTTTTCAAAGGGATGTTGCTTAACTGATGGGGCTGCTGACAGCATGAGTCTGACCCCGCCGAGAATGAATTCTGTGTGTGTGTGTGTGTGTGTGTGTGTGGTGTGTGTGTGTGTGTGTGTGTGTGTGTGTGTGTGTGTGTGTGTGTGTGTGTGTGTGTGTGTGTGTGTGTGTGTGTGTGTGTGTGTGTGTGTGTGTGTGTTTGTGTGTGTGTGTGTGTGTGTGTGTGAGAGAGAGAGAGAGAGAGAGAGAGAGAGAGAGTGAGAGTGTTGAGAGAGATGATGGGGTGTTTTTGGCAGCAACTTGTCACCGTCATCTAATGAACTCTCAATTTCTTGATTCTGTCTCAGATAATCTCTATCATGTATAGTGTATATATAGCTTCTATCACAAGTAAAACACAAGACGTTAACAGGAGGGGTGTGGTGGGTGTGTGTGTGTGTGTGGGGGGGGGGGGGGGGTATTACTCTATTTCAGGAAGAAAGAGGATGAGTGAGCACAGACATGAACAACTGACAGATCTGGGGACAGACAGACTCAGTCCCAGAATAGAGGAAGAGATCTGACAATGATAATCAGGTCAGTGTGCCGACTGGGACGCGTTCCACTCCATCCGTCCCCTGAGAACAAATCATTGGTTTGTTGCCTCTCTGTGGATACAGAGGAGAGAGAGAGACCAGCGACTTCTGTCTACAGCAATCTGTTACTTTGGGTGGATTATTTCTAATGCTGACAAGCAGGTCCCCACAGTATTTGCTCCAAATGTGTTTAAACAATTTTTTTGTTATCTTTATGGAATATCAGATTAAATCTAATATAATTATATAATTTTAAAGGCCATTCTCATGGACAGATAGTCATTTAGACAGTGATTTATATAAACTAAATTTTAAATATTTTTGATATATTTTATATATATATAAAGTTAACATTAAATGAATACTCTGTATTGTATATGTGTAGGGGAGCGCGGGGCACAACCTAACGCGGGGTTAGATGTAACACGGACCGTTTACATAGTTAGTCAGGATCAAGCCGGTTGTGTTTCCGCTCTTTTACTCTCGCTGCCAGAAGACGGTTTCCCGCGAATTTTTGGAAAGTTTTGATAAGATTTCATGAAGATACTGGGCAAAGAGTGTTTTGACACCATGCAAGTAATTTTTTTCATCCTACGTTTTTTTCGGTTTCTGAGCTGGGTGTGTACGTCACCAAATTTTACTTTATATTACCTTAATCGCCGTCTTGTGGGCTAAACCACAGCACCGTTTTGAAACATGTCAGCAACTCCTAGCAACTGTTAGATATAGGCTTAAAATATGTTTTACACAGTGGGGTTAGTTGTAACACAGTGTTACAACTAAGCCGCCAAGTGTACAATGATAATCAAATGAAAACAGGGAGCCACACAAGTTTTCAGGTTTGAGTATTTATATATTTATTTTGTCACATTAAACTTTGTTGGGCTTTCACAAACAATGTTGGAATTAAAATTTTAAAATTTTTGTTTATATGCATTGATCACTTGTTTATTTATTAAAAAAATATAGCCTGTTTTTCATGCAATAAACCCTTTAAATTTGATTATTATTATTATTACTGTTATTATAATTATTGAGCATGCAACTGCCACACACACAATATAATTAAATTTCAATTACAATATTTGATGATTTTATTTATTTATTTATTTATTTATTATTTATAGCAAAACTGTGCAGCCCTTTCATATATCTCTATCCATGATATTGATCCATAATAGAAGGATGATTGGATGAGGGATGGATGTATGGATATCTATCTATACAGATGCACAAACAATATCAAACTATACAGATAAAATAGTACTAAATTATGTGTGTTACACACAAGTGTTACAACTAACCCCTCTGTCTGTTACAATTAACCCCGCATATGGGGTAAGTTGTAACATTTGCACTTCTGTCACTTTCAGTGCAACTGCACGAAAATGGTAGGTCCTAGAAAAAAAACTTTAAATGTTCATTTGTAGCAGAGATGTGTATGTTGCTTGTGTAAAAAAAAATATGAATCTAACTTAATTATTTTTTAAATAATTGAGCCAAAACCAAAATGTGTTAGGTTGTGCCCGCTCTCCCCTAATTTCCATTTTTCAACACCAAACCACAAATACATCACGCTCTTAACAGAAGATAAAGCTTGACAGCTTTTATTTAGAGAACTCAAGTTGACTCAGTAAGACAGTAGTAAGACAGCGAAAAACTGTGACAGGGTGCGGACACTTTATCTCCAACTTTAGAGCGCTGTGAGAATGGGTTGAGAAATGCCTCAGTACCTGACTCAGAACAGCAAACAGGAAATCCCCTACAATCAGCAGGAATCTGATATTTGTAATGCTGCTGGTTTCAAACTGAGCTGTCAAAACTTTGGCTAGACGAGATAGAATGATATCACAAGGGAGGGAAAGAAGCAGAGGACTGATAAGGGTTAATTGAGGTTGCTAAGTTTATAATCATTTAGGAACTTCAGCAGCCCATCTTTGATCAGCCTGTATAAACATATGGAGCAGTCTAAGCAAATGTACAGTATTAGAGCTAATAATTGCTCATCTATTTGACAATATCTATTTTGTAGATAACTTTGATAGGGTGATTGATTGCCGTTTACATCTGGTATTAACATCTATGTCTCCAGTGACCATTTGATAGGAGATTTCATATATGTTTTTGAGGGTAGATCCTCATGTGACTACTAATCCCATTTCAAATGTTTCGTTTTTGTTGTTTACCACATTTGGCTGTATCTATTTTCACTAAAATTATCTTCCAGCACAAGACCCTGTCATGACAAAGTCTTTGAGATTTGTTTGATTTTTAAATGTAATTCTGTCATGAGTCATGACAACTCTCGGTGTTGATACAGTATGATAATGGATATGACAATGTTGATATGGTTGGTCTTAGTGGAATATATCTGCTATGCTGCTGCTGCTGTTATTGCTACTGCCAATACATACACAACACATTGCTTTGAGCAAGTAAGATATGCCGCTGCTGTACAATATTAACCTGACTCCGCCAGATGGATTTGCTCCGCATATCCATCTGGAAACCTTCCGTTGAAGTAGTTTTGGTAAGGGGCGAAAATACTGGTTAGCTGATTGGCCTATGTTGGTGATAGACGGGCCAAATCAACCAATCAGATCAACGAAGCATATGAGAGCGACGACGAAAACACAACCACAAGCCAGCTACTCTTGCTGCTGCAGGTAAAGGCTCGTTAGCTCTGTAATTCCGTAATAACTCTGTAATTCCGATAAAACTTGCTCGATAGCCACACTGATGCTAGTTTCATCCGCTGAAGCCGCCATGTTCTTAAGACTGAACTGTCGCGCTTCTCGTTGCGTCACACCTCAACCCGCCTCAAAGCCAACGCTGATTGGACGTTCGTTTGGTGAACTGCTCCCAAATTTTCTTTAACGGAAAGTATCCAGACTGATCTGCGAGTGAAACCTTGAAAGCTCGCGAGATCAGGATGGTCTCACGAGGCTAGTACAATATAGCATACATGAATTACCCGCTCATTATCAATCACACACCGGCCTCGCGCCGTTCTCTCACATCCCTCGGCCTCATCCTGCTCGCCACAAATAGTTTTTTCTTGACTATTTGGTTTTTATAACGGTTAGAATCAAGAATTGTAATTGAAAATAAAATTTGATTAATCACCCAGCCCTAGTATGTCCCTAATGCCCAATTAAAAATGTCTGTAATACGTCTTTTTGCTATGCTAACTTTTACATTGTGTTTTATAATGTTAGCATTTTTATTTGAAACATTTAGGAACTCACTCTTTGTTTTACATTTTCAGATTTGCTGGCATCGAGCTGGTGGACCTGTCTTTAAAGTGTTGGTTTCGGAGAGAAGACGTGTGTGATTGAAGGATGGCTTGTTCAGTGGCTAAATCTAGCATCCTTACTTTAGCAAACCGGCTGAAGTTGCTCACAGCACCTTAAATTCATTACATTTTTTGTTACGGTTATGATTTGATAAATTGTCTCCTCCCAGTCAAAGTTCAAAAGTCACAGGAACAAATTGGAGTAGCGGAAGGAAAACAACTTCCTCAGGGAGGAGAGAATGTGGGAAAAAGAGAGAAAAGAAAACTATGTGTTGGTAATTGCCAGTCAACCACCCCCCTCCCCCCAGCGCCCCATTCCAAAAAAAGGAAAAGAAAACGCTGAGTCTGTTCATTAGCGCGAGACGTTATCGGCAATCTTGCGTGTTCATTTGCCGTTAAAACTGTCATCCTTTAATGGAAATTAGCCTCAATTTTTCTCCCTTTTCATGTGGAGTTTGTTGTCTTCTGCATACGTCAGCAGAACAGAGCAGAAGAGAAACAAGAGCAAGGGAATTTAGCTAAGGTGGACAGATCCCACAGCACACAGACTATTTATCTTTCTACTAAAGTGGCGAATTGTGAATGCCAGCACTAAGTGATTCCATCTATCTCTGATTTCACGCAACTCGTGGAAACGTTTGTGTTGTCCTCTATGGAGTCATTTTCAAAACAGTTGAAGTGCGCAGGAGATCTGATTTCATTACTGTGAGAGGAGGAGAGAGAGAGACTATGTTTGCATCTTTAAGGCCTTTTCCTTTGTCTTTAGTGATCGTCTATGCCGTTGCCGCCCATTAAAATCACAAATTAAATTGTACTGCATTTACAGATAACTGATTGTCATGGAAACAATGGCTCTTCAGTTTATCTGCACAGAACAACACCGCATCCCCATTACACCGGTGTGCCGCTGCCACCGCAGCAAATTTAACTGGTGGACACGTGTTATTCCCCACACGACAGGAACTAATGTAATAAGGCCTCTATCTCATTTCAGTGGGGGAGCATTTTGAGCGTTGCACCGATGTTATGAGGCTATTACAAGCTGTAAAGCTGACCTAAGATCAGCTCTGTGTTGTTATTAATAAAGGGGGGGGGGGATTTGGAGGGTTGAGGCTGGAAATGGTTATGTGTGAGCGTTCTTCCTCCCAGAAGCCCCATAATTTGGTTTGATTGGGCCATCGATCTCGTTTACTGGGGGCATGAGTGCTTCTCACACCTCATCTAAACTGTTTTTCAGTAGATAAAGCTGCTTGTAATTCCTTCCTGGATGCTGCAGAAAGAATTTCATGGTTCATAACTGGTGTTAGGGAGTTGCTGACTAAAAATAGCAGCTCTACTAGTTTAACTAGATTTTTTAGCAGCAAGGCAGTAGTTCAGCTATCTTTCATAAAAGTGTAGTTTTTCTTATAACTAGTTACTTTTTAAACGAGTAATGGTGTAGTGCAACAGCACTACAATGCTGTTTTTGATGAGTTTGAGTTAATATGATCGCGATAAACCTAACTATTAGGGGTATAACAGTTCAAATTTATCACAGTTTATCAAGGAACAAATAATCTTACTTCAAGCAGTAGCTTAAATAAATACAATAAAGCATAGATACAAATAAAATAAACAGTGCTTTGCAGGTATCTAACCGTAGATTTCAGGTATAAATTGAATAAAGTAATCAAATATAAAATAACACTGCATAATCTTCACTGTATAAATTATATAAAGATTAAAAAGCTATCCAGGCAAGAGTAGTGAGTGTTTTCTTGTCTTTTGTTGTTTGATTCACATTAAAACAGAGACAGCTGCAGAAATATAAGGCTCCTGTCCTTTAAGACACAATGCACAGATCCAGTATACACATGCAATGTCTTTCTCAACTGTTAACGTTCACTTAAGACATACAGTAACCAACTAAAAACTATAAGAGAGTTCTCTGCTCACCTTACATTTAACATATGAAAGTCTGATTCATCCTAAATGGTCCACTCTCTCATATGTAGTGTTGGAAAATCTGATTCATTCAAGTAAATAGTTTAATCTTAAACAGTCTTCTCAAATGTTGTGTTGGAGAATCAGATTTATTGTAGTGAATTGGTTCATCCTAAATGGTCCACACTTTCTAATGAATCAGTTCATCTTAAATGGTCCACTCTCTCATACTGTATGTAGAGTTGAAAAGTTTGATTAACTGCAGTGACCTATTCATCCTAAACGGTCCTCTCTCATTCTAGTCTGTTTGTTCGGACATTCATGTGAGTAAACATATTCACAAAAATGATTCACCTGTTTATCTCCCTGTACTATATAATGTTTTTGACTCTGCTTTCACAACACTGTTATCTCATGCTTACCTTCCTCCCACTTCCGCAGACGCTCCTGTCTGTCTGAGTCTGTCGCTGTCTCGTTCTCGTCTCCACACACCTTCGTCTCCCATCACTCTCGCTTCGACTCTTCAGAGGCAGACAGCGAACAAAGGCCTAAGCGAGCACACAACACATTCATAATGCATGAAGGCAGGCTGTTTTAATGACCAGGTCCAGGAGGAATCAGCGCACAAAGCTCTCTCGCGCCATTAGCTCTGTTCCTGGGATAATGGTATCACCCCTGGCCTCCGCGAGGTCTAGAGGAACCTGCTTCTCCATGAGCTTTAATTATCTGTTTGATAAATGCCGGGCAGTGGAGGATGCTAGCTTGGGTTCACAGGTCAGCCTCTGAACTAGGAGATGACGATCCCAGCAGGTGAGAGGTCGTGGCACACTGGTGCGCTTTAAGAGCTGTAAAATACGCAGCTTTGAAGTTCCTAGTTGTATAATTTATTTAAGGTGCATGCAATACAATGACTGCATTTTTAATATAAGCGACGCAATAAGCTGCAACATACGTGCTGTTATTGAAATGAGGTGGAAAACCACCTCAGAGGTGTGCGGATGGATAGATCAATCATTTTAATAGCTCCGGTCTCTCGTATCGTGTGTGTAGAGGACATGGCTCGGGCTGACCTGTTGGTAATGGTGTTGAGTGATTGATGGTTGATCTCTGCTTGCGGGAGAGCGTACAGTGGGCGTCCCAGGGCTAATTTAGTCACTGCGGCTCGGGAGACGAGAAGATCCGATTGTGTGAAAAAAAAACAGAGGAGCTGTCGACAAGCTAGGAACATTAATGTTAGCTGCCGAGAGCCAAGAAGACAGCTAAAACAAGAACTGCCAATATGGTGTTAACACTATACGCTCACACAGACTGTGAGATGGGTGACTCACGTTTGTGTCGCCTTCCCTAAGTGCCACACGATAGACACCGTTTATACTGCAATAGAGAAGGGGTGGGGGGGGTGGAAGAGGTAAACCTAGACGTTGAATTATTAACGGTGCAGGGGGCACTTAAAACACAAAAGACTCCTCAGCTCTAGATGAATGCAATCCTATATCTGTCTCAATGTTCATTCACTTGATGTTTATTATACTGACATCCCATAATGCACCACCTGCTGCACTTCCCACACAGGAACATAAAAGGTGTCATTAATGAATTGGTTTGCTTGCTTCTTAATATTCTAATTGGACAGACTGGTAATAAAGTTAACCCATGAGGTGAATAAATAATTACTGAAAGCCAAGGCTTAAAAAGATAGTTCTCTCTCTCTCTCTCAAAAAAAAAAGAAGAAAATTATGTCATTATTTACTCAACCTCATATTGTTCCAAGCCTGTGTGCTGTTTATTATTTTTACCTTTGGACACAAAATACATATTTTGAATATTAAACATTACAAATATGTATATATTATAATATAACATTTGCTAAAAATAAAATATGGCACTTTTCTTATGAGTCAGTGCTGTTTGTCGTGAAATATTATGTGACACAATGAAGTAATGTCACACTCTCAGAACCCACAACATCCCTCACTGGCCTCCAGAGGGCACCATCCCCCGAGTATTAACTTTCTCACACATCACTCCTGGACTGATTACTCACACACCTGTCACCACTGATCACTCACGCACCTGCACCCTGTTATCTACCTGCATATAAGCCCCATTCACTTTTCAAACAGTGCGAAGTCTCGTTTCCCTTGTGAACATTCTGAGCGTTTATTCCTGCATCTCTGACTGCCTGTGTTCGACCTCTGCTAATCTGATCATCCCGTAGTCTGCTGCCTGCCTCTCGACCCTCTGCTTCGTCCCTGGATTCTCTCTGCTCGCTGCCAGCCCCGACCCCTTGCCTGGATTTGATAAGTGTGAGCCTAATCTTCGTTGTTGATCTTGCCTGTGTCTGACCCTTTTCCTGCTTACTACTCTTCTTAATAAAACGTTGCAAATGGACCTGACTGCCTCCGGTGATTCATCACAGAAGACTTCGCCTACACAAGGTTCAGCAACAATGTCTACACTCTCTGCAGCTTTCGCTGCCCAAGCGGATCAACTCGCCACTCATCACCACCAACTAAATCGTCTCACATCGGTAACTGAGGAATTGGTGAAAGCCATTCAAGCCATGCAAAACCCTTCTCCACAATCTATACCACAACCAGCTCCCCGTGCCGCTGAAGCCCAACCCTCCGCGAGCGCGCACCCTCGTCTCGCACTCCCCGAGAGGTTTGATGGGGACCCAGGGAAATGCAAAGGCTTTATCCTGCAATGTGAACTCATCATTGCCCAGCAACCCATGCTCTATCCCACCGAAACCAGCAAGATCGCCTTTGTTTGTTCTCTGTTAACCGGAAGAGCACTGGATTGGATTACGGCAGTATGGCGAGCGGATGGTATGGCTTTTCCCACCTTCGAGACATTCCTTCAACAGTTTCGAGAGGTTTTTGAACATTCTAAAGAGGGCAAAGGAGCAGGCGACCGACTTCTTGAACTCACCCAGGGTCGTTCCACAGCCGCCGAATATGCGCTTACTTTCAGAACCCTCGCCGCGCAGACGGATTGGACCAATGATTCATTAAAGGTGATGTTCCGGAGAGGATTGAGTCATGAATTACAAGCTGAATTAGCCTGCCGTGATGAGGGGAGAGAACTGGATCAGTTTATTCATCTGGCTATCCAAATCGACAACCTCATCCGATCTCGCCGTATGAGTGGTCGTTCTGTATTTACCTCACGCCCTGTGGTTCCTCCTAGACTCTCTACCCACGCATCCGCTGACCACGTTGAACCCATGCAGATAAACACCTCTCGCTTAACTCTGGAAGAAAAGGAACGGCGGAGGTGCCAAAACCTTTGTTTGTATTGTGGCGAGGCGGGTCATTTCCGCGTCAACTGTCCCATACGTCCTCCATTGAGAAATCTACGACCGGTGAGTTTCCCTGCTGAAACCCCTAACCCTGACTCTTGCATATCTGTGGCTCTTATACTCACAGTGAATGAGCGTCAAATTAACACCCATGCCTTGATTGACTCCGGCGCGGCCGGGAACTTTATGTCACAAGACTTTGTTCAACGAAACCACATTGCTCTAACCCGTTGTTACTCTTGTCTCACAGTCGAGGCCATCGATGGACGACCACTAGGCTCCGGTCGAGTAACCCATATCACCCAGCACATCCACATGCGGACAGGAGCTCTTCACACTGAAACCATTCAGTTCTTCGTTCTTCAAACTTCTTACACACCAGTCATTCTGGGTCTACCCTGGCTCCGCAAGCATGATCCACACATTCAGTGGGGAACCGGTCAAATCACCCACTGGAGTAAATCCTGTTGCTCCACCTGTCTCACCCCTGTGACTCCTCTACCCGTTCACAACATCACTATTCCCCAGGAGGGGTCTGACTCAGTTCACCTTCCTACCGAGTACCACGACCTAGCCATAGCCTTCAGTAAGGTGAAGGCCTCCAAACTTCCCCCACACCGCAACAGCGACTGTGCAATCGACCTGGTTCCAGGCTCCACACCTCCCAAAGGCCGTATCTTCCCTCTCTCCCAACCTGAGACTGAAGCCATGAGAAAATATGTCGAGGAAGACCTCGCAAAGGGCTTCATCCGACCCTCAACATCTCCAGCATCAGCTGGCTTTTTCTTTGTCAAGAAAAAAGACGGCGGTCTCCGACCTTGTATTGATTATCGGGCTCTCAATGACCAGACCATCAAATTCCACTACCCGCTCCCTCTGGTACCAGCAGCCCTGGAACTACTCCGCACGGCCAAGTTCTACACCAAACTCGACTTGCGCTGTGCCTACAATCTCATCCGCATTCGCGAGGGGGACGAGTGGAAAACAGCTTTTTCCACGTGCACAGGGCACTACGAATATCAGGTCATGCCGTTCGGGCTGTCTAACAGTCCTGCCGTGTTCCAATCATTCATCAAAGACGTCTTCCGAGACATGCTCCATCGAACAGTCATCATCTACATCGACGACATCCTGATTTACTCCAACACCCTGAAGGAACATATTCAACACGTCCGAGCGGTCCTAGAACGCCTCATTCAACATCAGCTTTATGCCAAGATCGAGAAGTGCGAGTTCCATCAGACCTCCACCGCGTTCTTGGGATACATCATCAGCCCTGAGGGCGTCGCCATGGATGAGGGCAAAGTACGAGCTGTCCTTGAGTGGCCACAACCCACCACTCTTAAGGAGCTACAACGCTTCCTCGGGTTTGCCAACTTCTATCGCCGCTTCATCCGTAACTTCAGCATTGTGGCAAACCCTTTGACATCTCTGATCAAGAAAAACACATCACGTCTTCCCTGGAATGAGTCAGCCACTCGTGCCTTAAATCAGTTGAAACAGCTCTTCACGTCTGCTCCTATCTTGCACCATCCCAACCCCAACCTACCCTTCGTGGTGGAAGTAGATGCGTCAAGTACTGGCCTGGGCGCAGTATTGTCCCAACGGCAGGGGTCTCCACCCAAGCTATACCCCTGTGCCTTCTACTCAAGAAAACTCAACGCCGCTGAGAGAAATTATGACGTAGGAGATCGCGAACTTCTGGCCATGAGAGCCGCCTTCAAGGAATGGCGACACTGGCTGGAAGGAGCCACTACTCCCTTCACCGTACTCACCGACCACAAGAACCTAGAATACCTCCGCACCGCCAAGAGGTTAAACCCCCGACAGGCCCGCTGGTCCCTCTTCTTCACCCGTTTTCAATTCACGGTCACCTACCGTCCAGGGTCTAAGAACACTAAGGCCGATGCCCTGTCCCGACTGTACGACCCAGAACCAGCCACCCACGCTCCTGAAACTATCCTGGGTTCCGACCTCATTGTTGGTCCCATCCAGTGGGATCTTGAGACCGAACTGGAGCAAGCCAACGCTCAAACAGAAGTTCCCATAGCCTGTCCGCCTCACAGAATATTTGTCCCCCAGACACTTCGTAACCGGGTCCTGGAGCATGTTCACGCTCTTCCTAGTTCCGGTCATCCAGGGGTTACAGCCACCATTCAACTCCTCCAGAACCGCTACTGGTGGCAAACCTTAACCCAAGACACCACCAGATTTATCCAACGATGCCAGGTCTGCAACACCCAGAAATCATCTCGTCTGTTACCTGCTGGTTTACTCAATCCTCTGCCCATACCTCAACGTCCCTGGTCCCACATAGCAATTGACTTCATTACGGACTTACCCACCTCCAACGGCCATACTACCATCCTCACCGTGGTGGACAGATTCTCCAAAGCCTGCCGCCTCATTCCCTTAACCAAACTTCCCACTGCACTTCAAACGGCAGAACATCTCTGCAACTGGGTATTCCGGTTGTACGGTCTACCTGAAGATATTATCTCCGACAGAGGACCTCAGTTCACCTCTCGAGTCTGGTCGGCCTTCTTCAAGGCTCTTCAAGTCAACGTGAGCCTCACATCCGGCTACCACCCCCAAGCCAACGGCCAGGTAGAACGTCTCAATCAAGATATCATCAGGTTCCTCCGGACCTACTGTCATCATCACCAAGAGGATTGGTGTCGATACTTAATCTGGGCGGAATATGCCCAGAACTCCTTACAAAAGCACTCTACGGGTCTGACTCCTTTCCAGTGCATCCTGGGTTTCCAACCACCTCTATACCCTTGGTCTGGGGAACCCACAAACGTTCCAGCCGTAGACGACTGGTTACGACGCAGTGAGGAGACATGGGACCAAG
Source organism: Chrosomus eos (assembly GCA_036326025.1). Lineage (NCBI taxonomy): Eukaryota > Metazoa > Chordata > Actinopteri > Cypriniformes > Leuciscidae > Chrosomus > Chrosomus eos. The sequence goes on along the minus strand of CM070826.1, from coordinate 21,087,988 downwards.
CGCACACACACCTCCAGCGAGCAGTCCGCCGCTTCAAGAGACAGGCTGACCGCCGCCGTCGAGCCGGTCCAGAGTACCAACCAGGACAATGGGTGTGGCTGTCCGCTCGAGACCTTCGTCTTCGACTCCCCTGCAAAAAACTCAGTCCAAGGTACATTGGTCCTTTCAAAATTCTTCGACAAATCACTCCTGTATCCTACCGCCTGGCCCTGCCTAATCATTTCCGTATTGCTCCCACTTTCCATGTTTCACTCCTCAAACCCGCTGCCGACCCCACTGAGGGAGGAGAGAATCGACTCCAAGAACCTAATCCTCCATCCATCTTGATAGAGGGCGAGGAGGTTTATCGAGTACACCAACTTCTGGACTCAAGGCGCCGGGGCAGGTTGCTCCAGTACCTAGTCGACTGGGAGGGATTCGGCCCAGAGGAACGTTCCTGGGTCAACGCCACGGACATTCTGGACCCCACTCTCACCGCTGAGTTTCATCACAATCATCCAAGCAAACCTGCTCCTCGACCCCGTGGTAGACCTCGACGCCGTCAACATCCTCGCGCCAGGAGTCGCTCGCAGGGGGGGGGCTCTGTCACACTCTCAGAACCCACAACATCCCTCACTGGCCTCCAGAGGGCACCATCCCCCGAGTATTAACTTTCTCACACATCACTCCTGGACTGATTACTCACACACCTGTCACCACTGATCACTCACGCACCTGCACCCTGTTATCTACCTGCATATAAGCCCCATTCACTTTTCAAACAGTGCGAAGTCTCGTTTCCCTTGTGAACATTCTGAGCGTTTATTCCTGCATCTCTGACTGCCTGTGTTCGACCTCTGCTAATCTGATCATCCCGTAGTCTGCTGCCTGCCTCTCGACCCTCTGCTTCGTCCCTGGATTCTCTCTGCTCGCTGCCAGCCCCGACCCCTTGCCTGGATTTGATAAGTGTGAGCCTAATCTTCGTTGTTGATCTTGCCTGTGTCTGACCCTTTTCCTGCTTACTACTCTTCTTAATAAAACGTTGCAAATGGACCTGACTGCCTCCGGTGATTCATCACAAGTAAAATGTATTCACTTATAAAGTAATTATTTAAAATGTTAATAATATTTCACATTATTGAATCTTTTACCTATTTTTGATTAAATAAATCTAGCCCATAAGAGACTTCTTTCAAAAGCATGAAAACGTCTTACTAACTCCAAATATATATAAAATTAAGTGCAATTTATCTTCAAATGTTTTTTTTTATATTATAACATATAGGCTAATGATACCAGTGAAGTGAACATAATGATATCTCTAAACCACCATCACAAAGTAAGATGGCTCCTGTTTCAAGTAGAAACAGACAAAATAATAAAATAAAAAAAGATGACCCACTGCCTCCTCCCTGACTGCAGGAGGTGAGGCAGATTTGGGGAGGGTGGTCGCCTCCTTTTCATTTTATTTTTCTCTTTTATCCCACGCCTTTCCTTTCTTCCTTGTTTTGGCTGATTTTCACAGATGTGCCGCGGCTCTCACTTCTGGAGGTGGTCGGGGAACCCCAGGTCAGACTATGCCTAGAGTGAGAGCCCCCCTCTTGGAATGAGGTCCGCCACTCCCCACCTCCATCTCACAACCGCTACCTTCATAACTTCCTGAGCGATTTCAAAATGTGACCCTTCCCCCCCTCCGGCTTCCTATGGGTAATCGTCCCCAGCTGTAGAGTGCAGATCTAAATAGGACCTTAGGGAAATGAGATTTGTAATTTCAGAGAACCATAGAAACAAGAAAAAGGGAGGAAATTGGTGGCAGGCCACAGAAATTAGCAATCTTTTTGGCTTAAGCTTAAGCCATTAAAAATTGAGGAGTCGCTTAAGTCCCATAGAGTGTTGTTAGAGAGGACGAGGAAGTGCGGGGGGTCAAGATCAATGGCACATGGACCCTTTGCACTGAGAGTCGGGGCCACAGACGGTGCGGATTGTCATACGGCCCTCCTGCTGAGGACAGCTCAGGACGGGTCCCATTTATTATTGATGCTTGTTTAGATGGGCCTCCTCTGGTCCATTTGGCTGCCATTTCTAGCATGCAGATTAAACCATCCCAGAGTTTCAACACTCAACGGGATCATATCATGAAGAATGTGATTTCCATTGATATTCTGTTCAAGAAAAGTATAAAAATATACTTTGAAGGAAAGTTCCAGTCTTCACCACTCAGTTGACAGCATTTGTTTCAGAAAGTTAGCATTTTTCCCTGCACTCTAAAATCAAATTAAATCACATTGTTTATGGCTATACTATTATGGCTATACTATTTTGTATTTTCATGTTTACAGATTGGTTGCATTCACTTCTTTTGGAAGTGCCTCAGTTTTTTTTTGTTTAAGAAAAGTACTGACATATTTAAATTATTTTTTGTGATAATGAACATTATGCTACAAGTGCTGTCGATGAGCTTAACTTGTATTGAACCCAGTATTCATTTAATGATTCCTTGTATAGCAAATCCTCAGTCAACACATTCATTTCGAATGAGTATTGCACTATTTCCCTGCTCTCTATGTCTCTGAACGTTCACCACAAAACATGTCATGCTTGCTTAATCCACCCAGACACGCAAGATAAAATCTAAAGTCCTACCGTAGGAGAAATAACTGCATGACATTAAGAATGTAATAACGTGCCCTATATAACTGAGAGCCTTATCATCCTTCATTCGCTTTATCTAATGTTCTTTATCTGTAAATGCAACCAACACTGTCAAAACATGAAATGGAATACTGAGTGTTGTAGTCAAATAGTAAAAAGCTGACAGGTGATGTTAACAGGGACTATATGTTTTGTCTGTCCATGCATTAATGTAGTTTATAAGACTCATGCCATGTAAATATTTTCTCAAATCTTTCTGCAACTTTCCCCATGACATTGCAGTTCTCTGGAAGGCAGGCTTATCTGTATACTTCATCAGGACTTGAGAACAGAGGAAATTGCTTTTGGGGATTGTGAATAATTAAAAGAGACGTGACAATACTAATAATTGAAACAACACCATGAATTGTGTAGATTTTAGGTCATTTAGCAGTGTTGGAGTACAAGGATGTATGATTATAATGATTATATCCAGTCATAAACTATTGGGGTCCCCTGATCTGCTTTGTTAAAGTGCAACTTTTTTTTATTAATATTAAATTCATATTCATTGTTGAATGATAAAATATTTGTTAACCTTTTGTAATGTCAATAATTATGAGCTGTTGTTAGTAAGTCTGTTCACATTAAACAATTAGCAGAATTATTTAACCTTTCATCTTGTTCTCATGCAAGTACTTTTTATTCGTAAGCTTTATTTCTTTAGTTTATATACTTTAAACAATCAGACCTGATGACTGAAAACAATCCAATAACAATTAAAACAATTACAGTCACCTGTCATCTTCCCTTTACAAGTAGGTACATGCCATTTCAAGATGTCATTTTGGAGCTGTCATTTGTATTTGGATTCTGAGAATTAGTAAGGCTGTTGTAGTTCATAAAATGAGTGATGAGGTGTTTACGACTAAACAAAGCAACAGGAATAATTAACTGTCAAGCGTAAATTCTGAATTCTGAGGTTTCCCTCCGGCATCAGTTTTTTTATTGCATGTGATATTAAAGAAGGTATATTTGCAAATTTGATTGTGACAAAGTGAAATCTCTCATATTTTCTGCTGCAGTAATATCAGTATCGCTGTGTGAAATTTCATGCCAAGTAAGATGTCATATGCCATTGGTTCTTGTTTGTCTTGAGCTGATTGATATACAAATGAGATTTGAGAACTAACCTGCTGAAAAATCCAGCATTGCTGGTCACCAGCATAAGGTATGTTTTGCATGCTGGGACCAGCATGGGATGCTGGTTGCAGGTGAGTATGGGAGGGATGACTAATGGACCCGATGGACCTGATGGACCAGCTACACCAGCTCTGTTTTGCTTGGGATCAGCATGACTGGTCCACCAGCTCTAACCTGCATAAACCAACCTGGGCCAACATGGAATCCATGCTGATTTATGCAGGATTTTTCTTGTTTTAGCCAAATAGTGACTCAATTTATGATGATTTAATGTTTTGTTTGTTTGTTTTTAGGCCTGCTTCCACTTTCATAGTTTGATAAAGTAGGGTGACCATATTTTGTCCTGAAAAAACAGGACACTCGGCCCGGCAAACAGATAGGCCTACTCAAATGATACTCAAAGTTTACTCAAAGAAACCTTATTAATTTCAATACATTTAAAGTAGGTTATGCCTCCTCTGTATGGATAGAAATTTGTTATATTGTTATATGAAAACAGGACATGTCCTGGGAAAACAGGACAGTTGGTCACCCTAGATAAAGAGCAGTGTGGACAACAACTTAGTTTATGGTCCATAGAGAAATGTATATACGACAACATAAAGGTGAGTAAATTATGACAGTGTTTATTTATTCATGAACTATTCCTTTAATCATAAACACAAAAATAGCAACTCATCTCGTTTGTCCCGATTCATTTATGTATCCGTGGCCTTGTGAAAATCAGCCCACTTCCAAGAATTCCAGGTTTGGAATTCTACTGGCAGCAGAAGCTGGGTACCATATCCAGTAACCGAATCCGATAATCAGGGTCTGGAATGCTGACAAGGTTGGCTCATTCTCCTCAGTACCAATTGTGGAGTGGAAAAAATTCCTAATCTGTGCTATCAGCATTTTTCCCTGTGGATGTCTGGGATTATTGCAGCCATAATCCAATATCATACAGAGAGACACTCCACACACACTGTATGTTGGATTCAATGCACTTGGCCACACGCTACTCTTACTGCATTTACTCACACACTTTCTCTTGTGTTTTTCAACAAATGCTGCAATCCGTCATAACAGAAAATGTCGATAAACTGCAGTAATCCAAACAGTGTTGCGTCAAATGAGTCACTTCATATGATGCATGCAAAACAGAAAAACAGTCCCAAGTTGGTCTCAGTGACTAACAAGGTTCCCTGTCAGGTGCCAAAATAAGGTTGATATGGTACTCTCAAATAACTAATGTCATAACGTGTGACAAATAATGACATGACCTATAAGTTTAGTTTTATAAAAGTTACAGTCGTGTTTTAAGTATGTCATAAGTTAAATACGAAATTGAACACCAGACATTGTTCCATCAAACCACGTCACGGTGTAAATTGGTCAAATGTCATTAAGACAGCCAACACAATGAGAATGGCAGAGTCAGAATGCTTTGGACACAGTTATGAACAGCATTCATTTTTATATTAAAATAAATTTAAGAAATTTAAGAATTAGATTTTTTTTTTTTTTTTACATTTGCATTCATATTGTATTGATTTCTGATGTTTTGTTGCAGAAAAATCTGAGCACAATTCGAGAAACTGAGAACACTGTGAGTGTTTTAGGCGAAAAGTTTAAAAAGCAATAAACCTCATCAAATGTCTCTTTTCGGTCTATATATAATGACATTGACGTCTAATAGGAACAACTGAGAGATAAAGAGGAAAAGACGATCAAGCGTTTTTGCCACATTGGGTTATGTGCACTGAGTTTAGCCCTGTTCTGAACAGAAGAAAGAGGGAATAAAGTGAGAATGTGCACTGATAGCTGCTGTCATTGGTTATCAATAGTTGTGTGGGAACAGGGAACTCTGAGATTTAGACAGATGTAGGAGGGTTTGACAGCACCTGGCACCACTGAGTTTGTTGTGGGATTGAGGATTTAAACTAAATTATTCATAACATCAAAATAATCAGCATATTAAAGTTTCAGCAAAGTAATATTCTGACACCAGTGAAATGTGTATGTGGGTATTAATAAGGATGACTATAATGAAATATGTCTGTTTTTTGTTTTCTTAATAGGATTATTTGTGTGTGTGTGTGTGTGTGTGTGTGTGTGTGTGTGTGTGTGTGTGTGTGTGTGTGTGTGTGTGTGTGTGTGTGTTGTGTGTGTGTGTGTGTGTGTGTGTGTGTGTGTGTGTGTGTGTGTGTGTGTGTGTGTGTGTGTGTGTGTGTGTGTTTTCAGCTGTTTGCAATAAACTGATCGAACAAAAGTAATTGAAATAGCTCAACGCAACAAATGCTTCAAGTGGTTTCCCCAAATTCAACTAAAATGCAACTTTTAATTCTTCTTTTTAATAACTTCTGCAGTCTCAAAATTATTCAACCCCCTGAATAGAATCCCTCACAACAGCACAAATCTGAAAAACAGTTGTCTCAAGCACACCAGATGCATCTAATCAATGGCTTCATTATTTGCACCACATGTGCTTGAACTAAGTCAAAAGAATGGTCCAAAAAGTTAAGTGAAGATATCATCGGCCTTAACAAACAAGGAACAGGATACAAAAAGATTTTTCTAAAGGCACCTTTAGAAGCATAGTTCACAAGTTCAAAGTTAAATGTACAGTGGTTACACTACCTGGACGGGGGGAAAAAAGAAAAAAGGAAGCAATCAACGGCTGCAACCAGATTTCTGAGAAGGCTGCAAAAGACCACCACAAATATTTTGTGCTACAGCAAGACTTGGTGGCAACAGACCCTGAGGTTTCAGCTTGCACAGTAAGACGTATACTAAACGCATGCCAAAACTCCAAGACTACACCACTAGTACTGACACAAAAGCACATGAAAAGTCAGCTCCAATTTGATCAAAATCATACAAATAAGACCCAGAAGTTTGGGGATTCTGCTCTGTGGAGTGATGAAACAAAAAACAAACTTTTCAGCCCTATGCGGTATGTCAGCAGTATGTCTGGAGGATGTGCTGAAAAGAACACTCTGCCTATGTTGGGGGCTCGGTGATGCTCTGGGGCTGATTAGCATCCTCTGGCACTGGAAACCTGCAGTGTGTGGAAGGCAAGATAGATTCATTGAAGTATCAGGAAATCCTAGGTGAAACCATCATGGCGTCAGCAGAGGTGTAAAGTCCAGGTTCAAAAAGTAAAAGTCCTCCTCAGTATTTTGCTCCAATCACCTGGATTTGCTAATTCAGACAGGAGATAGAACTAATTAGTGAAATCAGCTGACTTAGTTTATGGGTGGAATAAACTTATGGCAGGACTTTTACTTTCTGACCCCTGGACTTTCCACCTCTGGGCGTCAGTGAGGAAGCTGAAGCTTGGCCGTCATTGAACCTTCCAACAGGACGATAATCCTAAGCATACCTCAAATTCCACCAAGGCTTGGTTGCATAAGAAGTCCTGGAAGATTATATCACAGTCACCTAGAACCCCATAAAATCTCTGGTTCTACTAAGTTCTAAAGATGCTTGTCATGAAGGGGTTGAATAATTTTGAGACTGCAGAAGTCATTAAAAGTTGAGTTTTTAGTTGAATTTGGGGAAACATTTGTTGTGTTGAGTTATTTCAATTTCTTATGTTTGATTTGTTCATTGCAAACACCTGAAAGTCTGTCCATTTTACCAATAAACCGTATTTGCAATGGGGACTGAATAACTTATATAAATTACAACTGAATATATAACCACAATGTAAGACTTTTTATCTCATATTGATGAATACACACTGTAAAAAATGAACAGTTGGATCAACCTAAAAAAATTACTTCAATTGTGGTAACACCTAAAAAAATTAAGTTTTCTCAACTTAAATTAATTTAAGTTGAGAAAACTTAATTTTTTTAGGTGTTACCACAATTGAAGTAATTTTTTTTAGGTTGATCCAACTGTTCACTTTTTACAGTGCAATAGAGTCCTAAAATCTGAGACATTTATTGAAAATGCTCCTGTTTTACATTATTTTTCCAATATATAATCGCAATTTCAATGAAAAATTAATTAAAACGCTTACATTCGTTTGAGAATTTCACGTTAAAACAGCAGCACTCAAGCTGCATGAACTCCACACGTGGAAAAAATGACAGCGATACCTTCTACCCCTGTGTGTCTCAGTTTGAGGCTTATCAAAGGTGGTCATCCTAGAATTGACATTCTAACTATATAGGCTATTTAGTCTGTTTGGCAGCAGAAAGACAAAAGAAGATCCATCAGCTCTGTCCATCTTTTCTTCTTAATCCAGGTCTCTGTGAGAAGCTGACAGCTATGAGAAAATGGCAGTCGAACAAATTCATAACACTTAAAAGAAGACATAAGAGCAGCTATTACTCTCTCTCAAACCAGACCGGCTGTCTTCCGTGCCACATGATTCAGTGGGACGGCAGTAAACGATGAAGAATAGTCTGTCTTTCTCCAAATCTGTCCATCCTGCTCTCTTTGTGTCGTTCGTCTGGTCCGGGAGGAGTGTGACAGACTACCTGTCATCTCTCTCAAATGCACCCATTTGATTCACTTAATTGCTTTATATTCAAAAAACTGCAGAGAAAAAACAACTTCCAAACTATTGTAAGTGTAGTGTAAACCTATCAGTCGCTCTTATAATATTAGTTGAAACTAGTGACCTTTCTGGCCTCTGTGTTGAGTAATGTTCCACTTCTCATGCAAATCACATTATTTGCCTCTTAGTTCAACAGGGAGTCATTTTGTACTTATTACATTTCGGACCCTTAACCTTTTCTTCTGATGCAGATGGAAGAGAGTTGGAAAAAAAATTCCTCCAGCTTCATGTTCACACACTTTCTCTCTGTCCTTTTCTCTTTTAAGATGAAATAATAAATTGAATTGTTCTTAAAACATCAGCACTGGTCCAAAGTCTGCTGCTGTTGGCCAAAATAATCCAATGTGTAGTGTGAGAAGTAAATTGGCTTGAATTACTAGATAAACCAGTGTTAAACAACATAACTTGTTTATAGTGTTTATAAAATACCAATCTTTGGCTTGTTATGGCCCTTGCTTCAGCCAAATTCTTCTGAGCTGCCTTGGTGTCTACATAAATACTAACAAATATGGAATTTGTGAAATTATTATTATTATTATTTACCAGTTATACTTATTATCAGCAAGGATGCATTTAATTGATCAATAGTGAAAGGAAAGACGTTTATAATGTTAAAAGATTAACATTTCAGATATAAATTTGGAAGTTAATTTGAACTTTATATTCAGCAAAGAAAATTCCCAGGTTTCCCCAAAAATTATTAAGTTTTCAACATTGACAATAATAAATGTTCCTTGAGTACCAAATCAGCACTTTGAAAGATTTTTTGAAGGACCATGTGACGTTGAATACTGGAGTAATGGCCACTAAAAATTGCCATCACATGAATACATTACATTTTAACATACATCAAATTACAAAACGTCTCGGGTTACGTATGTAACCCTTGTTCCCTGAGAAGGGAACGAGACACTGCATCGGTGACGACACAAGGGGAACGCCCTTCAGCGTAGCGCGTCTGAATTTATGAATGAAACCGAATCCAATCCTATTGGCGTTGCGTGATGACGTAGGGTGTGACGGCATATGCGGATGTACACAAAGGCACGCCGGCACACGGAAGATGTCAGCTTTTGCTATGAAGCAAGTGCTCCAGGCGGGGTGAGGTGTGGCGAACCGATGCAGTGTCTCGTTCCCTTCTCAGGGAACAAGGGTTACATACGTAACCCGAGACGTTCCCTTTCGAGGAACTCGAACTGCATCGGTGACGACACTAGGGGAACGAGATACCCACTATACCACAACGAACCCTGCTTCATCCTAGTGTGAAGCTGTCTTCAGGCACAACTTAGGACGAAAGCACTCGTGCACCGGGTGTAGAGGGAAGGTCCAGACTGTAAAACCTCATGAATGTGTGCGGAGTGGCCCAGCCAGCCGCCTCACATATGTCATGGATAGAAACCCCTGAAAGGAGGGCTCTAGAGGACGCCATGCCTCTGGTGGAGTGAGCCCTCACGGCCATAGGTGAAGGCAAATTGCGCACCTGATAGGCCAGGGAAATGGTCTGAACGATCCAGTTGCTGATGGTATGCTTAGAGGCGGGAAGCCCCTTCTTGGGCGACCCAAAACACACCAGCAACTGGTCCGACTTCCGCCATGAGGAGGACCTCTGTATATAACATAGCAGTGCTCTGACAGGGCAGAGCAGGTGAAGTCTCTCCTCATCCGCCGTCACATGAGGTGGAGGATGAAAGGCCTGCAGAACCACAGGCCGTGCCACATTCGATGGCACCTTGGGCAAATAGCCGGGCCTGGGATGCAAGATGGCCTTAATGTTGCCTGGAGCAAACTCCAAGCACTCGTTGGAAATAGAGAGCGCCTGAAGGTCTCCTACCCTCCTCAGAGAAGTAATGGCCAACAAAAAGACCAACTTAAACGTAAGGTTCTTGGCCTCAGCCGACTCCAATGGTTCGAAGGGGGCCTCGGCCAGCCCTTCGAGAACCACCGCCAGGTCCCAAGAGGGAACCCTGGTGCGAGCCGCAGGTCTCATCCTCCAGGCTCCACGGAGGAAACGTACGACCAAGTGATGCCTCCCCAGAGGGCCATCACTCAGAGGAGCGTGGAAAGCCGCAATGGCAGCCACATAAACCTTGAGTGTGGATGGGGTAAGCCCGGCAGAAAAGCGGTCTTGAAGGAACTCCAGCACTGAAGCCACTGGGCAGTGAACTGGGTCCAGATCACGCTCTCTGCACCAAGTGGAAAACACATTCCACTTAAGGCCGTATAGCTTCCTCGTGGAGGGAGCTCTGGAAGTGAGTATGGTTTCAACCACTTCTGTTGACAGGCCGGCTTCTAGGTACTGTGCCCCCTCAGGGGCCAGACCCACAGTTTCCACAGCTCGGGCCGAGGGTGGAGAACTGAGCCCCCTGCCTGAGACAACAGGTTCCTCCTCAGAGGGATCTGCCACGGCGGGCCTGCCAGAAGCAGGATGATGTTCGAAAACCATACTCGGGCCGGCCAAAACGGGGCTACTAATAGTAGGCTGACCCCGTCCTGACGGACCCTTTCCAGAACTGCTGGGAGCAGAGCGATTGGGGGAAAGGCATACAGACGCAGCCTTGGCCACGTCTGCACGATGGCATCCAACCCCAGCGGGGCTGGATGTGTGAGGGAGAACCACAGTGGACAGTGTGTCGTCTCTCGAGACGCAAATAGGTCCACTTCCACTGGGCCAAACCTCTCGCATATTAACTCCACCACCTCGGGGTGGAGTCTCCATTCCCCGGGCCTCAGCCCCTGCCTCGACAGCATGTCTGCTCCCAGGTTCTGGTCCCCCGGGACATACATCGCCCTGAGAGACGACAGTCTCCGCTGGGACCACAGGAGGATCTGATGCGCCAGTCTGCACAGAGGGCGCGATCTCAGACCCCCCTGACGGTTTAAGTAAGAAACCACCGACATGTTGTCGGATCTTACTAGGACATGGCGACCATGGAGGTCTGGCAGAAAGCTCCTCAGAGCTCGGAACACCGCCAACATCTCTAGGCAATTTATGTGCCAAGAGGAATGATGGTCCTGCCAGAGACCTCTCGTAAAGTGGCCGTCCATGACCGCGCCCCAGCCCGAGAGGGAGGCGTCTGTCGAAATAGATATCCGGCGACATGACGCTCCCAGCCTGGGACCCTGGGACAAGAACCAAGGCTTCTTCCAAATTGATAGGGAACGAAGGCATCTGCGCGTAACCTTTATCAAGCGGAATGGATTCCCCCTCGGGGAAAACCCCTTGGCTCTTAACCACCACTGTAGAGCTCTCATGTGTAGCAGGCCAGAAGGTATCACGCTGGACGCTGCTGCCATGAGACCCAACACTCTCTGAAAGTGTTTGACAGTGATGGTTTGGCCTAGCTTTATCCTGGACACTGAGGTCAGGATAGACTCGACCCGAGCAGGAGACAATCGTGCCCGCATCGTGACTGAGTCCCACACCACTCCCAGGAACGTGGTTCTCTGGGCTGGTGTCAACACGCTCTTCTTCGTGTTGAGTCTCAACCCCAGTCTTTGGATGTGGGCAAGGACGACATCTCGATGCCGAATCGCCAGCTCTCTCGACTGGGCCAATATTAGCCAGTCGTCGATGTAATTGAGCACCCTGATACCCTCGAGCCTCAGGGGTGCTAGAGCTGCATCCATACACTTGGTAAAAGTGCGAGGGGAGAGTGCTAGGCCGAATGGAAGAACCCGATATTGGTAAGCTTCGCCCCCGAAAGCAAACCTCAGGAACTTCCTGTGAGATGGAAGGATGGAGATGTGAAAATAAGCGTCTTTTAGATCTATCGTGACAAACCAATCCTCGGATTGGATTTGACTCACGATGGTGGGAATAGTGAGCATCTTGAACCTGAATCTCCTCAGAGACCGATTCAGATGCCTTAGATCTAAAATTGGACGCAACCCTCCATCCTTCTTGGGAACTATGAAGTACCGGCTGTAGAACCCGGACTCCCTGACTGGTGGGGAAACATGCTCTATGGCCTCTTTTTCCAGCAGCGAGCGAACTTCTTGTTCCAACACCAGACCCTGCTCTGGGTGCACGGCTGTCCGAACCACCCCATTGAATTTTGGTGGGCGGACCCGGAACTGCAGTCTGTACCCAATTTCTACAGTGCGCAGGACCCATGGCGAAATATTTGCGAGGTTTTGCCATGCCTCTGCAAAATTCGCCAAGGGAACCAGCCCCTCGGGGCTGGTGTCTGGTGTTTTGTGTGAGTCCTTGACGGCACCCTGAAGCGGAGGACCGGCAGGAGAAAACCGACAACGAGTCACAATGCGCGAGCTCGAACGCTGTCTGTCTGCAAGCCTTTGGGGCAGACAGATGGGCGTGAGTTCGCTGGGAGCTGGCGTGTCCCGAAGCGTCAGAGACGGCGGGATACTGACGCCAACCCTCTGAGGGCCCGACGAGAGAGGGGACCTCAGTCGCTCTCTCTCGGGGGGGGCGGCCCTTTGAGGCCTCAGAGAAACTAGGACCTCTTCCCCTTAGCCTTCCTAAACTGAATAACGGTCCTCAGATCCGTCTTCTCAGGAGGCTGAGGGTGTGAGCGTCGACCAGATTCCCAAGCTCTATGAGGGGGAGCTCTGGAAGCAACGCTCGCCTTCTGTGCCTGGCGGTAAGAGGAAGAGGAGGGCTGCTGTGGCTGCTCCTTAGCAGCCGCCCTCCTAGACCTTGAACGACGAGGGAGATACCGCTTAAAAGCTTCACCCTGCTTCTTTGCATCTTCAAACCTGTCCACTACAGCGTTAACAGCCTCACCAAATAGACCTGAGACTGAAACGGGTGCATCAAGAAGGAAGGTCCTATCCTTCTCCTTGATGCTCGACAGGTTGAGCCACAGATGTCTCTCCGTGGTCACCATAGCAGACATGGAGCGACCGATGGCACGGGCCGTCTCCTTGGTAACCCGGAGCGACAAATCTGTGGCTCTGCGAAGCTCAGCGATATCATCTGGAGATGGACCCTCACCTTGGTCTAGATCTCTTAAAAGATCGGCTTGGTACGCCTGCAAAATGGCCATTGTGTGCAGGCTCGCACCAGCTTGACCCGCCGCCATATACGCCCTGCCCACCAAAGCAGATGTGGTGCGGCAAGGTTTAGAAGGCAATGCTGGTGACTTCAGGGATGATGCAAGGTCGGGTGAAAGGTAGCTGGCTAGTGCTTCCTCAACCCGAGGCATCATCCCGTATCCCTTATCCCTAACCCCAATTACATCACTGTAATTTAGCATCGGGGGGTTAGACAGGCGCGATGAATATGGCCTGTTCCAGGATTTACACAACTCGTTGTGCAAATCTGGGAAGAAAGGGAGAGACCGGCGTGGAGGATGCGTGCGGTGCTGCAGGAAGCGCTCATCAAGTTTGCTCTTTGTACGCGCTTCCTGCTGTTCTTGTGGCCAAGAAATATCAAGCTTGGCCACAGCCCGCGTCAAAACCTCCACCAACTCACTATAGTTCGGTGCCGGCTGAACAGGATGGTGTGTGAGAATATGATCCTCATCCCCAACACTCATCACGTCTAATTCCTCAGAATTAGACAGCTGTAGAACTGCAATATCATCCTGATCGGGAGAAGCCGCGGAGCGGGCTCCCGAACGGGGAACAGGGGAATCAGACTCATCAGAAGAGAAACGAGAATATGCCTCGGCAGTCTCGCCCTCAACCAGATCTCTTTGCGATCCCCACGATGAGCGCCGTCGCATTGCCTCTGCAGATGCGGGACCCGAACCGCGGGGAGAAACGCATTTGGCCATCATCTTTAAACAAAGCCAATCGAGAACGCAGCACTCTCACAGAGAAAGACTCACAATGAGCGCAAGCAGCCCCCTCAAGAGCCGCTTGAGCGTGCTGTCTTCCCAAACATGACACACACATCTCATGTGTATCCCCAGCCGTGAGGAAACGTGGGCATGGGAACACACACTTTCTGAACTGTTCGCTGGCCATACTGAGCTTCAAAATAGACAAACAACAGTAAATAGTACTCACAAACACAGAGCGCTTGCTGAATAGCAAAAAGCTGACATCTTCCGTGTGCCGGCGTGCCTTTGTGTACATCCGCATATGCCGTCACACCCTACGTCATCACGCAACGCCAATAGGATTGGATTCGGTTTCATTCATAAATTCAGACGCGCTACGCTGAAGGGCGTTCCCCTAGTGTCGTCACCGATGCAGTTCGAGTTCCTCGAAAGGGAACAGCTATTTTAAATTGTAATAATATTTCACAATATTACTGTTTTAATATTGTATTTTTTTATCAAATTAATTCATCCTTGAGCACAATAAATACTTTCTTTAAATATATTTTAAAAATCTTACCAACCCCAAACTTTTGATGAACAGAGATAAACTGGAAGAAAAACATTAAACTGATGTCTGCCTGTAGAAAAAAAATATTCTACAAAGATTAATCTCATGATTCTGATCAATGTTTAGAAAGCAGAATGAATGTCAGAATCAATGTCAGATTCCTCAGAACTTTCCTGTTGGCCCACTAAAACCGTTTTTTTTTTTTTTTCATATAATGTGAATTGTATTTTTGCATGTGTATTCAAGGTATATGTTTTATCATTTTAAATGTTTCCTGGGAATTTAACCCATTAACTTGGTGTTATCAGCACATGTATTACCAGTTGAGTAGTATTCAAGCTTTTGGCAGCTTGAGTGTAAATGGAGTTACATTCCCTGGAGTGAGTTGGTCTTGTTCAATACAGGTTAAGGACTTTTTCCTCAGTACAGGAAGTAGCACTGTGAGTGTTTTACTCTCTCCCTGTCTGCCGTCCTCTTTCTTTGTTCTATCTCGCAGCAGTTCGATACTTCTAACCCCCTGCTCTAAATGAACTGTTTATCCCGGATCTCGTCTCCACACCCGCATGTTGATCAGTGATCAATAGCATCTCCTGCCGTATCGGACCAGGCTTTTCATTCCCACCATTAAGATCTGCTGATCTGAAACACTTATCCGGAGTAATCTGCAGCATTTGGATCAATTGGCCTCCCTCGGCTCTTATTTCCAGGTAGGCGGGTTAAACCACAGGCCCAACGCTAAGGAGGTCACCTCCAGCCAATGGATTGACATGAAGTTTGGTCCACCGCAAACATATGTTCGCATGCTCTTTTTAGCACTTTTCTCTCCCTTTCTTAGACTCTCACCTCTTTGTCGCAATGTCTCTCTTTCTCACTAAAGGTTTCTTCTTGTGCATCATTTTTGAATGTGCCTCCATGTAGCAACTATTTTCTTGACTGAATAGCTACAAATGGCTGCCATTTAAAGTATGGTTCTCTGAAACGGAGTGGAAAGAAAAGAGATGGAATGGAGGAAAGCTTGAAGGGAGAAACCCTCCTGACCCCCCGCTCTCCCTCATATGAGGAAGAAAGGCTCTGAAAGAGAAAAACAGGTCTATTCAGTTAAAGTCTTCCTATTTTTTTTCTGTCTTGCGGTAATTTTCATGCTGATATACTGTATGAAAGATGTCCGCTTTTTACGTTTGAAAAACTCTGCTTATTTTCTGCTGAGTGTAACGGATACCACTCCTCTGTAATTATTGCATCACAGTTCGGACTCGAAGCAGCTGCTGACGTTTGTGATCTTGACTAGCGTTTGTCTTCGCTGTCATTTCTTTAGCAGATGTGACGGACGAGTCCTAATCTTAAACAGGACTGACGTCATATGTTTGCAGTTCCACACTTCCTGTAGCTCAGCTATATGACATAATGTAAGGTAATTACTGTCACCATGGAGAAGGAGATGGAGTTCAAATATGTCTTAACCTGGGTGTTAAAAGGATTCAGTGGTGAAAAATATGTGGTGAAAAAAATCTCCTTGGTAACGCACAACAGATGCCATGGCAACCTTTACCTATCTCATTCAAAAACTGATTTGTATTAGCAGTAACATTATTCTGCAGGGCTTATAAAGATAAAAAGGGAACATTGTAACCTGCTGCTATGGTCTGAATGACCGCAGTGAAAAATTGCTTTGGCATTTATCCATGTAGCCATTGTTTATTTTATAGATTAAATTATTGTGTCGTTCATCCACCATGTTTCTGGGTTCTTTAAACAAGCATCGTTTAGTGATGGAAATGTGCAATATATAGTGTTAAGCATTATATAATGTTTGTTAATGTTGATGTAAAAAAACTATAAAGTGATTCATACAGTTTATATCGAGGAATAGACAAGTTAATTTTTTTTAACAATTTACAAAAGTTTCAACTTTATTCTGTATTCTGTATATGCTGGATGTGTAAAAAGATCATTAACACACACTCTCAGACATATAATGAAATACAATTCAGCCTTGGTTAGCATAAGAGACTTTTAATTACATCTAATTAAAAACATCATACCGACCCTAAACTTTTGAACGGGAGTGTGAGTATATATTTACCTTTAATCAGATTTCATTGCTGGTCTTGATTTTACATACATATGTTACATTTATTCATTTAATAATTAATATATAAATTCATAATAAATGACAATTTCCATATTGCATATAGTTTTTTACTTGCATAACCTTTCAGAAAGAGCCAGTTATAGTGAAACTGGGTCCGGTTTTATTATCGATTTTTCATGGTTGTGTTTGAGGTTAAAATCATCTGTTCAAAATTTTAGGGTTTGTGTAATCCAGGGGAAATGACAGAAATCTAAGTCCCAACCTCCACCAATCTATTGGAAATGGTGTGTATGCTCACAGTATTTTTATTCATTTTCAGTTCAATTTGACCTGGAAGTGTCACCAGCGAGTCTCTATTTGTAACCTGTTATTTCATCTATTGAAAATGGCATGTAACAGACGGTCTACCAGTCACATGTTACAAAGAGATCCACTGCTTTAACTCTCAAAGAAACCTGATATCTCCAGATATCTGTCTGTAAAAGAAGAAAGCCATTTCTGTAAACCCACAGCTCCCTTGAGGCTTGTGTCAAGTGTTATCCAGCGGTTGGAGGAGACGGATCATCTCATGTGCTGGTTGCCCTGAAGGGATTCAGGGTAAAGTATCTAAATGGAAGATGTTCTAGCAGTTCTTGAAAAGTGGACTTAGATTAATGTTGACCTTTCTGCTGTTTAGTTATGCCTGTGATGAGCAGCTGTTGCAGGTTTGCGTCCCTTGAGCTTTATCAGCGGAACAGTGTGAGAGAGAGGAACGAGTCAGAACAGATTACTGTTACTCAGTTGGGGAGCGTTGTTCATTAGAGTCTTCACAAAGCAGGACTGGTCTGCTTCACTCCCAATCTCTCTCCATAGGAAAGTACAACCTGAGATGAGTTATCAGTATGCTGCGATTCACATTATTTTATAACTATACATTTTCTAATTTGTCTATAATATAGAATATTAAGACATAATGTACACCTGATTTAAATGTAATAAACATTACTTAGATTTCTGAGCCTGGAGTTTTTAAAGGGTACCTATTATGGCATTTAAAATGTTCCTAATATTGTTCTGGGAGTCCCCAACAACAGTTTTACAAGCATGAAATGACAAAAATACTTTTGTTGTCTTATAATATGCATTTATTTGTACCTGATTTGCTCACCGACTCCCATATGAATCGTTTAGCGAGTCATTTTTCTAAACCCCGCCTTTGTGTGACGCTAATCTGCGGTGATATGTTAGCGACCATAGCCCAAAGGAGTGACACCGAGCCGGCGGGGTGTCATTGGTTGTTGCGTGAAATCTTACCCAGATACAATAGTGCTATTTTCTGATTGGCTAACAACACCAGACGAACAACACCAGAGGAGACACGCTTGATTCCTGCCGGTTCCACACAGTGAGAGGACGCAGCCAGAGTTTTGGGCGCTGCGGCATATTAAATATATTACAAATAGTTTTTCAGCGTGAGAAATACAATGTGTGGCGGGAGAGCGTGACAAAAGACCAAAATGAGTGACTGTCACGCTCAATGCGTGACACTTGAGAGCCCTGAGTCACTTCACATATTTCAATACAATTGCCATTGAAGACCTAGAAGCTGTGCTGTGCGTACACAACACACAAAATAATTATTGAGCATGAAACATAAAACATAAAAGCAACATATTAATAATACTTACAGGTTGTGATTCGGAGAAGGACGCTGATCCAAATAAACTCGGTAATGAACCTTCCTTCAGTATCAGCCGGCTCGCAAATCCATAGTTTGTAGCATTTAGGTTTGTGAAGCAATCATCTTCAAAATGACGCGAACACAGAACAAGGTTGTGGCTATACTTCTGTGGTATAGTTGTTTATATGAACTGTAGCCGCTTAGTCTTCAAATGCTCCTCACTCACTGGGCAGATGAAAAAAGTTTGCTTTTGCGTCGCACTTCAAAACACAGCAGCGTCTCGTCGACATGATGTTTCCGAACCGTCTATGCTCCGAATGCAATAAGTGGGCGTATCTTATTCAAATAACTTGTACAAGTGACGTCAGAAATTTAGAGAAAAAGCACCATTCATCTCACGATGAATCGTGAAAAAAGTAAGATGAATATGAATATCAGCGACTCAGAGTCGACTCTTACTTTTGAGAGACAATAACTTTGTATACGGTGAACTTTCATGTTTAAAACTTTGCAGGATGTTTTCGTTCACTTAGATCTATGTTACACACTACATGAAGGGCAATTTTCAAAAATCCATAATAGGTACCCTTTAAATTGGGTTTTGGGAACCCCATGTAAGAGGGTACATGGGGGTCCACAGAAAATTTGGTTTTCTTAGGGCTGGCAAAGGCTGTGATAGGTTAAGACATCAGTTAATTTCTACAATATGTTCAAAAGTTTGGGGTCCGTAAGATTATTGAAATAAGTCCCTTATGCTGCTTTGATCTTCAATACAGTAACATTGTGAAATTATAACAATTTAATATAACTTTTATATTTTCAAATTTAATTGTATTCCCTTTAATTTAAGGAAATCTTCTGGCAGTAAGTAGACCAGTAATCTTTTAATACACACAGGTAGATGAACTGGAGACACAAAGGAATAGCAGGGCGCACACAGGCAAAACATAAGCTATGTTTCCATCCACACGTTTTTATCCGCATTAAGTGATATCGAATGAAAAATGCCTTATTGAAACAGTCAAATTCGATTGAATTTCATGAACATCGACTCAAATGAAATACGATCGGTCTATTCGGATTTTATCTTGATCGATATACGACTTATGCGATAAACGCTGCTGGAAACAATATTATGGAACAATCCATTTTGCCTAGTAAAACTTTGTGCGCAAATGCTGGCTTGAATGTTGTGCAATTCGGTGAGAAAATGAATGGAAACACCTTAACATGTCTCAAATCAATTCGATATACCAATTTGATCGCAAAACAGCATGTGACGTCATTACGCACAGGTTTTATACGCTTTAAAGGGTACCTATCATGGAATTTTGAAAATTACCTTTCATGTAGTGTGTAAAATAGATCTAAGTGAACAAAAACATCCTGCAAAGTTTTAAATATGAAAATTCACCGTATACAAAGTTATTGTCTCTCAAAAGTAAGAGTTGACTCTGAGTCGCTGATATGAATCGATAGACGAACGATGCATTTTCTCTAACTTTCGTACGTCACTTGTACAAATTATTTGAATTCGACACGCCCACTCAGTGTGAGCGCCGAGCAGACAGAGAAACCTGACAACAACATGTCGACGAGACTCTGTTCTGAAGTGCGAATCAAAAGCAAACTTTTTTTTTCACTGCCCAGGGACAAGCATGTGAAGACTCAGTGGCTAGAGTTTATATTTACAACTATACCACACAAGTATAGCCACCTTGAGCTGTGTTCGCGTTATTTTAATGACGATCGCTTCACAAACACAAATGCTTTCACGTGTGGATTCGCGAGTCGCCTGATACTGAAGGAACGTTCAATACCAAGTTTATTTGGATCAGCTTCCTCCTCCGAATCACAACCTGTAAGTACTATTAATAATTGTTGCTTTTATGTGTGTGTGTGTGTGTGCGTGTGTGCGTGTGTGCGTGCGTGCGTGTGTGTGTGAGAGAGTAGGTACGCTCAGCAGCTACTAGGTCTCCAATGTCATTTTTTTTGTTTTTTGAAATATGTGAAATTATGTGAAGCGTATTGTAGTACTGCAGTGCTTTATCAATATGTTTAAGCTTTGGGCTAACGCAAAATATAACTGACTGGGTCATCTGACCAATCACCGCCGATTAGCGTCACGCAAAGGAGGGGTTTGGACAAATGAGTCGTCAAACGAATCATTAGGGAGTCGGTGAGCAAATCAGGTAAAAATAAATGCATATTATAAGACAACAAAAGTTTTTTTTGTCATTGCATGCATGTAAAACTGTTGTTGGGGACTCCCAGAACATTATTAGGAACATTTTAAATGCCATAATAGGTACCCTTTAAAGCCATTTGATGGAAACACACTTTCACCAGCTGTCACGTTTCTGTATGTTTAAACTATGTTTTGTGATCTTGGTTTCCCCTGTCTTTGTGGTTTTTGGTTTAGTCCTGTTAAGTTTTCCCGCTCCTCGTTTGTGTTCAGTTTTATCACCTGTGTTCAGTTAATTCAATCATTCCATGTGTATTTAAGCCCTGTGTTTTCCCTCAGTGTTTGTCGATCGTGTCTACGTATGGTTGTGTGTAAACCCATGAAGCCCTGGAGTTTTGTTCTTGTTTTGAGTTTGAAAGTTTTCATTTTGTTATTAAAACTCTTATATTAAGATTCCGTGTCCTCGTCTTCAGCTACCTGCACAAACCCTGACAGAACGATCGACCGTACAATATAAAAACGAAGATGAGCCAGAGGAGATGTCACCGGAGGAAAAAGGTGAAACCAATTAACACACCTATCCTCTTTCAAGATGAGCGCTCTCTTGAGGAGTATGCAGGGCTTTACCTGGAGCTGTATGATGACATGTCGTTGGAGGAGGAAGAATTAACACAAAGTTTCTGGGGTGGATTAAAGGACCCGTTATCCCAGATAATTCTTGTCAAGGACCTCCATCTATCCTTCCTGGAGTTTGTGGATCACACGCTGTGGGCGTGTGGATCCAGCTACCACGTTGAAGATCTCCCACTCCAGCCAGCTCCAAGCCCGCCAACGCCTGAGCCCATCACCTGCACGCCAACGCCTGAGCCCATCACCTGCACGCTCACACCAGAGCCCATCGTCTGCCCACCAGAGCCTGCACACCGCATCAGCCCTGCCGCCAGATCGGTCCCTGGACTTCCCCGGATGATATCCGGTATGACTGATCCCCCACTGATATCGGTGCGATTGGCCAAAAAGAAGGCTCCCAAGGCTGGGGTTCACGTCAGCCACATCCAGCCAGAGCCTGAGCCCGTCGCCTGCCCGCCAGAGCCTGAGCCCGTCGCCTGCCCGCCAGAGCCTGAGCCCGTCGCCTGCCCGCCAGAGCCTGAGCCCAGCCCCGAGTTTCCTGATATGCTGGCCCCGTCCAGCCCGAGTTTCCTGATATGCTGGTCCCGTCCAGCCCCGAGTTTCCTGATATGCTGGTCCCGTCCAGCCCCGAGTTTCCTGATATGCTGGTCCAATCCAGCACGGAGCCGTTGACCCAGAGCCAGAGCCAGAGCCCGTTGACCCAGCGCCAGAGCCAGAGCCCGTTGACCCAGCGCCAGAGCCAGAGCCCGTTGACCCAGAGCCAGAGCCCGTTGACCCAGAGCCAGAGCCGTTGACCCAGAGCCAGAGCCCGTTGACCCAGAGCCAGAGCCCGTTGACCCAGAGCCAGAGCCCGTTGACCCAGAGCCAGAGCCCGTTGACCCAGAGCCAGAGCCCGTTGACCCAGAGCCAGAGCCCGTTGACCCAGCGCCAGCGCCAGAGCCAGAGCCCGTTGACCCAGCGCCAGAGCCAGAGCCCGTTGACCCAGAGCCAGCGCCAGAGCCCGTTGACCCTGACCCAGAGCCCATTGACCCAGAGCCGGAGCCAGAGCCCGTTGACCCAGAGCCAGAGCCAGAGCCAGAGCCCGTTGACCCAGCGCCAGAGCCAGAGCCCGTTGACCCAGCGCCAGAGCCCGTTGACCCAGCGCCAGACCCAGAGCCCGTTGACCCAGACCCAGAGCCCGTTGACCCAGACCCAGAGCCCGTTGACCCAGAACCTGTTGACCCAGCGCCCGTTGATGTCAAGTCAGTTCCCGATCATGAGCCTGTCCTCCCCAAGAAAATTTTGGGGGGGCGCCATACGCCTTCACCGTGGCCGGCCAAAGATCCACGGAGGCCCGAAAAGATAACACCGCCATGGCCACCTGAAGGGTCTGCACCGCCATGGCCACCCGAAGGGTCTTCACCGCCATGGCCACCCGAAGGGTCTTCACCACCACGGCCACCTGAAGGGTCTGCACCGCCCTGGCCACCTGAAGGGTCTTCACCGCCCTGGCCACCTGAAGGGTCTTCACCGCCCTGGACGCCCGAGGGTCCCACAGCTCCGCCCTGGATGCCCGAGGGTCCCACAGCTCCGCCTTGGACGCCCGAGGGTCCCACAGCTCCGCCTTGGACGCCCGAGGGTCCCACAGCTCCGCCTTGGTCACGCCCACAGCCTGCTCCGCCTTGGTCACGCCCACAGCCTGCTCCGCCTTGGTCACGCCCGCAGCCTGCTCCGCCATTGCCACGCCCGCAGCCTGCTCCGCCCTGGAGGCTTCCTGGACCTGCACCATGCCCTCGTCAGCCTCCAGGGCGCCCACCCTCCCACCCCTTTGGATGTTATACGGCGCGAGGTCGCGCCTTCGAGAAGGGGGGAGGTAGTGTCACGTTTCTGTATGTTTAAACTATGTTTTGTGATCTTGGTTTCCCCTGTCTTTGTGGTTTTTGGTTTAGTCCTGTTAAGTTTTCCCGCTCCTCGTTTGTGTTCAGTTTTATCACCTGTGTTCAGTTAATTCAATCATTCCATGTGTATTTAAGCCCTGTGTTTTCCCTCAGTGTTTGTCGATCGTTGTCTACGTATGGTTGTGTGTAAACCCATGAAGCCCTGGAGTTTTGTTCTTGTTTTGAGTTTGAAAGTTTTCATTTTGTTATTAAAACTCTTATATTAAGATTCCGTGTCCTCGTCTTCAGCTACCTGCACAAACCCTGACACCAGCATTATTCGCATGAGGTTTTTTACCGAACTTCAGATAATTCGATTGACAAGTGGATGGAAACATGGCTATAGACACTTTAAAGGGGACATATCATGCTAAATCTACTTTTTTAGCCCTTAAATGCCTTTTGTTGTATATTTGGAGTGTTTATAAGTACAGAAAAGTTTAAATCAGTCTCTTCAGGAACTTCGTTAATATCTTTATATTCTGTTTTGGTCACATTTTTCAACCGGTTTAGATTTTTCTGTAATCTATGACGTTTTGTGAACTATTACGTCACAGTATCCGGCCCAACACTTTGAGCAATCCGCCATTTTTATTTCTCGCTGCAATTTTTTAGTCCAAGTTCAAGGATGCAGAAGTTACGAGAGGAGGATACGTCAAAATGTTGGGTTGTTGAATGTAGTAACCCACACGCTTCATTACATCGTCTCCCAGCATCAGAACCTCTTTGAAGTGCCTGTTTGAGTTTTATTTTTCACGGAAATGTACCCACATCTGTGGGTAAAGTCATGTTTGTGTGCGCGAAGCACTTCATGGATAACTAACGTTAACGTACTTCAGCAACCTCCTCCAGTATAAAGAAGGATTTGCCGATAGACTTCGTCTGATTGAGGGGTCAGTACCTTATATCTTTGGAGACGACGAACAGAGCACTTCGGTAAGAGTACTACTTTCTTAAAACACACGGTGGTCATGGTTTAGCAGTTGTCTTGTTAGTGTGCTTGTTTTAACAAGAGAAATAATCGACTTTTCTTTAATTGTTTGTAATATAACTTATATTTTGTTTTGTGAGTATTAAACAGTCGTTGTAAATCATGCAGTATTGTAGGAGTGGGCATGGATGGAAAACCTACTGTAAATACATTAATACACCATTGCGATACATCCATATCGGTTCGTCGTCTTTATTTTCATCTCGCTCCGACTCTGGCTCGAAAATGTAAGGCTTGATGGACAAGTCTTCCTTTTGTTGACATTTTGTTAATAACGTGTGAATAAAAAGTTTCTGTACCGCTAACGTTAGATAATCGTATCTCTGCTATCAAACTACAAAAATTGCCGAACGGGGTGGAGTTGAACCGAGTGTCACCTCTGCGAGCTGGAGAGGGGGCGGGGCATGAAGTGTCGCATTTGTATTTAAAGAGACCGCACCAAAACGAGTTGATCTCAGACGCACATCAGAAAAGGGGTAGAAAAGGGTCCTGTGGAGCTATAATAATGAGGAATTCAGACCCAAGCATTGCAGTTCTGCTTTATATAGACCACAAATGTATGACTTATATGTAAAAAGGAACGATTTAAAAGCATGATATGTACCCTTTAACAAAACAGGTAGTAATCCCTTCTCTGAACGAGACCAGACAATGAAAGTAGGCTTAGGTGTGTGCTTATATGTGTGTCTTGATGAGCTGCTGATCAGTGGCAGGTGCGGGTGATGGCTAAATGAGTGCAGGTGAGAGCTAGGAGGGATGCTGGGAATTGTAGTCCAGAGTGAGAGTGAGGGAGTGAAGCAGTGAAGGAGGGCTGTTGCACTCGTGACAGTAACATTGTAAATGTCGTTGTCACTTTTGATCTATTCAATCCTTGCTGAATAAAAGTATTAGTTTGTTTAAGAAAAAATCTTACTGACCCCAAACTTTTGAACAGCTTTGCTATTTGTATTATTATTTTTTTTATATAGATAGGATTGATTGGAAATCATAGGGTTAGTGCTGATTTTTTTATTATATTCATATTCATACACATAAAACAAACCCAAATCTAGTTTTGTGAGGGGTTTTCTATCTTATTTTTTCCCCCAATGCAAGTGTTTTGATGTTTCTTTCTAGAGATTTTTTTTCTTGCCATGGATGTGTTTAACTTGTTCATCTTGTATTTCGTTTTAGGTTTGCATAATCTGACATTAATAGTCGGTAGTCATTGGTGGTGGGATACATTTATCACAGGAGTGAGGTGCACCTGTTAAAGCCATGTGTTGTGAATGACAGGATTAAATGAACATGCTCCTCCTCAACTTTCGGTTTATAACTCTATTTAAAGTGAAAGTATGTCAGAAATCCCTTTTGAATGGGTTAGGTTTGCCTACGTTGTCAAATGTCCTCATGGATAGGAAAACCTGAAATCGCCTACATAGCAAGCTGTGGAAATGGAAAGTTCTCACCATGATGTGCATGTTGTATAGGTTAATTACTGAGCCAGAAATGTAATGCATTATAAAGAGATGAACAGCTTCCAGAATGTGCATGTCCAAGATCTTGTGCATCCTGATAGCCCTTATGCCATAATGGCATCAAAGCCTTCTGGGAATATGCAACCACTGAAGCTAAAATACGTTGTTAATTAACAAAGTTATTCTGCACCAAACAGAGAGAGAAAAAATTGAATAAAAATTCTTGCATGGATCACGGCGTACGCCATAGAGTGTGAAGGCAGTCCTCCATGAATGAAGATGCATAGCTGTACTGTAATTAGTTTTGGGACTTGATTATTTGATTATGTGATGTAAAGTCCCCGGTCGTGCACCAGTGAATAAGCGCATTGTGCCCGCTTGCAGTAAGTAAGGCCGTAATCCATCCTATCGCGTACGGCATGATACAAGTGGTGCACAAGTCCCACCACATCTGATTTAATTAGTAACTGATAGGAATAAACAGAGCTCACTGGAGTGGAAATAGCAACTTCTGTTGAGATGCTAATTTGAGATGGTGTTTAACACAGAGACCATTAAAAACTCAAAGGATGATTACATTAGCAAGCAGGTTACTATGACAGTAGTTACTTGTAATCACCTCTCAAAAGTATTTTAAAGAAGAGCATTGAGTACACTAATATAATTATACACAAGGCTCAGGGGAAAAATACTAAATACTAAACTAAAACATAACATTTAACATTTCTTCAGTTTATGACAGGTTTTTATAGAACACTTGATTCTGATTGGTCAATCTCAGAATTCAGTGGTCTCTACCAGTAAAATAATAATTTCAAACCAATTTACGTGTCACACACACACACACACACAACACACACACACACACACACACACACACACACACACACACACACACACACACACACCACACACACACACGCACACCACACACACACACACACACGCACACACACACACACACACACACACACACACACGTTGGTGCAACAGCATTATGAGGACTCTCCATAGGCGTAATGGTTTTTATACTGGACAAACTATATATTCTATCCCCCTACACTGCCCCTATCCCTAAACCTACCCATCACAGGAGACATGCTGCATTTTTGATTTTTTAATAAAACATTGTTTTTTATGTTTTTTAAGCCATTTGATTTATGAGGACTTTTGACATGTCCTCATAAACCACCCATAAGTTGTAATACCAGTGTAATACACATGTCATTATACAAATTTGTGTCCTCATAAACCACATACACACACACACACCACACACACACACACACACACACACACACACACACACACACACACACACACACACACACACACACACACACCTTTTATAAACATTTCAAACATCTTTGACGGTTCATTTATATGTGTCTGTCTTAAAATTTAACATCTTCAGATTGCTAGTGGTTAGTGGTTTTGGGAATGCCACAGTTCATTAAAGGTTTTGCTTTTGTACTTTCTGGGAAAAACCACACAATTATGATTCAAGCAGGTTTTTAGTTCATGAGGGTTGGGCATATCAGAGTTGTGTGGAAATATAAACAGACAGAAAAAGCAGGATTCACATATGTTCTTTTGTATGCAGCTGTCTTTATTAGAAACTTAATGAAGCAAAGTTACAGAGAGAGAAATGAGCTCTAGTGATATGATGCTCTGAAGAAGATCATCTGATCACCAGGGATTTATGTAAATGCAAAACATTCTCAAAATAATCATAGACAAAACAGAAATTTCTGCTGTGGACATACATGATTAAATAACAGCTCAAGGAGAACACATAACTCTGAAATGAGCGCAGATAAATGTATTTTTCACTTGCCTTCATATCAGAGAACAGATTTGTCTTTGTTTGCCTCATCAAGGACTGTATAATTTAGTCAGTGAAGCCATAATTATCACACTATGCAAAATGGGAACTCAGTGGTGAGATAGAATAAGTGCCCAGAGAAGTTTTTTACTTGAGTTGATATAATAAATATTATTCTATGGGATCTCAGTTGTGTATGGAAGCTTGTTTCCGCCACAGAATGAAAAATAAAAAAGGTAATTGCGACTTTTTATCTCACAATTATGACTTTTTTTTTCACAATTGCGAGTTTACATCTCGCAATTCTGGCTTTATTTCTCAGAATTGCGAGATATAAAGTCAGAATTGTGAGATATAAAGTCAGAATTGCGTGATATAAAGTCGCAATTGCGTGTTATAATGTCAGAATTGTGAGATATAAAGTCAGAATTGCGTGATATAAAGTCGCAATTGCGTGTTATAAAGTCAGAATTGCGAGATATTAAGTCGCAATTGCGTGTTATAAAGTCAGAATTGTGAGATATGAAGTCAGAATTGCGTGATATAAAGTCGCAATTGTGTGTTATAAAGTCAGAATTGTGAGATATAATTGTGCGTGCGTATTACACGCCATAAAGTGCGTATCATATGCACGCGAAAACTGCATATCATATACAAGCAAAAACTGATTTTGGCGTATAAATGCCACGAGAAATGACATTCGTGGTATTGATACGCACTTTCATGAGGTCGGGATCACAATTCTGACTTTATAACTCGCAATTGCGACTTTATATCACGCAATTCTGACTTTATTTCACAATTCTGACTTTATAACACACAATTGCGACTTTATATCTCGCAATTCTGACTCTATAACACGCAATTGCGACTTTATCACGCAATTCTGACTTCATATCTCACAATTCTGACTTTATAACACGCAATTGGGACTTTATTTCACGCAATTCTGACTTTATATCTCGCAATTCTGAGAAATAAAGTCAGAATTGCGAGATGTAAACTCGCAATTGTGAGAAAAAAAGTCAGAATTGTGAGATAAAAAGTCGCAATTATTATTATTTATTTATTTATTTAGTGGCGGAAACAAGCTTCCATAGTTGTGAGACAAAGTGCCCAGAGAACTTTTTTTTACATGAGTTGATAATGTATAGTTTATGGAAGCTTGTTTCCGCCACTAAATA
The DNA here is from genome assembly GCA_036326025.1 of Chrosomus eos. Taxonomy (NCBI): domain Eukaryota; kingdom Metazoa; phylum Chordata; class Actinopteri; order Cypriniformes; family Leuciscidae; genus Chrosomus; species Chrosomus eos. The sequence continues at coordinate 21,059,383 of CM070826.1, read as the reverse complement.
AATAAATAAATAATAATAATTGTGACTTTTTATCTCACAATTCTGACTTTTTTTCTCACAATTGCGAGTTTACATCTCGCAATTCTGACTTTATTTCTCAGAATTGCGAGATATAAAGTCAGAATTGCGTGAAATAAAGTCCCAATTGCATGTTATAGAGTCAGAATTGCGAGATATAAAGTCGCAATTGCATGATATAAAGTCGCAATTGCGTGTTATAAAGTTAGAATTGTGAGATATAAAGTCCCAATTGCATGTTATAGAGTCAGAATTGCGAGATATAAAGTCGGAATTGCGTGATATATAGTCGCAATTGCGTGTTATAAAGTCAGAATTGTGAGATATAAAGTCCCAATTGCATGTTATAGAGTCAGAATTGCGAGATATAAAGTCGCAATTGCCTGTTTAAGTCAGAATGTGAGATTAAAGTCAGAATTGCGTGATATATAGTCGCAATTGCGTGTTATAAAGTCAGAATTGCGTGATATAAAGTCGCAATTGCGAGTTATAAAGTCAGAATTGTGAGATATAAAGTCGGAATTGCGAGTTATAAAGTCCAATTCTATGGGGGAAAAAGACTGACTTTTTTCCTCTCAGAATAGTTTATATCACCAATTCTGACTTTATAACACGCAATTGCGACTTTATATCACGCAAATCTGACTTTATATCTCGCAATTCTGACTTTATATCTCGCAATTCTGACTTTATAACACGCAATTGCGACTTAATATCTCGCAATTCTGACTTTATAACACGCAATTGCGACTTTATATCTCACAATTCTGACTTTATAACACGCAATTGCGACTTTATATCACGCAATTCTGACTTTATATCTCACAAATTCTGACTTATATCTCGCAATTCTGAGAAATAAAGTCAGAATTGCGAGATGTAAACTCGCAATTGTGAGAAAAAAGTCAGAATTGTGAGATAAAAAGTCGCAATTACCTTTTTTATTTCATTCTGTGCGGAAACAAGCTTCCATTAGGTTTATGAATTAATGAAAATTATAATTGCTATTTGGAAATAAATGAATAAAAATGGCTTTTGCACATACATTTCAAAACAATATCAGACAGTGTCTCAGTATATTTGTATAGTGCCTCTCTCTCTCTGTGTGTGTGTGTGTGTGTGTGTGTGTGTGTGTGTGTGTGTGTGTGTGTGTGTGTGTGTGTGTGTGTGTGTGTGTGTGTGTGTGTGTGTGTGTGTGTGTGTGTGTGTGTGTGTGTGTGTGTGTGTGTGTGTGTGTGTGTGTGTGTGTGTGTGTGTTGTTTCATTTTCAAATATTATGAGAGAACTCCATTGAGGTCAGACTTGGTTTTACACTTCAAATAAAGAAGCTAGTAAAGCATTTATCGAGCCCTAACAAGGGAACTGATGCAATTTTCGAACAGTTTGAAAGAACAAAAAAGTCTTATTATGGCATTAATAACATCTACAGCACTTCTGAGGGATGGTCTGTAATGCTGAAAGATGCTTCTTCACCCTCACCAGCCGAAGGTTTTTTCACCCATTGAAGCACAACCACCAGCAAGCTTGACAAAACCGCTCTCCTGATGGGCCAACTTCAACCCTCATCTAATTTCTTTCATAGTTTTTGTCTAATATTTTTCTGCTCATTTTCAAGTATTTTTTATATACCCCTGTTATCGTTCAGGCTTTGGTTTGCCATGGCACGTTTCATTTTGATTCCCTTTATTCCACTTCAGCAAGCCAGCGCCGAATGATTGTTTGCATGGCAACTATCCATTTCTTTCCCTACCCTATTCCCTATGTGTGCATAAATGAAACGATAGTGCCGCTTTCTTACAAATTAATTTCATAGTCACTGACTTAATTTGTCACCCTCAAAAGATGAGCAGAAAACACCAGCAGACAATACTGGTGTCTTATCTGGAAAACAGCACATAAACACGATGATAAAAAAAAGGCAGCACAAATATTCCTGGCACTTTAAGTTTCCATCAACTCAGATAACATTTTGTCTATTGTGAATGCATACTTCTAATTCATAATGATATAGTATACTGACATTTTGCATCACAACAACCTTCTAATATCAATGAAGGATGACTATAAACCTTGAATTTCAAACCTTCAAATTAATAAACCAAGAATATTGTGTGAAAATGCAAATTATGGGATTATAAGCCAGGGTGCACATAACTAGTGCACATGTGCGCATGTGTAGTGAAAATAAAGAATGTGCAGCAGAAAACGTGTAGGGTGGTGCTTTTGAGTACCACACATTTTTTACATTTTTGGGGATAGGGACACGTTTACTTACCCGAATAGGATTTTTCTCCATCTCTGGTGAGATAGCAATCATGATGACAAGTGTGTTCATTAATTAGGGGTGCATTGGATCACAGTTGATCCGTGATCTGTATGGACCAGGCCCCACGGTTCGGCACGCATGTGATTCATGTAACTGCTAAGTTTAACCATCATGGAGTTAAAGTTTACCACTTGGATGTGTTTTGTCTTGCCAATTTACACATTCAAACAATTTTAAACACGGAAGAAGAGGCGAAAATCAGGACTCACGGGCTGTAATGTGCTAACAGCCTCAGAACCGGACCAAAAAAGTTATGTGCACCTCTGATTATAAGATCCAATTTGCAGCCCAACTAAATGAAGTTGTGATAAAGTCTTAAGAAAACCTCTGACAGTTCTACTGTAGATAGAAACAGCTGATCCTTTCTGAAGAACATCTGGAAGTCTGAAATCATCTAGTCATGAAATAATTGTCCCTCTTCCAATGTCTCATGAACATTGGAATACAGCCATTCACAAAGTGCTCGAAACTGCTGTCTTCATATGTGCAATGGACGGTCACTATAATCAAAGCTGACGGTTTATACTTAAAATCACAGAGTTAACAATTATGGTCAGGAGTCAAAACAATTGAACAACAATAAAAGCTTTACAAATGAAAAACAGTTATGCATGTAAGCTGACTTTACAGCGACATCTTTGTGGTTTACTTAGGCAATTTGACAGCTACACTGTAATTGAGTTCAGGCTTTGTTGCTTGTGTTAAGTTAACTTATGATGAGAATAAAAAATAAATTAATAAAATCATTCAAGCAGCGATAAACAAACAATCTGACATTGCTCGCTGTCGCAGAAAACCTCACACATCCCCGTTTTCTTCTCTTTTTCCCACGGCTTTTTCATGTCGGTTAGCGTTGTTATGGTGGCTTTTTAAGAGACAAACAAGGGAGACACTCTTTGAATCTTTCATTTATGACAGTCGCGTACATTACGCACAGACAGACTCTCACAGGATGACAGATTCATATTCAGAACAGCAGACACATGATGTACTAAACACTGGCAGATGTAAAGGGAGCCCAAAGGAGCAATGATGCAAAAATGCTCTCTGAGATAATGCAAGATTTTTTTAATAAGAATATGTAAATTCTATATTTAAACACAGTAGGTTGGTACAGGAGTTATCTGAGATTATGCAAGAATATTTAAAGATGTATGGAATATATCTATGTATTTGCATCTATGTAGAAGGTTGGTTTCTATGAAAATTAACACAATTATGCTCATGGTGATGAAACAACTGACCGACTAAGAACTGGCAACTATAAAGGGAGCCATGGATCAATACATTTTCTATGGGATGTATGGATGGATGGATGATCTTGGTTACTGTGGTATGAAAATATGCTCATCATAAATATACCACATAAATATGGTTACCAACAGTAGGTTGGTTTCTAAATTCTGAAAGCTCTGAGATAATGCAATATTTTGCATATGTAGCATGTACTGTATTGTATTAGCATATAGAAGGTTGTTTTTTATTAAAATTAACATAATTATGCTCATCATATAGTGACACATAGTACATTTTGGCAGATGAAAAGGGAGAGCAAAGGAGCAATGATAAGAAATTCTCTCTGACATTATGCAAGAAAATCCTGCTTTAAAACATATATGCAAATGTCATCTTTAAATATAGTAGGTCGGATTCTGTGTTATGAAAATCAACATAAATATGCTCATCACAGATATGGCGACGAAGCAAAGCAAATATTAATAAGAAAGATGGTTATTTTCTTTTGAACGTGTGTGATATTAATGTACGCCCTTCTGCGGTTTTTCATCAAAACAGGCTTATGTTATGTGTGTGTGTGTGCGTGCGTGCGTGCGTGCGTGCGTGCGTGCGCGTGTGTGTGTGTGTGGTGTGTGTGTGTGGTGTGTGTGTGTGTGTGTGTGTGTGTGTGTGTGTGTGTGTGTGTGCATGCTCAAAATGGGAGATGGTACAGATCAAGAGACACAAAAAGTCTGATATGGCATGTCAATATTTTGAACATTCTATAAATGTGCTTATTAGGTTGATGTCTTGGAGGAAAATGGCCCTCTGGAGAGATAAAACACACACACATGCTCTTTTTTCACACACACATGCTCTTTTTTCACTCACACACACACACACACACACACACACACACACACACACACACACACACACACACACACACACACACACACACACACACACACACACACACACACACACACACACACACACACACACACACACACACACACACACACACACACACAGGACAGAGTGGCCGCAGGGACAAACATAATTATATTAATTGTTAACATAATGATGCATTTATTTTTAATGTGTTCCTTCTGGTAATTAGTGCAGGTACCTGGGGCTTTTAATAGTCTCTCTGTTTCCTCTTTCACATTTTCATGCGTATTATCCTGTTTTTGTCTTATTGTCCTTGGTGGAGCTTCAAATGAGCCGCGTTTAGTTCCTCTCCAGCAATTCCCTCACAGGTGTTCCAGCGCACAGAAAATGTCATAATTATTAGATCGCTCTTTTATTACCTTTGAGCTTTTGCCTCTCGCCCTGTGAGAGCAGGTCTGTGGGTCTCTCTCTCTCTCTCTCTCTCTCTCTCTCTCTCTCTCTCTCTCTCTCTCTCTCTCTCTCTCTCCTCTCTCTCTCTCTCTCTCTCTCTCTCTCTCCTCTCTCTCTCTCTCTCTCTCTCTGTTTCATGCAAAGATGTCACAGGACCCCTGCTCAGGACTGAATGCATAAATATGATTACCATTTTCTAACATTTGGTCATGAAAAATGAGATGAATGAATTGCACAGGTGTAATGAGGAAACGAGAGCTATGAGGGAAAGATGTGACTAAAAAAAAAAACAGGAAACAGACTAAGAACAGAGAAATAAAGCGAAAGACAGTAGAGGGTAACATTAGCGATAGCCTTACTCATTGAATTAGCTGGCTGATGTGATTGTGAGATGGTCCTGTTAGCTTCAGGGTCCTGTGTGAACACATCCTGACCTGTTCTGTACATTGCCATGCAGAATGATTATACAGTTTCATGATTAAAGCCTAATAAGGATGAAAAAGTTAAACATCTCGCCGGAATGCACATATCTTTGTTGTTTCACCTCTGTGGCATGAATTTATCTGTGTGGTGTTCATTATTCCTGCTTAACCAGACTTTTCCAAAGAACTAGCCCAACGATGGCAAATCCATGATTTCAGAGGACAAGCTTTTCTGAGGATGGATGGAAAGGTGAGTGGGTCACATTTTTTCCCTATAAAATGTGGGGACAAAATGTATTATACAGCATATGGACATGATGTTGTGAAATTATAGTTTATGTTCATCTTGCAAAATGTCAAATCCTGCTTAAACCAGTCTAAACTGGTTTGCTGGTATTTGCTGGTTTTAGATACTAAGTGTCCTGGCCAAGCTGGTCTTCAGTTGGTCTAGTTTCCCAGGCTGCCCAGCTGAAAAAGGTCCAAACTCCTCTAAATTCAGCTAAAAACCAGCCTTGAGGACCTGCTAAGACCACCGAACCAGCTAGTTTGTTTAATCTTTTTAGCAGTTGTGTGTTTTCCACACACACACACACACACACACACCACACACACACACACACACACACACACACACACACACACACACACACACACACACACACACACACACACACACACACACACACACACACACACACACACACACACACACACACACACACACACACACACACAACACACACACACACACTTAATCTGCATACAGAACACACTGAAAATGTATCCAAATATTTAATCTTAAATATATGTCATCAGATGTATAAAAGGTGCATTGTTGCCCAAGCTGTGAGGTTCCTTTGCATATTTTTTTTATATGCTAATGAGAGGTCTGTGATGTGGGTCTTTATAAAATGTTTGTATTGTGTTTTAACTGGTTTTGAAGATGGCACACTTGGCATTGTTCGAGGATCTTGCTGCAACATGCTTTCAGGCGATAGTATGTCTTTAGAGTGTCATATGTTTGATGATAGTCCTTATATGGAGATGATTTGGGCGTGTTTTATGCAAAAATATAGTCACTCATTTAGAATACTCCAAATTCATTACAATTACAATTATTTTAAGAATAAATTCATGTGCATACATACACATTTTGTGAATTAGATGGACTAAATGTGTACAATCCATGCAATTATGAGACCTATGTTTTGATAACAATTTTTAATGCATAAATACAGCTTTGGAGTTTAGGCCTGGAAAAAAAATAATAGAAGTAAATGTAAAGTCCCCACTATGACTCAAATTTTTTATGTAGACAACATGATGTGTTTCAGATGGAAAGTTTGAGGACTCTATCATTGTCAGTATCCTTTCAGGTGCCAGTCAAGCTAAATTTGTCAGCATTATGGTGAAGCCATATTAAACCATGAAAGATGCCTCTGATTATTCTCATAATAAATGAGATCGATATGAATTTATTGTTTGTGGTGTCTCTGTTTAAAAAAATCAATTTGTGAAGTGCTTTACTAAGCACTACAGGGCTGATATCTGTCATGATATATAAAACGCTGAGTGGCACGAATGGCAAATTCACTGTCAGGATCGATGACACAAATGAGAGAGACCAAACCTGATGGACTGAATGAAAAACCTACAAGATGTCTGTCTAACAGGTGGCAATGCTGGATGAGCAGTGAGGAATGCAAAGTGACGGACTTAATCTTCATTATACATGTTTGACCTTTCACCTTGGACTCGCACACAGCCACCACTAAAATTATTATTGTCTGTTAATTGGAGGAAAGATTATTGGCTGTTTTGATGGAGAGATTGGGGCAGTGGAGGAATGAAGTAATGGATGATAGATGGAGGCCATGTTACATTGACAAACTGCCGCTGAGGATGGAGTTATACAATAACATTATTGAAGCAGCTCATTTGTCATTTTCACTGCATGTTTTCCTTTTTTCTTTTTCTTTGTGCATTCGCCTTCCATTGTTCTGTAAGTTCGAGGTGAGGTTTTTTCATCCATACGTCCGATGCCTATTAAATAGTGTCATTTCTGGGCTTGAGTTGATTTAAAAATATATAGATTATAAAAAGCCATGAAGCAGATGTTCTTTAAAGATGATTATTGTGTGAGCATAAAATATTCCAGTATGTGATTTGTATTCAGAAAATATTATTCCGCTAAACCTTTCCTCTTATCTGTGCAGGTTAGTTGCTCACTGGCTCATTTTCCCTGTCACTTTCCGTTGCCTTTTCATAAATCATGGCTTGTCATGGGTGATGATGTCTCAGTAGTTCCTGCCCTACATGGAGGTTCATTTTCCTATCATTGCTATGCATTTATTCACATGGGAGTTATCTGAATACAATAATGTTCCTGTAAATCCCTCTTTATACTATTCCCGTCTTCCAACTCCCCCAGGGCAAGGGAACCCCACGTATGGATTCTCCATTTGGTATCGTAATGTCCCTTTTGCATATCACAGCACGTATTCATCATGTGATCATACATAGTTTTATGATGCAAGTAACGCTTCACACCAATATCAATGGTAGCCGTTAAACTCATATTTTAGTGTGAAACATTTTGCTTTGTGCAGAGGTATTCAGCTAATGTCTAACAGATTTTTTAAGACGAGTCATGGCAAATCATTTAGTGGCAGTTAGCGGCGCAGCAGTTCTACAGACAGAACTAAAGAAATAATTGCAAACTGTGTGAGACTCTATGGTCAGACGTTCTGTCCATCCAAAAGTATAGAGCATTTCATAAACTCTAACTATAATGTCCAATTGACTTTCTACTAAGTAACAAAGCTTATAAATATTTGTTAAAATGTTTGATGCCATTGACATCAAATATATATTTTGTCTATAATGACTGTGTATTTCAAAAGTCAAGCATATTTTGTATTCCTTAAAATAACGTTCTCATTGTTTGTTTGTTTTTAGCATTGTGAATAAAAATGTAAATAGCCACTTTACTCTTAAAGTTAAATATAGACAAGATGTTTAATAGGCTATATTTATTGGGTTATTTTGAATACAAAGCATTGAAACATTACAAATATTATATAACTACATAATACATTGTTCTAATAGAATATTCTTTTTTTTTATAGTCGAACGAACATACCTGAACACAATTTGGGGCATTTTGAATGTGTGTGAATGTAGGCTATTGTTGTTTATTTGGAGGAAGAATTGCACTTTCTTGCACATTCTCATGAACTTAAAAAGTTCACCTACAGGGGTTGGACAATGAAACTGAAACACCTCTCATTTTAGTGTGGGAGGTTTCATGGCTAAATTGGACCAGCCTGGTGGTCAATCTTCATTATTTGCACATTGAACCAATAAGAGCAGACTGTGAAGGTCCAATTAGCAGGGTAAGAGCACAGTTTTGTGCCGTGTATCAGGATGACAATGCACCAATACACACAGCAAGACTGGTGAAAGATTGGTTTGATGAACATGAAAGTGAAGTTGAACATCTCCCATGGCCTGCACAGTCACCAGATCTAAATATTATTGAGCCACTTTGGGGTGTTTTGGAGGAGCGAGTCAGGAAACATTTTCCTCCACCAGCATCACGTCGTGACCTGGCCACTATTCTGCAAGAAGAATGGCTTAAAATCCCTCTGACCACTGTGCAGGACTTGTATATGTCATTCCCAAGACGAATTGACGCTGTATTGGCCGCAAAAGGAGGCCCTACACCATACTAATAAATTATTGTGGTCTAAAACCAGGTGTTTCAGTTTCATTGTCCAACCCCTGTATATGCAAAAATATTCTGCTATCATGTACTCATCCACATTTTGTTCCAAACCTGAGTGACTTACTTTCTTTTTCAGAACACAAAAGAAGAAATTATGAAGATTGTTATTCAAAGTTTTGATTAGCCTACCATTTACTTACATTATATAAAAAGAAAAACATTGAAAGATTCTTCATAATAATTATCTTATTTTGTTTCATAGAATAAAGACAGTCAGTAAATATCACAGTAATAATTAACTTTATTAACTTAATAAAATATCTGAATATCATTTACTGTCACGCTTTGATGTGTTTGAGTTCTGTTTTGTATCTTGGTTTCCCCTGTCTTTGTGGTTTTTGGTTTAGTCCTGTTAAGTTTTCCCACTCCTCGTTTGTGTTCAGTTTCATCACCTGTGTTCTGTTAATTATCCAATCATTTCATGTGTATTTTAGCCCTGTGTTTTCTCCCAGTGTTTGTCGATCGTCGTCCATGTGTGGTTGTGTTTCTGATTTCCTGGAGTTATTGTTTCCTGTTTAAGTTTGGAAAGTTTTCATTTTGTGATTAAAACATTTATATTGAAGCTTTCGTGTCCTCGTCTTCAGCACCTGCACAAACCCTGACAGAACGATCGACCTTAACAAGAAAAAAAGGATGAACTACGAACTTTGTGTCCCACAAGATGGCCGGTCTCTGGAGGAATATGCGGAGATATATCTCCATCTTTTCCGGGACTCTAATTGGGACGAGGAGTCCCTGACACATGAGTTTTGGAGTGGGATGGACGATACCCTCGCTCAGAGACTGTTGTTGGGAGATCTCCACCTCCCGTTAGTAAAATTCATTGCCCGTACGCTGTGGGTGTGTGGTTCCTCATTCACCGTGGGAGACATCCAGCCCGATCTCCACGGCCAGCAAGAGCCCATCACCTGCACGCCAACGCCTGAGCCCATTGCATGCACGCCAGAGCCTGACCTGTTTGACGACCTTCCAGAGCTTCTTCCCCCAGAGCCTTCACCGCTGGTCCCATCCAGCCCAATCAAGCCTTCACCGCTGGTCCCATCCAGCCCAATCAAGCCTTCACCGCTGGTCCCGTCCAGCCCCGAGTTTCCTGATATGCTGGTCCCGTCCAGCCCCGAGTTTCCTGATATGCTGGTCCCGTCCAGCCCCGAGTTTCCTGATATGCTGGTCCCGTCCAGCCCCGAGTTTCCTGATATGCTGGTCCCGTCCAGCCCTGAGTTTCCTGATATGCTGGTCCCGTCCAGCCCCGAGTTTCCTGATATGCTGGTCCAATCCAGCACGGAGCCCGTTGACCCAGCGCCAGAGCCAGAGCCCGTTGACCCAGCGCCAGAGCCAGAGCCCGTTGACCCAGCGCCAGAGCCAGAGCCCGTTGACCCAGCGCCAGAGCCAGAGCCCGTTGACCCAGCGCCAGAGCCAGAGCCCGTTGACCCAGCGCCAGAGCCAGAGCCCGTTGACCCAGAGCCAGAGCCCGTTGACCCAGAGCCAGAGCCAGAGCCAGAGCCCGTTGACCCAGCGCCAGAGCCAGAGCCCGTTGACCCAGCGCCAGACCCAGAGCCCGTTGACCCAGACCCCGTTGACCCAGAACCCGTTGACCCAACGCCCGTTGATGTCAAGTCAGTTCCCGATCATGAGCCTGTCCTCCCCAAGAAAATTTTGGGGGGGCGCCATACGCCTTCGCCGCGGCCGGCCAAAGATCCACGGAGGCCGGCCAAAGATCCACGGAGGCCCGAAAAAATAACACCGCCATGGCCACCCGAAGGGTCCTCACCGCCATGGCCACCCGAAGGGTCCTCACCGCCATGGCCACCCGAAGGGTCCTCACCGCCATGGCCACCCGAAGGGTCTGCACCGCCATGGCCACCTGAAGGGTCTGCACCGCCATGGCCACCTGAAGGGTCTGCACCGCCATGGCCACCTGAAGGGTCTTCACCGCCATGGCCACCTGAAGGGTCTGCACCGCCATGGCCACCTGAAGGGTCTTCACCGCCGGGGCCACCTGAAGAGCCTGCACCGCCTTGGACGCCCGAGGGTCCCACAGCTCCGCCTTGGACGCCCGAGGGTCCCACAGCTCCGCCCTGGACGCCCGAGGGTCCCACAGCTCCGCCCTGGACGCCCGAGGGTCCCACAGCTCCGCCCTGGACGCCCGAGGGTCCCACAGCTCCGCCCTGGACGCCCGAGGGTCCCACAGCTCCGCCCTGGACGCCCGAGGGTCCCACAGCTCCGCCCTGGACGCCCGAGGGTCTCACAGCTCCGCCCTGGACGCCCGAGAGTCTCACAGCACCGTCATGGCCACGCCCACAGCCTGCACCGTCGTGGCCACGCCCACAGCCTGCACCGTCGTGGCCACGCCCACAGCCTGCACCGCCGTGGCCACGCCCACAGCCTGCTCCGCCCTGGAGGCTTCCTGGACCTGCACCATGCCCTCGTCAGCCTCCAGGGCGCCCACCCTCCCACCCCTTTGGATGTTATACGGCGCGAGGACGCGCCTTCGGGGAGGGGGGAGGTACTGTCACGCTTTGTGTTTGAGTTCTGTTTTGTATCTTGGTTTCCCCTGTCTTTGTGGTTTTTGGTTTAGTCCTGTTAAGTTTTCCCACTCCTCGTTTGTGTTCAGTTTCATCACCTGTGTTCTGTTAATTATCCAATCATTTCATGTGTATTTTAGCCCTGTGTTTTCTCCCAGTGTTTGTCGATCGTCGTCCATGTGTGGTTGTGTTTCTGATTTCCTGGAGTTATTGTTTCCTGTTTAAGTTTGGAAAGTTTTCATTTTGTGATTAAAACATTTATATTGAAGCTTTCGTGTCCTCGTCTTCAGCACCTGCACAAACCCTGACATTTACCTGATGGTTTGAGTTGAACTTACCAAAATAATTGACTAAAATTCAAACAGTTAATGTTGTCTAAAATTTACAGTTATATTTACCTGTTTTTCCCACTAAAAGCATTTAGTAGGCTATTTGATTAACCAATTATTTAATTAAAATACACTTAATATATTTGAGAAATTTCTATCAAAAAATTTGAGAATGGAGAATTAAACTGATCTGTTTCAAGAACCACAAATATTACTTAATTCAAATCTATATTATTCATATATTAACACACTCCTAAGAAATTGAGTAAGTTTACTCAATTAAAACAATGCACCACTCCCCCATCATAGACGTCCCCCATCATAGACGTCCCCTACCCTCTGAGACAGAGGTCTTCACTCCTGCTCCTGGAGAGTCCTGCAAAGTTTAGTTCCAACCCTAATCAAACACACCTGAATCAGCTCATCAAGCACTTCAGAATCGCTTGAGTATTCAAAGGCAGGTGTGGTGAAGCAGGTTGGAACTAAACTCTGCAGGACAGTGGCTCTCGAGGAGCAGGAGTGAAGACCTCTGCTCTGAGACAACTCAATGGTTGAGTGAGCGAGGGCTGTTTGAATTCTCTCCAGTCTCCAGAACAGTTCTCTTCTCTCTCAGCGTCGCAGTCTCGCAGAATTTGTGCATTTCCTCTGTACAATTCAGGTGTGTGTATGTTTCATTGTATCTATAAAATCATTACTGTGCTTTAAATCATTTTATTTAATGCAAAACAACATACAGAGGCGTAATGTGACACCTAAACTAGTGTCGCGCCTGCCTTTTCGCGTGATTTAAACGCCTAAAACACACGACTTTAATATACTTAATTTGAATGATAAAATGTCCTCAGAACTGTGGAATGTTTGTTTATTGGCAATGGTAGGTGATGAGTCAGTCGCGTCGCAGCATCTTTCAGTTATGAGTGAAACGCAGGGCAGCGGTTTAAAGTTAGAAGTTCAACCGCAGAACGTGAGTCCCTCTCCGGCACGAGAACCAGCGCTGAGTTAAAACAGTATAAAATATGCTGTATTGCTTGCTGTAGCTACTCATCGACAATAAATTCCAATGTCATACCGTTGGGGAATATTTTACAAAGGTTTAGAGGAAATAAAAAAGTTTATCTTACACTTAAATAAAAACAGTTGATATTACTCAAAATCAGGGCTGGACTGAGACAAAAAATCGGCCTGGGCATTTTGGCCCAGACTGGCCCACTACATATGAACATAAACACAACCGAACTTTGTACGCCCTTGAATAAAATGACACTTGAATTAAAACCACCAATGCCATGTAATGAGTGAGCAGGAATGGCTAAGAGTTAACAGATGAAATAACTACTAAGTGTAAAATACAATTGTCTAATTGCATTGGCAATACCAGTCTTTCTCACAAGATGTTTCAATAGTATCGGTGAGTGTACCTCTGCCCCTCTAGGGGGGTTGGGGGGCATGCTCCCCCTTAAGAAAATTTTGTGCTTTTTAATGTTAAATTCATCAATCTGGTGTACTACTTTCAGAGTTGGAAATTAAGAGCTCCAACCCATATTCAGTGTGCAAATTGAACAAAGAAAAACTCAAAACTCTTTTTGTGATATAGTGTCTGTCTACATTACACTACTACATAATTAATCATAGTTATAATATTAATCACATGACAGTAATAGCCATATTGTAAAACACATTATATCTTTTATTTTGATGGAAACTGCATCAAGCTTTTATTTTGGCGGAAAACATGGTAAAAGTAAAATAAAAGCAATCAGTTTTTCCTTAACTGATAGTTTATCTCAAGAACTTTCTTTTTTTTTCCTTAAGGAGATATTTATAAATCCAGATCCATATTGGAGCTTGTGATTTTTGAGAAAGCTCTTTTGTGCACAACATGGATTGGAATATCCATGATAGGTCTGTGAACTATGTGAAGCCTCGGGCGCTTGACCATGCTTCAGTTGTTGACGCCTTGGGAGTGAGAATGGGTTGCTATATGAGACCCTGTTGACTCAGACTGTGGTTATGGTGCATACAAATAAACGCCATAATAGTTTTGCTGTGCTTCATATGTAAGAAATGAGGTAATAATAACACAGGCCTAGTCTCACCTTTATAAACAAATATTTATCTTTGCAATGACCTAATTGAAATAAATGCCTGCAATTCTCCTTCAGTGTGATGGTGAAATTGAGACAATCACTGAAAGCATGGTTGCGCACCATGAAGGAGGTGTTTATTAAATATAGCAAAAAGGATGAGGAAATTAGTGTTTAGCCTGTTGTTTTGTGAGATTAGGTGCTAGTTTACATTTTTAGGGTGTTTATCTTTCTCTTTACATGTTCCCGATGAGCTGATAGTGTCATCAGGTGTGGATGGTTTCCTTTCTCCCATCCATTGGCCATGTGCTTTCACTTTGCCGCTGTCCACAATGATAAATGGTGTGTCGTACGAGCGCCGGAGAGATGCTGATAGAGAGTCTGTTAGATGGAAACATGTCACCCTCTTTTAACATCAAGATATGAATCTTTTATATATGGTGCAAGAACCCTTTAAAAGGTGCTTTAAACTGACATTATCTGCAAGTCTTAACCAAGACTATATAGCACACATGTATAGAGAATATGCACACAAGTCTTAGAGGCTTGAGTTGTTATTGTTTTTTTAGAGAGGAAAGGCAGCTAAGAGTGAATTCAATGGGTGAATGACACCCTTTCTAGACAGTAGACACACTAGTACACAAGTAAATTACTTCATAATAAGGTAGATATAACTACTCTACCTTTCAAAAGTTTGGGGACAGAATTTTTTGGGGAATAATCAAAAAATGCTAGGAAAATATAAACAGTATAACCTTTTTGAACATGGGTAATAAGATGTGTTTCCTGAGCAACAAATCAGCATATTAGAACGCTTTTCTGATTTCCATGTGACACTATAAAGACTGGAGTAACAGCTGCTGAAAATTCAGCTTTGACACCCCCATCACCACCACCCTAGGAACACGATCCCAAACTTTAACTTGGCATAGCTCTGACTATTGTAGTTGGCTCTTGTATAATTCATTTCTTGTGATGTTCTTCATTTGAAAGTCTCTTTCGATAAAAAACATATAGGCTATGCTAAAAGACTAAGGGCCTAATTTAGTACAGGGCAAATTATCGTGAGAGCGCAATTCCAAAAAAGTGTTGGCGGGGATGGAAATTTATTTTAAAGAACACAGACGCAGCCAGATCATCTGAGTAAGGACTTAATCACAGTAAGACTCAAACAAAACTCTTCACTCTGGTTTACATGCAATTTTCGTTATTCAGTCTTTTTTTTACTTTACTAAGAAGTTCGGTTATTTTTTACCGGCATTCTTCACATCAATGCACAGCACAAATGATGACCTCGCCTCACATACAGGTGTAGTACTGGCCACTGTTATAATCCAATTACGTAAAATATTATTCTGATATTATTCGAGAAGCTGCTCACTGCAGAGCAAATGGGTGGAGCTTAAGGGTAGCTCCTCCTTGCTAGAGCACCAGCGAGGAGGATCGAATGTAATTTGGGCCTAATGGGTGGAGCTAGAATATCCAACCACACCCTAACCCTACCCACTTATTGTTGATAATAAAGCACTTTAAAAAAATATGTAAATATGGGGTTCTGATGAAGGAAATTAATGTTTATAAGTCAGACATAGTTCCAACACGAGTGGCAGAACATCCTATGAAGGCTTTTATCAGCCGCCATGTTGTTCGCAGGTCAACAAGTGTTGTTTTTGGGGGTGTTCCCAGAGGGGTGAGAGTTGCTGTGCTAGATGGAGAAAATAGTTTTGATAATATTAGAAGGTTTATCTGGATTTTGAGGTGTGCCTCACTTAATGCTGACAATACACACATTAAGCATGTTGAAAGATGTACACCACACAATCACTTGCACTGTCTATCTCTGTCTTCCTTTCTTCATCAGACCATGCATCTCTAATGAATCTCTGGCATAAACTTACACTTGCTCAGACGCCGAACAACTCCCTGCACTCTCACCACAAGCCTTTAATGTTCAAGCAGGGCTTTAAATCAAATGGAGCACATTTCATCCACATTTCGGTGCCGTTTCAGCAAGCTGCCATGAATTTCTCATGAATTCATGCCTCTCCCAAGTCTTTCCCTATAGTCACCAGCTCAGTCTTCAATCAGTTCCTAACTTGTTTTCTCTGCGGGAGGGCATGTTCGTTCATCTGTGCTTTTCTTCTCTGTTTTTGCTTGACTAACTGACTCACTTGGATTCAATCAGTTAGTATGTGACGTTGAGTTATACTAATTAGGCAAAAATGCAATGTTAGAATCTTTGTCTCTTTATTTATTGTCATCCCTCTTGCAGAGTTGAGTGTGCCATTTCAGAGATGGACTGATTGATTGATTAAATTTAAATTCTGTCATTTTACTCCCCCTCATCATCTCATTCCAAACCTGCATGTGGTTCTTTCATCTATGAAAGACAAAGAGAGATGTTACTGCTCACCTCCATACAGTGAAAGTGGATGGGGACAAAGCTCCAAAAGAAGGAAATAAAAAAATTATAATAAATAAAATCGCAATGACAGCACAATATCAAACTATTCCTCATGTCTTCTGAAGCCATATAGCTTTGTGTGAGTACTGACATTTACTGTTAGCCATTTTTCATTGAAGATCTAGCTTGACAGCTGTGGCCACCATTCACTTTCACTATATATAAAAGAGGTGCTTTGACATTCTTTTATAAATAACTCTTTCTGCGTTCCATATAGGCTGGGTTTAAAAAAAAGATCTGAGAGTGGACAACTGATGAGAATTTCCATTTCTGTGAGAACTCTGAATTCAGTACTGACTGACGGACTGACTGAATTCAATAACAGAGACCTGTTTTTGATTCCTTCCTGCAGTGTGAGATAAAATGTAATATTATTGTACTTGACCTGTGTGTAAGCGTGACTAGGATAACTGCTTTTTCAAGAACTTTAATTCTAAGATTAATTATTAGAAGGTTTAATTGTCTCTAATTCTCATAAATCTCCTACAGAAAGATAATTTGTAATGCTTTAGTTTTATTCTCAAGTTAATAAATAATTAACGTTGCTTCTTGCATGAGTGGCGCTAAAAACATGTTCAGTTTTCCCCAAAACAGAATGTGAATGTGGCCATGTTTTTTTGTTTTTTTTTTACTTGGTTTTTGTAGGCTACATATTGTGGAAGTTCAGAAATTAAATGTGGGTGGTGCTAAAAGGTTAATTTACAGTTTGAAAACAATGCTCATCCTACACTAAACCTTTACCTACCTAACCAATAGTGTTAACAAAAATCAAATGTGAGTAAAAATTCACTTACTGGAGCGTAATTTTAGCTCACTTCTAAAAGTCTCTGAACTTTTTTAAGGGAGTGTTGTGACTTGCTTTTCACTATTGTACCCAGCTGTGTACCATCACAAGTGCTAGGCCCTATCTGAAAACCATTACTTGAGTAAAAGTACAGATACCTTACATCGAAAATGTCTCTATTACAAGTTACCAATTTACTCATTTAGTATTTTACTCATACTGAACGTAGGCTCAAAGATGAACTAGTCCTCAACACCTAAGATACATGCCAGTGAAAAACAAGAAACAGTTGATTTGTGAGGAGAGCGATCACATTTATTTTCTAAAAATCTAAACAGCCTCTTAAACATCTACAAACACTCAAGTCTCAGTTAAACTCAAGTGCTCGAAAAGGGCACAAGTAAACCAATATCCTGTATTAAAGTCTCTTCAATACAACGGATAAATAAAATAAAGTTAAGTAATATAGTCAAAGCCTACTTGCACTGGATGTGCTGGTTTCGGCCTCATCTCATATACCCCTGTGATTGAGAAACTACCTGCTAATGCACTCATAATCGTGTAAAGTAGCCTTGACAAGTTTAGGTGATAGGGCAAAACACACAAGTTATAGTACTTTCACACTGTAAAAAAAATATTTGTTAGTTTGACTAAAAAAAGTAAGTTACCTGGTTGCCTTAAAATTTAGAGTTCATTGAAACTAAAAAGGTGAGTTATTACAACGAGGGATTTTGTTGTTTCAACTTATATTTTGTTCTTTGAATTAAAGATATTTTTTTTAACTTAAGGTTGTTTTGTTGTCATAATTTAAGATTAAATTTTGTATCAATTTATTCAAGCAATCAAAGGGATTAAGTTAATTTACAAATTTAAGTTCACTCAACTTATTTTAATATTATATGAACAAACAATTGTAAGTTGTGCACTAAGCTTAACTACATATAGTTTGTTGTAACAAGTAACTAAGAAGTTAACAAGGTTGCCTTAAAATTATGAGTTGAATAAACTTCAACGAAAGTTAACATGACAAAAGCTTTTTTTTAAACTAATTATTCTGGAATAAAATAACACAAATAAACCATAACTTTAACAATTCACATTTATTATAACATTCACAAACATATTAATTAATTGAATTGTCTGACAAGTATATTTTAGTATAAATTAATATGAAAACATTAAAACACATTAAAGCAACATGATCCAAGCTGTTGCTATAATGGCGCTTTTCCACTGCATGGTACGACTCGGCTCGGTACGGCACGGTTTGGTTCGCTTTAGCTCGGTTGCTTTTCCACTGCAGTTAGTACCCCTTCAAAGTGGGTGGGACTGATCGTTACACTGTTTGTAGGTCCGGTGATAGCCGTGTACGGCTAAGAGCTGAGCTACTTTTGGAACACTTTTTCGTTCCGTTTAGCAGCTAGCCCCATCCAGCTCTCGTTGGATCCGCTCCTCTGCAATCAACGAGAGGAACGTCTGCAACTCGACCACGAATCAGCCATTTCTTTTTTAAAGTTTTGATCTCTTTTTTTTTCAAGAAAGTAAACAACAGGTGCTACCGCGTTGGCTGTTGTCTACTGGTTATTTAAATCTAGCTAGCGGGTTTAGTGTCTCGTGTCGCAAATCCAATGACGCTGGTAGTGACGATTCTGTCTCTGACCAACAGTGATCTGCAGTGTTTCAAGTCACATTTTAGTACCGGTATGGTACGCTTGGAACCTCAACAGACCAGGTACCGTACCGAACCATGCAGTGGAAAAGCGCCATATATGTCAAGCATCTCTGTGTAAAAGTCAGTGTGATGAAATTAAAGGTGCTCCAAGCGATGTCAGGTGACGTCACTTCTTGTTGACGTTTAAAGTATCGTCAAACAAAACGGAGGCTAGCTAGACCCTCCCTCCTCCTCATCCACGCACTAACCCCTTAAACCCCACCCCCAAATTCTTCTTGTCGGTTATTGGCTGGAACAGTTTGTTATGTTTCGTGGTGCGGGTAAGACCAGTTTGTTTTTGTTGCCGTTTGTGGAGCCTGGGGTGTCTGTAGAGACCGCGTCTTTTTACTGTGTGTTCAGGACAGGCAGCTAGCGGATTGTGAGTAGATGTTTGCTGTATGTGACAAAAAATGTTTTGGCCTAAAAAACGTGTGACATCGCTTAGAGCACCTTTAACTGCAGCTTGAACTATGTACAATAGAATAAAAAAAAAACATGACATGCAAATCCTTTGTTCAAAAACGGAACAAGTATGGAGTGCACAACTTAAGAAAGTGAATGAAATGAAAAATTTTTTGACAACACACAAAAAATCAGGCCACTACTCATAATCTCAAACATCATTAAAAAGGTTCACCCTTACGTTGTTCCAAACCTGTAAGACATTAATTTATCTTTGGAACACAAATGAAGATTCTTTTTAGTGAATCTGAGAGCTTTTTGTCCATCCATTGACAGCCTATGTAACTACCACATTCAAGCCCCAGAAAGGTAGTTAAGACATCATCAAATTCATCCATGTGACTCTTGTAGATTAACCTCAAGTTTATGAAATGAGTGTTTTGTTTTTGCGCAAAAATAAAAATATTTACAAAATATTAATCTATCAATCTCCAACGCACACAACAACATCATCTCTCGCGTCAACAAAATATGCATGCATCGCAGTGCACTAGTTGGAGATTAATAAAGTGGTAAACATTTTTTTGCACAAATGAAGCACTCATGTAACTTCATAAACTTGAGGTAAATCCACTGGAGTCACATGAATGAATGGAATTTCAGCCTCAATGGAAACAGGTCAACGAAAGAGGCCATTAGGAATTTCAATTTATCCCTTTTCTAAAATTCCAAGGGCCATTTAGAAGAAAGAGACAATATTGTTGTTCACAAAAAAAATATAGCCTATTTGTAGCCTATTTATTAACACCATTTATGAATTATGATGACTCCCGTAGATAACTCCCCTATGGCTTTCCACTCTTCTTTAACTGTTTTACTAAGTGCTCCTGCTCACTGATAAAAAAAATCTAACAATACAAAAATTAAAAAGGACATCCATGGTGAATTTGATCTTGTCAATGTGGGTGCGTGTGCTGCCCAGAATTTATGTCAGGTGAGTGTGGATTGCATCAATTTGCCCCTGATCTTTAAAGTACAACACTGCACAGGCACTACACTTTTGGAAAAAGTGTCAAGCCACTTTGATTTATTTTGGCCACTGATGATGGACTGTGCAGAGAAAATTGAAAATTACATTAAAAACATGTCCATGAATGTCTCTGTAAGTTGTTTTTTTTACTAGACAAGCTATTGGTTTGAATGCAGTTAAAAAAAGAGATGGGTGTTTATAGTTTATACAAGTTTAGAAAGAGATTTTCATTTCCTTATGAAGCAAACACACAACTTTATGAGATGCAAGTTAAAGAGAACTTGGTAAAGACAGAGTATGACAAAACCGAAATTAAGTGCACACACCCTACATTTTAGTCCAGATCAGTAAGCTATTTTAAGAAAAAATTATATTAAGATATGAATTAGATAATTAGATCATCTCATTTATAAGAAACAACTCAAACCAGAATATACATTCAAACCAAAAGGAAAAAGGTTTTAATGTGGGTATTTATCATGTATGATGTTGGAAATAATCAAAATATTTGAGTGAGTGTGCAGTTCAACTCTTTACTTAGAGAGAGAGATTAACATGCATGCCTAAATGTGTCTTCTGTGTGTTCACACCAGGCTGTAAAAAAAAGTGAACACATTTTGCCCCAGAAACCATGTGAAGTATGTTTCAATGCAAGGAGTAAACAGGGTCTTACCAGAAGAGGCCATCCCACGCAAGCTAAAGACAGGGAACAAAAGAAAATTAAAAAGAAAATGACTTTTGAAAGTGACTAGAGAAGACTAGGGACAGCTAAACCTACACGTGGTTAGTTAAGTTTGAGCCAGACAGAACACCAACCTGACTGTCAATAACTTTTGGTCTCTCGAGATAAATTATAGACCCATCCATTGATAAATAGAAATGAATTGATATCTACCTACCCTAGCTTTATCTAGCTAATCGTTTATAAAGAATAAATGTTGCGTCATTGCTAAACAACTTTAACAGATTATATGATACCTCAATTCATGTCGCCCCCTACTAGACGCATCAGGAAAAATGTATATTTATATCAATATACTGTATATTAAAATATATATCTACCCTCCCCCTCCTCTGTGTAGATGGTGATATTGCTTCTTTATAGCAGCAATAAACTGCTGCAGAAAAAGTTTGGTGCCATGCAAAATGGAACGAGTAATTGACCCTTCGCGTGGAGCTTGATTGACAGGTGTTCTGACCAATCATACTTCGCCATCCGCCATTTTGTCGGACAAAGCAGTCAGGAGAGTAGTAGATTAACATGGGAGGATTTGAACTTGAAAAACTTAAATTATACTGGCGCCTTTCCGCGGTTAAAACAACATTCATTCTTATGTTAATTCATGTTTATTTGATGCTATAAATGAACTAGAAGAAAGAGATGATCGGATCACGAGCAGCTTTAACTGAGGCTCTACAGCGATCTGTCACGGCACATTAAAGAGCCACAAAACGGTATTTATTGTTTAAATTTCTTTCAAAAAATTACCATATTTGAAAGGTGAGACTTTGTTTAATATGTTTAATATCAAAAGTAACCGAAAAGTAACCTGGTCTGTCCTGTCTGTCCGCGTGTTGTCAGTCTCCTCTCTGCTCCGCGATGTATTTTTCACTGTGTGAGAACATGGTGAGAGCGTGAGAGCGGCATAGCTTGTCGGACATAGCGACAGTAACTAAGGAGGGCGGGTCTTTGCGAAGGGTCAATTGCATTATTCATCACAGATGTATTGGAGTAAAGAGTAGGCTACATATAGGCTACTTGCTCAAAAATGTACTCTAAAAGTTAGTACTCTAAAAGTACTAATATCTTTGATACTCAGTGAAACTAAGTAGCCAAAAACATCTATATTTACTCAAATACTACACCACTACGTGCAAATAAGTCTTAGTCTTTATTAATCTGCCTCATAATCATAATCTGTGTGTAAAGAAATAAAACGTGTTGTTGTTTTATAGGCCTGCTGCAACAACTAATCGATTATCATTGATAATGAAATTAATCGACAACGAATTTGATTATCGATTAGTAGTGTCTGCTCGCTGTGTTCGGAAACCGTCGTCAGCCACAGCCAGTTACCAACTACTTTACAGTAGTTAGTAACCCATTTCTATGGACAAAATGCATATGGAAAATAGTGGAGAACACAGTGTGAGCTGCTGCGGGAAAGGTATGATCCTACTTTTCCGAAACATGAGAATGCTTTATATTTTTAAGCGCTTCAACAAAAGCATGTATAAGCGTTTACCGCAGTCCGCGTCTTGTCCTGTCGTGGTTTGTCAAATGCATGTGCTGTTTAATTCCTCTGTCAGACATGTGTTTTCCTCAGCGCATAACTTACAATTTATGGTAATATCCATATCTGTAAATGTTACAATTGAGAGCAGTAACCGTAAAGGCACTAGGCTATTGTTGGAATAGTGATTATGTTGAATGTAATATAATTACTATATTCAGACGAGTTAATTTCATGCCTTGTACCTTACCTTGTTTCATGCTTTGTTTTAATTTCTGCTTTAAAATAGTATGCAATCAGGTCATTTAAGGTTTAAAATCTTTGTATTTTAACCATTTTTGCCCATAATGTAGGCTACAGCATAGCTACATACAATCTGTATTTGTTTTAAAGGTACAATATGTATGATTTTTGCAGAAAAAATATCCAAAAAACACTAGGCCAATGTTATATTTTTTGTTTAGTTGATTACTTACAATATCCCAAATGTTTCCAACTATTTGTAAATCGTAAGAAAATATCGATTTTAACCAAGGAAACGGGGCGTCTGAGCAGGGGTGAGGGAGTCGCCAGTCAATGGCGTCATATCCGTATTACCCTCGGTTTCTGCCATGGTTTTCGCTCGTACTGCCATAGTAACCATGGCGACAGACGTGGACAACTGGGTTATGCCTAGCAGGACGCAGAATTAAGCCACAATGTTTTTGTTGTTCTTTAAACTTTCATTCAAAGTCATTTCAAAGCGCTATTTCTGCATTCTTTAAAGCAGAGGTTTTCAACCTTTTGGAACTAAATGCCTCCCCTATTATGTGGCATGCCATAGGCTATATGCATGCATAAGTTCCGCATTTGACGCAAGGATGCTCTTCCGTTTCCGGTTGGGGAGATTAAAGCGGAGGAAAACCGAGGAAAACGGGATTATGGCAGAGTCTTCAAAATGTACTGTCCTCCCGTCTTTGAAACGAAACTTTCATATGTTTAGATGTAATTTTATATATAGTTATGTTTATTTCATATAATTTTAAAGAGAAGCATAAACACAACGAGGGGTGTCTGTTTTGTCAGTTTTTGTGACTAACGTTTCTTTAGTATAACCATGGAGTATAAAATTCAATATACATTCTTGGTATTGCATTGGACTCTACGATCGGCGGAAGTTATCGAGCATCCTTAACCCTTCACCGGAAATACCGCCGTGCATAGAGCCCATTCTCCCCCTCCCCCCGGTAATTGGAGGAGATCAGGTATAATGATTATCTATTCTATATAATATATAACGTAATCAATAAGTGTTTTTAAAAGCTAGATAGTTTTCATAACTTTTATAATTTTTTGTTTTTTATAAATTGTGATTTATATAATAAAGCTATATAAGGGACAGGTATGGAATATGAATTATCAAAAATGTTTCTAAACACCATAATTAATTTGAACAAGAATACTAGGTTGTAATAATAACATAGCCTACTATTTTACATGTAAAACATGTTGCATTAGATTCGTCTTGCATTGTAAAAACAGGCACATCTCGTTAGCCATGACATAATCAATCAGGTACTTGGTTTTCAAGGCAGTCAATTTTGAAAACCCGCGGCCTCTCGCAGATAAGTTGAGGCTAATGGAACAAGTAATTTTAGGGTGGCGTCAGACAACAGAGGATATTCAGTCATCACACTCAACCAAAATGAAGGCATATATCAAAAGCTAAAGATGTGTCGCAATCTGGTGTCTCTCTTTAATTTTACTAACTGCTCCTCCATGGCAACTGAAAGGATCTCTGACCCAAGCAAATGAACTGAAAGCCAAAAAATGGACGGGGATCATTTCTGTTGTGCTATAGCGATTCCGTTGAGTTTTGAGTTGTTGTGAATTGTTTTTCGTTGTGTTGTAACTTGATTCCATTGTGTTGTGACTTGATTCCGTTTGTTGTTTCTGTTGTGTCTTCTGTTGTGTCTGTGTCTTTGTTTCTGTTGTGTTTCATTGTGTTTTGGGGATTCCATTGTGTTGTGGTGATTCCATAGAGTTATTTGCATTGTGTTGTGGTGATTCCGCAGTGTTGGACTTGATTCCATTGTGTTGTGGCGATTCCGTTGTGTTGTGATTTGATTCCGTTGTGTTGTGACTTGATTCCGCTGTGTTGTGACTTGATTCCGTTGTGTTGTGGCAATTCCGTAGAGTTGTGACTTGATTCCGTTGTGAGTGTGACTTGATATCGTTGTGTTGTGGCGATTTCGTTGAGTTGTGACTTGATTTCATTGTGTTGTGACTTGATTCCGTCGTGTTGTGGTGATTTCGTTGAGTTGTTTCCATTGTGTTGTGGCAATTTTGTTGTGTTGAACCGTTGTGTTGTTGCCTTCTGTTATGTTGTGACTTAAATTCCATGGTTTAGTTTATTCGGTACCGCTGCTAGCCATTTTGGTGCCCTAAGCATAATTCCTTTATGATGCCCCCATTGAGGTTTCTACTTTTGGTTTTAGAATTGAAGCACTAGTAAAGATGGTCTATCTGCTGATCTACCTTAACCAGCCGCCAGTAACAGACGGGCGTTAATCATCTAAATCTTTCAAAATATGATAAAGAAAAATGTGAATTTAAAATTTATCCAATTTTTCAGCATTGTGCTGTACGTAATCAATGAAAAAATGAATGAATTAATCTGTTTGAGAGGTATTTTTTTCCTCATGTAAAATCCTTTCTGTCGGTGCATCTCCATGTAAACAAAACAACATTATCATGGCTGAATTGCCAGAATCTATTTGTCTATTTTGCTGTTCATCATCAAACTCCGTAATCAGATATAATATAGTGAAATGCCACTGAGCTGCGCTAACCTTCCTCCAGGGCAGAGGAAAATTTCCGGCGCTTACTCACCTTTTCTTTTTTTTCGGTTTGGCGGATGTGTGAAGAATGATGAAGAGACAGACGAGAGAAAGACACAGAGAGGGGAAGGGGTGAGGGAGGATTAAATTAGGGCTGACTGAAGCGTGATGAGAGAAAACAGAGGGAACGATAATGAAGGAAAATAAACCTCATTGGTCGACCGGCTTGGAGGACAAAGAAGTGAATGAGTGAGAGAGAGAAAATGGTGGGCACAGCAAGAAAAATAACCACCCTAACACAGGTAGAATGAAGGAAAATAACTGATAATGACATGAAAATGATATCAGAAGTATTAATGCTACAAAATGCAGCAACAAAATCTGTGGATGTCTTTTGTTTTGTGAAATGATTCCGCCATAGGCCGGTTATGTTTCCTAAATCTAGTTCATGCACAGTGTGGCTGTATAATAGAGATTCTATAGTAGGAGATCTTAACATATATATTTGTTATAAAAATAACCAAACACTTAAATACTTTTGTCTTAAAAAAGTAATCTTGAGCCCCCGGTTTGATGTTTGTTGAGGACCCTTGGTTGAGAACAACTGTACTTTACTGTTTATTCTGCCAAGTTTACTATACCTTATTCCGCCATCTATTGCATTGCACTTTCTCCCATAGGTAATATGATTACACTGTCTTTGTACATATCAAGTCTTTGGCTTAACTCATGTTCATTAGCTTGTTTTTTGGTTGCCAAGCAATGAGCAAGTAGCCTAATATATAAATCATATAATATGGTCCTGAAAAACCTGTGAATATCAGGCCAAGAAAGTTTTGGAAATTAGCTGTTTGTGAATTAAAAGACCTGCAAAGTTTTAAAGTGCATGACAAATAAAGTTGTCTCGCAAAAGAAAAAATCAATTCTGAATTGCTGAAACAAGTCATCAGCAATTCCACTCTCACTTCCTGTTACATATAGGGCTACCTAAGTAACAATGAAACAAATTTGCATTGTGTGCCAATGGACTTCATTGGATGACCTTGATCAACTTCTATTTTGACCCGGCCTCAAACACTGTAGTTGTAGCTGGGGCATGGAGGAGTTTGGTTCATGTTGTTGACATGTCGAGAAGATGCTATTTTCAGGGCTGCAAATCCACTTTACATGCACTTCAAAAGGATGAGGAGGACTTTTGTTACTATTGTTACTGTTTCTCACAAGCGCATAATACAAACAGTTTACAAGTGCTTTACAAGTGTTAACAAGCACTAAGGAAGCCTCTGGAGATGAAATTCAGATATGGTAATGACCGTTTCAATTCTGACAAGTAGACCAGTCACAACAGACTTGTCGTCTGGCCAATCAGAGGAGAGTATCCTCAGATTGGAGGGGTTATTGATAATTAATATCCGAACAAGCTTTTTTTTAGACTCTTTGAGAAATGAAGTGATGTACAATGTATATTATAAGAAAAGTAAAAACATTTTTTTTACCTTTGATGTATGCAAATCTATTGTTGGAGACCTCCAAAACAAAATTAGAAACCTTTAAAATATTATAATAGGGTCACTTTAACCCTATTATGATGTGTCATGGATTATCCTTATCAAGGACAAGTCATGGATAATGCTATAGTCAATATCAATTTTTACAGGATGGTCTCCAGGATGTCTATAAGATGATTTAAACAGTCATCAAAAATTACTGATAAAGTAATTGGAAAAAGCCACAGAAATTCATTGGTCAACAACGACGAGAACCCTGAATTGGGATCCAGGGTTCCTAATAAGTTATTGTTATTGTTTGTGTTTTTTTTAACTCAAGTTTTAAATAATGTGAAACAGCTGTTTGCTTTGATGACAGGCTTATCATTATGCATATGTACGTATGTGTTTGTTTGTAAATTATCTAATTATTTAATTCTCTGGATAATCCAAAGATTGCCATAATCACATGTCCTTAAAATATAAGCCTTTTTTTTAATTACGGTAAGTAAAATATTTTTAAAGGGATATATTATATTCTTTACCATATAAGATTTGGATCACCTTAACTACAGCGCTAAAGGGAATAAGATAAAATCTGTACTAGACTAGTAGGCCTACATATTATCTTATGGTTTTCTAATGCTGCACGGAGCTTTATCAGCCAATGCCGATGGTAAAGTGTTAGCGGCTAGTTTGTTGAACATGTGCACCAATCTCTGTAGAGGATTATCCACTTAGAGAGATCCTTTTGGACCAGATTTCAATCAGTTTGTGCTGTTAATCAGAGAGAGCTGCTATCCTAATGTATGGCCATGCCTCAGGTGCAGCCCTGTACCCAAACTTGCATTAGGCTAATCCAATTCATCAATCCGGAAGCCAAAGAGCCTCCCTCTGACACACACACACACACACACACACACACACACACACACACACACACACACACACACACACACACACACACACACACACACACACACACACACACACACACACACACACACACACACACACACACACACACACACACACACACACACACACACACACACACACACACACACACACACACACACACACACACACACAACCAGGTGATGGTGCCAAATGGAAACATTGTGGACTCTGGTATTGTTATTCTCTCTCTCCTTTCCTCTTTATGTCTTATTTTGCACTTGCTTACAGCTGATCTTTGATAAGCACTTTCCATAGCCCGACCTGCCAAGGTGGCAAAAAAATGACAAAGAAATGAGAGAGGGAAATAACAAGGTTATGAATCAGCTCTAAAATTGCAGGCCACAAAAAAACACTGCTTGGCAGGAAGTGGAGCAAGGTGGGGGCTGGGGGGCATAATTGCCAGCGCACCATGCTGAAAAGGCTATTGAGAATGCCATTCTGGGCGACGCTGATTGGCTGCCCTCCCACAAGCCGCACTATCCCCCTGGTTGGCCCTGGGCTGAAAGCATTGAGAATGCTCCGAGGGTGCCTTTTTTTCTGATGCCGGGAATAGTCTACATGGCAAAATAACAAGCTAATTAAGGCTTTAGCGAATGATGGATGGCTGTGAAAGTGAGCAAAGCTGGTCAACAGGGCAGAGGAGCAGCCTGTGATACACCGTGAGCCATCTGCGCACAACCTGACAGCTTAATTGGCAAAGAGATCCAAGGGGAGGGGGAAAGACCTGTTGGACCTTTGATAATTGCTGGCTAGTTTGAATATGCTCCAATCCGCTACCACTGCAATTACATGTTTGATGTTATACGTAGATGTTTCCTGTTTCTTCATTTCTGCCGCTTTCATCGTTTCACGGGTGGTTGAGTGATTTGTATGTTTGTGCTCCATTACCTCAGCCATTTTGTTTGTAATAGTAGCTGGGTTAAAATGGATAACTCTGCGGCAGCCGGCTGCTTGGACAATTAATATGGCTGCATTTCCTCAGGCCCTTGGCTGAGCTTTCATTCTGGAGTTTGAGTAACGACAGTTCAACTTTACCTCCAGAAGTTAGCATGTGAAACTGTTGCTTGCACTATCAATACTTTTTTTCTCCCCGTTAGGATGGATTAGAAAGTAGTAATTTGATTTCAAAGGCAAAACAGGAATTCTAGAAAAGTCCATCAATCCATCCGTCCTAGATGGCGTGTTTTAGTATTATTTATATGCTATTAGTTTTATTAAAATGACTTAATTTTTGATTATTATTTTACTGTTCCTTCAGGTTCACTTATAATGTAATACAGATGTTGCACAAAAACAAAACAAAAAACAACAACAAATATATATGAGGAAAACCATCATCTACTGACAAAGCGCTATGAAATAATTTAATTACGTTGCAATTGGCAGTTTCTTCGTTCAACAAATGCTTCTTTGCGAACTCTCTATTACATTGTGCCTCGTTTACAAAACAAAATGCTCCGAACAAACATATAATCCTCTGACGTGTTTTTAGTTTGAGTAGTTTTAGCATTTTAACTTAGGCCCTAAACGTATTTCAGTTAGTTGCCAATGCAACATTTCTAGTTTTCATTTAAATTTGTATCATTTTAATCTAATATTATATTGTCTTTTATTTTGGCTTTATTTCTGACATCACTGGCAGCTGTAATAATAACCCGCAGTTGAAGTAAGTTGTTTTGAGATGGTTAAGATGGTTTGATTCAGTAACCCCCCCAGCATTCATCAGTGCAGGAAACACAAAAAGCACAAAAATACATTTATTATTATTAATAATAAGAATTATTCTGCTAATTAATATAATTCATTAGGATAACTGTAGAATATATCATAGTAATAAGGACTTGTCACAATAATATAGAATTCAATAAATGTGTTTGGTGTGTGTATATTTCACAACAGCTTCTGTTACTGGTCTGTTTGGTCAGAGATAGAGGGAGGTATGAGTGTCATGCAGTGAGAGACCTAATCACGCTCTATTGTTTGATCGCTCTAATCTCCTCCCACACCAATGAGAGTCATTGTTTGCAACTGCACTGGTGTAGGGGAGGTTTATAAGATTGTGGTATATCAGCATGAGCTGACTTTAAGGTGACCAGATCGCAGCAGTGGCTGGCTGACCATGGAGACTTTTCTCTTAAAGCTTCAAAATTAAATTTTCTTCCTGCAGTAATAGTATTATTTTCGTACTTTGATCTCCCATTTTTTCCTTTTTAAGTCTTTAAAGATTGACAATTCTTTTAAAAAAAAAAAATAGAATATTGGAATTGATCATAAATGATTTATCCGTGCACATTAGGGATGGGAATTGATAAGATTTTATCAATATCAATGCCACTAACGATTCTGCTTATCGATCTGATTCTTTAACGATTCTCTTATCGATTCCTTATAGCACTGTGTGGAAAAAAGTAATCATTCTTTTTCGGGGGAAAAAACCAAGTGGTTTTATTTGTTTTAAAGCTTACACTTGAGTAAGAAAACGACACTCGGTTACTAACGTAACCTCGGTTCTCTCTAGAAGAGGGAACGAGTGTTGTGTAAGCTAGCTTACGCTACGGGAAAACCCCTTTTCTCGAGAATACTGAAGCCAAAAAGTTATCCTTTAATTTTAACATATTTAAAACGCATGCTTGAATAGAGCAGACCTAGAATAAGCAGCTCATGCGCCTATTGGCTGCTCTGTGGCAAGATGCTGCAACCTATCGGTGGACTGATAGTGACGTCAGCACCAATAGGAGCGCGGGTGCCCAAGTGCGTCACGTCCCGCCAGAATAGGCGTGGCTTACCTTAATATAAGCCAGGTCCAGATAGGGTGTTCTTTGGTTTTTCACACTGAAGCGAAATAAGAACGCAGCATTAACACGGCCGGGTTACGCAACACTCGTTCCCTCTTCTAGAGAGAACCGATGTTACGTTAGTAACCGAGTGTCGTTCTCTTACGAGAGTACTCTCGTGTTGCGTAAGCTAGCTTACGCTACGGGAACCCAGTTTAAAGCGCCGTGTATGCTGAGACCATTCACATTAAGTCCAAGGGCCAGTGCCCGGGGAACACATAATAGTGAAGATATGTGGGCCGACACAAAGTGAGCCCTAACACATATTGACCATATGGTGACGCCTCATATGTATAAGGGAGTGCTTAACACAGTATAACAGTCAGCGTGTATGACAATCTCATACAGATAACACTTTGGCCTGCAAAGCAGGGACCTCCAGGTTATAAAACCTTATAAATGTAGACAGAGAGGCCCAGCCTGCCGCTCTACAACTACTTCTAGTGGAATGGGCTCGAACACCTAAAGGGCATTGAAGGCCTTTAGACTTGTAAGCCAAGGCGATAGCATCAACTATCCATCTGGAAATGCTCTGTTTCGAGGTAGCTAGCCCCTTAGTGCGGCCACCAAACGAAACGAACAGCTGTTCTGACTGCCTGAAGGCAGCGGTTTGTTGAACGTAAACTCTTAAAGCCCTGACCGGGCAAAGGAAGTTTACATCGCTGTCACTGTCGGTTCCCGGAAGGGCCGACAGGGAAATGACTTGCGCTCTGAACGGAGTAGAGAGCACTTTGGGGACATAACCGTGTCTTGGTTTGAGCTCACAGAGAGCTCGTCGCGGGACTCGTGTTTTCAGCCAGCGCTGGAGGGGGTGCATGCGCAGCAGACCCAACCGAAGCACTGCAGAGGCCGCATACGAACCGACGGGGGCGCGGCGGATTCATCCTTTTAGCTCCCCTAAGGAAGCGGATGACCAGCTCATGTCTTCCCGGTGACTGACCGTGCGTCGATTCTGCGAACGCCGCCACGGCCACCACATAAACTTTGAGCGTGGATGGGGACCTCCCCTTATCCATCAGCTCTGGTAGGAAAGTGAGCGAATGCGCAACCTCACACGACCGTGCGTCCAGATCTCTGTCGGTGCACCACTTGGAGAACACTGACCATTTAGACGCGTAGAGCCGTCCCGTGAAAGGAGCTCTAGACTGCGTGATCGTGCTCATCACTCTTTCTGGCAGGGTAACGAGTACCCGTTGATCAATCATGCATGCAGAGACCAGCGCTCTGGATGGGGATGCCAGATCGAGCCGCGAGCCTGAGAGAGGAGATCTGCCCTCACCGGAATAGGCCACGTAGCTGCATGTGACAGCCGTGCTAGTTCCGGAAACCAATTCTGATTCTCTCAGTGCGGAGCTGTGAGGAGCACCGAGTGGCGCGTTTCCCTGACTCTCTTGATTACCTGTGGTAACAGAGAGACCGGAGGGAAAGCATACAGTGGGAGGCTGGGCCAGACCTGGGCCAGTGTGTCCTCGTTCTTCAAAAAGAACATCGGGCAATGAGCATTGTCTTTTGACACAAATAGGCCGACTTCCGCTCTGCCGAATAGGCGCCACAGTTTCTGGACTGTTTGGGGGTGCAGGGACCATTCCCCCAGGGGAACGTTGTCCCTGGACAGTTTGTCTGGACCGTCATTCGAATGGCCAGGCACATGCGCCGCCCTCAGCGAGCACAGGTGCATCTGGGACCAAACAAGGATGCGTTCCATCAGATTGCAGGGGTTCCTGGATCTGACACCACCCTGACGGTTTACATAGGCAACCACAGACATGTTGTCCGAGCGAACGAGAACGTGTTGGTCCTGTATGAACGGGAGGAAGCGCTTCAGCGCGTTTTCGACCGCTATCATCTCCAGACAGTTTATGTGAAAACACTTCTCTTGGTCTGACCACTGGCCAAAGGCCGGTCTGCCTTCTAACAGCGCGCCCCAACTCGAGTTGGACACATCTGTCGAAACTACTTTCCAATAAGAGATGGTTCCCATTGTCACTCCCTGCTGGTACCAGTCGGCTACTAACCAGGGCTGCAGAGCCGCTATGCAGGTCTGAGTCCCTCTGATTTTCTGGCTGCCAGAAACCCAGGCTCGGCGAGACGCGCAAGCATTCAACCAGCGATGGAGCGGGCGCATGCGCAATAGGCCCAGCTGGAGCACCGCTGCAGCTGATGCCATACAGCCCAGCATCCGTTGAAACGTTTTCAAAGGGAGAAAGCTGCCCTTCTGGAAAAACGCGGCTAGGTGGCGAACACAGCCAATATCAGCCAGTCGTCCAGATAGTTCATTATTCGCAGCCCCTGAGTTCTCAGGGGGGCGAGCGCTGCGTCCATGCACTTCGTAAATGTATGGGGTGCTAGAGACAGGCCGAGCGGCAGGACGGTGTATTGATATACCTGACCGTCGAAGGCGAATCTCAAAAATGGCCTGTGATGGGGTGATATCTGAAACAGAAAATAGGCATCCTCCAGATCTAGAGAAATAAACCAGTCCCTCGGGCAAACGTGCGCGAGGATTTTCCTGGTTGTAAGCATTTGAACGGTCTTTTGCAAGCACCTTGTTCAAATGTCTCAGATCTAGGATGGGCCTGAAAGCTCCGTTCTTCTTGGGTACAAGAAAATATCGTCTGTAAAAGCCTGACTCGCTAAGAGAAGGCGGTAATTTTTCTATAGCCCCTTTGCACAGCAGTATTGCTATTTCTGCGTGAAGTAGGTGTGCTACTTCCGCATTCACTATCGTCGCGGACCGGGCTCGAAAGCGCGGGGGAGGGCGAATGAATTGAAGTGTATAGCCCTGCTTTATTGTGCTGAGAACCCATTCTGAAATCCCTGGGATAATTTCCCACACAGCTATGTGAGCCGCTAGGGGGCGAATGGCCTCCGGGTTCAGATCGCCGCCATTTGCGGGCTTGTGAAACTGAACCGGAGCCGAAAGCGCGGCGCGCGCGCTCTCGGTTCTGGGCAATGGCTGCTCACTGAAAGCCGAGACCGGCTGATTTATGTGAGGAGTCCCAATCATAATGGATGGGGAGCATTTTATTCTCCCTTTTTGACGCGCGAGCAGCGCTTTGGGCGGAAAAGCTTTCTGTAAGCGTGAGCGCGTGTGCGCGGGCACGAGACTTACAAATGTATTTGACGCCCCGATCATAACGGATAGGGAGCGTCATATCAATGCCCTGTGTTTCGTTTTAACGCGCGGGCGGCGCCCGGGGGGAGGTGTGTGTTAGTAAGCGTGAACGCTCTCCGGCGGGCACGAGACTTACATTCATAACCTGTTTTATTGAACGTGTAACAGAGCGGGCAGATAGTAGGCACGGACCTGTGGACACATTTCTTATATTCAACACTCGAGCGGCTTTTTCTGCGCTTTATGAGAGTGTGCTCTGTGAGTGACACGAGATTTGATGTGCTTGTGTGTAGGGATGAACACTGGGGCGTGGGCACTTGCACTACACTTAAACACCAACGGCGTGAGCCAGATAACCAGACAGTATACTCTTTTGAGATTTCTCTGGGTCGCCGTGAAAACGCCCGGCGTATGTGTGCAGGCGAGAGGGTAAATGAACCGGCTCGTTGGCTGCTAAATGGACCACTGCAGTAGCCTTTTTGAAGGGGACTGACAGGGAAATAAACTTTGACTGTGGTCCGGCCGCAGCGGGACACGCGCGTCTTTCTGTGAAGGGAGGCGGGGAAGGTGAAAAAGCGAGGCTCGAGGGAGGCTTTCCGGTGAGCGCGTCGCTGCGGCTACAGGCTCCGGCAGCCCTTGGGAACGGCGCTTATCACTGCGCGATCCCACAAGGGGCAGAGTGACTGCTTCTGCGGGGGCGCGGTAGCTTCCTTGTAACGTAAAGGAAGCTACGCGCGGTTCCGTCCCAGGCGGGAAGCGCACAAGATGTGGCGGTCCCCGACGCTGAGAGGGGCTCGACACGAGCCGCATTTGGAAACTCGAGGCATTTGAAACAATGCCTCTTGCTCTTTTAGAATGTTAGAGAGAAGTAAGTGAAAGGATACGGGCGCTGGACAGCGCAGCAGGTACGGCGGTGAAGCGGCGAAGGCGGCTTCCAACTGCAGTGCAGAGGGCTCGTCCCGCTGAGATGCTGAAGTCGACGGCGCAGGCTTCTCTGGAGAGTCAGCGATGTGAATACTTCGCTGAAGTGGAGAAAAATCAAAGAACACCCTATCTGGACCTGGCTTATATTAAGGTAAGCCACGCCTATTCTGGCGGGACGTGACGCACTTGGGCACCCGCGCTCCTATTGGTGCTGACGTCACTATCAGTCCACCGATAGGTTGCAGCATCTTGCCACAGAGCAGCCAATAGGCGCATGAGCTGCTTATTCTAGGTCTGTTCTATGCAAGCATGCGTTTTAAATATGTGAAAATTAAAGGATAATTTTTTGGCTTCAGTATTCTCGAGAAAAGTGGTTTTCCCGTAGCGTAAGCTAGCTTACGCAACACGAGAGTACTCTCGTAAGAGAACTGTACTTTTTATGTAATAAATGGAACCTTATTGTAAAGTGTTACCGATTAGTTATACACCGATTAAACATACCGTGAGTTCAGTGTTGGAAAGATCAGTTGTTTTAACCATTCATTAAAACGAATCGGTTCAAATGATGAGTCATTAGTTCGCGAATTGGACGTATAATTATCGGACGTGTGCCGGCGGTTGGACGGACAATGATCCCACAAGATGTGTCGTCACAGAAAACATATCATCACTGGATAATTTTTTTTGTTTATTTAAAGTGTGGTTTATGTCAGCTGAATGTGCGGAACACTTTTCAGAGAAGATAAGGTATTTTAGCACAACTCACACCCAGCGGTAGCCTAATTCAGGAAAAACAAATCTCCGAATGCTCCACATTCAACTTTAGTCTCCCGACCTTACCATTGTGTCGTTTATTTTGATTAATATGTGCGAGGGAGAGAGAGCAAGACAGCGCTTAGTTTTGAGACGGTGAAGCCGCCTTGCTGCGAAGAGAGAGAGTGCGCGCGCGCGCGACCGGCTCTCTCTCTCTCTTTCTGTTCGTTCAGTTAAACATGCGCCCTGTTACAAGCGCAGCAGTTCATCTACATTACTCAACGATCAAATAAGACTTTGGCGGTACAAAAATTAGATTTGGACGCCGTGCTATGGTGCTTGATAAAGGACAAAAGGGACAGTTGTGAGTTCACGGTCTGTATATTATGGCTGGGACTCGGAGGAGGAGCATCGATAAGAGGAACCGTTAACGTCGAGGGCATACAATATCGATGGATCGTAAAACTTAGAACCGGTTCTCGAGTGGAACCGGTTCTCGATTCCCATCCCTAGTGCACATCATTATTAAAATTGTACATTCACAAACTGATGATGTATTTACTGGCATCATGAGTGCGGGACAACCTGTCACTCACATGAGATCACAGCAATAGCAAACCACAACCATCCAGTGATCGAATTGTTTTTTAATATCTTCTTGCAGACTCTCATTTTAAGTGGCTACAGCCCAACGAGAACCTAGCAAGCCGTACATTTTGAAAAGGAAGTGCGCCAAGAAGCTCAGTGCAACCCATTACACTTTGGAGGAGGATTCGGTTCAGAACTACAAACAAAAGTGTTAAAAAACTACAAACATGGCAGATGTGCATAGAGAGGTATAGATAAAGGGGTTTGAGTCACTAATAAGCAATGATAAACCTGATAAAAAATATTTATCTAATGTGTCCGTGTTATATTTCATCTGCAATAACAATGTGAAGTTTTATAAAGGTCCGTTTGGCCATTAACTTTTAAATGCATCATTATGCAAAAATTCATGAGGAGAGTTCTCCACATGAAAGACCCACAACTGGCAGATCAACGTGCTACTTCTTTTCTCTCCAATACAGATTGGAAATGAAATGTGGAGGCCCATTAAAGTTTTTTTCAAAGGTATGCATCAGCTGGTCTATTTATGAGTGTTGGCTTTTGCTGATTCTAGTATCTCTGTGTCTCCGTCTCTCCACTCTTGGTGAAGAGTCGTCAAGACGTCTAAAAGCCCCTGTCTCCCCGACATCACGCACTTTTCTGAGATGAGGAATGAAGACTTTTCTGGCCTTGGAGAACGCCTCCTTGGC
Source organism: Chrosomus eos (assembly GCA_036326025.1). Classification (NCBI taxonomy): domain Eukaryota; kingdom Metazoa; phylum Chordata; class Actinopteri; order Cypriniformes; family Leuciscidae; genus Chrosomus; species Chrosomus eos. The sequence continues at coordinate 21,022,521 of CM070826.1, read as the reverse complement.
GAGATGAGCTGCTGACAAGGCAAATGTTTTATTTACAACACATTAGACGCTAGAATATAATATGTTGATTCTGAGTGAGAGCAAAGAGAAAAGAGAGATAAAAGCTAATGCTGTATATGGTGTCTCTTTTCATTGCTAGTCTTTAAGCTGATGCTTTGTGTTTAACATGTTTAGTCCTTGTTCTGCTCTTAAATCCACAAAGTCTAAAATTATGTAAAGTATTATCATTGGAAACACTGCTTCGAGGGATGATGTGCTGGGGAAAAACCTTCCAGTATGTATAACATTCACCTTTTGTTATAGTTTAGACATTTATACAGGTTCAATAGCTCAAATGTCACTCTATGCTGGGAATGACGGTACATTCTTCCATTCTCCTTCTCTGAGAGGAAGCACATGTAAGATATCAGGTTATTCGGAGATCGGATATGTATAACAAATTGGGATGGATTACGACATAATCGCTTTTCAAAAATCCTCAAATAACTGCCACACTGTAATGCTAGCCTTTGTTAATTCCCAACGTGGCTTCCCACCCATGTCATTGCCGTTTTTCCATATTAGATAAATGATGGGGACATGTGATTCCCTGGAGAACCCCCCTGCTCTTAAAAGACCTTTACAGAGGTACAGACTTAACAGGGTTCACAAATTAGCAAAACGAACAGCCTCGTTCAATCTGGTGTAGTTAGTGTTATTGCATCTGTCATATTTACAGGCAGCAGTGGAATGTGCCGCCCAGCCTGGTCCTCATTAGCCCTGTGTTTTGACTCTGATTTAGACTCGGGTTTGGTTCTATTGTCACTCTGGATCAAATGGCCAATGCAAACACTCTTAATTAGACCGGCATGGAATGATCAGGACTACGCTAAAACAGAATGTGGCAGCTCCACTATGGTGTGCTGTAACTGTAGCCCCTCAGCGTAATTTCCTCCTGATGCATTGTGAAGGTCGGTGCAGCTGTGGATGAAGCCACTGCCCTAAAGTATGAGAGACCTGAGTGTTGCTTTGGTAGGGTCTGCTTTTTATTTCGTTATGGAGGCAGGTTGTTATTTTCCTCATTTGGCCCTCAAGCAAGTTCAAACAGCAACGACCACCCATGAAGGGCAAACTGGTTTTCCTCTGCTTGCTTCTTCTGGACATGCACGCAAACTATACATATATGTTGAGTTTCAGGACCCAAAATTATGTGGAGAAGAAGCTTCTAATCAGAAGTAATTTCCATTTTAAACTATTTTTCAAATGCATGATCTTAAAGGATAGTTCAGCCAAAAACTATTATTGATGTGGAAATTGTCAAAAATTACAATAGAGGTCAATAGGAAACAAAACTGTTTGGTCACCAACATGTTTCAAAATATATTTTTATGTTTCATAGAATGCATTCAGATATTCAGATTCAGAATGACATGAGGGTGTGTAAATGATAATAGACTTTTTCATTTTGGGTGGACTATCCCTTTATTAAAGTGTTTTTTTCTAAAAAAAAAAAAAAAAATAAAAAAAAAAAAAATAAAAAAAAAAGCACCAGCACAGTAATTGTTGCTAATCAATAAACCAGCAGCATGCTTGAGTAAAACTGGCATCATAAGTGACAAAGCCAGAGAAGGTGACGTGTGAGGACTGTGTATATTAGGCATGTTAGGACTGTGTCTGGACTGATGACATTTGCAGTTTGTGGAGCGGAGGATGAGCAAACTTGAGCGGATGAGAAACTCTCATGGGCAGTGTAGATGAGATGTTTGTCATTATCTGAAAATGAGTTACAGCCCTTCCTTCGCTTTTGTCCCCCCGCATAAATAACAGAGCTGTCACGCTCCTAACAAGCTGAGAAACTAAACTGAGCACTTTATTAACACACAATCACAGTCCGTCAGGATATTGCTTACCTGCTTGGCATGTTGTCAAAGCGCTGTCAATTCAACTAATACATTAAGCTAATAGCAACATTGTATTCTGAATTACTTTTTTTTTACTGTAATATTGTATAATTTTGCAGTATTGGCTAAGTGCATCCTGTGAGCATTTACCTTTGCTATTTCAATCTCGCATAGCAAGGCTAAAGAGCAAAGGTTCTGGTCTATTTTGCAGCTTTTCTATAATAATCACCTATTGAACAGAAAAAGACCATCTGTCTGGCACATAAAGCACCAAAGAACTTACCTCTGAAAGGTTTTGAATTTTGCATACGTTTAAAACACCTATTTTAATCTAGTGCATTTTTATTTATTTATTTGCATAGGGGCAGGTTTATCTGAAATGGATTATACTTAAAATATAGTAGTGTAAAAAGATTTTTGCTGCAGCCTCAGTACAAAAAATACACGACAAATAGAGAAAATGTGCCCAACAAGTGAAAAGTACATACAATTTCAAAACCCTAATTTAGAAATCTGTGGGTAATATTTACAATTCTGTGCTCATGAATACCTAGTATAAGTGCCTCACAAATCTTTCAGAGATTTGATGCCTGGCAAACATTGTCAGATCCAGTGACCCTCCTTGTTCTGGTAGACAGGTGATTTTCTAGGCAAACTTGAATAATTGTGGGATATTGCGCTATGACATATATGCATATTCAAGTGTGAGCTGTCTATTTGGATCTGTGACAAAGATATCATGTGCTTAAAGACTTTTGAGTAGCTGTTTGTATGAATATGAATGACAGCTGCTTCACCAGCAGAAGGACGTCTGTTGTGGTCCGTGCGAAAGCCGATTTGAATGTGGTAGTTTAATGGTGACGCCACCAAATGTTCTCAGATCACAAAATTGTGGCACTACTGTTGAGTACCGTTATTAACTGTTATATATCTGTAAATGTCTAAAAGTATGAAGCAGTTAATTTAACATAGAATAATATTCTAGAATTGGTTGCTTGTTAATTGCGTCAGGTCAACTGTGTTCTATAAGCCGTTAACCTGCAAACTGTTAAAACATGAATATTGAACTGAAAAAACTTTGCCTCTTCATTTCAGAAGTCAACCACATGCTCGAGTTAAGTGAGTATATGCTTTTTCTGTGCACTTTTTACTTGCTTAAGCTCCTGCCTACACATCGCTTTGAAACCCATCGCTGGAGGAAATGTGGTTTTGATCGTTTTGTTTATTTAATGGCTCTTTCTCTCTTTTACGTCCTTCAGTTCTTTATCTTGATGCAAAATGTAGTAATGGGTTTGTGGGCCAAAAGGCCCTTATTCCTCCATCTAGCACTCCCTTGTTCACCACAAACGTTTACCGCCTATCATTTATTCATTCCCTGTTTTCGTTAAAGAGCTTTTCTCTTTCTCTCTCCGAGTTCTGATTAGGAGGTCATGTAACACGTACCTTTTATTTATTTTTCCAGCCAGAGAAAGAGTGAATGAGCTAGTGCAGCCCTCTACATCACCGCAATTACCTTTGCTAACACCTCCGATAAATAATCAACTTGTGAGTAGAGCCTTGAAAACATTAATCACGGCATTAATGAAAGAGAGCTCGCAGGATGCATTTCCTGAGTTAGGTTCGTGCCATTCGACACCACTGCGCATGCAAATAAAATAGCTTGTATATCTTAATATAATAAAGGCTGATAGCAAGTTATCATAAAAATCCATTCTGGTTTGTCAAACTGTCAAGTTAGCACTTGCGCTGCTTCAAACAACTTGTCGAGATAATGGTCGCTTCATTAGCTTCGTCCTTTGAGGACCCGCTTATTTGAATAAAAATCAGCAATTATGCGACTTCTCTAAGATATGAGCCTCTCTAATGTTGCTAGCAAATGAAGTTTATCTTGTTAATTTCTCATGCACCTCATTGTTTTATAGTTGTATAGTGTTTGTTAAAATTCAGTTGTTGTTTCAGTTGTTATGTTTTGCACTTTTTAGCACAAATATTTTAAAATATTTGTATAGTTTGTTAAAATTGCACATTGGAAATGTTGTTTTGAAAAGCTGGTTATTTATAAATCTAATTTGCTATTTAAATTTAATATAGTGTTTAATCATTGTTACATTTAGTACAGAGCCTGTAGTCTATCACACAAACAAGCCCATATGATAGGGCATTGGAATATTTTTTCAGAAAGGCCCGTAAAATAAAATGTTCAAACAAAGGGTGCAAAATTTGCAACAAGAAGTCTGTGGAGCAGTCATAGAAGTGTAGCAATGGTATAGCAATAGCAATGTCTTTAAGTTATCTGACATTATGTGTCAAATCCTCAATTACCTTTGCTAACACCTCCGATAAATAATCAACTTGTGAGTAGAGCCTTGAAAACATTAATCACGGCATTAATGAAAGAGAGCTCGCAGGATGCATTTCCTGAGTTAGGTTCGTGCCATTCGACACCACTGCGCATGCAAATAAAATAGCTTGTATATCTTAACTTGTCGAGATAATGGTCGCTTCATTAGCTTCGTCCTTTGAGGACCCGCTATTTGAATAAAAATCAGCAATTATGCGACTTCTCTAAGATATGAGCCTCTCTAATGTTGCTAGCAAATGAAGTTTATCTTGTTAATTTCTATGCGTTCGCCTAGCATGGCTGCTTATTTCCCAAATAGTTATTAAATCTACAGGAAAAGCCTTTTTTCATGTGTTCATTTATTCAAGTCATCATTTACTCTGTCTTACACATTTGGAATGACACTTCTAAATGTGTATTTAGATATATTTTGTCTATATAATAAAAGTGAATAGGTTTCAAAACAACATTAAATCTTGAACCAAAATTTTGAACCAAAATATGACTTTCACTGAAAAAAAAAAGTAATATTTTGAACAACATGAGGGTGAGTAAACCTTATTTACTTTATTTTTGGGTGAACTTTCCATTTAAATGCTAATTGAAAGCATCAAATATGCTTGTTTTCTAAATTTCGTTAATCTACATATCCAGCCTGTCTGCTTTAAATATCGTCAAAACAATATTTGGATCTTTTAGAGATCAGAATATCTCATTTCAGAATAAATGTAAAAGTGCTCTGGGCTGAAAAAAATAACAGTCCACTTTGCTCTACCCCTTTTCTCTGTCCCCTCTCTAGATAGAACAAGATAAAACAAGCCTAATTACATTAGATGACTCAGTTTTAGTGAGAAGCTATACACAGGCTTCTCACACAGTTGGCCTCGTTATAAGTAACCCTGTGCATCAGTGGAGTGAATGTAGACATGGCTTGAGATCTGAATATAATCAGCTGGAAAAGATGATAATAAAGGTTTGAGAGAGAAAATAGGGAGTCTACTTCCTGATTGGAGAGAAAATAAAGGACTGTTGTGATATTGAGGTTTTAAAAGAGAGGGACTTGAGTATTGCTCTAAATTATTGGATTTGAGCTGCACAGAAACCCCTCAGAGGACCGACTCCAGATTTGAAAAGAAAGATCCACCTGCACTTACAATAGGTTTTTATTCCCCGTACCCTCCTCCCTTCCTCGACAACATCTTCAGCTTAAAATGTAAAGAATCTCTTTGCTATTGACTGTGGACGTCTTCCAACTGTGTCCTGCTCCCCAACACACTGGAGGCTGGATGGTGTGTGTCTGTAAATCCTTTCCACAGACTTTTCCTGGTGTCAGACAGAGTGAATGTTTGAGAGGGTCCAGGCGAGATAGGACACTTCAAAGAGTACGAGGCAGCGATGTGTTTGTACAGGCATACCAGCTCTGTGCCCGTTCTGATTCAGGGAAGAGATAGCTGCTCGCAATAGCTTTGATGTTCTCACAGGACATAATGCATGGAGGAAGATTGGATGGAGAATAACGATGAGGTCATGCCATCACTGTAACAGGGTTTCCCATACATTCATTAATTTGTGGCGGGCCGCCACAATATCAACGCTGACCGCCACGGATTGATTTTCCGATTTTTTAGCTATTTAATATGGGTAAAATTGTATTTTATTGTAGAGCTGCGCGCAGCTTGCTCCCCCTCTCTCTCACAAACTGACAACGGAGGCGCGCGCAAATAGCCCCGCCTCCTCTTCGAGCACAGTCTCAAAACATGAGCATGCGTTGGAGGACGGATTGTTGCGGTCACTGCGGAGTTTATTTTCCCAGCGAATATTCCAGAATCAATCCGGAGTTGAATGGTTGTAATGAACACTGCTGCAAAACAACTCTGATAAGTTATTCTATGTTAAACGTTGTCGCGTTTCCATTACAGATTCAGGGTTTCCCGCAGCACTTTGTAACTAAGGCGGCCGCCTAAGCAACACATGCCTTAACTAACGTTACGTCGTCAAAAATGTATGAGCGAAGCCTGCCTTGTTACTCTGTCCTGTTTATAGCTTAAATTCTCTGCCGGGGGCAGAACTTGGACCGAAATTTCCCGCCGCCATCCTCGGGCCGGGCCCTTGATCTAGAGACGTGCGGCGCGGGCCTAGATTTGATGGCCGAGTGCGAGCGGTAATGCACTCACTCTGTGTGCGGGCTGTGGAGAATACAACGATTCACAGGACTCCCGCAAATTATGAATATCAATGAATAAAACATATAAAAACTAATAAATTGTTATTAATCTGTTGCAGAAAAGAACAACTAAACAAAATTTAAACGATTTACTGGCCAGAGTTTCTATTTGTAACATGTTTCCAACGTGAGCGATGTAGCCAATCACAGACATATGTGTTGATTTCTTAAACACAATGGCCAATCAGAAGCATTTAATATAGACTCCCATCACCGCTCAAAACTGACTTTTTGTTCAGTGCTGAATTCTGCATGCTGGCAAATCCTCTGTTTATAACAAACAAAGTGTAGATATTGTGAAATAATTATTGTGCAATCAGCTTCATTGATAATAATAGAGATGTTTGAGATCGCGATGATGTCAGCTTTTTAGGGATTATTAACATGCAGTCATGACAAACCATACCATGGCAAAAGTAGCCTATGCTTTTATGTTAAATTAACTGTTGTTTGTAAATTCGCACCTCTGCATTTTGACAATGTTGTTTTGCACTTTATTTTGCACCTCATTGTTTTATAGTTGTATAGTGTTTGTTAAAATTCAGTTGTTGTTTCAGTTGTTATGTTTTGCACTTTTTAGCACAAATATTTTAAAATATTTGTATAGTTTGTTAAAATTGCACATTGGAAATGTTGTTTTGAAAAGCTGGTTATTTATAAATCTAATTTGCTATTTAAATTTAATATAGTGTTTAATCATTGTTACATTTAGTACAGAGCCTGTAGTCTATCACACAAACAAGCCCATATGATAGGGCATTGGAATATTTTTTCAGAAAGGCCCGTAAAATAAAATGTTCAAACAAAGGGTGCAAAATTTGCAACAAGAAGTCTGTGGAGCAGTCATAGAAGTGTAGCAATGGTATAGCAATAGCAATGTCTTTAAGTTATCTGACATTATGTGTCAAATCCTCCCCCCCCCCCCCAAAAAAAAAAAAAAACACCACCACACATAGAATCTAATTCTGTGGGAAACACTGCTGTAACATTGTCTAGTCAGAGTTAGTCAGTCTACACTCAAATCCAGACTGATGCTCTCAAACTGTTGGCACGGCTGGTACAATGCAAAAAGGTGCTAGGACTAAGTGCAGGAGAATGATCTTTATTTACAAAAGAAAACATAAACACAAAACAAAACCCACGAGGGGGGGGGACCTAACTAATAAATACAAAACCTGAAATGTGCTGGATGATCACGGGGAACGGGAAACATACAACGTACCGACACAGAATGCAAACAAGAAAGGACTTAAAAAGGGAAACTAATCAGGAGGGAACAGGTGGATGAACTCAAACAATAATCAGATAACAAGGGGGAGGGATCAGACAATGACACGAGCACATGGCCCAAAATAACAAAACACCCATGTGCAGCACAAGACAGGACAGGCATGTGACATTACCCCTTCACTACGGAGCGGCTACCATACGCTCCATAAGACCAGGGCGGGACGGGAAGGACAGACCAGAAGGAAACAGGAAGGAAAGACCAGGGCGGGACAGGAGCAACAAAACGTTTAGGTTTGGGAGGCCAGGGCGGCTCGCAGAGTTCGGTGGGCCAGGGTGGAGACTTTCCCTTGGGCGACCAGGGCGGTGAAGACCCCTCGGGTGGCCAGGGCGGCGAAGACCCCTCGGGCGGCTCAGGAAGAGCAGACACCGGCCCAGGAACAGCAGACACCGGCCCAGGAACAGCAGACACCGGCCCAGGAGCAGCAGACACCGGCCCAGGAACAGCAGACACACACCGGCCCAGGAGCAGCAGACACCGGCCCAGGAGCAGCAGACACCGGCCCAGGAGCAGCAGACACCGGCCCAGGAGCAGCAGACACCGGCCCAGGAGCAGCAGACACCGGCCCAGGAGCAGCAGACACCGCCCAGGAACAGCAGACACCGCCCAGGAACAGCAGACACCGGACCCAGGAACAGCAGACACGCCGGCCCAGGAACAGCAGACACCGGCTCCGGCCCAGGAACAGCAGACACCGGCTCCGGCCCAGGAACAGCAGACACCCGGCTCCGGCCCAGGAACAGCAGACACCGGGCTCCGGCCCAGGAACAGCAGACACCAGCTCCCGGACGGCAGACATGGGTGCGCTTGGTGGCGGGCAGGGCGAGCGCTGGGCGGGGCCGGCAGAGCAGGGCGCCTGGGCGGGGCCGGCAGAGCAGGGCACCTGGGCGGCGCGGGCAGAGCCGGCGCCTGGGCGGGTAGAGGTGACTCGGGACCACCGGACTCGGGACCACCGGAACAAAGTCCACCGGGACAGTCACAGAGGGAGTCTTCCTTCTCCTCCGTTTCGGGACCACCGGAACAGGGACCACAGGCACTGGGACCACTGGACTCGGCACCAACCCCCTGGCAATTCTCTCCCGATGACGAATGAGACCCTCCACCATCGCCTCAAAACTGACCCAATCGAAAGCTCTTCGGATCAGCCAATCCATCGGCTCGTCAAGCACATAATTAAACAAATCCTTACGAGCCTCCTCGCCAAGGCCCCTCAGCTGCGCTACTGAACCTCTGGCTGAACTCTCTCACCTCCGTCCCCTGCTGACGGAGGGAGACTAGCTCCTTAAATTGGAGTATCCGCTCCCATTGCGAACAGGAAACTGGTTGCGCACCTCCTCTCCACTGAGTCCTCATCTGGTCGGTACGTTATGTCACGGATGGTACAATGCAAAAAGGTGCGAGGACTAAGTGCAGGAGAATGATCTTTATTTACAAAAGAAAACATAAACACAAAACAAAACACACGAGGGGGGGGGGGGAAACCTAACTAATAAATACAAAACAACAACAGAATCTGAAATGTGCTGGATGATCACGGGGAACGTGAAACATTAGACAATGTACCGACACAGAATGCAAACAAGAAGGGACTTAAAAAGGGAAACTAATCAGGAGGGAACAGGTGGATAAACTCAAACAGTAATCGGATAACAAGGGGAGGGATCAGACAATGACACGAGCACATGGCCCAAAATAACAAAACACCCATGTGCAGCACAAGACAGGACAGGCATGTGACAACTGTGCTACGGTTCAGGATTTGAGCTGGTTCTTATAATGAAATTGCTAATGCAATGATGTAGAAGAGAGAAATATTTCAAGCATTTCAAGTTTACGTGTAGTTAAACCTTTTCAGTGCAGCACACCAATGACTGTTTTGAACCAATCAGAAGGACTGGACAAACGTCTTGAGCATTTTGAGCGTATTCAGCATTTACAGTGGAAAGTGTTATCAACCTTTTTGACTCCATTGTTTGACTCCATTGCATCAATTTTTTTTTTAAATTGTACTTAAAATAATTAAGTTTCAGAATTCCAAAGGGCTGAATGTTCTTCAGGGGTCCCACTCTGTTTTTAACCAATGAAGTTACTTGACATTCATGATTTACCAGTCTGGTCAAGGATTTACTGGATAAGGATTAAAGGTTATTCATTATTATTTAATTGTTTTACAATAAAATATTTTAAAGCTTTATTTGAGCACTAGAAACATGCTTATTCCAATTAACATGGCTTTTCCGGGTCTTGACATTACACTTTTAAAATTAGACTTTTTTTGTGTGTGCATGTTTTCAGCTCATTTACTGCTTGCTTTGTCTTATCACCCTGAGGTCCCCTTGGAAGTGCACTGAGCCCACTTAGTGGGCCCCGGTTCCCTGGTTGAGAATCACTGTATTAGAAGGTCCCATAGTTAGGCGGCTCTCTGAAGTGTATGACATGCTGTATCATTAGCAACTTATTTGCTACCATGTATTTTTACCATATAAGCTCTGTGTCATTTGCTGGAGAAATCATTTTCTAGTAATCTCTAATTGTTCCAATAATTTGGTTGCAAATTTCTTCATCCAATCGGATTTAGGGATGGCAAAAACGAAAAATTTTCTTGACCGACCACCGAGCCTCATTTGCCGGTTGAAACCGGTTAACCGATTAGTTTAAAATACGTAATTTAAAATAACAGCCATTTCGAGCCGTGCCTGCAATTTCGCAACTCTGTCGCATCTCTCTACCGCTCTGCCTCGCACTCACACACACACACACACACTGCCCCGGCGCCGCCCTTCCACTCACGTCACTTTTTTTAAAATCAAACTTAGTTTCTAAATGGTTTGGGTACAAGGTGACTGTGTTGAAAATAAAGACGTTAGTCTAGCGTTAGAAGCTCAATTTGAAACATTGCCGCGGCTCATTTAAGAAAATGACAGCTCCGAAGAGACTCCGCTTTAGTTTGAGGTAGTACTAATTCCTACCAGCTAGCATAGATGACACGGTAGGTTGGCTTTGGTTACCTTTCTCACCCGAAGAGGCTTGCGGGTGTCGCGTTTTCAGGTGATACATCATAGATGATGTGCTACTACTGTATTTAAGCACTGTATCACACAAGTTGCAACTTACATCAGTGTCATTCTTTTTGGTGAAATGGTCCCACACACTACTTTTCTTTGCACGCTTCATCCTGTCGTCTGCCTTGGCTCTAACCTCAATGTTTTAGCCTGTAGCATTTACTTTTCGCAAACCTTGTGAGCACGCGAACCCAAACGCTGTGACCTCGCGCCAAATGTTTTTATTGGTTTATTAAGTACAAACAGGTGGGTTATGAAAACTTGAGTGTGAGGGATTTGTTCACTTCAAACAAAAACACCTTGGAATGAGATGGCTAACTGTATTAGTGTTTAGTCCACTGTCTACACTCACCTAAAGGATTATTAGGAACACCATACTAATACTGTGTTTGACCCCCTTTCGCCATCAGCACTGCCTTAATTCTATGTGACATTGATTCAACAAGGTGCTGAAAGCATTCTTTAGAAATGTTGGCCCATATTGATAGGATAGCATCTTGCAGTTAATGGAGATTTGTGGGATGCACATCCAGGGCACGAAGCTCCCGTTCCACCACATCCCAAAGATGCTCTATTGGGTTGAGATCTGGTGACTGTGGGGGCCATTTTAGTACGGTGAACTCATTGTCATGTTCAAGAAAACAATTTGAAATGATTCGAACTTGTGACATGGTGCATTATCCTGCTGGAAGTAGCCATCAGAGGATGGGTACATGGTGGCCATAAAGGTATGGACATGATCAGAAACAATGCTCAGGTAGGCCGTGGCATTTAAAAAGGGCCTAAAGTGTGCCAAGAAAACATCCCCCACACCATTACACCACCACCACCAGCCTGCACAGTGGTAACAAGGCATGATGGATCCATGTTCTCATTCTGTTTACGCCAAATTCTGACCAACATAAATTAAGACTCATCAGACCAGGCAACATTTTTCCAGTCTTAAACTCTCCAATTTTGGTGAGCTCTTGCAAATTGTAGCCTCTTTTTCCTATTTGTAGTGGAGATGAGTGGTACCCGGTGGGGTCTTCTGCTGTTGTAGCCCATCCGCCTCAAGGTTGTGCGTGTTGTGGCTTCACAAATGCTTTGCTGCATACCTCGGTTGTAACGAGTGGTTATTATTTTAGTCAAAGTTGCTCTTCTATCAGCTTGAATCAGTCGGCCCATTCTTCTCTGACCTCTAGCATCAACAAGGCATTTTCGCCCACAGGACTGCCGCATACTGGATGTTTTCCCTTTTCACACCATTCTTTGTAAACCCTAGAAATGGTTGTGCGTGAAAATCCCAGTAACTGAGCAGATTGGTAAATACTCAGACCGGCCCGTCGGGCACCAACAACCATGCCACGCTCAAAATTGCTTAAATCACCTTTCTTTCCCATTCTGACATTCAGTTTGGAGTTCAGGAGATTGTATTGACCAGGACCACACCCCTAAATGCATTGAATCAACTGCCATGTGATTGGTTGATTAGATAATTGCATTACTGAGAAATTTACCAGGTGTTCCTAATAATCCTTTAGGTGAGTGTATAATAGCCTAATTTAGAGATCACTTTTTTTTTTAACCGACTCCCGACAACTTTGATCAGTTAATGTTGATACGGTCAACCATCGGTCAAACGGTCATCGGTTAACATTAGGGATGTCCCGATCAGGTTTTTTTGCCCTCGAGTCCGAGTCCAAGTCATTTGATTTTGAGTATCTACCGATACCGAGTCCCGATCCGATACTTCTATATTACATTAAAAAAAGAATAAAGAAGAGCGAAAAAACAGATCCAGGATGTTCCTTATTTGTTATTTAATTCACCTTATTTTAACATTCAAAAACTCTGTTAACAAACAGAGCACATCTGTGAGGTAGCTTGAACAATCAAGTAATAAATAACATAAATTATTCACTTTTGGACTTTAGTGCAACAATATAAAAAAAAAAAATCTAATATAAAAACAAATAGCACCTCAACTTTAAAATACCTGGCAGGCATGTCAACAAATAAAAAAATAAGTGTATACAAAAATATGAGAATATACATTAGGGGTGTAACGGTTCACAAAATTCACGGTTCAGTTCGATATGATACAGTGGTGTCACGGTTCGGTATGTTTTCAAAACAGCAAAAAGAAAGAAATGCCAGAGAAATGTCCTATTTGTTAAAAGAAAAAATATTTTTAAATAAGTTGTAACATCTTAAGTAACATCTCGAAACTTTCAGGTTTAAAAATGGGGGTAATCTTTAAAGGATGAACAAATAATGTTTTGGTCATCACATTTAAATATATTTATATATATAATATTTGAGTTTTGAAGTGCTGGGAAAAGATGTGTTAAGTACTTGAAAGCATTTCACTATTCCAAGCAAACTTTCATGGCTACAGTGAGTGTTACCAACTATATTAAATCCATGGTGAATGTTGCTGATCTGTGGACTTTAAGCCTATAACTAGTTCATTCACGGCACAATGTTTCTCCTGGTTTCCACGTCAGCGCTATAGAGATATAATAGAGATCTACGGTTAATAACGGAGAAATTTGAATGCTTCTCATTAGATCTCGCAGCGATGTTATTACTTCAGTGGCGAATTCAAATGCTTTATTCACTGGATCTCTAATAGCGCTGTGTAGTAACAGTGTCGCTTGATCAAGATCGACTCGCGTTGCAGATGTTGCTGGTCCGAACTGATAAACGGTCCATACAAGCACAATATAATGAGTAGCGCAGTTTCATTCCGCTTTCATTACGTTCGTCATTTGATGTTGCGCAACGTCGTGGTGTTCACGCCAGCGCAGATTTTGTCGGCAGGAAAAAAAATGATCCAAGGACCTGGTTTGGTTTGTATGCGTACCAAAACGGTTCAATACGAATAGCTACATGTAGGCTACCGTTACACACCCCTAATATACATATTATCCGAGTCCTGATCGGGAGGTGACGTCCGATTCCGATCGAGTCTGAAACCACGTGATCGGGCCCGATTTCCGATCACTTGATCGGATCGGGACATCCCTAGTTAACATCCCTAATCGGATTGAGATAAACATTTAATTTCTGTTTCTGTCCAATTTGACAATTTGTTTCTTTCTTTGCAAAGTATATAATTACAATTTCCAACATAGGTTCACAGCTAAACAGCACAAAATATTTGCATTAGCTCCTTCAGAATATCATGATCGACTGGGGCTGCTCGATTATGGAAAAAATCATAATTTTGGTCAGTATTGAAATCATGATTATGTAACACGATTATTTCACATGACTTTGGGAACGTGTTGCATTAAAAAGACACCTTTCAACAATTCTTAAAAAAAAAATTAACATTTATTGTACTTATTACTTATAAGACTGTCATAGGTCACTCTGTGTTTAATTTTAAAGTGGTTAAACAAATTTGTGGTGTTCCCTTGTGTTGCAGACACTAGCATATCTTGCATGTAGCATGTTTCTGCTCATCGTCGGATTCTTGAAGCCAAACTGTTCCCAGACAACTGAGTTGGTTTTGTCTTTTTTGCTCACCAAACGCTGCTGTGGTTGCCCTCCTTCTGCCATCTTTACTCGCGCTGAGTTTTTAAATTCCAGCCGATGATATGCACACAACTTGTAACATAACAACACTGACTGTATATGCTGAGGGAGTTTATGGCTTCGGGAGGGGTGGATGTGTGCGTGTCATTCAGAACACAAGACAAAATAAGAGTGTTCTTGCAAAACAGAACATGGCAAAATAATCGTTTTTACTCGATTGTACTATTTTGGTGATCGTTGGGAGCCGAAATCGAAATTCAATGAATTTCACTGCCCTATGGTCGACTCAAACTCTTTTATCCTCGTACCTGCTCAAACCGTGAATCTTAAGGCTTTTTTGACACATATAATCAATATGGAACTTGACAATGTATTCTGGTCACACAAGTCCCCTAAATGGAAAAACTGCATTAGATTTTCTGAAAAGTCTAAATGTATCAAAGCAACTATTGAGAAACTATTTCATTAGCAGCAGCTAAAAGTATTTCCTAGCTTACTTTGTAACTCTGCTGTATAGTTGGCAACAACTTGTCTTGAGACTGCTCAAGCGGCAACATTCTAATCCGATAAATGAAGCCTACCCGGAAGTGCGAAAAACTGCAATACAACGAAAATCTGCTAGGGGCAGGTCCCAAAAGGGAGCAAATGTCCATAGACCCCATGTTAAAATGTCTGTTTTCACAGCATAAATTCGTGCTTTTACAGGTTGGTCCCATGGACTTTTATTGTATTTTTCGATAGGTTCTGAATGCCTGACAACTGTTAGCGGGATGAATTTTTTTTAACTAGTTAGTTTAGATCGTATTTAGATATAAAATGTATGACAAATAAGGGTGTGGTTAACTTTGATTGACAGCGTAATTGACAGCTGATAACGGGCTGTGCCGAGTGGAATTTATGAAATTTGACGTCTCGGCCATGATCTGACCCAACACTAGGGTGACCAAACGCCCTGTTTCCCCAGGACATGTCCTGTTTTCACGTCCTGTCCTGGCCGTCCTGTCTGTTTTTTAAAAAGTGATGAAAATGTCCTGGTTTTCATTATTTTTCATTGGGCCATTAAGCTTGTACTTTAAATACATGCTTGCCTTTGCACACAAAACAAATGACTTTGGCTGCTTCACCCCCTCTTGTTATAATCAGCGCGTTCCTCAATCCGCAGCGTCAAGCACAGAGAGCACGTCAGACTCAGAATCATCAGAATACAGAGGCCTGTGTGTGTGTGTGTGTGTGGTGTGTGTGTGTGTGTGTGTGTGTGTGTGTGTGTGTGTGTGTGTGTGTGTGTTCATCGCAGCCTCATTGGTCTGTCACTGCTTGTCAATGTCAGAATATTTGAAATGACCAATCAAATCAAAGTAGGCGGACTTTACACGTTCACAGAATTTTAGCAGCGTGACGCTTCAGTTTACGGTCAAGTGCGAGGTAAGATGTAAGTAGCTAACAGCGTAAAAAAAGAAAAAAAAAAAGCCCAAAAGCCCAAAAGTTAGCATTAAATCGCCTCAGAGAGATGTGCGATTGACCTGTGTGTGTGTGTGTGTGAGAGGGGGAGAGAGAGAGAGAGAGAGAGAGCGAGAGAGAGACGCAGGCACCATCGAACTGTGTGTGTGTGCGTGTGTGTGAGAGAGAGAAGCAGGCGCGTGTGTGTGTGTGTGTGTTTGCGCAGGCGCGATCGAACAGTGGAAGCATAAAAACATACTCCGTCATTTTGTTCATACAGGACATTCAATCTGCAAAGTGTTTACTTATATTTGTGTACACTCGCAATAGTAATGTTACAGATAGCTGAGGCTGCTTGGCTGAAGAGGCGCGTCCACCGGGCGGCTCAGTCTCACACAAAGCCCGCCCTTTTACTCATATATGGATTGGCCAGAAGGTGGGCGGGGTTAGGCTTTCCCAAGATTTTCAAAGATGGCGCCGCCCATACCCCATAAACGGCTTCAGAACCGTTATTCGGAAAGTCTATGGGTGACGTCACAGACGCTTTGTCCATATTTTTTACAGTCTATGAGACTGCTTCATTCTGTGTTCTGCTCCGTCCTGTTGCATTCCGTCTAGTGCATCATAAACCTGTATGTATTTTAGCCAAGAATGCTATGTGCTTACCCATATTTGTCTAGATTTAGTTCAGAAAAATGGCAACCGCCCTGTGTGTGCTGGGTATAAATTATGTTTGACCAATCTTGATTGCAGCTGTCAGGGGCTTTGTAGACATGTTAGAATACATTGTGCTCACGTTTTAGTCTGGATTTCATTAGATTTTTGGTGGGAAATGCTTTAAATCCTTTGTGCCTCACAATATTTGTTTCAATTCATCAAGACAATTCTGTGAAGTCTGAACTTCTAGTTCTGGCTCGCCAGTGCTGTTGCATTACCATTTAATCTTAGCGACCTCGATCTGTTCATTAGATAGCCATTCTGTTGGACACAATCACTATTACCCATGCTGCAGTAATCCAACGTCACTCAATGGAGGTCTAACCAGTCAGCTTGGTGTGTCAGTGCTAAATAAGCCATGCAATGTGAAGGATTTGTTGATGAAGTCATTGAGAAAAAGTCCAAACCTTGTGGGGTGGTGCGAGTGCGTAACATTAGACATTTTTGCTATGTTTTGTTTTTATTCTTTGGCAAGAAATTATGCTGTAATGGTCACATTGTTGGTGTATAGCAGGTGGTCCAGTAATCTGCTTAAAGAGTCTGAGTTGTTGAAAAAAGTGATGGATTATGTACATAAAACAAATGTGTGGGCTCAGATATTGACTGAACAATGGGAGCCACTTAGTCTAGCACACTACTCTACACACACACAGACACTGCTGTGTGATTGTTTGTGGGGAGGAAGGAACAGGTTATGAATGCCAGGAAGGGTCTGTGTGTTCAGAAAGGGCTGATGTGCTCTCCTCTGCTCCTACCATGGGAAAGTTGCACTCTCTAGGCCTCATCAAAACAATACTGCGTGTTTTGTGTGTGTGTATGACAAGGCACAGTTACCCCTTTCCACAGCCCACATATCTCTTCATGTATGGTTAAAGAGCTCCCCCTAGGCCAAGGTGAAGTGAGCAAGCAATTACACACACACACACACACACACACACACACACACACACACACACACACACACACACACACACACACACACACACACACACACACACACACACACACACACACACCACACACACACACACACACACACACACACACACACACACACACACACACACAAAATAATAGGCTGTTCTGCAATTTAGACTACACTAGTTTTACCACCTCCTCCATAGACTATAGAAAAAGATCATATACTGTACATCTAAAGTGCAAAATTAAAGGTGGAAGTGCCACTTTCTGTGTCAATAAACAAAAATGCTGACTGTTCCATCTTTCATTGTTTGGACAAACATAGTGCTATCTCAAATTTGCATTGTTGGTTTGGCAGTTATTGTTAATCCCAGCTGGGATGCTCAAACAAAATGATTGCAACTGCCTTTAGTGCTGATGAAAAATTAACAGTACATCAACAAAGTAAAAATAAAACTGGGCTTACTACTGGCCAGCTGGTAAATCAATTTGTTAGGTGTTTTAGCATAATGCATGGTTTAAATCACAATCCAGAATTTCACGTCATCACATTCCTGATGTCAAGCCAACAAAACATAAATTGTGATAAGAATATACTGTTGCTAGTGACATTGCACTGTTTGCTGCAGATATACAGGAAAAATGTAACTAAAATAAATAAATAAAAAATCAACAACAATTATCTCTAATTGGGCTTGTCACAAACATGCAAACATTAGATTTTTTTCTGTGACATTTTGTTGTGAATTCTGCTTGACAATTTTCTGTTTAATTATTATATATTGTACATTTTTCAGTTATTGCACATTTGCTTTATAATATTCTGAAAAGAAAATCAACATTTGATGAATTTTTTTGTGTAAAAAACTAAGTAATATATATATTTTTAAACAATTTAGTAACACATATTAAATAAATCCTTACTGTTGAGTCAAGAAATAATTGCATTGCCAAAGGACCAACCACATATTCTGTATAATTTAAACATGCATATTACAGTTTTATAGCTGTAGTAATTCATTCATTTAATTAATTAATTAATTAATTATTCCACTAATAGATGTGGCTAAACATTTTTTTGGACTCTGTAAGGTAAATTAAATGACATGAAAATGTAACATTGGCCTTCCACACAGATAAAGCATTGATACACTATTACATCTAAACCAGAATCTAAGTCATACACTACAAGGCCTGAGAATACACTGTGTAAAACACCATAATTTTCATTAGTGCTGAGTGGTACTGTCACCCAGCTCATCTCTCATGCTGGCCTGAAGCCAATCTGATGCATAATTACTCTTTCATATTCATATTCATACCGAAATCCATATCCACCCTTAAAATCTCAGCTGCCGAATAGACTTTGATGTAACCAGAGGGGCTGTGAGAATGACCCTATTAGCTTGCCTCTCTCTTCTCTCTCTCTCTCTCTCTCTCCCTCCTCTCTCTCTCTCTCTCTCTCTCCTCTCTCTCTCTCTCCCTCTCTCTCTCTCTCTCTCTCTCTCTCTCTCTCTCTCTCTCTCTCTCTCTCACTCTCCACACACATTCTCTCCACACACACACACACACACACACACACACACACACACACACACACACACACACACACACACACACACACACACACACACACACACACACACACACACACACCCTTGTTCTCCTTTGTTCTAGGTATTTTATATCTTATACTGTTGGATCAAATATTGTCCCCTTTCTTTTAATCAGTTAATTTCTACATATCAGCAATAACAGATTGTTGATAAGGTGATAACTGTGAGACAAGGTCAAACAGGAGTTTGTTTAAAAATAAATTTAGCCTGTTTTTAAAGGGTCATATCAACCCTTTTTTTATTATTATTTATTGTTATTATTATTTTGCATGTTAAAATGTTTGCAAAGTGTTGGCAAAAATCATGTTTCTGCTTTGACTGCCATTTTAAATGTGTTTATTTATTGCACATTTATATATATACACTCTCAGAAAAAAGGTACAAACGCTGTCACTGGGACATTACCCTTCAAAAGGGTTCTAATATGTACCATTTAGGTACTAATATGTACACTTTTGGTACCAATATGTACCTTTGAGGGACCAATATCCACTCTTTAGGTACAAAGGTGTACCTTTTGAAAAGGTACAGCCACAGGGACTTTTTTCCTGAGAGAGTGTGTGTGTGTATATATATATATATATATATATATAAAATATATATATAATATTATATATATATAGTAGAGAGTTATGTTTGTTTGTTTATGGTAAATGTGAACGTTTTCAATATTAATTTCAACCAGTTTTAACCAATCAGACTGATTCGATTAATTTGTTCACAAGCACGTTATTGAGCCTGACTCAGGTTGTTTGACTCCAAACAAACACGTCAATGTGTTTCCTTTCTCGTTTTACGGTTTCAATATGTATCGCCCCCTCTCTGCTCAATTGATGTGGTACCAGGCTACTGTGTGCTCACAACACCCAGAAACTAAGTTAACCCTGACTAGTCATATCCTCTGATCTCGTCCACACCCAGAAGTTTCTCATTTCAGACGTCCTCTCTACTTGCCATTCCCAAAGTCGGCTCCAAACCGCTGCTATCAAAGAAAGCCCACAACCGTACTGAACGTATCTTTGTGTTCCAAAAAACCCAACACGCACCAGTTTCAATCCAGCATCCTGTTGACGGCGGGGAATGTTTATTATTTTCTCTGCCTCACCCTGTCCTTATCCCACACTTCTCTCACTTTGGTGGACTGTTCGGGCCAGTCTTGCTCCAAACTGGGCTGTCTAACCGAATGCCTGTCCATCATTTCCAACAGGGTGTAAATCAGGGCGGACAGCTCTACTGTGTGGTGCCGTGCTGACAGATTTACGACAGGTCCGCCTTACCGTGAACTCATGCCGTTTAAATCCCAGCTCTCGCTTAAGCCACTAAAATGAAAGTTGGAGGGACTCAAGCCTTTTGTGAGAGGAAAATATTAAAAGATCAAAATCTGTGTATTGTACAGTAAAATAAAACATGGTTTAAAGGTGCAGTAAGCGATTTCTGAACAACACTGTTAAAAGCACCAAAGACTGAGCGCCACAACAAACTTGTAGCCAATCAGGAGTATACTCAAAATGGGGGGAGTAGAAAAAGTGAGCAAGAGGGAGATTTGAAGAAAGACAGTTGAAAGAGATGGCTGAGAGACATTACAAATGAGAAACAGTAAGAGGAATATCACTAGAAAAAGAATATCACTAGAAAAAGAAGGGTTATGATCAGGCAAGAGCTTTAGGACCTGAATTAATATTAGAAAAGCTTTCCAGCACTGAAGAGACCTAAAATGGACGCAGAAGTTATTTCTGCTCCATACACGAGTAATAGTTTTGAGTCTGCACTGCTGGTGACTAACAACTAACTTTTGCTTGTATATACGTGTGTACTGTATGTTAATTTTTGTTCTTCCTTGTCGTTCGTTTGTCATCTTCGTTTTATTTTTCGCGAAGCTTTTTTTTGCTATGTGTCTGCTATGATAAATATACATCGACACCTGCATTGTGTGTTCGTGCATTTTGGGGACGGGCAATGAAGGGAGGGGTGCGTTTGTTTGGGTTGATTTCAAACACCCCACAGTATACAAAAATGACTATGTTTACATGCAGCCAATTTTCGGGTTATGGTCGGGTTAAGGTCACTATTCGGGTTTCTGAAACATTAGGAATAACCCGTTTACATGCGTGAGCAGAGAGAGTTACTCCTGTATACATGGAATTGCAATATCCCGATGTAAACGGCGACGCGCGGTTAGCGTCTAGACATACGGACAACCTTAAGACGCAATATGCGTCATTTCCGAATCTTCTTCCTGTATCTAAAGACAACAACAACAGCAGCAGCATGCGGATAATAAATAGTTCAGGGCAGATAGCGATCGCCTTTGTTTGCACTTTGATGCTGGTAACGTTACTGACCTCGCTCCAAAAGTAGCCTATGCTGCGTCTCGCCATGTTTCATCCCAGTATACTGCACGCGGGTTTTTGTATGTGCCGAGAAGTTTCTCTACTCAAAAGACCAAGATAGAACATGCGCAGAACACAAATCACTATGGGGATATGCCGATGCGCGTTTACATGACCAAAAATTCGGGTTAGAAAAGGGGTATCCCCAGGTATAATTCCCGTTTTTAAAATCCGGGATATGAGCATATTCGGGGTTTTGCCGGTGTTTACATGGCAGTGCGCGACCGGGTTATTGCTAATATCCTGGTTTTGAACGGGTTATCTCAAAAATCGTACTGGGTTACTAACGTAACCTCGGTTCTCTCTAGAGAGGGAACGAGTACTGCGTAATATCTTACGCTATGGGGAAAAACTCTTTTCCACGAGATATTGAAGCCAAAAATTATCCTTAATTTTTTATTAATGTAAAACGCTTTGCGGCAGCAAGCAGACATAGGCGAGACAGCTCGCGCGCCTATTGGCTGCCCTGCGGCAACAGCAGCAGCCTATCGAGAGAGGCTCTGCGTGACTTCACGACGAATGGGGGCCTTTCGCGCCCATATCGTCACGTCCCGCCAGAAAGGGCGTGGTCTCGCCCTATGAATAGGCTCGATAGCTGCTCTTACGTTGGTTTTCATCGCCGAAGCGAACCAGAGCGTATTCCAAGCACGGCAAGATACGCAGTACTCGTTCCCTCTCTAGAGAGAACCGAGGTTACGTTAGTAACCGAGTACGTTCTCTTACGAGAGTATCTCTCGTACTGCGTAATATCTTACGCTATGGGGAACACAATGCAACACGCCGTGCTGGTAGGGATCCAACACCAAAGTCCCAGGGGCCGAAGCCCGGGGCGCATATAGTGCATGATCACCATAAACTCACAGAGAGTGAGGGAAGAGAGGCTAGAAGCATCATTCCCTGTAAAATAGCATCCGAAAGGAGCTAATCATGTGACAAATAGACCATACCGTCAGGGCGAACATTCAGCCTGAACTGGGTGGCCACAAGTGTGTCAACATTTTAATGAGCTGCTGTACCAGTCAGTGAGCAATACGCAGGTCAAACTCAGTATCCGAGCCGCACAGCGGGCAGATAGCACTGAATTTTATACCGCCAAAAGCTTAGCTTGTAAGGCGGGAACCTCCAGGTTATAGTATTTTATAAATGTAGACGGCGAGGCCCAGCCCGCGGCCATACAAATATCTTGCAGGGTAACCCCGCTAGACCATGCCCACGAGGAGGCCATGCCTCTTGTGGAGTGCGCTGTAACACCCAAAGGGCACTGTAGGCCCTTAGAAGTGTAAGCCAGCGCTATGGCACCGTCTATCCATCTGGATAGGCTCTGTTTCGAAGCGGCAAGTCCCTTAGCACGGCCGCCAAACGAAACGAAAAGCTGCTCAGTCTGTCTGAAACCACACGAGCGGGACACATAAGCCCTTAGTGCCCTGACAGGGCAAAGGAGACTCGCGTCCTTCTCCTCATTGAGAACCGGAAGGGCAGACAGGGAAATTACCTGGGCCCTGAACGGTGTGTTGAGGGATTTTGGCACGTAGCCATGCTTCGGTTTGAGTATGACCTTTGAGTCATTAGGTCCCAACTCCATGCATGACGCGCTCACTGAAAGCGCTTGCAAGTCCCCTACGCGCTTCACTGAAGCGAGAGCCATAAGAAACGCTGTCTTGAAAGACAAGTGTTTCATGTCTGACGACTGGATTGGCTCGAATGGGGCACCTTTCATGGCCTCCAAAACCGTGGAAAGGTCCCATGTCGGGACTGAAGGGGGCCTGGAGGGTTTAGCCTCCGAGCTCCTCTAAGGAAACGCACGACTAAGTCGTTCTTTCCTAGTGACTGGCCAGACACCGGTTTTGCAAACGTTGCTATGGCCGCCACGTATACTTTGAGCGTGGAAGGGGTCCTGCCCTTATCCAGTAGCTCCTGAAGGAAGGAAAGCACTTCCGTAACCCCGCAGTCTACAGGTGAAAAGCTCTGCGCTTGACACCAAGCAGAGAACACAGACCACTTTGAGGTGTAGAGCCGTCTGGTAGACGGGGCTCTAGCCTGCGCGATCGTGTTTAACACTCCCTTTGGGAGGTCAGCGGGTACCCGTTGATGGCCCATGCGTGCAGGGACCACAAATCCGGGCGAGGATGCCAAATCGAGCCTTCCGCCTGAGAGAGGAGGTCTCTCCTCAACAGTAAAGGTCATGGGGCAGCGCTGGTCAGCTGCATCAGGACAGGGAACCACGACTGGTTTGTCCAGAGCGGAACTATGAGTAGCACTGGGCATCCCTCCCTCCTGATTCGCTCCAACACCTGAGGCAGGAGTGAGACAGGGGGAAAAGCATATTGGGGGCGGCGGGGCCAAACATGGGCCAGCGCGTCCCGGCTTTTCGAGAAGAATCTCGGGCAGTGAGCGTTTTCTTGGGACGCGAACAGGTCCACCTGCCTTTGCCAAACGTCTGCGGGTGCAGAGACCATTCTCCTGCTGGGACGTTGTTTCTGGACAGCCTGTCTGGTCCCACATTTAGGTGACCAGGCACATGCGCCGCTCTCAGCGAGAGCAGGTTGTGCTGAGCCCAGACCAGGAGGCGCTCCGTCAGCCTGTAAAGGTTTCGGGACCTGACGCCGCCCTGGCGATTTATGTACGCCACCACTGACATGTTGTCCGACCGGACCAATACGTGGTGGCCTTTTATCTGGGGACAGAAGCGCCGTAGCGCTTTGTCGACTGCTATTAATTCCAAGCAGTTTATGTGAAGGAGCTTCTCCCGTACTGACCATAGGCCAGCTAGCGGTCTGCCCTCGAGCAGCGCTCCCCACCCCGATGTGGAGGCGTCCGTAGACACCACCTTCACACTCGAGGGGATCCCCAGACTCACACCTGACTGATACCAGTCGGTTACTTTCCATGGTTTCAGAGCCGAAATGCACTGAAGGTCGACCCTGAGGCGAAATAGACCTGCGGTCCACGCCCTGGGGGAACTCGTGCTCTTAGCCATAGCTGCAGTGGGCGCATGCGGAGCAGGCCCAACTGGAGTACGGAGGCTGCTGAGGCCATCAGACCCAGCATTTTCTGAAACCTTCTGAGCGGGACTATAGAGCCGTGGCGGAAGGATTTCGCGACGTGCTGAATATTCAATCCGCGCTCCGGTGACAGGCGTGCCGTCATGGATAGCGAGTCCAACACTGTTCCCAGAAAGGAAATTCTCCGACTGGGGAGCAGTGAGCTTTTCGCCCAATTGACTGTAAGGCCCAGCTCCTCGAGGTGCTCGAGTAATGCGGCCCTGTGTTCTATGAGCTCCGTTTGTGAACGAGCTAGAATCAGCCAATCGTCCAAGTAGTTCAAAACTCGCATGCCCCGAAGTCTCAGGGGGGCGAGTGCCGCGTCCATGCACTTCGTGAACGTACGGGGTGCTAGGGACAGGCCGAACGACAGAACTGTGTATTGATATGCCTGGCCCTCGAAGGCGAATCTCAAGAATCGCCTGTGATGGGACGCTATTTGTATTTGAAAATAGGCGTCTTTAAGATCTATTGACATGAACCAGTCTCCTTGGCGCACTTGCGCGAGGATTTTCCTGGTCGTAAGCATTCTGAACTGGCGCTTCGCGAGCGTTCTGTTCAGCAGTCGCAGATCTAGAATGGGTCTGAGCCCACCATCCTTTTTCCGGTACCAGAAAATATCTGCTGTATAAGCCCCCTTCGCTCTGAGCCTGAGATAAAGGTTCTAAAATCCCTTTCCGCAGCAGTTTCGCTATCTCGGCTCGAAGTAGATGAGATACTTCGCTTTCACCGTAGTTTCGACGCGCGCCGTGTAACGGCGAGGGCGTCGAGCGAATTGTAGCGAATAGCCTCTCGTTATAGTGTTCAACACCCATTTTGATACCCCTGGAAGCCTTGACCACGCATCTGCGTGAATAGCTAAGGGTAGAATGACATCTGGGCTCTGGCCGCGGCAGAACGGCGGCTCGAGAGCCCCTGTGTACTGGGAACACAACACCGTGTTTACAGCGTTCGAGGCGGGGGCGCGCTGATCACAGCGGGCAGCCTGGCCGCGCTCAGCTTCTCTATGGCGGGACGCGCAGAGAAAGTGAGCGGGGCGAATCCCGTGGGATTCGGCGCGTGTTAGAGAATGTGGGCACATTTACTAAATGCGGGCACATTTACTACACTGAGAATACTGTCAGCTCGCGCCGACTGAATCAATGCTGTGTTTACAGCGTGCGAGGCGCGCGCTGATCACAGCTGGCAGCCTGGCCGCGCTCAGCTTCTCTGTGACAGGTTGTGCAGAGGAAGCGAGCGGGGCTGAATCCCGTGGGATTCGGCGTGTGTGCCAGAATGTGGGCGCGAGACTGCGGGCACATTAACTGTACTGATAACACTGTCAGCTCGCGCTGACTGAATCAACGCTGCTGTGTTTACAGCGTGCAAGCCGCGCGCTGATTATAGCGGGCAGCCTGGCCGCGCTCAGCTTCTCTATGACGGGTTGCGCAGAGGAAGCGAGCGGGGGTGAATCTCGTGGGATTCGGCGTGTCAGTGAGAGGATGCGGGCGCGGGACAGCGGGCACATTTACTGCACTGAGAACACTTTCGGCCGGAGCCGACTGAATGTGTGTTGGTTTCGTTTTTACAGAAACCAAGGGACACGCAGTGTGTAGTGTAAGCGGGCATTGTATGGGCGCGTTCACTACAGTCTGCACAATCGAGTTGAGTCGATTTTATGTGTGCTAGCCCTGCACCGTGGCGGGCTGTGTCTGGGTGTGGGAATGGGCACTGGGGCGTGGGCATTCTTACAACACTCATAACACCATCGGCTGTGGCCGGAACACCAGAAAATACACTCTTTATTGGATTTATCTGGGTAGCCATAGAAACGGCTTTTGTGCGCAGGCAAGCGGGCTAAGACACCGGCTGCTTCACTGCGAAATACACTGGGACAGTCACAAAGCATGGAACTGAACGAGCGAGAAGTTTTGGTGGAAATCCGGCCGCAGCGGGATCTGAACACAGTCACTTTCCTAGAGAGACTAGGAAGGCCTTGAGACCTCGGGCTTTACCTCAATCCTCGGCCGGGGCCCGCGCCGAGGGGGGCGGCGTCCAGCAGAGCGAGAGCGCGGTGTCTGATCTCGGGCCTGGCGGCGCTGCTGAGTAGCCGAAACGACGGCCTTTGTGCGCAGGAAAGCGGGCTGTGGAACCAGCTTGCTCACTGCGAAATACACTGGAACAGTCACATTGCTTGGAACTGAACGAGCGAGAAGTTTTGGTGAAATTCCGGCCGCGGCGGGAACTGAACACTGTCGCTTTCCTAGAGAGACTAGGAAGGCCTTGAGACCTCGGGCTTTATCTCAATCCTCGGCCAGGGCCCGCGCTGAGAGGGGCGGCGTGGGCGCCTCCCAATCGAGACCGATGCTTTCCACGGCCTGGGTGAGCAGACGCATCAGCTCAGCCTCAATGCCGGCTCTCTTCTCAGAGGGTTGGCGGGAAACGTTAGTGGAGGGGAGGTCCACGGAGCTCGCCCGATCCTCGCTATCCGAAGCCAAAAGAGAACGTGTTGTCGTCCAACTCGACGGCGTATGCGGCGGCATACGGCGGCCGCTGTCCGTCCGGGAGCGACTCGAGCGAAGCGGCGAAGCTGGCGGGCGAACCGGCGAGCTCTGGCGGGCTGGAGATAGCTCGGGCGCGCGCTGGGCGCGGCGCTTCTTGCGGCGCGGCATCACGGCGGGCTGGGATGCGGGCTCGGAGAACAAAGCTAGGCGAGTCCGCAGAGTCACCATAGGCAAGCGTTCACAATGATGGCATCCGCCGTCAGCGAGCGCGATGGCCGTGTGATCCTCACCCAGGCAGGACACGCAGATGACATGGCGGTCCTCATCGCTGAGTGGGGCTCGGCAAGAACCACAGGAAGGCATCTTTAAAAAGACGCCGCTCTTTTAGAGGGGTGGGAAAAAAAGCAGATAATGCAATCACACACACTCTAAGCAGAGGAAAGGATATGTACGCCGGAAAGCGCAGCAGGTACGGCGGCTGAAGGCGGCGAGGCCAGCGACTCCAGGCTCGATGGCACGTCCCGCTGAAAAGGCTACAAGTCGACGGCGCGGCTTCTCACTCTGGATCCAGCGATGCAGGAGGCTTCGCTGAAGAGATGAAAAATCAACGTAAGAGCAGCTATCGAGCCTATTCATAGGGCGAGACCACGCCCTTTCTGGCGGGACGTGACGATATGGGCGCGAAAGGCCCCCATTCGTCGTGACGTCACGCAGAGCCTCTCTCGATAGGCTGCTGCTGTTGCCGCAGGGCAGCCAATAGGCGCGCGAGCTGTCTCGCCTATGTCTGCTTGCTGCCGCAAAGCGTTTTACATTAATAAAAAATTAAGGATAATTTTTGGCTTCAATATCTCGTGGAAAAGAGTTTTTTCCCCATAGCGTAAGATATTACGCAGTACGAGAGATACTCTCGTAAGAGAACCCTCACTGCACCTTTAAAGAGATCATGGCATAAGTTGTCCATTAGTTTAATCAAGTACTCCAAATATTTAAATTTCTTTCTTTGCAAGAAAATTGCTTTTTAAAAATAATTTAGAAATTATTGAAACACATCTTTTAGAATTTCCAGGCAAAAAAACATCCTGAGTCTTTCACATAAAAATAAGTCCTATAGGCTTTCATAGACAACTCAGGAAGTCGGGGAAGGTCTAGTTTTTTAAGTTACAAACTGTTCACACATTGGCAATAAACTTTCCTTTCTGTATCCAATTCACACAGGCAACAAATGCACAGTTCAGAGGAACTAACTGCTGGATTTGCTTTAAAGAAATTTTCAAAGTTTGTGGAATTAAATATATTTTAGATATTCAATGATGTGTTTAAATTTAATATGCTATATGAGTTTGCCTTTCTATTACTACAAGATTAGTATTGTTATTAATAATAGAATAGACAGGTCTGTCTAATGATCTATTTGACAAAATTGTTAAATAAGTACAAAGACAAACGTTCCTGTGCCTCTGTCAAAATAAAAGTCCCACGTTGGGCACTAAATGGCTAAAAAGACAAACTTATCGGCATTCAGCGGATGACAATAACAAACAATTCCAAATATCAGCCAATATATTGATTGACTACTAGTTTAATCTGTGGACCACAACAGATCCATTTTTAAAGAATATATCCACTCTTTTCAGTAGGCTATATTGTAAGTAAATGAAGACTGAGGCTGTTGAAACTCTAAGGGGCTGTTTACACCTGGCCACTTCATGCGTTTTCTCAGATCGGATAGATATCCGATTTATCAAAACGATTCCATTTACAACTGGTCACATAAATGTGTTTTTGCGAAACGGATATAAATCCGATCTTCAATTCCCGCGCTATATGCAGATTTAATGGAGTGCACGTCACCGAAAGCAACAGTTATGAGCTGCATTTTATTGTTCATCGGCTAATTTCAAAATCAAAGACAGCAATCAGTCCCTCCAGAAAAACACGATTATGCGATCGCTGAATTCAATGCAAAATCAGCCAAAGTCCGCATATTTATGCGGGGGTCGCATTTTTTCAAATACTCCGCAATTTTGCCGCATAAATTGGTGATTTCCGCGCAAAATATGCGGGGCTTGCATGATTTCATAATCCCCGCATTTTCGTCGCAAAAAGTCACATATATATCTTGGCAGAAAGTTGAAAAATGTTGCGTTTGCTTCACACAAGAGCAGCCATTTCCCCCTGTTGCCATGGGAACGTTATGAAGTGGCAGTGGCAGTGAAGTAATTACGTGACGTGAACATCATCGAAAAGATGTAAAACAGGAGCACACTTTATTTTTAAATATTTAAGAAGAAAAACAGGGATAGCTCACAGCTGAAGTTATTGACAGACAGACTCACGGAGGCGATTGGCATCTCACAACTCGCACTTTATTCCCAAATCGAACTCGTATATCTTCCGTCCACATCGTTACTTAATAAACAAAATAAGATAAAAGAAGTAGCATCAAACATCGAACATGGGGTGTCTACTGAACACTGTTCGAGGCGCATGGCGGCAGACAGTTCTACAGGGAGCGCACAGCTCTTAAAGGGGCCACACCTTATACACTCATTAAGCTGATAAACAAGATGAGAAATTAAATATTTCCAGCACTTTCTGTGATGTATATGCTTGCTTAGCATAGGAAGTAATAGAAATGACTCTTCACATTAAGATACCTAGTGAAACATGTGTCTGGATCATTTTTTCTCTTTTCATCAAACGCATTTTGCAAGTTCCGCAATTTTGCAAGTTCCGCATTTTGCAAGTTCCCGCAATTCATCGCAAAAGTTGCTACATATCCGCATATTCCCCGCATTTTTAAAGAACGGCGCGTAATCAAGATTTTTGCCCGCAACAATAAAAAAAAAACAGTATGACAGCATTCGTATTTCCATTTGGCGTGCTATCAACACGCAAATCGCTTTCAGCGTGTTTATGAACGCCGTTGACTTAACGTTACATTACTGTATATATAAATATATGACCTACCCCAACCCCGTCCCTAAACCTACCCGTCACTGGTTAAAACCATTTATGAGTCTTTCCCTACCATCCTAGTAAGAAAAATATCGCTCCCCCAGATGTATATCAAAATTTGGCTTTATTTCGCTCGGATTTTTAACAGCGTGTACATACACGCGGAATCACTCGGACATAACGGCGTAGATATACACGCATACACGCGGATAGCTCAAAATGCGTATAAATAACACGCCACTTGACTTGAAAGTGGCGTGTATGTTTACGCAAAAGTCATGATGTCATGTTGAACCAGATGCATTTACACTTGTCCAGTTTCGTCTGGAATGCGGCCCAGACCACCTCCTGATGTGGTTTGAGCGATCAGATTCAAATCCGTCTCGAATGCGTTTCGGAGGGCATTTACACCTGGTCTTTTCACGATCGGATAGCTATCCGATCACAGAAAACGCATGAAGTGGCCAGGTGTAAACAGCCCCTAAATGACAGGAAAACCACCATAAGCACATTGTGAAAGTGGCCCATGTACTATATCTCAAATGATCTGAAGCCATATCTGCATTCACTGAAAAGTTCATGGAAGTAGCAGCAATGTGGTGTTCATTATAAAACGGTTAGTGTCATGTGTCGATGCTTTTAAATGAAAGAGGAACGAGTTGTCTTGCTGGGAAGGAACTGTTTTATTAACTGACTTTCATTGCTACAGCTAAGCTACTGAGCATAACACAGTCACATGCATTCGGCCCTCTCCGAGGCGCCCCCCACTGACGTCACCGTTGCGCGACTCACACAACCTGTAGTTCTATTTCACGACATCTCCCCCTTTTCAAAGGTTAAAGCTTCAACAGTTAAACAAGATGTACTACACATCAAATAAAGATAAACATGAACATAACAGTCTCTGGGTGGTTGATGAATTACATCGGCATTACTTATTGTGATCCCAGGCACTTAATTTCTATTTATCCTATCAATTATCGTATCTTTCCCAAACATAATCTATTCCCATGGAACATAACTCGGGAACATAATGTAGCTTCATTAACTGTACTAATCACTCAAAACAGAAATACTGAGAAAACAGTGTGAAGATAAGTATCAATAAGTATTTAAG
The DNA here is from genome assembly GCA_036326025.1 of Chrosomus eos. Taxonomy (NCBI): domain Eukaryota; kingdom Metazoa; phylum Chordata; class Actinopteri; order Cypriniformes; family Leuciscidae; genus Chrosomus; species Chrosomus eos. Next base: position 20,991,521 of record CM070826.1, on the reverse strand, counting down.
TGTCTCTATATCTGAGAGGTACTCTGACCTCACGACCTCTGGATGTCACTTGAACAGTTCTCTGAGGGGATGGCTGGTGTGGTGAACACCCCACAGGTGAATCTTTCAGTCTCTGAACAGAAGCGGGGTCACCATCACTTGGTCTAGCCACAGAAGGAGGGCTGCTGGGCAGCTGCAGCGGATATCCCTCAGACTGCTGCTGCTGGTCTGGAGAGTCAGCAAGCTCCGGGACTGTCTGCAGATGTCTTCTATTGCGTCGCAGCACTGCACCGTTGTCTGTCTTCACGATGTAAGACCGGGGCTCACTGCACTTGCTAATGACTTTAGCAGACGTTTTCCACCCCTTTTCTCCATCCAATTTCACTCTAACGGCCTGCCCAGATTGGAGTTCAGGAAGTGGCAGAGCAGAGTGACGGCGATCGTGAAAGAACCGGTAGGCTGATTTAGCCTGAGCATCCTTCTGCTGGATTTGATGTCTGTCCACAGGAGAAGCTTGTAGTTTTCCTTCCAACATAGGAAGTGTGGTCCTAATGTCTCTTCCAGCCATAAGTAAAGCTGGGCTCACCCCCGTAACAGCACTAGGGGTGGCTCTGTAACACATTAGAGCAAGATATGGATCAGGCTGCTTTAGAATGCGCTTAGCAGTCTGCACAGCTCTCTCGACAGCACCATTTGCTTGGGGGTAATGAGGGCTGGTAGTCGTATGCGCAAACCCATAGCTTTGGCAGAAGTCTTGAAACTCACCCGAGGTGAATTGTGTGGCATTGTCGCTCACCAGCTCCAGCGGTATCCCCCATCTTGCAAACATGCCTTTCAGCCTTGTAATGACCTGATGGCTGGATGTTGAAGACAGGTGGGAAATTTCAATGTCCCTGGAATAATAATCAGTCACAATGAGATAATTCTGTCTTTCTAGCTCACACAAATCAGCAGCAATACGCTGCCAGGGTCCCCCAGGTAAAGGTGTGGTGAGGAGCGGTTCACGTCTTTGAGTGCGTCTATTTTCAATGCAGAACTTACATGTTGACACTGTCGTTGTGATCTCTGCACTGATACGAGGCCACCAAACTGACATTGTAGCTCGAACACGACACCTCGTTAGACCTTGGTGTCCCTCGTGTAGTTGTTTTAGCACTTCTGACCTGAGTGCAGTTGGGATAACCAGTCTGTCTTGATACAACACTAGTCCATCGGTCTCAGAGAGGTGAGCTCTGGCAGCATAATATCCATGCAGGGATGGAAACAGCGATGTCTTTGGTGGCCATCCGTTCCTAATGAACTGCACAATCCTTTGCAGCTCTTCATCCTCTAGTGTAGCGGAGCGGATTTTGTCAAGTTTTTTCGATGAAACAGGCGCATTTTCTACCACTGACTCCACATATGCTTGAACGTCCTGGTCAGTGTGTTCATCACCGCTGTCAGTCAGTGGGCTCCTGGAGAGAGCATCAGCTATGATTAGCTGCTTCCCCGGGACGTGCTCCGCCACAACATTGAATCTCAGTAGGCGCATTAGGAGTCTTTGGCACCTTGGAGGGACTTTGTCCAGGTCGTAAGTATTTATGAGGGGTACCAGTGGTTTGTGGTCTGTTTGCAAAAGGAAGTTTTCCATGCCTTGCACATAGCGAGCGAAGCGCTCGCATGCCCACACCCCTGCAAGACACTCCTTTTCAATTTGGGAGTATCTCTTCTCTGCATCCGACAATGTACGGGAGCAGAATGCAACTGGCTTTAACACACCTTCCTGTTCCTGCAATAATGCCGCACCTAATCCGTAGCTGCTCGCATCGGCGCTGATGACAGTCTTGCGGTTAACATCGTAATATGCAAGTGCTGGTGCTGACACGAGCATAGCTTTCACTTTCTCAAACGCCGCTTCTTGAACATCACTCCACACCCACTCACTTTCTTTCCTGAGCAGGGCAGTGATGGGATGCAGCTGTGAGGAGAGGCCAGGCAGGAACTTTCCAACATAGTTGACTAGACCCAGAACCTGTTTAAGCTCCGTAACATTGTTTGGGCTTGGCATCTGTGTGATGGCTTTAACTTTATCAGTGTCAGGTCTCATGCCTTCTGCACTTATAAGGTGGCCAAAGTACTTTATTTCTGTTTTGCCGAAATGACACTTAGCCTTGTTCAACTTTAAACCACTGTCCTTTATGGTCATCAGCACCGCATCAAGACGGGTGTCGTGTTCTTTCCTTGTTGCTCCATAAACCAGTATGTCATCCATTACTACAACAACTCCATCCTGCCCCTTTAACAGTGTCGACATCTGTCGTTGGAAGATTTCTGGAGCCGATGTTATACCAAATGGTAGCCGTCGGAAACAGAATCTCCCCATTGGAGTGATGAAGGTTGTCAGCTTTTGGCTAGCAGCATCCAAGGGGATCTGCCAAAATCCACAGGAGGCGTCAAGGGTAGAGAAAACTTTAGCTCCGGCTAACTTGGGAGCAATATCCTCCAATGTTGGCATGATGTACCTCTCTCGCTTAACCGCCTTATTTAAGCGTTTTAAATCGACGCACACTCGCACCTGCTCCTTGTTCTTCTTCACTACTGGAACCATCGGGGCACACCAGTCAGAAGGCACTGTAACCTCCTCAATTATGCCCAGGGCTAGCATGCGTTTAAGTTCAGCCTCCACTTTAGCCAGGAGGGGGAACGGGATGCGACGTGGCGTTGTCAGTGAGTAGGGCTCACAGTCAGCTTTAAGTTCGATTTTTACGGGGTCGCACTTGAGCAAACCAATATCCCCAAACACCTGACTTAACATTACAGTGTCCATCCCGTCTACTCTCATGACCAGTCCCATTCTTGTGGCAACACTCCGTCCCAGGAGGTTGTGAGAGTATGGCCCTTTAATTACAGTTATCCAGAATCTGTACTTTTCTCCTTTGTACTCACTTGTTGCCAGGAACTTGCCAATACTCTTAACTTCGCCGCCGGGGCTGGTGATGGGTCCTTTCGTTGCAGTGACCAGGCGGGAGCGCTGTGGCAGCCCCATGAATGCAGCCTGTGACATTACACTGATGTCTGCCCCAGTGTCTATTTTGAATTTCACAGTGCTGCCATTAACAGGTAAGTCCACGAGCCACTTATTCTCTGAATCAGGTTGATCCTTTATGTCTGACACATGTTCAGTAACTTCTCCAAGGAAAAACATCTCATCTGAGTTAGTGGTGCTGCTCGGCATTGTAACTACCTCTTTCAGCATCCTCGTCTGACAAGCTGCCTCAAAATGTCCAATTTTATTACACCTTCGGCACTTTTTATTCTTGGCTGGACAAGGATGTATTTTACCATGTTGTCTGTTACAGCGGGGACAGGTAGGATGCTGTTTTGACTCACTGTGTTCCTGTTTTTTCTGCCATTGTCCATCGTTGCTCCTTCTGCCATGGAACGGCCGCCTCCCCTGTCTCATGGCGTCTACTGTACACTCCGAGCGCAGGCTCACATTCTGTTGCTTTATTTGTTCGCTCTGGCGCGCTATTTGAATAGCTCGTTCAAGAGAGAGTTCAGGCTCGAGCTGCAACTTCTGTGATACATCGTTGTCAGATATACCAATAACTATTCTGTCCCTGATTTGCTCATCTTTAGTGTGCCCAAACTCACAGCACTGTGCCAGTTCGTATAAACTTCTCACAAAAGCCTCTACGGACTCACCGGGCTTTTGTGCTCTCTTGTGAAAACATGCTCTTTCATGGATCACGTTTCTCTTGGGCACAAAATGATCGGAGAATTTGGCTATCACCGTGTCATAATTCAACTCCGGTCTACCTCTTTCCTCTTCCTCATCATCCTCTCCGCCTTCCTCATCATCCTCTCCGCCGTCATCGTACACAAAGGAATCATAAATCGCTTCCGCCTCTCTCCCCATTGCGTAGAGAAGCGTGTTTACCTGCACTTCACCGCTATCTTTGTCCAACTTTGACGCCACCCGAAAGCGGTCGAAACGTCGGCGCCACATCGGCCATTCCGCCGGCCGCGTGAAGTCAAAAGATTCCGGAGGTCCGAGCTTCGCCATATCTTATTTTCAGAGCGTGAAGTCGACCACTTCTGACACCATGTCATGTGTCGATGCTTTTAAATGAAAGAGGAACGAGTTGTCTTGCTGGGAAGGAACTGTTTTATTAACTGACTTTCATTGCTACAGCTAAGCTACTGAGCATAACACAGTCACATGCATTCGGCCCTCTCCGAGGCGCCCCCCACTGACGTCACCGTTGCGCGACTCACACAACCTGTAGTTCTATTTCACGACAGTTAGTTCCAATCCTTGATTCTGATTGGTCAATAGCTGTGTTTTATTCACGATAAAACCGCTTTACCCAACGCTTCTATGTATCACTACACAACATCAACTAGCAACCACCCTTAGCAACTTAAACACTTGTTTGATCTCATTGATATTGTTCATTTCAGCTAGAGTAGAGTATTGTGAGAGATCGAGTAAGCGAGTGTACCTGCATTTACAGTAGACATAGCATTTTCCTTCAGGTCAGTCCTAAATTCATAATACAAAAATCCGTTTGAATGTCCGCTGCGATATCTTGTCCTTAACAGTTATGGGGTTTTCCGTTCCTATAGTCATCTCATCTGTCAGTTGCGTCTTTCTTCTCCGTGATAACAAGTTTGAATCCTTTCAATGTAAAAGTCTTCTCTACTGACTGACTCACTCATAAAGACAGTCTTTGCCGCCATCTATTGGCAAAATAATGTATGTAATTTCTGTTGCTGTTTACGGTCAGGGACTATTTTTTCCAGCGGAGAGAAGGCTTTTAGTGATTTTTTTACTTCATGAAAGTTGCATAGATACATATTTTCACGATACAGCACAGCCTCTCGTACCTTATTGCTTACATATGATATGATTAGACGGAATGAGGCCTGAACCCAGTTCACAATGACAAGTGGGAGTGTAAATAATGGCATAATCTTTTACTTTGCTTTTCTGATTTATTTCTACATCTATCAGCTGAATGTTGTCGATGTCCACTGTGGCTCTTTTTATTCTTATTTTATGGGGGTGTTTTTGAATAGTGAGTTGAGAACTGTATTAAACAGAATCATGTGATTCATGGTTGGGATTATAGCTGGTGGGGTTACTCAATCTGCTCACTAAAACATATCTTTTAGGGATTTGTTTGACAACGTGTGTCAATGATAAATCTGTCACCTGTAGAATGAGCAAAGAATGTGGGCATTCTGCCAAATGTGTGTTTGATTAATGCTGTCATACCTCATCATGAGTTCTTATTTTGAGAGTTACATTAATGTAAGCTGCATGTCTCTGTATCAAAATTGATGCTATAATCAAAATTTAAGTTTTGTGGCTTTTTGACCATGACCAGGCCATCTACCGTATACTGTAGTGCTCTCATATACAGGGACTAAAATGGACAAAAACAGTTGGTAAAATATTGAAAGAGAAAAAGTCTACAGTTCTGTTCCATAGTAGAAAGTAAGTCATACAGGTTTGCTTATTGCTGTCTATTTTTTTATATATTTTTTTTCATGCGCATGTACATGTTATAGTGGGATAAGACCACAACCAATTCTATTCATCTGATGTATCACCACATATTATGGATTTACTCCAGTGTTAAAGGTGGCATATTAAAACAATGAGCATTAAGAGAGTCTGGATGAAAAAAAAATCCTAATCCCTTGCTTTTGATGGTACCTCACTCGAGACGGTGTTCCTCAATATTTTGAGGAATACTGAATCTGTTTTTATGATAGTAGGATAAATAAATGCATTCTCACATTTAGTCTTTAGTAACCATAATAGTTACACAGTGCACTAGGGATGCACGATATTGGATTTTGGCCGATATTCGATATGCCGTTATTTTCAAACTCATTTTGGCCAATGCCGATACCGATACGTATACACATTTTCCCCCTGATATATATACATTTTGATTTTACTGAAGAGAAATCAAATCAAAGTCTCTCTCCTGCCTTTACCTTATTACACTCATGTGTTGTAGATAAGGCAATACAAAAGACAAACAACATTTTATTCTGTGCACTTCACTTTCACTTTTAAGGGAGTTTGATTGACATGCGATCTGGCCAATCAAAATCCAACATTTTTGTCCGACAAAGCAGTCAGGAGAGTTAGTAGATTAACGTTGGTGGATTTGAACTTGGCTTTAACTGAGGCAATCTGTCACGACACATTAAAGAGCCACAAAACGGTAGACCTATTTATTGTTTAATTTTGTTTGACCAAATTTGATAGTTAGACTTCTTATTATTCTTATTATTATATTACCTGCTCGGTCCTGTACTGTCAGCGCGTTGTCAGTGTCCTTATAGGCTACGTGAGTTGCACGTAGTTAACAAACAACCTCGATCCATCAGGAAACGCCATAGGTCGTTGAATTTCACTGCGCTTCTTGAAGAGTTTTTATTTTGCGTGAAGAAGCCTTTCGCCGGAGATGTGTTAAAAGATATCGGAGTGCATTCATGATTATTAGGCTACCGGTATAAAAATCCTCCTGGCTCCAGGTCTGAGTGAGTAATTTACTCTCTTACCTTTGTTCTTTGATCAACATTAATGACACTTTAAGACCAGCCGCTGCTGACAGAGACGCTATCTGACACGCGTCCCATTTTCTCACAAATCTTTACGTTCATTTAAGACTTTATTTAAATCATTGCTCTTATGAGGACACTCGACAAAACGGACATTTTGGCATAATTTGTGTGTGTTACGGTTTGTTCAAGCCCGAAAGAGAACTCGATACTGACGCGCGTCTTTTCCTCCACACAGCCGACATGTTGGAAGTTTAAGTTGCTGGCGCCCATGCTACTTTCACGATCGTCACGTGCGTATAGTAAACCCGCCACCCTATCGGCAAGGCTCATCGGCAGAAATATTAATATCTGCAGATGATCATCATTTTAAGCTTTTATCGGCCGATACCAATGTCGTGCCGATATCATCGTGCATCCCTACAGTGCACACAACTCCTCTGCAATTTACTCCTGATTTCTCTCAACCTCGACAAGAGGTGTCATTCAATGCTAGTTGACAGTCACCTTTTCAAACGCAGCTTTCGGGGCCGACAAGAGGCGACAAAACTGTTGGCTTTCGTTGCCGCTAGTCCTTTACAGTAAAAGTCAGTGGGGTCTAAAACAACATTGGACCTCATTGACTTTTTTGACTTTCATTGTGTGAACAAAAACACAAAAAAGTGTTTGCGCAATTCAAATTGAAATCAAAGTTCACTGATTTAAACCCCTACTGTGGGAGAAACAGAAAGATGCTCTTTGTGTGAACTAAAGACACCTAGCTTAACCCAGATGTTCTCCGACAGAAGGTGCATGATATCAACTATTCTGACATTCCAGAACCCTCCTATCATTTCCAAATACTGTGTGTCATTCCTCCTGTCTCCATGTGGTTCTGCTCAATGATGGATACCTCACAGTCCCACAGGAGATTTTCCAAAATATCTTGGTCTGAATAAAACATAAGTCTGTTTATTGTTCATCATAGACATCCAATAAAGATAAAGAAGTTCAAGAGAGGTATAAGATACTACTAACCCCTGTCTTATCTTTCTCTTAGAAGCCCCATCTATCCAGAAATCCTGGTGTTTGCTGGAAGAAATACCCCTGATTTCATCCAGAATAAAGCTGCTTCACCTGTCTGGGAAAAGGTCACCTCACCACCCACCGGCAAGTCAAGACAGACCCTGCTGCCACACCAGATGATAGACAGGTGTGTATGTGTGCGAGTCTGCCAAGCTTGATTAATTCTTTAATTTCTTTCTTTCTGATAATAATGATGATGGCTGGATGTTCTTAATTGAAATGGGGAAGTTCAAAGACAACTTACTCGTTTTTTGGGCGCTTATCAGTTTAGAGCAGATCAAAGCAGATTTTTCCTGTTACAGGATTACTGATTGACAACATGTACAAATAATGTGGGTTAATTTAACAGGCACATTCAAAGAGCAATATAAACGAGAAACAGAACCGTTTCCATTTAATTCGCTCCATTTCACACCTGGTGCCCTAAATTATGTAGAACCATGAATGCCTGCGATTCATTCAATAATGAATCGCAGTTTCATTCAATAATATTTGACACTTAATGTTTCTGTCATTGACGGAGATTAAGTGGCTTTCTTTTTGTAAACACTTAGGCTAAAGCATTTTAAACCTGCAATTAAACAGGTTGGTTTCAGGTCTCTGTGTATCAATCACAGTGGATTAAGATTAGCCCATTGCTATTATGTTTAATCAACAGCTTACCAAACAGGAGATTTTTATTTATTTATTTTCTTCTTTAAACCTTCTTAAGATCCAATTGGATAAGTATATAATCTGATATTATAAATAACTGGAATAAAAGCTTATTCATGGATTTTAAATCTTTATCAGTGTTGTTATTGACTTTTACAAGGGCTTTTGATAGATATTAGTCAGATATTTTATCTTAAGGTGTACTCAGTGGATAGCTTGACCAAAAACTGTGATTTACTCAGCCTCATGTCATTCCCAGAAGATATGACTGACTTCTATGAAACACAACATATATGTTTATTATTAGAATGGGGGTCTAGATTTGACCCCACTGTTTAATTGATTAAAAAAAAACAATGGAAACTTTCTTCAAATTCTTAGTCGTACAGGTTTGGAATGACATGAGGGTGAGTTCATAATGACATAATGATTTGGTTGAAATGTGTAATTAATGTATAATTCTGTTGTGCAGGTTATATAGTGAGGATGTATCTCTCTTGTATCTCTCTGTGTATCCAGTTTACCTGATCAATTGTATTATTAGATTTCAATCGGAATTATGTTTCCTTCAAATAAGTAAAAATCTTTCCTTTGATTGTATAATGGTTTTCCTGGACCTGTTCTGTGTATTCAAACAGGCAAAAATGAAAAGTTCACAGGTGGCAGGTATCAGTGCACAGCTTAGGTAAGTTAAAGGATGTAAGCAATTTTTCTTTTTTTTTCCGGAATAGCTATCACCTCCAATCTTCTGTAGGCAGTTACCTTAGAAGTGGTAAGTGGAGGGGTGCTTTAAAATCTTGGTGACCTGCTGGAGCATTTATGAATTCAATATATGTTTACTCATGTCTGCAGAGATATGTGTTAGTCACAGATATTTTGTGACCAAATGATACACACATTACTGTGCATTCATGATGAAAGCTTTTATGCCTCTGGTTTGGAATAATAAATGCCAAAGGGAGATGGAGTAAGGATGGTGTTGTTGTGTTCTAATGAGTGATTTACAGCAGATATGCTTAGTACACCGTGTTATCATTGGAATAACAATAACATTTAGCGACATGAGGTTGCTGTCTCTTCTGCTTTTAGGGTCTGATTCAATCTAGATTAAATCTGTGTTAATGGATGAGATGCAATACATAATCTTTATTTAAATTTTATTGACTACTTTATACTTTAAGTCATATGAATATTATTTCTGAACCTTTTGTGTTGTTCTGAGAGTGTTCTAGTTTGTATATGTTTGTGCATGTATTGGCAAAGCATTCAGATGCCCATGTGACGTCCCTAAAGCTTCTACTCAGTTTATCATGTGGAACATACAAACTCATACACAGTCGAAGCCCTTAAACTGCACTGAAGCACACTGTGATCTGTGCTAGTTACACTGGGTGAGGTTATTTCTGGAGGGAACTAGGTGACTCCCAGAAAAGGATGTTAGTGCCATTCATTGTCATCTCTGTCACACCTGTGAGTGAAGAAACACTCGCCCACATACCAGTGTATTTATATACTCACTCTCTGAGTGAAAAGTGTACATATTACTCTTGCAAAGTTCTGTTCAGGAAAGTAGCAAGTGTCATCTAGGCAGTGCTCATGTCTAGATTTGGTTACACGTGTCAACTAAAGAATAGCTTTTTATGAACCCTTTAAATGTTTGTAGTTTTTGCTTGGTTTTCACCAAATATTAATACTTAAGCATGTTCAAAAATAAATAAATGGCAATCAAAAATGATGCCATTTACAATTGATCAAAAATGACTAAACCAAATTGGGAACCTTTGGTTTAAATTTTTTTTTTTTTTTAAAGGAATGTCAGTTCTGACCTTAACCCAACTGAAATAAATTAAATTAGGCTTGGCATTCCAAAAATACGAAATAAGCATACCTCACAGTTTCATGGTTAACCCCTCTTTTAAAAGTTGCACTCTCACACGCTGTTTTACACTAGTGGAAGGATTACTGGAGTGTGTGTGAGATGAGGTGATTTATTTTGGAGCACTCTTGGGTATCAGTTTTGATTGAGAACCAGTGGAGGAGATCAGATGAGAGTGAGAGAGAGAGGACGCCACAGAACAGGCATTGAGTTTTCATCATGTTCATACCCACATCCAAGACATAATGTATTCAAATGTATTTGTATAGAGCTTTTAGGAACACATTTGTTTAAATCAGCTTTAAAGAAAATGCATGTTTCAAATATTACAATCACAAAAAATAAGTGAAGTATTGGAGAAAAAGCTTGAGAGGCTCCAAACTCTTCAGTAGGAGCCCATCCTCTGAATTCTCCAATAGTAATGTCCATACAGCAATAATATACATCTCTATTAGGTAATAAAACCATGGTTGGTGAAAGTCATGTATTCAACAAAACTGCTATGTTTCAATGTGTTATTTAGGCAATGATTACAGCTTGTGATCATAATGATTACAATATATTTGTAAGTTTTAAATATCAATCCGAAGTTGGCGTAATCTGAGGTCTTCAGGATTGTTGGCGTCCTTTGTGAGTGAACATAGATACGCATACTGTCACAATTGGCTGTAGTAGATAACTGACGAAGACAAAGCATCCTTGAAACAGTCTTTAATAAGAAACTCACAGGATATGCTGGAGAAAGAAACACAACCAACTTATCACTGATGACAAACAACAACATCACCAATGCTAGACAAGGGACTAACTCAAACAGAGGGCTTAAATACATGAGGGCAAACCGAGGAGCTAACGAGTTAATTGATGAGACACACCTGAACAGAATACTCAAATCAATATGTAACCATAGAAACAAACAGACAGGGGACTAGGATGACATAACTTATAGCAAACTGAAACAGAATACAATGAAAACTGGAACAAAACAGAATATGCATGACACATACATACACATACTTGCATTTATACATACTTGCATTTATACATACATACATACATGCATACATATTTCAACATGCATATTTTAAAGTCTATTTTAAACCATATGATTGTTTTGTGTGAGAAACTACATATTTAAAGGGGGGGGGGGGGGGGGGGGGGGGGGGGGTGAAACACTCAATTTCACTCAATCTCATGTTAATCTTGAGTACCTATAGAGTAGAATTGCATCCTACATATCTCCAAAAAGTCTTTAGTTTTATTATATTTATAAAAGAAAGATAGGCTGTACCGAGTCTTTCCGGAAAAAGCAGAGCGGGTGGAGGCGTGCCGTGTGGGCGGGAGCGCGCGAAGCTTTTGCGTGTGTTGTAAACAGACAGACTCGTGGTTTATGAGGACATGATATATTTTTACAATAAACAAATGGACACCTACAGTGGCCAGCTAAACAAATGTATTTAAACACACAAACACACACATACACACACCATACATCGCATGCTCCATCCTTACGTGATCATGTTGTTTACTTGCTGTGCTTACACGCCGATAGTTAACAACACACAGACATTTGAAGCAGTTTTACTCACCGCATGCCGTTCCAACGCACGACCGTGAACCTTTATCGTTGGGACTGCTCCATCTTTAAGTATTAGACGATCTGCAAATCCGGCGTCGAACTGGGCCTATAACTATAACCATCGAAATGAAGGGAACAAACAAGCACACTTGCACAACTCCGTTGCTGCTGTGGAAAAACAAAATCCATCCACAGGTCCCTTAACGCTGGGTTCTTTGGAAATTTGTGCAGTGTTGTCTTGCCCTGGCAACCAAAAACACACTTTTGTGGTGCCATTTTTTTGATTGCAGCGCAGCGCAGCCGAGCCCAGCCACGCTCTGACGGGCATAGGCATACTCTCGCACGCACTAGGCTACAGCTGCGCGCGCCCTTCCGGGAGAATTGCCCTTAAGACCCGTATAAGGAAATTCCGCCTACTCTGACAACACAATGGGCCGTATTCGAAAAAAACTTTACAAAACTTGTGACAAACCGGAAGGAGTATTTTTGGAACAGAAATACTCCATCAAACTTACAACTTCATTTTTTAAACTTTGTCCATGTTTAGCATGGGAATCCAACTCTTTAACAGTGTAAAAAACTCACTATGCATGAAACAGCATTTCACCCCCCCTTTAAACTGGCATGGCATGTTTTAATCACATTTGGCATCAAATCTGTAATTCTGGTATGACATTTAGATATACATATATATGCCTTGACTCCAATGATAAAACAAACCACAGTGTTCATAACCTGGAAGTCAGACATTTGATCAAGCAGACAGGACTACCAGACACAGTCTCAACCACAGAGATGAATAGAGTATATGACAGAAATATGTGACATACATTAGTTGTGTGGTTTTGTGACAGACCATAATGATGTGTCTTTCCCACATACCAACAGAGACAGCGGGACTGGTTGACACTTCTACAGAATAGGAGTAATTAACTGCTGATTACTGCAGAGAGTAAATATGTGCCTCACACAAAGACAAACGACAAGTTTTCACACACAGTTTCATAAATACTATAGGCCCACATTATGGCTGCATCCCAGACTATCCACTATTCATTAGTTTTGGTAGATTTTTGAAGTATGCAAATATTTCCCATATATGTATGAAAATAATCCAAATTTACAAAAATAAAACAACACAAATATTTCAAAACGTGACATTAAAAAGTTGTTACTTGTTTTTCTAAAGTTATGACACCAGCAGGTAAAGTTACGGCGAGAGTCTGCGTTTCTCTCACCTCCCCTGAGCACATGACTTTTAACAGTGTAAATGTAAAAATGCTTAAATACTAACTTGATGAGGTTTATGCTTGATTTTTATCAATAGAACAACTAATAATATTGTTAATGTAAAATTGGTTCTCTCGATTGATTCGCTTCGTGGATTCATTCAGAAACTAAACACAGGCTGGTGTGTTGCTCGAAGATGCACTACAGTTCTACTTTGGCTTAAATATTTTTGTTGGCAAAATTAAGCAAAAGCAGACAATAGGGATGTAACGATTCACTCAACTCACGATGCGATACGATTCACGATACTGGTTTCACGATACGATTTTCTCACGATTTTTTTAACAAGTGATTAAGAAATTATAAATAAAAAAAGTGTCCCTTTTATTATTTCTCAGACAAAATGCTCCACATTTCTTTTTAATTTTAAAATATATTTGTCAAATAGAAAAACTACATTGAAATAAAAAAAATCCCTTCACGGTTGTTTCAACTCAGTCTTTCTGTCTGTCTGGTCAAGAGGATGGACACTGGTACACTGGTCCTTCGCACACTAAGTAAAAGACAATGTACAATTAGTACCACATTTAGAGGGGTTTTAATTTCGTTATAATTTGTATCATTATTACACTAGCAAGAGTAAAAAAAACACACACATTTAGAAAAACATGCCATAACCATCAATAAATTATATATATATATATAAAAATATATATATCCATGTACACATTTAGAGAAAGAGATAGTAAAATAAATACAACACCTAGTTGCCACGGAAACACTGATACACCTTGTGATCTCCGTGGCTCTCGCACTTGTCGTATTGATGCCTTTTACATGAAAACAGAGGTGACTTGTGCTTCTCACGGTGGTGATTATTATTAGTCTACGGAAAGTCAAAATGCCGCCACACCTCCGATTTGAATGAGTCAACGTCAACATCTACGCTTGCCGTCGCCATGTGTTTGACGGCGCGTGCACACCAGTCTATGGCACACACTGGCGCGGCGCGAGCGGAGCAAACCGAGCGTTTTTTCAGTTCATTCCTATGGAGGTTGAGATTGGCTCACACAAGCTCAAGTTTCATGAATGAAGTGAAAACACTTGCTAGCTTTGCGCCAGTGTGTGCTTGCTGATATTGTGCCTGTAAAGAGAGGTTCACAAGCTAGTACAGTAAACGGCCCTGCTGTTTAAAACGTGTATCGCGATTCGTTTAACATTTCAACCGACTTGAATCGTCACACATTTGTATCGATTTTCAACCGGTTGCGAGTGAATCGTTACATACCTAGCAGACAATATTGTGTCTAAAATATAACCATATTATCTTCTTTTTTATGTACATTTACATGTATTAATTTAGCAGACGTTTTTATCCAAAGCGACTTACAAATGAGAACAATAGAAGCAGTGAAACTAACAATAGGACAACCATATGCAAGTGCTATGACCCTTCCCAGTTTAATCCAACGCAGTACCTTTTTTTTTTTTTTTTTAGATAATATAGAATAAAATATAAATTGTTAGTATTAATGGATCAGGTGATGCCGAAAAAGATGTGTCTTTAGCCGTTTCTTGAAAATGGCCACGAAATCAGCAGCTCTGGTTGAGTTAGGCAGATCATTCCACCAGCATGGAACAGACCAGAAAAGGTCAGAGAAAGATATTTTGTGGAGATTTTGAATTCCCAATCACCTTGATGGAGTTATGGATGACGAACCTAGCTGAATGGACAAGTTGTGGTGAAGTGTTGACCACAAGCAGCTCTGTCTTCAGAAGGTTTAGTTGAAGGTTGTGGCCCTTTATCCAGCCAGAAATATCTGTCAGGCAGGCTGAGATGCGAGCAGCTACCGTCGGATCATCAGGCTGCAATGAGAGGTAGAGTTGTGTGTCATCAGCGTAGCAGTGATAGGAAAAGCCATGTTTCTGAATCACAGATCCTAGTGATGTCATGTAGAAGAGAAGTGGTCCAAGCACTGAGCCCTGAGGCACCCCAGTAGCTAGATGTTGGGTCTCAGACACCTCATCCTTCCATGACACCCTAAAGGACCTACCTGAGAGGTAAGACTTGAACCATTCGAGAGAGGTTCCCGAGATGCCCTTCGTCTTTAGGATTGACTGAAGGATCTGGTGGTTAACTGTGTCAGAGGCAGCAGACAGATCCAGCAGATCTTTTATTTCTACTGTAAAATCAATATTTGCACTAACTATTTACCACATATGTGCTATTCAGGACGAAAACAGCACTCGTGTGATATTGTGCGTGTGTGATTTTGCTTTACCATATCATTATTTATATATATGATGAGACAAATTACTTTAGAGAGGAGCAATTTGCTAAATATATGCTCTATATTGCATTCATTTGTATTTATTTAACCTGCTCTTCAATATTTAATGTATCTATGAATAAATCCATCATGTTTTTATGACAGCCACCATTTAAATATTTATTTTTAAAAAATGAGTATAGAAGCATAATTGTTATGTAATTGCCATGTTATTAAAAATATAACATTATTATTATTAAAACTTCCTTATGGGTAATTTAAATGTAATACAAATAATACAATTTTAACCTTTAATATTATAGTGATGTACCTACTGGGATTCCCTGTACAGCATTAGTTGAGAAGTATTTTTTACCTTGAGGAAATTTGCCATGTACTGTACCTGATAAGCCCCAATTAATCGATATTGAATTGAACTGAATCCAATCTAAATTGAACCAAATCGAATCCCAAGCTTGTGAATCAAAATCGACTCAATGTCCTAGTAGGCTTATTGGCAATAACAGAAGTATGCGATTTGAGACCCAGCCTAGGTATTAATCATGCTCATGAAAGGTTAGGGAGTGAGGGACGGAAGGAAATTCCAGTCATTTTCAGTTATAGAAATTCGCTTTGATTGAAGAAACAAAAAGTTTTCTGTCAACATCAAACTGCGGCCTTCTCCTCACTCTCTCCCTGTGCTGTCTCTAATCTCATCCTTAATGTCTCTCTGTCACTTAGTAAATATGGATGAAACAATTCAGCATTTGAAACTGATCCACAGAGAGACTGGAGACAGGGACTGTTGGGTCGTAACGGCGCTAATTAAATCCAGTTAGTTGTCTGAGATTTTTAAGAGATGAATCCCCAAGTGTTGTCCAATTTTCCAGTGTTTGCGCATAACTCCGCACTCATAAATAATTTCGACACTTGAACGCTCGAGACTCAAAACAAATGACGATGCTGGTACTTCTCTTCTGTGAATTTTTGAGCAATGACATAAATCAGCGGACTGAAAGCATTATGAGTGTCTCTGATCAAACATTACATGGCTGTCCTACACACAATGCATGTGCATACTCAAACAATAAGCGCATAGTTGTCTTTTTTCCCCCGATTTACAGGAAGGGATGACTTCACAAGGGGTTAGGATTAAGAGTGCCTGCTTTGATATATGAAGTTTTCCAGTCGCTGTCATTGGTCATTCAAACTCATGCAGATTGCCAGAAACGGCACGACTCAAGGCAGCGTGGGATATTTTTTAATGCTTTATCTCAGCAGTGTGCCTACACAGTCGATAAAAGGATGCTTGCGGCAGTGCAACAGAGAGAGAGGGGAGAGAGTGAGAGAACATGAATGAGCACACAGTTGTGAAGGCCCTTAGTAATGGGTGATATATAACAGGTAGAGTTTTCTTGGGGCGGTTTAAAGTCTCCAGGAATCAAAACCTCTGTCAGAGGAGTGTCATCCATGATAAAATTAGAATTTGTTGCCTAAATCCTCTCAGCTACTTTGTATTTAAAGGAGTTAGCATACCCACAAGTAAGTTCATAAGTCTTTATACCATTATAAAAAGTACTGTTTCAATACTTGTCCATGACAGTGAAAAAAAAAAAGATTTTTCAATCCTGGTACATTTCCAAAGGAAACATTACTATGGTACTGTTTCGTACATAATGGTTGTGATTTTTTTCCCCTGCTCAAATACACATAAATATAATTATTTCAGTTTGTCACACGAATGGGGTTGTGCACCATTCAGAATTAAATTCAGAATGCTATTTAAATTCCAATTCAAATGGTATTTTGAATATGATTTGTATTTGAATATAGGTAAAAACAGAATTAAGAATTGCAATTTCAATTTTGTTAAATATAAGATAAACTATACAACTTTAAAATATTTAACTTTATTTTAATATTTAATAAAACTTTAATAACTATAATTAAATCCAACATTATTATTTTGTTAATTTAACTGTTCTAAATAATTCAGAACTTGATTAAAAATGTTGCATTAAAGTTAGACAGACAGACAGACAGACACCTATATAAACTTCTATTTAGTTTATATATTCCAATTAACAGTTGTGGGTCTGGATTAAAGAACATTACATTTCCCAGAGCTTACTGTATGTGTGACCAATTAAATCAAATTTCTTCAATTCTGAATGTTGCACAACCCTACTCGTTAAACAAAATAAACTTGTCTCTGCCTTTAGACAAACCATATGTGACATCTGCAACAGCCATATGTTTCCCCTATCAGTTTCTTCAGGTTTTAAGTCAAACCACTAGCCACAAACAAGCAGCCATTTTGGCTCCAACAGCCCTACGCTCATCATTTTAGGGGGAAAATATAACCTACGGTATTCAGGGGTCAACCAAAAACATTTTAATAGCCACTTGGAGTCTAGCAAACCTCATTCACGCAGATACAAAGATTACTTTAACAGCTTGCTAATATTTAAAGAAACTGCCATTGTGGGTTCAGCTAGTCTCTTGTTGTTCTCCACAATATCACTTTCTTATTTCTTCCTTTCATTTTTTCCTTTATTCTCACAGGTGGATAAATAGAAAGACATAATGGGGCCACTAAACACAAAGTGCTCAATATACCTAACCTTGCAATGAGCCTTCTGTCAAATCTGACAAACAGAAACTCCCAAGACAAGTCTTTCAGCTTCCATTTACAGCACCATGAATCGTTCATAAATGTACTGCCACATAATGTTAGGTCAGATAGAGGGTGGTGTGGCATTGTGGACAAGCATTTAGGCTGGAAACAGGAAGGCTAAAAGGCTTAGAGCCCACAAAAGACAATTCATCACCACTGAGCTTCTCACAAAGTTACTTCTTGGTTTACCCGGCAACAACTGGTGTTTGAATTTTGTGGATGGAGAGGTTTCTGATTTTGTGACTATTTGCTGCTAAATAAATACAAAGAAACTGTGGATGGTGCAGGCTGATAGGTCCTTAACTCAATTAGTTACCGATCACATTAGCTTGCTAATGAGCTTGCTGCTCAGCATTCAAATACTTGCTATTGTTTGCTGTTAGCAGTCTACAGCGCACTTTCAGAACCCCTCCACCTTCCCCAGCTCCACCTGTATAGATCTGCCAAGGGGGTTATTTCATGTGTGGTGTATGTGCAGCAGCAGCAGTGTAGCTGTACTTGCTCTGCAACAGCAGCGGCAGATGTGTTTCCACCAAGATCAAATACATTAAAATTGCCATATCCATTACCATGCCGATCTCTCAGAGAGTTGTCATGACATAAATGTGTCACTTATTGTTGGTTTCAGGCATACTGAAAATGTTTAGGAAATCTTCTGCATATATATGGGCTTTTATGGTGTTTTTATACTGATTTCCTGATTCAATATTGATTCAAAAGCTCAGATTTTAGATTTAGATTCAATTTCGATTTTGATTCATTGTGCATTATTTTAATCATAATGTCCATTTTAGGAATTTCCTCTCAGATATACACTGCAAATTATACTGCGAACATTTTAACTATGTATATACCAAAAGTAATACATTTATTAAATTGTCAACAGAAAATTCATTTCAATTGCTTTTATTTTTATTTTACAGATGTAATTAACACAACTTCTCTTTGAACTCCCATGCAAGTCTGTATTAAGTGAACTGTAACTGATTCTTATTTAATAATTTAATACAAGGACCAGCTCAAGAGAGTAATTTGTTTGTGAATTAGACCAAACTGTGAATCAAATTTTGCACTGTGTATGTTTGTCTAAAAAAAGAAGTGGTTCTAAAGAGTTGTATTCAGTTGTTTGTGAATCAGTCTACATTGCTGGTGCTTGTGTGTAGCCTGAAATATGTGTTTTCTTGACATCATACTGTATCACAGCCATTTTATCTTTTCACATTCAATTACATTTTTGTCTTAGGATTGTACATTCAGCAATGGAGAAACATCATGTGATTGTAAGAATCAATATTGAGATCATTCAAATGACGATTATTAAAGTAGATCTACAGTTTTACCCAGCCCAAATGTTAATACCAGGTGTAAACAGTGTTGCAAGTTGTTCTTAACAGCCTTACTCTTAATCAGTTTGCTAAATGTTGTACACATAGTATTACGACATTAAGAAGTTTCTTTCTAAACATTAAAATGCTGTCAGGAAGATAACCGCATCTTCCCTCAACAAGTGTTAATTACACCTAATAAACAGGAAATGAATTGGAAAAATTAGTGTTTTAATGAAGGTATGTTGCTAGAAGTAATAGCTATCTGACTTCACCTGAGGCCGGGAGGGGGGATCGTCATGGCAAACTTACCGAGGCATTTTTGTATTTCATAATTGCAGCATAATTAGCATGCAGTTGTTGTTTTTTTTCCTCTGTGGTCTGTGGATAATAGATATTATTTGAAGCATATTGCTGTATCATAGGGTGTAATTTCTTTTTAATTACAAGACAGTGATTACATGTCAGACAAAATCACATTGTTGATTCATGGCAGAAGTTGATTTACATGAGGAGACCAACGCTGACGGCAACCCACTGACACAAACACACGCGTTCAGACACGTTCACTTGCTTACCAAAAGTATGAAACGTACATAATATTGATTTTGTAAGTACAGGCTGCAAGTAAATTGTTGAATTTTAATCTAGACCTTTTGACATTTTTCATGTCAACTGGTTTTTGCAGAGGGAATTAAACATATTAAAAATACTCTCAGATGTTAAAGTCATCATGGCATTATATGATTGTAAACTCGAGTAATCCCCCATCATGCACCTCTCTCCTGCACCTTTTCATTTCCTGGGAATACTATCCCATCTGCCTTTCAAAACCACAAGGCAAAGGATCATGGGAAAATACAGTACGATTGAAAACAAACTGGGCTAATGGATTCAGCTTAAATTACTTGATTTTATGTTTTTCCATGTGAATGCCAAAATCATGTGTTCTGTAAATGTGTAGGTATTACTGTTGACAGCCTGTTCCCTGCCAGTTTTTTAAACCATCACTTATAAGGTCATGACTTTTCATGGTGATATGAGAAACTGCTTGCTTTCATTTTTTCATACTCACAAATTCTGCCAGATTTCTTCCAACAGTGCACACAGTTCCTTTCTGTTTGTCCTTCATTGTGTCACTCACATAAATATCATCCTTCTTTTTTCTTTCTGGATCTCCCATCCGTATTGCCATCACTGAGGCTTGTCCACACTGCATATTAATGTTTAAATTATGAAATAATTAAATGCATTTAATTTTTTTCTAAATTAAGGATACATTTTAGCACCCATTTTAGTACATAAAAATTATAGATTTTCATAATTCCAAAATGTTATCAATTTTTATTTATTTTAAAATGTATATCAGAAAATGTAGATGCAAATATAAACAAGCATAAATCACATTGTATGCATTGATATGCATTTGAGTGTATACATTTGATTCAGGGCCGCAACGACACGTCGACGTAATCGATTACGTTGACTATGAAAATACGTCGACACGCATGAAATGCGTCGACGCGTCACATTAATTATTTACGTTTAAATAAATATTTTATAATATTAAATATGGGAATACTTTAAACTACGGCTGAACAGAAAGGTGCTTTGTTCATTATGCAAAGCTGAAATGGCTTGCATGGCAGCACAACTGCTATGAACGAGCATCTTAAAAGGAAACATCCTGTGACTCTGTCTCTGCGAACTCAAAACGACTAGCCAGCTGGGAATTAGTAGGCTATTTATTACAGTGAGTTTTTTTTTTTTTTGGAGTTGTTGTTGCTGTCATACCTGCTGTGTTTCGGTCAAAAACGCATCGACGTCTGTTTAGAGCTGACGCTGTCGGCTACAGCTTGTGTGCTAGGTATAGGGCCTACTGCGTGCAAAACATACATAGCGCACGCACGGCAGAGAGGGAGAGAGCGAGAGATCAGATGCATTTAAGATAGAATCCCCTCACTGCTCAAAATGGACTTTTTGTTCAGTGCTGAAAAACAGCATGCTGGCAAATCATCTGATTATAACAAACAAAGTGTATATATTATGAAAGATTCATTGTGCAGTCAATTTCATTAATAATAACAGATTTGTGAGATCACGACGAACTGGCCCACATGGCCACCGGATTTACCGATAGCATTCTGATATGCAGAATTTTTGTTAGATTATCTGCCTTTTTTTTTTATCTGTTACTTGAACTGAGTGAAGTTATTCAAATTAGTACCGTTTAGGTTGGGCAGTATTTATGTTAGAATTTGCTCCCTTAAACTACTTAATGCCTTCATATTAATGTATTTTTTTGCACATTGTTTGCCACTTTATTTTTTAGAAAATTAATTAACAAAAGTTTGAAATACTAATAGTAGAAGTTGTACTTATTGGAAAGTTTGCCAATGGATAAATCCGTTAATCAAAAAAATAATCATTAGATTAACCGGGGAAAATAATCGTTAGATTAGTCGACTAATCGAAGAAATAATCGATAGATTAATCGACAACAAAAATAATCGTTAGATGCAGCCCTAATTTGATTACATATTTTGATTTTTGTATTACCATTATTATTACTATTATTAACCCACAATAAATTTAAATTATTTGAGAGTAACAACATTTTTTGTATGGTAAACTTTTTTTCATTTACATGAGAACACTTGCATGAAATTATAAGTAAATAAGGCCCATTGTCTTTTTAATCTCTACTGACATGACACAGTCCAGGTCTTTTTGGGTTGAATTTGTAATCAGAATTTAAAGTAATAATCTGTTTCCAGGCTTGTGTTTTAAGTTTGTCATCTGTCTTCTGCTGCTTTCTTTCAGTGACTCCTCTGGTGACTACCCGGGCCTACACAGGCCGCCCAAATCCGGCCTGAATTCCCAAGTCCTGCTGCGATGTAAATCAGGTCTTTTTTTTGCCTGTCATGGATACAGGATAAGCTCGGCCCGCAGCTGCAGAAGTTTTACACACTGCCCCGGTATGTTCTTTATCTGTTCTCCCAGAGGTTACATACTCCCTCTTTTTCTTGTTCAGCTCACATTCACTCTAGCTAGCATGCACTCTCTCGCATGTGATTCATGCTAGCTGCTATCTGGATAATCTCTCCCTCTCCTGCTCCCCTTCCCTCCCTCCACTCCTCTTTTCCTCCCTACTCTGCTGAGTATCTCTTTGACAGAACCTGATATAAACAGCCTTTGATTAAGCTCTGTGCGACCTAAAACAGTAAGTAGACGTGGTCTAGGGATGGAAAGAGCCAAATGTTTGACATTGCAGTCACAACACGCAATATGTGGGGTTGATTGTGTGACTTTAGCTGATTGTGTGATTTAATTTGTGCTAAGTTTTATAATGTAAACTAAGAGTGAAGTAGAAGGTCTGAACTGCGAGCTTGCTCTATGTTCTGGATGGTCGAGTTGCATCTAGTAGGGGATTCGCAATGTTTTTTGTTTCAAGCTAGCTTGACGCTGTGCAACAACTGTCACCTGTCAACAACATCTGCGGTGAACAGCTTGCCTTCACCGGATGATTGAGTTTGGCCATACCCGATGCCTCTGTCTCAAACTGTCGCATCTCAAATCTGTTCACTCTTCATCAGTTTTAAGATTTTTTGTGAACCTTTTTAGTGTCTCGGTGTTGTTGAGCACAACCTGAGGGATTTGGTTGTGGATCAGCATTGGGGGTGATGCGTTATGAGTTGATATGCAGATTACTTTTAGAAGATTATGGCTGAAGGGAAGTTACAAATTTACACAATGAATAATATTTCTGTTTCTTTGGTAACGCTGCATTTAAGGTTAAATTTGTTAACATAAGTTAAAGCTGCAGTCCGCAGTTTTTCCTCTTTGTCGCCATCTCTGTTCGAAATATGCAATTGCAGTTATTTGCGGAATGATCAACTTTACGTGAGTTGTGCCTCGGCACGGCACAGCGCGTATGAATCCAATGTTTGAGGAGAATGTGCGTCTGTCAGTCACTGTGTGGATACTGGCATTCAGAATCACAGATTATTCTTTTTGGAAGTATGACCAACATAATAATTCTCCGGAAAATGTCATTTGAACAAGTAAGTAAAATCCACTTTTGTTCTGACCAACTAAGAGAAAAAAAGCATTGCAGTAAATTGCGCTGATTAAATCTAACAAACACTTATCATATCACGTAAAGCCGTGCAAATTATACTTTGTTCTCAAATTGTTAGCCCTCTGAGGTCGGCTATCCCGCCGGCACGACGAGCTCACTTTTTTCCTTATCAGTGCAAAAGAGACTCAAAGTTGATTTTGATCTTACATATAAGTGTTGTACATTATTAGATCCTGTTAAGTGTCTATTTTTTTTGTGGATACTCACAATAAAAACAAAGTTTTGTGCTTTTAAAATAAAAATTTCTAAAATTAATTTATAGAACAAATGTATTAAAAAATGTAGAAATTAACATTAACATGAAAACCTATTTTTATCATGAGACCTACTGTATGAAATGAGATTTGAAACACAGAGTGAGAGGTTTGTTTGACAGGGACAACAGTCAATTTACTGTAATTTAATAACATTTTAGTGGTCATTATACAAAAATACGAATACTGCGACTGACCAATCAGAGTCAAGTATTCCAGAGAGCCGTCATGAATTATTTGATTGTGGTTTCAGCTAGCAGTTATACTTTATCCCAACGCATTCTCACCCCAAGGCGTCATCTAACTGACAATTTTGACCATGCTTCAATATTCGACGCTAAAGGCACCCTTTAGCGTCAGTTAGTTGACGCGATCCCAGGGCGTCATCTAACTGATGCGTTACCTTTAGCGTCAGTTAGATGACGCGGGTAGGTTTAGGTCTGGGTAGGAGGGCGTCATCTAACTGACGCTAAGGGTAACGCGTCAGTTAGATGACGCCCTGGGATCGCGTCAACTAACTGACGCTAAAGGGTGCCTTTAGCGTCGAATATTGAAGCATGGTCAAACTGATTCCCAAGGCGTCAGTTAGATGACGCCTTGGGGTGAGAATGGGCTGTTTATCCTGACACCGCACCATGACCGCTTGTTGTTGTTGTTGTTGTTGTAGTATTTTCTAAAATGATTGGGGGCAAACATAGGAGTAAAAGATTAATCTAAACCAATATAAAGTGGTGAAGTAATAATATTAGTAGCAGTAGTAGTTTGGCCTAACAAAGTCTGATCATATTGACAAAATTATTGTTTTAGAAGGATATGGAAAATTATTTAGATTATTAATAAAAGTGTGTTTTTCACGCAACCAAGCAGTCTCATGGACGTGGTGCAAGCTTAATAGGCTCAACTTCATATAACACTTTTTACGTTATTCAAATCTGTTCCACGGAATCCCCCAAATTCAGCATAAAAATCCTTAAAAAAATATATAAATACAAATTCTATCTGGGCCTGCCAATCAACATTGAAACATCTTTCCATGAAAGAAAACTCTGTTTGGTGCACAAATTGAAAATAGAAGATGAATACTAAACGGGCTGCTGAGCCCAGCGATCAGGGATCAGTGCTGGTTTGTAACTTGTCTGACACTTTGTGTGTGACTGGGTAATCCCCCGGAGTAATGAGGATTGTCTTTGAGTTTGTGTGTTTGTAGCATTCACCTCCAGTGCTCAGCAGGGCTATTAAACCATCACATCCATCTCTGTAATGAGTGTGTTTGGGTTAATACCCATTAAAAGGATTATCTGCGTGTGTGTGTGCGTATGTATGAAGAACATTACAAAAGATCAAGGGCAAGGTGTAAGAATTTTGTATTGAAGTGACAACAGATGGAGATGGTACAGTACATATAGAGCGAGCAGAGAGGAAGCAGTGAAGCGGCAATGTGAACTATGCTGCCTCTCTGTGTGTGTGTGTGTGTGCGTGTGTGCGTGTGTGTGTGTGTGTGTGTGTGTGTGTGTGTGTGTGTGTGTGTGTGTGTGTGTATTATTATACCTATATTTAAAAGCCATATGAAGTTCAAAGGAGGTACATTTAAACTGAATAAAATTCCAATTTTAATAAAATTCACATCAGTGAATGTGTCAATTTGCATTAAAACTTAGGAACTGCACTTAAAGCCAATCTCAATTAAATTTGAAATTTGGTGCACATTCCTGACAGACACACACACCATGTTGGATATCTATGTTTAATGGGGAATTTCCATAGGCGTAATGGTTTTTATACTGTACAAACTGTATACTCTATCCCCTACACTAACCCAACCCCTAAACCTACCCATCACAGAAAAATATCTGCAATTTTATATATTTTTAAATAGATCATTCTGTATGATTTATAAGCTTTTTTTCCTCATGGGGACCAAAAAAATGTCCCCACAAGGTCAATATTTACTGGTATTACTATATTTGTGGGGACATTTGGTGCCCATAATGTAGGCAATACCAGGACCACACACACACACACACACACACACACACACACACACACACACACACACACACACACACACACACACACACACACACACACACACACACACACACACACACACACACACACACACACACACACACCAAAAGTTTGGGTGTGTTTAAGTTTTTTTTTTAAAAGAATTTAAGAATATTTTTAAGAATTTTTGTTTAAGAATATTTAATTATATATTTAATTATTTTTTTCTTTTGCATTTTGACCAACAATATTGTAAAAACAGTAATATTGTGACATTTTATTGCTGTTTTAAAATAACCTTTTTTCTATTCTATTATATGTGATGCGATCTGGGAAAACCCGTCGGATGTCGCGCTTGTACATTTTCAGTAAAGTCTAAAAATAGATGGAATGTCAGTTTATTGTCAATTTTGGGTTTTCAATAAATTATTATTCTATAACATCTTGTTTATCATCTCTGAATATATCTAGTGAAAATTCACTAGATTAGTGCAGAAAAATAGCGATTTATAGTGGCAAGCTGAAAAGACGTGTCTTTCTCTTTAAGAACACGCGCGGAGCGGAGGTGCAAAAAAACAACAACAACGGCTATTTAGTTCTCCTTCTCTTAACACTACAAAGACAGTTTCTCCTATCAAAATAAACCACATAACAGAATAAAGGTCCCGCCAGTCCTGTGTAAACTACAACGGCACGCAAGTTTTTATTTATTTATTTTTATCCAGCGTTATGTGATGCGGAGCACAAGAGAACAACAGAGTCTGAAGCTGCTCGTTTAAAAGACCTTGCTCGCCTCTCAATCGTCCAATTTCAAAACGGTTTTCACAGGATGAATTTTGAGTTTGTAAGCTTTCGAATGATACCTAATCTATGATGATTACTAAAATATGTGATATGAAAAAAGGCAATAAAAAAAAGAGCGCCCGTCGTCCCGCTAGCAGGACGTGAGAGTTAATTAAACCTGTTTTTTTCAAAATTCCATTTCTGAAAATCATAGCGATCAGCCGACTTCAGATAACCATAACTTTTGTTACAGACAAACTATAAAAAAAAATAAAAACAGATTTGGAAAGGGCTTGAACCAAGCTTTAATATGATCGCAAAACCTGTAATATGTCAAATTTCACCATGTGGTGGGTTTTCCCAGATCACATCACATATTTTAAAATGTAATGTATTCCTATGATATTCCTTTTCAATACACAATCCCTCACAAATAAAGCATCCTTCATACAAGACCACATCATGGACAAAGGATTAGACTTTATGTACCTGACAGAAAATGGCACCAGCCAGGGGTTTACTCAGCGCTTAATAAAGTCTGTCCCCCCAGTTACAGGTTCCTGGAGAGAGCCCGCAGCAATGGTCGTGGTGGTGGCCTTGCTGTCATACACCGACAAAACTTGGAGCTGTTCCCCAACAATTCACGCCATTGACGCCACTTAACCGAGCAAAATGTTTCACTCGGTCACGCAATTTTTAACGGTTAATAGGTTAATCGGTTAACCATGGACACCCCTACCTCCAACATCTCTCCTCTGCTGATTTCTCCTCAGTCACTGAGTCGGTTGACTTCTACAACCAGTCTCTGAGCAGTCTCCTAGATCTCCATGCCCCTGTCAAAATGAGAACTGTCAGCTTCATACGCACAGCCCCCTGGTACACCTACGAACTCCGGCAAATGAAAACAGCTGGGCGTGTCCTTGAGCGGCGCCTCAAGGCCTCAGGACTCACTGTTCATAGGCAGGCCTACCGAGAACATCAGAAGTCCTATGCAAGCTCCATAAATAATGCACGTTCACATTTCTATTCCAACATTATCAACACCAGCCCTGGCAACTCCAAGCAACTTTTCTCTACCATACATGACACCGCAAACTCATTCTCATTCAGAAGCCACAGAAGAGAGGAGAATTTCATCACTTTTTTCAGGAAAAAAATAGACAACATCCATTCCCTACGATCCAGTTCTTCCACACTGCCTGTCCCAACTGCCAACCCACAGCCTGGGATTTCCCAACCACTCTGCAGTTTTTTGGTCATCTCACAGTGAGAGGTTGAGGACATCATCAAAAAGATGAAACCATCCACCTGTGCCCTGGACCCCTTCCCCACAGCCCTAATAAAATCCAACCTTAATGCCAGAAGTCCCCTCATCACAAAGGTCATTAATCACTCCCTCCAGGATGGCCATGTTTCATATACACTAAAAACCGCTGTCATCCGGCCATTTCTCAAAAAACCCACCCTAGACCCAGAAGTCTTTGCCAACTACAGGCCCATCTCCAACCTTCCTTTCCTTTCCAAGGTGCTGGAAAAACTAGTTGCCGCACAGATCCAGGACCATCTAAAACAAAACAAACTGTTTGAAAAATTTCAGTCTGGTTTCCGCCCTGGCCACAGCACAGAAACAGCCCTGGTCAGGCTCACAAATGACCTGCTGATGACTGCGGATGCTGGCTCCCCAACTCTTCTCATCCTCCTGGACTTGACTGCAGCATTCGACACTGTGGAACACAATATCCACCTCCACCATCTAAATTCCATTATTGGAGTTTCTGACTCTGTCCATGAGTGGTTCTCATCCTAACTCACCAGGAGAACTGAGCATGTCGCCTTGGGAGAGGCTAAATCCCTGACACACAATGTCACATGTGGTGTCCATCAAGGCTCAGTGCTCGGCCCAACCCTGTTTATTCTCTACATGCTCCCCCTTGGCCAAGTCATCAGTCGGCATGGAATTTCATTCCACTGCTATGCTGATGACACTCAGCTCTACCTCAGGACAAACCCAATCCCCTCTGCTGCCCTACCATCATCCACTCTGACTACTTGCCTGGAGGAGGTAAAGGCATGGATGAAGCAAAACTTTCTACTGCTAAACAGCTCCAAGACTGAAGCCATCTTAGTCGGCACTCCACATCAGATTCGGTCATCTGACATTACCAGCATCACATTCTCTGGTCAAAATATTCCACTTTCAACATCAGCCACCAACCTGGGTGTTAAAATGGACTCCCATCTAACCTTTGAGGCTCATATCAAACATGTCTGCAAAACCTCATTCTTCCACCTCAGGAACATCGCCAAACTCCGTCCCTCACTCACTCCTGCAGATGCGGAAAAGCTTGTCCACGCGTTTTTCTCCTCCAGGCTGGACTACTGCAATGCGCTCTTCACTGGGATCCCTGAGAAAAGCCTTCAGAACCTGCAGTATATCAAGAACAGCGCTGCTAGGATCCTGTTGAGGGTCCGCAAACATGACCACAACATTACTCCACTGGCTTCCTGTCTCATTCAGGATTGAGTACAAGGTCTCCGTCCTTACCCACCAATGTATTCATGGTGAAGCCCCCTCCTACCTCAAGGAACTCCTAACCCCACAAACCTCAACACGTGCCCTCCGATCTGCCTCAGCGTATCTCCTTAAACCTCCCAGGACCAAGCTCCGTACAATGGGAAATCGGGCTTTCTGCTCTGCTGCTCCCAGATTGTGGAATGCTCTCCCTGACCACCTGAGGACACCACAGACTGTGGATGCTTTTAAACGTGGCCTTAAAACACACCTTTTTAGGAGAGCTTATGATTGAACTTTTCCTTATTGTTTTTTTTTTCTTATCTTCATGCTCTCCATGTGTTTATACTTTTAGCACTCACCTGTTTTTATTATGTGGGACTTTGAGATTTGCTTAAATATAAAGTGCACTACAAGTTACATTTATTATTATTTTTATGATGGTAAAGCTGAACTTTCAACAGGCATTTCTTCAGTCTTCAGAGTCACACGACCCCTCAGAAATCATTTTAATATAGATGCTCAAGAAACATGTCTTATTATCAATGTTAAAGTATACAACTACTGATACATCCCCAATTCAACTCATGTACTAAAAATAATCACATTTTAAATTCGTAATGTTCGTAATGTAACTGGTTTGTGTATTTCAACGTATTTCTCATAGATGTTGCACTACATGTTCACACTGTTTAAAAATCAAAGTTCTGCTTTCTCACACTTGCTAACCCATTTTCTCTTGTCAGATCCAGCCATGAAGTGACTGACAGTTGGCCTTTGCCCCATTGTGTCTATGCACGACTTTTCTGATTAGCCTTGGATCTGTAACTCTACCATCCATTCTGACAGTATGTATCTGTCTGGCTCTTTTGTCAGAATTGCCCTTTTTAGCATCCACACTTGATTCAAATGACTCAAAGGCTAGCTTCAGTGCTTGAGATTCACTCTTTAGTGCTCTTGAATGGGACTCTTAATTCACAACTTTGACTACTTGAGTTTTGACACCTCGGGGCTTCACCAGCTCACAGCATGATATCTAGTACCCCGTGTTTAATGCAAACAAGACGTTCATGTAACTCTGGAATGTCGTTTTTGAATGCAAGTAGTATTCTCCACACTAAAAACATCTGGCATCAATCCTCACCCTCTTGGTTGTGTTAAAAATATTGTACAGCATCAAGTCATGGGCCATGACATAGCCACAACTGTGACTCCCTTATTCCACACACTCTTAGATTTTTCACTGCACATGCATAACAACGTATCATGTTATCACATTACCTCGGAAACCCGCCAGCGGTGGGAACACAGTGAGGCTCGTAAGCAAAACTCTAGTTTTATGAGCTGACAAAAGGCTGAACGGATAGTTCGTCCCTACAGCACGGTGCACACACAGCAGCAGCTCAGAGGAACTGATGTGAGGGAATATTTATGCTCTGTACTGCAGAGTGGTAGTGGATTACAGTGAGAGGGGAAGCTAGGGTCTCTCTGTCAGAATTTTTGTTCTGCGTTCTCTTCCCCCACTCTGTCATTCCATCTCACTAAAACAAAATCGACATGATGGTATGGTTTAGAAACCTTTCATTCAGTCACACACACACACGCACACACACACGTTTGGTTCACTATCTTTGTGGGGACTCTCCATATACGTAATGGTTTTTATAACTAAACCTACCCATCACAGAATTTTTCATTTCACACACACCACACACACACACACACACACACACACCACACACACACACACACACACACACACACACACACACACACACACACACACACACACACACACACACACACACACACACACACACACCACACACACACACACACACACACACACACTGTATGGGAGGCTTCCGTATATGTGCACCATCCCATAGAGACAAAAAGAGGAGGAATCTCATTCAATTATTTGTTATTAAAGGGGTCATATAATGCCATTTTTGTACAAGTTAATATGAATCTTTAGGGTCTAAATGAAAACTTTGTAATATACTTTTATTAAAAATTCTCATTAGTATTGTAAGAAAACACTCATTTTACCTGCTCAAAAACAGCTCTGTTTTCAGCACGCCGTTTAAGTGTATGTGCCTTTAAATGATAATGAGCTTCGCTGACTCCGCCCCTCTGTTCTGTGGGCGCTTTGACACAACGCACGTGGAGTGTTGACTTGACAACAGTTCAGGGTTTATTATGGCAGCGGGATTCTCTCTGAGGACACATTTTGTGCAACCATATCAGTTTGAACCGGAGTCGGACCCGAAACAAGATGACGCCCCGAAGAAAGGCTCGAACAGGACGAGAATGGTTGGTTAACAATGTCACTTTGGTCTATTTTTGTATGTACTGGCAGGGTAACGTTAGAGTTGTGAGATACAAACGCTGTTATTACTTTAAGTTATAGGTTAGTTCGTTGACAGATTTATGTTGAAAAACTTTTTTTTTTGTAAATGTAGGCTTGTCAGTGATGCGTGACGTTATCTCAGTGTTAGGTACAACTATCGTGACTGAAACTGACTTGAGGTCATGTCAGTAATGATTCTAGCAGTAGTTGAAGGATACCTAAGAATTTGTTGTATGTTTATGTTTAGTGCAGTATGAAAATGTTTTAAAACTTTTAAGTACATCTATAGTATTGTAACTGCATTGATATTCCTGTTAATATTCCTGTTACGTTAACTGTAACACCTGCGTACACAGTTTTTAATAACACAATAACTATAACGCGTTTTTCATTATAAACGTGGGATTATGAATTATATTGAGAATGTGTAACATTACATAGAATAGCCTACATGCGTAACGCACCCTGAGTGTAAACATTAGCCACACAATCATCGTGAAGCGTGCAATAAGGGATTTGCAAAGATTAATATAAAGGTGACTGAAACGTTACACTCACTTCTTCTGGAGGTCCAGCAGGAACACGAATAGTTAGTACCGATTCCTTTTTCAGTAGCAGCTTCTTAGCAAAACCTGATTTATATTGACCCTCGTTTAAAAAGCAGTCTGGTGAGAAATGATTTGCGCAAACATGAGAGCATTGACGTTGCTCGTCGGAAATATTCCCTTCATAAACAAAACTCAGCCACTGCGTCTTCAGCGGTTCGGATTTAGGAACATTAAAATGACTGCTGTGTTCCTTATTACACCCAAGAACAGAACACCACAATCGCTTAGGCGCCATTCTGCTCCAGTGTATCAACAATGAAGAACTATGATTGACATCTCACTCACGAGCGAGGGCGGGTCTGTGTTGAAACACTGCTGTCAATCAACAGTCGTGGGAGGGGCGTGCGAGCTTGTGACGTCACAAAATCGAACGGCTCGATTTGAGGCAGGGGAAAACATATAAGGAGATTAAAACAAAACCACTGGATGGATTTTTATCATTATATGATGGCTGTGTACAGGCACTGCCAACACACATTTCAGTACAATCAACTTGTAAAAGTGCATGTACCATTATATGACCCCTTTAAAATGTCTACGTTCACAAACCACTGTTAATTATACTGATTGGGGGATTTGGCATGGCAAAAAGCGTGTAAAGATCTCCCTTTATAAACACTAAAAAGTCACTCATCTTAGTTCATTGCAATCTCACAAAGTTCCATTTTAATAAATGTAGCTGACTGCACAACAAATCTCTTATTTACATACTGTTTACACTTTGTTTGTTATAATGAGTTGATTTGCAACTCAGCATGCAGAGTTCAGAATTCACTCACCACTCAAAATGCTGTAGTTTTTGTTCAGTGCTAACTTAAACGCCTCTGATTGGCTATTGCGTTCAAGAAATCAACAGATATGTTTGTGATTGGCTACATTGCTCAACGCCGCAAAAACGCATTGTAACTAGAAACTTTTGACATTATCCAGAGCTCAAACACAAATATACATTGGATCCTTTGCCAAATCTGTTTCGCCAATATGCTATAATTACGGGAAAAAATTGTCCTAGACCAGCAGTAATGGGCAGGTTTTCCCTCTTAAAGCAGGCAGTGGTTTGAGTGAGAAAATTCCATACTAGTCTTAAGTCCATGGCCAGGGGAAGCCTTGCCCAGCCTGGTCCAGCCTTACACACAAGTTAGCTTTGCCTATGATAAAAGGTATTTAAAGCTTCTGGAACTCATTACAAAATCATTCTATTTTAAGGTTATATATTTAAATGTTATGTTTACTATAGTTTGCTACTACCACAGTTTGCAATGAAGAATACTATACCAGAAGCTTGTGTAGCACTGAGATTTTCATTTTCTCAAAAAGGCAATGGAGTACCCATGAGTCACCCTGAGCAAATATAACAGAAAAAAGTAAGCCTGAATTCTGGATAGGTAACTTTTTGTCTTTTCCAACCAATACTACTATCAATATTTACCAATAGTACCAATTCTCTTTAGTTCCTCAGAATATATTTTTTTCTCTTCAAACAAAATAAATAATTTATACAGTTTTGGAAATACGAGAGTAAATACTGTGTAAATTCTGTGCTAAATAAATCACCAGTTTAAAAAAAAAACAATTATGATTTATATTTGTATCTGAATTTCAAAAGTACCGATACATCCGCCCATCCCTAGTGAGAATGTTCCCTGCGAAAAACTGAAATTTACCCTATTCTAGCAGATCCTAAGGATGCAAATGGAAAGACAGTGAGATGCTTAAAGTCATCATTGTGTCGTTTTGTATGATATTTGCTTTCTGTGCTCATAACTTTCAGATCAGTTTGTGTTGCTATTTTAAGTCATCATTTGTTGTAGTTATAATCAATGCTTACATATAATACTGCTTTTACATTGCACTATATGCCAGAATAAAATGAAAAGGTCCTGAAATGTGTCGGTGCCTGCATAATGTCCCCACTGTTTTGGATGGACGCCAGTGCTGAGAATGCAGAAACACTTAGTACCTCAAAGCGCAAATTTTAAACCCGAGAATGAGGAATGAATGTGGCGACTAATGAGAGTGTAGGAGGCATAACTCAGGTTTGCCAGAACTGGAGAGAACGTGTGCGAGTGTGCACATGTGTCTGTGTTTGTAAACTCTGTTGTTTTCCAGTCTCCATTCTGACAGATAAATTACTGTGGTAATGTTTGTCTGCTGGCTTACTCTCCCACTCACACACATCTGTTTGCCGGAGTGCCGTATCAGAGTTCTGTTCACACATAAACACATACATATAGAGCCGTTTGCACAAGTGTGACTCCGTCTGGTGTTCATTTGTCTTGGAGGAAAGGGCCTGTGCGTTTCCCGCTTTTAAAAGCATTTATCCTCGACACACTGCTCAATTCCCCATGACAGCAGTCTTAAGTGTGGCAGTATCATGTTTGGCAGATGCCATATATATTCGCGTTTTAAAGTCTGCATTGAATTTCTGAGATCGAAAATCTAATTTAAAGTTGAAGTAAGCAACGTTTTAGGATTTTGATAAATGTAAAGAAAAAATATGCTTTAAGAGAAACATAAAATATTAAAACATTCTGAAATTAACTTTGATTTTTCAGTTTATATTTTCATGTCCTTCGGCCTCGTCCTGCTCGCCACAATGTGATAAAGAAATTTTGACTAATACTTGTAAATATTTATGTTTACTTTTAAAGTCACAATACCACATTTTTATATTTCTTGCATAGTACAGTCCATCTTGCAATTATTGACACTTCAGAAGGCCCCTGACTATTATTAATCATTTCATTATTTATCTTGCTCTTAATCTAGTGTTTCAACTTTCCAGTCTCACATGAGAGGTGGTATTTAAGGTAGCATCTTTGTGTTGGTGTCGAACTGTTGTAATTTTTTCTGATTACAGACAGTAACTCAAACATGTTTACCTTTTTCCTATAACTATCACAGACTAGTAACAAACTAACAGAGAACAGTACATCTAGTAATAACATTTCAGCTCATTTTTTCTGTGAAATATTGCTTCCACTTGACTATGGCAGTAATTTTACACAGCACTTCCTTTTTCCAGCGTGTGTGTGCTTGTGCCTCTCTAACTTTTATCTCTGCTTTAGAGATTCTAGAAAGTACCTGTGTGCTAATCTGAATAGCAAAGTAAAGTATGTATTTGTCAAATTTTTCTCAGAGTGATGTGTTGTCATCCCTGTCTGCCTCTAATACTCTCTTTGTAACACGGTGCACCTGCACCCTCTTTCATTTAGATGTCTCCGTTCAAGACATTGCTGCTCCATTCATCTTATCTCTCTTTCCTCACCGTCACCCTAAATTACACAGTGCACAGGAGGAGGGGGGAGACAGACGGTGTCATAAATACTGAGTGCAGAGAGAGAGACAGGCAGACACGGAGAGAGAGAGTGTGTTTGTGTGTGTGTGTGTGTGTGTGTGTGTGTGTGTGTGTGTGTGTGTGTGTGTGTGTGTGTGTGTGTGTGTGTGTGTGTGTGTGTGTGTGTGTGTGTGTGTGTGTGTGTGTGCTCGTAAAACATGCCCTGTGTGGGGTTTAAATTACCTGACCTCTGTGCCTAGAAAACTTCAGCTAACAGACTCCAACACTTCCTCACAGATTTACAGACAGAGAGCGAACATGAGAGAGCAAAACACAAATAGACGGTGTGCTCAACATCACTGCATAACATTAAATTACTCTCTGAAATCTGTCATCGTCTCTATACATTACAGTTCATCTGGGGCCTTACCTCTATCTACAAGGGCCTGACAATATAGCATGCTTGCTCAGGTAACACAAGTTCTCGTGTCGACTGATTGGGATCACACTTAGGGAGCCTGTCATCTTCGAGTATTGTAAAAACGAGCCAATGAACATTGGCGTGCGATAATTGCATCACATGCAACCTTCGTGCCAACCATCCGCCCCGCAGCACGGTTATAAACACGGAAGTGGATGCACGCACCAGTTGTTTTTCGCTCTGGCGCCTATCGGTATACATGTCTCTGAAGAGTGTTGTATTATACAATGAGCGAGTGTGTCGGTGTTCTTCTGGAAGACTCTCCCAGTGCTGGTGTTTCTAAAGCGTGAGTGCAGCAGTGATCGCATGCTTCTGAGCTTTTAACTACTGTTTTAACAGCATCAAATTTCAGTGTTTGTGTTTGTTGACGGTGGTTAGAGGGCGAATAAGTGAGTGCTTCACTGTTTTAGTTCACTGTTACTGTGTTGCCACGTTCATTCCCCTGTGTGCTCCGGCACTGGTGATGGGTCCCAATTCCGGAAAGAGCAACAGGGGTGCATTTGCGTCTTTTCAAGATCCATTCCATCTGTGCATTTCTGGTGCAGTAGGCTCTGTCCCTTCTGACGTCACATTGCTGCATCTTGGTTTGTGCTTACAGCATGGTGAAGCAGTCTTGTGGTGACTCACGTTTCACTGCGGGAATATGACCATCCCGGTATTGAGATTGAGACTCGACTTCATTCTCGAAGGTGGAGTCCCTACTCCCATGCCCCACTCTAGTGCTTCTTCTGGGCCAACTTCCCAGAAGATGGCTAAAGTGCCGTGTGCGATGGTAATCTGAGGATCACAGTGAGGGGTAATCCGCCCGTCAAAGCCCCGTGGATCCCTCACTCCTCTTTCGCACCGCAGCCGGTGGAGCTCCCCGATGAGCACACTGGTCCCTCAGTAGTGGACCTACCAGCCGTTTCGTTTAGGGCCCCTCCAGATGTCCATCGCAGCATCTGAGGGTAAGCTGTGCTCTGGAGATGACGATTCAGCTGTGCTACCTGGGAAAGTAGCATTGCCCGAGCCAGATCCAGAGATAACAGCTATGCTGAAAAGGGCCGCCGAAGCGGTTAGGCTCGAGTGGAACCCTCCACCATGTCCAGAACCGCCCCAGTACCATTCTTCCCTGAAGTGCATGAGGAGCTTACAAGGGCATGGACGGTACCTTTCTCTGCCAGAAACCACCTAAGTAGTTCCGTCCCCCTCACTACCCTTGACGGGGGAGCAGCGAAGGGTTATAAGGCTATCCCTCCAGTGGAGCAGTCTGTCGCGATGCAACTGTGTCCGGCAACCGCTACCTCGTGGAACGGGGATCCTCGTCTCCCCTCTAAGGCCTGTAAGTTCTTGTCCGTCCTTACGGGCAAGGCTTAAAAAGCCTGTGGGCAAGCTGCTTCCTCTCTGCATGCCATGACATTGCTTCAGGTCCACCAGGCCCAGACACTCATGAACATGCACGAGGGTAGCCCAGACCGTGAGCTCACGCACTGCAACCGACCTCGCCCTCCAGGGCACGAAGGTTGCAGCTTGCTCGATCGGTCTGGCGATGTCCACCTTAGTGGTCTAGGAGCGCCATCTCTGGTTCAACCTGGCAGACATGAGGGATGCGGACATGGTTTGGTTCCTGGACTCCCCCATTTCACAGGTTGGGTTGTTCGGCGACGCGGTAGAGAACAGTGGCCATTTGGCACATCCTGCCCCAGTGGCACGCTGCTGCCTCCACCTGTCCGCCGGTGGCAGATTCTTCGCTTGCTTGTCACCGAGGGTGTCCGTCTGCCGCCACCTCCGCTCCCGCTGGGCCGGCGCTACAAGCTCGATTTTTTTTTTCACATAGCAGAAAAATAGACTTAAAATACTCAATAATTTCTGGTCATACGAGCCTCTCCGTCTCGTTGAACTTTTTTTTCTTGAGCACGTCTCTAAACTGAAACAAAACTCAGCATATACTTTTCACCCAGGCATGAGATGTATATCTTTATAATCATTTAAGTGTGTACTCAGGGCCGGATTAACCATTAGGGCAACTGGGCACTTGCCCAGGGGCCCACGACATCTAAGGGGCCCTGGGCACCAGGGGCGGAGTGGCAATCGGGAGAGTCGGGAGTTTCCCCGGTGAGCCGGTAGTGTTTCGAGGCCGCGAGGGCACTTGGAGCCCAAGTGAGGTGAAGAAAAAAATATTTTTTTACATTTTAGAAACCGGAGGTCCGGAGCGTATATTTGCAAAAAGACGCACGTCGCGTAATAGCTACAGTGGCGTAGGTCTTAGGGCGTGAAGTGCTTGAAAGCAGCTTTTGACGCGCTCGACCCGAGTTCGAATCCGCCTTTTGCCGAACTCTCGTCTTCCTTTTCCCAACACATGATGTAAAATGTATAACCTAACATAAAGGTCTAGCGTTATATTTTGCCAACGAACTAAAAACGAAACCATGATATGGCTTTGTGCCTTTATAAAACAGCACAAGACTTTAAGGCATCCTGTTTGTGCTGGGTGATTTAAAGAAAAGTGCGCTCTTTGCTCACGCGATCAGCATGGTTATCTGGTGTTTTCTCCTAAATAAAAGCTCAAGGGTGTATTTCTTGCAAATGAAGAAATTAGGACAAAAGTATTTTAATTTTCCTATATTATAGTGTAATGTAGGCTAAAATATACTTTTGAAATATTCATTTTCATGTATATAGTACATTTATAGGCTATATGGATTTTACGTCATAGGAATAATTATATAAATCATTATTACATTATTATAATAATTGTTTGGTATCCTAAAACACCATTGATAATGTAATGAGACTCTCATAACTAAAAATATGTTTTTGCCCTCTTTAATGCCCTGGTAAATCAATGCTTTTTCTTTGTTAAACGAGCAGTTCATGGGTTGAAGCTCTTAATTTTGTGCTCTCAAAGTGCGCCAGATTGATGCATTTAACCTTAAAATGTACAAAATCTTCTTGCGGGGGAGCATGCCCCCGAACCCCCCTAGCGGGACAGAGGTCCACCGAACATAGTTTTACAAATTCCGGGAAATAACGACCATTTATGAACTTTACTCCAGCATAGTACAACAAAGATCCTTTTAAGTCAGTAAAACTGTAAATGCCATATTAAAATGTCCTTGGACAAAATATATTATATAATATTTGGCCTGCCTAAGAGGGGGCCTACAAGACATTGTGCCCAGGGCCCTCTGAACTCTTAATCCGGCCCTGTGTGTACTTTTAAATGATCTGATTCAAAACAAAGTAATTTGTATAAAACCAACAAGATGTCCAGTTTCTCAAACGCTTGCTCATTATTTTTAATTTGACCACGCCCACACCCGCAAAAGAGATTGATATGCAAATCTCCATGAAGGAACACGAACGCGCTCATTACCTCAAAAACAAAGCACCAAACTTCTTCAGTCCTCTGCTTTTCATTGAGTTTGGAAGACACGCAGTGAGCTTACATTGGATTTAGTTACCTCAGAAGAAGAAGAACGCGATTTAAAGACAAGAAAGATGTATGGTAAGAAATGTATTATGAATTATATTAGTTAGTGTTATTGTTGCATAAACTTAACATTCCAGTAGGGATGTCCCGATCTGATCAAGTGATCGGTAATTGGGCCCAATCACGTGGTTTCAAACTCGATCGGAATCGGACATAACCTCCCGATCAGGACTCGGATATAGCCTATATGTATATATTCTCAGTATTTTTTAACACATCTATAGTTATGTGGTGGCACAGAGTTAGGCCTGTGACACACTGGGTGCATGGCGTGTCCGTTTTTATTTCTGCTCCCATGTTAACAGGTTAGAGCTTGCAGACTGCCTGCGTGACACACAAATTATATATATACGCGAACGCGACATCACAGCCAAGATAGCACAAATGATCACAATGAGTGCTATTTGTTTTTATATCAGACTTTTTTTATATATATTTACTGTTGCACTAAAGTCCAAAAGTAAAGAATTTGTTTATTTCCTGATTGTTCAAGCTACCTCACAGAAGTGCTCTGTTTGTTAACAGAGTTGTTGAATGTTAAAATAAGGTGAATTAAATTAAAAATAAGGAACACCCTGGAATCTGGATCTGTTTTTTCGCTCTTCTTTATTATTTTTTTATGTATTATAGAAGTATCGGATCGGGACTCGGTATCGGTAGATACTCAAAATCAAATGACTAGGACTCGAGGGCAAAAAAACCTGATCGGAACATCCCTTCATTCCAGTTGAACTGTTGCTAGACTAAAATTTATGAAATCGACAGAAACATGTTGAAATATGAACTATAGCCTAGACAGGTAGGAAATGTACATGTCATGTACGACACGAGGATGTTTTTATGTTTGATAATAAAACAGCATGATGTTAGGCTAGTATCAGTGTTTACTCTAATATGGTGAATATTATAATGTTTAGAACTATGTTTACTGTTAAATACTGTGTTTGTAATGAATGGAAAGTGGACTCATTGCTTACCTTTGCAACTACCTGTCTGCCCAGCACCCAGTTTTATTGGTTTGGATGTGCGCGCTGCACCTTTTGAACTCTACTGTAACGAATGGAAACATTTGAAGTAACATATCCATATATTTTTCTCTAGTGTACTGAAGTGTTCCTTTTTAACGATTTAAGGCCACATGCTATAGGGTATTGTTATTATTATTTGGAATTAAATAATAATAACAGTCATAATAATTCAATCAGCTAAATGAATAAATGTAAATAAAAAAAAATAAAATTAAACTCGCTCCACATCATCACATACCCATCACCTAGAGATTAGCATGGGATACTTTCCATAAGATCATCTTTCAATGCAAATCAAACCAGCTATTAGGCTAACTGAAATAAAACCATGACTATATGGTGAAGGGTGCGTGATGATGTGGGGCAATTTTAATTCTAATGGCCAAGATAACTTTATCAGGATGCATAGTATCCCGGATCCATGAAATAACTGGCCTTTAAAAATAAAAATCTGCCTGCCTATATGGGAATTTAACATAGGGGTGTCCAGACGTATGCACCCTGTATTTTAAGGAAGAACATTTAATTATTTTCGATACATTATTTATTCACAAAGAAAATTGGTGTCCTTAAAGGTTGGAGTTTTCCTCATTTTTTGCATTATTTTTTTTATTCCTCTTTTTTGTCAACTTTAGCATGGGTGTGTTCACTTATTCTAAGCACTGTGTGTGTGTGTGTGTGTGTGTGTGTGTGTGTGTGTGTGTGTGTGTGTGTGTGTGTGTGTGTGTGTGTGTGTGTGTGTGTGTGTGTGTGTGTGTGTATATATATATATATATAATTAATATATATAATTAAATCACAATTTTAACCAGAAAATCTACAATGTATGCCCAAAGTCGTGCAGCAATTTATCAGCATGTTCACAGGTGTTTATTTTTTATTTTTTTTTACAGGGACCTGATGCCCCACTGGTGAGTCCTGCTGACTTCAACATCCACAAGAGACTCTGTACATGAATATGGTAAAATTAAAAATCAAACACCTTGGAAATGACAGGTATGTACTATGTTTCAGGAATGGCACAAAGTTGTGTGACTGTTCAAGCCTCTGTCTTTAGATCAGTGTGTTTACTAATGTGTTTTTTATCCTTTGTTGTGTATCTTTGGATTGTTTTGTTGTAAACAAATCCAAACAATCTAAAAGCCATTCTTTTTTAAATCTCCTCATTCTTTGTGCAAGGCTCCTCATAATGATAGGGCCTGATAGCACCTAATAGGGCCATTATGGGATGGTGTTTGTCTTTCTCAGGTGTGAAAATCAGTAATATTAATGAGATCACGCCTCCTTCGCATAAAGCTCACACAAAACGTGTCATACAAATTTTAAAAGACTTTATTGTCTTATCTGAATGAGTAGTCTCTGGTGCACTTTGCAAACCATTTACATTCAC
Source organism: Chrosomus eos (assembly GCA_036326025.1). Taxonomy (NCBI): domain Eukaryota; kingdom Metazoa; phylum Chordata; class Actinopteri; order Cypriniformes; family Leuciscidae; genus Chrosomus; species Chrosomus eos. The sequence continues at coordinate 20,949,996 of CM070826.1, read as the reverse complement.
AGACAGCTATATTACACACTGTATGAAAGGTAATATTTTTTTTCTTCAAATTTGTATTTACTTGTTTACAGAATAAATAACAAGACAAGCTTCAAAAACCACCCCCCACCCCAATCACTCCCCATCACTCCCCCATACATTCATACCGCAATCACAACCACAATCATCCACACATTCATAGTGTTGAAAAGAAAGCACAAAGCAAACAAAATGAATAAAACACACAAAAAATAGAATAAATCAATAATACTGATCGAAGATCAACAAACAAAATACAATACAATTAGCAACACATTTATGACATAACACATAGCACGCCTTTAATAAAATACACCTAATATCTATATCTCTAACTCACGTAAGCAGACATTCCATTTATTTTCATGCTCAGTTATTCTTTTATTTGTTTCTATAATTGTTTCCAGCATATACTGATGATAAACTCTATTCTCAAAGTTTTTTATACATAAATTTGATATAGTTTTAGCTTTAAAAATAAACATTTTACCCATCAAGATAATCATATTAAAAAATGTGTTATTTTACCTTCAAAGACACATAACAAAATATTCTGAGGTGTGATTCGTAAAACAATATCCATAGACCTTAACCATAACTGTATACTGACCCAAAACTTAGTCACATATGGGCAAAAATAAAACAAATGCATCAAGTCCTCCTCCTCATCCCCACAGAACCTGCAACAGGGATCCTTTTCTATCTGCCACTTGAACAACAATTTTTTTGTTGCAATAATTTTATAAAAGATTTTAAGTTGAAATATTCTGGAATATGAATCAATTGTAGTTCTATAAAGTGTTTTAAAGTAATCTTTCCACAAAATTGGATCATTCAATTCATCTTACCAAAACCGGCAGGTTCTGTGTGGAAAAAAGTGCAGTGCTTGTGATATTTAAATTCCAAATATATTTTATTTTATTTATCTTTACACCAGACAACCATTTTAGGCATCTTATTGGTGGGAGAGAAACCATTAATTTATCCTTCTTACCATTTTGCAATTTTATTTTCCAAGTTTTAGGAATTGCAGAAATCATCTAATTGAATTGTAACCGATCATGCAATTTGTCTATTTAAAAGTGATTTATTTATATACATTTTCATATTTGAATTATTAAATTGATATATTGAATCTTCATTTTATTTTTAGTGGCATTACTGGTCCTCCATAGTAACTGCTCTTAATCTGACAAACATTTCGACCATGTCTAAATATAAATTGGCTTTTCATCTGCAACACAATGAGCAGAGTTTGAATTCTGTGCTATTTGCATGTGTACCACTTCTTCTTGAACAATAGACTTGCCAGCCTGAAGCAGAGATGAAATCTACAAGTGTTTACCTTTCTTTCATTTGCCCTCTTCCTGCTTTTATCTGATTAGCTCAATTCTGACAGTCATTGTTTGTTCACAATAACACTGGACCACCATCCATTGTAAGGGAATGGTAATGGAAAAAATGTGGACTTCAATCTTAAAGTTTTCAAGTTTTGATTATTATTATAATTCTTTATTTATTTATAAATAAACTGCCTTACTGGTTGTTAATTAATTACTCTATTAATTAATTTATTAATTTATATTTAATGCTCACCAGACTAATTATTATTTGAACAAAAATACAATAAAATGGTTGAAAACGGTTGTGTTGCTGTCAGGGTTGGTGTGCAGGTGACCGAAGACGAGGACACGGAATTACAAAGACAATAGTTTTTAATAACAAAAATGAAACTTTCCAAAATGAAACAAGAACAGAACTCCAGGGTTTCAGGGTTTACACACAACCACACATAGACGACGATCGACAAACACTGGGAGAAAACACAGGGCTTAAATACACATGGAATGATTGAATGATTAACTGAACACAGGTGATAAAACTGAACAAACGAGGAGCGGGAAAACTTAACAGGGCTAAACCAAAAACCACAAAGACAGGGGAAACCAAGATCACAAAAACAGAACTCAAACACATTGAATTGTTACAGTACCTCCCCCCTCCCCGAAGGCGCGATCTCGCGCCGTATAACATCCAAAGGGGTGGGAGGGTGGGCTGGCGCCTGGAGGCTATGCAGGGCATAGTCCCAGGTCCAGGAAGCTCCAGGGCGGAGCAGGCTGTGGGCGTGGCCATGGCGGAGCAGGCTGTGGGCGTGGCCACGACGGTGCAGGCTGTGGGCGTGGCCACGACGGTGCAGGCTGTGGGCGTGGCCAGGGCGGAGCAGGCTGTGGGCGTGGCCAGGGCGGAGCAGGCTGTGGGCGTGGCCAGGGCGGTGCAGGCTGTGGGCGTGGCCAGACGGTGCAGGCTGCGGCGTGGCCAGGGCGGAGCAGACTGTGGGCGTGGCCAGGGCGGAGCAGGACTGTGGGCGTGGCCAGGGCGGAGCAGGCTGCGGGCGTGACCATGGCGGTGAGACCCCTTCGGGCGGCCATGGCGGTGAGACCCCTTCGGGCGGCCATGGCGGTGAGACCCCTTCGGGCGGCCATGGCGGTGAGACCCCTTCGGGCGGCCATGGCGGTGAGACCCCTTCGGGCGGCCACGGCGGTGAGACCCCTTCGGGCGGCCACGGCGGTGAGACCCCTCGGGCGGCCACGCGGTGAGACCCCTTCGGGCGGCCACGGCGGTGAGACCCCTTCGGGCGGCCACGGCGGTGAGACCCCTTCGGGCGGCCACGGCGGTGAGACCCCTTCGGGCGGCCACGGCGGCGAGACCCCTTCGGGCGGCCACGGCGGCGAGACCCCTTCGGGCGGCCATGGCGGCGAGACCCCTTCGGGCGGCCACGGCGGTGAGACCCCTTCAGGTGGCCGTGGGCCCTTCGGCGCCCACGGCGAGGGCCTATGGCCCCCCCCCCAAAAAAAATTAATGGGGAGAGTGACTGGAAAAGGGACAGGCTCTGGGACAGGCTGGGCAGACATGACGTGACAGACGTGGACCAGCGGTGAGGGCTCGGCAGGGCTGGACGGGACCAGCGGGGAAGAGGTCTCTGGCTGGACGGTCTCTGGCTGGACGGTCTCTGGCTGGACGGTCTCTGGCTGGACGGTCTCTGGCTGGACGGTCTCTGGCTGGACGGTCTCTGGCTGGACGGTCTCTGGCTGGACGGTCTCTGGCTGGACGGTCTCTGGCTGGACGGTCTCTGGCTGGACGGTCTCTGGCTGGACGGTCTCTGGCTGGACGGTCTCTGGCTGGACGGTCTCTGGCTGGACGGTCTCCGGCTGGACTGGCTCTGGGTCAACGGGCTCTGGCTCTGGGTCAACGGGCTCTGGCTCTGGGTCAACGGGCTCTGGCTCTGGGTCAACGGGCTCTGGCTCTGGGTCAACGGGCTCTGGCTCTGGGTCAACGGGCTCTGGCTCTGGGTCAACGGGCTCTGGCTCTGGGTCAACGGGCTCTGGCTCTGGTCAACGGGCTCTGGCTCTGGGTCAACGGGCTCTGGCTCTGGGTCAACGGGCTCTGGCTCTGGGTCAACGGGCTCTGGCTCTGGGTCAACGGGCTCTGGCTCTGGGTCAACGGGCTCTGGCTCTGGGTCAACGGGCTCTGGCTCTGGGTCAACGGGCTCTGGCTCTGGGTCAACGGGCTCTGGCTCTGGGTCAACGGGCTCTGGCTCTGGGTCAACGGGCTCTGGCTCTGGGTCAACGGGCTCTGGCTCTGGGTCAACGGGCTCTGGCTCTGGGTCAACGGGCTCTGGCTCTGGGTCAACGGGCTCTGGCTCTGGGTCAACGGGCTCTGGCTCTGGGTCAACGGGCTCTGGCTCTGGGTCAACGGGCTCTGGCTCTGGGTCAACGGGCTCTGGCTCTGGGTCAACGGGCTCTGGCTCTGGGTCAACGGGCTCTGGCTCTGGGTCAACGGGCTCTGGCTCTGGGTCAACGGGCTCTGGCTCTGGGTCAACGGGCTCTGGCTCTGGGTCAACGGGCTCTGGCTCTGGGTCAACGGGCTCTGGCTCTGGGTCAACGGGCTCTGGCTCTGGGTCAACGGGCTCTGGCTCTGGGTCAACGGGCTCTGGCTCTGGGTCAACGGGCTCTGGCTCTGGGTCAACGGGCTCTGGCTCTGGGTCAACGGGCTCTGTGTTTTGGAGTGGGGCTGGTAAGATCAACAACGGTGAAAGATGATCCACAGGATACCAGCTCCCACTCCACATAGCCCTGGAAGTTCCCCCGAGGCCCATCCCCGGGCAGGCGTGCTCTGGTCTCTGGGTTGAGACCTGCCCGGAAGAACACACAGAGGCTGGTGTCATCATAATGCACATGGGGTACCAAGTTCAAATACCTCTGTGTGTGTGCCTCGAGGGACTGGTTCTCCTGGGAGAGAAGGAGGATCTCCACTGCTGCAAAATCCATTTTGAGGTCGATCGTTCTGTCAGGGTTGGTGTGCAGGTGACCGAAGACGAGGACACGGAATTACAAAGACAATAGTTTTTAATAACAAAAATGAAACTTTCCAAAATGAAACAAGAACAGAACTCCAGGGTTTCAGGGTTTACACACAACCACACATAGACGACGATCGACAAACACTGGGAGAAAACACAGGGCTTAAATACACATGGAATGATTGAATGATTAACTGAACACAGGTGATAAAACTGAACACAAACGAGGAGCGGGAAAACTTAACAGGGCTAAACCAAAAACCACAAAGACAGGGGAAACCAAGATCACAAAAACAGAACTCAAACACATTGAATTGTTACAGTTGCTTAATAATTTTGTGGAAACTGTGATTTTTTTTTCTTCCAAAAAGAGCAGCATTTGTTTGGAAAAAACAACTAACATTATGATTGCCTTTACTGTAATTACTGATCAACTTAATGCATTATTGCTGTATAAAAGTTAATATATAATTAAAAATAAACAAAAGTTAATAATATTCCCCTTTCTTTTTGGACCATTAGCCAACAAATCCTCCATAATGCAGCAGGTGCCATGACCATTGCAGCTTTAATTTAACCTAGCTGAATGCTTTCTAAAAATTGCATCAATGACAGATCAGTTTTAAGTCATCTAAAATTTCAGTTCATTTCATCATAAGTGAGCAGGGCTACCTTTTTAACGAGTTGTTTACTTATTTTGTTTTGTTTACTTTGTATTTTTCTGTACTGTTAATTATTTCCCTCATTTGAAAAAGACACCCCTTTCCCTGGCCTGTTTTAAGAAAATCACCCTATTTCAAAAAACGTTCTTCTCTTTTCTAAGGAACTCAATGAGAGAGTCCACTATCAACAAGGACACGCTATACTGCAGTCACCTCAGGCAGCAGAGGTTGAGGTGCTGTACCCAAGGCCAGGAAATTTTACAAGAGAGCCGTAAATCTCTGGTTTAAATCAGTGCTGTAATCATGGTTTATTAGAGAGTGATTTGCACATGTGTGCGGTGAGGAGCCCATTGCATCCAGATCTCAACTGAGCACCGGAGCCCATCAGCCCCATTGGCTCCATCTCTTGAGATTTAGTTTCCTTTCCTGGCATTTAATGACTCCTTATTACAGTTTGTCTGATTATCTCTCCATACTGAGTAATGGATACAGCGGAGACAGTGCTCTATGTCTCTATATGAGCCTTTCCATTGAAATTCTGCTGAAGGTAATATGCCATAAAGCAGCACAGATCATATCGAGGGTGAAAGGATGGTGCATTGGTCGATCAATCCACTTTTATGGGCCCTGTCTTCTCTCTTTCTTTTTCATTTAAGCTCACCTTTCATATTCTCATTTTATCTCTCTCTCTGCTTTTCCCATCCAAACCTTAGATAACTGTAAATAAATATAAAGATTTGTATTGCTGTTGTGCATCGAAGCATTCGTAAAAAGGTATATTTGTCATCTACCAACAAATCTGTCTGTCAGATCACCAAAACTATATTTGTTAAATAGTTCCTTTTTTTATTTTATTACAAGATGTATATAATACATAGAGAGAGAGAGAGCTATACGTTAGCCATGCAAACCAGCTAAACCATGACTTTTGTTTTATTGTGTCTGTTTGCTATATAGCATGTTCTGATTTTGCAAAGTTAGATGTGTTCCTGGGGCAACATATTTTGTTGATCCTGGATAAAACATTCCTGTCTGAAAATGTTGTTCCATCCCTACCCCTAAACCTGACTGTCCCTCTGATTTTAGGGAAAACTTATGGGTAAATGATAGGTGAATGGTGCAGAAGCCCCTAACCCTGATTGTAAGCCTCAACTTGACATAAACTGTAAACCTCAAATCTGATTGGTTGTTTGGAATGTTGTTCAAAGATCAACAAAGATGTTGATCCAGGAACATGTAGAACGTGGTGAAATCAGGCTCTGCTGCTATATATAGTAGGACAGTAACGAGATGACAAGATGTTGTTATAAAGCAATTGCAAAATCCAATTCTTGACGCAAGTCGGACACACATTTTCCTTATGACCACTTGAACCGCTAGGCCACATGTCCAAAGCGTCTTCCACTCTTCACTTCCTCCTACTCTTGTTTTTGTCTTTCTTGTTCTTTAACTGTAGACCACATTTTTGTATTCTACTCTCTTGTCGTTTCTCCTCAGAGGTGGAAATGACAGTAGATCCGTAGCATCCCCTGGCTCGTGACCTACCGCCGAAATACTTCATCAAGCCAATCGATAAAACAGTGGTGCGTTTCCCAGCTAATGTCAAGTGTCTGAGGACCGCCACCTCGATGCATTATTAAATGTGCGTACGCAGACTGGAGGCAAAGATGTGGAACAGAAACCCAGGCAAAATGCGAGATCTGACACAGAGCGCGAAAGAGGGAGAGAAAACTTAATTGAAGCCTGATTACTGGCCCTTGGGAGGTTACAGTTTATTAATATGTCACTTTCAATAAAGACGCTCTCGTATTCAGATTCACTGTTACCATGGCAACCTCATTTCTTTTTACTTTTTACTTTATTCCCCCTCCCAGGGTGGAAGGAGAGGTTAACGACACAAATCCTCCCGACGCTTAGGTTGATTTTCAAACCCCTCTGTCTAACATAATCAGTGTCTCGCTTTTCTACGGCTCTGTCTTTGCCCTCTGAGCCGCTGTGGGAAGAGAGGAAATATTTTATGTCCGTTACTCATTATGTGTTCGATTTTTCAGGAAGGTGAATGGCCTGCATTTAAACAACCTGTGAAATACAGCTAAAAATTTACATTGATGTGCAGATTCCTGCTGCCTATCAAAGGAAACATACAGTTGACTTAAATGTATATGGGCCCCTCAAAAAAGTATTTGGACTCTTAAAGGGATAGTTCACCCAAACATTGTAATTCTGTCATCATTTATTCACCTGTTTTGCTGAACACAAAAAAAATATATATTTTAAAGAATGTTGGTAACCAAACAGTTGATGGGACCCATTGACTTCAATAGCATGTTTTTCCATACTATGGAAATCAATGAAGGCCCATGAACTGTTTGGTTATGGTCTTCAAAATATCTTCTTTGGTGAAGAAACTCACACAGGTTTGGAACAACTTGATGGTGAGTAAATGATGCATTTTCTATGAAATACCATCTGGAAACAAAGGATGATATTCCTGTCTTTTAAAAAAACAAAACAGTTCATATTTATATAAATGTTGAGTGCTTTTTCAGGATTTTTTAAGGATTCTTTTTTGAGTAGGAAGTTCAAAAGAACAGCATTTTTTTTATTTAAATATTTGTAAAATTATAAATACATTTACTTTCAGTTTGCATCCTCGCTGAAGCATTCTCAGTGGTGCAAGCTAACCGTCCAAATATTTTTTGGGGGGACAATATATACAAGCTTTAGTTTGTGTAATAACAAAACAACTTTTTAAATGTAATTTTTATTTGCACAGAAATGTAATGCTCACAGTCTTCCGGAGCAATCAATGCATTGTGCTGGCCCCACCATTTTTGGAGTGCAGATGGAGTTTATGTGGTGTTATCCCAGGATGACCAGTATTATCCCAGGCTGACTTTCTCTGATAAATGTAGGTGTTCAAGGTATGTTTGTGTATATTTAATCAAGATATCAGTTGAAGGATAGTTATATGATTTCAAATTAGACATGAAGAATCCACTCGTCCACTGCTTTGAACCATTTCTAGGCTACTAATATTCCTTATATAATGTGTTCATGTTAAACTTATTTCCCAGAAGCACTATTCATTTCTGTAAGTGTAAAACTTTTCTGAAGTAGAAAAAAAATCACTTAGTGCACTTAAATTAATTGATTTACTATCACACAGATTCTCTGACACTTTTTACCTCTGACTTGTATTGACTGATTGTCTGAATGAGCTGTTACATTCATGCAGTGCTTGTCCAAACGGAATGTTTTTCATGAGAGCAGTCTATAGCTCTCACCAATAGGACACCATGGCAGCTGCTGTGTTTCTGTACTCACCTCCAATTGACTTTGTAAACAGAAAGGCGTTTGTAGGTAGTGGATTATTGAGCAAGTATTTGACACCCTAAACAACTCATTGTTTCAATACAAGGCCAACCGTGTGATACTATCAAATACTGTGGAAGTGTTGGTTTAAAAAAACAGATATATACAGCCAGAGTGAAAGTTACTTGTTTCTCTCACAGAAGGCAGCCCTAAATTTCACAGTAGGCTTCCCGACCGTTTCTAGTCCAGACAACAAATGCTTTGACACTGAGATGTTCGCTATTTCTCTTAAGGCAGTGGTGGCAAGCTGTGTGTAAAGAGAGGATTATTTCAGCTGAAATGGAGCAGGTTTATCTATTGTCTAGCTGATGTGCCTCCTGCCACTTCACTCTTCCAGTCCTTGATGAAGCTCCCGGTCGACATAATAGAACCCTGAAGAGCATTTTAAAGGCCCGACTGGTCCATCCTCGCGCTGTTAACTCCTAATCACATCAGCAAAGAGGAAGAATTGAGTTTGATTCTCAGTGAAAATGTGCTTTTTATTATGTTTGAATGTGCATTGTTTCAATTCCTTTTTTTTCTCATATCCACGAATGCATTCACTGCATTACTAACAGTACTTGTAGTATAAACACTTAGGCCTTGTAAAAAAAAATGGGCTCCCTCTGGTGTTTGAATTTTCTACACTGCGGCTGGTGTTGTAATTGCTTTTTGGGCTACAATGATTTCAAATGGGAATTTTGCTAAACCTCCCACCCAGAAGTGTAATCCTTTAGTGTGATGTCACACATTTCAGATTCCTAAAAATAGGACATCACTATTTATAGCAAATGGGGGTGGTTTCAGTTTGTCACATGGAAAAAATGTGTCATTTTCATTGTTTCAGATATTTTTGCACATGAGCTGGCGGTTAGTGTTTGTTGATTAACATTCGAGGTGTCTGCGTGTGTGACTGCTATATATTAACTGTACAACTGTTGCCTTTTTATCATTGTGAACAGTGTGTGTGTCTGCATGCCTTTTTCCGTGCGTTTGAATTTGGCCTGGAATTGTGTTATCTGCAGTGCCTCAGTGGCCTTGAGCTCACTTCCTTCATCAGAGACCCAAACCCCTGCAGATAAGTTCCCCGGACCTGCCTCTCCTGGGGGAATTCTCCGACAGGAAGTGGCACAATAGCCAGTCCATTAGCTCCTATTAGTCTGCACCTGCTTTCCCCGGCAAGGGCCAAAATAAGCAACCAGCAGCATTTCCTGTCTGAGCTCATAGCACCAGAGCCCGGTGCACTGTGAAATCACTCGGGGAGCTATCGAGTCGTACACCAAACGGTAGCTCAGGGGCTGTGGGACAGACTATTAGGAGAAGTGATTATGTGTGTGTCTGTCAAAGAGGGAGAAAGGAAGAGTATTGGGTAAAAGAAGCTGATTTGCGAGGGTCTGCATATGTGTGTGTGTTTAATGTGGGTGTGAGAGAGTTAGTGCTGTCTCAGCATGAGCAGGAAGGCAGTGGGAGCAGAACTGAGTCAATCGTGTTAGATTGTGCTGATGGACAGGAATGCTTTCAGACCACCGCTTCCATCTGAGGTGGGATAGACAGACAGGCCGCCCACATCATCAGACCGTCAACATTATGATTACATGATTACATTTAATAAAAGTCTCTCTTTCCATCAGTATCTTTGCTCACAGATTCTGACTGTTAAGAAGCGTCATGCTCATTTAAAATGTACAGGCCCTCAGATTTGAGTTAGCTGAATTTTGAATGTAACTAAATAATTGCAAAGTTCTGTAGCATTTAAACAAATAAACAAACAATGTATTTATTCAATAAAATATTATATTATTTATATTATTATTATTAATAATAATAAAGCTCCAGAACCCCCACAACTTCATATTATTATGATTATTATTATTAATAATAATAATGAAGCTTCAGAATCCCCACTTCACACAAGACAAGTGGTTTAGAAAATGGATGAATAGATTATAATAAAATATCAAAACACAAGAATAATAATAATAATACAATTATGATAATAATAATACTTATTGAATTCTTGAAATACACCTCTGGTGCAACTCATCATCATCAATAATACTTTATTGAATAAATACATATTAAAGTTTCTAGAAAAAGTTGTATTCTGTGTTTTAATTGTTCTGGATTGTGTTTGGATTCAAATTTATCATCAAAAATAGCGATAATCAAATGAATGCATTAAACTTTAACAGTGTAATCAGATTAAGTGTAGTCCCTTACTTTTGATTTATTCATCCAAATTTTGCCAAACGTTGTGCGTATTTTTTATGTCTGGATTCTGCAATTCCGTAATCATTGGGTTCTATCTTTCTATTTTACAGTTGGGTCAATTCCATTTCCAACTTTAACTTAATACAGATACCGTTCCTACATATAATCATAACATTTCCAAAAATCATAGTATTTAAAAAAAATAGTATTTCAAAAGGTGCCTCGATAGTTTACTGTTTCCGGTGGAATCATCTATTCCTCATAAGGGTGTAACCAATCAAACACTGCTTAAACATAATGGAAAATGACACTCACCCTATCCCTGTCTGTCTCACCATTAATCATTCATTTTAGACTGTAATTGAACAAATATGGATTCAGATTGAATATTGTTCCAAATTCAGCTGTCTGAAAGCAAATCCAATCACATCTATCAAACAGGGATATGTTTTACTGCCGTCTCTCTTGTTGGAAGTTTATGCAGGTATTTTTTTTTTTCAGAGTAATTTTAAAAGGCATCTGTCAGCAACGAGAGTAACACGAGCTCTTGGAATATCACTCGTCAACTTAAGAGTCTGTGAATTTTGAACGGAAATCAATATAAAATGTGTTGCCTTGCAGGCCGGTTGTCATTTATAGTGGCAGTTGTTGTTGATGTTATGGTTTAATAACCATGTATAATAGAAGAGATGTCAAACCTTGATGCACATTCAAAAATGACTGTTGTATAAATGTGAAACTCTTGGATCAAGAAAACAAGAACAGCTTGGACAGACTGTACATGCAAAATGTTCTGATTGTCTTTTTGTTCTGTGTGAACCTGAACAAAGAGAGCAAATGCTTCATTTGACTTCATCAGTATCATGACGTGTGTGTGTGTGTGTGTGTGTGTGTGTGTGTGTGTGTGTGTGTGTGTGTGTGTGTGTGTGTGTGTGTGTGTGTGTGTGTGTGTGTGTGTGTGTGTGTGTGTGTGTGTGTGTGTGTGTGTGTGTGTGTGTGTGTTTTAATGAGTTTGCTAGATAAAGCCTGCCTATCATAAAGGAAAAACGGTGCCCAACTTACCTCACTCTCACTTTCTAAGAGTGTGTGCTTTAGTATGAGCCCATGGCCCATCATTATTTTTATTTTTTTATTAAAATGATATCACATATACAAATCAATGTGTGTGCCTCACAATATTTAAAGCTCACAGTTTTCCTGCCCTTTACTGCAGTATAAATTGGCCAGATGCAACCTGTCATCTTTTTAGAGAAAGCATGTTTTTTATAGCACTGTTCAAAATATAACTTTTCTCAAAGTTAACAAAGTAAAACGAAAGTAGTGACAAATATTTTATTTTGTATTGTGACGTACATCCAAGTATAACAGATTTTTAAAAGAGAAAAAATAATGTTGTGACTCATTGTTTGTTGATTGGATTTTTAGATGTGGCCGTTGCACTCAAAAGTGGAGGCAGGTGAACATGAGTTTGCATTGGCAGGATTTAAGTGGACTAAATGATTGGAGTCCTGGATACATCACCAGGAAGCAGTGTCATATTCCGTAGTTCCAGTTTTGACATTTTGATTAAACATTGCAAGGTCAAAATATTTTATAAAAATGAAACCTGCATGGGTATTTACAGTTTTTTTCAATTGCTAACAAGCGCTTACCCATACTTCAGATACTTTTTCTAAACTCTTAACACAGACTCACACATATAAAACACAATTGGCCAAATGGATAATTTTCTTCTCAAAAACACATTTTGTTAAATATATACTAACTCTTCATTTCAAAACAGAACACATCTTTCTCTGCACACACTAACTTTACCAAAACACTGGAAATCTGACTCAAAATGAAATTATTCTGTCAAAGAATAACACTTGTTTTCACTTCACAAAGTACATGCAGTCAATCAAAGTACACCAGGTTTCAAAATACTGGCTATTGTTGACATTACAAAAACTGCATAGACTTTTATGTTTCGGTTTTATAGGTATTTGCATGCAAAACATGCAATCCACGGTTTTTACACTAAATTTCTTGGTTGGGAATTGTATGTCCACATGTACAGTAATGTTCACATTCAAAAGCAATCTTTTAAAGCAAAAGCAATCTCACCTCCTTTACTGTTTACTACAGGAGGTGCAGTAGAAACTCGGTATGATAGAACAGAATTTTTTTACAGTATTGCTTACAATGGTATGATAGAACAGAATTTTTTTACAGTATTGCTTACAATGAACAAAATATCCATGAAACACACAAGAGCATTCTGAACAAAAAAGCAACAGCAAAAAGCCCAGATAAAAAGGGGGGGGGGGGGAACTAAAAAAAGCACAAAATTACTGTATCTAATCTCTGTGATTTTCAGGGTTAGGCCACATGTTTTCATCAACATCACATCTGGTATTATCCAAGGCGATGCACCTGGGATAAAACCGCTTGGTATTGCACCTCACTACACCTCTCACTGCACCTCTCACTGCATCTCTCACTGCTCCTGCATCTCTCACTGCATCTCTCACTGCATCTCTCACTGCATCTCTCACTGCTCCTGCATCTCTCACTGCATCTCTCACTGCTCCTGCATCTCTCACTGCATCTCTCACTGCTCCTGCATCTCTCACTGCATCTCTCACTGCATCTCTCACTGCTCCTCGTCTCTCACTGCTCTTGCATCTCTCACTGCATCTCTCACTGCATCTCTCACTGCATCTCTCACTGCTCCTGCATCTCTCACTGCATCTCTCACTGCTCCTGCATCTCTCACTGCATCTCTCACTGCTCCTGCATCTCTCACTGCATCTCTCACTGCTCCTGCATCTCTCACTGCATCTCTCACTGCATCTCTCACTGCTCCTGCATCTCTCACTGCATCTCTCACTGCATCTCTCACTGCTCCTCGTCTCTCACTGCTCCTGCATCTCTCACTGCATCTCTCACTGCATCTCTCACTGCATCTCTAACTGCTCCTGCATCTCTCACTGCTCCTGCATCTCTCACTGCTCCTGCATCTCTCACTGCTCCTGCATCTCTCACTGCTCCTGCATCTCTCACTGCTCCTGCATCTCTCACTGCATCTCTCACTGCTCCTGCATCTCTCACCGCATCTCTTACTGCATCTCTCACTGCGTCTCTCACCGCATCTCTCACTGCATCTCTCACTGGATCTCTCACTGGATCTCTCACTGGATCTCTCACTGCATCTCTCACTGCATCTCTCACTGGATCTCTCACTGGATCTCTCACTGCATCTCTCACTGGGCCTGCTCTTCTCCCTGGACCCCTTGCTCTTATTCTTCCTCGTCCATACATTACAGTGTTTGTCTTTTTCTGTTTCTGTTTCCAAAAACATCGCTCCTCAAAGTCCTCCTTTTACTGTATAAGTGTCAATGTAATAGAAAAAATAACCCCTGCCACTGAGACTGAGCCAGACTGGAATCAGTTGTGGTTGGCCCAGTTTACCCAACATAAATCAGCTGTGTGTCAATAATTCAATTGTTTGTTTATTTTCAGCTGAAATATATAAATATATTGTTTTTGAACTGATATCATTGCAGAACAAGAAGTTTTTATACTGTATCTAAGGTTTGGAATATTGTTTTTGCTATTGTGGGATGGTGTGTGTTAACATTTGTAAATACTACAAAAACAATCCATTATTTTGTTGGGAGGTATAGCTTGTCTGTTAAGAAAATGTAAGCATTGTGGAAATGTGTTCACTGACTGCATATTGTGTGAAAACGACATGAAATGTGTGAATGGTATGGTCACAAAAGACCGATGCTGTGCTAACTGTGTTTAGAGTTTTGAAAATGTGACAACTGATTGGACAAATGCTTGTTAGCGAATGAAAAAAACTGTAACGTCATTTCATGCCGACTCTTCCAGCATCTCTTCCAGAAATAGAGGCTTATTTAATACCCACGCCCACATTGAGTGAGACAGAGGTGTTATGGGATATCATAGTCATCTTATGCGTTCATTAGATTGCAGATTAATCAACAGATGACACCAATAGTCCTGAAGTATATGAAGCTCTCTGACACATCATGTGCCATTCCTAAATGGTCATTCTAAGTGGGGTCAAAGATACAGTCAGTATAATCATGTTTACCTTAGATGGATTAAATGGGCTGATGTTGCAATGGGTTCGAATTTGATTAAATCCCCTTTTTCCCCTCGTTTTTGCTTCTTCCTTTTTTTATTAAATTGTAAGCTGTCAATTTATGAGTCTGTCTGTCTGTCTGTATGTATGTTTGTCTCTCTGTATTTACATATATTTAGATATTATGTTGTAGCTTTTATTAATATTTTGAATTACTTTGAATTATTTTCCATTTTATTTGTATTTTTAACTGTAATAACCCTGGTTGTGTGTCTGTGTGTGTGTGTGTGTGTGTGTGTGTGTGTGTGTGTGTGTGTGTGTGTGTGTGTGTGTGTGTGTGTGTGTGTGTGTGTGTGTGTGTGTGTGTGTGTGTGTGTGTGTGTGTGTGTGTGTGTGTGTGTGTGTGTGTGTGTGTGTGTGTGTGTGTGTGTTTGTGTCGTCATGCTCTAGCTCTACAATGATCATCAATCACAGCTGGAAAACACTTTCTCTGTTGTCCCTCCTGACGTTTGACCTTTGTGCATTTTCCCCTCCTGTTTTCTGCTGTTTTTCCCTTCATAAATGGCTTCATAGATGACTTGACAAGTGTTGAGCCTTCCAATGAAACAAGAATAACTAAATGGTAGTATCTCACATTACAACACAATTATCACAGAGAAAAAAAGTAATCTGGGGAATTTTGTGCTTCTGGGAAACATTTCTCCCAAGAGACCGAGAGGACATTTTTTACATCATGGTGAATAGATTGACAGAGAGAGAGAAAGAGATAAGGTACAAATAAGAAGACAGTGTACTGATCTTATCTAAAGCAGTACAAAACACATACAGTGAGCATCAATCACTCTGAGGATCTAACAAAATAGATTTGTTGTAGAAACGTGACACTGGGATCTGGGCAGAGAACTGTTTGTTTAATAATGTATTTTATTTCAATATTTATATCTGCCTTAAAAAACATTTCTCAAAAAAAGTCTGAAGTCCCAGCAAATTCATAAATCTATGCCAATCCGATTTGTCTCTTGGATTACTCCCCTCTGCCCCTCCCACCTCCCCCTAGTTACTTAAAGGTTCTCTAAGCGATCCTGGGTGACGTCACTTCTTATTGACGTTTAAAGTATTGTCAAACAAAACGGAGGCTAGCTAGACCCTCCTCCTCCTCATCCGCGCACTAACCCCCCAAACCCACCCCCAAACACTTCTTGTCGGTTATTGGCTGGAACATTTTGTTATGTTTCGTGGAGCGGGTCGCTACAGTTTGTTTTTGTTGCCGTTTGTGGAGCCTGGGGTGTGTGCAGAGACCGCGTCTTTTTACAGTGTGTTCAGGGGACAGGCAGCTAGAGGTTAGCGAGGAGATGTTTGCTGTATGTGACAAAAAATGTTTTGGCCTAAAAAACGCGTACGCCGCTTAGAGCACCTTTAAACAGCTGTCCTGGTTACACTTCCTCAACCTGTAGCCACTGGTTGTCTAATATTTCCTGGACCTCCTTCCTACAGGGGCTGACTGGTGTCCACAGGAGGGCTGACTGTACCCCATTGACCCAGGCTCGATTTCCCCTGGGAGAACATGTCTAGAGTGCCATGCCACTGAAATCTGACCCTCTTTCCTGCTAGGACGTCCTTCAGTGGGCAAAAGACAGTGAGGTAACGTTGGCGAGATTACACGCTCTCTCAATGAGGGTTATGGATCAGTGCGGTTCACTGTGTTGACTGGTATACATGCTCTGTGCAGTCATACCCTTTAACCTATCTGCATATGGCCTGAGTCTGAGCTCAAAAATTGCCATATGCTTTCTCTCACTGTCCAATCTTCCCCAAATGGACTATGCAAAGCACTGTTTTTTTATGTGTGTAAATTTATACTGTTATCATTTTCACTTTTTTCTCTCAACAGAGATTTGATGAGGATGCTAACTTGCAAATAAGTGGAAAATGTCAACGCATTCTCACCCCAAGGCGTCATCTAACTGACAATTTTGACCATGCTTCAATATTCGACGCGAAAGGTACCCTTTAGCGTCAGTTAGTTGACGCGATCCCAGGGCGTCATCTAACTGACGCTAAGGGTAACGCGTCAGTTAGATGACGCGGGTAGGTTTAGGTCTGGGTAGAAGGGCGTCATCTAACTGACGCTAAGGGTAACGCGTCAGTTAGATGACGCCTTGGGGTGAGAATGGGCTGAAAATGTACACAGTGAACAATGGAAATAGTGAAAGCAAGAGTGGAAAAGACTGGAATGTGTTGATAAGAAGAAAGGAAATAAAACTATGAACTATGACACTATGAATGTCACAATACGCTTTGGCTATTGTCAAATTGTTCATTTTTAATTTTACTTAATTTATGATATTTAAAAATCGTAATAAAACTTAAGCATAAATCACTAAATTCTTCCTTTCTTGATATATATACAATTTCATTTAATGACACTAATAACAATACAATTACAAATTATTATTAATAAAATATCCCTAAAATCATATATGCCTTATAACAGTCTCTAAGTCCAAAGTCGGAGTATCGGAGTAAAGTCATAAACTGCTTCAGCATAAACTGATCGATAGATATTTGGCCCGTACCCCAATTTATCACAGCATGTAAACACATTAACCTGCGTTCTTTGGGCTTATTGAAGTGCAAATATGCTATATGACAGGAATGCATCCTTATTGTGCATTTAAACTCATCCAGACAGAGTGAGCTATTCGTGGTAGCTATATGGAGGAGGAAATATATCTCAAACTCTGACTCTTTCTTGACCCAATAAATTGTAAAAACATGTTCTCATCTCGTGCAGAAGTACAGTCAAAATGCTGCATCTGTAATAGCATTAGAGGATAATATACTGTATGTCCGTAAGTTTCCTGACAGGAATACTCTGTGGTTTTAAATGCTCTATTTAACATCACAACTGACATAATAAATATGTCAGATGCACAAATCAGATACACAAATTATTATAGGCCATGTTTTGACCTAGGAAATAACCTGATTTGTTAATAAAGTCTTGTAAATGCAACTGTTAAAGTAAACCTATACTTGCATTGCCGGGTTATTGGTATGTAAACCAAGAAAATGAGTTAAGCATTTTTGCGAGTTTTCAGCGTATAGGCTTGCATTGACTGTGGTTTGAGATTTCCATACTCTTTTACTTTCAGCAAAGTTTGCAAATTGCCACGGGGCTCGCTTTTTTGGCAAAATATTTCTATGCAGCGTGACATTTTTCTTCATCACCAAGTCCATCTTTTCTCTGCAAATGATAGAAAGATTCTCATTTTCCGTGATTACCTTATTTATTTAATTATTTACTTTGTTTTATAAAGAAAGAAGTAAATAAATACATGAATTATCCCCCCCCCCATATAATGCCCAATACTATAACATATTAAAGTGTCTTTGGTGTTTCCATGGTTTTTACAGTTTTTCCCCCCTAAAATACTAAAGAGCAAGATTAAAGTGTTGGAGTGGTTCATACAGCAGTATTACTGTCAACTTTAATTTCATGCTTAATCTTGAGGTCATATAAAAAATTAAAAAACACATGCTGTTTTTTCATCTGCCCTTGTCATTTATACAAAGGCACAGAATGACAGTGTGAGAAAGAAAGGATAATAGGAGGAGAGCGGTACACAGAAGGGTGCACATGTCCAATGCGAATAATGAGTAGAGAGAGGGAGTGAAAGGTAAAGGTCAGCAGTCTCTCTTGATAGTCTATGATGGTGGGACTTAGCTAAATCTTCCCCTGCTTCATTTAAAAGTCATTCTTTTGTAAAGTTGTCTGCAAAGGAAGGAGGAAACTAAGTAGCCAGAAGATTTAGATGTCTAAAAAAGAAGTGCAATATGAATGGAACTGAATATGCTGTCTTTTATGGGGCGTTAGATCTATTTCACATTAAGAGAGCTTTAAGCCTCTTTTGTTGGTTGCTAGAATCCAATCTCTGATAAGCCGCAAGTCTGACCTAATCGTGTGTGTGTGTGTGTGTGTGTGTGTGTGTGTGTGTGTGTGTGTGTGTGTGTTCATGCACAAAATGAATATTCCAAGCAAACCTCCATTGAGAACAGTTTCCATACACCAACTTTAGTCAGGGTCCATACGGATTTATACCTAGACTCCTATGTGATTGTTTGGCCTTCAAACTGACTGAACGTAATAACACACATCAGTTGGTGTCATTGTCACGGCCAATCAGAACACAGTACCACCATCACACACATTTCAGCACTGTACTCTTGCTTTACTGCTCAGTAGGGGCACGTTTGATGACAAAATTGTGCTGAGAAAGAATAGAAATAATTTAGGAAAGACAGAAAAAAGTGCTTTTAAAGCTAGAGCACTCTCTGTATGTGTTTGGGAAACGATGTGGATGAAGAGAAAAACTCTGCTGGTAATCCATCTCTGACCTGGCCTTCACATCCAAAGGTTATTAGGTCTCTATCAAATCCTGTCATGTATTTTGCCATCCCACAATGCTCAGAGATGGCGCCGCCACCAATTGAAACAGTGTTTCTTTGTGTGTTTCCACAGGAGATTAAAGACAGGGACATTATAGATGGGATTTCAGAGGTAGGTGTGTGTGTGTGTGTGTGTGTGTGTGTGTGTGTGTGTGTGTGTGTGTGTGTGTGTGTGTGTGTGTGTGTGTGTGTGTGTGTGTGTGTGTGGGCGGGTTTATGTGATTTATGAGGACACAAATTTGTATAATGACATGTGTATGACACTGGTATTACAACTTATGGGTGGTTTATGAGGACACTTCAAAAGTCCTCATAAATCAAATGGCTTAAAAAACATAAAAACCAATGTTTTATTAAAAAATTAAAAATGCAGCATGTCTCCTGTGATGGGTAGGTTTAGGGATAGGGGCAGTGTAAGGGGATAGAATATATAGTTTGTCCAGTATAAAAACCATTACGCCTATGGAGAGTCCTCATAATGCTGTTGCACCAACATGTGTGTGTGTGTGTGTGTGTGTGTGTGTGTGTGTGTGTGTGTGTGTGTGTGTGTGAGAGTGAGAGTGAGAGAGAAGCTGAAGATATTACACTTTAGTTACAGTATGTGAGGTTGGGCGCTAAAGTTTTCCTGCGTGGCATTTAACTCGTTCAACAGACAAAAACACAGATCAATTCAGTTTTATGGCATCTCACACTGTGGTTTGGAACATACGCGCACTGACTCATAAACCATGGGAGAAATGTTTCTTTGGAAAGAAGAAGTGTCTTGGTTTAAGGAGATTATGTCTGAGGATATTAATAATTTAGCCTCCTTTTTCACTCCTACTCATGTCCGGTCATTTGCTTTTGAGGGTCTTATTTGAGGTTATATGGATTGTTATAACATTCTCTCAGTTGACTCATAAACATCCAGAGTTTGATGACACATACATGCTCAAAAACAATTAATTATATATTTTTTTCTGTATTTTAAAGGTGCAATGTGTGATATTTCTGAGGATCTATTGACAGAAATGCAATATAAGATCCAAAACTATGTGTTCAGTGGTGTATAAAGACCTTACTCAATGAACCGTTATGGTGTATAAAGACCTTATTCAATGAACCGTTATGTTTTTATTACCTAAGAATGAGACATTTATATCTACATAACCGCTGGCACCCCCTTCTATGAAGGTCGACATATTGTGACGTCATGTTTCTACCATATCCGACAGCGAACACACAGCGCTACAGAGCGTATTTCGTCACTACCTTGAAAGAGAAGCCGCAGAAAGCTAGAAGCTAGCCATAGACACCGAGTAGTGACTTTTCCCTTGTCAGTGGTGTAAAACATGTAGTTGAATTGTTTCATGTAACTTAGTTCTTCTCCCCACTGTGTTATGGGTTTGAAAATCAGCTGATTAGTACTATTGACCGTACAACAGTAACTTTACAGGAGTCAACAACCCGTCGATCGCGGTCGACAAGTCGATCTTGGAAGCATTTTAAGTCGATCGCGAAGAGTTTTCAAAACCCCCCAAAAAACTATATTTTTATTCATTATTATTTATTAATTTGTGTGTAGTTAATTGTGTCTATTAAGGGATGCGGAGGAACACGCGCTGTTACAATCACGTCATTTTTGCCCTCATTTCACCTTTGCGCTCATGCGTACGCATCGAGTATAAACAATGCTTTACGCTTTAACCAGCTCAGCTACAGCCTTACAGCATAACAGCTCATATTAACCAGCTAAACTTTTACTACCCTGTTAGAAAAAATATGTAGTTGGATAGTTTCATGTGGTTCTTCTCCCTCGCTGTATTATGGGTTTGCTTTGTGGGGAGAAATGTGCTGGTTACGTTCGTGAGACAATCGGCTGATTACTATTATATTATATATTAAGGCCCTTGATCCTCACCTGACTATGGCTTTGTAAACATTATCCATGATGTGGTACAGAAACAGTGACAATGTTACACACTCTTGGCTTACTCTGGCTATTCTCTGCTGTCGATATGTACGATATGTTTTTCCCGTTTTAGCAACCGTAGCTTCTTCGAAAGGGAGTGGTGAGCAGTGGGTTGAGCCATTAGTGCAACTCGCAACCGAACCGCTAGATGCCGCTAAAATCTACACACTGCACCTTTAACAACTGATTTAATGGGATAGTTCACACAAAAATGAATTGTTTGCAATTCTTTACTCACCCTCATATTGTTCCAGACCTGGGGTGCATGTCCCGTGCAATGCGTAACACATTGCTTAACCACCTTAGTACAATGTATCACTGTATAAACTAAATAGCTAGTCGCACCTCTGTCGTTTGAAACACGTTAGTTCAACAATATAGGACTGTTATTAATGACTTCACTTGCAGGTGGTGGAGTAATCATTTCTGCTAATAGATTCGAGATTGCAATTATTGTATTTAACATTGTTAGGTAATTTACACAAACAACAGAAAGCTGTTAGTTTTTAACTTGGCATACACTTTACTTCCGTTTACATGCATTTAATTCGGTTAGCAGCTTTCTCCACAACATAGTTTTTCTGACATGCTGCTGTAACGAACTGAGGACTACTTTACACTTTTGTTCCTTGTCATTTTGCTTTATTTGATGCTTGATTCATGGCGGGTTCCCCCATACGACATACATTTATCTTGAATGTTAGCTTGGTTATTGTGCCTAAGAACATGATTTTTTTTAAGTCCACATGTCGTTTTAATAAGAAACTATGCTTCTAACCACAGCTCGAGAGCTGTAGTTAAGCCAACATAAGTTGCATTGCTGTTTGTTAAAGGTGCTCTAAGCGATGTCACGCGTTTTTTAGGCCAAAACATTTTTTGTCACATACAGCAAACATTACCTCACTATCCACAGACTGCCTGTCCCCTGAACACACTGTAAAAAAAACGCGGTCTCTGCGGACACCCCAGGCTCCACAAACGGCTACAAAAACAAACTCTAGCGACCCGCTCTACGAAACATAACAAACTGTTCCAGCCAATAACCGACAAGAATGGTTTGGGGGTGGGTTTGAGGGGTTAGTGCGCGGATGAGGAGGAGGGAGGGTCTAGCTAGCCTCCGTTTTGTTTGATAATAGTTTGAACGTCAACAAGAAGTGATGTCACCCAGGATCGCTTAGAGAACCTTTAATGTTTGTTGGTACTATAATTTCGGGAAACTATGGAATTTGTGACCATGGTTGGCTAACGATGCTTTTGGGAAAAGCACTTCGACTTCTTTTCTTTGGTGGAACACAGATGATATTTTGTAAAATGTATCAGTGTGTTTTTTATCAGTGTTGTTTTAGACTTTATGGATATAAATGGTTCAGTCATGACAACTCTCGGGATAGATTGAAAACATTTTATCAATGTAAATAGAATGTTCATAGGTTTGGTCTTGTCGAACTATGTCTTCTGCTGCCGCTGCTGGAGCTATAGTTGCTGCTGCAAAACAAGTATTACTTGCTTCTGCTAAATGATTGGAAAATAAAAGAATTTGCATAGAGAGCAAAGATAGTGCATTCATTTGGATGCATCATGGTTTTAAAGGAAAATGCAGTATTAATGGATACTAGGGATGCAAATCAGACAGTTCATCACGATACAATATGATATCGATTCTCTCAGCCTGCGATACGATATTTGCCGATACCTTAAATTCTGCAATTCCATTCAGGGCAATATCGATTGATTTATCGATATTTAGATATTATATTATATAAGTTTACACAACCAGTTATATTTTTATTATCTCACAAATCCAACCAAAATATATAACATGAACGTTTAATTAAACTCTATGAAAATTACATCCTCTCCCAATTGGGAGATTTACAACAGAAGAGTTAATTTGCAAAAACAGATAGACTAACTTGTTCATTTTCATGAATCACGTTTTTTTTTTTATTGTGCATTCCAAGTCAGGGTTTCCGCGGATCCTTACAAGTTTTAAAGTCTTAAATTCAATTTTTAAAATGTAAGGCCATAAAAAGTCTTAGTCTTATTTTTACTTTTACTTTACTGTTAAATTTTCGATGGCAATTTTTGACTTAGTTTTAATTTGGAAAACATGTAGATATGTCTATCTAATTAGCGTATTTTTTTATTTATTATTCTTTCTTTGTGGATTTGCTTGCATACGTGACATTTCGTGTCACATTTGCGCTAGCATTACGTCTGTCTTCTGCACGCGAAACAGGCAATATAATCTGTCTGCAGCTTGCAAGATTTCAAGTTACACCCCTTCAAAGTACGCCCCACTTCAAGTTGCTTACTGTTTTATTCGGCTTAAAAGTACAGCGAGAGCGATTAGAGCGAACATATAGTTCTGTATGCACGAGTTTAACATAAACTGAACATACTAGAATTGATTAAACTGAGTCTTAGCTGTTCAAGAACCGAAATGCTTGTTTTGGTATATCCTACAGTAAAGCAAGCTGCAATCTGCATTAGTGCCAGGGTACTGATAATGTATTGCAGGAAACCATATTGCAATGTAGTGTTTTATCAATTATTTGCCCAACCTCAACTAAAGTCTGGAGCAAGCACTAATATATCCTTTTGGAATTGGGCTTTATTTCCTTTTTTTTATTTTTTATAAATAAATAATTTTAAATTATTTTGAAAAAATTTCAAAATGAAACCGTAGCAGATGATTTTTTTATTTTTTGACTGGCCCTGTCCCAAATGGAGCACTTCATGTGGACTTTCACATGGAAAGACTCTTTAACTACCAAGGAATCCCTGCAAAAGGCCAAACAGACAACGGATGGGAGGAGATTTTGCTCACGGACAATTGTTAACAAGGCTGAGAAGAAAATATTTAAGTGTAAGTATCGTTACGGTTTTTATGGCCTCGTTTACGCTGTCTCCGCGGTTTAATAACGGATGGTGTCGTCGTAGGAGAGGAATATAGACAAACGTTGACACAACAAGGTTGTCTTGCTTATCCTAAAACTTCTGACCTACTGCTTTTCGTTAAAGCACGCCACGATCTCATGAAAGTGTGTATCTATAGCACAAATTTTATTTATATAATACCATTTACGGCAAAAATAGTTTTTCGCGTGCAAAAAAATGCCGTTTTCGCGTGCATATGATAAAAATAAATTAGCCATTTAGCGCTTTCAAAAATCAATGGTAATTTCAATAATATGCACTTTATACCATAGACTGTAAAAAAAGATGGACGACGCCCCTTCGCTCTTTTCCATTGGAGAGAACTGAAGCCGCCAGTGTCCCGATATGGCGCTGACATATTGGAACTTAAGTCTGCGCAGTAGCGTTTTCGGGACCAGTCATGCGCAGTCGTGAGCAGGAAGTAAAGCCGCGAAATCAAGGCCCCGCCCCCCACTCTCGCTGAATCAATCGCTAGCACACGCACTGCACTTTTCTTAAGTGGCCTCTGTCTGCTCCGTTCCTCTCCAATGATGTCTGCTGATTGCAGTACCTTGTTAAAATAAGGTAAATACAACTACTAACCACATAGTCAACATTATGAAAAAAAGTCCGTTGGTGCTTCAGTGACTACTTCGCACAGAGAAGCTGTCAATCACAGCTGTCAATCATGATGTCACAGCACCGTTTTTATAGCATCAAATAACTAACTAAAAACTAACTTATTTTAAAAATAAACACTTGAAATTACATCAACGTGATATAAACTACAGTAAATGACAAAAACTATCTTTAGAAAAAAGATATGTGAAGTGTAATTTAATTATTTAGTTGGTCTCACGTCCCGTTGAATAACATGGGGAGGCGGGGCTTATGACCTATACTAGGACCGGTCACCGGGGTGCGATCGAGACGTTTTGGCTTCACTTTTAAGGGCTTGTGTGGCACGCTTGTGTAATACGCACGCACTCCACACCCCTAATCCTACCCAAGGGGATTACAGTGCGTATCATGCACGCAAAAACTACTTTTGGCGTATTAATGGCGCGAGAAATATAATTAGTGGTAGGCTATAGATACGCACTTTGTATGTTGTATATTCCCACCAGTCCTGAAGATCTCTCTCGCACACAATAACTGAAGTGTATGGCTGGCTGCAATAATGGCCCTTTTCATCCTCCACCTCAAAATCATGGTGATGTTTGTCAAACTTCGCATCGCAAAGCTAGCATCAAGCATATTTCGTGTTCGTCCATCTGTGCAAGAACCCCCTTTAAGCATACTCAATGTTTTAGATAGTATGGCAAGTGTAAACACATGAATCGGATATTGGTCCCAATTGAAAGAATGTGTAAACGGACGGTCAAAAAAATCAGATATAGGCAACAAATCAGAATTGAGCATCAAGACCCCTGCAGTGTAAACGAGGCCTATGACCTAGGTGTGTACATTTTACCAGTTATTACCTACAGTTTGTAGGTGCAATTTTTTTCAATTTTTCCTAAATTTGTGAAAGTGGAAGTGACACGTGATGGCCAAGTATGGTAACCCATACTTGGAATTTGACCTCTGCATTTAACCCATCCAAGTAAGTGCACACACATTAGGAGCAGAGTAGTGAGTAGTGAACACACACACACTGCAAACGTGAATACACACACCCGGAGCAGCGGGCTGCCCTAAGTGGCGCCCGGGGAGCGATTGGGAGTTAGGTGCCTTGCTCAAGGACACCTCAGTCATATTCCTGCCGGCACTGGAATCGAACCAGCAACCTTTGGGTCACCAGTCCAACTCTGTTACCATTAGGCCATGACTGCCCCAGGTAATAACCGTCTTCCTATTTCCGGCGTGACGATTGAGTCTGTCCCAAAAATACCTCTCAATGCGCCATCGTGGACTCACACCAAGGGCCCTATAGGTCTGCACTACATGACATCACCAAAGTGTGGACTCTGAGGAAGTCCGGAGTGTGCCATTTGGGACAGGGCCACTGAAATCAACGTTTTGAACGAATCGATTTAATGATTCAATGAACAATCATTTGCTTCTATCCCGAATGAATCAGCCGTTTGAACAAATTGGTTGAATGAATGACTCCCTCAACTCACTTATTAAGACAGTGACTTGTGGCCACCTACTGGCGGTTTTAGTTTCACATTTAAAGTACCCTTTAATTAGAACGTTAACAATTAGAAATCAGTTCATATTTAAATATTGAATAAAAAACAAAACAATCTCATAGCTTTATTTATGCAATTGTAAATGCAGTGTAAATATATTAATGCCAGTTCTGATGCCGGTTCTGTGTCACCTCTGCACTGCAAAGATGGATTTTGATTTAATGATTAATTTGACTGGTCTCTGAATCTCCTCAGCTGACATAGACGCATGACAAACTTTATTGTTGTGATTTCACGCAATACAGGGAGCTTTTCCCTTACCACTGTATTTTACGTATGGCATCGATGCATCATATCGTTAGATGTTTGATCGATGCATCGATCCACACCAATCAGAATGCAATTAGTTTCATGGCTGAACTATAACTGTTTTCAACATTGATAATAAGAAATGTTTCTTGAGGATCAAATCAGAATATTATAATGATTTCTGAAGGATGGTGTGACACTGAAGACTGAAGCTGCTATGCCATCACGCGAGTAACGTTCCCAAAACTTTACCATGGTGTCCAAATAAGTAATTTTAATGCACTTTATGAGATGAGTTACTTTTTTTCATGTTTATTCCACATTGGAATACTGAGAACTATTTTTTATAAATTATAGAAAAATGTGCCGAAAGCAGGTTATAGAAGGTTAAAAGTCTTTTGGCTGCATCTGTTCTTGTAAGAGCAGCTCTGTGTGCCGCATTAGAGAGAGGCAGAGTCACAGAAGGAGCCGTTGTCTTGACAGCCTGTCACCGTGGCGACCGAGCACATTCCTGGTTTGTTTCCTTTGATTCCGTATTCAGGGAAACGTGCATTAGTCAGAAGCTTGCAAAGCAGGAGGCTGCTGGTTTTATTTATGTCCATCATCATTCTCTCCGAAACCAAGATGGATTAGCATGCTAGTGTACTGAAACACAGCCCATGCAAACCTCAAAGAACCAGGGAAAGCTTTTAATGGCTGCAGGTGTACAATATAAGTTTAATGAATACTCTGGAAGCTCACATAAATCCTTATGCACACATTTGCAAAGTGACAAGCATTGATTTCTCTGTAGGTTCATTGCTTATGGACTCTTATACTCTCAAAAAAGCTCTAAGAAAATTAAGCTTTTTTTTCAGTTGTGTTGATGTGCAGGTGCTTAGTCTCTTTATTTATGACATATCACAAATGAAAATATACCAAACATATTATTAAACAAAAATCAAAATGAAAGCGTTTGCCTTTTCTAATGTTATGTATTATCATGTTATTTGGTTTTAAAGTAAATGGCTGAAATGTAATTTACTAGGAAAATCCATTTTTCCATGGATTTATTTATTAATTAAAGGGTAACTCAACCCCTGGTCAGAGCCTGACTCCACCCACTGGCAATATTTGAAAAATATTCCAATATTGTTTTGGGGGGGCTGTGCTGGTGTGTGCACCTGAGACCTGCATCTCTCTGTAGGCAAAGGTGTGGTGAGCTGGTGCCTGCTTACATCACGCAGTACCGCAACATCCAATAGGAAAATTCAACTGCAGTGCAGTAGCCACCGTTCAACCTGAGGAGGGCAGCACTCAGACATTTTTACACCATATATTGTAAAATTAAAACACTTTATACCCAAATGTCAAACAATTTACTAGAGTCAATGAACAGCATTAATAAAGCCCCACTCTTACAGATCATTAACTAAAAAAAGTTTTTTTATGGTTTAGTTACTCTTTAATTTCATTTGGCTTAATTAATAATTAATGTTAAAACATCAATATAAATCATAAAAAATATTTGTCAGTGTATTGGGGAAAATGTACACTAGCGTTCAAAAGTTTGGGGTTTTTAAAAGAAGTCTCTTCTGCTCACCAAGGCTGCATTTATTTGATTAAAAATACAAAACAAACCCAGTAATATTATGAAATATTATTTAAATGTAAAACAGCTGTTTTCTATGTGAATATATATTATAGTGTAATTTATTCCTGTGATCAAAGCTGAATTTTCAGCATCATTACTCCAGTCTTCAGTGTCACATGATCCTTCAGAAATCACTATAATATGATGATCTGATGCTCAAGAAACATTTATGATTATTATCACAGTTGAAAACAGTTTTGCTGCTTCATATTTTTGTGCAAACCGTGATTCAGTTTTTTCAGGATTCTTTGAAAGTTCAAGAGAAAAGCATTTAATTAAAAAAGAAATATTTTGCATTATTATAAATGTCTTTGCTGTCACTTTTGATCAAATTAATGCGTCCTTTCTG
This sequence comes from Chrosomus eos, assembly GCA_036326025.1. NCBI lineage: Eukaryota > Metazoa > Chordata > Actinopteri > Cypriniformes > Leuciscidae > Chrosomus > Chrosomus eos. Next base: position 20,921,547 of record CM070826.1, on the reverse strand, counting down.
AAGAAAAGTATTAATTTCTTAAAAAAAAAAAAAACGTATTGACCCCAAACTTTTGAACGGTAGTGTATATAATGCATTTCAAGATAATTGTAGATATATAAACGCCCAATCTTTGTCACGCAATTTCATTTATATCTCCCAACTCTGAGGAACTTCAGGAGGAACTTTCTATAAGAATGTTAGCTAAATATAGGCAGAGAGGGAAAATAATCGGGCCATTTCACCCAGTAGTGTTGCATGTGTTTGTGTGTGTGTGTGGTCCTGGTGGCCCTGTACGTCATGGGGAACAAATGTATACGTATAGTATAGTAATAATTATAAATTTTGACTCTGGCATTGACATTTGACATTTTTGGTCCCCATGAGGAAACAAGCTTATATAAATCTTACAATAATATTTTTTGAAAGACTAAAACACCAGAATGTTTTCTGTTTAGGGGTAGATACAGTTTGTACAGTTTAAAAGCCATTACGCCTATGGAATGTCCCCATAAAACATGAAAACCCAGAGAGAGAGAGTGTGTGTGTGTGTGTGTGTGTGTGTGTGTGTGTGTGTGTGTGTGTGTGTGTGTGTGTGTGTGTGTGTGTGTGTGTGTGTGTGTGTGTGTGTGTGTGTGTGTGTGTGTGTGTGTGTGTGTGTGTGTCTACTTGTACAACTATCTTTGTGAGGACCAGTTTGAGTTTTAGACCATTGGAGTGAGGACAAAGAGAGTAAAGTGAGGACATTTTGGCCGGTCCTCACTTTCTGAGACCCCTTTAAAGGCCTGTTTGAGGGTCAAGACTTGGTTTTAGGGATAAGGTTATAATTAGGTTCAGGGTAGGTTTAGGGTAAGGGTTCGGGCGAAGCACTTAGTTGTGATGTGTAAGGTTAGGGTAAGCGGCTAGAGATTACATTGTGTCAATGAATGTCCTTATAAAGATAGATGTACAAGAGTGTGTGTGTGTGTGTGTGTGTGTGTGTGTGTGTGTGTGTGTGTGTGTGTGTGTCCAAAGGATAGGAAGATATTTTAAACTAGGTAAATGAACTCTCAGTGAAAAATGCCATGGCAACTATTTAAGGTCAGCTGCACTTTTTATGCAGGAAACTCTCCACCAATGAGTTGATCTTTAGACTAATAACAATTTAAACCCATCAGAAACTTTTCAGACCAAGGAAATGGCCTTTTATTCTTTTCTTTCATGCTAACTTCATGTCACAGGTGAGCTACAGCTATTCTGAACACACAGGCTGCAGCATTTGGAAGAAAATCGCTGCCAGCGAGCCACCGACTCCCCAGGTTTCCGCTGTAGCTTATTATTTTCCGGCTGAAAAATGGAGAGGCTTTTTCTGAGGCAGCGCAGAGGGAACACTTAGGGCCCAAATGGGTCCTCGCTGAAACGACGCCGTGTATCTGCCCCCTGCTGTGGCTCTCTTTCTCTCTCATTCACTCACATATTCATATCTTAACACCGGGAGCACAGAACACTGGAGCTTTTGAGAAGGAATTAGGGGAAGATTTAAAAAATGATACAAGCGGCTATAATTTCCAGTCTCTCTTAATGTTTTATTAATTCGTTCAGATAAAAGAATATGAATTGAGGCACTGTAACGACACCTAAAGTCCATACATTATGAAAATGGTTGGAGACGTTGTACTGATGTTATGAGGGAATATGAAAGAATCCGGGGGAGGGCAGAAGAGCAAAGACCTTTTAATGTGGGACTGAATGGGAGGTGGACTCTCTCGCGCGCACACAAAGGTTTCGGCTCTTTATATCTGGATGATTCAGTGGTAATTCTGGCTTCAGCTCTGAGAATCGGACACGTTCCCAGGCATGCCGCTCAGGAGGGTGTGAATAAATGAGTCTCTCTTTCTGGCCATGTACACATTGAAAAGCTTTGTGACAACCTCATTTATTTTCAGGACTGAAGTTATAATTCCACATGTTACTGGAATAAGGAGTCATTGCTACTGTACTAAACACTGGCGTAGTGTAAATCTTCTTTGTAAACAAAGAAACATGGATTTTAACAGTGTTCTGTTTATTTTACCTGTTTACTCTTTTTACTTTTTTATCTCATTAAAGGGATAGTTTACGCAAAAATAAAAATTCTATAATCGTTTACTCACTCTCAAATAGTTCCGAACCGTATAAATGTCTTTGTTCTGCTGTACACATAGGACGATATTTGGAAGAATGTTAGCAACCAAGCAGACCTCGGGCCCGAGATCTATTTGATTACTAACATTCCTCAAAATATCAAATTTTGTGTTCAGCAGAACAAAGAAATGTGGTAAGTAAATAATGACAGTAAATAAACTATCCTTTAACATTACAGAACTAGTAATGGTGAATCAAATCTTTTGAGTTGGTCAGTTCACCAAATATATTCATTTTTTCAGCATACAAGTTGAAGTGAGAAGTTAAACTAAAAAATGCTGCTCACTGATTTACTCAAAAATATTTACACTAGTAAATGGTGACTTTTTATGAGTCATACATTGAATAATTATTTTAACTAATTCTTTAAAAAATATGTATTGAAATGTCCATTTTGTTTTCCTCACAATATCAGATATCAAATTTGTTTATTTTTATATAATTTCCACCATTATTGTTCAGCATATTCTCGGTCATGAATGAACCAAATGATGAACTAATGATGATCTGCTGAACTAGTGAATGGGAATGATTTGTTCAAAAACACTGATTCGTTCACAAGTTAACCACCATTGCCATTCTTATAAATAACTAGGATTAACTAGGAGCAGTGATTAACATACTGTATTTAGTTGAATTTAGTTTTCTCAGGCAAGAGTAATCCAACTCATCTAATGAGCGAAAAATGGTGATGTAATGCCATTGCAAATTCTGGCCATCACTCCACATCATCTGCGGGGCCTCCAGCCCATGATGCTCCAGGTTTAGGGGCAGAGTTCTCTCTCAAACCATGAGCAGCATCAGTGCTGCATGGGTTCATTGTGTTGCACAGTTTCACGCTGGCTTGAAAGAACACAAACAGTGGTGATCTCTTCTGTTCATCTTCCACTGCTCTGAGCACACAGCGGCCGTTAACGAAGGCTTGAAGTGTGTGCTCAGACATTTAGAGGATACGACTGACCTTGTGCTGTGTGAGTGCGCTTTGTCTGGGAGCACATCTGTTCTCATTAGCCATACATTGAAAGGCTATCTCAGAATGATAAATGAATACAAATTGATCACAAAAAAATAAATACAATCTTTCTGTAATCCTACACTGGTGGAATGTAAATGGAATGTGGAATGTACCAAAAATGTTTTTGGTAACACTTTAGTTTAGGGTCCAATTCTCACTATGAACTAGTTGCTTATTAGCATGCATATGATGAGGATATTGGTTATTTAATAGTACTCATAAAGCACATATTAATGCCTTTCTGCATGACCATAGTCTACATCCCTTAATCCTACCCAATACCTAAACTTAACAACTACCTTACTAACTATTAATAAGCAGTAATTAGGAGTTTGAGGCAAAAGTCGTAGTTAATAGTTAGTTCATTGTGCAAATGGTAGCCTCGTGAGACCATCCTGATCTCGCAAGCTTTCAAGGTTTCACTCGCAGATCAGTCTGGATACTTTCCGTTAAAGAAAATTTGGGAGCAGTTCACCAAACGAACGTCCAATCAGCGTTGGCTTTGAGGCGGGTTGAGGTGTGACGCAACGAGAAGCGCGACAGTTCAGTCTTAAGAACATGACGGCTTCATCGCATGAAACTAGCATCAGTGTGGCTATCGAGCAAGTTTTATCGGAATTACAGAGTTATTACGGAAATACAGAGCTAACGAGCCTTTACCTGCAGCAGCAAGAGTAGCCTGGCTTGTGGTTGTGTTTTCGTCGTCGCTTCGTTGATCTGATTGGTTGATTTGGCCCGTCTATCACCAACATAGGCCAATCAGCTAACCAGTATTTTCGCCCCTTACCAAAACTACTTCGACGGAAGGTTTCCAGATGGATATGCGGAGCAAATCCATCTGGCGGAGTCAGGTTAGCGAAATGGACCCTAAACTACAGTGTGACCATATTTGGATATTGGCTGTTTATTAGTACTTATAAAGCACATATTAATCTCTTATTCTGCATGAGCATATAAAACATCCCTTAATTCTACCCAATACATTAACTTAACAACTACCTTACTAACTATTAATAAGCAATAATTAGTAATTTATTGAGGCAAAAGTCGTAGTTAAGAGTGCAAATTGGACCCTAAAGTGTGACCATATTTTTAAACATTTTAATTGTAGAAACAGATTCAAAAGAGTTTTAAAGGTTTGAATCAAAGGCAAACATTTGATCAGAAAGACAGAAATAGTATACAGTATGCACATGTGAGATGTGATTTGTATATGAACCCTTAAAGACCTAGACCATTTTTGGAGCACCTGCAGCGCCTGTACTTTTCTTGGTTTTTCTAACCCATTAGTAGCAGTCAGCATCAAGTGCCATATATCATTTTAAACAGGAGAACTTGAAGTTTCAATCTATCTCATTTAAATAATCCAATTTTACATTTATTTTGTCTAATGTTACGTTCACACCGGACGCGAATAGCGGGTCAGGCATGAGTGATTTCAATGTTAAGTCAATGCAAAGACGCATTATGCGCGTAAAAAATTCCTGCGGCGCGAATGAGGCGTAGAGCGCGGCGCGGTAGACGCGAATACGCTTCATTCGCGCGTCAAGTTCGCGCGAATGGCGCGAATTGAGCGTCTGCCACGTTATGCGCGTTACGCGCGAATGGTACATTTTGTGCATTCACGCGTTTGACGCGAATTCGCGTCTGCCGCCCGAGTTGAAAAATCTGAACTTCTGCGTCAATTCGTGCCGCGTTAACCAATCAAGATCCTAGCTGCTTGCTGCTGTCACGTGGTGAAGTATCTGAATGCTTCAATAAATTATTTTGTAATATGACGGTGGTTCTAATGTAGGTCTAATGCACAATAAAGCAAATATTTGATCACATAAAACTTGATTTCAATATAGGCTTATGAGAAATTCATTTTGTATTAAATGCTATTTATTCCATATCTAGATTATATTAAATATTATTATAATGTAAAGAACCAACATATAAGTTCGTGTCTGGACAGTGATGTGTGAGAGAGAGAAAAAAATCACAGGACAGATTAATCACTTTTGGAGGCTGGCTCCATTTATCATCAAAACAAAAATAAATGACAGATTAGGTGGATGAGGGCAAGGGTGATCCTCGCTCCAATGCGGGACAACAGGTCATCAAGCTGGGCGCGGGACAGGCGGAAGTACCGCTGACAGCGGAAGTCATCCAGGCACAGCTCCTGGAGCGAGCAAATGGTGAAACTCGCCACACTGGGTTCGCCTTTGAAGGGTCTGGTGGACACAAATACGGCTACGATTACCCCTACGACGCCGTTCTGCTCTCGTATTCAGAATATATGCTATTCAGAGCAAATACAGAGCGGTGACTCTCGATAAATGCTCGATCAACATATAAAAATATGGCCGCCAGTTTTCGATTCTGACGCGGGTGACTTTTGTTTTTTACGCGCGTCAATTTCGCTCTTGACGCGCGAATGGATTCAAAGTGTTCAACCGTATAACAAGACGCGGTAGGCGCGAATTTGACGCGCTATTCGCATCCGATGTGAACGTACGGTTAGAATGGATGAATTTACCAGATTTAAGAAAAACGGCAGAATATTATTAGTGATTTTTTTTACTCAACTCAAACAAATCCTCCTGAAGTTTTTTTTTTTTTTGTTCCTTTAGAAAGCTGTACTTGGATATTCTACATTTCCAGATGTAATTTTGACTACATGTAACAACCGCTAAGCAAGTTATAGCCATTTATGAAAACATTATTATAGACGATTTTCAGAAACACACACACACACACACACACACACACACACACACACACACACACACACACACACACACACACACACACACACACACACACACACACACACACACACACACACACACACACACACACACACACTTACACATACATATATGAACTACTTTCACTTTAACTCAGGGCCTCAGTTCAAATTTCCAAAGAAAGATGCTAATTTGGTCGTGCAAAAGACCAAAAACTATGTTTATTGGTTGTGTAGATGATAGTTTCAACCAATCTGGGCATGGGGTGGGACTAAGCATCAACAATCATTCATGATTGGCTCAGAGGAACAAACTGCACGGGTTTCTTAGAGTAGGAGGTCTCTGCGGAACAAAAGTGGACGTTTCTAAATGTGTGGGTGTTTTCACACTGGTGTGTGTTTATAAATCATGCAATGAAAATGATGCCCTTCTCCCGACCCCACTCCTAAGACCTACCCACACTGTGACGTGGGCAAATCAGGTAACGCGGTTGAAAACGCCCCTCTGTTTATGGCCTCGCCCCCTGATCTGGTAACTCCTATTACCGTCTGCAGAGACCTCTATTTGGTTTCTTTGACGAATCAATGTTGATCAAAACATGACGCAATCACATTCACTACGGAGCTTCTGAATGTCCAAACGCGATTAGATATCACAGAAAAGCTGTGAATCTCCTCTTTATGGGACTTTTTAAAGCATACGGATTGGAGTAGTGGTTCAAAAGTTATTAAACATTTAAGAACAACAGTTATTTTTTGCCGCCGGCGGCCGTATGGGAAGAGTTCACAAAAAAAATGGTGTCATTTATTCATTTATAGATATTTAGTTTACATTAGTTTTGAAGCTTTGAAAGCTCCAATCCCCGTTCAGCGTAATTGCACATTTTAAAGCAACCAGTGCAGTTAAAAAAAGAGTAATATTTTTATTAGATGTTCATGACAGTAAGTAATGCGGGTTTGAAATGACATGAGGGTGATTAAATGATGAAGCAATATGCTATATGACCATTTTGTCAATGCAGACAGGAGGTGTACTTTTTAGTTTCCTCTTGTCTAAAATCCCTTAAGTCCATATTGTTTAATTTACTGTGAGACCTTGTGACAATCCATGTGTAAATGTACCAATATCAAACGTCCTAACATCAAACTGCGATAAACACAGTCGTCTCAATTATAATCAGCACAGTCTAACCAAAGCAATTATTTTGGGAGCTGAAAATCAGTTGGAATCAGTCAGATTAAAAAAGTATAATTAATATTAATGAACTGCAGTACTGTCAACAGGGGACCCAAATTAAAATGAAGTTAAAAAACATACCCCAACATGTTGGTGAGATGGAGACCCTTTTATATACAGTACATTATTAATATTCTATTACAATGTTTCTCAACTGGTGGGTCACAAGACAGTTTTGAGTGTCGTGGAGTGTGTAGTCAAAGAAACAACAAAAACTTATTTCAAATTTTTTTGTTTTCCTGATGTTAGACTTTTATTTTGAAAGATGTCTCTAAAAGCTGTTGACTCTTCACCAAAGACTTTGCCTTTCTGTCAGACAGAGCGCCCCTTTTTTCATTTGACTGCTTTACATTTCCATTGTTTTTCTATGTAAATGCTATAGACGTGTTAGACCATTGCCCTTGCTCCTCGTGCATGACATGGCGTTCTAAAAATGTTGCGCCCAAGTTATAGTTAACTTAAAAAAGCACGTCTCTTGACCTTGCACTGACCTGTGTCTCGTGTTGTCCTGATTTAGTATCTGCTGTCAGATGACATGATCAAGGCAATGTGTTAGTGCCAGTGTCATTATTCTAACGTTATTTTATTTTATATAATTTTAACGTTATCTAACTTGTTAGAGCCGGTTTACGCGTTTTTGTGTTTTGAGCATACAGCATCATAGTTATGTTGTCAATTTCCAAAAAGTACCAATAAATTACATAGGCTAATTGACTGTCATGTGTTAGCTGGGAAGGACTTGCATGCTGATATGATGTTCATCATCAGGATCAGTGTCTATATTTTTTATTAATTGTTATGTAACCTTAACCCAAAATGCCACCAAATCTATATTTTTGATGACTGTGGTTGCTCATTTCAACTTACTACTGTAGTTTGGGACTGCTATTAGCCTTACCTTATAGTACAATTTATTCATCAGTGTTAGTTAAATTCTTAAAATTGTTTGTGTGTTAAGGAAAGTGAAACAGTACTCATGTGTGTGTTTACCATTTTTGAGAAATAAATTCCCAAAAATCTCCACAAATTTGAGTTGTGGGTAATTGACTATTGAAAAATGCAGTGTTATCCATCACTTACTTTTTTCACTGTCACTAACAAGATTCGAATTAACAATTCTTAACAATTCTAAGCCAGACCAAAACAACTTAAACCATTATATTTGACAGATGCAAAGATGATCACAATTGTGTTGTGCACTTGGCATGAATGAGCAAAAATTCTGTGATCAAAATCTGTGAACTGTCAGAATTGTATTATTTATTTTTGTTTTCGTTATTCACTGCCATCTACTGTATGTGAGCAGATTTTATTTTCATGCCCATTGACTCTGAATGGAATGGGGATGACATCTGCTCAATTTAATGGTCATTGCAGTCCCTTCGGCATGAGCGCTCGTACACACTTCAGATTTGAACGTTCCTACAAATGGCATCACCACCTTGTGTGTTGTGTTCAATATGTGTTTGGATCGCTGTGTATGAGGAGGAAGGCCATTTAAACTGAGATGTAGCTTGTTCCTAATGAAAACTTATGGGGTTTGCTGTTTGCTGAGTCTTCAGGAACCAACGAACCAATTAGGTCTCACAGGAAAGCCCAAACACACTGTAGGTGAGCAATAAATAACAAAAACATCTGGACACAAGACCCAGATGCAACTCTGTAAACAAGTATAGCTTTGTTGCATCATTGGCCCCCTGAGCCAAAAAAAAAAAAACAGTGGCTGGTAAATGCAAATCACTTTACAGTGCTGTCCATTTTCTTTGCTAGTTTTTCTTAGACATTTCAAGGTTTAAAAGAAAATGTATATTACTAAATGTTGAATTCTCTTGATCATCAACACGTACTTAGTCTACATTAATTGCCAGTACAATGTAAAAAATGTAACCTCCCCAACTCAACATTTTCTAGTGACTGATCACATCAAAATTTTTCAATTGGCCCAAGTGAAATTCTGTAAATTTAATTGTATCAATTGTTGCAATTAGCCTTTCGCCGAGGCCCGCCCCCTTAGTTACTGTTGCTACGTCCGTCAAACAAATGGTCAAACATGACCAGCGCGACATATTGCCATGACGGGAAGAGGTATACCCGTGCGTTTCAGTGACCTTTTTTGGATCAATACCTCGGCGATATCCTCCTGATCGAGGCAAAAGGGGTTACAGTATGCAGTGGAGGGATATATTCAAAATTAAAAAATACGCAATAAAGGAGACACGACTACTATCGAGAATAAAACGTTAATGCTTAACGTTACCGGTCTCAAGCGAAATCTGAGAAACCCGACCTGTACCTCAAATGCAACCAGTGAGCACAGCCTCGAAGAAGATTTTATAAGCTTTATAAGAGTTATATATTTCTAACTCCAAACAATTGACCCTTCGCAAAGACCCGCCCTCCTTAGTTACTGTCGCTATGCCCGACAAGCTACGCCGCTCTCATGCTCTCACCATGTTCTCACGCAGTGAAAAATACATTGCGGAGCAGAGAGGAGACTGACAACACGCGGACAGACAGGACAGACCAGGTTACTTTTCGGTTACTTTTGATATTAAACATATTAAACAAAGTCTCAGCTTTCAAATGTGGTCATTTTTTTAAAGAAATTTAAACAATAAATACCGTTTTGTGGCTCTTTAATGTGCCGTGACAGATCGCTGTAGAGCATCAGTTAAAGCTGCTCGTGATCCGATCATCTCTTCCTTCTAATTCATTTATAGCATCAAATAAACATGAACGAACATAAGAAGTAATGTTGTTTTAACTGCGGAAAGGCGTCAGTATATTCATTTTACCAAGTTCAAATCCTCCTATCTCTACTGGCTGCTTTTTCGGACAAAATGGCGGATGGCGAAGTATGATTGGTTAGAACACCTGTCAATCAAGCTCCACGCGAAGGGTCAATTGGACACTGAACCCAGTGTCCAATTGTTTGGAGTTAGAAATATATAACTAGCGCTGCATATTTAGTCATTTTGCCTCAGATACAGGATTATACATTCGCTTTAACAAGCAGGGTTGTTCATTACCACGGCAACCGCTTGCGTGTCATGCTGATTGTGATTTTCGTGTTTTAAAAGTAACTATACATAAGAGACGGAAAGATGCAGATAATCATACATTATTTAAGGTTATTTCTATTCGTTACGATATTGATATATGAACTGATGTTGTCAAGTAAGCTTCATGCTTCCCCCGTTGCGAGCGTGCACTCCTCTAAACTATAGCTACGGGCGCTGCACTGCTAGTGACTGCTGCTCATTCCCCCCCCGAAAATGTCATGTTAACAACTGTCTCAGTCTCACGCACGCTGCACGTGAGTTAACCATGTTCGACACATTTAACTGGGAGTGGGGCCGTCCACACTGTTTTATCCATTGTAGGCACCGCTCACGTTGTGTTTTCGGCTTTGGGAACGGAAAGAACACAACTCCTCCAGACAATCTCTCGGGGTATCTAGTCTCCGATTTACAAACGCCGTGGGCGCACCGCTTCACCATCTTGCTTGGAGTCAATGTTTGATGGACCTGCTCACATAGTAACGGTTGCTATGATGTGTGATTGGACAATGGCTGTTTTGGGGGAGTGGCCGGCGAAAGGTCAATTGACCTATGGCTAAGCCACTCACTCCACTCACTCGGACAAACAGTCATCATTCGGTGACAGGCGCTATGGCAGCTGTCACAGTAGGAGACATTTCACAGGAGGCAATAGGGGTTATGCGGATTGCCCAGCGTTCGAACCGGAAAACGGGTCTAAGCATTTCCGGTTTTCACTTCTGTACACAGCTGCAGCTGTGTATCTGTTTGGTGATCTCTGAGGTAACTGTTCATTTTGTGTTAATTTTCGCTTATTGTAATAAAATTCTTATTTCTGATCAAAATGTTGTGAATTTGTTTTAATTAAAATGTCACAAATGCTGAAATAACAGAAACGGGAACATCCGAACAATAACGTTAGTACTCGGGGCTCTGGACGTCCGTTTGGCAATACGGTGTACATCTGAAATTGACAGTAAGAGTAGCTCCTGTAAACGCTGACTATAAAAGGTCGCCATTACTACACTGTAGGGTTGTGCCGATAGACGATAGTATCAAAGCTCAGTCCGTTTTTACTTTCACTTTCAGAGAATGAGCGCGTTTACATGCACGTCTTAACCCGATTATACTGAATAAACTGACAATGCATGTGGTCATGTAAACGCATTAACCCGTTTTCCTTTATTGGGGTCAAGTCATAAGTTTAAGTATAAACCGAGCGACTCAGCTGATTTTTGCCCCTTAGGCTCTGATTTCCCCCGGCATTTAAAACACATTATTCCGCGTTCTTTGGGCTTATTGAAGTGTGCATTATGTGAAGTGCATCCAGACAGAGAGAGCACTGGTAGTGGTAGGAGGACATATATCGCAAACCCCGACTCTTTCTTGACCAAGAAATTATTAAAACGTGTTCTCATCTAGTGCAGAAGTAAAGTCAAAATGCTGCATCTGCAACGGCATGAGAGGATAATGCTTGTCAGTAATGTTAAATTTCCCACTGACATGTTGAAATACTCAGTCAGATACACACTTGATTAAGATCTTTTTTTTTTTTACCTCACTATACCGGTAAATAACCCACTCCACCTTTGCTAGCAAAATAGAAAAAGATTATCATGTATAAAACAAAGTAATAAAAAAAGCAAATTAATGAGTAAATAAGCAAGTTAATAATCAAATAAGTAAGCCCCGTCCCCCTCACGATAATATTGTGTATCACCGGTCTCACAGACTGACCATAGGATATGAAAAATGAGCATATTGCCCAACACTACTACAATGTTTACCCTATGTGTTTACCTCAGCAGCTGACGGCCGGAAGTAGTTATACCCGTTTTGTAGAACCCGGAAGAATGTTGCGCATAACCCCTATTGATGATTTTTGGAGACAGAAAGATTATATATCATCTCAAAGTCACCAAAAGAGCCTTAACTATGCATTGGAGGGTTATATTAATAATTTTATTGTTGAGAAGGTCGATGAAAAGCTTCTGCTCCAGGCAAAAATGTAATGTTACAGGTCACAGTGTAAACGTAAGATAGAGGATCAGCATTGTTCACGCACTGCAGGGTAAGAAGTGTGATCTACTTTCAATATATTAATGTATTATTATTACTTTGAATGTATTAATCTAACTTAACGTGACTTGTAAAATATGCTATGGTAATTGCTACTAGCTTATTTTTTATCTAAACCTAGCTTAAAGCTCCGTATTAGCATAGCTAGATTTTTCTTCTGCTAAAGCTGTGTTTTGTAATATACTAGGCTTTGCTAAACATCTGTTCACAGTAAAAAGTTCCATGTCATTGATCTGACACATCATTGGGATTGAATCCATAGGGAACCGGGTTACTTGGGAAAGGATACAAAATACACACCATCGCCCAGCCTCTCTGGATACCTAGTGTCGGAGTTGCATGTACCTCATGCACACCGTTTGACCATTTTAAACTTAAAATGACAAGAAATAACATATAAAAACGAATCAAAACTGACTAACTGCAATGCATTTCAATGGACATGGAAGCAGAGAATGTCCGAGTGTAGGCCCAGAGAAGAAAATGAATAGTTGAATAAAGTCATCATTTTAGTTTTTTTTGCTCACAAAAAGTATTCTCGTTGCTTGATAAACTTATGGTTTAGCCACTGTGTAGTCACTTTGACTTTTCTGGGCCGGCAAGTTTCACTTACATTAGAAGCCTATGAAGGAGTGAGACAGCTCTCAGATTTAATCAAAAATATCTTAATTTGTGTTCCGAAGATGAACAAAAGTCTTAGGGGGTTGGACCAACATGAGGGTGAGTTACAATCACTGACATAATTTTCATTTTTTGGTTAACTAACTCTTTAACAGTTTAAACATCTACAAATATTGCTAAAGTGCAAAAACGTCACAAACACCATAAAATGCAAGTGTGCAATGACTGGGGACTCCCTCACCCCTGCTCACACGTCCTGTTTCCTTGGATAAAATCGCAATTGTCTCACGATTTACAAATTGTTGGAAACATTTGGGATATTGTAAGTAATCAACTAAACAAAAAATATAACATTGGCCTAGTGGTTTTTGGATATTTTACTGCAAAAATCCTACATATTTTGATTTCATGTTGACTTTAAACCAATATGGGATATGTTGGCATAAAGTGTTCAACAGTTGTCCATATTGCATTGGAATTAAAAGGCAGAGGTTGAGGTTAAGATTAGTGAATAATCAGGTGTACATTTTCCTCCAAACCATCTAGAGAAAATACAAACTGCATGCCTCTATTTTCATAATGTAACACTTTTTCTTTGCTACGCATTCATATTCTCTGTGCTTCCATCAACTCATCTTGCATTCTCTAATCACCCCCGTGATGCCTTTCTCCTGACCCATCACCTCTGCAAAATTAAAGTCCCCCTTTTCCATTTCCCTGGGCAGGTGTCATCAGGCATAGAGAGGGCATGGCAATCGTCAGGGTGGTACTGTTTGATTTGATTGTCTTCTGGATTGATTTGAACGCATGCAGGAGTTCAAGTGTGATCCAGGGGCTCATCTTGCCATGTCGTGTGAAGTTTGTCTGCTGGAAATCATAGTGTCAGGGCAGACGTCCCCCTCAGGGGCTGGAAGCAGATGCATAGTGCGGCCCTGGTGGGGAATATTGATGGGAAATGAGTGTATGCATGTGGAAGAGATGGATATCAGTGTATAAAAAAAATATCATGGCTGTGCTGCAAAAATCAAATTGAAGATTTGGCTTCCTTTCAGTTCATGAGTGTGAACTGGTCTCTCTCATTCTATCTGTCTCTTGTTCTGTCTATCGGTCTTGACAGAACATAATTTTCTATCTATCTATCTATCTATCTATCTATCTATCTATCTATCTATCTATCTATCTATCTATCTATCTATCTATCTATATCTATCTATCTATCTATCTATCTATCTATCTATCTATCTATATCTCTGTCTATCATTCTATCTATCTCTCTGTCTCATTTTATCTTATTTTTTATCATAATTTTAATCACTTAATTTTCTGTGCTTTTCTGGTTTAAAATGTATGAATTTCAATTAATTTTAAATATACTTGCATTCAAATGTATGCATCTTGTTTGTGACCTCAAATTAATTTCAAATTTACAAACTGAATTGGAATTTAAAGGCATTCTCAATTCAATTCGGAGTGGTGCACAACTCAGGCAAATGTGTTTAATTCAAGGATGTGGATACTGATCGCATACATGACAAGTAACAAATAAGTGTGTGAATGCTGCGGTTAGAAGAAAAGGATGACTTGAGAGTAGCTCCACATGACAGGGGTTATCTGCAGTACAAGTGTTATCTATCAAATCAGACACGGGAGCTGCTGGATGTAATCTGAACGGTTTATTATTGCAGATACTCAAACAGCAAACATCAAAGCAAGTGTAGTGTCTTCTATCCAAACCTCTCCTACTTTAGTACACTTGTGCGTGCTGATTAATTGTAGGATGTGCAGCCACCGGTTTGACGGGAATGTAAATTTTGGGCTTAGTCTATCTGGGAGAGCTGCAGGTTAGTGTGATGTATGTCTGCGCTGGAGGTCTCTGTCCAGGGCCGACGCCACATATCAAAAGAACAACTGACTCTGTTCCTCACTATAGTCTGTTCTGGGCTCCTTCAGAGCACTTTTGTTGAAAACATCATTGCTTAAGAGCTTACTGTCCTTAATATTTTATCATATTCTGTCTCCTGTGCATTCCTCTTTAATCTCCTCCTCTCCTCCTTTCTCGCAGTTTAATGCAAGCTTCAGAAAATACACAGACATACACTTGCCACAAAATGTATTTAAACACTTATGTTTAAAAGTATATAAATGTCATCGAACTGCATAAGAAAATATCACACATGTGCCATTTATTTTTGTCAGTAAATAACAAAGTTAATTTTCTTTTTCTCAAACAAAGCAATTTTATGGCATTAGGAAAACTTATTTTATTAATAAAATTAGCTCGGGTACAGACAGAAGGTGTAACAGTGTATACGTGCAACAAAGCAAACACAAACACTAAAAACAACCGACAAACACAGAGTGAATGGTGATGAACTAAATAATGAGCAGCTGTGATGATTAGTGTCCATGGGAACAGATGAGTGGCGGGAAACAAAGACAAAGAACACATGTGACTGATGAAAACAAACTAAATGTCCATGAAAACTATATTAAGAGCAACCACAACTGAATAAGTGTGACAATTGCCAGCAAATAGCTAATTCAATTTTGGTCTTTTTTCTCTCACAAACAGCATTTTAGTGATATAAGAACATTTGAAATATTGTGCAG
Organism: Chrosomus eos; assembly: GCA_036326025.1. Lineage (NCBI taxonomy): Eukaryota > Metazoa > Chordata > Actinopteri > Cypriniformes > Leuciscidae > Chrosomus > Chrosomus eos. The sequence goes on along the minus strand of CM070826.1, from coordinate 20,906,074 downwards.
GAGTCATATGGACCACCTTTATTGTGCCATTTGTCAGGCTCAGAAAAGTGAGGTTAATTGTCAAATACTTTTCTGAGCCACGGTTCACATCAAATACAACCCATCCTGCTGTTTCCTCTGTCATGTCAGGTTTCATTCTTTGGACAGTGTTTCTCAGCTCTCATGTTATTGATATAAGTTATTGGCTTCCTTGTAGTTTTTGGCACAACCAAATGGGTGATAAACCAGATATTAAAAAGGAGTCAAGTAAATCTTTTCCTGGAGAAAAGCAAATCTCAGGAGTATCATAACATTCTGGGTGATGTATTGGAAGCAGTGAAGTTATAATAGCTGAACAATCACATTGAAAACATATTTTATCCCTCTAATAACAGACAGATTGTAGGACTGCAGACTGACTTCTGCACACAGACACATTCACAAGTGACTATATTAATATATATCCACTAAAGTAAAGGTCATCAGCCCTCAAAATACCTGGAAAAGAGAAAAATCCCTCTGCCGCCTCTTTTATTTTCTGTTTGATATGTATTCACCGAATACTCTTTCCGAGTCTCTGACCTTATCTGAGATGTGGGCCGCTGACGCTGATGCAGAGCAAATTCATTTTTGGAGAAGCATGCTCTAATATGTTAAGTTAATTCCAGTTAAATGTCAAATGCACTAGCGGTTAGGGTTGTGCAGCTACCTCTGCGCTCCTCTAAACAATCTAGACTATGTAAAGCAACGCTGATATTGATCGTTCTTTGTAACTTAACCTTTGACTCCATTGAATGACTGATTTGTGGGATGAAATTGTTTCGGTGCCCTTTGCTGTTGTTTAAAATGCGCAGCAACGTGGTTTTGGCGTGCGTCATTTTGACCCATTTGAACCTGTAAGCAACATGCTAATTCAAAAACGTTTCCAGTCCAGCATGATGTTGACAAACTGCTGTCTCACTGTTTGTGTTTTCCGGGAAATTTTGAAGCAGGTTAAGTGGCATGGGAGAGCAGGGGTGCTTGTAACACTTTTTTTTTTTGTCTAACTGAATAATAACCCTGGGAGATTTGGTTCTTGGTTTTTTAACACCAATTTAACAGTAGTTATAGTACCTCTGTCTGCTACACATATCAGTAGATGTATGAGATATTATATAGATTTATATCAGTATAATATATTTTGTTTGCTTCAATTGAATGTTTATCATGAGCAGCGCCAGCATCACCTTGGATGATGTTCAACTGTGTTTGTGTGACATCATATGCCTATATGATAATTGAGTTGCATTAAATTTGAGTTGTAGTTTTTGCTTGGAATTCTGACTTCAAGTGTTGTTCTTTTGGACTTTTCCAACTAACCAGGAGGATGTATAAAATATTAATATTATAATAGTGATAAACACTTTTACAAACAACATGTTTGACATGTTTTTCAGCAAGTATTACTTTCTGGCTGCTATTTCAGCTGGAACAGGCTTAAGATTTTCACTTTCAAGCTTATTTTCAGCTTGATGTTATCTCCCAAAAATGACACTGCAAATGCATCAGTTTATACAGACTCCAACTACAGCCTTTTTCAGAATGTTTACTGAAATGTTTCATTCTGTGTTGTTCCTTATTATGCATTGTGCTTTTTATAGTGCTGTAGGTTGGTTACTCTGTACCATTACCATTACACTTTTATGGTAGCCTAGAAATCTAGACCAAGGGTTCTTAACCTTTTTTATGTCGGGACCCAAATTTTACAGTACAAACTGGCCCAGGGCCCATTCAAATATTAGCACTGAATTGGTTTATTGATCTCACCCTTGGTTTGATTTGCATTCAATAACTAAATGAAATCCACTTGCAGTTTAACAGTTTATTATTCATATGTATGTAAACCTGCACATACAACAAGATGCCAAACACACAACAATTCATGGAACAAATCAATCTGCATCAAGAACAAATTTAAAGGCTCAAGTCAGGCATATTACAGTTTTTTTCAATTGCTTACACACTAAAATTAAAACTTTCCCACTATTAGCAAAACCTTACACTCAAGGAGCAAAACACCAGTCTAGATTTGCACAATTGTAAGCACGTTGTCAGCTTCACCCTTTTTGCAAAACATTACACACAGTGATTTGTAAAACTCTACACACATGTTCACACCTTAGACACAGATAAGGATTGTGAGGTTACTTCCTTGTCATTACAAAGCCCCGGATTGCCATTGACCACACTAATGAACGAATTGGATATTCACATCCACCAGGTGTGGAAGCACACATGTGCTAATTTGAAAACACAGCACTCAGGTGTGCTATAAAAGGCAGCAGGTGAGTTCACATGTCTTCAATGGAAGGAGCTAGAAGAAGAAGAAGAAGAAGAAGAGAAGAAGAAGAAGAAGAAGAAGAAGAAGAAGAAGAAGAAGAAGAAGAAGAAGGGAGAATAAGAGGGGGAGATAGAGGGGGAGAAGAAGGAGATAGAGGAAGAGGAGAAGGAGATAGAGGAAGAGGAGAAGGAGGTAGAGGAAGAGGCCTAGGTAGAGGAAGAGGAGAAGGAGGTAGAGGAAGAGGCCTAGGTAGAGGAAGAGGAGAAGGAGGTAGAGGAAGAGGAGAAGGAGGTAGAGGAAGAGGCCTAGGTAGAGGAAGAGGAGAAGGAGGTAGAGGAAGAGGCCTAGGTAGAGGAAGAGGTAGAGAAAGACTTGAAGAGTTGAGAGAACCTGAACAAAGAAGACGAGGACCAAATTTGACTCAAGAAATCCGTGCAACACTTATTGACCATGTTATCAACAATGGACTGACACTGATGGAAGCTGGACAAAGAGTTCAACCAAATCTCTGGTTGATACTGTAACTGAATAGTTACTGTATTCTTGTTGCTTTTGACTCTTTTCTTCAGAGTCAAACTGTATGTACTTCATGCAGTCATTTTTATTTGTCTACAGATTTTATTTTTTTCATTGATTTCATTGTTGGTTGATTACTGTAACTGATTATGGTAAAAAAAAAACTGTAAATAAATACTTGAAATATGAGTCTGCAGAAATCAGTGTTGTACAGTGCTTGGTAAGTTTGTAGTAGGCCTATTTGTGTACATTCTCCCTATATCTCAAACTAATCATGAAGAATGTTGTGGGTTTGTCACTATTTTTTTTTCCATCTAAATTATCCCTTACATAACAATGTCTGGCCAAAAATCTAGTACATGCTATTTCCTAAAAATAATTTTTTTTACAAATGTGTTTTTTATTTATCACAGCAGTGTGAAACTGGCTGCAATAGTGTCTGATTATTGAGGACTGTGTTGGTTAAATGAAAACTAATAGCATTTTTACAAATATGTGTATATCTTTTGACTTAAGTGTGTATGTTTTGACAGAAGTGTGTTATTTTGCAAACAATCTAGGAATTATGCCAATTGAGTGTGGTGTTTGGATAATTGTGATTATATTTTGAAAAAAAGAACCCGGTTTTCAAAATTGCGTGTAAACAATTGAAAAAAACTGTAACACAAAAATCAGTTAGATTTGACAAAATTTTTCTTACAAAAAAAATAAAAATGTATATTAAAAACAATAAAATGTGTTGCTAAAAATAAATAAATTAAAAATAATATTTTTCAAATTAAATAAATAAGTTGTAAATGAAAATTGAAATAAAGTGCAAATGAAAAAATATAGCTTTATAATCTGCTAAATAATTTAATAGAACCTGAAGTTGCTCTTCATATCTGTGATAAATGAACAATAACAGTCACAACAGTCCAATTTGAACAAGCTACAACTCCCATGTCCCCCTCTTAATGAAATGCAGCAGCTTCTCCGATCATCTCACGGCACATATCCACAGCGGATAAAAACAACTCCTCCGCTATCGTGAATGTCGCACACCGGACGAGAAGCGCATCGCCGCGCCGCGTCTATGACAACTCGAGGCAGTGGCGTAACTATCGGTAAGCAGGGTACGCGGTTGCTTACGGGCCCGGACCAATCAGGGGCCCGCGTGACTGGAAGATATTGATTGACAGCCGGGCCCCCCTATCGCATATTACTACTTTATTTTGATCGCATTTTACTTTATCACGATTTTATTTTAAATAAATAATGACAACAACATATTTTACTAATCATGTGTGAAACGAACAATCATGGATTTTCGTGTAATTTGTTTTGAGCTGGGACTAGGGAATCCCCGGGTCGGCTGTTTAACGTTACACCTGTGCGCCACTTCATGCTTTTCTCAGATCGGATAGCTACTGATTTATCAAAACGATTCCATTTACAGCTGGTCACATAAATGTGTTTTTTGCAAAACAGATATAAATCCGGTCTTCGATTCCCGCGCTATATGCAGATTTAATAGAATTCACACCGAAAGCAGCATTTTATTGATCATCAGCTAAAATTTCAAAATCAAAAACCGCAATTAGAGAGATTGGCAACAGCACTGGTAAGATCATTCCGTTTTAATGAAGATTATTGTGTGTTAAGCGTCTGCGACTTACTTTCACTTTGATTTGCGATAGTTTGCACGTTGGCTTGATGATTTTGCTCATCTGCTGTGATGCGTGTTGCAGTTGCGCGCGCCGACGTCATATCCGACTATAACATGACATATAGCCTATAACACGCTCTCACACATTTATTTTTTTAGCATTTTTAGAGGAGTTAAATTTACACATGTGGTTTCAACAACCAGAAGCATTTATACTTGTCCAGTTTCGTCTGGAATGCGGCCCAGACCTCCTCCTGAAGTGGTTTGAGCGATCGGATTCAAATCCATCTCGAATGCATTTTGACGGGCATGCATTTACACCTGGTCTTTTCACGATCGGATAGCTATACGATCACAGAAAAAGCATGAAGTGGCCAGGTGTAAACAGTTCCTTGCGTATTGCATGCAAAAGCCTACTCGTGGACATTGCGTCATCACGTGTAGTAGGGGGGCCCGCCTTGATAATCCTGCATACGTTGTTGGCTCGTTACGCCACTGACTCGAGGTATCGCACACCGGACGAGAAGCGCCGCGCCGTGTCTATGACAACTCGAGGTATGGCACACCGGACGAGAAGCGCATCGCCGCGTCGCGTCTATGACAACTCGAGGTATCGCACACCGAACGAGAAGCGCCACTCCGCGTCTATGACAACTCGAGGTATCGCACACCGGACGCGCACTTTGTCAGTTTATGGCCAGCATATTGTTATGTTTAAGGACATTATGGAATTAAGATCATGTCTGTACTATATTATGATTGTTCTGTACAATTAAATACAATCGTTGCTTAGTCTGCAGTCTGAACACTTTACCTCAGAGCGTCCGTTAACTGAATGAATTGAGAAAATCACCTGAAAATCCGATAACATCAGCAATTTTCATCCAACCAGCTGTTTTCTGTAAATGAATGTAAAACTAAATGTATATTGCAGGCAGCATAGGGTGAAGTATGTACATTAATAACGATGTGAGACAAACGACTGAGTGTCTTCTTCTGCTTAATGGCGTTTGTTAAACCACTAACTGAGGCATTACTGGTGCTAGTGGTGGGATGGTGTATTGTAACTGTCTCGTGGATAACAGTGGTCATTCGGGTGTCTTCAATTGATAACTTGTTTGGTCCCGCGGCCCTCGCGGCCCACAGGTGAAAAACGTAAAGTTTTTTTGCGGCCCCCCAGGTGGTGCTCACGACCCTAGCGTGGGCCGCGGCCCTATGGTTAAAAATAGGTGATCTAGATGCACCCTAGCGGCAGCAAAAATTATTTTGCAGCAAAGTGTGGTCTAGCAACTCTCCATAGACTTTTGATCTGGAAAAACCAAATACTGGTCAGGCCAATCACATCGTGTATAGAGTCGGCGGGCGGGCTTAAGACGACAGAGTTGCGACAGTTCACTGCTACATGAAAACAAAGAATGGCTGCTGCTGGCGAACAGCTGTCTTTCGATTTGGCTTTGGCCGCGACTTTGCATGATTTGAAGTTAAGCTTTTCTTTGAAACAAGAACAAAGAACGGCACTTGAGTCATTTTAAAAAAAAAAAACAAGATGTGTTCGGAGTTTTGCCGACTGGATACGGTAAAAGTCTGATATATCGGCACCTTCTTCGTTGCTCTGGTTGGTTGTAGCGCTATCCAATTGCGTGTAGAGAGAATTTGAAAGACAACCTTTTATCCCGTCCCTCGGATTGAGGTATGCCAATTGTGAGTTCCCAGACCTAACATCTGATGTAGGTCTGGCTTGCCAGGCTTCTTTTATGGTTCTCTGTACCAATTCCGGTACCACAGCAAAATCTGTTGGAACTATTTTTTAATTTTATTTAACAAAAAAAAAAATGAAGAATTTTTTTTAAAAATTAAATTTAATGAGTTTATTATTTATGATGGTAATCATAAGTAGCCTAAATATATATATATATATATATATATATGAAGAGTTCAGATGCAAAAGCCTCTAAATGCCATCTGAAATTTTCTTCTAAAATGATAATTTTTATCAAGCTCGTATATTTAAATTCAGTAATTTCACTTAAATGACAATTAATGGGTAATTTTCCTTGCAATTTAAATGAAATTATTGAACTTACATATACGAGCTTGATAAAAATTAGCATTTTAGAAGAAAATTTCAGATGGCATTTAGAGGCTTTTGCATCTGACTACTCTTCATATATATATATATATATATATATATATATATATATATATATATATATATATATATATATATATATATATATATATATATATATATAATATATATATATATATACATTGAAGGCTATGCTGTTTAAAAATAAACATTGTTTATAAAAAGATCAAGTGAATAATAAGTGGTTGTTTGGGGTCAAAATGCATTGCGACGTTCGTCTGTTATACAGTTATAGGACAACTTAGTTTGAATAAACAAGCAGACACTGATTAGCTACTTGCACTACGTTTCTTTAAAATTAACAGTAAGACTACTAGAAGTGAATGTGCTTTCCATTAAATGAATCACACACAGTAAACAAATCCTTAACAAACAAAAACGTTGCAATGAACTTAGCAATTTAGACGCGCAAACTGTGCGGTGCGGTGAGACGTACATGCTTGGGCAGATTCGGCTTGAAGTCGTTCATCCTCGGATGCGGCGCCACGCACACTGTTACAAAAACAGCCATGCACACAGCCAAGCGAAATGGGTCTTGCGCACCCAACACGTCATTTTCGCGCTCGTGAGGACGCGTCGAGTATAAACAAGGCTTCACTCCGTGTCAGCACGCGCTCTGATCAGTAAAGGTGCACAGACTTCACCGAATCATCTCCAGCAGTAGCAGCCTCCGAAGCACCACTAACTCTGCCTCCGTTTCCCTCGTAAGCTGATATTAGTATTTAAACATTATCTATGATAAAAATGTTTTTGTAAAAAATATTTTAATAACACGGTTTTGGCTTTTATATAGTTCTAATGACGGTGTTCCACTATAACCGTCGGTCTCACGGTTATATAATAACCGTCACACCCCTATTTATTCAAAAATCTTACATATTGTAACTTTAAATAACCTATAATAGTGCAGCCCATATGCCTACTGTATATATAATAGTTATTAATATTATTACTTTTTTGTGCATTGTAGCACATGCATGCATTTGTACAACAAAACTCAAAAAAATGTAAATACTGTAATACAAACACTTACAGTACCCCAAAGTAAACACGTGGATCTCTACTCACATCCATGAAAATACATATTTATGGATGAAGGTACTCAAGAACCTGTTTCCGTCCTTGTCTCTATAGATCTCTTGCTCTCCATTATTATTATCTTTTTTCGCCATTATTCCTCTTTCCAGTTTTCCTCCCACCCTGTTCTCTCCTCCCAGTCACTCACCCTGTTATCGTTGGAAGCACAAGGCCTGTTTTTGTGACCAACAGAGTCGGATGGAATTTTGGCGGCCATTCACTCCAAACACACAAGGCCTTGGCGCATGTAATTGATGCTCAGTAAACGCCATCCAGAAAAGAAAAAGCGCAGAGCAGCACAGTGCCGGTAAGAGAGGAGGAGCAGGGAGGTTAGCTCCCAGATGGTTGACTTGTCTTTCATCATTTCCCCTTTTATTTTGGAAATCCTTTTTGTCGTGACAAACAGTGGACAGAATTGACGCGGGTTTGTGATATGTGTGTTTATGTGACATTAGAGTTGCTTCGCTGCCCTCGTTTGTTACGTGGGCCGTCTGCTAGTGCATCGCTCTGTCGGGTTTTTCGGAGCTTCCAGATGTTCTTTGTAGAAGGTGTCCACAGGCGTGACAGGCTGCGGCCATTGTTTGTTGTGCAGAAACTTCAAAGCATTCTTCTTTAGAGTCTGAGATGGACAGCATATGCCAGCATTGCCCTTGAATGATATGTAAGATTTGAGGATGGAAGCAGGATAAAGCTTGAAAGAGAGATGATATGGCTATTTTAATACTATTATACAGATGTCAGCTGTAATCAAGTAATGTAGTTCTAGGTACCATTGTCTACATAATAGTTCACCAAAATTGAAAATCCTGTCATTAAATACTCATCCTCATGTTTTCCATGCAATTAATGGAGACTGAAGCTTCTGTCAAACCTCAAAATACTTACTTGTTTTTGATTGTATTGGTACTTTTGTATCCTTTATGAAAACACTGAAAAGAGCAACATATGTGGTTTGCACTTTTAAGAAAAATTATATAAATCTGAATCACAGTTTTTAGACTTAATATACTGTAGACTTAATATACTGTATTTACTTTTCAGTCTGAAACACCATTACAAACTAATAAAAGTATGCATATTCAAAGCACTTTTGCCTTCGAATGTCTAAATCAATCAACATGTAAAGACATTTAATAGCTGGTAGGACAAAATGAGAGGCCTGACTGACCCTGCTGACCTGTATTCATTGAGCCATGTTTCACAGAACTGGAACCGTGTCAAGCGTATTAGCATAATCAAATGAGAATCTTTCTTTATTATGATAAGTAATTGAATAATTACTTCTTTCGTTCTTACTTTGAGCCTATTGACCCCCATTAACATTGACTCTTGAGACAGTAAGAGTCATTTTTATCTTACTGACAATGGGCTCTACTAATCCTGCAATTACAACAATGTTAATCACTCTCTCTCGCTCACGAAACACACACACACACACACACGCACAAACGAACAAATTGAGAGGAAGTGGATGTTGACAGCTCTCTTAGCCCCTGATATTTAAACAAACTTAAAGAGCTTATACACACGCACGTATACGCATGCATGCAAAACACACACACACACACACACACACACACACACACACACACACACACACACACACACACACACACACACACACACACACACACACACACACACACACACAACTTGCATAAAAGTACCATGGAATACTGTGAATATACCATGCAATATGGATATTGTAATAATTTAGTATCATGATATATATCATCATTGCACAATGGTATAGACCAATTTCGAGCCGACGTCACAATTACGTCACGGCACTAGCTGGAGGCAAAACAAAGGGAAAACTGCTGGCGGCCAATACAAACCAGCACAGATTCGGCTACATAATAAGGAGCTTAAATTGTTATTATTATTATTATTAATTGTCATCTTGTTGTGTTGTTGGGTGCAAGAATCATTGAAAATTGAATATGCTGTATCTGGAATTTATATGCCCTCAGGTCTATAACAACAATATTATTTATTTGTTTATAATATTTAAAAAGTGATTACACGCATATATACACATTTGGGTTCACATTAAACACATGGGGTTCAAAATCAAATTTAAATCTGGAATTAAATAAAGTTTAAAGATAAGATAAATTATTAAAGATACAAAATTCTGCTTTTTCTGCACAGTAGTTACATTTGAGACAGTTATAATATGAACTCTGTTGAATCATTCTCAAATCATGTTGGAGAAAAAGATCATCAGGTTTTACAAAAACCTTTGGAATTGACGTTTATTATTCAGGTTAACTCTCTCTCAAATTATTATTTAGCTATTATTTAGCTATATAGTTGACTTTTGCGCCCCACTGTTTGTGCATTACAATGAATAAATAAGCTGTATAACTATGTGGGAGGTACACGTCAGACTTTTTTTCCACCCTCAAATCAGAAACTCACTGATGTATGTGGCGTAAGCAGGATTTGTCTCCATTCTTCAGGGAGAGGCTTCGTCTCCATCTCAATTAGTATTGGAGAGACTGAGAAGCAGTGTTTTGAGAGGGAGACATCTTTATTCATGTGTGCATCAATGTGATTGGCATGGCCTCCAGACCTGATTTCTCTCTGCTCAGGAAGCCAGCCAGATGTTATTGATATTCACAAATGTCTGAAATTTGCATCTGAATACTTTCTTTGCCCAGACCAATATTACGACAGGAACGAGAGCCGTGGCACTAGGTTCAAGGTGAGAAGGGATCAGAGAACAACCGGATGTGCGCTTTGTTTAATGTGAGTAAACTGTGTCTAAGTGTATTTCCTGTGGCATCTCTAATCCTTGCTTATGTGCATGTGTAAAAGGGTTATTTTGTTTATTTGGGTACAAGCGGTGCATTTGTAAATGTGTCTAAATTCATATCATATGTATGCAACGATGTTAACTGTGCATTCTTTATTATTCTTTAAGATGGATGAGTTGTCTTATGAATGTGTATAGATAGATACATGGATGGATCCATTTATTGTGATTTCATAGTTTCAAAGATGGATCACACACACACACACACACACACACAACACACACACACACACACACAACACACACACACACACACACACACACACACACACACCACACACCACACAACAACAAACAAACACACTACCTTGGTGAATAAATAAATAAAATGGGCCAAGACTAAAATGGTAAAATATACAGTCTTTTAATGGTTGGAACCATTAATCACAAATTAAACCCTAGTGATGTTTAGTTCTTGAATAAATCATTATTTTTGAGCCGGTTCATAGGAAGTAACCAGTTGAGCTCGTTCAGAAATTGAACTGAATCGAACTTTAGTTCAAGATTGATGTCGCAAGACGCACAGCCGAAGTTGCACGTCCCACTCAAAAAGAAATGAATGAGCCGGTTCAACTGACTGACAAAGTTTGCAGAGGATTAGCAAGGATTCTAATGTGTTGACGATACATATTTATGCATGTCTGTAATGTGGGCTGTAGGTGCGAAACTTTTAGGAATCTTATCCAAGATTAAGCCAACTCAATATTGGTCATATCCGACATAAAGGATCCGCAAATTAAACTGTGACCACAAACACCATTTACTTAAGTGAATGTATGGCAATAATCAGCATTCACACAAATACCTTTTTATTTGAATGTTTCAATATGCTTTGAATGCTTTATTGATATAACATGACACTGAGTTGTTAGAAAATAATTTTATAGTGACATCATTGTGTGATGACGCAAGTAACCGATTAATCGTTTTTTTTTTTTTTTAACCGGTTCATTGAAACAAAATGTTGTAAAGAACCGGTTTGCGGAAATTAATTTGACTTTATAGATGGTTGTGCGTGAAAATCCCAGATCACCAGTTTCTGAAATCCTCAGACCAGCCCGTCTGGCACCAACAACCATGCTGTTTTCTAAGTCACCTTTCTTTTCCATCCTGATGCCAAGTTTGAACACCAGCGTCTTGACCATATCTGACTAAATGCATTGAGTTGCTGCCATGATTGGCTTATTAGATATTTGCTTTAACAAACAGTTGAACTGGTGTACCTAATAAAGTGGCTGGTTAGTGGATATATATCTCACACACCCACACTATGTATTTGTTTATGGTTTGTCTAAAGTTCAGTTGAATTTGTTCTAGACCATTAGATTTGATGTCATGGTGCCTTAGAAGCCTGTCTGAATATAGTTTCCACTTCTTTATTTTTCATAATTTATAACTTCCGTAACACGTACAGAGATCTGTGTTGTTTAGTGATGTGCCTTCTCACAGTCTTCTCAGTAATACTGATGACATGATGCAGCCCACTAATACAGGAAGTGGGGAAATCTGAGCTCTGCCCAATCAGCAATCATGCAAATTGATGATGAGCTGATTGAAGATAGGGGCTGTGCAGATTTTACATAGCACATGAGACAACATGATCAAAGAGTTTTTGATTAAGCAGTAAGTGTGGTTAATGGGAGCTTTTATTGAATTTACCTTTGCGGCACAATGCACTACCAGGAACCTTAATTGCAAATATATTGTGCTGAGCATCAAGAACAGATAACAAGAGGTAATGGTTATTGCTTGTTTAGTTATAGGGCATTGTTTATTATTATTATTATTATGATTATTATGATTATTTAATAGCATAAATAAAATAATTTATATTAAAAAAAAGTGACATAAGATTTGTGTTATATCGTCCACCCCTACTTTGGCCTACCGGTCTGTCATTCTTTTATATTTTGTTACTTTTGTGAGGGACCAAGCAGTCAAGGGCACAGAATGCAGGATTTCCAAACAAAAAAAAAAAATTTATTAAATGCCAAACAAAGTTACAAATTAAATTACTTGAAAACTGAAAAAAATAAAGTCAGGTCTGGGCCCATAAAAGGGTCAACTGAACAGAACCAAACTCTACAGTAATCAAACCAACTAAGCAAACCAAAAAAAAGAACCTTAACCTCCCAAATGTCTCGTGTCATTTTTGAACTTATATAAAACGCATGGGGATTGAACACATGGGGAACTTATATACACAAAGGACTAGTCCATTACACATACACAGGGAATAACATGCCAATAATAACGAGATAGTGCACCCAAACTAGTATTTTATGGCAGAAAATAAAACCGTAAAAATGAACCAAATCTATGTCTGTCATTATTATGAAATACATATATAGCGTGATCTGTAACCAAGGTATCTGCAACAAATGTGTTATCATGAAATACTAAAAATAACATGTAAACCCAGAAAGGACGCATATATGCATGTGTGTTCTCAGTTACCGTCCTTTTGTGTGGCCACGTCATCGACCATCACACCTTGTTGGGCTATATTTTTTTACTTTGTGAAATTTGTTTATCTGTAGTGGTACTATTAGAATTTGTGTGTCTGTGTATAATGTGTGTTTTGTATCAAATGTTCTGCCCAAATGTAGATCCACATTCATAACACATGAAGATAGTTATAACTACTTCAGGACCTGTTCTATGGCCTTTTGGTTAAGCACTTCTGTCAGCACAAGCTACTGTATTGCATGTACAGTCTGTTCAGAAAATCTAAATCCAATAATTGATTGACAGTTCGCTCATTTGTGGATGTATCCAAAGCAACTTACAATCTTGTATCCAACTAAAATCATAAACTTGACATCGATACTGCCATGCTCTACTAATGGAGCTACAGTATTAATTACATGATAATTAATCTATGAATTTATTATTTCATTTGGTGCCTGTTTGAAGGTTGATGTAGGACGGAGCTATTTTGTTTATTGAGATTTAGCTTTAAAAATCTCAACTGACTGCAAACCACCCAATAAGCTATTACTGTTCCACTCAGCACCTACCAAAATATTTAAAAATGAACTATAATTATGTGTAATGGACTTAGTGTAATATTTACAGTTACAAGAGCAAATTAAAAAGTCATGAATATTCCTTTTGGTTCCAGTTTTTCAGCACTCTTAACCACTGAAATTTTTCACGCAGAGCTTATGCATGTGCTTGACCATCAGTCGATGCCAAGCTCATATGACAGAGTCTCTCTCTGACCCGGGGTCAGTTTTTTTAAGCACTTTTGTGAGTTTACGATGTGAACAGTGTCGGCATGCTGCGTTAATCTTGTGTTTTCTCAGCAGTGTGTGCCAATGTTAACATTAATCCTGATTAATCCTCATTACCCCTAAAAGTGTTGTACCATAACCCCTCTGCCCTGCCCAACCAGACACGTCCATCAAACCCTGGTGCCGTTCCTTCCCTTCGATCTCCTGCGCTGAACATCGCCAGCTAATCAGCTAGCATAAATAAACCGCTCGGCCAGCTCCTAGCCCCAACTATTTCCTCAAGGAGCAAAGCTGTTCAAATGAAAGGAATGGATTTGTATTCCTCTCCAAGTAAATGGAGAAACTGCAGTGTTTGATATCTGCCTCTTATTTGAAAGAAGTACTGTAGATCCATTTATTTCGTAGATTATTATTTTTTTTTTTTTTGCACTTAAAAAATATATTAAATAAAACTCTCTGGATACAACAACATCATTGAGGAATGGGAGGTGAGGGGAAATCTTACAAAGGTTTACCAAACTTCAGCTTACTGGAATGCACTTCATTGAAGCTGTGGAATGCCTCATATCCCTCTACGCCCTCCCATCACTCTCTCCTCCCTCTCTTATTTTCTCTGTTCCGCTTGGCTTCCATTAATATAAGGCCCATCTGGCTTACCAGGGGATATTTAAACAGAAACCCCATCAAGGGGTTCAGTCAAAACCATATGCCGCTGCTTCTACTGTACACAGTGGAAGAGGAAAAGCGTTTAATCAATTGTGATTGAGAGGTTAAAAACCTGTGTGTTCAGCGTCTACCTGCAATCGTTGGAAGACACGGACATATTTGCTGTCAAACTGACTGGGACGTGAAAAGTCTTTGAGATTTGGTTCTGTTATTATGGTTATGACGTTTCCTTAGAGAGTCTTTGAGTTTAACATTCAATGAAGAAGCTATTGTTAAGTGGAAATTTAAGAGGATAGTTCACCCAAACATAAAAATGCTGTCATCATTTACTCACCCTCGTCTCATTTCAAATCTGTATGACTTTCATTTTATCTGTGGAACACAAATTAACAAATTTTTAAAAACTGTTTTGTCCATACAGTATAAGTCAATGGGGTCCAACATTTTGTCCGATGTTGACTTTCAGAGTATAAGAAAATTAAATAAAATAAATGTTCCAGAGATGAAAGTAAGTCACAGCTTTGGAAGGAAATGAGGGCAGTACATGATTTTGGTGAAGTATCCTTTTAAAATGAGTAATACGAGTTCATAGTCATATACTGGACAACTTTTCGTTTCTATAGTATAGAGTGTTGAAGAGGGTGAGGAAACTGACTGCACTCACCCCCTGACAGAGAGTTGAGGGTTATTTTGCCCCATGCAGCAAGTTGGAGACCATATGGAATATGTTTTTCTAGAGGCAGTTGTAAGAGTCACCTCATTTAGAGTCCCCGCCCGCAAAGTATGTTGAGAAAACCAAGACATTTTCAGTCTGGCATCTAGGACAGTGGTTGTCAACCTTTTTTACTCAAAGGTTTGTACACAATATTCAAAGACCCCCCATATAAGGTAAGATATTTCAATTGCATTTCTGCTGCAATTATGCCAAATACTATATTCAGCTTGTATTCAACCTTTTTTGTTCATTCAAACCACAGTTCATTTTGTGATTCTAGAAATTTCCCAAAACCGTACACTGCCATTCAAAAGTATGGTGTCTGTACAATTGTTCATGTAGTATGCTCACTATGAGCATATGTCCATACTACATATGTAGTGTGTATGTACATACTCTGCATGTATTTGATCAGTAATATTGAGAAATATTTTTTCACTTTTGTTTTATTTGTCGGTTACTCTATTGTCCAGAAGCATACAAATGCAATATTATTACATTTTAAAATTATTTTTTTAAATGTAAACTTTAATTTTTTTAATAGAATGTTTATTTATATAAACAGACATATGTTGTAACTTTATATATGTCTTTACAATCACTTTTGATAAACTAATGCGTCATTGCTCAATAAAAGTATACATCAAAAAATTAAATAAAAAAAATAATCTTACTGACTCGAAACTTTAACTTAGGCATGTGAGAATTTCTCTCCCTGCACCTAACAGACATAGAACCATGTCCAACATGCAGCCTGGCTTCAGAGATAAGAGTTCTACTGTCAAATGCCAGACTGGACAGGTCATGGTGGACCATGGTCTCTTCAAACATCAGACAGGGGTATGTGTGCTCCATTTCCATTCGGAGATCTTGAGGGTGCACATGTGTGTCCATCAAAGAGACGGTTTGTGTCCAGAAAGCAGTTCGGTAGAAGTGTGACAGTAGCTCTGGCTCTTTCCGTATGACCAGCGGAGATTATCTTTGACTCCAGCGGCGATAAACTCAGACAGGTCTGACTGCTCTCTGTTTTTTATCGTGTTTTCTTCCCCCCCTTTCTTAAGTTATACTATTGGAGGGAAACCATGCAATTTCTAATATTTTGAAAGTTACAGGTATATTGCACCATCATTGGACCATTTTCAGAGGCTGCTTATGAGAAAAAAAATGATAGTGCAAAATACCAATGGGCTCTTTCCATAAATAGGCTACAAAATTGGACATCTTAAATTGTTTTTAGACAAGTAGATTGATTATATATAAAAAATAAATGTTATATATAAAACAATGCTTTACTATTAAAATAATAATAAATAAATGACTATTTTAAAATGGAATTTGTGCTTCTAATGCTTTTGAAAAATGATGGGGCACCATAATGCCCTATTGGTGGAAAGTTTCATTTCCACTTCGGCAATCTGAGCAATTTTTAGTTGACAAACCTTGTGTGTCATTGTCCTGTTGATGCAGTTGTGTCTGTTCGCCCCCGATAACCTTTGACCTGATGCTAGAACAGTCATGCTCACTTCCTGCTCTCTCTATCTCTATCTCTACTTTTATTTCCTGCCCACTGGCATTCCAAATCTTGCTTACAGTGGCTTTGGTCCAGGACACACTGGAACGAAAGTGTTCTGTTCCCAAAATAATGACTCAATACCTTGGTAACAAGAGATTACATTTTAGCTGATTTCTTGAGCTTTTTGGCAACTACAAGCCCAGTGTTGTTTGCAAAAATATGACTAAATATGTTGTTTGTGTGTGTATTCACTGGTGTTCAGGTAACGGCAGCTGTTGTATGTTCTCATACTCCTCATCCGGCTCTACAACATTCTCTCCTCGTTCAAGCCCAGTCCTGTTTCTACTCTAGCACATGGGCATATTTTCTCTGCCATAAAACGCTGAGCTTTATAAATAAACCTCTGATTCTGCTCATCTCTCATGCCGCTGCTCACCACTGTAGTGCCTCCAACACCGGCCACGCGCAATTTCCCCCTGGCTCGCCATAGTCCCCAGAAAACTCGGTTCCTCTGTCTCTTACAACAACAACCTACCTATTTATACTCCCTCTGCTTCAGCTCTTTCATTCCCTGCTTTTCTCCGATCTGTCTTTAAAAGCATTGTGTCAGGTTTCTTTTCTTACTGTTTATTTGTCTCGGCATCCTAGGCCATCCTGGTGAAATTATTGCTGCTCTTTTTTTCTTCTTTTTATAAAGATAGATGGTGGAGTCAGAAGTTTGACGGATGTTCAATCACAACAAATAAAAGCCAGGGAACGCAAATAATAAAAAGAAGTTTGGGATTCCAGCGGGAAATCGGTTTGGACGGTGCAGGTGGCAGTGAGTAAATTGTGTGCGGGATGATATTTCAGCCGAGATCGGTCCTCTTGAAACGCACATGTCAGAAACCATCATTTTGATGCTAAGGTAATCACAGCATTTTTTCTTTAGATATGACGTGCACTATCCGCACCATATGTTAACTGGGGCTTGTCGGATTCTCTGGTAATTTCTTTAATAAATGCCATAAGCAGAGACTGCTAGGCTCACTGTAACCAGCCTCTCTACACCACCTCTCTATGTGGGAGTTTTGTATTGAGCGCAGTCTGTTCAGCTTGGCAAGAGGATGCGGGTGGCTGGCATTTGGAGCTAACCATGCATCTCACCCTATTACAGTAAATGTTACTGTGTCAGGCAAGCAATTCAGCAATAAATAAAGCAGAGCAAACATTATCCGAAAAAATCCAAAACAGGCAGAATGGAAACACCGCCGTTTTATGTCCAGTGATCCCTGAATACATGAGATTCACAGACCAAACAGGAACAAATTAAGAAAATGTGTTGTTTAATTTATAAAAGGTAATTTGTTATTTCTGGTCTGTATTATTCATTATTCTAGTCTCAGCTCTCAACTTTTTTCTTGTTTGAATTTGTTAGTGTTCAACAGGCCAAGTTGACATGAAAGAGCTTTCACAACCCATTTTACTTCATAATTTGAGCTATATTCAACTAAAATAGGATATGGAACAATATGTTTTTCCTCATTGGATATCTTATTTCACTTAGAAATATGTAATGAGATAAGATTTGCACAATAGAGGCAGATTTGAATGCAAGTTTACTAAAACAGTGTTAAGTAGCTAAATAACTTCTATTTACATTTTTTTTCCATTGGGAATTGATTGGATGTTCCATACCAGAATAAAGCCAGACTACAATTTGAGTTTGTTGATACAATGCTAAATATCTATTTGGATTTTGGTTAAGATTATTTTATTATTTTAATACATAATATTAATTGTATCAGTTATATCCTATTTGCTCAAAGTTATTATGTATTGTTCTTTGGAATAACATGCACTGATTAATTGTGCACAGTGAGAAAGCATAAGGGGACAAAAAATAGGGTAATTTGGGCTTTTTTTTATGATTTAAAATCACCCGTCTCATTAATTTCAGGCAGCATGTGAAAAGTAAAAATATATATTTTGGGACTGTGAAAGCATGGTGTACAAGAGGAAGAGGCATTAGGTGAGTGGGATAAAGTTGGGCTAAAGAAACAGATGGAGGGAGATTTAAAAAAAGGAGTTGTGAAAAGAAATGCAGGATACATTGGCAGTACATAACGGCAGTGATCGAATGGCCTGAAATAGACTCAATTTTCCCTCGAGTGTAGAGGACAACCAACTGGACAACCACAGGGTGAGCAGTGTCACCAACTGACTGTATGAGTGCAAATAGTAGGAGAGAGAGAGAGAGAGGAGAGGAGAGAGAGAGAGAGAGAGAGAGAGAGAGGAGAGAGAGAGAGAGAAGAGAGAGAGAGAGAGAGAGAGAGAGAGAGAGAGAGAGAGAGAGGAGGAGAGAGAGAAGAGAAGAGAGAGAGAGAGAGAGAGAGAGAGAGAGAGAGAGAGAGGAGAGAGAGAGAGAGAGAGAGAGAGAGAGATGGTTTGGCAGCAGATCCTGAACGTGTGGCTTTGGTTTGGAATGAGGTAATCTAGGCCATACCACAATCCCATATATTCTCATATTCGTCACCCTCTCTCTCTCTTTCACTGCTTGATCACGCTCATTCCCTATTTTTCTTTATTCATGTTTTCACCCCTGAGCCCTGTTCTTTTCATAAAAGGGGATTATTTTTGTCACAATATGTAATTGTGGCTTAAAACCTCCAAAGTCTATGAGCTGCACTTCCTGTACACAGAGTCTCTCATTAGTCTCCAGTTGGCTGACCTGTTTTTGAATGTCCATGATTTCAGGAGTTATTTCATCTTAACAGATTCCCAGATATACAGTATATGCAGGGGTTAAATTGGGATTTATTAAGTGGGGGTGCTCTCCCTAGGGGGGTTCGGGGGCATGCCCCCCCCCCCCCGGGAATTTTTTTTTTTGAAAAATAAACCATTAAATAGCACTTTCTGGAGAGTTTTGTGCAAAGAAATTGAGAAATTGAGTATTACATGATATGTGAAAAACTGCAAGGTTAAGAGCATTTACTTTGCAACAGGTACTTGATTACACGTTGTATTACCTTGTTATGATATAGTGACCCATACAATGTGCTAAACATAATGTGCAACATGGAGAGACAGTGCAGCATATGACAGTAGCAACAGCTGAGAAGATTTGGGTCTGTGGTGACCAGGTCCACCTCATACAAACTTCCTTCTCCCATTCTCTCTCTTTACTACGAAAACACACACACACACACACACACACACACACACACACACACACACACACACACACACACACACACACACACACACACACACACACACACACACACACACACACACACATAAAAGGCAAAGTTTTGATTTCTGGCTCCAGTGGTTGCCTCATTACACAACCCACGTAAAGTTGATAATTCCGCGAATAACTGCAATTGCAGATTTCGAACAGAGATGGCGAAAACTGCGGACTGCAGCTTTAAGATATAAAAATGATGATAACACTGGTTAGTTTTACAATCAACATTTGAATTTATTTGTGTTTTACCTTTGTAATTTAATTTTGATTTTACATTTAATTTTATACACATTCTTAAAAACAGTACAGAGAACACACATCTATAACTCATCACTCATCTATAACTTCATTACTTCCCACAATGGCTGGTATGCAAACACCTCAGTATTAGTCTGCCTTTTCTTACACGCCAGGTGCTCTGTAACTTTAACATTAATAGAATGTTGATATGATATCAATTAAATCATCTGGTAAGTCTGCTGAGTACATCACTGTAAAGTCTGCTGCCAACTAGGGATGAGATCATTGCCGGTGTAACGGTAAAAATTATGTTAATTATTACAGAGAAATTAATGTAATTCTTAGTATTGTTTCTTGTATGCTGGTGGCTATAATATTTAGTACTGGTAAATAATTTTCATAGTAAGTCAGATGCTTATTATTGTGCATTATTATTTGTTTATATTTTAGAACCACAACCAACTTCACATGTAACCTCAAATACAACTTCATAGTTGACTTCACGTTGGAGTTGTAAATAAATCTTCCTGGATCTCAGCCAGACATATCTGGTTCAAATTCTTTCACAGTGTTTCAGATCGTTTTCAATAGTTTTTACAAGCATATTACCTATATTTTTGTAATATATTAAGCACTGTTACACTTTTTGAAACTAGTTCAGCTTGTGTAGGCCTGTCACTGACAGGCTGTCAGTGCTTTCTGAACATATTGAACACACTTTTAAAAATACCGCAATAATACCGAACACTGTGATAATTTTGATCATTTTCATACTGTCCCATCTCTACTGCCAACATGTTACAGAGCTAGTCATGCTAAAAATGTCTGGAATATCACCCCACCTTTTGAAGAAGTAAGTCAGTTTCCTCTTCTTGGGTGGATATGCTCCACTCATTTCAATTTATCTCTGAAAGTTGGAGAATAAATGGTTGATTTAATTTTCATTAACCACAGAGCTTGGTAACGTTAGCTAAAAGTAACTTAGGTCTAGCAAGTCTTATATTTCTGTAATTCACACAGATCAAATACAAATATGCTGACTGAATAGATTGCTAGTTTATTTTAAGTAGCCAGCTAACGTTAAATTAGCAGTTCTCTTGGCAGTTTGCTGATAATCCGGTATCTGAAGTAAAATGCTCAAAACATCTCCTGAGAAAAATCACATGGTCAACCTAGTCCTGGTTATTTAATTTTGATTTAGTCTTATTTTCCTTACCTTGTCATTCAAGGCCAGGGCACTTTTTTTGACATTTCTGGAACATCCACATCCCGCGCAACCACGGTCTCCCAGGAACATTCATTATTGCTGCGTACATTTATCCGTGTCAGATGCGCATGCGCGAGCGGTTCGCGATCATGGTCGACTGACAACGAGATTAAGCAGCTGAACAAAATTACGGCCGTGTTCCGATTGTTCTCATCTCAGCTCCGCCGAGACAAAATAGACATGCCATTTCAAAAATCTTTCATTTATTGTCAGAAATATGTTTTCAAAAGCATCACTTTCATCAAATTGTATGTGACATAATTTCTAGTAGGCAACTGACTGCAAACGAGCAGGCTTATGTGCCGGGGCTGAGCCCCGGAGAGCCCCGGCCCAATTTAACCACTGAGTATATGTTTTAAAAAGTATGACCACCGAGTTGATTGACCAGAGGTGACCTTCTTTAAATATGCAATTAAGTTGAACCTTTTTAGAGGCAAAGAAAACTTTTAACTTAATTAAATTACTCACCAAATATAAGTATTTTTTATTATTGAATTATTTACTCCATTGCAAATTCACAATTTGTGAATGAATCACTCTTTTTGAGTCACATATTTTTGATGAATTGATTAAGGTCTGGTTCTTAATTTAACTCAATGATTCAATTATCTAGTTGCAGCTATTAATGTCACGAGGACATAATAGTGAATAATAACATCTGATAAGAAATGGTTTTAGTAAACTTAAAAAAATAGTATATGAATCATATGGTCATTTTATTATACTTGTATGGTTTTCTTTTGCCATTTTATAGCTCATCCAAATTCTTTTTATTAAATGAAAGAAAGGAAATGGGCTGGATTTGAAAAAAATATTAATAATGAATAAAAAATGAATCACATTTTTTGTGTTTGGAATGGCATCAAGGTGAGTAAATGCCATAATTGACATTTTTTAGTTTGAACTATTCATTAAATTAATAATTTCCTCTTAGCTTAATTTATCTCCTGGCCTTTAGTTAGTTAACCTTCCTAGCCTGCTTGCAAGCTGCATTGTGGGATGGGTGCAAAGAGCGGAGGGAAATGGGTTATTTTTCTACATTGTGTCCTAGTGAGTAGGCCAAATACACAGTTGCTGGCCGGGTCAGCGTGATATACTTGTTATTGAGAGTGTGTTAGTGTGTGTATGTGAGATGAGTGTGTTTGAGTTTGTTGAATTAAGGGGAAAGAGTCTTGCCCCTCACTTCCTCTCCATACGCCTCCACATGACACTGGACGACCACAGAGAGGAAGAATAAAAGACAGTCTCTTCTGTGTAGAGCCTTTGTGTGTTCATATGTGTGGGTAAAACAGAATATCCAATGGGACTTGGGAGAAATACAAACATAAATTGTGCAATGCTAATTCGGCTGTTAGAGAACATTATGTTTCTGTGTGTATTATTGCATTAGGGAATGACTTTCAGTAAACAGTTTGTGAATGTTTAGATTCGGAATGATTAGAGAATCGACATGTACACAGATGCACCCCAGCATGTCAAATAATGTATCAGATCAACACAGTAGGGTGAATGAGTGCAGCTCACATGCACGTTCTGCACATGTGCACTCTGCAAGTGTCAAGAAGTCATGGTTTCTAATGAAACTGAAAAAGCTTATAACAAAAGATTGTTGTGGTAATACATATTGACTCTCTTAGTTTAACTCTCCACAGTGCTTTTCTAAAGTGGCAACAATATGCGTGTAAAAGGGCACCAGTCAATTACGTATATCTGATACACCCAGCAACGAAAGTATGCGAGTTATTACAGGTCCTCTGCCTAAATTTATTTAAATCTGAATATTAAATTGAGTAGCACTGTAATCTGTATTTCCAGCTAACATCATAATAGTAGCATGGTCTAACTTAAAATAGTCAAAAGTTTGGGGTCAGTAACTTTTTGTTGTTGTTTTAAGAAACTAATACTGTTATTCAGCAAGGATGCATCAAATTGATCTTTGAAAAAAAAAAATATTTTAAATAAATTCTGAATTTTCTATTCATCAAATAATCCCAAAAACTGTATCACAGCGTCTACAAAAATATTAAGCAGCACGACTGTTTTCAACATTAATACTAAAAATAAGAAGAAATGTTTATTAAACAATCAGTTTATTACAATGAATCAACAATTAATTAGAATCAATTGTAAGTAATGTAATGATGCTGAAAATTCAGCTTTGCCATCACAGGAAAAAAGCTACATTTTAAAATATATTTCTCCCTTTATGGTATAGATTGAATTAGACTGAGTAATTAAACACCAGTTTACCTCCTGTTCATCTACAGAGAGTGCATGTCTCATGGCATTCACATCTATACAGATATGTCGGGGGCACTCATAGGACGTAGTCAGTCACCGATAGCTCTACAAATACCAGCACGTTCTCACTTCCAACTTGTCACGTATTGATGCTTGGTCAAGACCCCTCGGCGTCACTTTTTAACGCACAGAGTTTCCTTCTATTGCATAATTTTTCGACATGCAGGGTACTCAATTGCTTTAAGTTATTTTCCTTATGCATCAAGACACATTTAGTTATTTGCATTTGTAAAATTAGAAATGATTTTATTAATATTTGTACTTTTATATTTTGGAGCAACTACGTCCACTCTACTCCTAGCCTAAACCTATCCACTTCTCAACATTATAAAACATAACATGCAAATAAAAGTACAGTCAACAATAGGGATGCACCCCGAAATAAAAATTTTGGGCCGAAACCGAAAATTCTGGATGCACTTAGCTGAAAACCAAAACTGAAAAGTCTTTTTTTTAAATTATGTATTTATTAACAGTATTTTAAATCCGTTTCTTTTTTTTCTTTTTTTTTATAATTGTATTAGACTTTAATTAAATTAAATAATTCTAATGATACTAAATATTCATTTGCTTGGTCAGTGTTTTTGTGGGGTTTGGCTGTTGTGGACTGTAAGGACCTTTTGAAATAACTGAAATCATTTGGGAAGTGATATGGAACTGTAATGAGGTCAAGACCTACCTAGAACTACTTTAGCCGTGCATTTCCCTGAAAATAATTGCACACCTTGGAACGTTCGTCAACCAATCAGATTAGATCATTCAACTTCCCCCTAGTATAATTGTTAAATTACCCAATTTATAATTTCATCATGACGATAACATACCCATGCATCAGTGTATGATGCTAAAGGGAACCCTGTGCATTAAAAAGTGACGCCGAGGGGGTCCTGACCAAGCATCAATATGTGACGAGTTGGGAGTAAAAGCATGTTGCCAAATACTGAAGGTGAATGCCAAACAACATTGTTGTGCCCTTGAAAATGAACACTAGAGTTATTACAAACAAAAATGAGCAGCCCTATGGGTCAGTGTTTGTCTGTCTCCTTCACACATTCTCGGCTGGGTAAAGGGCCGAACCTGACAAAAAGAGTAATGACGCAGCCTAGTGTTAATATGAGCCTTTATCTACACTCATTATTAGCCCTATCTCCACAATGTCAATGTGCTTTTAGTGTTGCCTCTCCTAGCAGGCCTTGCTAATTGACAGATAGCTACAAAAAACAAACGTGTGGTTAAGCCATGTAATACACAAACATTTCCTGTTGCAGATAACTGCCCTGACCTCGTGTTTTGTCTTTTGCCCTCTCATCCACATATACATGCGCTGTCTCACAAAATTCAAAATTACTCTGAGAGGCTCCTTTAATAGCAATGTAAAGTACACAGCGTTGTGGCTTGTGGCCACGTCTGCGGCGTCCCGGCTCTATTAGGCTGTGTTGTGGGGGAAAAAGAAGAAGAATCGATATCATATCAGCATCCAACGGAACACCTGACAGTTCAATTTCACAGGCGTTCTTGAGAATCGATTGCGTTGGAATAGTTTGGGACCCTCTGAAAGGCTGACCGTTGTAGTTAATCTATAGCACCATTAGCACGGGTCACTGCATGCATGGTCGTTAAGACCATACAGAATAACTGACTGCTACATGAAGGCTAGCACCTTTTTGCCAATAGTTTGTTTCTAATCGAGAGAAAGTGCAAATGTGTGGCGTGATGGTTGCTTTTTTGTTTCATAAGCTCTTACAAATCCATTTAACGTCTCAAAATAGAAAAAGAAGCAATTCTGCCACATAATCGTGCTTGAAGTGATAATGGAGGACATGATGATGAAGACAAGACAAATGCTTTCTGAAGACAACTGTCCTTGAATTGTTGCAAAATTTGGGTGTTTCCGATCATAGTTGAATTAGGGGAGACAATGATTTACATCATCTCTCTGAAGTTTTGATAGAACAGAATGACACATTTCCTAATTTTCACAGGCAGGAGCAGACAAAAAGTTGTAGATGAAAAAGCCCTTCACTCATTGATGAAAGTAAACCTTTGTTTAAATAAATGAGAAAAAGAGGGGGTGGTGGGTAAAACGATGCAAGCTGTTGGAACTGAAGCAGATATTTTGAACGAGCACTGCTCTGTACAGGGTATGAAAAACATTATGAACGATCCTTAAAGTGAGTTTACCCAAAAAACATGAAATTATTATGTCATCATTTATTAACTCTAATGTTGAGCAACCAGCAGCAATTTCAGAATTTCTCCTTTATATAGAACAAAGTTTTCAATCTTCAAAAAGGTTGCAAAAGTACCATAAACCTCTCATAAGTGCATGCATTTTTTCCACGTCTTCTGAAGGTAAATTATAGCTTTGTGCAAGAACCATTAGAAATCATTGATCAGTCCAATTCATGAACCAATCATTCAGATCAACATTGAACCAGATCTACTGTTTCACTAAAATTATCTGACCCAAAATAATGATTTGTTCATGAATTGAATATTTCTTCTTCTCTCATGGTATTAAATGCCAATATGTCCAGTGGATAGCAGCTTACATTTCTGCAACTTAAAAAGTTGACAGCTGAATCATAAAATATAAGCCAAAATTATCCTTATTTGTTAAAACTGACTTTATTTTAATGCTGTTAACACTGAGAACGTCTCTTTTGTACTTATCGTCTTTCTGTTGTAACAGTAAAACCTTTCCTGCTCTCGCTCCCCAGAAGTGGTTCTCTCTGCTGGGCTGATGGTGTTTCTCCAGCCTATTAAAACTCCAGACGCAGGGTGTGAAGTTCAGCTCTGTGGCTTTCTTCTTTGAATCAGCACCATATGGGAACGGTTTGAGTCTTTTTAATACTACGAAATAAGGTCTCTGAATCCTATAAAAGAGTCTTGTGGAAATTTGAGTGAAAATTTGCTTATACTGCAGTGGTTTGTAATTGCATGGTCTGTTTGTGTCATGTGGTTAATTTGAATTGTAGCTCTCTAAACATATTAATATTACAAAATGTTGAAAATTTAAAGCAACAGTTATCAAGCCATTTTCCAGAAATGTTAAATGCATGAGCACACACACGTACAACACATAAACGCACTGACGTACTTCTCTAGATGTCCTATCATTACAAAAAAAAGAGTGATTATAAAGTGATTTTCTCACTTTAACCTTGACACTCCCACATAAAGTACAGACACTGCGGCCCTCCACAGGCAGTGGTCTTGATGACATCATTGTGGGATCAGACTTAACTGGAGAGGATGATACCCTCAATAAACCCATCCAGCTGAAAGTTGTAAAAGTCCAGAGAATGCTACAGGCAACGTGGTGCAAGAACCATCAGAGACGAAGAAAACCCTTTACGGGAGAAGCGTGGCTCCAGAGAGGGGTGGGTGTAGGCACTCCTTTAGATCATCCAACTATCCCTCCTGCCAAAATTCCACTCAACCGGAATTCCGATCCCTCACAGAGCTCCGGGAGATCCGGGAACTTGCTATCCGCAGGGCCCAACAGCGGATACGGGGCCTGGGCTGTGAAACCAAATCAGACCGTACTGGACAGATGTGATGGGTTGATGTAGACAGGGTCACTGGTCCATTACAAAATATGCACATCTGTGAGAGTCGTCCAGTGATCCGTCTATTTGATCATCTGAAATCGTTTGACATGAAAAGGCACAACCTCGTGATCTTGGGATTTTATTGTTTGATTAGCATAGCATGTGGTGTTACAACAGCGTAGCATGCAGTCTCACTGTTTAATCTCTAATGACACACACCTGAGGCATGAGCAGAATGAATTTAAGGCTTTTTGTCACTGTCCTCATCCTATTCTTTTTTCTTGATAACTTATAGTTACGATCCAATTCACAGGGTCCCTATGAAGTGTTCACTTGTTCCTACATGCTGAGCAGGAGATAGTTATAGAAGTTCACTTTACTTGATTCAAATTGGTTAATTTGATATGCACTTCAATGGCATCAAACACAATAAAAAATAAATAAATAAGATGTTCAAATTGTGCATTTTGAAGGTGATGGAATTATATATATATATATATATATATATATATTATATATATATATATTATATATATATATATATATATATATATATTATATATAATATATATATACACACACACACACACATATAAAGCACATAAGATGCAACCATTGATGTAGCCATTTGGATTTTTTTTTTAAACAATCCCAAAGACAAATGATCAAAAAGTGTCTCACATTACCTGTATTCACCCCACTGTACTGTATGCCAGTCATGGTCATGATAATGATGTTGTAATGGTTGCATCTTGAGTGCTTTACCTCTGAAAACAATGTAGAATCCACACCTGAGCTGAATTGCACTGAATAATACCACATTTATTTTAGCCAAACTTTGTCTAGGTCTAGTGCTTGATGATTGATGGGTACATTTTCCTCTCCATTTCCCTGTGCATTTTGCAGTGTCTTTCGGATTGAACATACACTCCCTTTGAATTGGAATCTCACTTAAGATGGCAGAATATCCTGTGAAGGCACTATCGAACCCAGTCTCAGAGAAACAGCTGAACTGAATCATCCAATGCGACGTGTTTAAATAACGGCAACATCCCCCCCCCCATCTCACCTCCTGTAGGCAAAAGGCAAACTGTGAGTAATCGCTACTGTTGTTATCCTCTGGTTTCTAATTAAAAAGTCTGTTAGAAACACAGAGCCAAAAGCTAGTGAGATAGCTTGCAAAGTGTAAGTGTGTGTGTGTGTGTGTGTGTGTGTGTGTGTGTGTGTGTGTGTGGTTGTGTGTGTGTGTGTGTGTGTGTGTGTGTGTGTGTGTGTGTGTGTGTGTGTGTGTGTGTGTGTGTGTGTGTGTGTGTGTGTGTGTGTGTGTGTGTGTGTGTGTGTGTGTGTGTGTGTGTGTGTGTGTGTGTGTGTGTGTGATATAAGTACATAAATCTAGCCTGACTGAAACTGCTGCTGTGGGTGCAAATGAATTGAACTGATCACTGAGATGAGTGTAATGATGTGATGAAGGTCGGATTGTATGTGTGTGTCCTATGGGGCTCTTTATGGCTCTAAACAGAGTAATGAGGCCTGTGTTAGAGCCAGAGCTGTGGGACCACACATCCTCACTTCCAAAGATAATTACACTTGCTCTTTTTCCCGATCTCTCATAAAACAGTCATTTATTACATGGATAATTGTTGTAGTAATCAACCTGTTAGTAGCAATTAATACATTATTAGATCCAAATGTTTACTGCTCTTACAGTCAGTCTCTTTATAGTTTTGTTTTAAACTGATGTTACAGCATCTTTGACCTTGATGAAACTGTGAAATATTCTAAATCAGTATGAACAAAAGTGGTGTAATCGTCCAGTGTCTGCTCATTAAAGCAGGACAAATTCTGGTTTGTTTTTGGAGATGATCGTATAGGCCAGACAGTTCTAAGAGCATTGCTTTGGTTTTATGCCTCATTCAGAGTAACACAGAATAATGAGTCTCATATACAGACCCAGAGGAAAATGTTATCACTCGGTGGTTGCTATTTCAGAGCTCAGAAGACTTAAAAGCTTTCAGTTATGTTTCATTTATTAAGCAACAACTTATTCTTACACTGCTCTTCTCTTGAAACAAATGAGAAAATTGTTAACTTACAGTATGACTATTGAGCAGAGCTACAGTATAATGGGATATTGCACTACACACTGCAGAATAGAAACACAAGATATGAACAAAGTTTCCAAAATGAAAGAAAAAAAACCTCACATTTATTTGTATTAAGTAGGGTGAGATTGGGTAAGTTGCCCCCAAAAGAGTAAAGAGTAACAAATTACAGAAACAAAGTAGTGTGTATTTCCTAGTGTTTTCATTATTCAATTTATTAATTTAAAAATGTTATTATCCTTGGAGTTATTATTTTATCAGAATATTTCTATTCAGAAACAGTATATTTGAAGAGTTCAGATGCAAAAGCCTCTAAATGCCATCTGAAATTTTCTTCTAAAATGATCATTTTTATCAAGCTTGTATATTTAAATTCAGTAATTTCACTTAAATGACAATTAATGGGTAATTTTTCTTGCCATTTAAGTGAGATTATTGAACTTAAATATACGAGCTTGATAAAAATGATCATTTTAGAATAAAATTTCAGATGGCATTTAGAGGCTTTTGCATCTGAACTCTTCATTTAATTAGCTATAAATATAGACCTGTAAATAATTCATAGATATAGTGTATTTCAAATTGATCTCATTGCCTTGCATTCTATTACTTGTTTTGTCTGCCATTCACCAATTATTCAAACTAAAAATATATAAATAAAATCATAAATTTACTTTTACTATAGTGGTTTACACTAGTCTATCAACAATTGGAATGAAAACATAGTTTTATTCACCAATAATATTCATATTTTTGTTTTGCATAAATGTGTAGCTTGTTTGGAAACATAATTAGCCAGCAAATAAACAATACTTTTTTTTTTTTAATTGGAAACTTTGTAATCTGAGATTTGTTAAAACTCTACAGGAGACACATGCAATTCCCAAGTTCTTATTTTTAGGTGAAAATATTTAGTTGCTCATTTCTGATGTTTCTTTCCTGTAGTAAAACTCTCCCTCTCTGTATCTGTCTTCAGTCTTCTTCATCCTACTCTCTACCTGCCCATCGAGATCTGTAATGGTCGGCCAGGAAACAAAGTGCACATGACTCCACCACTTGTTGGACGAGGTGAAAGGGAGGGTGATGGGACTGGAGATGTTAAGATGGGAAAGGTGATTGCATTGTGCTGTGGCACAGCTTGTACCAATTTCCTGAGTTAATGGGATATTTTTGCCTCGCTTCCCCTCCGTGTTTTCTTTCGCTCATCTGATTGGGCACTAGCAAAAAAGTTACCAACCTAGCTAAGAAAGATGGACAGTTTACAAAATCGACGGAAGGACTCTCGATGCGTAAACTGTAGTTGATTCTGGGGTACGTGATGGGGGCTTTTGTCAGGTAAAAGTAGATGCAGGTTTGTGATTGACTTGAATGTGTTACACACTTGAAATATAAGACCGTAGACAAGCACGATGTGAAGAAGATGAGGTCAATATTTATTAAATATTAACAATATAAACAATATTTAATATTTATTTGCAAAAATACAACTAACAAAAAATAAAACTTAAAGTTTTTAAATGTAAAAGTTTTGCATGACTTAATATGAACATAATAAAGTGTAATTATTACATGTGTACAGTAATGTGTACAGTTTAAGTTCCCTTTGACTTCCTATGTTATTTTTTTGTCTATACAATATAAGTCAATAGTAACGAAAACTGTTTAGTTACTAACATTCTTTAAAATGTCATCTCTTTTGTTCCACAAAAGAAAGAATATCATGAAGGTTTGGAACAACATGAGGGTGAGTAAATGATGACAGAATTTTCATCATTTAACTAATAATAACGTTAGGTTACTGACGTAAACCCAGTTCTCTGATAACATGAAGTGAGGTATCTCACTTATGGGAACGCCTCTGGCATGACCGATCGCGGAAGCACCAATGACACCACGTCTGCCAAACGTGACTAGACAGACTAATCGTCCCGCCTCCCTGAACATAAACCGCAGCCACCTGCCGTTTCGTCATTCTCCGCCTATCTCTTCTCCGTGCGGGAAAGGCAAGGAGGGTAATGTTGTGAGTGCCTCACTTCATGTTATAAGGAAACTGGGGTTACGTCAGTAACCTAACGTTCTCTTTCTAACATTCGTTCGGTATCTCACCTATGGGATATAGATAACTGTCGTATTGCCGATATGCTGACGAAGCAGACAAATGAAAAAGTGTGTAATATTATCTGAATCACCGCTCAGATAATACCGCTTCACCACGAGGTGGTGCGATTAGAATCATTAAATGTCTGAATTGGCGAACCCTCCGTGATCCGTTGGCTCGATCAGGCTCAAAGCGCATAAAGTAATATGTCCAGTCGTGGGCTAGCGCATCCACACACAACGGTGCATCGTCGCCGGCCAGAGAGAAGAACAGGGGACAATGCGCGTTTTCACGCGATGTGAAGAGATCTATGGCAGCTAGGCCAAATCTTTGAGCATCACAATGAGATAGAAAGAGAACTGCTGTTACAAAGTAGGGGATGAAGAGTGTCAACAAATTATCTCCACTCACAATAAAGAAATAAATTGCTAGGTTTTGTGGGATTTTAGTCAGAGATGGTCTGTTTTTCAGGATGAATGAAGACAAGAGTGGAACATTTATTATTTTGGGAGGGAAATATCAGAAGCAGGGAATGACAGAGTGTGAAAGAGAGTGTGAGAGAACATTGTGTATCCATTTGTGTTTGTGTAAACGCAGCAACCAGACGCTGAGTCACCGTGATGCTGGACTGGACAGTTGTGTCCTTCTGTTCCGTCTCGCATGGTTTACTCTCAGGTTGCTGTAGTGAGTGCCCATGACTCAGGACTACTGCTGTATATCACAAGGGCTCTTCAGCTCACAGTCTTATCAGATGGTTCACCTTGTACATTTGCTATTCTTTAAGACTATTATAGCCTAAAATATAGAGAAAGAAACTGCCTATTGCTTAAAACATTAATGATGGATGTAGCATGATAGACCCTACTTAGGTCTGTTTTTCTCCATCCTCCTATAAACATCTGTTATTATGTTCTTATCCCCTATTACAATTTTAAGGTCACATTTACCATTTTTCTATTAATTTTGCAGGCAAAATGCCATAATTTCAATAGGAATCCATAGGATTGAGATTTTCATGTGAGGGGGAAAGATGCCGTTTTGCAATAGATTCAAGCTGGTTACGCAAATTTGCTGTTTACCAACTGAAAGCTGCTTGGTTTGGAAGTTTTTGTCTGAAAAGTGCCTCAAACATTGCAACTTCATTGATCATAGACAATTTTCCTTTTTTGCCCATAAAATTTTGCTAATGTGACAACATTGAGATCAGCTGATAGTGACTCTCAGCTGTAGTGAGATATCCACTATTATTTCAACCTTAAAAATGTTAGTTTTTAAGTATACAAACTCATGACCTCAACACTGATTGGCTGTTTGTTTTTTTTGTTTTGTTTTTTTTGACATGACATGTCACATCTGATTGAGGCTGTCTACAATGGACACATCAAAGTAAACATTTAAAAAAATGGTACATTTAAGGCATGATGATGCTGTATTTTCGCGTTGACATTTTCATGACCTGATTAATCTGATGTACTAAATTCAGTGAATTTTGGCTTGTACTTCTCAGGCCGAAGCTGAATATCTTTTCCCCATGTAACGTGTCAATCATGGTCCCAGTCCAGCTAAACACCCTGCCTGCTACAGTAGCCACACCCCCAACTCTCACTATAGGTTGAGCTGGAAAGAAATTAACAGATCTGAATGGACCTCTCTCAATGTTTTGATTGTGCCTGGCTGGGAGGCTCATTGTTTACTCTTTTGTGGGAGATAAACCCATGAATGGCATACTAATAGTAGTCAATGAATAAATTGTGTTAAGAGAATGTATTTGGTAATTGGATAAAATTGGGTTTGCACATTGCAAAGCACACTGTCATTGCAAATATCAGAAATTTTGACTAGTTTTCAGCTTCTGTACCCATATTGATTTCCACTTGATGTTTCAACTGCCTATAAGCTAAGCTTAATTATCTAAATGTCACTTCAGAGTCTCAGAAAAAAAGCTCAGCTCTTTGTTAAACCAACACTGCCTTTTATGTCCCCTAACAAAAGTACACCATTTCCATCATGACCAGTTTAGGACAATCCATGAGTCACATCCCATCCATCCCTGTCTGTCTGACGCTCGGTCTGACCTTCCTGTGTCTTTAGAGTGAAAAAAGAGAGGGATAGTAAAACTGAGAAAGAAGAAAGGATCGTAAGGATGGTATTAGTGGATGAGTGGCCTGACAAATGTGTCGACTGGCACGCTTGGGGCTCGATTAATCTCCTTGATGAGTCTGGGCTAATGGGAGGAAGACCTTAAAGAGGACGGACAACCCCGCGCCCACCTCCCTCCATGACACCCAGGCTCAGATTAATGTTCTGCAGCAGAACGATATTTAACATGTTCTCACACACACAGCTCCGACCAAAATTGAAGGATTGTCGTTTGACAAATTCACATGAGTATTAGCTCTAGAATCAGCTCAGATATTGATGTTGTAGTGATGTTGCTGTAGATGTTAGTCATGATATATCACCCTGTCATTCATTGTTCACGTGGGTCTTTTACTTTTAACGCTCAAATTTATTTTTGCTACTTATTCAATTTAGATAATTAGAACGAGCGAGTGCAACACAATTATAACGAAATTTCTTGTTATTTTGAAATAACCTTTATTTTAAAATTTCCAATCCTCGTAAAAAAAGAGCAATTTTGTTATATGCTTTTGTCATTTTTATTATTATTTTGTTACATTTCTATTTTTCTATATAATTTTCTATTCTATTTTTTCATTTATTTAAATTGTTTTAGTTAACGATAACAATGTTTGCTAGGAATATCAATTTGAAGTTGTAAAATATAAGTTTCCTCAAAAGCTTTAATAAAATTTCAAAAGGATAATACTTTTTCATAACCGAATGTACAGAAATCAAACATCATCCGGGCCTTGTAAATTTAGTACTCTGCAAAATAAAATACAAATATTTAAAAATTGAAATATATAAAATTATTATCAATTTTAAGCCAGAAAAAAAAAATTAAAAGCCATAAATATCCCCCAAAATATTTTTGGAGAGAAGATTAAGAATGGCTGCCACCTTGTGTTTTATAAAAACCTAAGGCTGAGCAACAAATAATAATAAATAAAATAAAAAATACACTCTACTTACATCCATTTACAACCCTTTTTTTCTGACCACTCCACCCTGTATATGTGGCAGCTGTGTTTCTTTCTCCATCTGTCTGGTCCGGTGCCTCCTGTCTTTTTCTCATGTCATCTGTACACTTCCAATACACTCTCTGTCCAAACACCAGGCAGCACTGAGGAGTGCAGCTCAAATACATCACTTCCACTCCTCTTACCAGAGCACCTGAGAGAGAAACGCAATAATGACGTTTCAGCAATCCTAAAGAAACCTTCGGAGTCAGCGACTCTCTTACCTGGTGCATTATACTAGGGCTTTGATATCCTCTCACCTTCCTGTGTGTGTGTGTGTGTGTGGTGTGTGTGTGTGTGTGTGTGTGTGTGTGTGTGTGTGTGTGTGTGTGTGTGTGTGTGTGTGTGTGTGTGTGTGTGTGTGTGTGTGTGTGTGGTGTGTGTGTGTGTGTGTGTGTGTGTGTGTGTGTGTGTGTGTGTGTGTGTGTGAGGTCAGGGACAGACAGGAAATTTGGCGCTCGATGTTGGGACTCCATTACACAGCAAATGGATTCGGGAGGTTGCAGAGGTCGGCTCAACCAATCGGAGGTTCTGTCAAAGTAAAGCCCTAAGCAACATTTTCTGAAACTTTTCACTGTGCACCTTTACTGTGTGTCCTTGTGTCAACGTAAATGTCAAAGCAAGTAGAAGACTGCTAGCCTGTGAGGCCCAATGCGGTCAAGGTAGTCGCTGAGAAGTAGGTGCTCCTCTCCTGTGACATTTGCTGACACGTTGAGAAGGACCGCAGCTATACGAATTATTTGTCCCAACGGCAAGAACATGATCATTTGACCCTTTCGCTCATGACTCTCATATTTCTCCGCAAGCGACGAGAGATGGGTGCTCGCTTTATGATGAAGGTCACTGAAAATCCTGTTTTCTCCATTCACAAACAGACCAGACGCTCCAAACTTTCCCCGAAACGCCTGCGAGATGTGTGTTGACCTCAACGACAGGGTTTAAAACTGAACAGAGGCTTACAGTGGGCCTCTGATGTTAATGATAGCTCTGCTTGCACATTACCCATAATGCTAAGCTCTTTGTGCTGCACTAACTCGCACGCAATTACCACTGACATTTTTAATGTCACCTTGTCTGAATGAAAATTGCTCCATTTATTCTTTATTCCCATATAAAACCATGAATTATTCCCTGCTGCATTTCTATGTTCATTTCCTGTTCATTTCTTCTTGCACTTCTCACTCACACACAGTCTTTCCAGCTGTGAGCTGCATTTGCTTGAGTTTGAGTGTTCGGGGATGAAGTTGTCCCCTCTGGTTTTTAATCTAGCTCAACTTTCTCTCTCTAATTGGGCCAGGGAAACCCCATTGCCCTTGCTTTTGAATGCCTTTGAAAAAGCAATTGTCCTGAATACCATTTCACCATTGACCAGAGAGTTTTATAGGAGTCACATGAATGCTGGAATGCTGCATGACATCATATTAAACTTGTACTCAAGTTTAAGTGTATTCTTAGTATCTATTGAGTGCCGAGGTATCAAAAATAGAACCATTCAAGGAGTTTTACATGATAATTTGACAGCTTAATGATATAAAAGCAGAATGAACATGATTTATTGTAGGTGTCCAATAAGAAAGGACACAAGACAAGGTAAATGCAAAATGTTATTATTTAATGTATATACCGTCCAAACAATTTTCTTTTAAAGCACATGAATGCTACTTACAGTGGGTTTTGCACTCTCAAAGCGACAATTTATTTTTATCAACTGTTTATCTGTCTGTCAACTTTTATCAAATGACTTCATTGTTCATTATTGTCATAGTTCTCATCTTTATTTTTAATCTATAAGCACAGATCCCATTTAGTTACATGAGAGACTTTGAGGTCAGAGGGCAATAAATAATTGGTCATCAATCACACTGATACTGCATTGATGAACGCAGTCTGTTTTCTGACAAATGTACACATAAACAATCATTAGAGCACTGATTGGAAAACTCAATTAGAAAGAAAGAATAAGCCCAGACAAATCAAACACGACTCCCACTTCTACTGTCGACGAACCACAGCTGACAGTCCTCATTTTCTTCGAATTTCTATTTCTCACCCCACAGGCAACGAGTGATGAAAAGCACAATACATCAAAAAATAAATTAAATTTTTATTAAAACAAACAGTCTCTGCTGCTGAAGCCTGCGTTAGCATTAGCCCTCAGCTCTGTTCAGGTGTTGGATATGTTGGGTCCTGCAAGGTCACATTCAGCTCCCCTCTGCGTACATCGTCATTTGCCTGTCTGTCAACCCCGAGATGATTGGTTATGCAAACCGTAATTCATCAGTGACAGCACGCAGAGTGGTTACTTTATCTCTAACGACCCTTCGGATGGAAAGGTGGAATCAATTCTGACAGCCGCACCTCATGTCAACGCCTGCTGATCTGCATAACACTAGACACGTAAATCAACTGCAGAAGTGACAAGGGAATTAATTTGAGTGTGTATGTGTGTGCAGGGGCATCATGCAGCTAATATTATTGAGGGGGCACCAGGGGCAGCCCTGGCTCACTTGGTGCCCTAGGCAAGAAAAAAAAAAAGCGAAGCAAAACAAAACTGCTTAGTTACACTGCGCTGTCTAGTTATATATATTTCTTTCATTCTATAGTTATAATCAGTGATATTTAAGTATCATTGTTTTTTAAGGTTTTAGTTTCAGTTATGATAACAACCATGGTTAAAATATTATATTATATTAGGGGTAGAGTGGGGTGAAGGGGGAAGTTGAATTACCCCTTGTTTCTGGAAAACCA
The DNA here is from genome assembly GCA_036326025.1 of Chrosomus eos. Lineage (NCBI taxonomy): Eukaryota > Metazoa > Chordata > Actinopteri > Cypriniformes > Leuciscidae > Chrosomus > Chrosomus eos. The sequence goes on along the minus strand of CM070826.1, from coordinate 20,868,752 downwards.
TAGAAGAAATTGGTCATGTGACCACATCATTTTGAAAAGCCATCCATTTGACTTATCCTCCAAAGAAGAGAGACACATGGCATGAGATGTACGCACATTTTAGCTCAAACAAATGTTTTTTTTCCTTTCAAAGTAAAATTTCTATGATTGAGGTTTTTTGATTGTAGTGTCTGAACAATTTTTGACAAGTTTGAAACCATTTCACACATGTTTTAGGGTTTTAGCAGGCACACTGAGTCTATAGAGTTAGCATGATGTTAGCTCTTAACTGCTGGATCATGCTAGTTTTTCAAACTTGTGGGTCTGTGGTGATTTGCGCCAAAGGGCCTGGGCACACTTGTGCCAGTGGCACTCCCACTTATAATTATTTTCAACATATTATTCATTTGTAATTGTACATTGTACATTACATTTTAGCACTTAAACTGTGACATTCTTAATTTTAGACCAAAACTTGGTGGTACAGGCAGAAGGGAGCAGAAGTGTATATTCCCCTGCAGCATTGACAAGTGGGATGTTAAAGTAACACTAAGTAACAATTTTCAACCTTCATAATATATTTCCAAGACCCTTGTGATGGTACATCGACTTAAAATAAGTTAAATGACACGCCTGACGGGGTCTGTATCGCTTTTACTGGCACTATGCAACTTCGGGTTTCGGGTAGGAACCCGTGCACAAAAAGAACTACAAAACTCGACTGCTTTACGTCAAGCGCTACAATAGTCATTATTTCGTTTTTCTTTGTTTCTGATGTCACAATACATCATCCTTTCATGAAATCATGTAACATACTCTACCTTGTCTGTGGACATCGTTCATTCTAAAGCCAGTGCTGGGTAAACAGCGAGCGTGCGTGCGACGGTAGGCTAGATTATTTACGACAGCGGTAATGGACAATTTCGTTTCCAACCAGTAGGGCGACCGAAGAGGAAAAATACTTAGTGTTACTTTAAGTAGTAGGCCAGATCCAGACCACCTAGACCTACATCCTCACAGGGGATCATCTGGAGAAGTGAGGAGTTGGGCATGCCTCATCAGTGTTTGACTTAGGCCTACCTGCCATTTGTTTAATTTAGCTAACACTGAATTTGCACTATGTTATTAAAGACAAGTTTTATTAAGTTTTTAAGTGGCCTAAGTCACAATAGGATGTTTCGAAATTAGCTTAGTCACTTTATTCTTATGTTACATAATTGACAGACAGCATTCTATGTATGTCAACAGGCATCTATTGCCAAAGCCTTCATTCACAAATATCATATATTGTGTATTTAAGTGGACTTATTCCAACAGTTTAATAGGGTGACAATATCCAAATAAACCTTAAATTAGTAATTTTGTATTGAATTTGTCTTGCTTTCATATAGCATTACAGTTCATCATGACATTATAATGTTTTGTTTTACTTCAGAAATCACTGGCACAATTTACCCCAACGTATTCCCCCAAAGGCACAACTTACCCCGCACCAGGGGCAAGAGACCATTTTTTCCCCAAAACCTATATTTCTGAAACAATTTATTTCAGACCCAAAGTTATTGTTCTCAGGAATGCACCACATCCTGAAATGTATGTACATCCTTAAGGTGAAGGCATTACTGTCATGGCCTCACTTTAAAGTCACTTTGAGTAAAAACTGGCACAACTCACCACACTTTCCCCCTATATTATATTATATTATATTATATTATATTATATTATATTATATTATATTATATTATATTATAATCACTACCTGTCACTGTTAGGTGGCTGTAATGAAGCACACGATGAAGGAGATACTTTAAATGACGAAGAACAGACTTTAATCTAATAATAAACACCATAAACAGGAGAATAGCAATTACCATTCCAAACTTTGGGGTCTGCATTTACTTGATCAAATGTTTTAAATATAAAACTATTAAAAGTAAAAAAAAAATTTAAAAAAAAAAATAACAGTTATTTAAAATTATATTTATTCCTCTGATGGCAAAGCTGAATTTTCAGCATCATTACTTCAGTCTTCAGTGTCACATCTTCAGTGATCATTCTAATAAGCTAATTTGCTGCTCAATAAACATTTCTTATTATTATCAATGTCGAAATTAGTATTTTTGTGGTAACGAAAAGTAATACTTTTTTTTATATAATTTCCAGGATTCTTTGATGAATAGAAAGATCAAAAGAACAGAATTTATTGAAAAGTCGGTAACACTTTATTTGAAGGGGTGTGCATAAGACTGACATGACACTGTCATAAACATGACATAACACCTGTCATGAACATGAAGTTGTCTTTATGAATGTTTATGACTGTTGTCATTAAGTGTCATTCGGTAAATTATGACACTTTTAATGCAAAGTTGACATTGTTTAAAATGTCTTTGTTATGACAACTTGACATTAACAAAGACAAAAATGTCTTTGTTATGACAACTTGACATTACCCAAGACAAAAATGTCTTGATTATGACAACTTGACATTAACAAAGACAGAAATGTCTTTGTTATGACAACTTGATATTAACCAAGAAATCATAACCTGTCAACCTGTCACAAATATGTCATAACAGGTCTAATTATCAAACTTCAAGCATTTTGCAGTGTAATAACCCTTAATGACATCTTTATAACTAGTACAATGTGTTCCACTTTACTTGAGGACAGGTAATATTCATGACACAGTTATAATGGTGTCATGACGGCCAAAGTTGTGACAGGTTGACAGGTTATGATTTCTCGGTTAATGTCAAGTTGTCATAACAAAGACATTTCTGTCTTGGGTAATGTCAAGTTGTCATAACAAAGACATTTTTGTCTTTGTTAATGTCAAGTTGTCATAACAAAGACATTTTAAACAATGTCAACTTTGCATTGAAAGTGTCATAATTTACCGAATGACACTTAATGACAACAGTCATAAACATTCATAAAGACTCCTTCATGTTTATGACAGGTGTTATGTCATGTTTATGACAGTGTCATGTCAGTCTTATGCACACCCCTTCAAATAAAGTGTTACCGAAAAGTCTATATCTTTTGTACAACTTTTTAAAAAAAATCATTCATCTTGGTCTCATTGTTAGGTATTAATAATTTAACGGGTCCTATTATGCATTTTTACAAAGTCTTGATTTTGTTTTTGGGGTGTACATGAATAGGTTTTAATGCTTGTTCAAAAAACATTATTTTTCAAATTCTTTTCAATATTACAGCTCCTCTCCCCCTATTCATTTTCTATGAAGCTAGGGTTTCTGCAGGTATCTTCAAATTCAATTTAATGCTTTTTAATGCCTTTTTTAATGCCATTTGTTTCTCTTTTTTTAATGCCGTACATGACCCATGACTAACCACACACACACACACACACACACACACACACACACACACACACACACACACACACACACACACACACACACACACACACACATATATATAAGTGCTCTAATTAGTGCATTAATATTAGTGCTCACAATCGATTAGAAAAAATGTACTCGATTAAAACAATTTACTCGATTAATTACAAATTTTTCTGTGATTAATCGCAATTAAAAACACTTAAGTTTATAGGTTTATATTGGTTTATATATATTATAATGTAATCATTTAACAGTTAAATTAATGTAGAGACAACATAAAGGCCAGTACCTGATACTAATACAGCTATTGATCATAACCTACGTATATATATTTTTTCCCCCTAATCTTAAACATTAATTATAGCCATCCAACATTACAGTGTAATTGAAACCTATACATGTTTTAACATTAGGCTTCAAAAAAATATAACAACTTTTAATTTTATTTAATTTACTTAAACAATCCTCACATAAACCTATAATAATTGTCATATTTACCTTTATTTATAACAGGTAGGACATATACAGACATTTTATAAAGTTTGCACAGCATAAATTATAAATGAAATATAAACTAATACTTATTAAAGCTACAAAGTTTCTTTAGTCAATAGCAGTGAGTAATTTTCTCTGTTCCCTTTGTTCTGTGATTAATTTTTCTGACAGAAAGCTTTATTGTCTGCTGGTCCTTTAAGACCAGCCGCTGTTGCACGACATATCTCACACGCGCCTCATTCTCTTACAACTCTTTGTGTTCATTTAAGACTTTATTTAACTAATTTAAGACTGCTCTTGTGTTATGAGCATACTCAACAAAACAGTGTGTGTGTGTGTGTGTGTGTGTGTGTGTGTGTGTGTGTGTGTGTGTGTGTGTGTGTGTGTGTGTGTGTGTGTGTGTGTGTGTGTGTGTGTGTGTGTGTGTGTGTGTGTGTGTGGTGTGTCACATAGCCAAGATATTCCTAGACAGCGCGTTTAAAACCGTTTGCCTGAATAAGAGCGGGATCATATAATGTAACGCTACCCAAAGGATGACAACATTTTTGCATAAAAAAATGTTACGCGTTAAACTGGACAAACATATATATATGAAAATGTAATCCATGTACACACAGTAATCAACAATTATACCACTCAAGTCAGTCAAAAGAGACAGTGCTGTGACAAAACATTGCATGTCAACAAATCATGATTTCCATTACACGAGAGTAGATGTTAAAACTTCATGCTGATTTGTACTCGGCTTTCGCCAAGATAAGCAAAACTAAGACGTAGCTTTACAGTACTATGCTTCTCCTTCCATTTACGCTTCTTTCCATGTGGTGGTGTGACTCCCCTTCTGTCCGGCATTAACGGCTGCAGTGTACTTGGCGCGTCAGCACACACGACGGCTGCAACTACAGGACGGCCACGACAACCGTCTGGATTGAGCCGAGTAGGGGACATTTCTAGGGTCTTCAAGTGAGCACCTTCCGTCCTCAGTGTTTCGTCGACTAGCCCACGACACCTCAGGAGGGCTCGACAGTGACTCTGGCGTCCCAGAGTCACCCCCCTCCGTCCCCCACTCAACTCAGCCCAGCTTACTGACCTCTACATCCCTCCTGCTGCCGAGACCTAAACACAATCTCACGATCTCTCCGCAACCCAACCATACGCGCCAACCCGTTTGACTAAGGCTGTCGAGCCCCACTGGTGCGTTATAAAGAAGTTTCAGTGGCAACGGTTCCGTATGGCATACCACCTACCGCAAAACACAATATCTGCCCAACCACCCGTCATTCACGCAATATCCACAGGAACGTATACAAATAAACCAACAGACTCTTCAAGTTTTCAAGAATTCTACGAAACCGTAGCATGACAGCCTGTACACAGCCAGCTAGAATCTTTCCGTCTCAACCACAGCCAGTTGCTGCTCCTTTCTGCTGCTTCAGATAAGTTCTTTACTGTGCGACGCAACTCTTGGCCGCTGAATCCGACGTCTCTGAGGAACCGGGTTGTAGAATGTGCCACAAAACCTCGACAACCCACTTCCACTGGATAAACCTGGACTCTCCATCCTCGCTGTTCTGCTTCAGTGGCCACATGAGCATACCGCAGTTTATTCCTCTCATATGCCTCATCTACCGCATCCTCCCATGGCACTGTTAACTCTATCAGTTGAACAATGCGAGCTGATCCAGACCACAAAACAATATCTGGTTGTAGGTTAGTGGTGGCAATCTCAGGTGGAAAAATAAGCCGTTGATCAAGATCAGCCAGCATCTTCCAGTCCCTAGCAGCTTCCAGTTGTCCTGGGCGAGAATTGGTGTTAACAACTTTTCTTGGTGGTTGCTCGCCTGGGCGGAGGAATATTGTCTTCTGCGTGTAATGCTTTGCTAGAACAGACGGCAACTTATTGGTCATACTACGCTTGCCTTCTAATGCTAAAGCCAAACATCGCAGTACTTGGTCATGGCGCCAAGTAAACCAACCTTGGCTAAGAGCCACCTTACATCCTGTCAAAATGTGCCTTAATGTGGCAGGTGATGAACACAAAGGACAAGAGGAATCCTCTCCTACCCAGAGGTTTAGGTTCTGTGGTGATGGGAGAACATCATATGTTGACCTAATAAGAAAACTGATCCTACTATCTTCCATTGACCAAAGGTCTTTCCAGCCCATCTTGCGTTGTTCCACACTCTCCCATCTCATCCACTCTCCCTGCTTGGCCTCGGGAATGGCCTTAATACACCTCATCCTCTCCTCCTGCTTTCGCACCTCGTTGACTACCAGCTTCCTCCTTTGAGCTATGCCTGCCTTGTGCCATCGGAGCTAAACTGAGCCCAAAGCCCCCTCTTCCATGCTGTACCTGTCCCACGATATCCCCAATTTGAAGGGCAGCCTTTGCCTCTACATATTTCTTTGCTGACCACTTTCTACCAGTTTTTACCACAGATGCTGCCTCCCTTGCACATTTGGAAAGTAACTACACATGCCTTTTACCGTCGACTTGTGGCTGTTAGACTGCAAATGAGATTTTAGGCATTGATTCCCATTGTAGCTATACCCAACTTAACAAACGCAGCTAAATCCTTCCTCATTTTGACAACAAACTGTCTGCAACCATGTCCTAAATTGTTTGTCTTCCAGCCACTTCTGCTGGAATTTGCACTTTCCCATTTTTCTGGCCTAGTTTTATTCCTGTTGTTCCTTCTGTACAAAATGACCCGCGTCATCGCCGCATCACGGCAATTTTGCTCCGGCCGGAAGCAATTACCTAACTGGTTCCGCGTGTTTATCAAACTAACGTACATATTTTGCTACAGCAAATAAAAATGATTCATTATGAAGGCTATATTCAAATAAATTGATAATTTAAAATTTTCTTCAAAACTATCTACATTTTTAATGCCTGTAGGATTAAAATGTAATGCTTTTTAATGTAATTTAAGGCCTTAATTTTCGCAAAATCCATTTAATGACTTTTAATGCCCCGCGGAAACCCTGCCCTCCTTCCGAAATATGAAATGCACTGTGATTGGTTAGCTGCCCCATTGTGTTGTGATTGGCAGCGCTTTGCATGTGTTGGGAAGATGTGCTACCCCTCCATTACTGCAAGCTCTACTCTAGTGTAAATAAAGTATGGCGGCAATTTCAAACCAATTCGAGCCTGATTCAGACCCTGACAATGCTATTGTTTACAAACAGGAGAATCATCCAGAAATGATTTCAAGCACGGACTTTGCAAGCACGGATTTCACTGGATTGTATGTTTTTCTTATGCATTATAGATACGATATTTTCCGCCATTTATTCATGACATTTTTCGGAAAACTATGGTTATACAAACAGTAATCAATCACAAAAACATAGTTAATTTCATAAGGGGCGGTGAACAAAAGTGAGAGCTTACAAAAGCTATAGTAAACAACACTATATCAACACCAGTGTTGGCTAGCAGGTGAGTGTATAGCAACAACACACAACTTATAATTAGAACTGTTAATAGAAAACGCAACTACAAATAATAAGACATACTTACAAGTTGTGATCCAACAACAGATTGTCTCGACAAAGTGGAAACTGCTTAATTTCAGGAGATGCTTTTATGTGCAGCCTGCATTGTGGGCCTGGATGCTGTTCTCCGTAAAATGTGCAGCACACAGATAAACATCGGGATTTTATTGTTAAGGAACAGTATTTAAAATAAATCATTGTCAGCTTTACACCGTGTCTTAAAAAAACACACAAAATGATATTCAAACACACACACAGATGCTTTTAACATTAAATTAAGCACATAAACAGTGCCTGAGATTATCATACTTTCTGTTCTTGTTCCAGCCGCGACTTCGCAGAGATAGAAACCATTTCTAAATTAGAATCATTGCGTGTCACCGTCGCGGCTGGTTAGGACAAAAACTCTGATTAACATGGATTCTGTGGGTGGGGATTATTTAAATGAGAAAAATTATGACTTCATAAAGCCCGGAAAAATCACGTTGTAGTCCATGCGAGCCATTCATTCTTGAAAAATGGATTCTATTAAATAAAATATCTCCCTTTGGAGTGGACTTTGAGCTTTGTAACCTTGCAGATCTTTCTTATGCTCAAACAGCAACATTACACACTAACTAAAGTTAAAAAAGTGAAAAAGCATAATAGGACCCCTTTAACATTTACAGGTAAAATGTACATTTCTGTGCATTTGGATATATAAAACATACAATATGGACGTACTGACAACATGTTAACTTAAACATTATTATGTATTTACAGCTAAAATACATACATACATACATATCGTTTAATATCATAAAGATATTTGTATAATTGCCCTTTTAACATTTTATATAATAACATAAATATATATAACATAAATAAATAAATAAATAAATATATAACAAAAATTGTATATACCATAACCCTACCCCTAAACCCACACATTTTTTAGATGATATAAAAAGCATATGGAAACATAAATAGAACAAATAATACATAAATATGTGTAATATATACACTACCGTTCAAAAGTTTGGGGTCGGTAAGATTTTTTATGTTTTTAAAAGAAGTCTCTTCTGCTCACCAAGGCTGCAATTATTTGATAAAAAAAAAAAAAAAAAAACAGTTATATTGTGAAATATTATTACAAATTAAAACCGCGGTTTTCTATGTGAATATATAGTAAAGTGTAATTTATTCCTGTGATCAAAGCTGAATTTACAGCATCATTACATTACATCATTACAGTCTTCAGTGTCGCATGATCCTACAGAAATTATTATAATCTGATGCTCAATAAACATTTATGATTATTATCCATGTTGAAAACAGTTTTTTACATTTTTATTTCAGGATTCTTTGATGAATAGAAAGTTCAAAAGAACAGCATTGTTCTGAAATGGAAAGCTTTTGTAACATTAATCACTACCATTCAAAAGTTTGGGCTCAGTAAGAATTTATTTTTTATTTTTGGGGGAAAATAAAATAAATTATAAAATACTTTTATTCATCAAGGATGAGTTAAATTGATCAAAAGTTACAGTAAAGACATTTATAATGTTAGAAAAGATTATATTTTAAATACATGCTGTTCTTTTGAACTTTCTATTCATCATAGAATCCTGAAATAAAAATGTAAAAAACTGTTTTCAACATGGTGTAACAATTCAATGTGTTTGAGTTCTGTTTTTGTGATCTTGGTTTCCCCTGTCTTTGTTATTTTTGGTTTAGTCCTGTTAAGTTTTCCCGCTCCTCGTTTGTGTTCAGTTTTATCACCTGTGTTCAGTTAATTGTCTTGTTTGGTTCTGTGTATTTAAGCCCTGTGTTTTCCCTGAGTGTTGGTCGATCGTCGTCTATGTATGGTTGTGTGTTATCCCTGATTTCCTGGAGTTTTGTTCTTGTTTGAGTTTGGAAGTTTCATTTTGGAAATTAAAACTATTATATTGAAGCCTCCGTGTCCTCGTCTTCAGTCACCTGCACCCAACCCTGACAGAACGATCGACCATAACAAAGAAAAAGGAAAAGAGGAAGATGGAAATCTGGAAAAAGGCCTTTGTGGAACCCGCCAAGCTGTGTTCCGTGGGACCCGTGGAGGTCGTAGTAGAGGAGGATATGGGCGATATAGTCCAATTAAAACCGAACCAGTCATCTGCACAGTACACAAGTCTATTCACGAGTTTGATGACTTCACCGATCTCCCTCCTCTCATCGGTCCAGAAGAGACCGTCCAGCCAGAGACCGTCGCCTGCCCACCAGAGCCTGAGTCTGACCCATTTGATGACCTTCCTGAGCTTCTTCCGCCAGAGACCGTCCAGCCAGAGACCGTCCAGCCAGAGACCGTCCAGCCAGAGACCGTCCAGCCAGAGACCGTCACCTGCCCACCAGAGCATGAATCCAACCCCAAGCTCCCTGATGTGCTGGCCTCGTCCAGTTCCGAGTCCCCTGATGTGCTGGCCCCGTCCAGTTCCGAGTCCCTTGATGTGCTGGCCCCGTCCAGTTCCGAGTCCCATGATGTGCTGGCCCCGTCCAGTTCCGAGTCCCATGATGCACCAGAGCCAGAGCCCGTTGACCCAGAGCCAGAGCCCGTTGACCAAGCGCCAGAGCCAGAGCCCGTTGACCAAGCGCCAGAGCCAGAGCCCGTTGACCAAGCGCCAGAGCCAGAGCCTGTTGACCCAGCGCCAGAGCCCGTTGACCCAGCGCCAGCGCCAGCGCCAGAGCCCGTTGACCCAGACCCAGAGCCCGTTGACCCAGACCCAGAGCCCGTTGACCCAGACCCAGAGCCCGTTGACCCAGACCCCGTTGACCCAGCGCCCGTTGATGTCAAGTCTGTTCCCGTTCCTGAACCTGTCCTTCTCCCCAAGAAAATTTTGGGGCGGGGCTATACGCCTTCGCCGTGGCCGGCCAAAGATCCACGGAGGCCGGCCAAAGATCCACGGAGGCCCGGAAAAATAACACCGCCATGGCCACCCGAAGGGTCCTCACCGCCATGGCCACCCGAAGGTCCTCACCGCCATGGCCACCTGAAGGGTCCTCACCGCCATGGCCACCCGAAGGGTCCTCACCGCCATGGCCACCCGAAGGGTCCTCACCGCCATGGCCACCCGAAGGGTCCTCACCGCCATGGCCACCCGAAGGGTCCTCACCGCCATGGCCACCGAAGGGTCCTCACCGCCATGGCCACCTGAAGGGTCTTCACCGCCGTGGCCACCTGAAGAGCCTTCACCGCCATGGCCACCCGAGGGTCCCACAGCACCGCCCTGGACGCCCGAGGGTCCCACAGCTCCGCCCCGGACGCGCCGAGGGTCCCACAGCGCCGCCCTGGACGCCCGAGGGTCCCACAGCGCCGCCCTGGACGCCCGAGGGTCCCACAGCGCCGCCCTGGACGCTCGAGGGTCCCACAGCGCCACCCTGGACGCCCGAGGGTCCCACAGCGCCGCCCTGGACGCCCGAGGGTCCCACAGCGCCGCCCTGGACGCCCGAGGGTCCCACAGCTCCGCCCTGGACGCCCGAGGGTCCCACAGCTCCGCCCTGGACGCCCGAGGGTCCCACAGCTCCGCCCTGGACGCCCGAGGGTCTCACAGCTCCGCCCTGGACGCCCGAGGGTCTCACAGCTCCGCTGTGGCCACGCCCACAGCCTGCTCTGCCCTGGCCACGCCCACAGCCTGCTCTGCCCTGGCCACGCCCACAGCCTGCACCGTCGTGGCCACGCCCACAGCCTGCACCGTCGTGGCCACGCCCACAGCCTGCACCGTCGTGGCCACGCCCACAGCCTGCACCGTCGTGGCCACGCCCACAGCCTGCTCCGCCGTGGCCACGCCCACAGCCCTGCTCCGCCCTGGAGGCTTCCTGGACCTGCACCATGCCCTCGTCAGCCTCCAGGGTGCCCAGCCTCCCACCCGTTTGGATGTTATACGGCGCGAGGACGCGCCTTCGGGGAGGGGGGAGGTACTGTAACAATTCAATGTGTTTGAGTTCTGTTTTTGTGATCTTGGTTTCCCCTGTCTTTGTTATTTTTGGTTTAGTCCTGTTAAGTTTTCCCGCTCCTCGTTTGTGTTCAGTTTTATCACCTGTGTTCAGTTAATTGTCTTGTTTGGTTCTGTGTATTTAAGCCCTGTGTTTTCCCTGAGTGTTGGTCGATCGTCGTCGTATGGTTGTGTGTTATCCCTGATTTCCTGGAGTTTTGTTCTTGTTTGAGTTTGGAAGTTTCATTTTGGAAATTTAAACTATTATATTGAAGCCTCCGTGTCCTCGTCTTCAGTCACCTGCACCCAACCCTGACACATGGATAATAATCATAAATGTTTCTTGAGCATCAGATTATAATAATTTCTGTAGGATCATGTGACACTGAAGACGTTAATGATGTAATGTAATGATGCTGTAAATTCAGCTTTGATCACAGGAATAAATTACACTTTACTATATATTCACATAGAAAACCGCTGTTTTAAATTGTAATAATATTTCACAGTATTACTGTTTTTTTTTGTTGTTTTTTTTATCAAATAATTGCAGCCTTGGTGAGCAGAAGAGACTTCTTTTAAAAACATAAAAAATCTTACCGACCCCAAACTTTTGAACGGTAGTGTAAATATATAAAACATATGGACAGAAATGTATAGGAAAAAACATTTTTAGTAATATTGTAACGTAAAAATATTTTTTGAGCCGCTGATCCCATCCTACCTCTAAACCCATAACCATTTAATAATTAAAAAAAAAATGTACTAGATAAACTTAAAAGACAGATAAATGTAAACACAATAATTTGCATATTGCAAAAACATGCAACTAACCTTACAATAAATCTTACTGACCCCAAACTTTTGAATGGTACAAAATCCGCTTGGCTCAAATATTTGATTGCATTTGAATGGGCATGATGCTTTTGTGTGTGTTATATGTTAGTGTGCTATATATGTAAATGGCAGCACTTCAGTTCACAGCTCATACTCATATTCCACCTCCTTGCCGCTACCTAGTTGATGAATCAAAGTCAGTGCTTGACCTTTTCCTTTGTCTGTAAAGATTTTCAGTACGATGCACCATAAGGGGCTCAATCGATGTGTGAAATGCTCAATATCAAAACCGCACAGTGTAGCAGACAGCGCTATCCAATTTACCTGCTAAATGATGGCAGATCGCTTAATGAAACGATTCAAATCAATGGCTGTTACACAAGCCAGTTAAAATAAAAACATCCATTCATATTTGTCCCTGAGGTAAGGGGGAATGAAAATGTTTTTGCTCTGCCGTACTGTTAATCGCTCTATTCATCTTAATTTGTGAGTGTGCTGTTTTTATTTGCTAACAGGAGGACAACCTGAGAGAACAGTTTTCTGTAGAGACTGATATGTAGTTTTGGGGCTTGATGAAACTCACATACAGTAAACAGCTTTATTTATATCGGCTTGTGTGCTGTCTGCTTGAATCAGGAAACACTGAAATCTCCAAAACTGTAAGCTAAGCTTTTGTTTCAGTAACACGTGTGTACTTTTGTATGAACTGTCTATAGATAAACTAGTTTTACAGATAATTTCAGTTCATCTCCAGTCATAATGGTTGATTCTGACACCCTTCAATGGCAGCCATTTGTAAGAGATGAATGAAGAAAAAAAGAGCTTCAAAACTCACCTGGCAGATGGAAAGAGAGAATGAGACGATCACTGTCAACAGATGACAGAAACCCAAACTCTGCAGGTTTAAGGGTTGGACACTAAGAAATGATTTTGACAGGACACTTAAAATGTCATCAGAAAATATAACATGAGTGACATTGCTCTCTTCAATAACAAGAGAAGATGTCCTGTGATAGTATGACCCTCAGAGACTCACACTGGTAAAATTGCTATTAAATAGTAATTTTTTTATGGCCAAATTCAAGTTACAACTATAGCAGCAGTTCTGCGATAATCGTTATATTGCTAGACAATCCTATAATGATACATCACAATATCTGTCTATGAAAACAAAATGCCCGTGAAAAGGTTAAGTGCAGGTTTTCTATAGCACTTTTATGGATCATAGCAAATGTTGTGTTTGAAAATTAGCACTACTATTCAGTAGTTTGTGGTCAGAAAGATTTTTTAACGCTTTTCAAAGTATCTTATGCTTTCAAATTTTTAAAATACCGTAAAACAATAATATTATGAAATATTTATATTATGAAATTGATAATATTATGAAATACGTTTAACGTGATAATTTAAGTTGAGAAAACTTAATTTTTTTAGGTGTTACCAATTGAAGTAATTTTTCTAAGTTGATCCAACTGTTCACTTTTTACAGTGTGTGGAAACAAATACGTCAGGATGCAATAGGAAATTCAAAAGAACAGCATTTATTTGAAAAATAAATCTTTTGTAACATTATAAACAGTCTGCATATATATATATATATATATATATATATATATATATATTACACTCACACACATACATTTGACCCCAAACTTTTGAACAGTGCACATTTATTAATATGATACAGTTTTCCGAATGATGCAGAAATGCAGCTGTGTGTCTTTAAATGATATTCATACATTAGAGCTCGTTTAGTACATCAAAGATATATTTCAGAAGATTTCCAGCATATCCTATAATGAATCTTTAGAGGGCTGCTTTAACTGAAGTTTAACTGCTTTTAACTGAAGTTTTAATGCTCTTTACTGAGAAGTTTTTTACAGAGGTCAGTGCAACTGCGCTTTAAATATGCAGTGGTCTGCTTTGAGCTAAATGTATCCAAATTTGAGACTTCTAGCTTTCAGGGAAGGCTTCACAAGAAATTCAAGGCATATGTACTTGTGTACTTAATTATAAAAGTGCTGAAATTGTGCAACCTTAAAAGGCAATGTTGCAATTTTACAACACTTTTTTTTTTATTCAACCTAAAAGAAAATATGCATAAACATCATGATTTTTTTCATGATATAACCAGTGGCTTCCTAAAAAACATGTTTAAGAGGGTAATATAAGTCAAAATCAGTGCTAATGGGTCTTTGAGGTTTATCATCCAGTGGCAAGAAGAAGAATTATTTTAAAACGATTTAATTTAGCATGTTTTTCAGTAATTGTTCCTGTTCATCGTCAGCACGCAGACCACTTCTCCCCAGCAGAGATTCTCCTTGTTAAGCATTTGTCAGGCTCACTGAAGCTTTCTGTGAACAGTAATTCTCTGCAAATGGAAAACTTCTCTCAAATTATGGTAATGTTGCACCATGGGGTAAAAATTGTTGTTTTTTTCATGTTTTCTCATCCCAAATACTATAAAATCTAAGTATTCTATTCTCTTTGGTTAAACCTAAAGCGTACATCAGAGGAGAGAGACCGTTTCTTCCAAGGTCAATGCAGTGGGCTCCGCTTAAACAAATTAATCTTTTTGCTTCAGGGTTGGAGAGAACATCTATCAGCGGTGTAATATGATAACGGAGCAGGAAAGCGGGAGAGAGAGGTGCTTAGTCTGGGCTTACACTGATTCATTTCCTAACCTGACACAGAACCAGGTATTATTCCAACTCACAAACACACACACAGAGAGAGCTGTTGTAGATCTGTGGCCAGGTTATTACACCACTATGATTTGTTCAAGGTGACAGCACAACCTGAGGCGTGAGCGCAATATGTAAACTTATTAACATGCACTTAGGTTACATATAAAAAATGTGGCACTTTCCATAAATAGAGTATAAAATGGTGCCTGAAACCACATATATATATATATATATATATATATATATATATATATATATATATATATATATATATATATATATATATATATATATATATATATATATATATATATATATATATATATATATATATAAATTAAAGAAGACAAATTAAATAATTGTTATCTAATGATATAGTCAAGAGCTCTAGTACGAGAGTCCACAGACTTTTGATTTGTTTAGAACCAGCTTTCATGCTAGGTTTATGTAATTTCATTGAATTTATGAAAGTTGTTTTCTGCCTCAGATTATAAATGAATAAATATGACTATCATTATTTCAACTTTATATCTCACCATGAGACTATACTCGTTAGCATCCTTGTTGGCGCACCCACCTCCCATGCCGGAGACCCGTCGGAGCGGGTCGGGTAGGACCGGTTACATGTGTTTATCAGAGAGACTGACACATCTGCTCAAAGTGTAGAGGAGATCTGAGTGAAGAAAGGGAATTCTGTTTGTGTGGACAGAGCCCCATAGCCGCCATCGATGGGCAATGACATTTAAAGATGCTCATGCTTACGGTAATGCAGTGTACACATGTCTCTTTGAGAAAGAGAGAGATGAATTAAAATTAGACAGGAATAGACTGAATGATTCTCAGTAGGCCGATCCAAGGTTCTGCAATGGGAATAACTGGCATTTAGACAAAAGGCTAAATGAAGACACTGTCTGCTGTGATTTTCACATTCTCTCGCTCACTCTCTCTTTCTCTCTCTCATCCGTCTAGCTCATAATCACTACCTTCTGTCTTTATTCCTGTCTTCCTGTCGTGCAATGCATCCCACAATCCTTTGCTCTGCCGCACAGGGTTTGGTGAAAGCAGCGAGCGTTTCATGCCTGATTCCTCGGATGTAAGGCGCGTTTCCTGCACGCAGCCAGGCGGAAATATCAGTGCTCCTCCGAGGAGAAAAAAAACTAGAATGAGAGAAAGAGAGAGCGAGAGAGAGAGAGGAGAGAGAGAGAGAGAGAGAGAGGAGAGAGAGAGAGAGAGAGAGAGAGAGAGAGGAGAGAGAGAGAGAGAGAGAGAGAGAGAGAGAGAGAGAGAGAGAGAGAGAGAGAGAGAGAAAGAAAGAAGGGAGTAACCTCTCCGCCCATCCCCGTGCAGCTGTTTCCAACAACCTGAATTCAAATCAGAAGAGACAATGCTGATTACAAATACTCTTGTCTCTCAAAAGATCACCCCCAATCCTCACCCCAATTATTATTGAGAAAGAAAGATGGAATGAGATGTTGAAAGAAAGAGAGGGAGAATTTGTTATTAAATTTGTTTTGACAGAGTGGCAACAATTCATCTCAGAGATATTCACATCCATTCCAGAGAGATGCAGAAAGCCACTAATACAAGCCTCCTTGAATAGATTTCTCTTTGCTACTTCTCCCACTGAGAGGATCTCACATTGGGCAACACAGAATTGTAGAAACAATTAACTTGAAATAAAAAGTCTAGCTCATTTAATCACTCTCACCGTATGCCAAATGTATGACTTTCTTTCTTTGGTGTAACACTAATGGAGAAGTTTTAAATAAAACATATGGTGACTAGGTGCTGTCAAATTCCATGATTGACACAGAAAAAAAGAAATACAGTGAAAATAATTGTTGTTATTGCTATTTGAAAGTCTTCAGAAGCCGTACAATAAATAAACTTTCATATTTTAGTCCTTTTTAATGACTCACTCATAAAGACACTCTCTTGTGGTGTTCCTACAGCATTTCTGAACAAATCGTTTGAGTCATTGATGCAGTGACGTGCTCATAAAGACAGTCCTTTGTTTTGTTCCTGAATACGTGTTTTGAATGAATAGTTTGAGTAAATGATTAAATGGCTCATTCACAAAGATGGCCACTTGTTTAGTTTCTGAATGCATGTTTTTCAATGAGTCGTTTAAGTGAATGATCTTGTAACTCATTCAAAAAGACAGCATTTTTGAAGAAATCATTTGAGTGAATAATTCAATTACTTTTTTTCATAAAGACAGTCACTTGTTTCTTGATTTTAATTAATGTTTTTGAATGAATTGTTTGAGGGAATGATTCAATTGTCTCTTGTTTCCTTCTCCGACATGAATCCGTGTTTTTGAAATAAACGTTTGAGTTAATGATTTAGTGACTCACGATTCATGAATTCGTAACTGCATACTACTCTTACTATTTTTATCATATCGTTATATTGCAAAAATAATTAGAGTTATATGCTACTTTGCTTTTCCAAATTCAGCAACAGTCACTTGTTTCATTCCTGACTGAATCAGCGTTATTGAATGAATCAGTTAAATAAATGAGTGACTCGCTCATTTGATGGCACCTACTGTTGTAATGATGTTACTTGCAGATAGAGCCACTAAAAAAACTGGAACAAATTGCATTGCTTCAAACAATGAAAGTCCCATTGTTGTTAGATTTGGTGATATCAGTCCTGGTGAAATGCATCTTCGCACATCAAATTTAAATATGTGCTGGCATGAAAGAAATTTGTGTAGTTTGAAATGACTTGGTGTTTCATTTTGGTGAACTGCTCCTTTAAAAATGTGTGTGTGCAGGTGAACGTGCCTTTTACTTATTCAGTTATGACTTACAGCCCACCGTCACACAATCTTACAATGACAGGATGAATGATGTAATAGGTAGATGAGTAAAGGGAGAGAATAAAAGACAGATGGCCAAAATACAAAAGAAAGAGGGATAGCAAAGCACACATCACACGAGTGGCATGACAAAGCTCATGACATCTCGACCTCCCTCGACCCATCAATGCCAAATGCTCACTTAACAGCATTCTTAACTGCAATTGGAGGAAGACAAAAGAATTGGTAATTCAGTGACTGATTTCATGCAGATTACTTTCCTAATTATCGCTGCATTAGCAATGCTAAAGCACACATAGACAGGTGTGACCCCCACCCACCCACAAGAGTCGCAATGTATAATTAACATTCAGGCAGCTGTTGACAGATACCGTGTTGAGGGGTGAAGGTAGTGTTTAAAACTCAAGACTTCATGATTGTGGGATGACGAGGATGAAAAGTCAATTATGCCCAGGTTTTATTTTCACACTTAAAAAAAAATATATATATAAATAAATAGATCACTGCTTATCTATTTATTTATTTGTTTATTTATTTAATTGTATGTTTACAGACTACTTGCATAGGTGGATTTAATCCTAGTAATCTCTGATATGAGCAATTGTGTTAGGCTAGTGGTCATATGAGATTACTAGGGCCCTGTCCACACGGACACGGGTATTTTTATAACCGTGACTTTTTCTACGCGGTTCGGCCGTTCGTCCACACGGAAACGCACTGAAACCGAACATTTTTGAAAACCCCTGCTGAGGGTGAGGATTTTCAGAAACGCCGGTTACGTGTTGTCGTGTAGACAGTGAAACGTCTCGGTTACATATGTAACCCTCGTTCCCTGAGTACAGGGAACGGAGACGTGTCGTCGGGGGAGTTCCCTGACGAATTGGGATCACGCTAGGGAGACCAATCGACTTCGAGTGAAACTAAAACGAGCCAATGAAAATTGGCATGCAAGATTTGCATTCCGCGACCCGCCTACCAGTGCGGGTATAAAAGCAGGAAGCAAACGCATCCAAAATGCTTTTTCGCTGAGGAGCCGAACAGTGTCCAGTCCTCCGCGAAGGTACAGCAACGTGGCGAGGGAACGACACGTCTCCGTTCCCTGTACTCAGGGAACGAGGGTTACATATGTAACCGAGACGTTCCCTTTCGTCCTGGGAACTCCGACGTGTCGTCGGGGGAGTTCCCTGACGAATTGGGATCCCTACAAACACGCCATGGTGCTGACCCCTTCCAGCGCCCAGCTAAGCTACCCTGCAGCAGTTTCTTGAACAAGATGCGGGAGCTAGCTAGGGAAAATCACACTGCTGTTCCGCAAGACCCACTCAGTGGATTTGGATAACACTGGGAAAGCGTGCCCAACCGTAGGAGGGAACGCTACGGAGCCCCTGCCCGCCCGAAGGGAGGCACTGGAATACACGTATGTACTAACCCGTGGGGTAGTGAAACATACGGAAGTCCTTGAGGTAGTCCCAGCCCGAGGGGTGGGAGCGTACTCAGCAAGGACGACAGAGGGATCTGTCGAGAGGAAGACACGGAGCTAACCCGGAGGGTAGCTGGAACGTGGAAAAAATGGGTCACCGAAGGGACCACTGTTAAGGCCACCCAGTCTAATAGCAACTCCTACGAGAGGTAATAGACCTGGCACCGGCGATCCGCCTCGCCTGATGCCGAAGGGGTGATGGAGGAACTCACGAGGTTAGCCGTATGTTGGGGAACCAACGGAGTAAAAGACGCACGTATCCGGCCCACGGGGCGGGAATGGCGTAGCAAGCCGACATAACCTAATTCCTCGCGCTACCGGCCGTAGCGAGTACACGGGAGGAAGCAGGTTCAACACGGAGGCTATAAAACCTAGCGAACGTGTTAGGTGTCGCCCAGCCCGCAGCTCTACAGATGTCTGTCAGCGAGGCGCCTTGCGCCAAAGCCCAGGAGGAGGCAACACTCCTAGTAGAGTGTGCCGTCAACCTAGGTGGGCAAGGCACGCCCTGGGACTCATAGGCCCGGGCGATAGCATCCACTAGCCAGTGGGATAACCTCTGCTTGGAGACAGCCTTCCCTTCTGCTGGCCTCCGTAACAAACAAAGAGCTGATCTGAGGTCCTGAAGCTTTGCGTTCTGTCCACGTAACAGCGCAGGGCGCGGACGGGACAGAGAAAAGCTAGGGCTGGGTCTGCCTCCTCCAGGGGCAGCGCTTGCAGGTTCACTACCTGATCCACAAACGGGGTGGTAGGAACCTTGGGCACGTATCCGAGCCGGGCTCTCAACACAGCGTGAGAAAGGCCCGGTCCGAACTCTAGGCACGACTCGTCGACCGAAAATGCCTGCAGATCCCCTACCCTCTTAAAGGAAGCCAAAGCCAACAGGAGCGCTGTCTTCATAGACAAGATATTCAACTCGACTGAAGGCAAGGGCTCGAACGGGGGCCTCTGAAGTGCACTAAGCACTAGAGTCAAGTCCCAAGAGGGTAAGGGGTGCACACTACGAGGTGGATTCAGCCTCCTGGCACCCTTAAGGAATCTGATGATCAGGTCGTGCTTTCCCAATGACTTACCTTCTACTGCATCGTGATGCGCGGCTATTGCGGCAACATACACTTTGAGGGTGGAGGGGGACAGCCTTCGCTCCAACCCATCTTGCAGGAAGGAAAGCACGACTCTGATCGGGCAAGTTCGGGGGTCTTCCCGGTGGGAAGAACACCACTCAACGAACAGGTTCCACTTCAACGCATAGAGGCGCCTCGTAGATGGGGCTCTGGCGGAAGTGATGGTGTCTACCACACCCTGTGGTAGGCCACCTAGAACCTCCGCGTCCCGTCCAGGGACCACACATGGAGTCTCCAGAGGTCTGGACGCGGGTGCCACAAGGTGCCCCGTCTCTGGGAAAGGAGGTCCTTCCTCAGAGGAATCGGCCAAGGAGGGGCTGTCGCGAGGAGCATGAGTTCCGCGAACCAAGTCCGGTTGGGCCAATACGGCGCAACGAGCAGGACCTGCTCCTCGTCCTCCCTGACTTTGCACAAGATCTGTGCAAGAAGGCTCACTGGGGGAAACGCATATTTGCGAAGGCCCAGGGGCCAGCTGTGCGCCAGTGCATCCGTGCCGAGAGAACCCTCGGACAGGGAGTAAAACAACCGGCAATGAGTCGTGTCCGGAGAGGCAAACAGGTCTACCTGAGCGGCTCCGAAGACTTCCCATATCAGCTGAACCGTCTGGGGGTGGAGTCGCCATTCTCCCGGAAGAGGTGGCTGCCGTGAAAGCTCGTCGGCTGTACGGTTGAGCACACCAGGGATGTGAATGGCTCGAAGCGACCTCAGATGCTTCTGACTCCACAGGAGGAGATGGCGGGCGAGTCGCGACATACGACGGGAGCGTAGACCACCCTGACGGTTGATGTACGCAACGGTCGCAGTGCTGTCCGTACGGACCAGTACGTGCTTGTGTAAAAGCAGCCCCTTGAGGCGCGACAAGGCTAAGCGTACTGCTTGCAACTCTAGGCAGTTGATGTGCCAATGCAGTTGAGGCCCCGTCCACAGACCTGAAACTGCATGCCCGTTGTACGTGGCCCCCCATCCGTTGGCAGAGGCATCTGTGAAAACCACAGCATGCCTGGAGACCTGGACTAAGGGCACTCCGGCCCGTAGAAACGCAGGGTCTGACCAAGGACTGAAGGTTTGGCGACAGTGCGGGGTAATGTTGACCCGGAACGTGCCGCTCTGCCACGCCCATCTCGGGACTCGATCGTGAAGCCAGCGCTGAAGCGGTCTCATATGGAGCAGACCGAGCGGCGTCACCGCGGCTGCGGCTGCCATATGCCCCAGGAGCCTCTGAAACTGTTTCAGTGGGACCGCTGACCTGCCTTGAAAGGACTTGAGGCAGTTGAGCACTGACTGGACGCGCTCCTCGGTGAGGCGCGCAGTCTGAGCGACCGAGTCCAACTCCATACCGAGATAAGAGATCCTCTGCACTGGGCAGAGTTTGCTCTTGTCCCAGTTGACCTGAAGACCCAAACGGCTGAGGTGCTGGAGCACCAGGTCCCTGTGTTCGCACAACAGATCTCGCGAGTGAGCTATTATGAGCCAGTCGTCGAGATAGTTGAGAATGCGAACGCCATGTTCTCTCATGGGAACAATGGCCGCCTCCGCGACTTTCGTGAAGACGCGGGGCGAGAGGGCCAGGCCGAAGGGTAAGACTTTGTACTGGTATGCTCGACCTTCGAACGCGAACCGAAGAAAAGGTCGGTGTCGAAGGAGAATCGAGACATGAAAGTACGCGTCCTTCAGGTCGATCGCTGCAAACCAATCCCGGGGACGGATGCACTCGAAGATGCGTTTCTGCGTGAGCATTTTGAACGGGAGCTTGTGCAGGGCCCGATTCAAAACTCGCAGGTCCAGGATTGGTCGTAACCCCCCGCCTTTCTTGGGTACAATGAAGTAAGGGCTGTAAAACCCCGACCTCATCTCGGCTGGAGGGACCGGCTCGATCGCGTCCTTCGCCAGCAGGACGTCGATCTCCTTCCTCAGGACAGGGGCATCGACACTCCGCACCCGGGTGAAGTGGACGCCTCTGAACCTGGGAGGCCGGCGGGCAAACTGAATTGCATAGCCGAGCCGGATAGTGCGGGTGAGCCAGCGGGACGGCCTCGGAAGCGCTAGCCAGGCTTCGAGGAACCGTGCCAAGGAGCCCACTCGGACCACCGGCGTACCCGCGGAGGGGCAGCGAGGTGGAAGACAGGGACCGGACTCCGGAGGCATTACTGCGGCCGAGAGAGAGGTCTGAGTGTGCGAGGCAACACTTACCTGTTTCCACGGAGGCGAAGGAAGGAGGGGAAACGAGGAACGAGGCTCGGGGGCGTCGAATCCAGGTTTCCGCGCCTCCTTGCCCAGCGGGAGACGAGAGCGGCGAGGCCGAGGCGGCGTAGCTGTCATCTGAGCGCTGGGGAGAGGGGAACGAGAGCGGCGAGGCAACGAGGCGGCGCACACTGTCATTCTGACCCCCTCGGATGGGGGAGACTGAGAAGTCAGTCTCGACCGAGATAGACCCAGAGGAATTGGAAACTGCTCTTTTATTGATAAAGTGGGTACCGCTGAAGGAAGCGGCGGAAGAAAAACAAAACGAAACAAAGGATTCTCCACCCGGCCCTCCTCCGGGGGAAGGAGGGGTGCAGTAGCACCCTCCTGAAGAGCAGCAGTCAGGTCCTCTGGGCCGCCCGTCTCAGGGCCGCTTACCTCTCCTCTTACCAGGGGGTTTCGACGAGCCCCGGGCGGGCTGGGCACCTCTCTTGCGGCCGGCCGGCTGCTGCCTAGGAGGCTGCTGCTTAGGCGGAGCAGGGGCGGAGGCGGCGGCAGGAGGGCGCCCTCGGCGACGAGCAGCGCGAGGTGGAGCCGGAGGGGACGGGCCAGCAGCAGCCTGTCTCCGGGGCATGATGTGCTTGATCACCTCGGACTGCTTCTGGGCGGCGGAGAACTGTTGGGCGTAGTCCTCGACCGCGTCGCCGAATAGGCCACCCTGGGAAATGGGGGAGTTCAGAAACCTGGACTTGTCTGACTCCGTCATATCGGCCAGGGTGAGCCAGAGATGTCGCTCCTGGACCACGAGTGTGGACATCGCTCGGCCCAGGGAGCGCGCGGTGACTTTCGTCGCCCGGAGGGCAAGGTCCGTCGCCGTGCGCAGCTCTTGGAGCAAACCTGGGTCGGTACCACCCTCCTGCATGTCGCAAAGCGCTCTCGCCTGATGGACCTGGAGGAGCGCCATGCCATGCAGGGCAGAAGCAGCTTCTCCACACGCACTATAGGCCTTACCGGTCAGACCGGAGGAGAACCTACAGGCGCGAGAGGGGAGAGTAGGGTCACCCCTCCAGGTGGAAGCGGATTTAGGGCACAGCTGTAAAGCAACCGACCGCTCCACCGGGGGAATGCCCTCATAACCCTTCACTGCCCCGCCATCGAGGGTGGTAAGGGAGGAGGAGGGAGTCGATCTATGTCGGGCCGCCAGAGGGGCCTTCCATGATTTCGTCACCTCCTCATGCACTTCCGGGAAGAAAGGCACCGGGGCGGGGCGCTGAGAACCAGCACGGGCCGCCCCGAGAAACCAATCATCGAGCCGCGAAGGTTCGGGACACGGTGGAGGGTTCCACACGAGCCCTACGCTTGCGGCCGCCCGGGAAAGCATAGCGGCCATTTCCGGGTCCGGCTCGGACAACGCTACCACACCAGAAGGGGGCAACGCAGCCAAGTCGTCATTCCCAGAAGATGACCGCTCTCCCTCCGATGCAGCGATCGACATCTGATCCTCCGGCGGAGCCCCGAAGGAAACGACCGGGACCATACGAGATGGCCCAGCGCGCTCCTCCAAGGGCTCCAATGGCAGCAGTGTGCAGGAGTGAGGGGTCCGTGGGGGTCTTTCACCCGGCGGATTATTCCTCACTGTAACCCTCAGACCACCAATGGGATTAGCCGAAGTAGCCGTCTTCTGAAATGAACCAGAAGACGAACTAGATCGGGGAATCTCCAAAGGGATTCCCCCTCGTGAGAGGGATCTTAGTCTTGATCTCAACACTGCGACGGTCATATTCCCGCAATGGGAACATGACTCATTCACGAAAGCTGCCTCAGCGTGCGCGAGGCCCAAGCACGAGAGACAGCGATCATGACCATCAACCGGAGGCAGAATCTGACCGCATCCAGAAACACACGGATGAAACGTCATCCTTAAAAGGACGCGATCTTCACCCGTGTTGCTCTTTCAGAGAAATACTCTTTAGTTGTGCTGAAGCACACAGGGATCAACGCGGCAACACAGCGGGAAAACTGCAAGCCCACTGTGTGCACTCAACCGAATACCAGCTGTTAAAACAGCTCTTTGTAAACACAGCGCGTGTAGTAACAAACAGGCAGACGGGAGATCGCGAAGACCGCTGAAGCGCCGTCACACCAGCACAGAGAGATCTCAGGAAAACAGCAGACTCGTTGAGCGTTCAGAAAGCACAATCCTAAGCTCATAACACTCAGAGGACACAACTGGTCGGCTCCGAAGCAAAAAGCATTTTGGATGCGTTTGCTTCCTGCTTTTATACCCGCACTGGTAGGCGGGTCGCGGAATGCAAATCTTGCATGCCAATTTTCATTGGCTCGTTTTAGTTTCACTCGAAGTCGATTGGTCTCCCTAGCGTGATCCCAATTCGTCAGGGAACTCCCCCGACGACACGTCGGAGTTCCCAGGACGAAAGGGAACCGAGATTTTCGTCTTGCGACGTCAGAGTGTGCGCCGTTATCCACTGTGTTTGACGTCAGATTTGCGCCTACCGGAACCGGTAATAACTTTTTGTTAGGCTTCTGATTGGCCAAGGTGGCTTTACGGTTAGGGTTATATCGCCTTTTATTGAAACCAAGCTCAGATTTTGTCACATTATTACGTCATAGTGAAAAAAATACCGCCTCTATAGAAGAAGATCAACAGCTACTTCAGGATCATTGTCTCTTTTGCCTCGAGATGCCTCTGAGGATTACAAAATGTTTTAAGTGTGGAAAAACACAGTTTAACTTTATTTGCCACAACCATGACTTAAAAAGCAAAAATGTTTCAAATCGTTGGCAAATGTTTAAACTATGCAACAAGATATTTTTAAACATTGGAAGTTTTCAAATCAATTCCACAGGTGTAATGCGGGGACGTTGAAAATGATTTTAATATGCAAAACTGTTTACCAAGTCTTGAATGCCCAGGGTTCGAAAAAAAAAGGTTAAAAAACAAGATAGAAAATACCTTTTTACTTCTACATTTTTGATATAAAAATCTTGATAACATAAGTGGACCACAGATAACATTATACATAAGAAAATGCAGTTCATGACCCCTTTAATGAGACCAAAGTGTGCCCGTTAGATATACCCCCCAAAAAATCTCATGTTGAACCATGACTTCCGAGCCTATAGGCTCGGAAAATCTAGTTATCTCTACACAAAAAAATAAGTTGAAATAACTAAATTGCTAAAATATTTTTTACAGTGTATACAGCAAATTCCAGAACAACTGGCCAATGTAAAGGATTAGTTCACTTCAGGATTCAAATTTCCTGGTAATTTACGTCATCCAAGATATTCATGTCTTTCTTTCTTCAGTCAATTTTTCTTCATATAGTGGATTTCATTGACTTTCTATTTTAATTTAATGTTGTTCTATTTAACTTTTCAATGAATCCTGAAAAAAGTATCACAGATTCAATAAAAAAACTGTTTCCAACATTGATAATAAATCAGCATATCAGAATGATTTCTGAATAATCATTTGACACTAAAGAATCATGTGACACTACTGGTTATAGCTGTTGAAAATCCAGCTTTGCATCACAGAAATAAATTTTATATATTTTTTTAAGAAGGCCTAAATTAAAATAGAAAACTATCATTTTATTGTAATGTTTAATATAATAAATGCAGGCTTGATGCGCATAAGAGACTTCTTAAAATTTTTGACCAGTAGTACTGTATTATTATACTATTGCTGCATAATTATCTATGCTAGCATAATTATGTTTACTGCATATTAAACGGTGCATCAATATTCATAGACAAAATACAAGTTACTTGAATACTACTTACCATTACCAAAAATCAATAATGCTGGTTTTGTGCAGTGCTTTGTAGTCAAATAGCATCCATTGTTTTAACAACGCAGATTCAGATTGCTTCATAAATGTAAATTCGTCTGTCCATGTAATTTTCAAACGATTTATGAATGACCGGAAAATGACCTCTCCACTTCACATTGTCCAATGAAATTTGTTGTGCCAGATGAGGATTGGTCAGTGTATTAGCTATACATGACAAACAGGCTTCAATGAATTATGTCATATTTTAAATTATGTGATAGGTTGATTTTTAATTTAATCGAACTGACCTTTTCAGTCAAGTCTGAAGCAAAAGCAAGACAGTCACACGCGAGAGATGCAACTCATTATGGCGACGACACCTCAGATTGACAGAAACGTAAAAATAAACGTGAATTTATACTACTTTAGTTTTGTACACGTTGTCATGTTAATTATAATCAAATGCATTTTGTTGTATTGACCACAATATTATCATTGATATTTGTTTGAGAAGGGCACTTTTGATTGATTTTGAAAAAGGGCAGGGGCTCGAGCACCCAAAGCCCCCCAACCTGCACGTGCCTACTTCTCAGCCAATCAGATTTGAGGAGCAGAAGTAACTGCTGTATAAATAAATCTATATAATTGTAATTTGTAACATGGATGAAAGTGTAATTACTCTCCACATCTGCTATTTTCTGTCCCAGACATTAAAATGAATCTTAACATCTGAGGAGTGGAGGTTCTCTGATTGGTTTTCACTGGAGAGCTGAACTTTTGCAGTAAAAGCCTCAAATTTGTCCTCCGCCTACCTGCAAACAGTAGTGGAAAAAACATCCAGAACCCTTCAATTATGTTTAAGATATACCACTTGAAAATCACTCAGGGGAAAATGAAAGTCAGCCTAGAAAATTACATTGAAATTATATAGCAACAACCACTTTAAAGTGTTCTTTAATAATTAACGCAGCTTTGCTATGTTTATAACCTGTAAAAGCTCTTAATATCCGTTGCTTAAATCAATTCAGTTTTGCAGGTATGCAGTGGGTGATTCTCGTGAGAACAATGAGAATTACAAACAAACCTAAAAGCGCATCAGCCAGAAGCATTGCAGTAATGAGAACTGGGACGGAAATGCCACAGTGCAAAAAAAAAAAAAAAAAAAGAAAAAAAAAAAGCTTAATGGTTCTATTAAGTTTATAATTAGTACATAAAACAAATATTTAGAACACATTTTGTTGAAAACGCTATTGTATTAAACAAATTCATTTAGTAGGCTACCATCCTTTGGGTTATGGGCCAGTTAAATTAAATTTGCAAATTGAATTGTAATTATATTTTAATTTAGTGAAGTTTAATTTATTTTTAAAGGTATTCAATGAAAACCATGCAAATCTGAAGGGAATTGTTTATTTGTTTATCCATTATAATACATTTAATTGTATTAAGTTATCATGTTTTTAAAGTTATCCCGAAACATTATATTATGATAATTTCAGTGTTTGAAATGTCTGCTGTATAAATTTGTCTTTTTCTTTTTTTCATGTACATTTCATTATATTTTAATATCAATTAAATTGATGGTGGAAGAACACTGTGATTGTTCTAATTGTACACACAATCTTCAAAACATCATCCAAACCACATTTGTCAGACTCACAACCTTAAACCTTAAGACACCTAAGAACCGGTTATTATTGTCTGTAATTGGCCATTTTCTTGTTGTGTTGGACAAATGAGAAGTCCTGTTAATCTCAGTTTAATAGTACTGTAGATGTCTATGCTTGCTGGTAAGCAGGTGTTTTTGTTATAGATGTTACTGTATTGTGTATTTTAGCATGGCTGGGATGCTTTATTGACCAATCAACATTCAGCCATGGAACTAACCGTTTGTGTAAATGACTTCATATCACAGAGCCTAAAGTATTGATTTGGGAAAAGCTGGAAGTGTTTATTCTTGTACTCTTCAACTGAGATTGCAGGAGGAACGATGACCAGCATTTTGTTCAGGACCCATGTATGTACAGTAATACAGGGTACATTTTCTGCCATAATGGAGTGTGTGTGTGTGGCATGCTACCAGACGTTAGCTTTGAAATGTTTTTTTGGACCAGACTAAAAACCTGAAGACACACAGGCTATTGCCTGCTGCCATCTGTCTGCTCATCAGGTCTTTTTAATTCACTCATTTTCTTGTTATTATTGGACTCCTGTGTTGCCATATGTGGTTAGTTGCTGCTCTGGGATGGCACTGCTCTTAACTGTGTAGGATCAGTTCCAAATTCAAACTTAGACTCAGACCTTAGATCATTGACCAACTTACCAGATGTGAAGGGGAAGCACCTTAACAAGACTTCAGCATTGAACTTCAGTTCATTATCTGACTGTGACTGTTGCCATTGGATTCCCAGGCAAACCGTCATAGTAAAGCATATCTTACATGTTAAAAAAGGGAAATAAAGAGAGTAATACAGGATAGAGAAAGCAAAAGAAGTGATTTACATCGGCAACATCTTAGTGAAACGCAGATATGCACCAACACAAATTCACTCCGTGCCTTCATGCAGTTCTAGCTTACCAATTTTTACCTATCCACAGGAGGTGGCTTATTTGTTATTTTATCTCTCCATCTCCGCTAGGACAAATTTATACATGTATCATTTCTCAGAATGCACCAGGAGGCTTATGGACAACAGCCTAGGTACGTGAGGGTACAAGGATCCTTCTTATTGCCGTCATTAAATTACCAGAACAGATGCTTCAGCTGTCCCTCTCAATGTAATTTACTGGTCTTATACTGGTGCATATAAGCCACTACGGTAATATACACTTACATACGCGGGGCACGTCCCGCCCGCAACATCCCTAGTCATGCAGGACGGGTGGAAACGGGTAGCGCGTATCCGGTGAGTTGTTAATGCAAAAACATTGCATGAAAAATGGAAGAACTGGGGGTGGAATGACCTCCTCATGGCACACGCAGTCACATTCATACATGGTTGTGAATGCGCTCCATGCATTAAATGCAGATCCTTCAGCAGGAGTTATGGAGACCTTGAGGAATTGTTTGGGCATGAACTAGATTAATTGCACATGGCATCCTGCCGTAAAGCACCTCACACTGGGGTGACAACGCACTTTACGGCGATGGCTGAAGATCAGCAATCGTGTGTGTGTGTGTGTGTGTGTGTGTGTTTGTGTGTGTGTGTGTGTGTGTGTGTGTGTGTGTGTGTGTGTGTGTGTGTGTGTGTGTGTGTGTGTGTTGTGTGTGTGTGTGTGTGTGTGTGTGTGTGTGTGTGTGTGTGTGTGTGTGTGTGTGTGTGTGTGTGTGTGCGCGTGTGTGTGCGTGTGTGCGTGTGTGTTCAAGAGTGCTGGTTCTTTTCAAAAAGCACTGATCTCACTTGTATTATGTACTAAGAGTTTATGTGTTGTTGCTTCGAAAACAATTCACAAACTCCCTCTAAACAGTGAAATTATTAAATAAAATGAATGGAATTAGATGAGTAAAACTATCGTTTTACAATATTTACAAATGACAATCAAATTAAATGATTTATGAGTCATGACAGTCTTCCATTAACTGCCTGAAAGACTTTTATGTACTACAGTGTTTTCAAATGACAAGTGCTGTCAGGTTTGCACCTGTCATTATTGGCCTTTCTTCTTCTCCTTTTTTTTTTTTTTTTTTTTTTTTTTTGCAAAACCCTGTCCTTTTGTGCGCTTACCCAATCATTATGGGAAGATCTTGTCCAATAACCTTTTTCTCCATTAAAATCAATGGTACACCGGCATCTGCCATAGACTCCAGGCAAAGCACAACTTTAGTATGAACATTTATGACAATTAAATCATATACATTGTGTGATATTATTGACCTTTTATTCTAAATGTATATTATTTATTTATTCTTTGTCTTGTATGCACAAGATTTCTGAATTGATTTGATCAAAAATATAGTAAAAAATTAATAAAATGTTTAAAATATTATAGCAGTTTAAAATACTCTTTTCTATTTTAATATGTTTTGAAGTGTAAGGCAAAGCAAGGCACTTACACTTACACACAATGGTAATTCAAAGTGCTTTACATAGAAGAAATTAGAATAATCAAAATAAATAAGAATAATTAAAACAGTTTAGAATAAAAAATAAAATAAAATACAGTACAAACAGTCGGACGGACATTGGCACAGTGCTCATTCAGTAAATGCATAGCTAAACAGATGTGGTTTGAGTCTGGATTTGAATGTGACTACTGTAGGAGCACATCTGATCTCTTCTGGAAGCTGGTTCCAGCTGAGGCTGGCATAGTAGCTAAAAGCGGACTCATGCTTAGAGTGAACCCTTGGGATTTCAAGCTGATGTGATCCTAATGATCTGAGTGATCTGTTGGGTTTATATTCAGTGAGCATATCTGAAATGTATTGAGGTCCTAGGCCATTGAATGATTTATATACCAGTAATAATACTTTAAAATAAATCCTATAAGTAACTGGCAGCCAGTGTAATTGATTCCTGTGATGGCAAAGCTGAATTTCCATTCTAATGAGAAGATTTGGTGCTCAAATGAAACATTTCTTATATTATTAATGTTGAAAACACATGTGCTCCCCCAGGCCCACCCGTAGCTCTGCCCCTGAACATGATGAAACAGAAATGAAAGTTTCTGACAAAATTGCTTGTCTAATTAATCACTTGTCGGACTGTTAAGCAATGCCAAAGTTTTAACACTCTTCAGGAAGTCAAGCAACCAATGGTTTATACTTTTCTCTGCATATTAAACCAGGATAGGAAAAAGTAGGTTAACATCCAAAAAATGACACACATCATCTGTTGTCCCCGCAAGCATCTGTCTTTAGTGTTGCGTTTAGCTGCAATTCTCTGTCTTATCTGTCTTCTCTTCTCTCTTCTCTCTCTCTCTCTCTCTCTCTCTCTCTCTCTCTCTCTCTCTCTCTCTCTCTCTCTCTCTCTCTCTCTCTCTCTCTCTCTCTCTCTCTCTCTCTCTCTCTCTCTCTCTCTCTCTCTCTCTCTCTCTCTCTCTCTCTCTCTCTCTCTCTCTCTCTCTCTCTCTCTCTTCCTCGTCAGGCATCTGTCTGTTTTGTCCTACTCCACCTTTCACTCTCTGTCTCTCTCACACACACTTTCTCTCTCTCTAGACAGCTTTTTGTAGGTTTAAACAGGACATAAGTGATAAGGACGCTGCTCTGACAGAGACTGATGTTTGACATACTGCACTGTGATTGGACACTAGAAACACGGGCCAGGACAGGAAATTCTCTCACACACACACACACACACACACACACACACACACACACACACACACACACACCACACACACACACACACACACACACACACACACACACACACAACACACACACACACACACACACACACACACACACACACACACACACACACACACACACACACACACACATCACACACACACACACACGACTTGAAGGCTGGTTGCTAGGATGGAAGATATTGAATGGACAGACTCATTTGTTGCTGACAGGGTCTTTCTTTAGTGTAGAAACTATTCCTTGTGCATAGAATTGTGTGTTCTACTAAACTGTAATAATATTTAACAATATTACTGTTTTTAATGTATTTTGAATCAAATAAATGGAGCCTTGGTGAGCATAAGATACTTTTTTTTCTAAAATATTAAAATCAGAACTATTCTGTTATTTACACAAACATGGGTTATAATAAGGTTGTGGGTTAAGGTTAGTTTAGTCTATATCATTATCTTTATACAAAAACAAAGTCCAAGGGTTGTCCTCATAGTAAACCTTGAAATCTTGTCATCACTGAGAAAGTGAGACATTATGCAGCTCATGAAGGGAAAATGTCACATAAATTATATTTTTTGCAGTGAAACATATTCTGAGAAACGGCTACATTAGTCACATTAGACTGAAACACTTTATGGTGTGGGTTATTAATTCACAAAGTTTACAGACAGCATAAATGTAATTTTACCTTGAACACATGATCATTAAATCAAAATATGAATGCACTGTTATTTCAGATGTTTACAATGTTTACAAAAACAACTAGTTTTGATGATAACAAAGTGAATCTGACAGAAAAATGTGGAAAATATGGAAAAAGTTGCATGAAACAAAAACATGAATATTGCTTTTAGACCAAAAAAAATACATTATTGTAAAAAGTATCAGTAAGCTTATTTCTGAAACTCTATCATGTGTGAGGTTACTAATAAGAAGGTGTAATTAATTAGTTAATTTCCTTTTTTTATTTGGTTGAGTCTCTATGGGTCTGTGCTGGTCATGGTTATTTTAAGCAGATATGCATGTCTTCTCTTGTGTGTCTGAAGCAGCTGTTGTGTTTCCAAAAAAAACACACTGAGATTGTAAAAGTATGTTGATTAACAGGCTGCTCATTTAAAAAAATATATATTTTTGAAAGAAGACTATTATGCTTAAGGCATATGATCCAAAATGCAGTGAAAACAGCACAATTGTGAAATATTAATACAGTTTAAAATAATACTTAATCTAGTTTAAGATAATTTTGAAATGTTATGTATTCCTGGAATGACAAAGCTGAAAAAAAAAGTGTGATAGAAGGTTTCAGTTGCCACTAAAAGAACCAAAACCTGATTCAATGACCATGGTATTCCTGTGTAATTACTGTGTGATTTCATGCAATATTCAAATTTTCTGGGATTTTGATTTTGTGGGTTTCATAAGCTGTAAGCCATAATCATCAAAATTATAACAAATAAAGGCTTGAAATATCTCACTTTGCATGTAATGAGTCTATATAATATATTAGTTTCACCTGTTAAGTTGAATTCTTGAAATAAATCAACTTTTTGATGATATTCTAATTATGTGACCAGCACCTGTATATATTTTTTTTTTCTGGAAAATGTGATACTTTTATAAAATTTCAGAACAATTTGATGAATAGAAAGATTAAATAGCATTTATTTGAAAAAAAAAAATGTTTTATGTATGACAATGTAAATGTCACCGGTGTGGTGCAGGTAGAAGGAGAGGCAGAGTCCAGATTCCCAATTCATTCACATTTACTAATAATATAAGCTTACATGGTTCAAAACCGGCAGACAGATGGAGGAAACACACACCATAAACCAAGGCAACATTTACAACGACCGACCAGGACAGATGAACAGAAGCAGACTAAATACAAGCAGGAATCAAACATAAGGTGAAAACAGGTGACACTGATGATGATAACGAGGGACAGGTGGATAATGAGGGAGTGTGTACAGGTGAGGAGACAAGAGGATCCTGGGAAGTGTAGTGCAGAGACAAGGACAGACAGGTGCAGACGAGGACTGTGACATTACTCCCCCCTCCCGGTAGGCGTGGCCTCACGCCGTAGAACAGGGGTGGGAGGGTGGGCATCCTGGAGTCCGTGACGGGAAGGCGGATCGGGTGCAGGAGGACGGACTCCAGGATGGATCAGGCGGCCATGGCAGAGCAGGATGTGGGCGTGGCCAGGGCGGAGCAGGACGTGGGCGTGGCCAGGGCGGAGCAGGATGAGGGCGTGGCCAGGGCGGAGCGGTCTCTGGCTGGACGGTCTCTGGCTGGACGGTCTCTGGCTGGACGGTCTCTGGCTGGACGGTCTCTGGCTGGACGGTCTCTGGTGGACGGTCTCTGGCTGGACGGTCTCTGGCTGGACGGTCTCTGGCTGGACGGGGCCAGCGGTGAAGGCTTGACTGGGCTGGACGGGGCCAGCGGTGAAGGCTTGACTGGGCTGGACGGGACCAGCGGTGAAGGCTTGACTGGGCTGGCGGCCAAGGTAAGGCTTGATGGCGAGGACAGCGTTGAAGCTTCACTTTGCTGTAACGGGGCAGCGGTTAAGGCTTGACTGGTGGTGGTCATGACATGCCATGTGAGAATGCTTCACAATAAGAGTGCCTTCTCTCCATGTTAGCAGATTATGGAGCTCCACTGGGTTACTGGTCTTCACCCAGCGATAAATGCTGATGGCCTTGTTCAAAGTGCAGGACAATGAGAATAACAGTAAATTGAATTATGTTGACAAAAAAGTGCCTGTATTGCGGAGCTCACTCATTGTTGGTCGGTTTTGTCACGGTGTGGTGCAGGTAGAAGGAGAGGCAGAGTCCAGATTCCCAATTCATTCACATTTACTAATAATATAAGCTTACATGGTTCAAAACCGGCAGACAGATGGAGGAAACACACACCATAAACCAAGGCAACATTTACAACGACCGACCAGGACAGACTGAACAGAAGCAGACTAAATACAAGCAGGAATCAAACATAAGGTGAAAACAGGTGACACTGATGATGATAACGAGGGACAGGTGGATAATGAGGGAGTGTGTACAGGTGAGGAGACAAGAGGATCCTGGGAAGTGTAGTGCAGAGACAAGGACAGACAGGTGCAGACGAGGACTGTGACATTACTCCCCCCTCCCGGTAGGCGTGGCCTCACGCCGTAGAACAGGGGTGGGAGGGTGGGCATCCTGGAGTCCGTGACGGGAAGGCGGATCGGGTGCAGGAGGACGGACTCCAGGATGGATCAGGCGGCCATGGCAGAGCAGGATGTGGGCGTGGCCAGGGCGGAGCAGGACGTGGGCGTGGCCAGGGCGGAGCAGGATGAGGGCGTGGCCAGGGCGGAGCGGTCTCTGGCTGGACGGTCTCTGGCTGGACGGTCTCTGGCTGGACGGTCTCTGGCTGGACGGTCTCTGGCTGGACGGTCTCTGGCTGGACGGTCTCTGGCTGGACGGTCTCTGGCTGGACGGTCTCTGGCTGGACGGGGCCAGCGGTGAAGGCTTGACTGGGCTGGACGGGGCCAGCGGTGAAGGCTTGACTGGGCTGGACGGGGACCAGCGGTGAAGGCTTGACTGGGCTGGACGGGGCCAGCGGTGAAGGCTTGACTGGGCTGGACGGGACCAGCGGTGAAGGCTTGACTGGGCTGGACGGGGCCAGCGGTGAAGGCTTGACTGGGCTGGTGGTCATGACATGCCATGGGAGGAAGCTCTCCAGGCATCGGGAGAGTGCCTCTCTCCAGTCTAGGCCGGAGATGTCTGGGAGCTCCCTCGGGTCCACGGTCTTCACCCCCAGCCGATAACATGCCATGATGGCCCTGTCGTCCAGAGGGCTGGAGGCAGCCAGAGGAACAAACCTCCAGGTGAAATGTGAACAGATCGCGGCTATCCAAAGCCAGTGCCGTGATCTGCCCGGCGAGCTCCCAGCTCATTTTGTTGGGTCGGTCGTTCTGTCACGGGTGTGGTGCAGGTAGAAGGAGAGGCAGAGTCCAGATTCCCAAATTCATTCACATTTACTAATAATATAAGCTTACATGGTTCAAAACCGGCAGAGACAGAGGAGGAAACACAACCATTAAACGACATTTACAACGACCGACCAGGACAGACTGAACAGAAGCAGACTAAATACAAGCAGGAATCAAACATAAGGTGAAAACAGGTGACACTGATGATGATAACGAGGGACAGGTGGATAATGAGGGAGTGAGTACAGGTGAGGAGACAAGAGGATCCTGGGAAGTGTAGTGCAGAGACAAGGACAGACAGGTGCAGACGAGGACTGTGACAGTAAAAGTGTTTACTTTCACTTTAAATCAATATACCCTTGCTTTAAAATTGTATATAAAAATGCTACTATTCTAATAACAGTATCTTTTGTGGTATTGCTATGTTACTCAAATCAGATTAAACTCTGTCTTTCTCATAAGATGTTCTCTCTTTCTCTTATCTTCCTCATCCAATTCACCATCACACATCACTCATTCTTACAGGCCTCACCTTTTGCAAAGTCACACTTCCTTTCCACCTTGGGTGCCACATGATGAATGGCCCTTGTGGAACCGGAGTGGCATGGAACACTGTGACATTTGCTCTTCTTGCGTCCTCTGAGCCAAAGGTGGCTGGCAGGTCGTGGTGACACCGCATACGGGTGTATGTGTGTGATCATCTGGAATGGATAATCACCCCCCTTGAATCTGCCAAGCGAGAGGACAGATCTGCATGTGTTTTTATAAGAAAAGACATTGTGGGTTGGTGCTTCAACTGGTTGCTGCATGCGCCCGTTGCTTTTGTTATTATCACTTCTGGGAGCTGTTCAACACTCACACTGCAGTGAGAAAATCCTTATTGTCCTTTTATGCAGTCCGATTCGTTCTGTTCCTGAGGGTCTTGTCATTGTAATTACTGCCGTTTAACACAAAAGCCACAAAAAATACTATCTATAACAACAAATCAATGACCTGCAGTAGGGGAAAAAAAAGACATTAATATCACCATGACAACTGAATAGATGAATTGTGTGCTCCTAGCAACAGTTGGAGATGATAACACAGTACTCTTACTCTTTTTGTAGCACAAATGACCACACATGCAGTCATATGCAAGGATTCTGGCTCTGGCAGGTCTTTAATTACATCCAGTATTATTGCAAAACAGCTATTTCTTACAAATGCTCTAAGGATATTTTCAGTCGTACCTGATGTTGGTTGGGATTGAAAGCAGAAGGAATTTTGGCTGAGATCGACCCTGATTTTTAAAGATTGTCTGTTACTCACATTAGCTATATCAGTGCCCAAAGTGATTTAGCTGATGGGTGCTGCACGCATTTAAAATGTGTCATTGTGTCTTTTGATATATTGCAGCGGAGGAATATTAAACGCACTGAGCGTTTTTATTTAAATAATCAAATCCAATAAATGGACCCGTCCGCTTCGTATCATTCGCTTTCCTTCAAAGTGCACCTGCTCTTGGTTACATTTGCAGTGCCAGAAAACTCTCAGGCACATGGAGGAAATAAATGCATATGACTTCATTAGATAACCATTCTCTGAGCTGGGCTCCAAGCAAATGAGATTGTCAGTGTATTGTTAGCGCCGAGCATTCAGAAGAGGCTCTCTCTCTCTCTCTCGACGTGCTTTCCCAGCATGCTCTGAGAAATCTGATAGCATTAGCGCCATATGTTCCCATTGGATGCCCTCTGTTGTAATAACATTTAATCTTCCTCCCTCCCTCTCTTCCTCCTTCCCTCTGTCTCTCACTTCCACGCTATTTCCCATTTGTCCTAAAGACTGGGTTTTAATGTCATCAGGGCGACCCACAATGTGAAAATGTTTTAATGGTCCCGGTGGCTAATGTGGAGGATTTTGCCATGAAGAAAGTGAAAATATAACCGAGGTGGGGCAAAAGTCACCACATGAAAGTAATCGGATATCAATGTGCTGTCTGACCCACCTCTGTTTGTGTCATTTTGCACATATTTATTAAATGTACATATATTTGGATCATAATTAAATGTATATTTCTTAAAAAAATGTTTTCAGATTTGTTGTTTATGGCACATTCGGTGCTCTTAGACTTCTAACGGATTAGAAACACGTGACTGCGCACATGTGCACGCACGGATATGTGCTAACTTTCACACTTCAAATGCAAATGGTTCCTGGTACTGATTTCTCTCTGTATTGTTTAGTCTTCATAACTACCCCCCTTTCCAGTCGCCGTTGTCATGGCAACTAATTATTATTTCTAGCACTTTGTTGAACTTGGCAGCAACTTACCACGGAGAGACTTAAAATGCTGAAGCCTGAGATCTGAGTGAGAAATTGTTTCAGCAGTAGTGATTATTCATTACATTTCAGGTTGGTGTGTGTGTGTGTGTGTGTGTGTGTGTGTGTGTGTGTGTGTGTGTGTGTGTGTGTGTGTGTGTTTTGTGTGTGTGTGGTGTGTGTGTGTGTTTTTGAATTGATTTGATTTGTGTTCAGTATAGGTTTAATTCTGTGTGTTGGGCTCATTTGGATCTAACAGTGATACACGAGCTCCACTCACAGTCTTTCGTACTTCTGCCCTCTTACCACTGACTAACACTGACACTCTTTTTTGCTTTCTTTCACTCGCTTCTTTCTCAGAGACATATATATATATATATATATATATATATATATATATATATATATATATATATATATAATAATATTATATATATATATATATATATATATATATATATATATATTATATATATATATATTCTGGGACATTAGTAAATCAATACAATATGTACATTAAGGCATTAAAAAAATGTCCAGACATTTTTACTTTTATTTTTACCTCTGTTATATCCTTATGTTTGTTCATGCATGTGTCTACATCAATGTTTGGTTTCCTTTCTGATTAAAACATTCCCTCCGTTGACAGTACATCTCTATTCTGAGCTGTGTGCAAACACACTAGGGACTTGCGTCTAGTCTTTGTGGTGTGTGTATGTCTGTATATGTTGACAGAATGGCCGAGTGGAGTCTCATAAATTTGGGGTCATGCTTTTAGGCCTTTGAGAAACAAAACAGTGGGCATGAGGATAAATCTACCAGCATCACTTCTTTCATACACTGGCAGATCATTGCTTATTTAGTTAACTGTATTTGCCATACTAAGCTGAGTAATATTTTTTTTTTCTTGAACAGTGTGTTTGTGTACGAATGAGGCCACACCATCCATCCCAAAATGCCTAAACATGGGTTAGGAAAAAGGGGAATATGAATATATATATACTGCATGTGTTTCTTCTACAGTGCAGTAGAGAGGACATTAAACTACTCTTTAGGAATTTGAATCTGTCATCTACACTGCCATTTGACTCCATAGAAGACAGACTTTGAAGGCCAAAGGCTGTTTTCAGACCATCATCACTGAGATCTTCTTTCTAATTCCCCAGAAGCTGTTTTCAGTCATGCAAATACAGCTCTGAATGGAAAATTACTAAAATCTCCAAAACTGATGGATGAACCACGTTGTCCATGAATTTATTTATTTATGGATTAGAGTGATAGGGGACCAAGGAGGCAACAAGGTGAACAGTTTTTATTAGTATTGTAAGAAATTAATTCCGTCAGCTCTCTAT
The DNA here is from genome assembly GCA_036326025.1 of Chrosomus eos. NCBI lineage: Eukaryota > Metazoa > Chordata > Actinopteri > Cypriniformes > Leuciscidae > Chrosomus > Chrosomus eos. Next base: position 20,829,604 of record CM070826.1, on the reverse strand, counting down.
AATCTAAAATTTAAGTTAAGCAGGATAGTAACTACTTACACCTTAATGTAAAAGACAAACAAAGTGAGTTCATTGTTATGTTTTGAGAACAGTGTAGCATTTAAACTTATGCACCAAATGGTAAAAAAAGTAAATAACATTTGCTAATATTTTTTTCTTTAAAAAAAAAGTTATTATTAATTCAAGACACTGTAAAGACTTTAGGCGGGTCTAATCCTTGGGGAATTTGCATATCATAATTAATAATTGGTAATTAATAATTATTCATACATGTTTGGATTAGATCAGTCTTACATGTTAATAAATCTCCCTCTAAAGGAGAATGTCATTTTACCTGGATGTATACATGCAATCCTTTCATTTTTTTTTTTACAAGTTGATTGCAGTTAATTACACAGATCACGTCTTACAAAGCAGGCAAAATTTATTTAGCTCAATTGTCCGAATAATATTGAGGGGATCCCCAATATCATCTTACTTGATAGGATTTCAGGAAACGCAATTCTCTGGCCAGAAGAATTGGGTTCTCTGCCCTATAAGCAAATATGTAAAGCTATCTTTAAGTTATAAAGTTCGTAGCAAGATCTTTGGCACTTAAGAGACTCGAAATTGAGCAAAGAGGAAGTCCATCAGTCAAGTGAATATAATGATTTAATAAAGGCATGTCTACTTATATATATTTACTACGTTACAGGAATACATGTATTTACAAACATTAACACGAACGAAACACAATATGACATCAATGAATGAGAAATGCGTAAAGTTTGGGCAATGGATAACTTACACGCGAAAGCGTGTAAGAGAGGGAGAGAGAGAGAGAGGGTGAGAGTTTAGAGAGTTGCATGGTTGCAGTGAGATTAGGAAGAGAGATGATCTTTCTAAATAAGTTAGCAAATTCACATAGACAAACGGAACTTTGAGAGACAACAAGACTTCAACAAATCTTAAAAACGTGATCAAACACGGATACTTGCAGAGGTTTGGTCTTTGCATGGCTTGTGAAGAAGCGTGTGTGTGTGTCTCGCAGCCCGGTGCGTCACGTGCGCGCGCCTCTGCTTCAGAGAGAGCGCGCGTTCGTTTGGATCTCTTCTCAGCTGGCTTTGCTGAAGAGATATGTCACGCGGTGTTCTTTTCACTTCGTGGAAGTAAACAGCGTCGAATATGAAAACAAACTAACTTTAAAGAAAAGAAATAAAGATCCCAAAGGGGAAATCACGCGGAGTTACGTCATGGCTGGTGAAGAAACGCTTGTGCGTCTCTGGGTCCGGCGCGTCTCGTGGTAACGGCGCTTGCTTCTCCTGTGCAGGGATTTCGACGATTGAAATTAAACACGGGGGCTTATCTAGACTGGAAACAAACACAAAACTAACTAGAAACAAAATAAAAGAACGGCGATGAGCTCGCCGGAGGCGCGACGTTACATGATGACGACTAGGATCAGGAAGTAAGAGAGAGCTTTACTGGTGTTCAGTCCTTTTTGAAACCCTGACTTTTCCGCCTTCTTTTGGAAGAGGGTCCAATCAGGAGCTTTCTCTTTGGAGGGAGGTTTTATGGCCCATTGTGTTCTAACCAGGCATTTGACTCCCTAATTTCATTGGGTGTTTAAGGGAAGAATCTTCACAATTTTTATAATACTAGTGTGTCACCAAGTTTAGCAAAATGTAATGTCAATTAACAAATGGGGAACGAAGATTGGAGTTTATCAAGACCAAACTTGCCAGAAATGGATTTGGTTAAACTTAGTTTGCAAAGTTTAAGACCTTATACCATTAGTTTCCCAACACATAGATCAAACCCCTAAAAGACAAATCGTAAGATGAGATTAGATACATTGTTCGTACAATTCTAAAGGGGAAGTATACTAGAATATATATGAATGCAGAATTCATTTCTCCTTCGTTAGAATTCTAGGGAATACGCAGTTACATGTAAAAATATGGTAAACTCAGTTATTTCAATGTAACATGAACAAACAAACACATAAAACACATTGAATATTTCTGTTTAAAATGTCTTTTAAAAAGAGAAGTTTCTTTTCTCAGTAGCATTCACTTCCTGTCGCACATTCCTGGGGATGTGTTTGGTGGAATGTGTGTGTGTGTGTGTGTGTGTTAATTTTGAGTCCTGGGGGGAGGACGCTGGTTGGGAAGCCAGTTCCCGGCCTTTGAAGGCTCTTAGGATTCTGGTTATCCAGAATATGATTCATCCACATACCCTACAACACTGTTATAGTATGGTGTGTTAGCATTAATTACTTATTCACAAGTTTACACCACTTACACATCTGTTATGGTACTGCCAGATTTGGACCACTTATATTTGAATTCTTTATTATAGTATAAATCAAGTAGAAGCTGGGATATAGGCTCCAGCCCTTTAACCCTAGAACGGTAGTATAAGGATCGATGAATGAATGAATGAATCAAGTACTATTGTATGACCTTATGACCACTACAGTACTTTTCAAGGTTTTCTTTCTTTCTTTTTTTTTTCTTTCTTTCTTTCTTTTTATCGTTAGTAGACAGATTGTCTTGCTGTCAGCAGCAGAAACTTTGGACTATACAGATTTGTTGTAAAACAGGCATTTTGGGGTGGAGGTCGGATGTCAGAGGAACTATCTAAAGGAGTGAGTAAGCGTCTGTCTACTCTTATCATGGTGAAATTGTATGAACATGCACCTCCCAAACGTTTTTGCTGCATTTGGCTAAAATTAGTAAAAAAAAAAAAAAAAAAAAATCCAGGATGGGAGTGAACACACATTCAAATGCTTTCTTCCTTTCATCAACCAGAATATGTTTTAACAGTTGATACGTTGATAGCTTTTATGTTTTTTTTTTATATTATAAATAAAGTTGTGAGGTTGGGACTGGGTGTATCTTATGTAGAACTCAGGAAGTAGAACTAAATTAGTTTGGAATAGCTCACCAAAGAATAAAGATTCTGTAATTTACTCACCACCATGCCATTTCAAACATGTTGATGTTGTTGTTGTTTAATATATATATATATATATATATATATATATATATATATATATATATATATATATATTATATATATATATATATATATATATATATATATATATATATATATATATATATATATTTAGTCAAAAAAGGTAAACTTGTCCCGAAATGCATGTTCACACATACAAGCCTCTTCAGTTCTTCATGACAGTCTGTCGTTCATTTAAAAAAAAAAAAAAAAAAAAAAAAACACACATTTCAACTTTTTACAACTTGGGTCTTTATTTTGACTAAATACTTTGTAAAGGGTTAATTATGTTAAGGGTTAATACATTATGATGTTTAAAATAATTGTATAATTATTATAACTTTTATCTTGAAAAAAATAAAAACATTTTTTTTACTTTTTTTCACAATAATAAGCCATGTACAGGGAAACGTATTCGAAAAATCTCCTCGCAGATATTTTCCATACACATTTAAATTATTATTGACTAAAAATCAAGGTGTTCACATGGATTAAACATACACATATGTTGCTCCTCCACAGAAAAATGTCATCATTGTAAGGTTAACCTTTTCCCTTGCAGAGTGAAAAAATGACAAGTAGCAGTCCATTACGGTGTGAGTAAGTGTGAATGTGTGACATTTACTAAAATTGCCTTTAAAAGCATAAAAAAATCTTGTTCCTGCCTCTCCATTTGAAACTAAGCAGGGTGAGAAAATCCTGCATGTGCTCCTCTTCTCTGTAATGCTGAAAATGTTGCTCATTTCTGATGAAATCCAATGAAACCACATTCAAAGTTAGTGCCAGCCGTAGGAGGTCTGCTAGCATTAGTCGAGCCAAGATGAGACTCCTCCTGAGACTGGCACGACCCGTCGACCTGAACACGCTGACCATTACCACATGCACATTAGCACAAGTCATTATGCCATATATATCCACACATTGGTAATGATTGAGACTAATGTTAGTAATTAACATTAGCAAATGACTGTCCTCCATTAGGGATAACAATGTTCGATTCCACATTAGACCACTAGTGTTTACTCTTTGAAGCAAACACACACATTTAGACTGCACACACACCTAATGCTGTTTATCTGTATTGCAGGATGCATCGTAGTTGCAGAATGTGGCATATATGCTGGTCATTAGGAAGGATGCTGGGATTTCACCACTAATATACCCCCCATTTTAGCTGGATGAGCGTGAAAGAAAAGCATGTTTTGTGCTGTTTTGTCAGCAAGAGCAAAGAGTGGGGAGAAATTTTGGAGAGGAGAGGAGAAACTCATTTGCTTGTTAAATTTGTGTGCACTGTTGTAATTTGGAAGCTGAGAGGAAGAGAAACAAACAGAAGCCCGTTGGCTTTGTCTGGAGATCCAGAGATGTAGTCTGCAGGTCTGGCCCGAAGCCTGTGAGCAACTCCATTTAAATCTGGCCGCTTTGCTGTGTGACTGAATCCAGACCAGCCTTGAGCTGCAGTCCAAGAGATCCAGCCAAGTGTGTGGAGACAGCTCCCATTACACTGACCACTGACATGACCACGTCCCCTCTCAAGCCATCCATCTCCCTTCCCAATTTGCTGCAGCTATACTTTGTTCATTTTTCGCTTTGATTCAGTATCATTATGTTCCATTTTTTTTACAGCTCTCCTTATGTTCATATTTGCGTTTGTGTGCTTGCGAGAGGAGAATGGTGCCCCTCCCTGTGTTAAAAGCCCTCTTGAGTCTGGAAAGGTGTGTGGAAAGGGTTTGAAGTTTGCAGAAAAGCGCTGGTTGGTTACCATGGTCACTTACTCGCCATTAAGCATCTCTCTGTAATTACTGTGTCCAATCGATGTGCACGATGATGCATTTTGTGGTCTCGTAATGTCTTGAGGTTTTAGTGCATGTGTGTGCACGAGCGTGAGAGTGAGCCGAAGTGGTTTGTGTTTGTATCATACTGTGTTTTGTTCAAAATCATGTTTTTCAATCTTTTTTTTCTTTTCATTTTGCATGTGAAATGACTTTAGAAGTGAAAGCGTACAGTAACTGTTTTTGAAGGACTGGTAGAATACTTTGGCTTGTCTCTGTAAGAGTGAACATATACAGCAATCTGACCAAATGTATAGACTCATGTTATGCATGAGCATATTCTGTAAAAATAAATAAATACAAAAGGGAAAAAATACAAAAAGGAAAAAAAGAAAAGAACACAGAACACAAACTCTTCTGTGTCTCCACACTCCCTACATTGAGATAAACGGGAGTCAGGTGCAGATGTGTTGTGTGCGCTGTGTAAACATGATGGCTATTGTAGTTCTGGACTAAATGTGAGCATGCATTAACTTATCTCACTTGCACAAAAACAGATTCCGTATTCATCAATGAATAAAAATATGTAAAATGCATACTCAGAATAGTATGCAAACCTGCAATAATTAAATGTTAAATGGCACAAAAATAATGTAGTTTATCTCAAGTTATTAAGGAATATCTTTGTTGCTGACCTTCGACGATCCAATTAAACCCTATAAGCAAAAGTGACTTTAGATAAACATCACACTCGTGTTTCTTTCTCTTTTTTATTGCTGAAGCAGCACAGCCGAGAGATTTGTTTGAGTTGCGCGCTCTACTGTACAAGTGTGAATTTGAATTTCCTTCAGCTTGCATTTAATTAATTCATTTCACTTTTGGTGTGAAAAAGCCTTTTCATTTGCTAAGACTTTAATAACTAATTGCCCTTCTAAGTAATGCAAATTTGCCCCACCTCCACTCACACCAGCTCAGAGATCCACTCGCTCAACTTTACTGCAGTAAATGCTGCACAATGTTATCGCTCTTTACAACATCGGACTCATAACGGAAATTAATATGATTAGCCTTTTGCTCGACTGCATTATCAAACAGCTACAAATGTGCTGCTAGTGTTACACAAACCATGTTCCCTTTCGCCTTCTCAGTATGCCTTCTAAAAATCAGCATTCTTAGAAATGCTTTGAACAACTTAGAACATTAGTGGAGAAAGTCATATAGTTCATCATAGCATATAATATATCATCATCATATATAATTCCCCAGTTATACTGCTAAATGTACCCTATTTTTCATATCAACAGATAACCTGGCTTCTCTTGAGACCCCCTGCCTCAGAGCATAGTTAATGATATGCTAAATCCATGTGTTGACGTGATTTGTTACAAGATAGTTTGTGACATAAGGATTCATAATTTGTTCACTGCAGTTTTAAGGAGAAACTACAATAGGAAAAAGCGTCACACTTTAGTTCATGGTCCAACTATGTATTTTGCCCTAATAAGCTCATAATTACTGCTTATTAATAGTTAGTAAGGCAGTTGTTAAGTTTAGGTATTGGGTAGGATTATGGGATGTAGAATATGGTCATGTAGAATAAGGCATTACAATCTGCTTTATACATACTAATAAACAGCCAATATGCATGCTAATAACAGGCTTGTGCAAAATTCTGAATCTGAGAATTGGCCTCCATTCAGTTCATGAATTGGAATTTTAATTGAATTGCCTCCGCCCCACATGAAGTTGAATTGCCTCCGCCCCACATGAAGTTGAAGTTGAATTGAAATTGGAAGTGGAATTAAATTCATGTTCCACACATGTTAAATTCCACACAGTCACACAACAGAAATAATGTGTTGAATCTCACATACAGTACATCCAGTGTTAAGAAGGTTTGGAAATGTAATTGCTTACTGTTATAAGTTACCCATTATAATGTGGTTTGGATTACTTTATCAATGTAAAGCAATTTCCTTTGATTAGTAACTAATTGAATTACACATTTAATATAACAATACAATTAAATTCATTTTGTAATTTAATAACATAATTTCATTACACGTTCACTCCTCAACACTGCAAACATCTTGTTCTAATATACAGTAGGCTATATATATTTATATAAACAAATGTCCACCTCAATTTTTTTTTTTTTTTTCTAAATATTTACTAAATGGAGTCATGTTCCACAAAATTACAATAACAATAAATCAAACTTAATTATTTCTTCTGTAACTAGAGCTTTTAACATTCATTGCTGGGGGACATTTCCTGTTAATGTAATCTGTATAGGGTAAGTATAGTTCAAACTAATATCATTTATAGAATATGTAATGCCATCATATCTGACATATAGCACTGTAAATCTTCATTGTTAATTAAACACTTCATTTAAAATATGTATTTGAATTTCTATTGAATTGCAATTCTGCGTCCTTTAATTCAAATTTGAATTGTAATTCTAGATCCTGGTTTTGACGTCAATTCAAATTCAAGACTTGAATTGGAATTCAGGAGTCATTCTCAATTCAATTCTGAATTGTGCACAAGCCTGGCTAATAAGCAAGTAGATAATAGTGAGAATTGGACCCTTAACTAAAGTGTTACCGGACAAAGGAAACAAATCCACAATGCTAGCTTTCTTTTAATTTATTTTGAACATACAGTAGTGCAAATCACAGTTTGTTCCACTTAATGGCATTTAGTTCCCTAGTTGGTACAGTACAGCCTCCAGTAAACAGAATGTACTCTTGCATAAGTCATATTTTTCTGCAGGGCTGATAAAAAACAAAAGGTATTTTGTCACAATCAGCCACAAATCTAAAAAGCATCTTGTGTTATAAAAGTACAAAATAAATTGAATAATGAAAAATGAATAATGTTGTGGCGATTAACAAACAGTGTTGTAATACCTTGCGCGGCCCCTTCTGGATTGGAGTGTGGATCGCCTGTGACTGACCATGATCTCCGTACGGTTCGGGACGAATACATGTACCGTTACATCCCTATTCATTTACTAATGTTAACAAATGAGACCTTATTGTAAAGTGTTACCCTAAAAACAAAAAAATAAACCTGTATTTAAAAAACACTTTAAATGAGAATGATCTAATATTTTTGGATGATAAAAAAAGTTTCTTCTATCTTGTTTTAGTGACATGTGAAGGTCATGGTAACCCATACTCAGAATTCGTGCACTGCATTTAAACCATCCGAGTTAGGGCTTACACAATATCCCACAATAATATGCAATTATTATAATAATGTAAGCCTTAAAAATTTAAAATTTTACTCCCCCATTGTGAAATCTTTAGTATTTTTTTCTGAGAGTGACACAGCATATTAATCACATATTAAAATATGTCAATATAATAAAGTAGATGTTTTACAGAGCTCTTAAAAGCATGACATGTTATTATTCATGCATGATATTATTCCCTGCCTGATATGTTATTCTAGCTAAAAGTCTCATCGGTCTGAACCCTGGAAGATGTACGTAAGGGGTGGTAGAGGAGTCTGGGAATATTGTTTTGAAACTTATTATTTTTGCAATTTTGTTTGGTGCTGTTAGTGACAGAAAAACATTGGTTGTGAACTTTTAGTGACACGACTATTAATAATGATTTTTGACATGCTCTAGACATGCTCAGGCTATTGCTGTTTTTGTCATCGTCTTGATGATTGACATTCATCCTTCTTTTAACTTATATACTGTATATTTCCCATGACATCAATTTGCACAGTGCAGAACTCACACTGGGAGTGACCGGCCGCAGGCAAAGATTCAGCTTGTACATTGAGTTTTCTTGAAATTACAGTGTTTCTTCTTGGGACAGACAAAAGCCTCTTTTATACTTCAGTGAGAAAAAAATCAATGTAACAACCCCTGGCTTACCATTGCGTTCCTACTAGAACGGATCAGGCGATCTTAAAAGCCTTCTGTCCTGGTCCAGCGTGAAGAAGTTAAAATCTCTAATCTCTTCCACCATTTTCTTTCATAGTGCTTTGCCAGAGTCACAATGTACATCAGCACTTATTTTCTCCAGGATTAGGCCTGCTATTTATCCGGTTGGGTTGTAATAGTGCTGGTATTATATTCCAGCCTGTTTCTTTTAATCAGGGAGGTAAAGGAACAATCACTTACGCCATCAGGATAGCCGCTCGAGGATCTGGACCAAAGTGAGCTGCTTATTTGTTCAGAGTCTCAAGACCACGTTGGTTTATTTTAGCAGGCTGGGAGAACGTCTAAAGTCAGCGCAGAGGAAGCGTGGCCCATGCACAGAATCCGTGTGGAAAACAAGCGTATGTGTGTGTGACAGAAAAGGGGATTTTCAAAACTACACCGAAAATACTTAAAATGGGTTTTGGAGGGGGGAAAAAGAGAAAAAAATAGAAGGTGCAAGCAACTGTTTTGAAATACTATATTGACGATGAATGAGCAGAGACATTACTGGAGAGAAGTTGAATGGCGAACAAACATGAAGCAAAAAAGAAAGACAGCGAGAGAGGGAGAGGATGTGTTTAAATGGACTGGCGACAGACGTATTTCCACTGAAGGAGGGAAACGGCATCTCTCTCCTGCTAAATAGACATGATAAATGAGGGAGGGAGAAGCTGCTTCTGACAGACATTATGTTATAAACGTTACAGGGATACGTGCTTGCGTGTAAGGAGCGCATGTGTTTCATAAAGATGATTTCCATATTAAATGGGAGAAAAAGAACAGGCCGTTTAAGATAAAGACTGATGTAAGGAATTAAACAAATTTTCTCTCTCTCTCTTTTACATACAAAATGTTCTCTTTGTTTTTTTCGTTTTTTGTCCATTCTTTTTATATTCACTATTTTGTCACAGGAAGTTGGGAACATTTTAAATGTGTATATCTGATAAAAGGGAATTTTTTAAACGTTTAGAAGGATATTATCATACAAGCATGACCAGGTTAACATGGACTAAAGACTACTAAACAAAATTTTGATTTACATATTACGTTTTAAATGTGTATATATGATAAAAGTGATTTTTGCATAAATGAACACACAAACCAAACATACAATTCTCCCCTGGAGGAGCAAAAAAAAATCAGCAGAACACATAAAGCTCCACATTAATATCAACAAAACAGACAGAATGATGCATTTATGCATTAGCTTCTTTCCGTCTCAACCCTCTGACAATTAAAACCTCCAATTATCATTGCTGGACACCCACTGATCGATATCAGCTGCCTGTTAGCTTGCCCGTAGCATTTTTCCTCTGTTTCGTCCTTTTCTCTTTCTCTCTCTCTCTCCCTCTGTATTTTTGTTTTCCATTAGAAAGGAAATGTAGGAATTTATTGCACCCTGATCAGGTTTCACCCCTACAAACTTTAAAACCCAATTATGTTTCTCTCGTCCCCAGTGTGCGTATTGGTTTATGCTGTGTTTATATGTATGAGATGCATTTCTTGTGTTTTTTCATATGCGCTGGGTGCTCCACAGATTCTCAGTCTCAAGTGTATATTGTGTTAAGGTATACACACTTTGAGTTGATGCGGTTTTATTTGTGTGTGTGTGCGTAAGTGTACACTTAGCCAGGCTCCGCTTCACAGGAAACTTACAGTGGCACAGAGATGATGGAGCAGTCCCACCTTTTCAATATCTCTCAACTCACCCATTAGAAGCCATTTGGGGGCTTATGGGATACATAAATACACAGGTCAGTGGTGGCGGCTTTAACTCCAAACGCCAAACTAACAATCTCTGTGAATAATAAAAAAAAAAAATCAAACTATTATGTGTTGCAGTTTGATCAAATATTCCTAATGGGGAACAGAGCATGGTGGAGCGCATGCCACATTAAAAACCTTTAGCACCCATTGCTAATTGCCCTGCATTTAATGTAATCGTTAATGCATTGAATTTAAGCCAATTTATCCCACGCTGTTTTATATGGCCACTGAAACAGCAGTTGGGTGATTATATTGATGAGTCACAGTTGTACAGTACAATGTTTTCCGTGGCATATGTAATTGTGCCTGAAAGCGGGCATATGTGTGATGCCTGACAGGAAGTGGGCAGTAAATGAAAGGGACACTAGGATTTGAGAAGAGTAATAGAGGAATAATTAGACATCAGCAAGCCACACACAGAATCTGCGCCTGCAGAACTCCCAGAAAGCTCAGCAGATTACAGCAGAGTTTGAATGTCTGTCGATAAGTGCACTTAAACTGCCCCCTATTTGTTCATTTTATTAATTATGTTGGCTAATTTGATGAAGCTTTCAGCTACTAATAAAATGTAGTACTTTTAGCTCAACGTAATGGTTTTTATATTTTAAAATACAATCCTTTGATTTGTCTGGCCCTACACTGCTTGGAAAACAGAACTGTACTTTTAAAAAATTCACATCTGTGCCTTCGAGGTTACTGCCTCGTTATCGAGCTAAAGTTAACATTTTTGCATTTACCATTTAACAGTTTGGAAATTAGTCTCAGTACCCAAATCTGCTTGTATTGCTGGCCTCCATTTCTGTTTTTCAGATGTCAAAGTTTGCGGAGACCTTAGACTAGCAAACGTTCCCAGTTTAATTCTCCAAGCACAGAGCACAAAGCACAGAGAAAGTGTTTAGATTTTTAAATGGAGGACATTTTCAGATGCTGATATTATAGAAGCCTATATTGGCTTTGTTCCAAAACCTAGTGTAAGAAGTTAGAATTTTTAAGGCATCATTATGTTTGGGGTCTGTACAATGTTTTAATGGTTTTGAAAGAAGTCTCTCTCACTCAAGGCAGAACTTATTTGACCTAAAATTGCAATTTAAAATAACCATTTTATACATTAAAGTAATTTATTCATGTGATGGCAAAGCTGAATTTTCAGCATCATTACTTCAGTCTTCAGTTTCACATGATCCTTCAGAAATCATTATAATATGCTGATTTGGTGCTCAAGAAACATTATTATTACTGTCACTTTTGATCAATTTAATGCATCCTTTCTGATTTATTTTTTTATAGAAATAAAAAAAAAACACTTTTCTCTGCAATACCAGAATCCATTGCACTAAACTCAGAGAAAAGAATAATTCCAAGATGTCAGACGAAGTGAGAGAAAGTTACATATAAATGTATAATTCATTTAAAAAACAAAAGTATTTAAAACTAGTATAGTATAGTATAGTATAGTATAGTTTTAGTATAGTTATAGTATAGTATAGTATAGTATAGTAACACTACTAGTATAGCTTTATGTATGAGGCTCCATGATTGCAAGGTAGCTTAGGTATTGGAACTGAAATACTGACAATGGGACAGGAATAATGCTTAAAACATATATTTGTGAAATACTGTATCTGGGATACATTATATGTGTGCTTTCTTGGCATTGGTCAGAAAATATCTATTTTGTATGGCAATAACACATTATGGGTGGAAATTTATGAAAGAATGGGTGGGTCAACTATCCTTTTTTTTCCTCCCCTTTCACCCCATTCATTCATCCATCTCTCCAGCTGTGGCCTATTCATCGACAGCTCTGCCTCTCTTCAGACCACTGCTGCATCTTCTCATCTGCTGAGATCCCTGAGTCATTTACTCCCTCTCCTCCCTCGCTTTCATTAAACCTCAAATGGGATGTCATGCTTCACCTTCATCCCTCGCTTGTCCCGTGTGAAAGGCTAGACCTTTCAGAGGCGATGGAGGGATGAGAAAAAGACCTGAGCACAGCACGAGAGAGGAGGGATGACCTCTCTGTTTACATTTGCTTGGTGCCACAGCCCCGCTGAGGCATTGATGTGGTATTACAGTCCCGGAGCGAAGCAGAGATAGAGAAAGCACTGGAGGAAGATGAACAAGAGAGAAAAGTCAAGCGGTTCTCAGAGCGAATCCGCAGGACTTTGGGGTCTTTAGCCTTTTCGATCACATTTTGGAGCCATGAATAACGTCTTTGAATCTAAGCGCTCAGATCCATGGATTCCCATGCAATGTAGATATGAATGCTTAGACAGTGCATGACCTGTTCAGCACTAGTATAGGCTGTACCGTGTGTGTGTGTGTGTGTGTGTGTGTGTGTGTGTGTGTGTGTGTGTGTGTGTGTGTGTGTGTGTGTGTTGTTGTGTGTGTGTGTGTGTGTGTGTGTGTGTGTGTGTGTGTGTGTGTGTGTGTGTGTGTGTGTGTGTGTGTGTGTGTGTGTGTGTGTGTGTGTGTGTGTGTGGTGTGTGTACAGTATATCACAATCCAAAGCCAAAATCACTAATCTACTCTTATTAAAGGCCTCTCACTGTGCAGTTCTCTATCGCAACAGGATGCCGGCCAAGGTGTTTAACGTCTCCGCCAGACAACACACTCTTTGTGCAACAGCTTTTCTGATTTCAGTTGAACTTACTTGTCTGTGCTTTGCTTTGCTGTCTGCACCTCTTACTCCCCCTAATGGAGGTTAGTAGTACTACAGGTCACAGCTGTAGGTTTTGTCTGAACAGGGGCTTGGAATGCAACTGTATCCATCTTGTAAAGAGCTTGCGATGTATACGCAGATCAGCCGAATTTACTTGTGTCGCCCGTGCTGGATATGTAGGTTTGCAGGCCTTGGCCTAGATACAAACCATAATCATATCAATGACTGTGGCGCTTTATACTAAATAGCTTTTGAAAATGCTTGTTTAATCTGTAGAAATAAAGCTTATCTGTTAAACCAAATAACATAATCCTATATTTGTTGACTCATACCTCAGCGCATTACTTGACGCGCTTGTCCTCATGCTGTTAGATGACCTGATGGTGAACCGTGCGATGAAATAAAATTAGACATACGTACACAAGCGGACACATTCACCACTGCTGTTTGCTGCCGCATCAGACCCATACGGAAATGTAATATATGACATATATGTCCCTATATCGCAAGTGATGCTGTCATATATGCTAAATATAAGACAATATATTACTATCACATATATAATTATATCTAGATATATGTTGATATAGGTTTATAACATATATAAATTGTCCATATTAAATGAGTATATTGACATATATTAATACAATATATATGATTATTGTTTATATAATATTGTATGTTATAACCATATATTTCACCAATATGTTTAATTTATATATGCCAATTTATTTAAACAACATACATACATTTTACATGCTTATGGTTCCTTATTAATTCATTCCTTGTTTTCCTTATTTGAACATCTTGAACTTTGAACAAGTAATTCAAACGCAATCAAAAGACCGCCAAATTACGCGCATTCAGAGACCAACGGATGAAGAATGTTCGCTCTTGTCGAGTGGAAAGAAGAAACGGATAATGAAAGTTGGAGCATTGTTCCAATATCACACATAAAAGACTGTATTATACATACATAAAATATATGGGCTAGTTTTATATGTCAATATATGAAATTGTTCCATTTTCTAATAGGTTTTATATATGGCCAGATATATGTAGGCTACATATATGTTTTCACTTTCTATGTGGATATATGTAATATATGTATATTTCATATGTGTACATATATTACATTTCCGTATGGGGAATCTCAAGAGAAAATGAAGAAAAAAGTGAAACCGGTTTCCTCGAGCTGCGGCCAACTTCTCTTCTCAGATGTTTCTTGAACCGTGAAAATGGCCGCATGAGCAACATTTCGGGTATTAAGTATTCATGGCAGATTTTCTGAGATGGTCCGATCGGCAAGCTTGCTCAACTGCAATCGTGGAGTGGTGATGTAAAAAACGAGAAAAGGAAAAATAAACCATTCGTTTAGTCCGTAAATGGATTTGCTTGTTTGTGGGTAAAAGCAGAGGATAGTCATGATGGCCATGTTCTTCAAAAAAAGGAAATGCATTGAATGTCTTTCCTGTCACAGTGCTGGGACCTCTGTTAAAAGCTTCAAGCAACACTTTATACATTATGGAGAAAATAATGGGTAGAAATAAAAGCATTCTAAAAATACAGTCTGACAGATGAATAAATAGCACTCACAAAACAGAAAAACTTTTGCCATTTGAGTGTTTCTTTGTATGTTGGTTTATTAAGTGGCACTTTGCTCAGTAAATAATTCATGAAGTGTGAATGTTCGATCAGTACAGCTGAATATACTGAATATACATATATTTATGCTGAAATATATTATTTTTAAAATGGAAGTATAATAAAAATGTTATATATAGATATATATTGACATTTATATTAGTTTTTCTATAATAATATTAAATTGAAAATAATTGTATCAGAAAAATGTAAATCAATAATTGTATTCATTCAATAATCATTGTAATTATTTTTCACACTGAGTGAGAGGGAATGTTTACCCAACCATGAAATTTGACTTTACAAGATTACTAGTCAGCTACCATGTTGCATTTATAAATCTAGTAACATAAAAATAAAGCACTGTCAAATCAGACAAACTGTCTGGTGCTTGATTCATTTGTTTTGGTGATTTTGAAGACCATCGCTGCTTTTGGATTAGGTTCTTGAGCAGTTTAAGTCTATTTTATCCTTTAATGACAGCTAATCCAGACCGATCATTAAGAGTCGTGCATTCAACTCCCCATGACGTTCTTCAGTTTTCTAATTAAAAGTGTAACAGGTGTTTTCAATACGGTCAATACGTTCGTGGTTACAATAAAATCATACAGCTTATGTGAGCAGCAGGGTCTCCAGGGCCAATCGAGCATCCAGAATAAAGGTTCGCTTATTAAACATCCTAAAACATTTTGTTTGAATTTTGTTAAATTTAAATATCGCTTTAAAAACACTTTAAGTTTGTTTTTATCTGTTATTGCTGCATTTCAGTTGTAAAAGAGTCCATAATTACTTCACATATTTAAAGTGTCACATTAACATAATGAGTGTCTTTGCCATGTCCATTTTAAACCTATTGTCATTCCCCTGATTGTGCTTTTACATTCTCTTTGAAAAGAAGGAATGGACTAGTTTTTTTTTACGGTAATGAACTTTGAACTTTTCCTCCTGTCAGAGAAGTTTAGGACAATCCAGATTGACATTGGTGGGGGGAACTGATTGGCACGGGGCGCATTATCCCGCTTTCCTGCTGTAATTTCATGCGTCTCAATCGCTGCCACAGACCGCAACATGGAACCAAGAATTTAGGCAAGGGTCAGAGTGTCAGGATTAATTCGGAGGGTTAGGAAAAGGGGGAAAAAATGGAACACCCCCACCCCCCTCGTCATAACCCTCCCTCTCTGCCCGTCCGCCCGCGTTCATCTACACCAGCTGTTGCCCTGTTGCTATTCCAGGCCGAGGGGAAATGGATCTAAAAGGCCCTGGCAGATGATGCAGCTATGAGATTATTACCATGCTGCTTACACACACACACACACACACACACACACACACACACACACACACACACACACACACACACACACACACACACACACACACACACACACACACACACAATGAACTGCCCTCAGCTTGCATAGCAATCAACCTTCATGTCAGAGAATGTAGTCCTTATTAAACGTCCATGACTAGCTCCATCACCCTCATCATCATCTTCTTTTTCAATATTTCAGACGTTACTTTTCAAATAGCATAAAAAAGTTTGCTGTCATATTATATTGTCTGTTCAGATCATTTTCAAAATATAAAAATATATGAATTTCTTAAAGGGGATAAACAAACAAACAAACTCGTTTTACTCTAGCTTCATGCATTTCTTTTTTATCGACATTTGAATTGAACAACAACAAGTGTAAAAAAACAACAACATTTGAGCAAAAAGCAGCGAAAATCGAATTTCTGTCAAAGACTACGTCTGGGTCAGATTCAGAACGATGATCAAAACATAGATAGAGTTGATTTAGTTAATCAACGGCCCTAAATAAATATGGCCTTTGCTTTAAAGTTCTTGAATTGAGATTGCACTGGCTTGCCAAGGGTAAGATCTCAGCTGGCATTTGCCCCCCATCACCCACTGCTGTTTAAAAGCGTCAGAAATGCCCATCGGTCAGAGATGTGCAGGTTCAACAGCAGGGCAGAGCGACGACTTGCCCAGGGAAAAATAAAAGGAGGACAAGGAAGCTAAGCTGTAATACCAAACCGACATTGTCAGCATTATCGTGGCCTCTTTTTGAACCCAAAAAAGTCGGTCAATTATTTGGGAGAGATTTAGGCGACGATTTGATTGCGTTTCTGTATATGGTTATAAAGAGAGAACGGAATGAATAGAGACACGCTGACCCTTCTTTAACCCCACCTGCATCCCTAGAGAAGAAAATGACCAGTGACCGTGAGGGATGTTCTTTTCTATTAGTTGCAAAGAGTTTATTTGTTCACATGCTTTCAGAGACAGTCAGACTCGCTCGGTTAATATAATATGAGGATTTTGAAAGTATGATGTGTTTAGACATTTTTGCATTTATTGGAAGGTCGTGCACATGCATGCATGAGTGACATCGCACATTGATATAATTTTTAATTTCGCTTCAGAGAGAAAATGTTAACTAGTCTCAATAGGAGAGAGTATTACTTTGGAATAAAGGGAATACATATATTTTGTAATATATAAAAAAAAATGGATCGCAGAAATTATTTTGATTTGATAAAGTTATATAATTAGGTATATAAATAGGTCCTATACATGTTACAAATTCCTCTATTGCGTATTTTATTATTTTATAAAATTATTGATATACAGGATTTACTGTAATGTTGCAATTAGACATTATTTCTGTGTAGTTGAGCTTATTGAGTAGATATCATTATTAAACCAATTAAACATATTTTTGATCATTTAGCTTTTTTACAACCCTACATTCAAAAGCCCTGGATATAATCATCAAATGCCAAATGACTTTGTGTTTGTTCGCTTTAATAATCACTGTTAAACCTTTTTGGATCAATGTGCCTCAAAGTAAAACATTTGCCACTCTACCATTTTCTCTTTTGATAACACCACATTTAGGACAAAGATTAAACCGTCTGATTATAACTAGAAAAACTTGCTTTATTTCCAGAAATCTGCTTTATGAGTTTAGACAGACGGGTTCATGGGGAGTTCATGTGTCTCTTATGATTCGTGAGAAGTGGCAGTGCCCACAACGGAGAACTGGGCTGATGTCCCACTTTAACAATGCTTCTAATTATCATCATCATCATATTATTATTATTATTAATGATGTATTGTTTTATTTCCCCTACATTTATTTACTTTCTAATACATTACAGATCCTTCATACATACTTAAATATTGACCTTAACCGTGGTTGGATTGTATACTTAGAACATTAAACAGATTTGATTTTCTGTGGCCATAATAATATTTATAATTTTATCATTTATTATAGAAATGTCATATGTGAGAAAGAAAATGTGTTGTATTCAATAAGCACACATTCACAAAATCAAGCTTCAGCAAGGCTTGAATTACAGCCAACCTGCAAGGCATTTCAGTCAGCTCGTGAATGCGGTTTCAAACATTTTTTTCAAACATGTTTTTATTTGTCTGCAGTTTGTTACTCCTTGGCTATTACTTTACTGCATACATGCACAATTTACATGTGTGTTTGATTATCTTGATATATCTTGTAGTATTTTAGTATTTAATAATTACTCATTCTCCACTGTAACCGGACAATTTTTAGGCAATGCACCTCAGATCAAAACCATTAAGAACTTTTAAGTCTGAACACACACTTTGAACATTTAAAAAAAAAAAAAAAAACATTCGTAGCATTTGATCATTTAGCCTATATTTATTTAGCATTTTAGTATGTTAACATATATAACATATTGTGCCAAATATATAAATCTATCCATGTTGATCAGTGGACTGAAACTTAAGCAGCAAAACAATTAATTTATTTATTAAAACAATAACTTTATTCTTTACTGACAATAGCAAATGTATTCTATTATTGTAGCAATTCATCAAATTTCAGAACCAGTATATAATGATTTTTTTTGTAATACAAATAAACCCTGTCTTTATTGTATTTGAGTGAATGAGTGCAGCTCCATGCGACAGTTGTCTCCCGCCTCTCTGTGCCTGCGTATTAAAGTGATAAAACCTAGAGTTCACGGCCTCCACTTTATAATGCACAGACGGTGTTCCAGTGAACGTTTCACCCCACACAGATCCCAGAAACCGAACAACCGAGAGAGACTAATAATGCTGTTGGACCTTTTTTTCTCAACATCAAGATTTAAATGATACATTTTATTTATAAATATACAATATAAAGGGACATGCAAGTTGTTAAATGTTTTCTTCACTGCTTCATTTAAATGCTCCTGTGGTGGGATAAATTGAAACATATTATATTATATTACATTATATTATTATTTTCCTGCATGCGTTTTTTATGACAATTTTAATCGAGATATTTTTTTTAATCCTTTTAAAAAAACTAATGAAGAAAAGTGTTTATTATTTATCAGTCACAGATGCTTTCCCTTATACATTCGTTTACAGTTTATCTTAAAACCTTGATTTTTTCTATAAACACAGACCTTGCATTTAAATATTTACATGTATTAATATAGCAAATTATTCATTAAACAAACAACCAACACTCACAAAGAGTGACACAGTTAATTCATATCCAAAAAAAACTAAATACATTTAGACTCATTTGATAAATGACTAAAACAAATAGCCCATGAGGAATTACTGGCCCTATTGTCTCCAATAGCCCCTGTGCTTATGATATGAAAATAATTTGGTTTTGATTAGGCTGCCAGGTAGTTCAATAATGCACGTTGTGCATCACTGACTAAACTAAATACATCTCCATCAACAAGACTGTTATTTCAGTAATGATCCAGCCGATGGCACAAATTGATTCAAAGCACTATTGTGAAGCCAACCCCCCTCTCCTCCACTACATACAAACACACAAACACACGGACATGCCAATACAATCACACACACACACACATGATATGTGTATCAGCGTTCAGCTGATACCATAGAGCATCATGGGTAAATGCTGGATAAACTGGGCTAATAAACTGGACAAAACAGGAGGTGAAAAACAGGAGGTGTGTATGTGTGTGTGTGTTAGAAGAGTAAACTGAAAAAACAATGATGCATTTGGCATGGTCACTGCTCGGTCAGAGAGTGTGTGTGTCCTCGCTTGCTTTGCTGTCGTGCCGTGAGCAGGTTTCGCAGTGAATTCTCAGCAGCTAATGTGGAGTGAGTGTGCCGTCTACTGTACAGTCTCAGAATTTAGCATACATGTCACATGGAATACATTCACACACATTCAGCGGACAAATGTGTTCAATATCTCTGGCCTTGAGACCTGGTGGTTTGTCTGAATTTGATTTGTTTCTGACATTAATCTGTTCTGTGTTTGCTGAAATTGTTCAATCAAAATGATGTGAATTTTATACTTACAAGTGCTTACCGTTAAGTTAGATCAACAAATAGAGCAGAATTATTTGCTTTCACGTGTAATTTGCTTGGCCTCTTTTACATTTTACATTCTTAGAGTAAATATATATCCAGTTTTTCCTTATTTTGCTTTTTCTTTTTAATTATTTTATTTCAACATCCATAAATTGAATAATTCTACCAGGATGGTTTTGGAAGATGAATTGATATACAGTAGAAAATGTGGGGAATTTAATGAAATAACAAAAAAGTAGGAAAGAAGAAAATCTATAAATTTTAGAGACCTATAGAGTAACAAAATAGGCATTTATGTTCTTATTTTAAATGTCAGAATTTTAATGTGGTGTCTTTTATTTATTGGCATTATTATTTTGTCCCTTTTTCTTTCTTTCTTGACTAAGATTTTATTGCATTCAAATGCATGTTATAATTATCTAGTGACACTGAAATCTACTCATTTATTATTTATTTATTTACATACATTTTGATTGATAATATATGGGAATATTTGAACAATTCCGTTTCCTTATTTATCTGTCTGAATTTGGTTTTCAGGTCTTTAAGTTTTGATGTGTGTTCCTGCTGTTCTCACCCACACGTGGTTTTGGGGTCCCTCGGCACAGAGATGCGTGACAAACAGGAGAAGACATGTGTTTTTGGTGGACTGCACCTGTTGACCTCTCTAATCCTTTTTTTTTTATTTTATTTTATTTTATTTTTTTATTTAACAGTCAGACATACATACAAACCAACATAGTACAGTAGTGAGCAATCTTGTAAATCCATAATTCCAGAAGTGACATAAAAGTGATTTAATTGTTTGATCTAAGTGTGTATGTGAGCGGGTGTGAGTGTGGGTATGTGTATGTGTGTGTATGCGTAAACAAAGTAACCATTTATTATTTATTACCATTGTCATTACCATCACCACCCCACTCCCCACTACCACCATATTGCCAATATTGTGTTGGTCGATTTTTATTTCCATCCTTCCTCCTATGTAACAATTGCCATTGTCAATCTGTATAAAATAAAATATGATATAATAAGATAGTATAAGATAACCTTCCCCCATATCTCATCAGTCCCTATCTTTTCCTAATGTGTGTTTTTGTGTGTGTGTGTGTGTGTTATGTGCAATGTCTAAGGTGCATTAAAAGAGGGAGTACAGTGCGAGAGTGTCTCAAATTGGGACAGAGATGCTGTCCCGTTGAAACCACTTCTCGCCTGTCTTGCCTGCCCTGGTGTTTGTGAGGTTTTCCATATATACATATTCCTTTTTTTTTTTTTTTTTTTTTTTTCATTCTATGTTGTGGTGCATTAAAAACCCATGAAGAGATAAGGGGGGATTATTGCAGTAGTGATGATAATACATTTAATTCCAATACAGCATTGACAATGGCAATATTGATGAATAATAATAATGATAATAATAATATTATTAATAAATGATAATGATGATGGCAGTGGTGACCACAATGGTAAAAGCAAAAGACAGCAACAACAGAATTACAACAATGAAAAGATAAAAGTGAAAATAGTAATCATAACAATAACAGTGAAGATAGTAATAACAATGATGACATAAACAAGTTCAAATAACTAAAATGCATTAATATTCGTGGGTTGGTTAAGAAGGTGGGAGGAGTCGGAGTTGAAAACAGAGAAAGGATTCATAGCTGTAAAAGGTCAGAAAGTGTTGGACGGCAGAGGTCAGTTTCAGATGCGTAATCATGAAGGGGAGATGCGTATTCCATTGCAATGAAGTCTGTAATAAGATTTTTCCAAATGTTAATGTGTAATTTATTTCTAGTTTTCCAGTGACCTCTCTAATCCAAATGAAAGAGATGTTTTACCTGTTCTGTGATCATCAACCGTCTGTCCAAAATATTTATTTAGATCAGAGAGAGTCAAAATGATTTATTATATATTAAACAATAATTGAATCTGTTTATTTTTGTTTTACACAGCTACGTTTGTTCACTGTAAAAAGTGATCAGTTAACAAAAAAAAAATGGAAACCCGTTGCCTTCAAATTATTACGTAAATAAACGTTATCCTTAATTGAAAAAATTAAGTAGAGTGGAATTGTCAACTTCACATAACTTAATTTTTTATTAAGTTATAAAAAAGTGTATTTATTTAATACTTTTAAGGCAACAGTTTACTAAATGTTTTTAAGTGAACTGAACACTTTTTACAGTGTTGATAGTTTAGACAAAAAGGTCCTTTTGCAATCTCACACATTTAGTCACCTTATCATTTTTTACATAAACAAAACATGACAACTCAAAGTGTGTCCTAAAATATATGGTGTAATATTAAACAAAATAAATAATAGATAAAATGCTCTCTCGCTCTCTCTCAGTTGCTTCTGTCTGTCTCTCCTTACTTTAAGTGCATGATTGAGAGATTTAAAATAAACAATGGAAATGATTCAGCAATCAGCATTTCATTCCATTTCCGAAATCAAGCCAGCATCAAAAGTGCAGCCTCTTGAGTAGCGGAGTGCACACGCTCTTTTACTGTCATCACAGGCAATCATATGAAATCAGAGATGAGGGGAAAATATGTAAAATAGTGAGTAACGCGGCATAATAACAGTTTCATTGTCGTCTTACATGATAACATGCTGACCACAAGCAACTGAGACCCGAGAATGTTTAATTTGACATACCTTCTTTCTGTACACTTAAATTTATTATATCAACCTGACTTCATTTCATTTTTGTTCATTTTGGAATAGTAACATATTGAAATTTTAATGACGATTTCAATTTCTGTTTCACACATGCTGCTATAATGCTAATTTTATTGCACAATGTGTATTATTAGTAGTATTTAACAAATCAGGATTTAATAACAAATCATTTATTTCAACAATGAATACATTTTACAGGCATTATTATCCATGTATTTATTTTGTTTATACATAACATAATATAATATACACTTTTGTACATGCACTAGTTTTACCGAACTATACATGTTGTGGTCATCATAAAATCATGTATAGTTTAAATAAGTTTTCTTAAAATTATTATTTTAAAAAGTTGTTTTAAAATCCATCATCAGAAAATAAAATACATTTATTCCCCTTGTTGTAACATAAAGTATGGGCTATATTTAATTTTTAGTTGTATAGTTGCTGTTTTTTTTTTACACGTCTGTTTAATGTTATCGTTTAGATAATATATTAGAATGATTTTGAATATACAATTAAACAACAAAAAAAGTATGGTTATAAAGCTTGTGTTGCACCATGAAAAAAAATGGGTCAAGATAGCATTATGGTGAGGAACAGTCGGTCAGAGAGAGTGCGCTGTGATGTGAGCCACTCAACCAAACTGTCCCCACCTGAGGCACACACTTGCCCGTCTTTCACCCTGTTACATAAAGTGTGTGGCACCAATGCTTCCCACTCCAGGGTACAAGAGACAGAGAAAGAGAGAAATGTTCAGCCCAGCTTTTGGTCTGTAATTACGCTCCTCAACGGACTCATGCGATGCTGACCCAGATATGGGCTGGAAGAACTTACTGAAAACTCTTAAAGTGTGTGTGGTTGCCATGTCTTTATGAGAATCTGTAAGTGTGTGACCCTGAAACCAGACCTGAACAGTAGTATTGATATGAGACTGCCTGGCTGTAAACCGCTAGTCCGCAATCATAAAGGTATGGCTGTAATTTCTGCCGTTCCATGATGGTAATTGCAACCCCATTTCTCATGAATGCCCCACTGATTCACCCAGACCACCATCTAATTTAGGTCTCATAAAAAAGCCAACTCGCTATAACTCATCTGATTGGTCAGATTTGTTTAACCTTTGATCCTTGCATAGATCAGTCTTGTCCCATGAGAGAAACGGTGGATGAGTCTCTTTGATGCTTCTGAAGTGATATGGAAATCCTATATCCATCATTAGACTTCCATCAGGATCTTCACTGCAGTTCTCCAATCATGTTCCACTTTTTTTCCCCTTACATTTCGAGTTTACATTTGTTATTATTAAGTTTGCAAAAAAAAATATATATATATATATCATGGAAAGTATAATGGGAACTGCAGTACTAAAGAGTAAAAGCATACAACGGCAATAAACGAAATACCTTCTCTGTACCATTACAAGTGCAGGAATGTATCCGGTGGCGTAGGCGTGGTAACTGATGGCCTAGTTTATTGTGATTAGTGCAGTTGCATTAAATTGAGAGGAGGGTGCTGCAGAATGACTAAGATTGATGCCAAACTTTCAGTGTGGAAAATAGGTCATGCGCTTGTAATGCAACTGAACTTTTGAACCGAAAAAAAGTGCTTCTATTGTCCTGACACTCAGCCCCTTAGACCCGTAAAATGGCATCATGTTTATTATGAAAGCTTACTTATCTTTTAATACTCAGCTGAAAAGCATCTGCAGTTATTTTTTCATCTGCAGGCAACAAACATATCTTGTTAATTTCTTTAGTTTTAATAAACAGCAGAAAATGCATATTTAATTAGGAATAAATGGCTGGTTTATATAAAATATTTTTTATATTATTTTATATTTTTAAGGTAACTTATTTTGGAAGCCAAAATATTATAGTAAATAAACTATATATTGTGATATAATGCTCACAACCTATATTTATTTTGACATATATAGTGGATGTATGTTTAAAAGTTAATGTGGTATTAAACATTGCAAAATTATTATATTATTATTAATATTGTTTTCTTATACAATATTATAATTGATAGATAGACAGACAGACAGACACGTACACATATATTTTATATTTCGAAGGTTGGTGCGTCATTGTGAAGCAGCCCTATCGACTAACGGCAAGTTGTGTTGTGATAAACTTCAACCAATCAGAGTTGCTCTAACGGTGGGAAGCTGTGATTGGATGCTTCTTCTTCCTGTTTAGCATGTTATTTTGTTACCCTCTGAATGACCTCGTTTTCAGTCCTGATGGACCTTAATTTTAACCTGAGAAAACAAGCGGCACTAAAATGTGCGCGCTCACATATACACATGCACACAAAAATCAAGATGGTGGCACATGATACCTCATTTTTCCTGCTACGGTTTCTTCCTGTATCTTCACCAGCAGAGATGCTGTCATCCAACACGTCCACCATCTTGAAATGAGTGCAGCGCCTCTTTACGATCCCAAAATGCTCTCGGTATTAATTGTTTCGTGTCCTACATATCGATTTGATTGCAATCGTGACTGCAAAAAGTCATTTGTACAAAGTTTTTATTCCAAAAACGCCGCTGCGAGAGAACACGTGCCGAAATCCCGGGATGCATTCCTTCAAACATTGTTTGCCTTTTCTCTTTATTCGTCTCTTTCTCCCTTTTTAGCCCTTTTCCCTGCCACTGCATGTGTGTGTGTGTATGTGCGTGTGTGTCAGGCAGCCTCATAATATCAGATTGCACAGCCTGCACTGGCCAAATGTGAATTTTATACTCTAGTGAACACAGGCTTTTGCTTTCATTAGCTCACATTCTCCTCAGCGGTGCAAATACCCTGTCGCTGCGCACAAGGGGTGGCAGACGGACCGCCGCGGACGGGAGGGGGTCTCTTGAGTTCCAGAAAGCCCTGCTCCAGAGCCCCTGCCTGGGGCGGGGGTTTGCGGTCTAATTTGCCCCATATTGCACCACTGTTCAGGGCCGGCTACTGGATTTTCTGTAGGCGTGTATGTGCATGCCTGGGGTAAATTTGGCCGTTTAAAATTTCTTATTGAATCTCATAATCCTGAATAAATGCGGTAATATGACTTCACCAGCTGTGCAGCATTAAGACTCTCATTTGTTAGCATCACTTCCTTAAAGCTCACGGCTCAGGCGCCACATTTTGTAAGTTCTCAGTTTCAGCAAAAATCTACTGTTTTCTTTCTAGTGTTCACGTTTACATTATCGCCATTACTCGCTCTCAGGCACTTCTTAAGTTACATCAAACGTTTCTAAACCTGATTAGGGAGAAAATCCAGCTGATTCTCCACCAATCAGCAGCCATGATCAAACGTTTAGCTTCATTATGAAGGCAAAGTGCGTAGACGCTTTAGCTTTGGATTATCGTTCATGAGGAAAACTTTTCTCTCTCGCTCTTTCTTCCCAACTCGGTGCGGTTGTTTCTCATCTTCAGTTAATGCTGCGTGAGAGGAGATAGAGAGAACAAATTGAGAGGAGAAATGTACTTGTACGTAAACATTGCGCCTGCTCGAAAACAGGGCCAGGAGATACGAGAATTGTTTCTGTCAGGGTCCCCCTCGAGAGATGAAAGGAAATGCTGACTCTGTCTCATACTATTACAGATAATCTCCTCTCTCTCTCTCTCTCTTTCCTCTCCTCTCCTCTCTCTCCTCCTCTCTCTCTCTCTCTCTCTCTCTCTCTCTCTCTCTCTCTCTCTCTCTCTCTCTCTCTCTCTCCTCTCTCTCTCTCTCTCTCTCTCTCTCTCTCTCTCTCTTCCTTCTCTCTCTCTTCTCTCTCTCTCTCCTCTCTCTCTCTCTCTCCCTCCTCTCTCTCCTCTCTCCTCTCTCTCTCTCTCTCTCTCTCCTCTCCTTCTCTCTCTCTCTCTCTCTCTCTCTCTCTCTCCTCTCTTCTTCTTCTCTCTTCTGAGAACCTGCAAAGAAACTTCACTACCCTCTCTCACTCCTTCCTTTCACTGATTACCTTTATTTGTTTTCCTCTGTTTTTATTTGATGACTCTTTAGAACAATTGCCCGGCCCACATCTCAATAGATGTCCTCATTAAAACAGATTACCTCAGATCCACAGCAGACAGAATGAGGGATGACAAAATAAAAAGGCTGTGTTTGTCTTCCTTGTTCTACTTTTTCAATTTGACAATTTTACATTGTGCGTCAAGTTCAAGGGTTATTCTTTTGGCGTAAATCGATGCTTACGGCTGTCTGCCGGAAGCTAGTTATTTTAGTCGACAAAGTTTTAAATATATTTTTCTTACACGCACGCATCACTTCACTTCAGAAGACCTTTATACACAGAACCCACACAAGACAAACTTGACAGACTAGTTGGTCTGACTAGTGGTTTACACAGCACACATTTACCAAACTCACTCTCAAAATGTAGTCAGTACAATTTCACAATGCAGATTTCACACTCTTTATAAGCTAGCATGAACTTGACCGTATTTGACCGTATTAACACTTTAAAATAGGTCTGACAACAGTATTCTGCTGCTGTGTGAATGTCGCCTCTGTCTCTTTCCTTCTCTCTCGGGTTCAAACAAAGTGCAGCGGTCGGAGTGAGTGAATATCTAAAATGGAAGTGTCTTCAGGCGACCTGTCATCTCTGTGTCACTGCTGAAGCCGAGATGTGCACAGCGCCTCCCCCTACACAAACCGACCCTATTTATTTCTTCCTCTATCACTCCTTCCATCTCTTGTGCACCCTCTCTCGCTCCTCAGCGGTGAAACCGGATCTGAGCTTTACCGTAATCGGCAATTATGTGAAACAGACCTGATTATGGTCCCATAGCCAAGATCAAGGTAGAAAAACAGAGCAAAAGAATTCACCAGTGTCTGTGGAGTATTCCACTTTTTCCTATGTATTTTTTTTGTATACAAAAACAATGCAATTTCAATCTTATGACTCATCTTCAGATGGCTAACATCAATAAGATTTTTTTTTTACCACATGAATCATATGGATGATGTCTTTTTGGTTTCTGTGGGGCCAATTTGATTGACCCCCTCAAGGTTTATCGATATGATTAAAGGGACCATTCATTAGTGTTTGACCGTCGGCAGATGAAGGGATGGTGGAGTGATAGAGTTTGCCAGATAACAGGAAGGGGTTCTGTAAAGTCTCGGATAAACACACAGACAACAACACATGTGGCGGAAGCCCTAGAATAAATGTGTAATATGACATGCCATGACAGCAAGCTGCAGTATTGTGGCCAGTGACGGACTTTGTTTTGAATAGTGTGTTATTTATTTCCCTGCAAATTCAGTCTTGGCAAATGTATGAAGTGTAAAGTCAGAAAAAAGAATAAAACAGAAAGCATCAAATTATTTCAAATCCTGCAAGCTCATCTCTTAGGTATGTTGTACTTCATATGTGTTATCTGATATATTTTATTTCATTTGTGTATATAATTTTATATTCTTTATTAATATTGCTTTTGTGTATACTTTAATAATATATTTATACAATGATAATGGATTGAAGAAGGTTTCTTTAATAACCTCCCAATTCTATAACTTGAAATTAAATATCAGTGCAAATTTCGTTTTATATTTCAGCACTTATTTAAAAACCCAGAGACCACACATCAAAGTAGCACCCCTAAAGCCGTCTTGCCTATTTTACTTACATCAGATTTCTTTGCATTTCTTCTTGTTGACACCTGGTTTTTCATGAATTTCTTTAAGAGGATATTCATCGCCGGCACTTCGTGTTGGGTAGAGTGAATCCAATTAAAAAGATTTTGCTGCAATTTATTTTTTTTTTGGTCATATTATAGCGAGACTGGCTGAGAGGAAAAGTTATGGGTGTCCTGCTGCTTGACATTTCACTTGGAATAATTCATACGCACTTTGTAAATAATTAAGCCTGTTCGTCCGTTTTAAAAGCTGCCGCTGCTTTCTGTCATTTGGATGTCACTGTAGGTTTTGCCTTTTTCCTCTCTGAAAAACCACTTTAGTGTGTGTGTGTGTGTGTGTGTGTGTGTGTGTGTGTGTGTGTGTGTGTGTGTGTGTGTGTGTGTGTGTGTGTGTGTGTGTGTGTGTGTGTGTGTGTGTGTGTGTGTGTGTGTGTGTGTGTGTGTGTGTTTAGGGTAAAATGTTCAGTTTCAGTAAATAAAAATGCACATAATAAAATGTCATAAACACAAATGTGATATAACCACACAGAAGTGGCCCACACAGAATAACGTATCATCCACAATTTTCCTCTTTATACGTTGGCTTGTCACGCAGGGTCTCTTGGGTTGTTGTTTGGCTGAGTGAGTTGCAATTGATATAATAAGTTTTAGATGGTCATTAGTAAACTTTTACCAGTTTCACTAATTACTGTTGACACAGAGCAACCCTCACAGGCCCCCGACTGGCTTTAGGAGATGTCACTGATCATAGACTCAAGCTCTCATCTGAAGATCACTAAAGATTTGAGACTTAACTCTAATTTAACTTGTATTCAATTAATTTATAAACCTATAAAAATTATTATTAATGTTTTTTTTTATAATATATATTACATGCATATACTGTATACATATATATACACACACACATATATATGTATATATATATATATATATATATATATATATATATATATATATATATATATATATATATATATATATATATATATATATATAACTACATAAAAAATGAATGTTGTAGTAATAATAATATTTGGATAGCTGTACAATACATATACTTATATGTATATATACATTTAGATTTATATATACGTTACAATACTTCATCTAGCAGTTAGTAAAGATGAATACAATATTCTTCTACTTAAACCAATTTTTTTTAGCAAATAACATTAACAAAATGCCATTCTATAAAATTGGCATGTTAATTTTCACAATGAGCCATTTTCAATTTAAGCCTTTTTACAGATAGATCATACAATATTTACAACAAATATTGCATATGATATACTCTATACTGTATATATGTGCGTGTATTTTACGTGTGTGTGTGTGTATGATTTATATTTTCATATGATGCATTGTTATATTTTGCTGTGTTTAGACAGCAGCTGAGGGCTTAAGTGCTGAAGTGGGTCTGCTGTGCTGGAATAAGGAAACACTAGTTTCATTGCTGTGACTGTGATTCGGCGGTGACCCTGGTATGTTTCTCCTCCATGATTTTGACCTTTATGTCCTTTGCTCATCACCCATAAAGTGGCTCCCCTCTGGGCCCTGTGCTTCACCTGCCAGAGCCAATAGAGCTCACACAACCCACAAAGAATCTGTCTCTAACCTTGGAAAAAAAAAAAAAAAAAAATGAATACATTTTGTGTAGTTTATCTACAAAGTAAATGTAATGCCAAAGTGAACCAACCTTATAAATTGAAAAATATGAAATTAAATATGACGGGGGGAAAAAAAACATATTCTAACAATATTAATGTTACACATTCTGGTTTCATCACAGGTACAGGTATGATACGGATTGTCAGCAGGTATCCGGTCAAAGGTAGTCTGGGTAGTTCTCATGAGTAAAACAGCAGCACATGAGAGGGTTGAGCCGTGGGTCACCATGATGTCGTAGCGCATCCATCAGCTCTCTTTCTGCCTGAGCAGAGCGAGACCAAGGGTTGTTTCAGAACAGCGACAGCACCGTGAGACGCTTGATCAGGTGACGAGGCGCTGCACGCCCTCCGGAAGATGACCCTGCAGAACTTTGGGTGTTGAGGTGGAAGAGATGCCAGCGTGTTTTGTCTCCGGACAGCTAACATGATGCGTGTGTGGTGCAAAGTGTTCACTGAGACACAAAATCGAGGGCCTGACAAGGCGGACTTCAAGTTTCAAATCAAATACCATCTCAGACACAAAGTCGAGGGTCGAAAAAAGTGGCCGTCAATTTGTTGACGAGCGAGCATTAAATTCCCCTATCATTCTGAGGGTCAGTAATATCTGCGAGCCACAGACTGGGAGGAGAATTCACTGGAAGAAGAAAATGGCAGTTACCACAGAGAGGACACGCAATGCGACAACTCGTGCTCAGGGTGTGTGTTTTCTGTTATAACGTTGTTACGCCAGCCGTAATATGAGATGTGATTGCATAGTTTTATACATTTTGTTAGCATATTGGTTAAAGGTTATGAAAAAGCTGAATCATGCATATGCGCTGAAGTTAAACATAATTCGTCATTGGTAAGTAGGGCAAAGTGGTGCATCATGGGAAACAGAGTTTGGAACAAATGTTTTTTTTAATGTTTTTGTTGTTGTTTACTTGAAATACAGAATAACATATTAATTCATGCAGCATTTGCTCTGTATTAGCTTTTAGCTAATAGCTAACCTCTGGTTTGGCTTTTCACCAATTGAGAGAGAGGGAAAAAAGTAAAATATGTATGACAATGAATTAAATTTTATCTTATCAAATCTGCCATTAAAAAATAACCTGGAGCTCTAAAAATTGTTTTGTGCTTTCATATATTTCTTGTAGCCAGTGTTATTTTATTATTATTGCCTATATAATATTTATTTATATTTTTGTTTTTTGTTTTTATTTTATATTTAGCCTAAATTCATTTTTATTTCAGTTTTAGTAATTTTACCTTAGTTTAAATGTATTTTGTTTCCGTTAGTTTCCAGGGCAAAATATCAAATTTTGTATATATTTTTTCTAAATATTATTTAATTTTGTTTCAGCTTAATTTCAATAATATTTTATTATTTAATTTTGTCTCAATTCCCTGTGTCTCTGTTTCATGGACTCTTATTTTGATATTCTATTATCTTGTGCCTATGTTCAAGTCCTGCTGTTTAGCTCATTTCCCTGGTTTCCATTCATAAGTTGGCAGTTACCAATATATATATATACGTTTTGGATTATTAGATTATTGGATTATTTTATGTTTTTAAAAGAAGTCTCTTCTGCTCACCAAGGCTGCATTTATTTGATTTAAAAAAAATGTAATATTGTTAAATTGATTTCTATTTTAATATATTTTCAAATGTAATTTATTCCTGTGATCAAAGCTGACTTTTCAGCATAATTACTCCAGTCTTCAGTGTCACATGATTCTTCAGAAATCATTCTAATATGCGGATTTGATGCTCAAAAATATTCATTATTATTATCAATGTTAAAAACATTTTTTTGTTTTTACAACAAAAAAAGAAAAAAGGATTCTTTGATAAATAGAAAGTTCAAAAGAACAGCTGTTTTAAATTGTAATAATAGTTAACAATATTACTGTTTTTTTGGTATTTTAATCAAATAAATGCAGCTTTTGTGAGGTGAGCAATCTTACAAATCCAAAACTTTTGAACGGCAGTGAATGTATATATATATATATATATATATATATATATATATATATATATATATATATATATATATACATACATATGCATCATTAGTGGCTGTTTCTGTGGGCCGTCTGCCATATTGGAACCGTCAAAGCCAGTCTGTGACATTTCGAGAGCAAGTTGACTGAGTGTCTGCAAACGTAGCTAGACGCATGTATGGATATTTATATCTGCATTAAGCTCAGCAGATGATTTTGCTAGACTTTCACAATACAACAAGACAAAGGCATCAGCTAACACGACATTAAAAAGTTACCATAAAAACAACACAAATCAACACATTCTCACCTGTGAAAGGTTATCCCATTTCTTCGGAAATTTAAATCTCGGCAGATTCACAGAAGCTTCTGTTGTGCTAGCATTTCATGCTGGTGTTTCCCATGATTGTTTCTTGTGTTTATTAAATGTGATTTCATCATTTATCTGTGTCAAACCTCTTGTATCTGGATTATCAAATCAAGCCAGTACATAACAATTTTATTTCAGCTTAATTTAAATTGTTTTGTTTAAATGACAGCTTAGGTAGGTTACTAAAGTTCATAGCCTATAGATATATAATTTTAAGTTATTCATCATTTTAAAGTAGTGACTGGACAAACAATATTGTTTTTCACAAAGCAAGTTAAAGGATTCTTTGTACAATTTCTCCTGTTGATCATTAATCTGCAAATGGCTTTGGAAAGGTCCAGCTTTACATGAGCTCACAGGTCTCATTTTATTGTCTTCTTACATAATTCAATCTTCATAATTATCATTACAATTAAATGAAGCAGATTTATACAGAAAAAAAAACAGCGCTTTGGAAATGACAGTGAATATAATTGTTTAAAATAAAGAAGTGAATTCCTCATTTGTCCTGCAATATTCAGTATAATCATTGCTATATTCGTTGTACCATGATAATTAGAGGTGAAGCTGTGGTTTAAACTGAAAACAAATTACATTTATGTTGCTAATTTGAGAGGAATAATTTGGTTGTCACCATTGCATCATATAGCCAGACTTTGAATCGACTGCAGTGCTTCGTGTTTGTTTCCATTATAATTTTAGCTTTGGAGCACAAGGGACCCCTCTGTTCACGCGGAGGGAATTAGTCAGTATGTGCACTTCAGTTCTAGACAGCGTTATATTGAATATAAGTAAAACAAGCAAGATTAGGCCTCC
Organism: Chrosomus eos; assembly: GCA_036326025.1. Classification (NCBI taxonomy): domain Eukaryota; kingdom Metazoa; phylum Chordata; class Actinopteri; order Cypriniformes; family Leuciscidae; genus Chrosomus; species Chrosomus eos. The sequence goes on along the minus strand of CM070826.1, from coordinate 20,796,302 downwards.
AGTAAGTTTAAAGTAACAAGGCATGACAATCACTAAAATTAAATGCTGTCATTACAGCTCACGTCAAGGACAGTATGACTACTAAGAAACTTGTTCATGTTGTTTCTGTTAAATTGTATTCATAATGTAATGTTTATATGACTAGAGCTGGTAAACATTGTACAGTAATTGCGTTTGAATTATTTATTTATTTATTTTTGGTCAAGAGTGGGTCTACTATTTTTCAAAATTGCTATGAATCGAAAGTGTGGCAATTCTGTCATTCCAAACCTCTATTGATTCAGAGTTAAAAATTCTAAATTGTAGAATTGTTACACTTTCAATTCATGACTGTGAATTTGAATTGAATTGTCCATCCCATGGAAATTGAATTAGCAGGAGGAGGAATTTACTGAATTATAGTTCAACAAAATTCAATACATGGAAATTAAGTATTATTCCATATTGATCTGATAAAGGGTAATTTATTAAATGTGTAGAATAAATAAATAGAAAACACACTTTGACTTGTCATGACCATATATGACCATATTATTCAATTAAAATGTCAATATTATGAATTTAAAATCGAATAAATCTAAAATTCAATTCACTTTCATTTACTTCCTAACACACATTTTTAAATTGCATCCTGTTTGCTACTTCAATTTAAGGTCCATTCAAATTCAACGAAGGATTAGCGTTAAACTAAACAGTTAAACTGTTTTTTAAACTAATTTTAAAAAACATTGTGAATAGTGAACAACCCTGTACTGAATATAAATAATATATGTTTTGTAATATATTAAAAATCAGCACTTCCATTTCAGGAACTCATCTTTATGTTCTGTAAAAAAGTATATGTTTCTTAGTCCAGTTGGACTTCTGTTTGTCTTGGTGATGTTAAGCTACAGTAATGTGTCACAATTTTCCAGACATATCAATCACAGTTTCCTGAAGTGGCGTCCAGGAAAGAGACTGATGTTTAGAGAGTGGATCATTTTATAGTTCACTGTGACTTAATGAGGTCTCTGAAAACTTCTCGCTGTCTCACTTCTAAATGTTTTATTTCCTCTGACAAAAAAAAAAATATTCTAGTCAGTTTTATAAAGTAAAACCTTGCCATTTTGTGTTTTCTTGTAAGTAAAAAAAATTGGTATTATAATAAACAGTATGCCTCTGGATTAGGTTTGGCCAGAGACTAACATTTCCTGTTTTTCATTGAGGTTTTGCTTTTCATGCTTTGCTTTATATCATAGTGGAACTGTACAATAGTGTTTTAAGCCAAATTTTCAACATTATAATCACAGGACATTTTGGCCTATTTGTCAGGGAAAAAAAAACATAGCAAATGTATACTGTAGATTTTCAATTAGATAGTTGCTATATGGGCCAGCTCTACCTAAATCTACAAACATTCAGTGTTACAGTACCATGTTAAGTGTTCTCAGGTATTTTTAGTCAATCAACCTAAACAAAACTGAACATTCAACAGATTGGAACCATATCCCAGCTCACACAATGGGTGGCCCGCCCCTCATATAATATTGGACCCGTTGCGTTCTGGAAAAATGAGTCGGAATGTGTGCGGGATAAATACGAGCTACAGGCAAAACAAGTGAAAAATGTCAATTTTGGTCAAATGTGAGGTTTAAATAAAAAAGAGTTCATTAAGCCCTCGTCTAGCGATTCATATGCTCCAAATGTCAATTAAACATTTATAAGTATCTTAATTTTATGTTTTCTGAGAGGAGTACCTTTACTTTTTCCATGAAAAATGTCTTTAATTTCTGCTCACTTCTCGACGACTGACGCCAGCACAAATTTGGTATCATTTTAAAGAACAGCATTCAAACTTTGTGAATCTTCTTAGCAAATTCGTGATGGCATGAGTCTTAACCAATGAAATGGGATTTTCAAACTAATGGTGAACAAAATAAAATGATCTTACTCACGCTGACTGACACATCCAAAATGTGCGCACAAAGACGCCTAAGACAGCGTGCGATCTCGATACATAAATCCAGTATTTCTGAAAATCTGTCTTGGCGAATATTCACACAAACGTTATCTGTTATGTCTTAGGTGAACGTTTGGTTAACTATTGGGGAAAAACCTCTGATGTGTAACATTTTATTATATCCGTGTGGTACAGGTCTTAAAATTTAGGCTGACTGTTTCATTAATGTTAATCAAACAATTGTGGTATCATGGAAAAAGTTTCTTATTTGGTATTATTACTGTCAGGGTTGCTGCAGGTAGCTGAAGACGAGGACACGGGAGTTTCAATATAATAGATTTAATTGACAAAATGAAACTTCCAAAATCAAACAGAAACAAAAGAACAGAACTCCAGGACTTCAGGGTTAACACACAACCATACATTGACGATGATCGACAAACACTGAGGGAAAACACAGGGCTTAAATACAAGGAATAATTGGATAATTAACAGAACACAGGTGATAAAACTGAACACAAACGAGGAGCGGGAAAACTTAACAGGACTAAACCAAAAACCACAAAGACAGGGGGAAACAAGATCTCAAAACATAACTCAATACATCAAAACGTGACAGTACCTCCCCCCTCCCCGAAGGCGCGTCCTCGCGCCGTATAACATCCAAAGGGGTGGGAGGGTGGGCGCCCTGGAGGCTGACGAGGGCATGGTGCAGGTCCGGGAAGCCTCCAGGGCGGAGCAGGCTGTAGGCGTGGCCACGGCGGAGCAGGCTGTGGGCGTGGCCAGGGCGGAGCAGGCTGTGGGCGTGGCCACGACGGTGCAGGCTGTGGGCGTGGCCACGGCGGTGCAGGCTGTGGGCGTGGCCACGGCGGTGCAGGCTGTGGGCGTGGCCAGGGCGGAGCAGTCCTTTCGGATGGCCACGGCGGTGAGGACCCTTCGGGTGGCCACGGCGGTGAAGACCCTTCAGGCGGCCGTGGCGGTGAAGACCCTTCGGGTGGCCGTGGCGGTGAAGACCCTTCGGGTGGCCATGGCAGTGCAGGCTCTTCGGGTGGCCACGGCGGTGAAGACCCTTCAGGTGGCCACGGCGGTGAAGACCCTTCGGGTGGCCATGGCGGTGAGGACCCTTCAGGTGGCCACGGCGGTGAAGACCCTTCAGGTGGCCGTGCTGGTGAGGACCCTTCAGGTGGCCACGGTGGTGCTATTTTTTCAGGCCTCCATGGATCTTTGGCCGGCCACGGCGAAGGCGTATAGCGCCCCCCCAAAATTTTCTTGGGGAGGACAAGCTCAGGATCGGGAACTGACTTGACATCAACGGGCGCTGGGTCAACGAGGTCTGGGTCAACGGGCTCTGGCGCTGGGTCAACGGGCTCTGGCGCTGGGTCAACGGGCTCTGGCTCTGGCGCTGGGTCAACGGGCTCTGGCGCTGGGTCAACGGGCTCTGGCTCTGGCGCTGGGTCAACGGGCTCTGGCTCTGGCGCTGGGTCAACGGGCTCAGGCGCTGGCGCTGGGTCAACGGGCTCTGACGCTGGGTCAACGGGCTCTGGCGCTGGGTCAACGGGCTCTGGCCTGGTGATCAAGGGACTCCTGGACTTGGCGCACTCATGGGACTCGGAACTGGACGGGGCCAGCACATCAGGGACTCGGAACTGGACGGGGCCAGCACATCAGGGGACTCGGAACTGGACGGGGCCAGCACATCAGGGGACTCGGAACTGGACGGGGCCAGCACATCAGGGGACTCGGAACTGGACGGGGCCAGCACATCAGGGGATTCGGAACTGGACGGGGCCAGCACATCAGGGGACTAGGAACTGGACGGGGCCAGCACATCAGGGAGCTTGGGGCTGGATTCATGCTCTGGCGGGCAGGCGACGGTCTCTGGCTGGACGGTCTCTGGCTGGACGGTCTCTGGCTGGACGGTCTCTGGCTGGACGGTCTCTGGCTGGATTGTGTGTGCTGACGTGAACCCCAGCCTCGGCAGCCATCTTTTGGGCTAACCGCACTGATATCAGCGGGGGATCAGTCAAACTGGATATCATCCAGGGAAATCCAGGGACAGATCTGATGGCAGGGCTGATGCGGTGTGCAGGCTCTGGCGGGCAGGCGATGGGCTCAGGCTCTGGCGGGCATGCGATGGGCTCTGGCGTTAGCGTGCAGGTGATGGGCTCAGGCGCTGGCGGGCAGGTGATGGGTTCAGGGGCTGGCGTGCATGCAATGGCCTCAGGCTCTGACGGGCAGGTGACGGGCTCAGGGCATACCGGACTTGGATTTGGCTGGAGTGGGAGATCTTCCACGTGGTATGCAGATCCACACGACCACAGCGTGTGATCCACGAACTCCAGGAAGGATAGATGGAGGTCCCTGACCAGAATTATCTGGGCTAGTGGGTCTTTCAGTCCACCCCAGAAACTCCTTGTTAGTTCCTCCTCATCCTGAGTCTCGTCATCATACAGCTTGATATAAAGTCCTGCATACTCTTCAAGTGAGCGCTCCTCTTGGAAGAGGATTGGGTCTTCGAAAGGGCTCACCTCTTTGTTTTTCCTCCTTCGGCCCATTTTCAGTTTATGGTCGATCGTTCTGTCAGGGTTGTGTGCAGGTAGCTGAAGACGAGGACACGGGAGTTTCAATATAATAGATTTAATTGACAAAATGAAACTTCCAAAATCAAACAGAAACAAAAGAACAGAACTCCAGGACTTCAGGGTTAACACACAACCATACATTGACGATGATCGACAAACACTGAGGGAAAACACAGGGCTTAAATACAAGGAATAATTGGATAATTAACAGAACACAGGCGATAAAACTGAACACAAACGAGGAGCGGGAAAACTTAACAGGACTAAACCAAAAACCACAAAGACAGGGGGAAACAAGATCTCAAAACATAACTCAATACATCAAAACGTGACAATTACCAGGTATTTTAAGGTATGGTTGCTAGGTTATTTTGTTTTGGAACCTTCCGAAAACTTAAAAAACTTTCTCAAATTTGACTTTGCTGACTCTTTCGACTTCAAACCTCATTCACCTCATTTATTTTTAGTCTGATTCCAACAAATTGTGCATCATTTTGAAGGTTTTATTTAATAGTGAAATAATAGTTAATAGTTTAAATGTGAAAATAATTGCTAGAATAATTTTGCCAGCGCAGGTCAAAATCATGCCTATATTACTAAATATAAATATGTTAAGCAGAAACTGAGATGATGTTCATGATAAAAATATAGAAAGCACATTTTACTCTATAGTGATGCTCTTTCACCACCTGAGACTGACCAGCTAACAAGAAATCTCATCTACTTTTCAGGAAATTCTATTGAATAAAGTGTAGGCTCTTCTACTGAAATACAGTACTCTATGTCCTGTCCTGAGATTGAAGCTCATCCATTTCCCTACTTATCAGATCCTGCACAATAGAAAAGCAGTCAGCCATTCTTCTCATTATAATGGGCGGGTCGCCGTCAGATCCGTACAGATAGAGCTTTAGCCGGTTAAAAGCTTTTAGGATTGATTGGAAGTGTTGTACGAGATTGAGGATGAAGAGATCAGATTGAGATAAGAGGGAAAGGTCATTAAAACCAGACATGAGGAAGAGCAAAAAAGAGGGATTGATTTATGAGATGCTGGCCTCTTGAGAACTACACAACTGAATGTAATGTTGATCTTTCATTAACATTTATTTATTCATTTGTTTATCCATGGAGTACTGCAGGCAGGTTTGCCATTATAAATGTCATTGGAATTTAGCACCGGAGCGTGTTTGGACATTCAAATGATTCTGGTCAGACAGAGTTCGAGTCCATCACATGCCCATGAACTTCTCTCCTCAGGAAATGGGATATTTTCCAAAACACCATTAGAGGCAATAAATAGAATTTCAAATGTGTGTTAAAGGACTGGTTTCCCAAACATTCCTACTCTCTCTTCCAACCCATCTTTCCTCCCTCTTTCCTATTATTTTATTCTGAAAGTGCACAAATTCTGTTTTTCTTGGGGATTTAAAGATTTTATATTTGTGCATTGGCCTGTTGTGGGCTACTTTTGATTATTTATCGGGGTATCTTTGTGGCAACCATGCTTGTATTATGTCTCTGCACATTCAACTGTGATAGGAGAAAGTATTTTAACATGACTTATTGCAATGTACTGTACATAGATTAGTATTTTCTTGAGCCTCAGTTTTTTGTTTTTTATTAGGAATACATTATCCAGAACATTATCTAATTTTATTTAGCCACATAGGTAATTTGCTCAAATAAAAAGCTTTTATTTTGTTTAGAGCCACCAGTTCAGTACGGCCAGATCATAATGTATTTTCTGTTTGTGACTGGTCATGGTCAATTACTGCATTATTAATATATAATGACTGCTAAACCATCCCAGACTGTCACCTTTATTTATATAGCGCTTTATACAATACAGATTGTTTCAAAGAAGCTTTACAGTGATAACAGTAAAATTATGCATTTTGGCTGTTGTTCAGTGTTCAGTTCAGTGTTGATTCAGTTCAGTTTTAAAGATCACCAATTATTAAATTAGTTAATTTCATCTATAAAGCAGTTATTCATTGTCATTGTCCAGCTCAGTTCAGTTCTCGTACAACAGTGTCAGTACAGTCATATCAATAATATTGTTATTAAGTGTCCCCAACTAAGCACGCTGTGGCAAGGAACCCAAACTCCATCAGGTGACAGAATAGAGAGAAAAAAAACCTTGGGACAAACCAGGCTCAGTCGGGGGGCCAGTTCTCCTCTGGCTACTATGGGCCCTATCATACACCCGGCGCAATGCAGCACAAGGCGCGCCGCAAGTGTTTATTGCTAGTTTCAGTCTGGTCTAAAGTCAATGGCACAATATTTTTTTTTGTTATTTAAAGAGTGCTTTAATAATGTGCGCCTATAGGTCTACAAAGCACATACACTCTGCTTATTACACACACAGGGACGCGCAGCAACACACAAACTAGCCAAATATTAAAGATATAAGGGTTACAATGTAAAAGATTAATATTGTGTACATAATTATATGGTGGAATCCAGCTTGTCCCTTAGATGGTCTGCTTGTGCGCTTTAACCTTGCGCATGAGCAGATCTGTTTGCTTTCTGCGGACGCGTTCAGGCTTTCCGCTTGCAAATTCCGCCATGTAATAAATAGCAACCAGCCAACGCAACTGGCTTTTAAAGGGAATGGGAAATGGCACTCTGATTGGTTTATTGCATGTTACACCCAAAACACAGCCATTACTCATTAACAGAATAGGGACAAACTTTTTAGACCATGCTTCGGGCACGCCAACCATTTTTCCCGTTGTTAAACCAGCAAACATGGATTCAGACAGTCTTAAGTGCAATTGCGCCGTGCGCTTTAGACCAGGGGTTTTCAAATTTGTTGAGTGTGAGCCTCCCCTTACACTAGGTTAGGACAGCCGAACTCAACCTACTATGATAGTCAATGGGGAATGAGATCTGTTTTCTTCCAAATATCTTCCTTTGTGTTCAGCAGAACAAATAAACACATACATGTTTGGAACAACTTGAGGGTAAGTAAACGATGATAGAATTTTCATTTTTGGGTGAACTAACCCTTTAAGACTGTTCTTGTGAGGATACTCGACAAAACGGACATTTTGGCATAAATATGTGGGTAACTGTTCGTTCAAGCGCGAAAGAACTCGATACTGGCGCGTGTCTTTCTGTGCGTCATGCGTGCGTGCAACCCAGGTGTGTGTGTGTCTGTGTGTGTGTGTGTGTGTGTCTGTGTGTGTCTGTGTGTGTCAGGACATTCACTGACAGCCCGTTCTCTTTTGTCTTTTCGCGAATTAATGGTTTAGATGATCATATACAAAAAGCATGATCATACAAAAATGTATCGCATGCTTTGCCGGAATACTTTTAAACCCTGCGATATTAACAGAGCTGCATTCGTTATTTTTTCGTCGCGTGACGCGCCTCCCCTTTGGCTCTTTGGCGCCCCCCAGGGGAGGTGCGCCTCACCTATTGAAAACCGCTGCTTTAGACCATACGCTTAGATCGTTAAAATAGGGCCCTGTGTCTATTGACTTACTCTGTAAGTAGCCGTTTAAGAATTGGAATAATGTACAGCCAATCTTTGTTTCACATTACAGTCCTAATCATTGGGCCGCTCAGCTGACAATCACAAGGAGAACTCTTCATTGTTGAAACTTATTGGTTTTTTTATTGGACATCTTTCACAGTGCAGTAGAATAATATTTGCTCTCTTAAGTCACGACAGGCCCTCTGGCGTCCTTCAAATTGCAGCTCTAATTTTACGCTTTTGCTTGTTGTCACAACTAAACTGCCTTCAGGAGATGCAGGCGGGTTCAAAGAGAATTCAGAGAGGTTTCACTGCCTCTTTTGATTTTAGTCTGGGTGTTTTTTAAATTAGAAGTTGCTGACTATTACCGCATCAGTATAGGATGATGCAGCGGTCTGTCGAATGGTCAACTTAAATGTTCCAGCTTGTGCAACATTACATGGTCAAGAGAAACCATATAAGACGAGAGAAGCGTCTACTAAATGCCTCTGCTAAAGCTGTATATCTATTTGATGCTATACCCATTAATTCTTGGCATCTCTTTTGTCAGGCTTTCAAATACTTATGGGCTATTTAAAGTCATACTTCACATTTACATTTATATTTAACGCATTTAGCAGATAGATTAAATGAAAAATAGTAACACTGATGCTTGCCTTAGCCAGCAGCACTAATAAAAAGAGACTTTCTGAGCTGAGAGGGAAGAATTGGGCATTCGGGGGAAGATTTGATCACATTACGATGCTGCTCCATATCATCTGCTGAATACAGCTCCTCTCGGCCTGTAGAATCAGCCCTGTCCAGCGTGTCATTCAGCACAATGGATGATGGACACAAATTAGGGCCTTTTGGTTAAGGTAAGGAGGTACATGGGATTGAAAGGCAAGGGGAGACTGAATTAAGTGTGACACGGGACAGAAATGGTCGGCTGATACACAAGTAAACTGATAATAATGTGCTAAACAATGCAGCTGTGCTGACTGAGCAGTTCCTACAAAACATTTACATAAGCGAACACTTGTGTTTAGGGTTCAGTTTTGTGACTGCACTCCTGTTTATAGTCACCTAAAAATAAAACATTCTGTCATCATTTACTCACCATCATGTCGTTCCAATCCTGTATGACGTTGTCTTCTGTGAAACACAAATTGAGATTTTCTGTATAGACCTGACAAACTCTTTTTAGACAACTTTTTTTCACAGTCTTTGTCTTTCTTCTGTGTTGACCTTGGACTTCATTAGCTTGATTGAGAATTCAAACACAAACCTGCTGAGGGCCTCATTATTAGCGGCTGCTCATATGAGTAAACAACAGCTCTGATGAATGTGTTCAACATCAAAAACAACACAATAGATCAATGCACACCTCAGCTTCCAAAAACAACTGTTGTTAAAAAAAAAAATTAAAGCAAAATGATGTCTGAGAATCGACTGAAGAATTGCCGTCCTTTGAGAGATAAAGCATTTTTGTTTCTGCTAGAACAGAAACAGGATTTTAAGAGTAGGAGGCAGAGCATTGTTTCAGAGAATGTCATTATTTACGCTGGTCCTATTTTAAAATGCCTTTTAGTGTTCCCATTAAAGTTGATTGTTGTATGTAACTTTTTATTTATTATAAAAACAAGCATAATTAATTTAATGAAATAATGTTCTTTCTGAGTTGCAATTGGTTTCATCTGCAGTGAATGGTTTTTCCTGGCTGGGCCTGTTGTGAAAGAAAGAGTTCATATATAATATATTTGTATTATTATTATAATGTACTAATTTACTAATAATTATAATGTTCTAACTTTCCTCCATTGCTCACCTTCATTAATTGTATTTATTATTTGTCTCAGACATTATTTGCCTTCATTATTTCTCTCAGACGTTCCCAAGTATGGTTGACTCAGGTAAGTACATAACGATGAAGTAAATAAAATGTACAATTTTGTAACAATTAAACCTTTATTTTCCTCCATAAAATCATGGCACACATGGTCTCTTCTGACTCATGGAGATGCCCATCAGATCGTTCTTAAATTATTACATGTTTGGACACATCAACCCACCACTTCTTCATGTGGAACACTTGCCAGATGTACTACTGGTTTACAGGACACATAATATATATTTTTATTTTATTTTAAATAGTTCTGCATGTATTTTTTTCTGCAAGTAACTAAAATCCATAATTTTGCTATATCATGTGGAGAATTATTAGTACTTCTACACTATATTAGTACTAAAACCTAAGTCTGACATTCAGACTCAAGTCAAGAGTAAAAAAATAAAATTGGAACTTGATTTGGACTCTGTTTCTGCAGTTTTAAAAAAATATATATTTGTTAATGCATTGTAATATCACACTTGTATTTTGAATGTGAACGTGTGACACAGTTGCTTGAGAAGGATGGATATGACTTTGTATTGATTCCAGCGGGTCCTGAAAGAAGTCTAATCCTTTCTGTCTCTCTTTGGTCACACAAGAGTAATCCTGCTTAACGGAACTCTTTGATTAATGATAAACCAACAAATAAAAAAAGAGAAGAATAAAGCAGGGCCTGGTAAAGTGTGAAAAGTTCACTGTCTGTCATAGAAACATTGTGTACTTTAGAAGAGCGGCAACAACAGAGAAAAAAAAGAAGGGAAAAGTGAAAAATCTAGTGCAACTATGGAGACGTCTGGAGAAATTAATGAGGTCACGTCACTTCAAGGTTTGGCAATATTTCTCGCAGCAGGTAGACAGGAGCTGTTGTCTGCCGCGTCTCTGAGTGCGTGACATTTACCTAATTAACTCGTGGACATTTCTGATGCGTCGCCCACAGGAACTGCAGAGCGATACTGACCACTCCCACTCAGCAATGCTGGCTTCATTAGGGAAAATGTCATCAGCTATTTTAACTCTATATCTCCTTCATGGAAGGTAATTTACCTGCTTGAGTGAAGGTCAAGGAGAGGGCAGTGGTGGATTTTTGGTTTTGTGGCATATTTAACACTGACATTCCTTTTAGATATGCAGTCTTTGGGGGCTGCACTGTGTCGCGTGTAATCATTATCTGTCAAGGACACAATGAGAACATACATAGGAAATATATGAATGGGGTAATGTGTCTTGGTCTGTCTTGGTCTCTAGTATGAATTCTCTGTGTTATCTCAGCAGGCATGTGCTCATAAATCTGCCAGAGAGCACTGCAACTCCCCATAAACAACAACTTTTTTGTTGTTGTTGTTGTTGTTGTTGTTTGTTGTTGTTGTTGTTGTTGTGTGTTGTTGTGTTCGCACGTCACCAAGTATGTAGGCGGCTGCATACATGAAGAAAAAATAACCCTAAAAAAATTCTAACAAAAGGTTTCTCAGCTGACTTTTTTGTAGTATTATGTGTCCTTAATAACATACTAAAAGTTTACCAAAGTTTGACCACTAGAAATGTGTAATTTTCAAGATGGCGCCCAAGATGGGCAGGAAGCCCTTAAAATATCCTAACTTCTTCATTATTTGACCTAGCCAAGTAATCTTGTTGTCTAACCCCATGTTTTCTAGGTCTATAAATCCATTGGAGTGGTCTAAATTGCACTGACATGATTACATACTTATGGAATACATGATTTTGTGAGAGTACTGTAAGGTTTTATCTTTGTTTGGGGTGAACCAGAAATGTAAATGTTTTATGGGGTTGTCAAAAGAATATTAGACAGATTTCTAACACATGAAAAAGGCCAACAATGTGAATGTGTTAAGAGAGGATGACATTGTTGAATTAGCTTGAGGAAAAAGTACACTCCAAATGCAATTTTGTGCATGTTGTTGTAAACCAAGAAACTTTCCCCATTTGCTGTAAAAACTTAAGAGATGGCTCTGATGTGGTTGAGGTTCATCAGAAGGGAGTTGATGGAATTAAAAATGCAAGTGTACAAAGAGGCAACGACGTACACATTACCGCTGGTGAAATAGTACACTCAAAATGTCGACAGAAATACATAAATAAAAAAAGACATTAAAATCCAACAAGAGAATAAAGCTGAGCCACCAAAAAGAAGGGCCAAAGTAGCAACTGGTCCTTTCAACAGCCAAAACGATTGTCTTTTCTGTGGAACTACGATAACACATGGAAGTAAAGACACAAGTAGTGTTAAGACTGAAAAGCTCGCCATTCTTGTCCATTCTTGAGTGTTGTGACAATTGTACCGATCAATGGGCTTTCACTGTGAAAGGCAGGATTGAGTATTATGGGCGTAATCTACATGTTGCAGACTGTATTTACCACCACTTATGCAGTAGTAGTTTTCGTAATGGATATAACATACCGATACAGTTCCAGAAAGACCCAGAGGCAAAGCGCAGAAAGAAGGCCGGTCAAAAAATTAAGATCAGGAGCAGGCATTCATGAAAGTTTGCTCTTACCTCGAGAGTAATGATGAGGAACAGTTGACAAAAAATGAAGGAATCTCTGACAAACCCAGATTCTGAACCATATGGAAATCAATACCTCAAGAGAAAATTGAGAGAACAGTACCAGGACAACGTACATTTCACTGAAGGGGAAGGCCTCCATGACATACTGACAATGAGAGAGAAGACATCACAAATACTATGATCTTATTTCAGCGAACAAGAAAAGGATGAGGAAATCCCAGAAACAAGCGATCATTCAAACAGCTGCGCGATTGATCAAAAGTGATATCAAGTCCAATGGCCTGTCCGTTACTGATCAGTATCTGAGCACAAAGTCACTTGAACTTGACTCTGCCCTTATGTTTGTTCCTGAGACTCTACGTACACTTTTGAATGTTTTTTTTTTTTTTTTTTGTGGGTAAGGATACAAGTTGAAAGGTTGCAGGAATTGGACAGGCAATTGTCCAGGCAGCACAACCACATGGTGTGGTAGCTATATTACACACATTGCACTACAACTACCTGAATAGACATGACAATTTTTCCAGGGGTTTCCATGTGATCCTCCGCAACAACCAGTACTGGGCAGGCCTTAGCTCTGACCTTGTCATCGAACAGACATTGATGCGATATGCAGTGGAGGCTTGATACATGGAAGTGGAATGACTGAAGAAATGCAAGCATTGTGGACCATGTCTACACCCATTACATCTGAATACAAAAACACAATGCAGGAATTTAATGACCTCACCTACACGTCCAGTGAGCAGCACTGAGAATCCTCAGAAGCAAGGATGAAAAGAGATCACTCTGATCTAGAAAAGCATTTGCATTCCTTTCTCTCCAGACCCATATCGGACAAACATTGTAACTGGTGTTGTTGCCAAAGAGAAGGTGAATGTGCATGAGTTTGAAACTGTTGGATGAGATAATGGAAAAGATGATTGGAAAACCCATTTTTGGAAAAGACTGGGCAAAAACCCTTGCAGATGACTCCACCATCAAAGTTGCGAGGACTGAACCATTGATCCTGCTTTGCTGTTCCAACAGTTCCTGATCACGTCGAAAACTGAACAGTTTTCACTGGAAGATGTAATGAGCTATGAGCTCTGCTCATTTAGAGCAGCTCTGTTCGAAGGCAAGGAAATCTTCCATAGCCAACAAGCCACAACTAGCGCAGCTAGTCACTGAGTTCTCAAGCAAGAAATCTAACAAAACTGTCCTGGATTCCATCCCACCAACTGAGCAGTATGTCCTTGGTGGTGGCTCCCTGGTTCACCGCTTGGCATGGAAAAGGGGTGACCATTACGGGGCCATTGCACAGTCATATGCAGACTTTACCATACGCCATTATGGTAAAGGAAGTCATTTTTGATGGTTATAGCGAAGGTCCTTCCATCAAAGACAATACGCATCAGAGACGTGGTGAAAACACTTCAAGTTAACAAAAACACACCCATTGTTAACTTCAATGCAGAGACTGAGTTTGTGGGTAGAAAGGATAGAAATTTCCTTTCCAGATCTTCCAACAAACAAGGACTTATCAATTGTATGACCGAGGACCTGGAGAAGAAGGGCTGCACTGTTATCAATGCATCAGGTGATGCAGACATGGACATTGTCAAAGCTGCAGTCAAGGCCTCAGAACATCAGCCCACAACCTTGATAGGGGAGGATACAGACTTACTCATTCTTCTCCTCTACTATGCTGGGACAAGCAATAGAGGCCTCTATTTTCATTCAGACAAGTCCAAAGCTATTATAGTGTACAACATCAGTGAGATGAAACAAGTCCTGGGTAGTGACTTGTGTTACAAGTCACTACAAGTTACGGTTGTGATACAACTTCACGCATGTTTAGTGTTGTGAAACAGACAGCATTCCAGAAAATTGTGAATGGTGAATCAACCATCCAGTCCTGTGCAAATGTGTTTCTGCTCCCACATCAAGCAAGGAATGTCTTTTTAGGAAACTTTTTAGCAAGAAATTCATTTGTTACCCCAGAATGTCTGCCTCCAACTGAGTCCTCAACCAAATACCACTGCCAAAGAGTTTACTTCCAGATCATGGTGTGGATGGGAAAGGAAGGTGACATGAACACAGTGTATTGGGGATGGAAACTCGTGGACAATCGGTTCCTGTTGATTGCTGCCCCAATACACTGTGTTCATGTCACCTTCCTTTCCCATCCACAGTTAACAATGGGTGTGTTTTTGTTAACTTGAAAACACTTCAAGTTAACAAAAACACACCCATTGTTAACTTCAATGCAGAGACTGAGTTTGTGGGTAGAAAGGATAGAAATTTCCTTTCCAGATCTTCCAACAAACAAGGACTTATCAATTGTATGACCGAGGACCTGGAGAAGAAGGGCTGCACTGTTATCAATGCATCAGGTGATGCAGACATGGACATTGTCAAAGCTGCAGTCAAGGCCTCAGAACATCAGCCCACAACCTTGATAGGGGAGGATACAGACTTACTCATTCTTCTCCTCTACTATGCTGGGACAAGCAATAGAGGCCTCTATTTTCATTCAGACAAGTCCAAAGCTATTATAGTGTACAACATCAGTGAGATGAAACAAGTCCTGGGTAGTGACTTGTGTTACAAGTCACTACAAGTTACGGTTGTGATACAACTTCACGCATGTTTAGTGTTGTGAAACAGACAGCATTCCAGAAAATTGTGAATGGTGAATCAACCATCCAGTCCTGTGCAAATGTGTTTCTGCTCCCACATCAAGCAAGGAATGTCTTTTTAGGAAACTTTTTAGCAAGAAATTCATTTGTTACCCCAGAATGTCTGCCTCCAACTGAGTCCTCAACCAAATACCACTGCCAAAGAGTTTACTTCCAGATCATGGTGTGGATGGGAAAGGAAGGTGACATGAACACAGTGTATTGGGGATGGAAACTCGTGGACAATCGGTTCCTGTTGATTGCTGCCCCAGAAAGTCTCCTGCAGATAATCCAACTTAATTGCACAACTGCCTCCCATACACAATGGTGCAGTTGCAGGGCATATGGACTACTATGCTTGCCTGCTTGTGGACCATGTCAAGTTGGGAATTATCACTATAATCAACCTCTATGGGAGGAAGAGTGTGACAAGTAATGGTAAATAAAGGTCACAGTGTAAAAAAAGAATAAAAATAAACCAGAATAAGAGGAAACAACTGAAGAAGATATAAAAAGATATGTATAAATAAGAAAAGTATTAAACAATATATTAAAAACAAAAGGCAAAACAAAAATAAAACACACACACACAAAAAAAGTGGTGAGCAGTACTGAGCCTTCACGTGGCAGCCCTGTTTTGACAAATTTTACAGTACCACACAGTTCTAATGAATTTATTCTTTATTGGAATCAAAAGAATGGTTATGAACCACAGAAACCACCAACAGGCAAAACTATATGAGAAAGGAGAAATATGCAATTACTTAAGGAAAATTTTACTTATTTTTCGCATAAATATGCTTGTAACTAATTGCTTTAATATATAATTGTACTTGTAATCGCTTATCTATCATGCAAATATGCTAATTAGAATATTACATGGCCAAAACATGTATCAGGTACCAGTATTCCTGGTACAATACAAAAGAGTAATGGTCATTTCAAGGACCTGACGGCCGCCATTTTGAAAATGGGGCCTTTCTTGGAGTCAAACTTTGGTAAACTTTTAGTATATTTTTAAGTACATCTGATACTACTGTAAACCAATGAGAAACCTTTTGTTAGAATTTTTTGGGGTTAAGACTGTTTCTTTTTCTCTTCTGCTTTCCAAATATGACAAGGATCATAAAAAACGACTTATGCTCACCATTGGAAATTCCATTCGCGTGTTTACAGGGCCAAACAAGCCACAAATAAAGTGAAATATCGAGCTGTGTTGACGTTCTTGGGTCATCGTCTGATCTTGCACTACTTTTGAAAAAATAAATAAAAATAAAAATACACACACAAAAAAAAAAAAAACATGCTTTACACTCCATTCTTCCTCTTTGTCCTTCAAATTGTGGTCTGGATCACTTCACATATTTTTCTGTTAAGAGTATTGTTGTCATTAATACCATTTTTCATTAATTCTGGCATGGATGCGTATTTCGGTGGATTTTTGTTACTTTGGTCATTTATCTGTACATGATTTTTGTGACATTCATTCATTTGTTCAATGTATATTGTAATGGTTTACCAAAGATGCACCTTCTATTAAATCATCCTGAAAAGCTGTATTATGGTTTCCACATAATACTAATGCAATACTAAACTGCTTTCAACATTTATAATTAAAAAAAAATTATCTCTTGAGCACCAAATCAGATATAATTCTGAAGGATCATGTGACACTGAAGACTGGAGTAACAATGCGGAATATATATATATATATATTATATATATATATAATATATATATATATATATATATATATATATATATATATATTATAATATATATATATATGCAGCCCAAGAAAACCTGAAGGAACCCAAACTTTTGAACAGTAATGTAGTTCACTTTCAGCACAAGCTCAGTTGCTATTCTCGACAACTCATTTCCCGCTGGTCTGCTGAACTTTCCCAAATGGCTTGATTCCTTTTTAGCACAGATTTGTGGTTGTGTCTTGTGTAAAGTATTTTAATTTGCTATTTCCTTAATATAATTGTAATGGTAATATGTCATTTTAGTTGATTTTGCTATACTTGCAGTTTAAATGTGTGTTGTGATTGATACTCATTTTTATTTTTAACCGGATTGTTTTTTTCCCCCTGTTGAACATTTTGTTGTTTTTACATGCTGGAGTTTCACTATTATTAGTTTAATCTTAAGACACTTGGATCATCCACCCCCGATAATTGGCAGTTACATGGTACAAAGCTTTATTTACTCTACATTTATTATTCTCTGTTCCCCTTACACAAGCAAATTGCATGGCATTGTGCATGTGTGTGCGTGTTTAGACGGGCTTCTTTCTGTCTGAACACTCTCACACAGACACACATTCCTTCTGGTTTAAATCCCCTACATAGTTATGGCTGACACGCTAATAGCCAAGCAAATTGTCCATGGCGAAAAATCAATTTAGAAAATTGATTGAATTCTTACAGGCCTGTTTGGAAGTCATTGAGAGATCAGAGAGATGTATGTCTCAGGGTTTTGCTGTGGTTGTGCATCTAGTATGCCCATATATTGGAAAGCCAGATATTTTTGTATTGACAATCTGTTTCCCATCTCCCACTTCTATTTACATGTTTTATTATGCAAGCCCCTGCACATAAAATATGAGGGTTTCATTTACACTTCTTTAATGCAGACTTGACACCACTTGAAGGTGGTCATGTATGTTTTTGTCATTTTTTTCAAGACATCAGTTGTGTGTGTTTTATTTGTTTTGCATCTATTATATTATATTATATTTTCTATTGTATTATTTTATTTTATTTTGCTAGAGTTTAAAAGCCTGGTTTTACGTTTCTTTCCAATGTTGGGATTCTTTATAATGATATACAGCCAGGAACTGTGCAAGGTTTGACAGACTATCCTTATTTTACTTTTGTCATGAGTAATTTTGATCTTTAGTAATTTGTCCCACTTTCTTCTAATTACCTTACTGTGACTTGATGAACCAAGTGTCTAAACAGGCTTCCTTGATGTAAATAAGGGCAGTCATTTGTTGATGTGTTCATCTGTCTGACATTGACAAAGAGACCTTTGTGCAGCATAATTCCAAACGATAGTCTTATTACACTGAGGAAATTTACAGTTAAAGTTACAGTATATGTTTATAATACGATTAACTGTTTTTCAAAAGATTTCAAAAGATCAAGCAGAATTGGATCCCTCTTGATATTACCCCTTTAAACTTTGACTGTGGATTCTTCATGTGGAGTTTTTAGCAGTTAATATTTTTCAGTCTGTGGTTTTATAGAAATAGTCTCTTCGGAAGTTTGGACCACTCTGTGTCAGGAGGGATTTGAGATGCTGGTTTTCTTGGCATCTGAGAAATGTGTGTGTTTCTGTGGGCTTTCAAATGTGGCTTTGTCAGCTTGTTACGGTGGCCTTTTGCTACAATGACAGCTCTGAAACTTTTGTCAAAGTAGCTGTGAGATCGGTGTGAAATGGCGTCAATTTTGTGAGACAAGTTATTTGTTACTATAACGTTTCACACTCGTAAGATGAATATGGAATTGAACTTGCTAATGACTTCGGTTTCTTTTACTCTTGTTCAACAATGTGGGCATTACATCACAATACACTGCAGCACATTGAAATCATGCACATCTCTTTCTAAAATGCAGATTAAATGTTCTCAAAGAATGTAAGTAGTGTGCGTTTTAGTTCATGTAGGTGTGAGGCTTTGAGAGGTTGCATTACAAACTGCTTTTCAAATGATTTTCATTATGCATGTGTATGGTTGAACTCTGGTGATCCCAGAGACTAATTTAGATGCATCTATTTCTCGCTCTGATTAGTCAGCCCATTAAACCTCACAAACGCGCTCCACGGGCCGGACGCAATCATGCCCATGGCTTCTGTGCAGAACCGTGCTGGCCATCTGTCCCTGGACATCCCATCATGCAGCCAAAGCCTGATGAATATTATAGCCACAGAGGGAGATGCTCCTTACCAAATAGAAATATAGACATCTTATTCTGCTGTTCAAAACCAAATACGGAAGGTTCTTGAATTACTGCTGCCATGATTAATGAATATGTACACAAACATGTATTTTAACATGTACTTTTTGGCTCTAGTATGAAAACATTTGATCATCTGAACCAGCTTTCCTCAAACTTACTTTATTGATTTCTTTCAGTTCCAGTTCTTTCAGTTCACATTTTTTTTTGTGAATTTAAAGACTATTCAAAGCCAGAACGCTGCCAATATTGTGCTGTTTGACTTGATAGTCACACATGTGACTGATGTAAAATGATGAAAATTGCTTGTCTTTTGCCAGCCAACAAACCTTGAAATATAGGTACTTTGACCATGTTGCTGAAAGTTCTAAGGATACCTTCTAGATATTTATGTTAGTGAAAAGACTGTTAGTAAAACACCATTACATGTGTCTTTTCTGCATGTCAGGTATGTTTGTATCTCATTGTAATATATTCTTAAAGGCATGTTATCTGAATTCCTCTTGCATATGGATAGCAATGTGCATGTTTTCATAATACAAACACTACATAATTGATGGCTTCCATGTTCCATTTCCCTCAACATGTGTATTTGCTCATTCATATTAAAATCCAGTCGGTGTGACAGGCAAGGACATGTAGATCACCTCAAGCCAAGCATCAATTCATTGTAGTGGCACACATTTTATTGATGGATTGATATAGATGTTGTTTAAAGCAGCAACAAAAGAATAATGGATACTTTGACCCTGATGTTTGTTGTGTGCATGGTAAATAAAAGATCAATATATAGATATATAAGATATATTGCTTTAAACATTCCTTGTAATTTTTTACAGGTCCAATGATATCCAAAGGTCACAAAGATGCTTTTCTCTGTTTGTCTACTATATACTCAAACAAACAACATTCTACTAAATGATAACTTTGTTGCTTGTGGAGTAGTTTCTACTAATCATTTTCTAAAGTGTGTCTGTTCAGTCTTCTCCCTTTCTTCAGCCATTAACTGTGGCCTAAGACATGCCACAGAGAGCCATTAAGGAGAGACCATTCAAAACAAATTACACACTTCAGCATTGGGAAGCATTATCTAAAATATGAAAAGTGTTTTCCATTTAGGATTTTACATTTAATAGGGGATATTATATAACATTAGTCTCTCAAAAAAATACTATTTTCTTATCATTGACATTGTTTTAAAAGCTTCAACGATAGTCAAGTGGATTGAACATCTCAAGAAAGCGGGTGTCACAGTTATGTTTAGTCAGTTTGTTTTCATACATCACATGTGTTCCTTTGTTCTAGTTCCCGCAACTCACCTGTCACCATGGACATTACTCATTAGAACTGTTATTCTTTTAGTTAATCATCACTGTGTATTTAAGTTCCTTCCTTCGTTCAGTTCATTGTCCGGCATTGTTTGTGTTCAACACTCTCTCGCATGTTGACTCTCTAGTTATTATTTCATAAACCTTGGACTATTATCATCATCATCTTCGTCTTCTATGGATTTTAGCGTTACAGTAGGTTAGATGCTTGAGAAAAGATATTGGGTCTGTTTTGCCATTGTTCTGCCCTTAAATGTCATCTTTTTTATAAAGAGAAGACAGCAGCATGTGCAGTTATCAGAATGAGAAATAGCTTTATTGCCAGGTATGCATCACACACACAAGGAATTTGACTGATAACTTAAGCATCCAGTACTCAAAAAATAGACACAGTGATACAATAACAAATGTACAACAGAATGACAAGTGGAAGAGTAGACTATGCTACTGTATGTGATGACTTAAAATCAATTTGATCAGTCTAGCATGAATTTATATATGTATATATATATATATATATATATATATATATATATATATATATATATATATATATATATATATATATATATATATATATATATATATATATATATATGATTAGAACACAACTTAAAAACCACAAAGACTTCAAATTAAAACATATTTGATGACTCAAATAAATCAGTTCTTAGAACAAGTACATTGAAATAAAGGTAACGCTTCCTTTTACAGTACAGTACTTACAGTGTACTTACAGTGTACTTACCTAGAAAGTACTGGCTAATATAAGGTAAGTAAATGGAACAGGGGTAGGTTTAGGGGTAGGTTCAGGGTTAGTACTAGTTATTACCCAGTAATTGTAGTTACTAAAATAAGTACATAGTATTTACATGGGTAACTGGACTGTAAAAAGAAGCGTTACCGAAATAAATGTACATTTAAGATGCAATATTGGCAGTTAATATGTGGCTTTTTGCTTTGCCGTACATTCACACCGCCGCCGGCGAGAGCGGCAAAGTTCGCTCTCGCCGCCCTGCCAGCGACGCCATGGAAAGGTTCGTGGACGCTCTGATGCTCTGACGTAGATCGAACGCGTGGTCTTTTTAAAAACTGTACTGGCGCCGCAAAGCATACAAGCATGTCGATCGTTATTTTTGCAGAAAATTTATCGATGGAAAGAACTTGACAATTATAGTGACATGTTTGCTAATGAAATAAACAAATTAAAAGCCATTTGTGTGGTGTGGCTTTTGTTTTCATGGTTAAGTGCTATTATAATTTGCATTCCCGCTGAAAAAGAAGTGTTCTAGCATGGAAATCTTGCCTATAAATAGTGTTGCGCGCCTTCTTATCAAATTCAAATGATCAACCTCCTCTATTTTGCTTAGGAACTAATGTGGTCGGAACCAAAGTTTACAGGACTGCGTTCTCTGGACTTCTCTCAAGCGGAGCACTTCTATATTCTGTTTGGTTGCCGCCAGTTGCCGCCGAACCGCGTCATTGCTTATTACCATAAAGTTGACCTGACTTCAACTCTCCTCGCCGCTCTCACCGTCCAAGACGCGCCGCGCCGCTCTCACCGAGCTCGCCACCGGCTCTCATTGAAAATGAATGACTTCCGGCCACCTTGACGCTTTCGCCGGCGGCGGTGTGAACGCACAGAAAGTCGGCATGAACTGGAAGTTGCAATAGTCTTTTCTTAGCAATTGTAGCTTATAGCTTACCTGATCTATCTCAGCTGCTCAGTGAACCCAAACAAACAGATGAACAAGAGGAAATGACTAGCAGTTTGAGCGCCATTTTCTCTAGTACATTAGAAATTGTTGCACCAATTAGATTAAAAAAGGTTAGAGAGAAAATTAAAGCACCATCCCACATAGCAATTTTTTTCTGGCCCAGCTCCGGCCCACACAATCACTTTTCCCTCGGCCCAAGTATCGCAAAGAATGACGGCGCTGAAGTGGCCCAGAACTGGATTAAAGACAAGGGTCACACATGGGCCATAACCGGCCCGAATCTCAGCCAGTTAATCACCCTTAACTGGCCCTGAAGTGGCCCAGAACTGGATTAAGACAAGGGTCACACATGGGCCATAACTGGCCCGAATCTCAGCCAGTTAATCGAACCAAAACCATGTGAACCCAAACCTCGGCCCAAGTACCGCAAAGAATGACGGCGCTGAAGTGGCCCAGAACTGGATTAAAGACAAGGGTCACACATGGGCCATAACCGGCCCGAATCTCAGCCAGTTAATCACCCTTAACTGGCCCTGAACTGGGCCAAAACAGGTTTTATTATTGGTACCAATTCTCAGCCATAAGTTAACCATATCGACACCACCCTTTAACCAGAAACCCCAAAACTGAGCCATAACCCAGCCTAATCAAACCCAAACCACTTGAACCCAAACCTCGGCCCAAGTACCACAAAGAATGACGGCGCTGAAGTGGCCCAGAACTGGATTGAAGACAAGGGTCACACATGGGCCATAACTGGCCCGAATCTCAGTCAGTTAATCACCCTTAACTGGCCCTGAACTGGGCCAAAACAGGTTTTATTATTGGTACCAATTCTAAGTTAACCATTTCAACAACACCCTTTCAAACCCCAAAACTGAACCATAACCCAGCCTAATCTTACCCAAACCATGTGAGCAAATAAGTCACAGAAAAATTCTATATTTTATTCAATTTAAATTTTATTTAACAATAATACCAAAAATAAATCTTACACATAGATTTGTGTAACAGTGTGAAGGCTATTTTATTTTGTACATTCCAAGTGTAACATCTTATTACAACCTGTAAAAGCCCTTCCTCTCACATTGCTCCTCTCATTGTAACTCCAATTGCCAGCTATACCAACAGTCTGTCAAGTTTTCTTGCCCAAGCACTGTCCTGTAAAAAAAAAAAAAAAAAAAAAAAAAAGGATTAACATTGAATATGCCTCAACTATTCCAGATTTACCAATATAGGATAATAATGTAGCTCTAAAACTCATTTGTATTAATAATTTTTTTTAGATCATGGAAAGTGAGTGCCTTTAGGCCAGAGTTTCCCATCTTTCTAAGTAATTTTAATGTCATTGTTTTTATCAATCAATTTATATCCGCATCTAAATATTTTATATTTAATTATTTTAACCATAATTATTACATTCCATTTAATTTCATATGATAATACTAGCCACTTCTCCTGGATCAGTTTTTTTTTTTGTGATGTGATCAACACCTTATTGTCTTTAGAAATAAAATAACATAAACTCAAACAAACAGACAGGGAAGGGGGAGCAACAGACATATCATCAATAATTAAACAATATGAAAGGAGGGGAAAAAATATATCTTTATATAGTCATTCCTTTATACAGCCCAATATGTTGGAAGAAAAACATTGCCATGCATCAATGGTACTAGGTTTAGCTCCTGGTTCAGTTCCCTTCCGAGGGAACTCCGCTGCGTCGATAGTCGACACTACGGGGAATGCCCTTAGCATGACGCGTCTGAAGCCTGAATAGAACTAATCCAATCCTGATTGGTGCTGCGTGATGACGTCAGTCGTGACGTCGTATGTGACGGTGAGCGGAACTATAAAATAAGCACCGGAACCCGGAAGTATAGCTTTCTGTCCTTCAGCAAGCGTTACATGTGAAACTGTCTGTCTTATTTGGTGTTGTTTGTTCGGTAAAATCAAGGTAATTTGTGATGGAGAAGAGTGCAAAGCAGTTTAGACAGTGTGCGTCCCCTTGCCCACGCTATTTAAGCGAGGGTGACACACACGCGCTCTGTGTTGTTTGTTTGGGAGTGGAGCATGCACAGGCAGCGCTCGAGGGCGCTGCTTGTGTAAACTGTGAAACATTGCCCCTTAGAACGCTCCGCTCCCGCCTGAGCCTGTTCGATGAATCAGGCCAGGCTCGCGCTCACCATGGATCAGGTCCCGCGTTTGTCGAGGCATCGCGGCGCTTGCATTCATGGGGATCGCAGAGAGATCTGGTGGATAGTGTTGAGACGGCTTCGGCCCTTTCCCAACACTCATCAACCAGTTCTCATTGTCCCGCTCACGGTTCGGGAGCCCGCCCTGCGGCTTCTCCCGACCGCAGAGAGGACCCGATGTTGGAACTATCTGAATGTGAGGATTTGGATGTTGTCAACATCGAGGCAGTCGAATGTGAAACTCCATCACCACATTCGCCTGCTTTTGAGGAGTTGCTGGAGGTTGTGACTCGGGCTGTGGCCAAATTAAATATCGATTGGCCCCCTGAAAAGCAGGAAGCGACTAAAAAAAGTAAACTCGATGAGTGCTTCCTGCAAGCCCGGTCACAGCCTTCGCGCCGGAGTCTCCCGTTTTTTTCCGATCTCCACACCGAGGTGTCGAGATCGTGGAATAAGCCCTTCTCCTCTCGACTTTCCAGCCCCGATGTACATATATATTCTTCCATCATGGGGTCGAGAGAGAGGGGCTACGGGATGATGCCGCGGGTCGAGGAGAGTTTTGCGAATCATCTCTCGCCCGATGCTGTGTCATCTCTCAGAGCTCCGGCGCTTCCCTCCAAGCCCTGTCGTACCACTTCGGCTTTGGTTGGGAAAGCTTATATGGCGGCAGGTCGGGCTGGCTCATGCTTGCATACAATGGGGCTTTTGCAAGCATACCAGGCCGACCTCCTCAAAGAGGTGGACGACAGCCGGGAGGTCTCCTTCGACGACATTCGCGAGATGCGTCGAGCGGTTGACTTGTCTCTCCGTGCTACCAAAGAGACGGCCCGTGCCATCGGTCACTCTATGGCAGCATTGGTAGCTACGGAGAGACACTTGTGGCTGAATCTGTCGGGTATCGGTGATAAGGACAGGGCTTTTCTCCTTGATGCCCCGATTTCGCCCACTGGCCTCTTCGGCGACGCAGTCAATAATGTCGTCGAGAGGTTCCAGGAATCGAAACGACAGTCAGCCGCGTTCAAACAGCTTATCCCCCGCCGTCGTTCCAAGTCTCGTGGGTCTGCTGCCAGGGGGCAGTCCCATGAGGCAGCCGCCAGCTCCTCACACCTGCAACAGCAGAAGGAGAGTGTTGCTTCTCGTGCTCCCCCGAAGAAGGCCTGGAGCCAGGGGCAACACTCTCATCCGAAGTCTTCCAAGCCGAAGGCAGATCTGAGGACTGTCATTCAGGCGAGGAAGGCTTCATCAAAGAGGTCCTGATGCGTTGCGCAGGCCTCTGAGGGTTGTCCCCTCCGTGATCGAGCAACAACAGCTCGTTCCCTCACGGAGCCCTCAGGAAATCGATGTGTGCTTCCCACCGCTACGTGCGCTTCGGGATGCATCGGTTTCCAGCGAATGCAAGGTGCAGTGTCCGCCCGTAAAAATGCCGGCTCCGCGAATTGTGTTCCCTCTCACGAGGTCTGCAGTAAAATTAAATCGGGTAGTTCCTGCCAAACAAATGCTTCAGGTCACCGATATCTCTACTATAACATCAGAGGTCAGCCCCGAGAGGCTGATCCCCCTGTCAGAATATTTAGACACATGGAGGGGTCTTCAAAATATATCTCAGTGGGTCCTGCTCACAGTGGAAAAGGGTTACAGAATTCAATTCAATTACCGTCCACCTTGATTCAGCGGAGTGGTTCACACGCTGGTCAAGCCAGAGCAGGGTCTGATTATGGAACAGGAAGTTCAGTCCCTCTTGGCGAAGGAGGCCATAGAACGTGTTCATCCTCAAGATTGGGAAACCGGGTTCTACAGTCGGTACTTCATAGTTCCCAAGAAGGATGGGGGGTTGCGTCCTATTATAGATCTCAGGGTATTAAATCGGTCTCTGAGGAGATACAGGTTCAAAATGTTGACTATACCTCTAATTGTGAGTCAAATCAGATCCGAGGACTGGTTTGTCACCATAGAGCTAAAAGATGCTTACTTCCATATCTCCATCCTTCCTCAGCACAGGAAGTTCCTAAGATTCGCTTTCGGGGGAGTAGCGTATCAATACAGGGTTCTTCCGTTCGGCCTAGCACTGTCTCCTCGCACCTTCACAAAGTGCATGGATGCTGCTCTTGCTCCTTTGAGACTTCAAGGCATTCGCATCCTCAATTACATCGACGACTGGCTAATATTGGCACAGTCACTGGAATTGGCGGTTCAACATCGATATGTTGTGCTGCATCACCTAAGGTGCTTGGGGTTAAGGCTCAATGCCACGAAAAGTTCATTGATTCCTCTACAGAGAACAACTTTTCTAGGGGTGGTTTGGGACTCAGTTATGATGCGGGCACAGCTGTCTCCCGCTCGTATAAATTCTATCCTTACCACGGTAACGAGTCTCAAAATAGGCCAGGCTATCACTGTCAAACATTTCCAGAGAATTTTGGGTCAACGTAATTCCTTTTGGCCTGCTGTATATGAGGGCCCTGCAGTGGTGGCTCAGGACCAGAGGGTTTTCCCCGAGGGGGAACCCTTTTCGCACGATCAAAGTAACGCGCAGATGCCTTCATTCCTTGGTCATGTGGAAGAAACCGTGGTTCCTGTCCCTAGGTCCTGTGTTGGGAGCACCGTGTCAAAGAAAAATTTTGACCTCGGATGCGTCCCTCACAGGCTGGGGTGCGGTAATGGAAGGCCGCTACACCAGGGGTCTTTGGAGGGACCATCATCCTTCTTGGCACATCAATTGTCTGGAGATGATGGCAGTATTTCTGGCTCTCAGACATTTCCTCCCGGACCTCAGGGGCCATCATGTTCTAGTGCGAACATGTCGACAACATGTAGAGACAACATGTAGAGACAACATGTCGGTGGTCTCATATTTAAATCGTCAGGGGGGCTCGAGATCGCGCCCTCTGTGCAGACTGGCGCATCAAGTTCTTCTATGGTCCCAGGGGAAGCTTCTGTCGATCAGAGCAATGTTTATCCCCGGGGACAGCAATGTGGGAGCAGACATCCTGTCGAGGCAGGGGCTGAGGCCCGGGGAGTGGAGACTCCACCCCGAGTCGTGGAGCTAATATGGAAGAAGTTCGGTCGGGCGGAGGTGGACCTATTTGCCTCCCGAGAGAATTCTCATTGCCCGTTATGGTACTCCCTTACTCATCCGGCTCCTCTTGGACTGGATGCCATGGTGCAGACGTGGCCGAGGCTGTGTCTGTACGCATTTCCCCCGATCGCTCTGCTCCCAGGGGTTCTAGAGAGGGTCCAGCGGTACGGGATCAGCTTACTCCTAGTAGCCCCGTACTGGCCGGCCCGAGTATGGTTTTCAGACATCATGGTTCTACTAGCCGGCCCTCCGTGGCAAATCCCTATCAGGGGGACCTTCTTTCTTAAGCAGAGGGCACAATATTTCACCCTCATCCAGAACTATGGAAACTGTGGGTCTGGCCCCTGAGGGGGGCCAACTCATAAATGAAGGTCTCTCAACCAAGGTTGTTGAGACCATTCTAAACTCTAGAGCCCCCTCCACGAGGAAACTTTATTCTTTGAAATGGAATGTATTCTCTCTATGGTGTAGAGATCATTCTTTGGACCCAGTTAACTGCCCAGTGGCTTCAGTACTGGAGTTCCTCCAGGACCGCTTCTCTGACGGGCTCTCCCCGTCCACGCTTAAGGTCTATGTGGCGGCCGTGGCTGCCTTCCACACGCCTTTAGGGGTGGGCACTCTGGGGAGACACCCACTTATTGTTCGTTTCCTTCGTGGAGCTAGGAGGATGAGGCCTGTCATCCAGTCCCGTATTCTCCCTTGGGACTTGGCTGTGGTTCTCGAAGGGTTATCCCTGGCACCCTTCGAACCTCTGGAAGAGGTGTCTGAGAAATTTATGTCTTTTAAGGTAGCTTTCCTGCTTGCTATCACTTCCCTAAAAAGGGTTGGGGACTTGCAGGCTCTATCTGTCGCTCCTTCTTGCCTCGAGTTCGCTCCTGGTAGGGTAAAGGCTATTCTCCACCCTAGACCGGGTTATGTCCCTAAGGTGCCCTCAAATGTGGCACGGTCTACAATCCTCCAGGCTTTTCATCCTCCACCTCATGTGTCGGTTGAGCAAGCTAACCTTCATTTACTGTGCCCGGTCCGAGCCCTGGAGGTCTATATACAGAGGACCTTTTGGGGCGCCTAAAAAGGGTTCTCCTGCTTCCAAAATGTCTATAAGTAGATGGATTGTAGAGGCTATTTCGGCAGCTTACGAGGTGCACAACCTGCCTTCACCTCTTCTGCTTAAAGCCCACTCCACGAGAGGAGTGGCCTCCTCTAAAGCCCTTCTTGCGGGTGTTTCCCTTCAAGAGGTCTGTGATGCCGCAGGCTGGGCCTTCCCTCACACTTTTATAAGACATTACAGTCTGGATCTGCCCTCTACACCGGGTTCACAGGTTCTCTCGTCTTGAGCGTGCCAGATTGCTTCACACCGGGGCGTACTCTCTTAGTGTGGCGCAGTGGGCATTTCGTTCCCCGTAGTGTCGACTATCGTGTTACGTCTGTAACCCTCGTTCCCTGAGAAGGGAACGAACGCTGCGTCCCTCGGCCACACTCTTCGCGCCCCTAGAGACGACTTGCTTCGGACTATTTAAAGCTATACTTCCAGGTTCCGGTGCTTCTTTTATAGTTCCGCTCACCGTCACATACGACGTCACGACTGACGTCATCACGCAGCACCAATCAGGATTGGATTAGTTCTATTCAGGCTTCAGACGCGTCATGCTACGGGCATTCCCCGTAGTGTCGACTATCGACGCAGCGTTCGTTCCCTTCTCAGGGAACGAGGGTTACAGACGTAACCCGAGACGTTTTGCCATAAGTGACCAATTGTTTATTGCATTTAGATGTGACCTCTAAATATTACCCAGGTTGAGGTTGAAACTATTGTTTTAGACAACAACAAAAAAATTATGTGATCAATTTCATTCTTTCAATGTAGATATTTTAATAGTACAGTATAACTTTCTCTCAATCGCCTATGAATATGGCACACATGGGAATGAAATGACTACGAGCAATAACGTTACATGACTAGCAAAAAGAAATAAGCAGGCCTCTGTGAACACAAATAAAAAACATGGAGCATGTACTTTTCATGTGAAACAATGATTAATCCAGATTTAATTCAACATGATTGATGCAAAATGCTAAAAGAAGAAATAAAACGGCTTTCTTATTGTTTTAAGAATGTTTATCTAAAACAAAAGTAATCTTTGGGGGTGATAATCTTGCCTTGAAAATATAGCAGGCTTATAATTGTCCAGTACACAGAGTATGGCCCATAATCAGTACACTGATCTGGGCCACACACCTCCCATGCATAATCGGCCCAAATGTTTTGTGCCATCATGCAGTGCCATCATTGCCACATTTGGCCCACACCTGGCTGACATGATCTGGGCCACACACCTCCAATCCACAATTGGCCCAAAAGTTGTCTGCCGACATGCACGCAGTGCCATCATTGCCACATTTGGCCCACACCTGGCTGACATGATCTGGGCCACACACCTCCAATCCACAATCGGCCAAAAAGTTGTCTGCCGACATGCACGCAGTGCCATCATTGCCACACTTGGCCCACAGTTGGCTGACATGATGCATGCCAGTGCCGGCAACACACCAGCAGTGCCATGATGAGGCCACATTTGGGCCAAGTCTGTTTGCTATGTGGGATGGTACAACAGTGCTACGCATGCTATCAAGAGAGAAACTCGTAACTTAGAGCGTAAATGGAAACAAACTAATTTAGAAGTATTTAGAATCGCGTGGAAAGACAGTATGTCACGTTATAAAAGGGCTCTAAAAACAGCCAGGGCTGAGCATCTCCGCAAACTAATAGAAAATAACCAAAATAATCCAAGGTTCTTATTTAACACCGTGGCTAGACTAACAAATAAACAGACATCACCTGAGCAAAATATTCCGTTACAGTGTAGTAGCAATGATTTTATGAATTTCTTCACTGAGAAAATAGAAAATATCAGAAACACAATTGTAAATGTACAATCTTTTATGGTGTTGTCAGGAACCAATCAGACACCACATCCTTCACCACACAACGATCACTCTCCCCAGAATACTAATCACCTGCACCTGTTCACAATCAGTAATCCTCATCAACCCCTGCATAAAAACACTCACCACAGCCTCACTCACCGTCAAGCCTCCAACAGGAACAGACCATTTCCCGTTGCCTACTGAAGTCTCTCATATCGCCGTTTTCAGCCAAGTAACGTATACTCACCTGTGAATTACTAACCTCTGCATTCCTGTTCCACTGTCTTCAGACATCCAGTCCGAGTCCTTGTTTCCTGCAATCCTGTCTGGATCCCTGTTCCCCGAAATCCTGTATCTTCCTGAGTCCCTGTGTTCACGCCGAGTTGTCTCTCCCTCGACGACATCTGAAAGAGAAAAGACAAGTATGAAAGATCTGTGACCCGCTTGACTTCAATTAATCTGAAGAGGACCTGCTCACCTGTAATCTGCCCCGCACGTAGTGATCCTCACCGTATCAGCACCTGAACTCTGAGAATACTCACCTATGCACTTGTGTCACGTTAAATAAAGCTGTGTTTGGATTCACTTACCTCTGTCTCCTTGCCTGTATCCTGACAGAAGGCTTGACCTACTACCGCTATGGATCCAACACAACCGCCAACCGATGCGGCGAGTTCGTTTCCTCAGCCCACCGTCACTTCCACGCTGGTATGCATTGCTAGCTCCACTTCCCGACCAGCGCCCTTCTCCGGCCGGGCGGAAGATTGCAATGGCTTCCTATTGCAGTGTTCGCTCATCTTTGACCAGCAGCCTCATCTGTTTCCCACAGATCGCTCACGAATCTCTTTCATCATTCAGCAGTTATCTGGAACAGCATTGAGATGGGCTGAGTCGCTGTGGGCACAAGAGACTGAGATTACCAAGTCACTACAAAATTTCATTAACCATTTCAAGGAAGTTTTCGGCCAACCAGTCAGTGATTCCACCATCAGTGATAAGTTAATGCAACTTCGACAAGGCAAGAGACCCGTTTCAGAGTACTCCATTGAATTCCGAACTCTAGCTTCAGTGAGTAGTTGGAACGAAAAGGCTCTCCTGGCTGTTTATCGCGGTGGTCTAAATCCTGCACTTCGTCTCCAAATGGTGATCTACGATGATAACCTGGGGCTAGAGAAATTCATACAGCAAACTCTCCGTGTTCATCAACGATCTCAGAGCTGTTATCAAGATGCTCGACTTTCTCACGCCACATCCCCTCATGTCCTCATAAACCATGAGTCTGAAAAAACTCCAGAGGAAATGCAAGTCGATACTCACCGACTCACCCAGGCTGAACGCTCTCGTCGCAGAGAAATTAAGTTATGTCTGTACTGTGGTGTTAAGGGTCATTTTCGACTTGCATGCCCCATTTGGCCACCTCAGATGACGGTAAGCTCCGTTCTGGATCACCACGCAGTATCACACCACTCACTATTCCTGTAACCTTGAAAATCCGAAAGCTCCATGTATCTGTAACAGCCATCGTCGATTCCGGATCAGCGGGGAATTTCATATCAGGGTTGCTCAGCAAGAAACTTAACCTCAGAAAGGTCGACCTTCCCAAACCATATTCCATCCATGCAGTGACCGGCGAGCCCATTAACAAGGGGTATGTTACATCTCAAATAACACCCATCCAGTTGTGTGTTGAAAATCTTCACCATGAGATGTTCGAACCTTTCATTCTTCAAAATAGTCAAACAGACATCATTCTCGGCCGTCCATGGTTAATTCGTCACCAACCTACCATAAATTGGCAGTCCGGCAAGATAACCAGTTGGGGATGTCATTGCTCGCTTAAGAAAAGCGCACACTCTGCTCCACCAGATGCGGAACCCAAGAAAGTGCTCACTGTGAGTTCCACCTCCATCGAGAGCCCCACGGAGAATCTGTCCACAAATATTCCCTCTTGTTATTCCTCATTCTCTGACATATTTAACCCTGTTACTGCCTCCAACTTGCCACCTCATAGACCATGGGATTGCGCCATTGATCTGGTCCCCGATGCATCGATTCCCAAGGGTAAAATCTACTCGCTCTCCATTCCTGAACAAGAATCTATGCGGAAGTACATAGAGGAAGCGTTACAACAGGGTTACATTCGTCCCTCTACATCCCCTGCTGCCGCTAGTTTCTTTTTTGTTGCCAAGAAGGATGGAGGGTTAAGACCTTGTATCGATTACAGAGCCCTGAATCAAATCACCGTCAAATTCAGTTACCCACTACCTCTCATCCCAGCAGCCCTCGAACAGCTCAGAGAAGCCAAGATCTTCACCAAATTGGATCTGAGGAGTGCATACAATCTGGTCAGAATTAGAGAAGGGGATGAGTGGAAAACTGCTTTCATCACGCCTGCAGGGCATTATGAATACCTGGTCATGCCGTATGGTTTGGTAAACGCTCCCTCCGTGTTCCAGAGCTTCATGGACGAGGTACTCCGAGACTACCTGGGGAAATTTGTGTTGGTGTATATCGATGATATTCTGATTTATTCCAAGAACCCTGTTGAACACCAACATCATGTGGCCCTGGTACTCCAAAGACTCAGAGAATTCACCCTGTTTCTAAAGGCAGAGAAGTGTACGTTTCATCAGACCAATGTCGAATTCCTGGGATACCAACTCAGTGAAAGAGTTGTGGAAATGGATAAGCGAAAGACCGAAGACATCATGTCCTGGCCAACTCCACAGTCAGTGAAAGAGCTCCAGAGGTTCCTCGGCTTTGCAAATTTTTACCGACGGTTCATACACCGATACAGTTTCTTGACAGCGCCTCTGACCTCCCTGTTAAAAGGAAAACCGAAGGTGCTACTTTGGACCCCAGAAGCAGAGCGTGGTTTTAACTCCCTCAAGGCCGCTTTCACCACTGCACCCTTGCTCCACCACCCAGATCCAGAGAAGGTATTTGTGGTGGAAGTAGATGCCTCCACTACCGGGGTAGGAGGGATTCTGTCCCAGTACTCGGGCTCATCCTCCAAGACCATACCTTGCGCGTTCTTTTCCAAGAAATTATCTACAGCAGAAATCAACTACGATATTGGAAACCGGGAGCTTTTGGCTGTGAAACTTGCCTTGGAGGAATGGAGGCATTGGTAAGAGGGGGCAAAACATCCATTCCTAGTACTTACGGATCATAAGAACCTTCAGTACTTGAGAGATGCGAAAAGACTAAATCCACGTCAGGCCCGATGGGCATTGTTCTTCACCCGGTTCCATTTCAAAATTTCATATCGTCCAGGCTCCAAGAATACTAGAGCGGATGCCCTCTCTCGCATCCATGCCCCAGAAACCCCGATGGAGGAACCTGAGACCATTCTGCCCGAGAAGTTGTTTGTCAACCCCATACAGTGGGAAATCAACGAGCAATTATTGGAACTGTCACGACAACAACCTCGAATCCCAGGATGTCCCCCCGAGAAGGTTTACGTCCCAGAGGACTTCCGCAACTCTCTCATTGCTTCAGCTCACTCCTCCGTAGGCACAGGTCATCCCGGAATAAGCAAATCGTCCACAACTCTCCAACTCAAGTACTGGTGGCCCAATATGCAGCAAGACATCACAACGTTCATACTAGGCCTGGGCGAAAAATCGATTAAATGAATTAATTCGAATTTTTTGTTGCGGGCGATTTTAAAAATAAATAAATCGAGTTTTTGAATAATGGCGCATTTTTGGCCCCTCGGAGTTTCCGTAGCGTTAGTTTCACTCACGTAGCAGTATGGCAAGCGACGACAACAACATCATAGCACACACGAAACTGCAACAGCATACAGCAAGCGACATGGCTACCGGTGAGAGTGGGAAGTTTGTTCCTTAGCATAGGAGTGAACTCAAGCGTATTCTGCCCGAGCGGGTCGGGCCGATATTTCCCGTCACTATCCTCGGGTCGGGCCTTTGAGAGACGTGCACTGCCAACGCAATAGAGTGCGGAGCGGGACTAGATTTGAAGGCCAGGCGCGGGCGGTAATGCACTCACTCTGTGTGTGCGGTTTGCGGGAGAATAAAACGATTCGCGGGACTCCCGCAAACTAGAAATATCTATGATTAAAACATAAAAACTAATAAATTTTTATTAATCTGTTGCAGAAAAGCAACAAGAACAACTAAAACAAAATAGAAACGATTTACAGGCCAGAGTTTCTATTTCTAATATGTTTGCAGCATTGAGCGATGTAGCCAATCTCAGACATACCAGTGTTGATTTCTTGAACGCAATGGCCAATTTAAGCATTTAAAACAGACTCCCCTTACCGCTCAAAACATACTTTTTGTTCACTGCTGAATTCTGTATGCTGGCAAATCCTCGAATTATAAAAATTTTCCTCAGATTTGAATGTATTGGTAATGCTTTAGAAAATGGTGCTATACTCTCAAGGTGAATGTTTGTCTCTTTTTAGTCTAGACAAACACAGTTGGGACTTTGATTCCAAGAGGGTGTTCATTTATTTATTATTCATTCCAGAAATGGGGGTTACATTTGTCTTGCTTTTGATTAAATAAAAGCAAAATTTGCTTAAGTTGTCTGCCGTTTGTAGTTATTGCTTTCCTTAATAAGTAGGGGGGAAAATCGTAAAAAAAATCGTAAATCGAATTAAAAAAAATTAAATCGGAGATTTTATTTTTAGGCCATATCGCCCAGCCCTAGTTCATACAAGGCTGTATCCCCTGTGCCATGTCCAAAGTTCCCAGGAATCTCCCTGTGGGTAAATTAGTACCGCTTCCAGTCCCACATAGGCCTTGGTCCCACATTGGAGTAGATATCGTCACGGACCTACCTGCCTCCGACGGAAACACCTGTATCCTCGTAGCCATCGATCGGTTCTCCAAGGCATGCAGACTAATTCCTCTGAAGGGGCTCCCTACGGCCTTTTTCACTGCTGAACTTCTGATGGAGCATGTTTTTCGGAACTACGGCATCCCAGAGGACATTGTGTCCGACAGGGGACCCCAATTTATCTCTCGAGTTTGGCGAGCCTTTTTCACTCTCATGAACGTGACCGTAAGCCTGTCATCAGGGTACCATCCACAAACAAATGGCCAAACCGAACGGAAGATCCAAGATGTAGGACGTTTCCTGCGTACCTTCTGCCACTCCAACCAAAACATCTGGAGTCGTTATCTCATTTGGGCAGAGTACGCACAAAACTCCCTCAGACAGTCATCCACGCAACTAACTCCTTTCCAGTGTGTGTTGGGTTACCAACCCCCATTGTTTCCATGGTCCGGCGAACCCTCAGAAGTACCAGCAGTAAATAAGTGGTTTCAAGAGAGCGAAGGAGTGTGGAATCAAGCCCATCATCACCTTCAACGAGCAGTGAATCGCCAACGGCATTTTGCAGATGCTCACCGCCGTCAAACTCCTGAGTATCAACCCGGACAGTTAGTCTGGCTCTCCACTAAAGACATCCGTCTACGTCAACCTTGCCGCAAACTCAACCCCAGATACATTGGACCTTTCCCTATCGTAAGACAAGTAAACCCAGTCACATATCAACTTCGTCTACCTCCAG
The DNA here is from genome assembly GCA_036326025.1 of Chrosomus eos. Classification (NCBI taxonomy): domain Eukaryota; kingdom Metazoa; phylum Chordata; class Actinopteri; order Cypriniformes; family Leuciscidae; genus Chrosomus; species Chrosomus eos. The sequence goes on along the minus strand of CM070826.1, from coordinate 20,760,496 downwards.
AACATCGAATCCATCCCACGTTTCACGTCTCCCTCCTGAAACCTCACCATCCACCTGTACCCAACTCAGCCACGGAACCGGTCCCTGAGGATAACCCCCCGATACCGCCTATTGAACCAGAGCCCATCTATTTGATAAAGGAAATATTGGACTCCCGACGTCGAGGTGGTCAGATTGAATATCTGATAGATTGGGAGGGGTATGGACCAGAGGAAAGATGTTGGGTACCCCGGAACGACGTCCTTGATCCCAATCTGCTCCGAGAATTTCACGCTCAATATCCTGACAAACCTGCACCACGGCCCAGAGGTAGACCACCACGACGTCGGGGTCCAAGATCCGCTGGCGTGGACTCTGGAGGGGGGGGGGTAATGTCAGGAACCAATCAGACACCACATCCTTCACCACACAACGATCACTCTCCCCAGAATACTAATCACCTGCACCTGTTCACAATCAGTAATCCTCATCAACCCCTGCATAAAAACACTCACCACAGCCTCACTCACCGTCAAGCCTCCAACAGGAACAGACCATTTCCCGTTGCCTACTGAAGTCTCTCATATCGCCGTTTCCAGCCAAGTAATGTATACTCACCTGTGAATTACTAACCTCTGCATTCCTGTTCCACTGTCTTCAGACATCCAGTCCGAGTCCTTGTTTCCTGCAATCCTGTCTGGATCCCTGTTCCCCGAAATCCTGTATCTTCCTGAGTCCCTGTGTTCACGCCGAGTTGTCTCTCCCTCGACGACATCTGAAAGAGAAAAGACAAGTATGAAAGATCTGTGACCGCTTGACTTCAATTAATCTGAAGAGGACCTGCTCACCTGTAATCTGCCCCGCACGTAGTGATCCTCACCGTATCAGAACCTGAACTCTGAGAATACTCACCTATGCACTTGTGTCACGTTAAATAAAGCTGTGTTTGGATTCACTTACCTCTGTCTCCTTGCCTGTATCCTGACAGGTGTCTTATGATTCAGCCTCAATTATCGCCCCTCAAGAACAACAACACCGCTTTACAACTATAGGACAGGAAGAGCTAAATAAACTAATCATTGCATCTAAACCAACAACATGTTTATTAGATCCAATACCCACTAAACTACTGAAAGAAGTGTTACCTGTAGTGGAAGAGCCTCTTCTCAATATTATTAACTCGTCTTTATTTTTGGGTCATGTTCAAAGAATATTCAAGCTGGCAGTAATAAAACCTCCCATTAAGAAACCACAATTAGATCCAAATATCCTAGCAAATTACAGACCCATCTCAAATCTTCCATTTATGTCTAAAATACAAGAAAAAGTGTTGTCCGCTTAATTGTGCTCTTTCTTGCAAGAAAATTATATCTATGAAAAAATTCAGTCAGGATTCAGACCACATCATAGCACAGAAACTGCGCTAGTCAAAATTACAAATGATTTACTTTTAGCTTCTGACCAAGACTGTATCTCAATACTAGTTCGACTCAAGAGACGACTCAACGCCGGTGATATGTTATGCTCTAAATTAAAGGGGTGATGAACTGAGAAATCAAATTTTACTTGAGCTTTTGACATCTAAGAGGTCATCATATTATAAGAATACCCTGTAAGCTTCAGAACTGAAAACGTCCTTGTTAGTCCAATAAAAGCTTTTATTGACACCAGGCTCAGCAAACGACTCATTTTTCAAAGTGGGGAACTATGACGTCAAAGAGGATAAAACACCACCCCCGCAGAAGAAGATCAACGCCTACTCCAGGCCGGTTTAGCCCCGCCCACCGATTCGCGCATTACACACATAGCTAAATAACAATGGCCTACCTTGTGATGACAAACCGGATCGAGCTATCGAGCAATAAACATGCCGTTTACAAAATATTGTGCAGTGCCTGGTTGTGGAAGAAGACAGTCGCTGCGTAAGCTTCCTCTGGATTCCAATAGGAATGCTTGGTTAAACTTTATTTTTAATGACGTTCCAGCTGATGTGGGTCCGTTTGTTCGCTTCATTTCACTGAAGATTGTTTTGTAAAGACACAGGTCGAGACTGGATTTGCAGACCGATTAAGATTAAAAAACGGTGCTGTGCCTTCTATATTGGATCCGACAGGAATGGTGCAACACACTTATGTGAGTAAAATTTTTATTTAAAAAGTAATAATAATCTGATATTGGCTAGTATTGCATTGTTACAGATCGTTTGATATAATAATTATGTGTATGTGTATCAGTCTAAACGTTACTGACCAGTTGAAACTCATTATAATATGCAAAACTGTTATCCACTCACAGCAGTGGGTGTTTACTTCCAAGTCTTCAATGCGAGACGCCCATAAAAACCGAGCGTTTTTGCTCAAAACTAGGGTAGAAAATAGCCTATTACTTATTCATTTTGATGTTTTTGAATGTAAAAACCAAGCGAACGTTATAAGTTGACCTCAGACAACAATATAAACAATTTTAAAAAGCCAGTTCATGACCCCTTTAATACATGATTAACTAACTGTATTTTTCTATGTACATTTCCGAAATGCACTTTCTGTAAAGCTGCTTTGAAACAATGTGTATTGTGAAAAGCGCTATACAAATAAATTTGAATTGAATTGAATTGAATCATTGTGGCATATTTCATTTTTCCTTCGGGAAATTGATTGTATCGTAGAAAGCTGGGCATTGCTGAATAAATGGAGGCAGATCTGAATGCCAGTTTGGTCAGTCAGGTGTGGAGAATATATAACCCCACCCTCCACCAAGACACGTCATGAAGAGAACAGATGTCGTTCTGAGGGTGAGGTGAGGATTAAACTTTTGATTAAAGATTACGAAGGCATGAATCAGTTGAATGAATGATTCAGTGACTCACTCACACTTGATTTGTTACTTAATGAATAGAATAAAAAATAGAATACTTCCCTACTCTAGTTTGCAAAAAACAATGCAGAAACAGAGTAGTATGTCCAAATAAATAGTTGTGGCAAGCAGGGTGGGGCCGATAGCTGTGGGAACGGAGCGAGTGTCCCACGTAAGAGCTAAAAGGAGTAGTGATGACAGTGAAGGATGAGAGAGGACTAGACCTGGACTATTTGTCATTTTTGTATGTTTTATTATCTTTACATGTGTCAGTCATCCATGATGAGCTGCTGCTTTGCTTTGGTTTTGTGTTTGTTTATTTTATGATGATTAAAGTTGTTAAACGTTCACCAGTTCCTGTGACCTTTTCCCTGAGCTTTAAACCTTGTAACAAAAGTATTTGAAAGCAGGCATGCGAACAGTCCTTGGATGACCTACTACTTTTGCAGAGATTCTGAAGTGCACATTCGATGGACACTTCTCATGAGGCCATGGGAGAGGATTTATGAATGACAGTGAAGTGACGCAACTGACGCTGATAGGTCATGTGAGAGTAAAAACATGGCTGATGTAGTATGTCCAAATTGCATTCATACTCACCACATTCATCCTATATAGAACATAACTTTTTAACGGTTGCGAAGTAAATTCGAATGTACTACCTACTCAGTATGTGATTTAGGATGCAGTGAATGATTCGCTCATAACTTTAGGCAATCATTTGTCTCCACCTACTGGTGTAACAATGTAACCTGCAGAAAGAGTGAACTGTTGTATAATGTGACAAAAAACAGTGTTGTAACCACGGGCGTCAGTTTGGTTTGAAATGTGCTGGGGACAGAGACTCATTTGTTTTTTCTCTCATCAAAACTGAATATTTTCATCAGTGGTTACAGTTTATATCCGAGCAGGGACACGTTTGTATGCATTTTATTTTGTGATTTCACCGGAATGAATAGAGAGTCTCCACATTGGCGATAGATTGAAGTGCGCGTCCGAGTGAAAACTGCGCGAGCCACAAGAGAACACTGACTGTATCCATGACACTGATAGCAGCGGACATGAGCGCTCAGCTTAAGTACAAAAACAAAACATTTTAGCGCTAAATCTCTTATTTAAGAGCGAACTAAATTAATGCTCTGCTAGTTAACTGGAGAGGTTTTATTTGTATTAGGTACATCCGTGCCTCAATGTTTCCAAAAGTGGTGGGTACAAAATGACTAATGACGAAATCTGGTGGGGACGCGTACCCAACGTCCCCACCGAAACCGAAGCCTATGGTTGTAACCGTCTAAGGCAATATAAATTATGTGTCCTGGAAGATTATATCTGGGTCTTTGTGGTTTTGACTACAAAATAACCTGATACAACACAAGTTTTTCCACACAGTGACACGGCAGAGATCACACACACCTACACAGAGATGAAACGAGTAAATGTTGGCCTGAGTACATGTGAGAGAAACAGAGGTGAGGGTGATGTGTGGTGACAGTAATGTCTATTGATTTATGCAGTGGACTGGTGGCCGTGCCGTATTGGAGGGGATGCAATTCGTTTATCAAAGCTTAACTCTCACAAATCAGGATCAACATCTACCAGCCGAAAACAACAGCCAGTTGATTTAACTTAAGGCTATACACACACATGCAGAGACACACACAACACCCTGTTTAGTAAACTCTTAAACTAATGATTGGAAGTTTATCAAAAGAGTTGCACCGAACCATTTGTCAAGAATGGAGGGTAAAAAATTGTTTAAACCAAAGCCACTAAATTTGAATGATTTAAAACTGTTCATTTAAAACTGCATTGATAACTTGAGTATGACAGGCATGTGTTAAAAGAGCGAGACTATGTGTACAGATATGTGTGCACATGAACCAACACCGAGAAGAGGCTTAGTTCGATCATATATGTACACTTTGCCGAGAGTTAGTGAACAACAGTGGCTGAGAGTCACCTCAAATATTTATTCGAAAAGAATGTAACAATGTACAATATGTAAGTATTGTTTAATTGTATCTACTGTACATTAGTACAAGTATGTACATGTACAAGATGTTGTTGTTGTTGTTGTTGTTGTTGTTGTTGTTTTCATTCATACACAAATTCAATATTCAATAACTGCACAAATACCAGAAGAGGCTAACAGTATAAAGGCTCCTCTGATTAGTAAACTGACAATCATAAGGGATATTCAATGTTATTTTTTCGTCCATCCAGACTGAAAGACATACACTATCGTTAAAAGATTTGGGTTTGTATGAATTTTTCTTTATTATATATATATTTTTTATCTGAATTAAATAATTAAATTAAATAATAAAATCTTTTATGTGAATTAATCAATTTGTACTATATTTGACAAATATTTACAGTAGCAAATAATAAATAGCTGTATATATTTAAAAAGTTTGGGATCTGTAAGATTTTTATTGTTTTTAAAAGAAGTTCCCTTTCGAGGGAACTCAACAATGCATAGAGAAATCGACACTTTGGGGACGCTCCCTTAGCGTGCGCCTCTGAAGTAAAAATGAAACTAATCCAATCCTGATTGGTGTTGCGTCGTGACGTAACATGTGACGGCATAACCGGAAGCATAAAGGTGACGCTGACGCATAGAATGCCAGCTATCGCTCTTCAGCAAGCGCTCTCTGTGAAACTGTCTGTCTTATTTGATGTTGTTTGTCTGTGCTAAGCTCTATATTATGGCGAGTGAACAATACACTAAGTGTGTGCACCCCTGCCCAAGATTATATGCCACGGGTGGACACACGCATCTGCTGTGTGTGTATTGTTTAGGGGCGCAGCATGCACAGTCAGCGCTTCGAGAGGGCTGTCTGTGATACTGTGAAGCACTTCCTATTAGAGTGCTGCGCTCCCGCTTGGCTATATTATTTCACTGATGATGGCCAGGCTCGCGATCCCCGCGATTCGGGTCCCACGTCCGTTGAGGCGGCGCAACGGCTTAGATCGTGGAGATCGCAGAAGGATCTCGCGGATGAGAACGAGACTGCTGAGCAGGGTTCTAAATTAACTTTTTTTATCACCAGCCAATGTGGCTGGTAACTTTCTAAAGTTACCAGCCAATCAGAATTTCCACTAGCCAAATTTTTTTCCGGTGAAAAAAAGAGAAATTATGAGTGCCACTGAATGCATTTGTTCATTTTATTAACATTGTTGGCATGGAAAACACATATAAAATACAATACAACACAGAAAGTGCAAATATTTCATTTCAAGTTTGGGATCTATCTATCTATCTATCTATGAGGGATGTGCACGAATATTCAAATTTTCGATCTGTAATTATTATTCAAAAAAATAAAATACTATTTGATTTTTTTTTTCAAAGTTATAATTAAGTGCACTTGGTGGAGCTGTGTTTAACAAGTGGATTATTTGTATTTGATCACATAATGTTGTTGTCTGCCTCGCGAAGTTTGGTATTACTTAGATGAAAATGATAGCCTATTAAAAAATGGAATTACTTTTAATCAATTATTAATTAAACTATCATAATATCAACACCACAATGTGAAATCACATGAAATCCAAAGAAACAGCCGTCGATTGATTAAGCAGCTATCCATCACTGCATTAACGACTGCAGGTAAGCAGCTGTACCCCGATGGAATCGTGATACGAGATGATACCTTCTGGTAGCAAAATGATTTTGAGGGAGACAGGTTTAAGCACAGAAAACGCAAAGTGCTGTCACTTTGCACACAAACACATGCGCGCGTCTCTGCAACGTCTGTCAGCGCAGCGCGTTTTCTCACTCAAGCATGATATATTTTTTTCTCAACTTGAACGTGAAACAATATAAACACGATAATCATATACTGACTCGAGTATGTACGTTCTGTACGATAATTGCGCGTCTGCTTTTTTTTTGTTGCGTTTTTTCCCCGTCCCCGCTGCTTGAGCTTAAATGCTTTTGTTTATATTTTTTGTTAACACATATTGTTTAATGTTTTCAACTAAAAGAAAACCTAGATATATAGTAAGCTTGTTGTGTATATTGCCTAATGTATAAGCTTGTTCAGAAATAATGACAAAAACCTTAAACTTAAAAAAAATAACGTATCCTATCTCTTGTTAAACAACATTTAAATTTAAACCGAGAAGTCTGTCCCAACCACTGCCGCATTTAGTTTAATCTCAACTTTTTACTTTACTTTACTTGGTCCCTCCTCTTTCAGTCTATGCTCCCTGCTCTGGCTCCATTCGTTCTTCGTCTTCCAAGTGTTTTCTGGTGGATGCTCCGTTCGTTTCCATGATCATTTTTCGCGCTGGTTTCACTGCAAACTGCGCGCAGCCAATGGGCGTATGAAACGTCATCACGTAGCATTACGGCACAGTGTTCATGGGAAATGTAGGAAGTACTGCCAGGGGGATAAATGACCGAGAACAGAACCTTATGCATCACCGGCCAAACTGGCTAGTAAGTTTTTATTAACACCCGCCAAAAGGAATTTTTACCCGCATTTGGCGGGTTGGCGGGTGTTAATTTAGAACCCTGCTGCTGAGGCACCTTTTCTCTCATCATCCGCAGATTCTATGACACTCGTTCACGACGCAGAAGCCCGCGATGCGGTTTCTTCTGCCCGTGACGAGTGCCCAGTGCTCGAGCTATCTGTTTATAAGGAAGTAGATAGGGAAAATAAAGTAGTAGGGAACGAGCAACATGAGTCACACTCGCCGGCTTATGTTTCTGCTTATGTAGAGATTGTGTTGTTGTGATGAGTGCTGTGGCCAGTATTAAAGGGGTGGTTTACTGCTTTTTTTCTTTGCATGATTGTGTTTATGGGGTGCAATATAACATGTATTCGTGGTTTTTCTTTTTTAAAAAGTCTCATTTTTCATAAATTTCACCTTTATTGTAAGCCTCTTTCTCCTCTGTCATTTTAACGGCCGGTTGACTTCCTGATTCTATGAAACCACTCCCTCAGAAACAGGCAGTGGGCTCAGATTAGTTAGTTTGGGCCGGTGTGTTGTGATTGGCTAAACTGCGTAGCTCACGTTGTCCGGAACCGGCACGCCCCTTGCCTTTACGGGCGGGAGTTTCATGTGCTCTGCTTAATGTAAACAATGGAGTCGATACTGCCGTATCAGTTTGAGCCCGAATCAGACCCAGAAAGCGGCGATGAAGAGAGTCAAGCAAAACCTCCCCAAACACGGCTGTTACAAAACGTTTCTGAATGGTCCATTTTTGAATTATTATTATTCTATTCTTCTATTATTACATAAGAAGTTTGATACCTGTTATACTTGAAAATGCTACTGCTGCTTGTAAGCTTTTTGAGATACGTTTTTATCTTGATTAAAAATTTAATACAAATGATTACATGAGTAATACAGTTTTTTAAAGTTATTGTTTTATCGATATAATGAACAACCGTGTAGCTATTAACAAAACTTAGTTTACTCTGTGTATCGTTTTCTTTAGGTGTACATGGCTACTATAAACAAACACTGTTGACATTGATCACGTTCATGAAAAATTACAATACATTTACAAATACATTTACAAAATCTATATGATTACAAATTCAGGTCCAAAATGTTTGTACGCGTTTGCCATAGAAACACGAAATAGCATAACCAAGTGACTATAAAGCCAGCACTGGCATTTGTTTGCGTCCTTGATAAAACGAAACCATTACGTCTAAAATTATACAAATACATTTAAAATTATTAAGTCTTACTTACAGGTTGTGTCCCAACAACTATTGCATCTGGTTTTAACGTTGGAACAGCTTCAGGTTTTAGCAACAGTTTCTTGTGGAATCCGGCATTGAATTGTTGGAGATTCAGGAAGCTGTCTTCAGTGTGCCGCACAAAGAGCTAAATTACGATTGTAATTGTCAGAAACATAATCAAACATAAATTGTAGCCATTGTTGACGAACAACAGCGTCTGTAGGAAGCCCGAACACAGAAGACCTAACAGCTGGATGAAAATAACACACTTTCGACGGCATGGCTAGCTCTCCCCTGTAACTCTACCTCTTCAGCAAAGACGCAGAAATATGGCCATGCCCTTTTTTGCCTATTTCGGAGGGAGGGTTGATGCAAATGTATGGGTTAGTGACGTCTAAAACCCAGCTGTAGTCCCAATCGAGTCGTTTTTATAGGCATTTACACTTCCTGGTTTATAAAAGACGATATCTCTGCTTACATTGAACTTTCAGCGCTGCAACTTTGCAGATAATGTTCATGCACCAACAGCAACATTACACACTATTTAAAATGAAAAAAGTGAAATTGCAATCAACCACCCCTTTAAATAAATAAATATATTTAAATATATCAGCTGGCCACAAAATAAGCAGGATGATCCCTGTCAAAATGAACTAGACGAGAGATTCCTGCAGCACCGTTCACAAACTCAGAGCCGGGGCTTACTGTTTTTTCCAGATCTTTATATATATATATATATAAATAAATATGGAGAAACCCCACACTTTACGTATCTCACCACATTCATTATATGTTTATTCGAATGTGGTGGGTGCGAGAGAGTCGGGTTATGGCAAGATGCCGCAGATGGAGGAAGCTTTAGTGAGTTATCTTTCTCCTGATCTGGCATCTTCGCTTTAAGCCCCGGTGCTGCCCAACAAACCGTGCAGGGACAAAAAAAAAAAAAAAAAAAAAAAAACTCTGCACTGGTTGGCTGGGCTTATATGGTGCAGGAAATCGATGTTGCTCTTCCCCTGTTAAAAACATTTCGGGACACATCGGTTTCCAGCGAACGCAGGCTGCACTGTCCGCCCCACAGGCTTGCAGCCAGGCAGCTTTCGCGTTCGCCCATCGAGAATCGTTTTCGGTCCAGCCCTGCTGGAAATCCGCTTCAGGGGGTCGGGAACGAATCGCGATTAATACCCGAAGCCAGGCTCGAGAGCCTGGTTCCTTTAGTAAAATATAAAAAAAAAAAAAAAAAAAAAGGGTCAGGCTGGTGTGTGCCTGCACTCTATGACGATTTTGCACGCGTACCAGGCCGATCTTCTTAAAGATCTAAATAAGGGAATATTTCCTGTTGGCCGCTCCACTATCTCCTTCTGGCCTGTTTTCCAACGCTGTCACTACAGTCGTTGACAGGTTTCAGGAAGCGAAAAAAAAAGAAAAAAAAGAGAGCGTTGCCTCTAGAGCCCCTCCTGCGGGAGTTTGGCAACAGAGGAAGCACTCTCAACCGAAGTCCTCCAGCCAGAAGGGTGACCTGAGGGCCGTCCTTCAGGCGAAGAAGGCTTCGGGAAAGAGGTCTTAATGGTAAAGTGTAGGACCTCTGAGGGCTACCCCCTCAGTCCTTGGCCACATTCAGAACCGGGGGTTGAGGCTCAACACTAAGCCCAGCTCAGAAGACTACTCTTCTGGGCGTGGTATGGAATTCGGTTACAATGCGGGCACGTATGTCTCCTGCTCGTATCAAATCCATCCTGGCCATGGTGTCCAGGATAAAGCTAGGCCAGGCCATCACTGTAAAGCAATCTCAAAGACTGCTGGGCCTCATAACAGCGGCATCCAACATAATTCCTTTGGGCCTGCTTCACATGAGGCCCCTTCAGTGGTGGCTCAAAGTTAGGGTTTTTTTCCCCAAGGGGAATCTGTTCCATATAATTAAGGTTACGCGCAGATGCCTTCGTTCCCTATTAATATGGAAGAAACCTTGGTTCTTGTCCCAAGGTCCAGTGTTAGGGGCGTCATGTCGCCGGGAAACTGTTTCGACAGACGCTTCCCTCGCTGACTGGGGCGCGGTCTCGGACGGCCGCTTTGCCAGGGGTCTGTGGCAGGACCATCATCATTCTTGGCATATAAATTGCCTAGAGATGTTGGCTGTGTTCAGGGCTCTGAGGAGCTTCCTCACAGACATCTAAGGTTACCACGTCTCAGTGGTAGCTTATCTGAACCAACAAAGGAGACTCAGATCGCGCCCTCTATCCAGATTGGCACATCAGATAATTTTATGGTCCCAAGGGAAAATATTATCTTAGGAGCAATATATGTCTCGGAGGTTCTGAATCAGGTAGCAGACATCCTGTCGAGGCAGGGGCTGAGGCCCGGGGAATGGAGACTCCATCCAGACGTGGTGGAGTTGATATGGCAGAGGTTTGGACAAGTGGAAGTGGATCTGTTTGCGTCTCGAGGGGCGTCCGTCCCACTGTCCACTTTGGTTCTCCCTCACTCATCCAGCCCCGCTCTCAGGCGGAGGGCACTATATTCCATCCTCTTCCAGAGCTGTGGAAATTGTGGGTCTGGCCTCTGAGGGGGCTCAGTACCTAGATGCTGGTCTATCATCTGGGGTGGTCGAAACCATATTTATCTCTAGGGCTCCGTCAACTAGGAGATTATATGGCCTCAAGTGGAATGTTTTTTTCACTTGGTGTAGAGAACTTGAGTGAGGCCCAGTTAACTGCCCAATGGCTTCAGTTCTGGAGTTTCTTCAAGATCGTTTCTCTGCGAATCTCTCCCCATCCACATGTAGGGTGTACGTGGCTGCCATTGCGGCGTTCCATGCACCACTAAATGTTGGCCTTTGGGGAGGCACCAACTGGTCATACTATTTCACCTATTAGGGGCTCCCGGCTTTACAAACCATAAGTAGGCCTACAAGGTGCGCAATTTGCCTTCATCTTTGGCCGTTAGGGCTCTTTCTACTTTCGGGAGTTCCCATCCAGGAGATCTGTGAGGCAGCCAGTTGGGCTACCCCACAACTTTTGTTAGGTTCTATATTCTGCACCTCCCTAGTACGCCTGGCGCACATGTGCTCTCGTCCTAGCTGAGTGCCTGAATCAGTTTAACTCTGGGGCAGGCCTGTTTTCGGTGCGTGGCCTAGTGGGCATTCGTTCCCCAAAGTGTCGATTTCTCGATGCATTGTTGAGTTCCCTCGAAAGGGAACGTCTCGGGTTATGACTATAACCCTTGTTCCCTGAGAAGGGAACGAGACAATGCATCGCTCTGCCACGCCCCTCTAGGCCTTAGAACATCTTGCTTCATCGCGAGGCTGGCATTCTATGCGTCAGCGTCACCTTTATGCTTCTGGTTATGCCGTCACATGTTACGTCACGACGCAACACCAATCAGGATTGGATTAGTTTCATTTTTACTTCAGAGGCACACGCTAAGGGAGCGTCCCCAAATTGTCGATTTCTCGATGCATTGTCTCGTTCCCTTCTCAGGGAACAAGGGTTATAGTCATAACCCGAGACTTTTTTTATACTCAAGGCTCCATTTATTTGATCAAAAATACACTAAAACAGCAATATTGTGAAATATTATTACAAGTTAAAATAACTGGTAACACTTTACAATAAGGTCTCATTTGTTAATGTTAATGCATTAGTTAACATTAACTACGAAAAATAAATATTGTTACAACATTAATTAATCTTCATTGATGTTAGTTATATAAAAAGCTAATTTTTCGTTCTTTGTTCATGCTTGTTCACAGTGCATTGACTAATGATGTTATCAGATACAGCTTTTGATTTTAATAATCTATTAGTAAATGTAGAAATGAACATTACCTGAAATTAATATATCCTTAAAGGGTACCTATTATGGCATTTAAAATGTTCCTAATATTGTTCTGGGAGTCCCCAACAACAGTTTTACAAGCATGCAATGACAAAAAACACTTTTGTTGTCTTATAATATGCATTTATTTTTGCCTGATTTGCTCACCGACTCCCATATGAATCGTTTAGCGAGTCATTTTTCCAAACCCCGCCTTTGCGTGACGCTAATCTGTGGTGATATGTTAGACACCCAGCCGACGGGGTGTCATTGGTTGTTGCGCTAGATCTTACCCAGATACAACAGTGCTATTTTCTTATTGGCTAACAACACCAGACGAACAACACCAGAGGAGACCAGGGTTGCCAGGTCTGCACAACAAAACCAGCCCAATTGCTCATCAAACTAACCCAATCACGGCCAAAAATATTCAAATAGCGTTCCCGGGTGTTTCCTCAATAACAATCATGTTCCAGTGGATAAAACAATCGCGTCAACCAGCGTGCACTACACAAACAACCCGCGGAAACAGTGCAGGCATACGGACCTGGCAACACTGGAGGAGACGCGCTTGAATCCTGCCGGTTCCACAGTGAGTGAGTTTTGGGCACTGCGGCATATTAAATATATTACAAATAGTTTTTCAGCGTGAGAAATACAATGTGTGGCCAGAGAGCGTGACAAAAGACCGAAATGAGTGACTGTCACGCTCAATGCGTGATGCGTGACACTCGAGAGCCCTGTGACAACTCCATTAACAACGACAAACACTTCACATATTTCAATACAATTGACATTGAAGACCTAAGTTAGCTGCTAGAAGCTGCGCTGTGCCTGTGCGTACACAACACACAAAATAATTATAGAACATGATACAAACATAAAAGAAACAGCCTACTTACAGATTGTGATTCGGAGAAGGAAGCTGATCCAAATAAACTCGGTACTGAACCTCCCTCCTTCAGTATCAGCCGGCTCGCAAATTCATACTTTATAGCATTTAGGTTTGTGAAGCAATCATCTTCAAAATGATGCGAACACAGAACAAGTTCGGGCTATAATACTTCTGTGGTATAGTTATGAACTGTAGCCACTGTCTTCAAATGCTCCTCACTGGGCAGATGAAAAAAGTTTGCTTTTGCGTCGCACTTCAAAACACAGCAGCGTCTCGTCGACATTATGTTTTCCCTGGTGTCTCCTAATGCAATGAGTGGGCGTATCTTATTCAAATAACTTGTACAAGTGACGTACGAAAGTTAGAGAAAATGCATCGTTCGTCTATCGATTCATATCAACGACTCAGAGTCGACTCTTACTTTTGAGAGATAATAACTTTGTATACGGTGAACTTTAATATTTAAAACTTTGCAGGATGTTTTCGTTCACTTAGATCTATGTTACACACTACATGAAAGGTAATTTTCAAAATTCCATGATAGGTACCCTTTAATATGTATTGTTTGTCATTAGTTTATATTAATGTAAGGTTGTATCAGCGATTTCAGGCCCAAAAATAAATTCTCACATTCATCTAATCTTTCCTAACGATCCGCTAGCTGCCCGCCCCATAAGCAGGCTGTAAAAAAAACGCGTCTCTGTAGGCAGCCTAGGCTCTGAGATCTGCACACAAAAACAAATGGGTCCAACCACCACTCAAAACCAAAATGAACAGAGTTCCACCAATCACCGACAGGGGCGGGTTTTGCTCCGACTTCGCGTCTAGCCTTGCACGAGCGCAAAACCTCACAAAACCCGCCCCTGCCCCTGATCTCAGAGCCTATAGGCTGCCTACAGAGATGCGTTTTTTGACAGCCTGCTTATGGGGCGGCAGCTAGCGGATCGTTAGGAAAGATTATGTGATCATTTATTTTTGGGCCTGAAATCGCTGACCTTTAACTAATGTTAAAAAATTAAACCTTGTTGTAAAGTGTTACCAATAACTTTTCTATTTGAATAAATTTTAAAATGTAATTTATTCATGTAATGGCAAAGCTAAATCTTTCAACATCATTACTCCATTCTTCAATGTCACATGATCCTTCAGAAATCATGCACTGATTTGGTGCTCAAGAAAAATTTCTTATTTTTGTCAATGTTGAAATCAGTTGTGCTGCTAATATGTTTGTGGAAACATAACGAACAGGTAATGGCAAACCTCACTGGAAAACTCCCTGCACGGACCTTCCACTGGTGAGCACTAAACACAACTGTGACATTAAGGAAGTAAACAAATTCAGTCAGAGTGTATGTGTTTGGTCCTTTGGGTCACAGTGTATTACCTCAGGCTATAAATATGAGCCTGTCATGGGTCTCTAAATGGGAGTTTGGTGAAGGAGAACATGTTGTGCTACCCATAACCAACACAGATGTCTCTTTCTCTCTTTCATCTCTTTGTGTTGTCCTCCCCTAAGGCTAATCTGCTGGAGGGTGCTTATTTTGGACGTGCTTTTGTACCTGCACTCGTGTAAGGAGCATGCATACTGTAACGTCATCCTTGTGTATTTTGGTCATGCTCAAGTATATTTGTTGGTGGGTTTGTGAGTGTATCTGTCCAGTCTTTCATCTCTTACCCTTTTCTTTGCTGTCATCTGGTAAAAGCTTTGGAGTGTGTGCTGTGAAGAGTAGAGACCAGGCTTTTACCAGAGGTGCTCAAACTAACATGACAATGCTGGAGACAGGAGGACAGGGAAACTGAACAAAAAGAGGAGCTGTTATATCCTTATTTATGCTTTATAGTATAACTTTAACCTAAAATTCACAGCTTTTATGAATAACATATAGCATATCATGTACTGTATATGCTTTAAAGAACATGTTTTAAGATAACTAACAAATGAGTCCTTTAGTTTGTGTATATTGAATACATTATATATCAGAATGCTGGTTTTGTCTTTAAATTCTCCCCTAATGAACCTGTGCTACAGCTATTAAGGCAGCGCTTTTGAATCAATTTTATGACCTTCCATAATACATTTTTATAAATGACTAATTATGATTTTTTGTATAATAAAAAGATGGGAGAGGATAGGAATGCATGAATAATATTTGACTAATATTGGACTATATTAGAATATCTTTCAAATGTAATACAAATTGATTCCTTAGCCAAATGAGACAGATGTATGGTCTCCATTTTCTCTTCTTCCATTCCACTCTTACCCATTTCTTTTACATTTCTGGAGTAATTCTGCTCCCTAGTGTCTGTCTCTCTTATTCTTTGCTGCAGGGAGAGATAAATGAGACAAGTAAATGTGTTTTGGTAAATTAAGGCTTTGCCATTTTCTGCTGTTGTAAAATCAACCTGCACATATTGTAGGCTATACATTCCAAAAAGATTATGAATATTTTACTGCCTTAAACTTGTTTGATTGTAGAGTTTCTCTGCACACAGACGCCATACACCATAAGGAGCACAGATATTCATTGAGTGAGACATCCAAAATAATAACAAAAATTTAACAATTAATGTTGTTAAAAGATTTTACTTTTATTCAGCATATCCTTAACCCTCTCTTCCTCTTTCTGTTCTTTTTTTATAAAGTCATTTAACTTTCTCTCCTCAACCTCTGCTTATAGTATTCCTGACTTAATTTTGACCTTTCCATTCACACCTCTATCCCACAGACACAGAGAGAGGAAGAGAGGTTTCAGATGTTTTTTCTAGTTTCAATTGAAATTTTAAAAATTGTAATTGAAAGAGTGCTGGTAGGGATGGTCAAAAAATTTGATGATATTCTTTTCTTTTCTTTTTTTTTTTTTTTTTTTTTTTACTTCTGCTTACCCTGAGAGAAAACAGACATTAGCTTCAATACTTAATGTAATTCAACCTTGATGGACTTGAAATGAAGAAGAGGTCAATGTTTGTCCACATATGTATGACCATGACAGAGAATACTGTTTTCTTTCTTTTAGCCTTTACCTGTTCATCTAGACTTCAAAGGTGCTCTAAGCGATGTCACGCATTTTTTAGGCCAAAACATTTTTTGTCACATACAGCAAACATTACCTCACTATCCGCAGACTGCCTGTCCCCTGAACACACTGTAAAAAAACGCGGTCTCTGCGGACACCCCAGGCTCCACAAACGGCTACAAAAACAAACTCTAGCGACCCGCTCTACGAAACATAACAAACTGTTCCAGCCAATAACCGACAAGAAGTGTTTGGGGGTGGGTTTGAGGGGTTAGTGCGCGAATGAGGAGGAGGGAGGGTCTAGCTAGCCTCCGTTTTGTTTGACAATAGTTCGAACGTCAACAAGAAGTGATGTCACCCAGGATCGCTTAGAGAACCTTTAAGATGCTCAGTAATGAAACGTACTCGGTTACTAACGTAACCTCGGTTCTCTCTAGAGAGGGAACGAGTACTGCGTAATATCTTACGCCACGGGTCGGCAACCCGTGGCTCCGGAGCCGCATGCGGCTCTTTCATCTCTCTGATGCGGCTCCCTGTGGCTTTTGAAAATAATGAATGAGTAATTAATTGATTACAATTTATTTTATTTTAATTCGTTCGTTTTTAACATTATCGCACGTATGATCACACACCGGTGTGATCAGTCTTGGCTGGTCCCTGAAGCGTACGCTAGAACGGTCAGTGCATCACGTGATCAACTGCTAAATTCAACCGTACACGCGTTGGCTGGCGCTGAGCCAGAGACAGACGCGCTCAGTGCTGTGATATTATATCACAACTATTCAGTGTGTTTTCAACCACATAATGTTTATTTTAGGTTTCAGACATTTAAATACACATTAATACTAGCAAAAAATATATATATATATTTGAGTTTGTAAAATACACGTCTATGGAAGCGGCAATAATAGTCCATTATAATAAAACAACACGTTTTATTCATATCAGATACACATTGTGTAAGTAGCTTTATATTTTACCCTATTCCTCTACCAGTTCACCGGCCACTTACTTTCACGTATTTCGTGAGAAGTTGAGGAATTGACGTGTTGTAAAATAACATCGCGCAGCCCATATCGCACATAGCCTACAGCTCAACTACGCAAACGTTATAATACATTGTTTTTTCCTCATAAATGCGAACACAAAATTATTTTCTTTTTTTAAGATGTGGTAGCATTGGATCTGGACGGGTTTGTGATAATCCGTGTCGTGATTGTCTGCTATATACTTCTTATTTGTTAAATCCAGGTAATGATGAAATTTATTAAAATTAAGATACAATTAATACAAAACGAAATTCACTTTAAAGAAAGGCTTTGTGCTTTCTGTTTGAGGTCTTTGTGGAAGTTTTAGTGCCGCTTTCAGAGGACTGTCACATAGTCAAGTCAAGTCAAATATATTTATATAGCGCTTTTCACAATACAGATTGTATCAAAGCTGCTTCACAGTATCAATCAAAACAACTTAACAGTGTTTGTTTATTACTGGGGAAAAAAGGCATCCAAGTTTGGTAGAGCTGATTAATGGTATGATGGGTCATTTAATTTGAATATCCCCAACTGAGCAAGCCAAAGGCAACAGCAAATGTATTAGCAAATGTAAATTAGCTATAAATGTATTAGCTATAAATGTATTAGCAAATGTAAATTAGCTATAAATGTACTAGCAATAAATGTATTATAGCTAATACATTTGTGAATATTTTGAATAAAGGAAAAATGACATAGAAGCAGATCATCATTCATTCAGCGCCGAGTTGTGGTTGCGCTGTTTCACGTGACAAGCAATGACGCGTCACCATGAAAACATTAAAGTGACAGGTTCTAAATAACGGTCGCCTATGCCTAGATTAGACTCACAATATTTTAACTTTACGTGTGTGAAAGGTTTAAAATGTAATTCTAAATTTGAAGATTATGGTGATCTTGTAACATCTAATTTGTAACACAAAAAAAGTATTAAAATCTTTTGTCGCTCTTAATATGCGTCACAACCGCCAATGTGCGACACCCACCAGCGCGCGATTTTTTGAACTTGTCCAATGGAATATATTTCATGTCTATGAGCCAACTATGGAGAATTCTAAGAAAAGAAAAGTGTCGGAAGAAAACAGAACGTTCAATGCTACGTGGGCTCATTTATATGCTTTTACTGCTGACGAGACTGGTTTACCAGTATGCTTAATATGTACTGAAAAACTAGCAAACAACAAAAAGTCAAATGTCTCAAGACATTTCCAGAATAAACACGCAGCCTTTGCTAAAAAATATCCGGATGGAGATGAGAGGAAAAAGGTAATTTCGGAACTGCTGCGGAAGGTTGATCTGAGCAAAAATCACTTCAAGAAGTGGATGAAGTCTGCAAATTCAAGTACATATGCTAGTTTCGTAGCCGCTCAGGAAATAGTCAGGCACGGGAAGCCGTTCACAGATGGTGAATACTTAAAAGAATCTTTCATTAAGATTTCAGAACATCTATTTTCAGACTTTAAAAATAAGAGTGAAATTGTGCAGAAAATCAGGGATATGCCCCTCTCTGCAAAGACTGTCAAAGACAGAACCATAAAAATGGCAGAAGACATCACAAGACAGCAAATTAACCCTTTGATGCGCAAGCTATGGAAACCCCTTCTAATGCACAACATGGGTCTAAAAAGACCCGTATTCATTTCCTATGTTATTTAATGCATGGCTGAGTGTTTCTTTGCTGAATCTTTAAAATATATCTATTTTATCATTTGTTATTCCAGGTATTCATTAAATATCTTGTTTTTGATTTCCACAAATCATTATGTTTATGTTTTTATTCTTACTTTATAAACAAACACAGTTTTTGTATTTCTACATTTTTTTTACATACATGGGTCTAAAAAGACCCGTATTCATTTTCTATGTTATTTTATGCATGGCTGAGTGTTTCTTTGCTGAATCTTTAAAATATATCTATTTTATCATTTGTTATTCCAGGTATTCATTAAATATCTTGTTTTTTTTCTTTTGAGATCAATTTATTTAAGCATTTAATATTCCATGATCTATAAATTCCATGATTTATAAATATTAAAAATTTCTTGTTTTCAATTTCAAAAAAATATATTATTTTATTTATTTCTAGGTTGTGTGTTACTATATCGAATTTACTTATCAAGCATGATAAAACAAAATAATAAAGACAACATTTTGTCAAATTAATCATTTTAGCAGTCATTTAGACAAACACTTGAAATGTTTATTTGCCACTTTGTCTCACATAGCATTCACATATCACAGATAACTGATAACACTGAAATTGTAACTGTATTGAATTGAATTGTGGTGAATGTGATCAAATAAAAGAAAATACAAAAATCAAAATAAAATCACACTGGTACAGCGGCATCTGTACTGTTAGGCCTTCTACATGTAAATAAGCTTTAAAATACAATCTTTTTTAGCTAACATTAGCTAGAATATGTCACCAGCTAGCTTTAGCTAATAGTGTTGGACATGTTTCTCCTTCTCACAAGTAATTTCTCTCTAGGATTACAAGGTCAAGGTAACCATAGCCTAATATTCAAATATTATGTCCATCTTTTACAAAATATAAAATATTTTCTGTGGTTAAAATAAAATAAGACTTGCGTCAAATATACAAAAGCAGCCGTGTTGAGTTGTGAAATGTGTGGCATGTTGAATAGTATTCTGCAGTAAATGTTCCTACTTGCAACAATGTGCAAATATCAAAGGTTTCTATATGGGTCATTTTTGAATATATGTAAAATTGATGTAGAAATAAAAAAAAAACAACAACGGTGTTTTTTTATAAAGAAAGAAAGGAAACATTAACATAATGATTTGTGGAAATCAAAAACAAAATATTTAATGAAGACCTGGAATGAAAAAAATAAATTAAAAAATAAAAAACGGTTTCACTTTATTTTGATGGTCCCTTTAACACATTCTGTTGACTATAAGTAACGGTGCACCTACATGTCTCCTAACTCTCAGTAGAGTATTAATACTGGTAGGGTTAGGGTTAGAATAAGTTGACATTTAGTTGCATAGATACTTATAGTCATGTAATGAGAGTTAGTTGACATGTAGTTGCAAAGTTACTTATATGTAATGAGAGTTAGTTGACATGTAGTTGCAAAGTTACAATCAACAGAATATTCAAAAGGGACCATCAAAATAAAGTGTTACCAAAAAAACATGTCTTTTAAAGATTCAGCAAAGAAACACTCAGCCATCACTGAAATAACATAGGAAATAAATACGGGTCTTTTCAGACCCATGTATGTAAAAAAATAAAAAAAAATGAAGAAATACAAAAACTGTGTTTGTTTATAAAGTAAGAAAGGAAACAATGATTTGTGGAAATCAAAAACAAGATATTTAATGAATACCTGGAATAAAAAATGATAAAATAGATATATTTTAAAGATTCAGCAAAGAAACACTCAGCCATGCATGAAATAACATAGGAAATGAATACGGGTCTTTTTAGACCCATGTATGTAAAAAAAATGTAGAAATACAAAAACTGTGTTTGTTTATAAAGTAAGAAAGGAAACATAAACATAATGATTTGTGGAAATCAAAAAAAAGATATTTAATGAATATCTGGAATAACAAATGATAAAATAGATATATTTTAAAGATTCAGCAAAGAAACACTCAGCCATGCATGAAATAACATAGGAAATGAATACGGGTCTTTTTAGACCCATGTTGCGCATTAGAAGGGTTGTGATACAAAAGCGATTTTTATTCGAAAAGTAAGAAATGAAAAATTTCAATTAGGATTTTTAATGATCTAAAACAAGTTAATTGAAGAATACCTGGAATACTGAATGATGAAATTAATTTCTTGCAAAGATATAGAAAATGAAAACTCAGTCGGGTCTTTTTAGACCCATGTTGTGCATCAAAGGGTTAAAGACATTAATTCAGCTGTGGCATACTCAATTGCCTGCGATGAATCTAAAGACAAAGGTGATATTGAACAAATAGCGCTGTTCTGCCGTTATGTAAACTCTGCTGGGCCACAGGAAGAAATGATTGAGTTGATACCACTAAAAGGCCAAACACGGGGGGAGGACATCTGTGAGGCTGTCTTGAATTGTTTAAGAACCAAAGGAATAAACACCACCCACCTGATGTCAGTGGCTACTGATGGGGCACCAAGTATGGTAGGGACGCATAAGGGCTTTGTGGCTCTACTGCAGAAGTCGCTGGACAGAAAGCTGCTGACTTTTCACTGCATCCTGCACCAAGAGGCACTGTGTGCTCAAACATTTCCTCCGGAATGCACAGAAGTAATGAATGTTGTTATTCAGATTGTCAATAAAATAATGGCAAAAGGTTTAAATCACCGTCAGTTCCGTTCGTTACTGGACGAGATGGAAAGCACATATTCTGATCTCCTGCTGCATAACAAAGTCCGGTGGCTGTCCAGAGGGGAGGTGCTGAAACGCTTTGCCGCGTGTCTGGAAGAAGTGAAAACTTTCCTGGGCAGCAAAGGGCTCACGTTTCCTGAGCTGGAACAGCCAGAGTGGCTGGAAAAGTTACACTTCATGGTAGACATGACAGCGCATTTGAACACGCTGAACACAGCTCTTCAGGGGAAAGGACGCACAGCCCTGCACATGTTGGAGGAGGTTTTGGCATTCGAGCGCAAGTTGACAGTGCTCGCCAGAGATTTACAGAAAGGTACACTATCACACTTCCCCAATTTGAGAGAGTTCAAAGAAGCTCACATGATAAATTCGGAGTATTTACAAGCTGCAATCATCGCAATGCAAACATCGTTTGGGAAACGATTCTGTGAGTTCAGAGAGGAAAAAAACACATTATCCTTCCCTGTCACTCCCCTAAGCATCGATCCATCCCTGCTGAATATGACTGCATTGGCAGATGTGAGTCAACCCGATCTTGAGATGGAACTGGCCGACATAGCCGACAAAGACAGTCCAAATTTAAACGCTTGACCGCAGAACTTGAGGATGTTGCCCGTCAGAAGGCCGTTCTTGCTCAGAATCACAAATGGCGTGATATTGAAAACCTCCCCAAACCTGACAAACTTGTGTTCGAAACTTGGAATGCTATCCCCGACGTTTATGTGAACATGAAAAAGTATGCACTTGGAGTCCTGTCGATCTTTGGATCCACATACGTATGTGAGCAGGTGTTCTCCAACATGAACTATATTAAAAGCAAACATCGCGTACGCCTCACAGATGACAGCTTACGATCCTGCGTAAAGATGAAGGTGACGGCATACAGCCCTGATGTGCAGACGCTGTGCGCTGAGGTTCAGGAGCAGAAATCACATTAACCAAGTATGATAAATATTTTAATTGCCTATTATTTTGTATACCGTATATTCATATTTTTTTATTATTGTTCATTAAAGTAGTCCTTTTATTATTCAGGTTGACAGCTGACTGCACGCGCCAGTAAAATGATGACGGCACATGAGGACGGCATTTTTGGTTTGCTGCCGGTGGATAATTTAAGTTCGGCGTTTTTTTTCATAAATTTAGACATTGAGTATTTTATTTTATTTTACTTGAAAGTAACGTCTTTTTTTGGAGTTCAAAATGTTTTTGTTGCATGCAGAAATGTAATTTCGTTTTCTCTGCAGTCGTTCATTGATTTAATAAATGCAACACATTATAGTTTGTTTATACATAATAAATAAATAAATAAATAAATAAATAAATAAATAAATAAATAAATAAATAAACTTATATGCAGTGTTATTTCATTGGGTTTTGTCAGGGCTGACCAATTTGCCAATTTGGCAAGATTTTACCTGGTGGCATAGGTGCCCCATGCATCACAGCCCATTTCACCCCGTCATTGTGTTCATGATTATTTATCCTCATATATATATATATATATATATATATATATATATATATATATATATATATATATATGCACCACAGAAATAAATAATTTAAAGTGTAATAAATTGAAAACCAATTATTTTAAATTGTAATAATATATCTCACAATATTAAAAAATATCTGTATTTTTGATCAAATAAATGCAGGCTTGATGAGCAGAATAAACTTCTTTCAAAAACGAATGATGAATATATAATATAATAGAAATAGTAATAATGTTTCCAAACTTTTGGCCTGTCCTGTAAGGTAAAAACCCGCCATGAAATCATAGTATCGTAGGCTACTCATATGCAATTACATATCTTACCTTTTATCATCCTCTCTTCTTTTTGGCACTGTATCTATTGCAGACTATAATGCGTCATGGCCATCCGTCACAATCAGGAAACTTTCACCGTGTCTAGAACTGGCGCGAGCTGCCAGGCCCGTTTCTACGAGCCTGGGTGTTAAGCGCCCTCAAACAAAAGCAATGCTGTACATTGGATGCGGCGAGAGGCGACGCTTCACAACAGACAAATTACCAACAACTGATCGCGCGCGCGGCCGCGCGCTCTGTTTCTGGCGCACTTCAAGCACTCGCTGGGCGGGGGAAGATTGATATGCCGGACTTTTTTTTTCTTTATTTGGTAGTATTTTGAATTAATGGTTTTAATATAGTATTATAAAAAATAATAAAAAAGCAGCAGGCCGGCCCTGGGTTTTGTGGCTCCCAGCGTTTTCGTTACTGTGGGAAACGGGTCCGAATGGCTCATTGCGTGGTAAAGGTTGCCGACCCCTGTCTTACGCTATGGGGAAACACTCTTTCCTCGAGATATTGAAGCCAAAAATTACCCTTAATTTTTTTAATCATGCAAAACGCTTTTGCAGCAGCAAGCAGACAAGGGCGAAACAGCTCGCGCGCCCATTGGGTGCCTCGCTGGAAAAGCTGCAGCCTATCGAGTGAAGGCACTGCGTGACGTAATGACGAATGAAGACGCTTCGCGCTCATTTCGTCATGTCCCGCCAGTATAGGCGTGGTCTCGCCCTATGAATACCCCTCGATAGCTGTATTTCTCTGATTTTGTACACCGAAGCGAACCAGAGCATAGTTCAAGCACGGCAAGATACGCAGTACTCGTTCCCTCTCTAGAGAGAACCGAGGTTACGTTAGTAACCGAGTACGTTCTCTTACGAGAGTATCTCTCGTACTGCGTAATATCTTACGCTATGGGGACCCCATACAAAACGCCGTGCGGACAGGGATCCAACACCAGAGTCCCGGGGCCAAGCCCGGGGCACATCTAGTGCATAATCACCATAACTCACATAGAGTAGAGGAGGAGAGGCTAGAAGCATCACTCCTTCATAAAAGTCCCGTAGGGGTACCGACCCGTAAGGGCAACATAGCCGCATTGGCGGCCGATAAGCCCGAAGTTCAGACCGCCAAAAGCTTAGCTTGTAAGGCGGGCACCTCCAGGTTATAGTACTTGATAAATGTCGACGGCGAGGCCCAGCCCGCAGCCGTACAGATATCCTGCAGGGAGACCCCGCTATACCATGCCCACGACGAGGCCACGCCTCTTGTGGAGTGCGCTTTGACACCCAATGGGCACCGCAGGCCCATGGAAGTGTAAGCCAGCGCTATGGCATCCACTATCCATCTGGATAGGCTCTGTTTTGAGGCGGCGAGTCCCTTAGAACGGCCGCCAAACAAAACGAAAAGCTGCTCGGTCTGCCTGAACCCAGCCGAGCGGGACACATAAGCCCTTAACGCCCTGACAGGGCAAAGGAGACTCGCGTCCCTCTCCTCATCGAGAACCGGAAGGGCTGACAGGGAAATTACCTTGGCCCTAAACGGTGTATTGAGGGATTTCGGCACGTAGCCGTGCCTCGGTTTGAGTACAACCTTTGAGTCGTTAGGCCCAAACTCCAGACATGACGCGCTTACAGAAAGCGCCTGTAAGTCCCCTACACGCTTCACTGAAGCGAGAGCCAATAGAAACACCGTCTTAAGGGACAGGTGCTTCATATCCGACAGCTGGATCGGCTCAAACGGGGCGCCTTTCATGGCCTCCAAGACCGTGGAAAGGTCCCAAGCCGGGACTGAAGGGGGCCTGGGAGGGTTTAATCTCCGAGCTCCTCGTAGGAAACACACGACTAAGTCGTTTTTCCCCAGTGACTGGCCAGACACCGGTTTAGCAAACGTTGCTATGGCCGCCACGTACACTTTGAGCGTGGATGGGTTCCTTCCCTTATCCATCAGCTCCTGAAGGAAGGCAAGCACTTCCTTAACCCCGCAGTCCACGGGTGAAAAGCCACGGGCTCGACACCAAGTAGAGAACACCGACCATTTCGAGGCATAGAGCCGTCTGGTAGACGGAGCTCTAGCCTGCGCGATCGTGTTTAGCACTCCTTCTGGGAGGCTAGCGGGTACCCGTTGATGACCCATGCGTGCAGGGACCACAGTTCCGGGTGAGGATGCCAAATCGAGCCCTCCGCCTGAGAGAGGAGATCTCTCCTCAACGGTACAGGCCACGGGGCAGTGCTGGTCATCCGCATCAGGACCGGAAACCACCTGGTTCGTCCAGAGCGGAGCCACAAGCAGCACTGGGCATCCATTTTCCCTGATCCGCTCCAACACCTGAGGCAGGAGCGAGACCGGGGGAAAGGCATACAGGGGACCGCTGGGCCAAGTATGGGCCAGCGCGTCCCTGCCCTTCGAGAAGAATACTGGGCAGTGAGCGTTCTCGCGGGACGCGAACAGGTCCACCTGCGCTCTGCCAAACGTTTCCCACAGCAGCTGGACCGTCTGCGGATGCAGCGACCATTCTCCTGTCGGGACGTTGTCTCTGGACAGCTTGTCTGGACCCGTATTCAGGTGCCCAGGCACGTGCGCCGCTTTCAGAGAAAGGAGGTTGCGCTGGGCCCAGACCAAGAGGGGTTCCGCCAGCCTGCAAAGGCGTGTGGACCCGATGCCGCCCTGGCGATTTATGTACGCCACCACTGACATGTTGTCCGACCGGACCAATACGTGGTGGCCTATTATCTGGGAACAGAAGCGCCTTAGCGCTTTGTCGACTGCCATTAATTCCAAGCAGTTTATGTGAAGGAGCTTCTCCCGTACTGACCATAGGCCAGCTAGTGGTCTGCCCTCGAGCAGCGCTCCCCGCCCTGATGTGGAGGCGTCCGTAGACACCACCTTCACACCCGAGGCGATCCCCAGACTCACACCTGACTGATACCAGCCGGTCACTTTCCTCGGTTTCAGAGCTGAAACGCACTGAAGGTCGACCCTGAGGCGAAATAGACCCGCGGTCCACGCCCTGGGGGAACTCGTGCTTTTAGCCATAGCTGCAGTGGGCGCATGCGGAGCAGGCCCAACTGGAGTCCGGAGGCTGCTGAGGCCATCAGACCCAGCATTTTCTGAAACCTTCTGAGCGGGACTATAGAGCCGTGGCGGAAGGATCTCGCGACGTGCTGAATATTTAATCCGCGCTCCGGTGACAGGCGTGCTGTCATGGATAGCGAGTCCAACACTGTTCCCAGAAGGAAATTCTCCGACTGGGGAGCAGTGAGCTTTTCGCCCAATTGACTGTAAGGCCCAGCTCCTCGAGATGCTCGAGTAATGCGGCCCTGTGTTCTATGAGCTCCGTTCGTGAACGAGCTAGAATCAGCCAATCGTCCAAGTAGTTCAAAACTCGCATGCCCCGAAGTCTCAGGGGGGGCGAGGGCCGCGTCCATGCACTACGTGAACGTACGGGGTGCTACGGACAGGCCGAACGGCAGGACTGTGCATTGATATGCCTGGCCCTCGAAGGCGAATCTCAAGAATCGCCTTTGATGGGACGCTATTTGTATTTGAAAATAGGCGTCTTTCAGATCTATTGACATGAACCAGTCTCCTTGGCGCACTTGCGCGAGGATTTTCCTGGTCGTAAGCATTCTGAACTGGCGCTTCCCGAGCGTTCTGTTCAGCAGTCGCAGATCTAGAATGGGTCTGAGCCCACCATCTTTTTCGGTACCAGAAAATATCTGCTGTATAAGCCCCCTTCGCCCTGAGATAGAGGTTCTATAGCCCCTTTTTCTCAGTAGTTTCGCTATCTCGGCTCGAAGTAGATGAAACACTTCGCTATACACCGTAGTTTCGACTCGCGCCGTATAACGGCGGGGGCGTCGAGCGAACTGTAGCGAACAGCCTCTCGTTATAGTGTTCAACACCCATTCTGATACCCCGGGAAGCCTTAACCACGCATCTGCGTGAATAGCTAGGGGTAGAATGAAATCTGGGCTCTGGCCGCGGCAGGACGGCGGCTCGAGAGCCCCTGTGTACTGGGAACACAGCACCGTGTTTACAGCGTTCGAGGCGGGGGGCGCGCTGATCACAGCGGGCAGCCTGGCCGCGCTCAGCTTCTCTATGGCGGGACGCGCAGAGAAAGCGAGCGGGGCGAATCCTGTGGGATTCGGCGCGTGTGAGGGAATGTGGGCACATTTACTAAATGCGGCACATTTTCTACACTGAGAATACTGTCAGCTCGCGCGACTAAATCACTGCTGTGTATACAGCGTGCGAGGCGCGCGCTGATCAAAGCCGGCAGCCTGGCCGCGCTCAGCTTCTCTGTGACGGGTTGTGCAGAGAAGACGAGCGGGGGTGAATCCCGTGAGATTCGGAGTGTCTGTGAGAAATGCGGGCGCGAGACAGCGGGCACATTTTCTGCACGGAGAATGCTCGGCTCGCGCCGACTGAATCAACGCTGTGTTCACAGCGTGCGAGGTGCGCGCTAATCACAGCGGGCAGCCTGGCCGCGCTCAGCTTCTCTGTGACGGGTTGTGCATAGAAAGCGAGCGGGGGTGAATCCCGTGGGATTCGGCGTGTCAGTGAAGAAATGCGGAACAGCGGGCACATTTACTGCACTGAGAACACTGTCGGCTCGCGCCGACTAAATGTGTGTTAGTTTCGTTTTTACAGAAACCAAGGGACACGCATCGTGTAGTGTAAGCGGGTATTGTATGGGCGCGTTCACCACATTTTCTGCACAACCAACATGAGTTGGTTTTATTTGTGCTAGCCCTGCACCGTGGCGGGCTGTGTCTGGGTGTGGGAATGGGCACTGGGACGTGGGCATTCTTACAACACTCGTAACACCATCGGCCGTGGCCGGAACACCAGAAAATGCACTCTATATTGGATTTATCTGGGTAGCCATAGAAACGGCTTTTGTGGGCAGGCAAGCGGGCTGAGACACCGGCTGCTTCACTGCGAAATACACTGGGACAGTCACAACGCATGGAACTGAACGAGCGAGAAGTTTTGGTGGAAATCCGGCCGCAGCGGGATCTGAACACCGTCACTTTCCTAGAGAGACTAGGAAGGCCTTGAGACCTCGGGCTTTACCTCAATCCTCGACCGGGGCCCGCGCTGAGGGGGGCGGCGTCCAGCAGAGCGAGAGCGCGGTGTTTGATCTCGGGCCTGGCGGCGCTGCTAGTTAGCCGAAACGGCGGCCTTTGTGCGCAGGCAAGCGGGCTGTGGAACCAGCTTGCTCACTGCGAAATACACTGGAACAGTCACATTGCTTGGAACTGAACGAGCGAGAAGTTTTGGTGAAAATCCGGCCGCAGCGGGAACTGAACACCGTCGCTTTCCTAGAGAGACTAGGAAGGCCTTGAGACCTCGGGCTTTATCTCAATCCTCGGCCGGGGCCCGCGCTGAGGGGGCGGCGTCCAGCAGAGCGAGAACGTCGAGGAACACGGAGCGCTCAGCTTCCGTCATCTCGGATAGCGTTAGCCACAAATGTATCTCACCATTCAGGCCGATGTAATCCACGGCTTGAGAGAGCGGACGCATCGGCTCAGTTTCAATGCCGTCTCCGGTAAGTTTGTCGAGCTCAAGTGCGGACGCGGCGGCAGACGGCGGCCGCTGTCCGTCTGGGAGCGACTCGAGCGAAGCCGGCGAAGCTGGCGGGCGAACCGGCGAGCTTTGGCGGGCTGGAGATAGCTCGGGAGCGCGCAGGGCGCGGCGCTTCTTGCGGCGCGGCATCACGGCGGGCTGGGATGCGGGCCCGGAGAACGACGCCAGGCGAGTCCGCAGAGTCACCATAGGCAAGCGTTTACAATGATGGCATCCGCCGTCAGCGAGCGCGGTGGCCGCGTGATCCTCACCCAGGCAGGACACGCAGATGACGTGGCGGTCCTCGTCGCTGAGTGGGGCTCGGCAAGAACCACAGGAAAGCATCTTTAAAAAGACGCAGCTCTTTTAGAACAGTAGAAATGGGTGTTGCGTCACGTAAGCAAACACACACACACTTAGCAGAGTAAAAGGATATAGTACGCCGGAAAGCGCAGCAGGTACGGCAGTTGAAGGCGGCTGGGCCAGTGACTTCAGAAGATGGCACGTCCCGCTGAGAAGGCTACAAGTCAACGGCGCGGCTTCTCACTCTGGATCCCGCGATGCGTGAGCTTCGCGTGAAGAATGAAAAATCAGAGAAATACAGCTATCGAGGGGTATTCATAGGGCGAGACCACGCCTATACTGGCGGGACATGACGAAATGAGCGCGAAGCGTCTTCATTCGTCATTACGTCACGCAGTGCCTTCACTCGATAGGCTGCAGCTTTTCCAGCGAGGCAGCCAATGGGCGCGCGAGCTGTTTCGCCCTTGTCTGCTTGCTGCTGCAAAAGCGTTTTGCATGATTAAAAAAATTAAGGGTAATTTTTGGCTTCAATATCTCGAGGAAAGAGTGTTTCCCCATAGAATAAGATATTACGCAGTACGAGAGATACTCTCGTAAGAGAACTGATGCTTTCACACTTTCTTTGATTGTTTATTTAAGCTTCACATCCACAGAAAGGCAGTTGAATCTGTCAGGTGCATTGCAAGAAATGTGACTCTTTTTTTTCAGAGATAAGTATCAATGAGAGATCCAGATTATACATCATAAATATTGATATATCTGGTTAATTTTTGCAAGTTAGGTTGGATTGCTTTCATATGTTTGGACACTCCACATCTGAGTTCAGAAAACAGCATTCACACCATCCAAAGAAACTGAACTGAATTGAAGCTAAAACTCCAGTGTGAACGCTCCCTCAGAGTTAATTTTTCAATATCCCCAACCTCCCCTTCTGGTTCCCAGTGCACAAAAGTCATTGGAGAAATCAGACCATGTGGTGTTTTTAAACCAACCTACTCTTTTTTTTTTTTATATATATATCGTGACAATTTCCTCAATAGTTACTTTCACCTTAGCCCAACCACACTCACACACCCCGAGAACAAGAGCGATTAGGTGATACATCAGCCTGTCCTCTGCCAAGAAAGACAGGGAAGGAGAAAGCAATGAAGGAGGTCAAGATCAGACGCTTTCTGTGTGCAAGAGGGCAAATTTGATTGGCAATTACTCCCAGATTAGATGCATCTCCATTTGCAGTATATGGGTTTGAGGTAAAAGCTGGAGGCTGTTTGACCTCCGAGGATTTAGGGGTGACCCCTATGACCCTGAGAACATTAGTCATGTGATCAATCTCAACCAGACAGCAGATGCCACTTCCTGTTTGACCTAAAAGGGCACACACATACACATAAAGACACCCACATATGGAGACGCTTTGAAGTACTAATTTGATAAACCTCTACCCTGATGGTACAGTAATACAATCACAGCCAGTCCCCTGAGATCAGTCCTAATGTGAACTTCAGATCCAATGAGATAACCAAAGAGTGTGTAAAAGTAGGCAATTGGATTATGTTGTGTCGCTAATGGCCCGATGTGCATGTTACAGGAAACAAAAGCAAAGATTTGCGCACTTGAAAGCTTTGAAGGAATTTAATCTAGCTGTATGCAAACTCACTTGAGAGCTATTGCTAATAAAACAAGACAAATTGTTGTCAAGTGCCAAGTCCTTGTTTCTGTGTGTGTGTTTCTGTGTGTGTGTGTGTGTGTGTGTGTGTGTGTGTGTGTGTGTGTGTGGTGTGTGTGTGTGTGTGTGTGTGTGTGTGTGTGTGTGTGTGTGTGTGTGTGTGTGTGTGTGCGTGCGTGCGTGTGTGGGTGCGTGTGTGCGTGCGTGCAGTAAATGTAATTATTAGAGCACTGGTAAAGGTAGGTAATTATTAGAGCAGCGATGCTCAGCTAAGTTTAACCCTTTAAATTTAGACTGCTTTGTTGGAAAAAACAAGGTATGTAATGTGAACAAGTTTTATAAATCTAAGAATGTGCTACTTGGTAGAAATAATGAAAATGCTTAATAATGTTATGATATAATCTCATTATATATGCTAATATAAATTAATCCAGTATGCAATTTTACCGAAACAAAACTGCAGGAGTGGGTAATTGTTTGTGATTGTGATACAGCTTTTATACAACAGTTCAATAAATATAAAGTTAATTGATTTACATTTTAAACATTTCTTGTGTAGTTTTGCACTGCCATCTAAAATAGTTCCAAACAAAGTCAAAGCAGAATCAGGCTTGCACTGAGATTTTTGATCCTGAATGAATTAGTTTGATTGAATGAATCGGCTGAGTGAATGATTGAATGACTCACTCATGAAGACAGCAATTGTTTAATTCCTGAATGAATCAATATGTTTGAAACAATCAATTAAGTGAATGATAACTCACTCATAATTACACTAATTTGTCGGCACCCACTGGTTTAACAACGTAACTTGTAAAAAAAATCCTCACCAATAATGCACAGCCAGTCACAATCACAAACAATAGTAGTTACACTAGTAGACATTATTTTAGCAGTATGCTGTATTAGATAATTAGAAATAATAAGGGGGATTTTTTTCAGTCGGTTTTTAATGTTTTCATATATTAAAACAATAATATTGTGAAATATTATTACAATTTTATTTTAATATATTTTAAAAATGTCATGGCAAATTTTATTCTGTCATGGCAAAGCTGATTTTTTTTTTTTTTTTTAACACTTTGAGTCTATTTTCTAGTTTGTTTTGGATGAACTAGAGAGGTGGACTAAGACATTTTGACAATGGGTCCTGTCTCGACTTTTTGACTTTAGGATAGCCTCTGGGCGCTTCAGAGTGGCTGTCTACGAGCATACTGAAACATGTCCTTAAAACAACACTTAACATTAGCTCTCAAAACTGTGCAACTCACCGAGTGATTAGTGGTGTTTGTTGATGATCCAAAACAAGGAGCGTAGCGAAATACAGTTTCTGTCGTGTTTTATTTGCCATTTTTTAAAATTCCATTGATGTCTGTTGGAGCCTCAGTGCTCGTTGA
The DNA here is from genome assembly GCA_036326025.1 of Chrosomus eos. Classification (NCBI taxonomy): domain Eukaryota; kingdom Metazoa; phylum Chordata; class Actinopteri; order Cypriniformes; family Leuciscidae; genus Chrosomus; species Chrosomus eos. The sequence goes on along the minus strand of CM070826.1, from coordinate 20,728,113 downwards.
TATTACTACGCTACTCAGACATCCCAACCTGCAAGAAGTAATTTCAGGGAGGTATCTTGGTGACCCGATTGTTGACGGGGGGGGGGGGTGGGGGGGGGGGTGTTGACTGGATTGTTGACGGGGGGGGGGGGCTGGGGGATTGGTAGACTATACTGCGCGCATACATAGCGAGCGCACAGGAGAGCGCGAGAGACACTCGCAAGGTGTGTTTCCCTTTCTGTCGTGCGTGTGCGCGCGCGCTCTATGTTTGTTATGCGCGCAGTATGTTCTGTCTCGCACGCGCGTTATAGATTCCGGGAGATTTGAACTAATTTGCGGGCATCAGGGAGACGCTATCAATATGCGGGAGACTCCCGGAACTTCCGGGAGATTTGGGATGTCTGCGCTACTGGATACCGAAATGGGTCTGTTTACATTTGGTTGTAGTCTTTTCGCTCGGTTCTCCGTCTCTCAGAAGGCTAGCGTGAGCAGAGCAACTGCGGCAAAGTGGTTGTCGCCATCAAGTGGTCGGGAGTGTGCTAACGCTTCAGGACTCAAATACGAGCGGAAGTTTATACGTGGTTGTGAGGTATCTGAAAATATAGTTCCACTATAGTAAATAACACGGATTGAAAGCATACATTGCGCCGATATATTTGTTTTTAATCATCAACAAACACCACTAATCACTCGGTGAGTTGCACCGTTGCATTAGTTTTTGAGAACTAATGTTAAGTGTTGTTTTAAGGACATGTTTCAGTATGCTCGTAGACAGCCACTCTGAAGCGCTCAGATGCGATCCTAAAATAGTCAAAAAGTCGAGACAGGACCCATCGTCAAAATTTCTAAGTCCACCACTCTAGTTCATCCAAAACAAACTAGAAAACAGACTCAATGTGTTAAATACCGAAATTATACTTTAATATTTGAGTGGAAATCATAAAACCTATTTCAGGATTATTTTATGATTAGACAAAATGTTACTAAATCCAAACTTTTGAATGGTAGCACCTTACACTTCATATTAAACACATGTCAAACACACAAATAAACCCTAGTGCACAAGGATGGAAAAAAATACACAGGCATCTTCTGAAATATGACAAACACAAACTCAAATCAAGGCATCATTATGCCAGACAGAATGTAATCGCTCTGTCCATCTGAACATTAATCAGTGTCCACATGTTAAATTAATGCACAGAATGTAAAAAATAAAAAATAAGGCGGATGTGTAAAGTGGAGATGAGAGGAATACACACTGTAAAAAATATTTTAGCAATTTAGTTATTTCAACTTATTTTTTTAACTAGATTGTCCAGACAACAAGAAATTTTAAGTTTTCTTGTCCTCAACTTATCGAAATAAGTTAGTTAAACTAAAAAAAAACCCATGCAAAAAGATAACTCAAAATAATGAGTTAACTTTTTTTACAGTGCAGAGAAACTGGCTGTTTGCCCTGCAGCATGCGGTGGAGATTTCAGACTGAGCTTGAGCTAATGCTTAACACATTATCAAACATTTGCTGACAATGAGATATGGCCCTAAGGGAAACATGTCTGTAGAACTGATTTGACCCAGAGTCACCCACAAACACAGACATTGGCTTGAACCTCATCAGAATCTGGCTACGATCTTCCACAGAGGTAGTATTTCATAGTTCTTTTCATCACATACCTTTGTGGAAGGTATGAATGTATGATTTCAGGGATATGATTTCATTCACGAGCTGATGAAATACCAATTCACCTTTATACCAATATAAACATGGTTCGAATTACGTGGGAGCCAGTGGGAGCTGAGCTCCCATAGAGAGAGGATGAGCTCCCATGAAAGCAGTAAAATCATACACCTGTGGGGGCTCTAAAAATCATCAGCACCATTATTTTAAATTACAAATAAAGCACTTTTTCCTTCAATAATTGAGGCATAATTTGTTAACCCTTTTGCACGTACGTTCACAGCGGTGTGATTAGAACAGTCAGTGCATCACGTGATCAACTGCTAAATTCAAAAGCGCTTTCGCGCGGTGGCTGGCGCTGAGCCAGAGATAGACGCGCTCAATATATCACAACTATTCAGTGTTTTCAACCACATAATGTTTATTTTTGGTTTCAGACATTTAAATACACAGAAGTAGCTACTAGCAAAAAAAATATTTGGGGGGGGATGCTAGGTAGGCCCCACGCCCCCACCAATATTTTAGCGACCTCCTGTGTCAATTCTCAAACCGTGTATAGTTTGCCGAGGGTGCTGTGCGGGTCGGGCAAGCCAAAAATAAAAACATTAGCCTACTGTACATTCAAATTAATCGAGGATGGATGACAGATAAATCATTATAATGTGTTGATTTTAATAAAGACACGGAACTCTCATCATGGTAAAACGCAATGATCGTCACTCTTTTACTTTCAATTTAAATTATTTAATTTGATTGGTAACAGCCTATACTGTCTTATTATTCTGATTTAATGTATTGATCAAATTAAGGAATATTTTAAAAGAAAGATGGAGCATAGGCTACATAAAATTAGAGCGAAAAATGCCCTATTATAAAGGTAAAAAAAAAAATCTGATAAGAGTGTTTGCCAACAGTGATGTAATTAAACATTGACAATTTAACTTTGAAGGGAGTAAAAAGCCTATGTTTAGGATATTAAGGAAATGTAATTTTGGCCAAAGAAGAACTTTTAATTTAAATAAATGTTCATTTTAAATCAGCCTACTTCAGTGTGATATTTTACCATATCATGCTTAACATTGAGAATTTGAAAATTGTAATGTGATGATGATCAGATGCAGATCTAAATCAAAGAATATCATATGTTTGGGCGGTTGGATTAACGACGGATTCGGGTGACTCAAAGTGCACCAGATTAATGAATTTATCTTTAAAATGTACAAAATTTTCTTCCTGGGGGGGCATGCCCCCAGACCCCCCTATAGGTAACGATCTACACCCAAATATTATCTACATCTGTATTAATAAACGTTGAACTCTAAATAATGAAGTGCAGTAGCCTATTTAGCAATTTTTTTTAACACATACGCCTGCTCGTGCTACCTTTTTTTTTTTTTTTTTTTTTTAAAGAGACCCCCACAAAGATGAAATCATAATTCGAACCCTGAATATAAACATTCATCAACTCACACATCAGTTACGGTAAACGGAAGCTCAAGCATGCTTGCTTGACGTGCGAGAACCAATGAGGTTCATTGTCATGTTTGTTCTCGCACATCGGGCAAGTAAGGTGTTTATGTTCGCTGATCAATGTTTTTGTGTATTTTTTATGAACTTTTTGAAGGGTCAAAGTGGTAATTGCCTAGCTGTCAACGGAGGGACAGAAAGCTCTCAGATTTTATTAAAAATATCTTCATTTGTGTTCAGAACATGAACGAAAGTCATACAGGTTTGCAACGACACGAGGGTGAGGAAATGATGACATAATTTTTATTTTTGGGTGCATTAACCCTTTAATTACTGGAAGCATCTAATGGTGTACTTAGTTCCCTTTCGTTCGTCACTCCGAGTTCCGTCAGATGACGACGAATGGGGTTTCGCTTAGAACACCTGTCGACTTCGAGTATACAAAACGAGCCAATGGCAAAGAAATGCCATGGGTCTGCGGAATTTGCATGACGTAACTCCACCCCACCTCGTGGGTATAAAGGAGGAAGTCCTGCAATATGCAGATATGTTTTCGCTTCGGAGCCAAGAGTATTTCTCCACTCCACAGTCATCTCTGACTTCACTCTACGAGACGAGCCTTTCTCTCCGGTGTTGGTGTGACGGCGATCTGCTGCGAGCCCACAGTGCCTGCTGATCTGTGCAGTGATCTGCCAATGTGTGTGTGTGTGTCTCCCCGCGCGCTTCAACATCAAAGAGTTTTTTCTCTCCTCTCGTAAAAGAGCTCGCACGCGGCACGTCTTTTTAAAGACGGCTCGCCCGTGCATTTCTGGTTGCAGCGGACTAGTATCGGACTCTGATGGGCACGAGCGCTGTCTAGTGTGTTTGGGCTTTTGATCATGCCTCTGGGAACGTGATCATCGCGTCATTACGGTCGAGACTCAGTGAACTCGCAAGAGTGAGAGTCCCCTCTGCCTGCCCCCGATCTAATGCCCCCCCGAGGGGTGCTACTTCGGCTGGTGGCCAGGGTGATCTGAGGGTTACGGTTTGGCATAGGCACCGACTATCTGTCCACGCGCCAAACCCCCCTGCATGACGGTGCCCGCTAGCGAACTGATGATTCCATGAGTCTACCCAAAAAACAAAACAAAAAATGGGTGGCCCGTGTGTTTTCATTTGAAGCTACAGAGGATGATGCTGTGTCTGTAGCAGCATCACTAGGTGGGCTTATTCATCTGGAAATGATGACTCACAGCTGCCACCTTCTGGTCTGCATATGGCATATGCATATGGTGTCTGAGTCTGATCCGGAGATGATGTCCATGCTTTCCTGGGACGATTGGTTTTTGGGTGAGGCCGCCGACCCGCGTCCACGGCAATCCCCAATATCTTTCCTCCCGGACATGCATGATGAGATCTCGAAGTACTGGAAGACCCCTTGTCTTCTCGGGACCGCTCGTTGGTCTCATCCACCTTTCCTCCCCTCACGGCCGCTGCCCATGGGTACACTGGGGTCCCCCCGGTTGAACGCTCTGTTGCGATGCTACTATGTCCTCAGAGTGCTTCCCGGCGCAATCCTAAGCACCCATCCGAGCCTGTAGTTCTTTTCGTCTACACTAATCTGTGGCGAAATCCTATAGTGCCATTGGACAGGCAGCCGCCCCACCTGCTTCCCATGACCGTTCTGCTGGTCTCCTGACCCCGATGCTCATGGTCGTGCACGAGGGCGGGACTGACCCGAGGCTCTTCAGTGAGCTGCGCGCCGCCACTGACCTTGCTCTCCGAGCAACGAAAGTGGCCGTACGCTCCCGGAGTCAGGTGATGTTCACCAGTCTGAGGCTGACCGGTCTGATGTGCAGGATGTCCAGCGGACCCGTCTGCTCGACACCCACATATCCCAGGTCGGCCTCTTCGGTGGTGCGGTTGAGTGCTTCTGCCCAACAGTTCTTAACCGCCTGTGAGCAGACTGACATATTCTGCCCGACGGCCCCGCCGTCCGCTCAGTTCCCTCAGTTTGCCCACTGCCGAAGGCGCCCTCCCACGGTTCCAACCCCCCCATTCACCAGAAATGGGCTGGCTCTGGAAGACCATAGGGAGGATGCCACAGCCCTCTCCAGCCCCCACCACCATAGGCTAAATGCCTGGTTAAGCGGCACTTTTGAGATGGGCTGCTCAGAGATGAGTCTCAGTTCTTTCCAGGAGTTGGTAGCAGGACCACTCCTTTCCCCGGTGGAGGGCTGGGGAAGTTTCCTTATTCAGAAAGAACTGACTCTCTCGTCTCTGAGCCCAGAGAGTTCTCGGACGACACAGAGCGCCGCCCACAAGCCGTGCTCTCCTCGTCCCCCTCTGTCCCAGAGGTGGTTGACACGGCGTGCCGTCCGCGGACCGTTTCGCCCTGTCCCCCTTTGTCGCCAGACCCCCGACAGAGCAGGCCCCCGTGGAACGCTGGTCCTTCCCTGGCCTCCTCTGTCCGGGGCGCGGATGTTAACTTTGCCCCCACACCGGGCCGCTATGTCACCCACGTCCGGGCCAGTTACTCCGCTTCGCTGCCCCTCCGGGGGGACGCCTGTGGTAGAGCTTCCCGTCTGTCCCGCTGGGTCGACTGCACCATCAGGTTCGGCTATGCGATTCAGTTCGCACGGTCTCCTCCCCGCTTCAGGGGAGTCCGCTCCACTCTGGTCGGTGGCTATGCCCCCATCATGAGAGCCGAGATTGCCACCCTGCTGGCGAAGGGTGCAATCGAGACTGTCCCTCCAGCCGAGATGAGGTCCGGCTTCTACAGCCCTTACTTCATTGTCCCCAAAGAAACCGGTGGGTTACGACCAATCCTGGACTTGCGCGTGCTGAATCGCTCCTTACACAGGATGCCGTCCAAAGTGCTCACTGCCAAACGCATTTTCGAATGTGTGCGGCCCCAGGATTGATTTGCAGCGACCTGAAGGACGTCTACTTTCATGTCTCCATTCTTCCTCGACACAGACTGTTCCTCCGGGGCGGGCATACCAGTACTTGGTTCTCCCTTTCGGGCTAGCCCTGTCTCCTCGCGTCTTCACGAAGGTCGTCGAGGCAGCCCTTGTTCCCCTTCGGGTTCACGGGGTTCGCATCCTGAACTATCTCGACGACTGGCTGAAACTAGCTCACTCTTGAGACCAGGTTTACGAACACAGGGACCTCGTGCTCCGGCACCTAGCTCGCTTGGGCCTTCAGGTCAACTGGGAAGAGAGCAAACTTTGCCCCGAGCAGAGGATCTCTTTTCTCGGTATGGACATCGACTCGGTCGCCATGTCCGCGCAGCTTACGAGCGAGCGCGTGCAGTCACTGCTGACTTGTCTGAGACAAATCCAAGACAAGAGTGCGGTTCCACTGAACTTTTTCAGAGGCTCCTGGGGCATGTGGCAACTGCAGCCGCGGCAACACCGCTCGGATTGCTTCATATGAGACCGCTTCAGCTTTGGCTTCGCGACCGAGTCCCGAGGTGGGCATGGCTACGCGGCACCTCCGAGTACCAGTTACTCCGACCTGCCGTCAGTACTTACCCCGTGGTCGAACCTCAGTTTCTACGGGCCCGAGTGTCCCTGGAACGAGCTTCCCGGCATGTTGTTGTCTCAACAGATGCCACCACAGGCTGGGGCGCCATGTGCAATGGACGTGCTGTCACACTCTCATGTTGAGCAGAAATGCCCCTGAAAGTTCAGTGAATTTCTTCACACTTAGGTGTTGAGCAAGGTTGCTCCTGAAGCTTGGTGATACTCGCATGTAGTGTTGCAGTACACTGCATGAAAAGTGGGATTTTCGACCCTGTAAACGGCCGGAAATCTCCCTAATTTTTGTCAGTTAATGACAATTTACAGCCTGCAAACGTCGCGTTCGCCTGTGCCAAATACTGACGGAAACGGACCAATGACGTATGTGGAGAGCTCGCTGAGGTGCTAATGGCTCTAATTAGCATATGAATAGCAGCGCCCGCGCGCCTTGCCAGAGAATGGCTTGAATTTCCTCACTCAGTATTGGTTGAAACCACTACATTTAAACAAGAATAATCACTCGTGATTGGTTGGCAGACCTGTTACTATTGGTCACCCTGCCTGCCTCATTATAAATGTAAACCCCAAAATTATAATAATAATATAAATAAAATTATTTATATATTAAATTATATATATTCAATTTATATATTCAATTATTTTATATATATATATATATATATATATATATATATATATATATATATATATATATAATATATATATATTCATATGATATGCTATTATGTTGTATATTCATATACAATTACCATCTATTATTACCATCAAGAAAAATGAATGAATTTGAGAAAAAAAAGTTACCAGAGACATGCTGTTTATTCAAATAAAGGGCTTTATTAACACACACTATATGTACACAGCGTAGGGGATTTGCCCACACAACAAATTGTAAGCTTTTGGAAGCTACAAAATTCGGTCCATTTTGTAGACGTCTGTACTTTGGAATCGCCTCTAATCTCGACTTTAGCGTGACACAGAGCTCTGTGAGCTCCTGGCTGCGAAAGGACGGAGGTCACACAATCCACCAAGACACCCCGCCGACGATGCCATCTTCCTCATCAGACATCATGTCTATGGTAGCGCACTTCCAAAGGCCCACCTCATCCTCAGCTACTCGGTCTCGCTTCTAGCAGCTGTAAACACAACCATAGACAATCATTACTGCACTGCGTATGACCACAACACATCTATCAATTCACCTGAAAAATAGTCACATTGTCCAAAAACAGATCTAATCAAATAAATCTTACCCTCTTTCTTCTCGCTCGACTCTGAGCTGAACTCTTCACAGCTTTTGCCTGAGATGCAAGATCTGGTTGTTTGTACCTGAATCTCCTGCGTCTCGTAACAGGCAGCTGGAAAACATTAAATGAGAGTGATATGAATAAAAAACAACATAAGTCACAGTAAAATTAAACAATGGAGAAAATAGTAAAAGTTACTTTCACACAATGTCATCATTATCAGCATCATGTATCTGGACTTGCATAGCTCCGAGCAAATATGAGGTCACGGCTTCGTTATGAGGTGAGGTTAGTCTGAGAAAACAACATGTACAGTTAAGATCAGTATCTATTAGCAGCTAACGGATATATTTCCTTATACAAGAGAATGAAAGTTTATTATTTATTTTTTTATCTTACCATTGCTCCGGTTCGTAGCGCCTACAATTTGTCTCAGAAATGTGAAGACGGCGTACTGCTTCCTGTAAATTACAAGACAAAAAAAAATACACTTTTATAGAGCAACTTACACTTGTTCTTTTGCAAGGCTACTTTTAACGTTAGCTTGTGCTACTTAAAAAAAGCTTAGCTTAGCTTAGATAGCAGTCTTACCGCAATCTCAGGATTGTGAACCCTTCTTCGCTTCCTAGAGTTAGTTTCTTCCACGGAGTCTTTCGACTCCAAAGCAACCTATCCTCTATGGACGGCAACCTGCAATTTACTAAAGTAAACGGCTCATTTACACCGGCAGCAAACTGAGTACGAGAAAAGTTAAAGTTGACGAGACAGCACACTGATAGCATTGAACAGTTTCAGCTGCGTTCATTTCATCAAATGGAAAGCACTAATTGAAATGGGGGTGTTTTCAGAGCACTCCTGTTTCACAGGTAACAGTCTGTCTTCAGAACACCCCTTGTTTTCCCTTCTTTTGGATTAGCCCAACCCACATAGAGTCAGATTGAAGAAAGTTGGTTTCTAGAAGGTTGCTGAATATTATTTATTTAATTGTAGAGCGTTTAAGAATAGTCAGTCCTCTTCTACCACGTCAACAAAGAAATCGGCAGTGTGGCAGCATTTTAAAAAAAAGTTAATAGTCTTCGTGTCACAGCCGCGAATGAGCTCCTGTGTTCGGCTGCACTGATAGTGTCTGTCAGTTATAATACATATGACAAAAACAATTGCCCAGATAGCACAAGTCTCTTTGATGTTATATTTACATCTGGAAGACGTATTTTTAAGAGCATTTGCTCATCTGCAATCAGGGGCGTGTCTAGAAGGGGGGCACGGGGTGGCACTGGCCCCCCTGGAATATGATTGGCCCCCCCTGGTGCCCCCCCAACATCATTGGGCTAGATTTACTGTCAACCTGACAATGCCCAACGCCATTGGATCAGAGCGCTGTCAATCACTGCTTGATTTGCGATTCGCAAAGCGGAATCACAGGTCCGCGTTTTTCAAACAGTTGGAGGAGAGAGAGAGAGATACCTCGACACGTCATTGTTTATGGTACATACAAACTCACACTCAATTACAGTATATATTTTGAAAAATCGCACCGTATGTTAGTCTGATTACTTTCATGTGTGACTGATCAAGCCAGTAACGTTAGATCAGCTAACGTAACTTCGGCAGACTGAATAGAGATGACTTGTCAGTGTTATTCCGCGGCAGCGCACACGACCTAAAAAAATCTATTTTTATACATTTTTAATAGTTTACTTTATCTGTTGTTTTAAAGACTAATGGCAATAAATATCTATAGTGGCGTAGGGCGAGGGCGTGGGGTGCTTGAAAGCAGCTGTTGATGATGCGTTCGACCCGAGTTCGAATCCGCCTTTTGCCGAACTCTCTCTTCTCCCTTTTCCCAACACAGATGTAAAATGTATAGCCTATACCACAAAGGTCTCTAGCGTTATATTTTGCCAACGAACCCAAATAAAAACCGTGATATGGCTTTGTGCCTTTACAGAACAGCACAAGACCAACATGACATCATGACTTTTGCGTAAACATACACGCCACTTTCAAGTCAAGTGGCGTGTTATTTATACGCATTTTGAGCTATCCGCGTGTATATCTACGCCGTTATGTTCGAGTGATTCCGCGTGTATGTACACGCTGTTAAAATCCGAGCGAAATAAAGCAAAATTTTGATATACATCTGGGGAAACTATATTTTTCTTACTAGGATGGTGGGGAAAGACTCATAAATGGTATTAACCAGTGACGGGTAGGTTTAGGGACGGGGTTGGGGTAGGTCATATATTTATATATACAGTAATGTAACGTTAAGTCAACGGGCGTTCATAAACACGCTGAAAAGCGATTATGCGTGTTGATAGCACGCCAAAAATGGAAATACGAATTGGCGTGTCATACATACGCCATTTCATGAGATCAGTCTGACAAGACTGTAATTAAGTAGCCTATGCATTCTGCTGCGTGATTTAAAGAAAAGTGTGCACTTTGCTCACGCGATCAGCATGGTGTTTTGGTGTTTTCTCCAAAATAAAAGCTCAAAGGTTTATTTCTTGCAAGTGAAGAAATTAGGACAAAAGTATTGTAATTTTCCTATATTATAGTGTAATGTAAAATAGATTTTGAAATATTCATTTCCATATACAGTACATTTATAGGCGATATGGATTTTACGTAATAGGAATAATTATATAAATCATTATTACATTATTATAATAATTGTTTGGCATCGTAAAACACCAGTGATAATGTAATGTAGACTGAGACTCTATATCATAACTAAAAAGATGTTTGAGCCCTCTTTAATGTCCAGGTACAAGTCAATGCTTTTCCTTTGTTCAATGTCACAGTTCATGGGTAAAGCTCTTAATTTTGAGCTCTCAAAGTGCACCAGATTGATGCATTTAACCTTAAAATGTACAAATTTTTCTTGCGGGGGAGCATGCCCCCGAACACCCCTAGCGGGACAGAGGTCCACCCAACATAGTTTTACAAAATCCTATGGGAAAGAACAATAATTTAAAGGCTTTAAAGCCTAGGTTAGATGACTATTTAATAGTCTTAAAGACTATTAAAGCCTAGGTGATGTTTTTTTTTTATTTATAAGAACAAAACTGTGTGGTCCAATACATGTAAAATACAAAATAATTTTCAGGCTCTTGTTCAGTACCACATTTAATACCATCTATATTAGGGCACTGGATATTGCAAAGATTTTTTAAATCGCGTTTAATATTTTCGAAACAAGTATTTATTTCTAGTTTAATTTTCTAGCTAATTTCCCATGGGCCCCCCTAACTGGTTGTTGGTCCCCCCTGTGCCCCCCCATTTATAAAAATCCTAGAATCGCCCCTGTCTGCAATACGTCTATAGGACGTTTCTGTCAGATGTCAAATAGACGTTTAGAAGATGTCTTTAAGATGTAATGATTTAGAATGCATGTTAAACTGACATCTTATAAACGTCTATTTGACATCTGACAGAAACGTCCGTCTTGCAGATGAGCAAACACTCTTAAAAATACGTCTTCCAGATGTAAATATGACATCAAAGAGACTTGTGCTATCTGGGTGTCTATTATGTTCCATATTCCTCAACAGTTCCTGTGATGATATCACTTGTTGACAACAGTACTGCTACTATTTTCGGAAATCATAGGCTATGATATTGCACTGGTGCACGTACTGATGTTCAGATGCTGTCCGAGCCGACAGACTTGTGTGTCAGACTCGATCATTTCAGTGCAAAATAATTAACGATAGGTCAAAAATTATTTAACCCTTCGGAGTCTTGGGCTATTTTGGCCCTTTTGAGTACTTTTTTTTTTAATTTTTACGACATAAACAAATGTTCACCATACCAATTTTTGGTAGCCTATCATTTTTTTCAGCACAACATCACATATGACCAGACAATTAGTTTTTCACTTTGATGTAGCCTACTGTATCAACATACTGGACCCAAAATCACACAAAAAACACAAAATCCGAATAGAAAAAATATAGCTTTTCTACTACAAAAAACACAAACATGCTCAATGAAGCATTTTAAAAGGTTTAAAATGTAAACACAAATTGTAAATGTCAAAATATACAATAATAAATAAAATGGTAAAATTCAGATATAATCAAGCTATATACAAAAAAAATATGATTTACAAAAAAAGCGAGTGTAGGCTTTTTTTTTTTTCATTTTAGCTTTACCACTTTTAAAAAAAAATTGTGCACACAAATATAAAGCTATATTTAAGGCCTTGTATTCCCAGAGTATGAGGATTCCCAAATAGTGCAAATACAACATAAAAAAAGGTAAAATTGAGATAAAATAAAACTATATACAGCAAAAAGCTGGTGTTGCAATAGGCGTTTTTTCTTTTCTTTTTTGCTTAGAAACTACAAAACACTTAATGTACAATTACACAGCTAGCTACATTACAGGGCTTTCATTCCTTGAGTAAGAGGGGTTCCTCAATAGTGCAAATATACCACACAAAAGGTAAAATGAACACAAAATCAAACCATACATTCAACTATTTACAACAAATATCAGGTGTGTTTATCTGTTGTTGTTTTTTTTTTTATCTGTGCAACTCACAGTTTATCTAATCTACTCCTAAACTACACTACTCATAAACTACCTAAACTACTCCTAAACTATCTACACTACTCCTAAACTACTCTCAAAATCTACTCAAACTAGCAATAATTTCTCTCTCTATATATAACGGATATATGTATCTCTTTGTCTACTCCGTAAATCTCCTGCCTTTCAATTTTGCGTCTTTGCTCAGTTGGCTCGATCCTCCTCCATTCCGTAAAATGTGCAGCCTGAAGAGCAGAGTCAGCAGATTCACACATTTTTCTCCGTTTTGTTTTATGACAAAAACCGACAAATTTATTAGAATAAATGCATCGTCTGTCACATCCCATCTTGCGTTCTTTTACGAACGAGTCAATATACGCGTACATTTTTAATATAAAGTTTAAATGATCATATCTCCGTTTTTACTTGTTTTACACAAAACAAAAAGTAAAATAGAATTTCAAGCCAGCACTTTCGACAGAAGTGGATGGCAGCACACGTGACTTTGTTTTTATGCTTGGACGTCTTAAACTGGACATGGGACATGATCGGCGACCCCGAAGAGTTAATATACTGCAAACAGCCTACCAGTTTTTTATGTTAATTTATAATTAATTTAGGCGGACAACAAGGTGCACAGCTAATTCATTTAACGTTTTTGTTTTTCCTAACTTCATTTTTAGTAGATTTTTAGTCAGGACTTCAGTCGACCAAGATATTCTTTGATTGATTACAGCCCTAATACTTTCATTAAATATATAAATTTCAAGCTAAAATTTAAGAGTCTATAATTAGGCTTAAACTGAGCCTGATCTATTTACACCAGAGATTTTCTTAGAATGAAGTTAATATTTTTAGAAAAATGTCACCTGGTGTAAAACTCCCCCTGCTACCCTCATTTGCATTTGTATAGCTCACAGCATTTTCATTTACATGTTAAAGCCTCCTCTAGAATGAGGGGGAGGGGGGTCATGAGGGGACAACTGCCAAGCAAGGCCCACGTCAATTTCCGACAATTCACGGCAGTTTTCAGTGTTGCCTGTAAATTGCCGTGTACTGTCGTAAACCTGAACTTCCACGACAATCTACAGTGACGCTTACTGACGAAAATCCCCCTTTTCATGCAGTGGTATGGCATGTCAATTGCCTCGAGTTGCTGGCCGTACGCCTTGCCCCGCACCGCTTTCGAGTGCTGCTCAGGGTCAACACGTACTAGTCCGATAAGACAATACCGCCAGTAGCGTACATCAACCATCAAGGTGGTCTACGCTCGCGCCGTATGTCAGAATCAGAATCAGAATCAGAATCAGAATCAGCTTTATTGCCAAGTAGTGCTTTCACACACAAGGAATGTGCTTCGGTAGCAAGATGCTACCATGGCTGCTATAATCAGCGCCAATCTTGAGAAAAATACAGCATGACATGAGGAGAGGTGAGGTGAAAAAAAGGCGACCCCCAGACTATGCTCCTGTAAGGAGTACAGTCTGGGAACAGGAAAAAACACCTCAGCAACATTAGCACATAAACAGTACAACAACATGAACAAGACATTGCAACACGTGTGGGGAGTGGGGGACGGAATTGTCCAGCCCAGGCAAGCAGCATCCGGTCCTGCAGCCATTCTCGGCGCTGGTCACAGACCCGCCTGCCAGGCTGTAGGTACGAAGCGGCGAAGGCGTGGGATGGGGTGTGGGGGGATGCATGTGTATATGTGTATATATGTAAGTTCATGTGTGTGTAGGCCTGGAGATAGTTGCTAAGCCAACCCTAATCTAGGTGCCTCAGTCCGCAGGATTGTCATAGCGATACACAGCAAGTTGCCATGGAGACAACCTTGATCAGGTCCATGCAAAGTCAACAATCCCAGGTGTCTGGGGAGTCGGGGAAGGAACGCAAGAGCGGCTCACTGCAGTGCTTCTCCGGGAGATTTGTTGTTCCAACAGCGGCCTTGGCCAAGGCCAGTGCTGGATGAGGGGAGCCGAAACAGATAAGATTGGGATTGTTTGGTCTTCAAGGAGTAGCCGCATTCAATTTACACAGGCTATTCTCCTGGTCCATTTTGGTCTCTGAAACGATCCATTTGCCTTTGCAAAGCTGCAAGCTTCTCCAAGATGTTATCCACATTCTGGTTCATAGTCCCAGTCTGAGTGCCGACAGCTCTGCCCACCGCCTCAATCATGACGGGCAGCCTCGTGGGGCTTTGAACAGCTGTCACCGTCTTCTTAACTCCTCGATAAACCAGGGCAATGCCTAATCCAATCAGCAGAAAACCTGTTATCATGGTACCGAATAGGTAGATATCTTCAACGTCCTCCACGGAAAGAGCGGCCAGACACACGACCCGCCACCTCTCCCACGCGTCCATCGTGTAGCCAGCTGCGAACGTCCCGGCAGGGCAGTCAGGTTCCCCCGAACCCAAGCTTCTCGTCGAGAAGATGGTGTCAATTGCGTTGAGAGACCATTTGATCAAATCCATAATTTCTTAGTTTGGAGAGCAGTGCTGCGAGAGTCTCTCAAAGTACAAAACAGTAGACGTGACAAGAGAAGCAAGCAGGAGAGGTAAGGGGAGGGAGAGGGAGAGAAAATGCGACCGCCTTCGTTGAGAGCCAAGAGGGGCCAAGAGTCGCAACTCGCTCGCCACCTCCTCTTATGGAGTCAGAAGCATCTGAGGTCGCTTCGAGCAATTTACATTCCCGGAGCCCTGAACTGTGCAGCCGACGAGCTCTCACGGTTTCAGCTCTCCGCACCTATGTAGACAGGACGCATTGTTTCAGGACCTCAGACCAGCTCTTTGTCTGTTATGGTGGGAAGCTGAAGGAAAAGGCTCTCTCCAATCAGAGGTTGTCTCACTGGATAGTGGACACCATTGCTTTGGCATACCAGCAGCAAGGTCGACCGTGCCCCCTTGGTGTGACCGCCCACTCCACCCGGAGTGTGGCGTCCTCTTGGGCTCTAGCGCATGGCGCCTCGCTAACAGACATCTGCAGAGCTGCAGGCTGGGCGACACCTAACACATTCGCCAGATTCTATAATCTCCGAGTGCAGCCTGTGTCCTCTCGTGTACTCGCTTCAACCAGCCGGTACTAGGATCCGCTCAGGTGTCTTCGCTTGCTCGCCATTCCACTCTACGGACTGGATGCGTGCGATATTCTCCTCAGGTGAGCTTCTCTGAAAGCCCTGAGTTCCTCCTGCACTCCTGACGTCGACCCAGTGTCTCTTGCCTGAGCGTCGGCTAGGTGCCTCCCGTGTGCATGGTCCCTCTCCGGAGCAACCCCCACATGTGTATTCCCACTGTAAGCCTCTCTGAGCATGTGTCTTTCCCTTGGCAAGCCACCTTGCCACCCCTGGGGTTTAAAACTTTTCCACCTGCGGCTGGATACCCCAGTGTATTCCCCATATGCATCCTTCGGGTCATATGCGTATTCTCTAAGTTCCGACGGAACTCGGAGTAACGAACGAAAGGGAACGTCTCGGTTACGAATGTAACCCTCGTTCCCTGAGTGAGGGAACGGAGACGTTCCGTCTTCTTGCCACTTCCGCTGTATACCGCGGGGATCGCCTGAGTTCAGACTCGGCTCCTCAGCGAAGAAACATATCTGCATATTGCAGGACTTCCTCCTTTATACCCACGAGGTGGGGTGGAGTTACGTCATGCAAATTCCGCAGACCCATGGCATTTCTTTGCCATTGGCTCGTTTTGTATACTCGAAGTCGACAGGTGTTCTAAGCGAAACCCCAATCGTCGTCATCCGACGGAACGTCTCCGTTCCCTCACTCAGGGAACGAGGGTTACATTCGTAACCGAGATGTTTTTCCACACATGGCTTCTCCATTTTGGTTTTGCTTTTGTTAAATAAATAATGACACTGTGTAATATATCATTGTTGTTCATCTGAGGTTGTATTTCCTCATTTTAAGACCTGCCAAGGAGCATATGATTTTGTATTATGTCTTGAGATACAAAACCATATCATTAAAAGAGGTTGTAATTTCTTTTTCACATGAGTGTATATAACATACATTTTGCATTTACCCAAAATATATTTTGAAATTTTATTTTTGTATTTACTTATTTTATTTATGAATTCATTTTTAGTTTTTTTTTTCCTAGTCACCTTAACATCTTCCAGTTTTGCCAGGTGATATAGCCAAGTATCAAGCAGTTAGATGAGCAAACCACTTCAGGCTAGTGTAAGCTCTTTTTCCCCTGCAGGAATGTGTGTTTTAAAATAAAAGAAAGCCAGTCAGATAGGAAGTGTGTTTGAGGTAGAAGAGCTAAGACAATGGATTAAAAGTGCTGTTTAACAGAGCTTGGCTGTGGATGTCTGGCTTGCCAGTATGAGTTTGTCAGAAGTAGCAACACTATAGCTCTGCTGGGTTTGTCCTGAACAATAATGTCACCTAACGCCATATTTGTCCACTCACCGAAAGAAATCATTGATTCAAAAAGAGCAATGGAAACAAACATGACTTGTGCAAGAGGGAATTTCTTTATATTTTGTATGAATGGAGAAACAACCTGTTTGTGATGCCTTACCTGTAGCATAGTTGTATGTGAGTGGTAAATTAAATTATGATGTACTTTTCAACACCATGCTTAAATGCTGCACTGTCAAAAGTTATGGCAGCAATGAAAGTGAACTTTGTTGATGTGTTTTCTTTTTCTTCAGTTCAGTGTAACAGTGTACAATCAGAATACAGTGTAACTCAGGAGAGCCAGTTGCAAAATAACTTTCATGTTTTATTTAAAACTATTTTCTTGTTTTAGACTGTAGGCTGAGTACTAATATTATGGAAAATATGTATGAGAAATGTGGTCAACTAATTGTAATGACAATATATGATTAGTGACTAGCTGGAGGGCTAAACATTGTTGTGCTATTCTGTAAATCAATTGCTAATGATTCATGACTGCTATGTACTGTGGCTTTAAAACTCATATTTTCCACCACATTGTAAGGGAAATCAAAATATACTACTTTTAGTGTGGCAAACCATGCTTGCATAAGATGTTAGTAATGATGTGATTACATACAATCATGTATGTGCAAATTGCTTGTTATGAAACTAATTTATTATGTATATTTTTAAATTGCTGACCATTACATCTAAGTCAGCTTGTGATGCAAAAACGTCTCGGGTTACGACTTGTTCCTTGAGAAGGGAACGAGACACTGTGTCGACTACAACACTTTGGGGAACGCCTTTAACATAACGCATCTGAAGTATGAATAAAACTAATTTTTTCTTTTCCGGAAAGCGCCGGACGTGATCTCTCGCGCGTGTACGTCACTCATACAATTGTTTTATTATTATTTTTTTATTATTGTTTTCTTTTACGATGGTTTTAACATCCCGGATAAGTGTAAATTAGTACCATTTTAATTAGACGTCTTACCTACAATCTCTGTTCTGTGTAAACAATGAGCGACGTACATACGCGAGAGATCACTTCCGGTGCTTTCTGGAAAAGACCGAAGCGCTTGCGCCGTCAGATCACTTGGACGTGGCTGTGTTTACAAGAGGTAAAACGATATAAATACTGTGCGTTTTCTCACACAAACCACTTGTTTCGTGTCTTAGGCCATCAATGTGTACTTACATTTACGAGTCATTAAATCATGTTTAATTTGGACTTCTCTTTGTATGCTCTTTGAGGGGGTGACAATAGACCTGCATTATATGACTGACAGACAAGAACGGTTTGACCTAAAAATATCAAAATTGAAACTTCTGCGGAAAAAAATACACACATCTTGGATGCCCTTGAGGTAAGCTAAAACATACCAAAATTAATTTCAAAGTGAACTATCCCTTTAAGTAGTGCACATCTGTTTTAATAAACATTAACAGATTAATAGTGTATAGAGCACAGGGGTGATAGAAGAACATTGTCTATCTTTGCATTTCTCCATCAGTGTTGCTGTATGGCACTAAACAGGGAAAATGTCATTCCTAGTTTCCCCCAGACGATTCAGGTCAAGTTATAAACTATTAGAGATGTCTGCTTTAATTAGCATGGAAAAAGTAGACAAATTTCAGTGTCACGCCCCATTTCTAATGTAGTTTAATTCCTGTTTCTCTTTTTGCATCCTCTTACAGACTCGTTCTCTGCTTTGTTTCAAGTTCCCTCTTGCCTCTATTAGTAGTGCTTGCCAAATGCAAATTGGCTTTGCTAAGTAAATAAAGTTTTCATTCAGACTGTAACATTAGGCTACATGATTAAACGGAAACCTTGTTTGTTGGCTGAGCAAAAAGTAAGAGTAAAAGGTAATATTGTGACTAAAATGTACTCAATATTGACATCTTGTTAATTGAAATTAAGCGTAGCGATAGTTCTGGCAGGTCACGTTAGTCAACTCGCATCAGCTGACTCTCAGATGATCCATATCTACCTATAGGAATACGACGCCTATCACTGTATACATATGTAAGCTCCTTCAGTATTATCAGCAGCTATCGCGTTCCGCAGGAGCCAATTCCCTCCTCCATCCCCAGCTCCTCCTCTCGTCAGTCAGGATTTGGCATTCTGATTCCCCCTGAATCAGATTAAAATTCTCTAATTATGGTGTACATTATAATTAACTAATGATATCTGCAATACATTCATGTTGGTTCTGTTCTATTTACTCTAGGGGTTATTGCTGCTCTCCCTGCTCTTATCATGATAGGCTGCATGGATTCGCAGGGAGTTCTTGCCCAGAACAGAATCATATTGCTAATCCTAACTGTGTGCTAACTGTCAATCATATTTGACGATAGTGGTCCTGACAGAACTGTTGTATAAAAGCACTATCACACTAGCAAACATGTTCAGCACTGCTCTTTTATTTTTAAGCATGATTACTATGGTTGATTTTTTACTGTCTTGCTTGTGTGATAATTGTTATGTAACTTTAGACTTTTTTGCATAAACTACAGTATGTGGTATTTATGGCAGGTAAACTTTCTTAATTCACTCAGCATTAGCAGGTGAGATAAAAAAAGCTAATTGTGGCCCCTTTTTTTCTGTTACGTTTAATTGGTAAAAACAGCAGTAGGCCATTAATAACTGCTTCATAGAGAGTGTGTTCACAACTGTGGACGTGAATTATTAGCGTGATGCCAGTGTCCGCAATGCATCCGTTATCTCCCATTCTGTTCCTAAGGAGCTCATTTATTATGTGTTAATGAGTTGTCGTTAAAAGACTTTCAAGTACAGTATTGCTTAGCACTACCAAAACATACTGAAGACTCTGAAATAATGGGAAAGTGCTCATGCCGGAAAGAAAGTCAGATAAAAGAGCACATTGAGTCAAAACCTTCTTTCATTGCAGCCACCTTAATGTGACGGAAAAAAATCTTGGCAGGAAGGTACAAACTTTTAAGACGTGCTGTTATGTGAAATCTATTTTTTGTGTGAAAGCAATTTCATGTGAACTTTGAAATATAATAAATTGAGGCATGCAGCACAGAAAAACGGACTGATGGGCAGCACAAATCATTTGTCATGGTAAATATGACTGTAACACTGTCTTATTATGAGCAGTTCCAGAGTTACAGATGTGACATTTGCAGTCAAAACATGAAATGTAGCTTAACAGAGAAAGCACTAATTACCATATTTAATAATTGTAATAAATGTATTTTTCTAAAATTCTGGATTTTTTTTTTTTGATACAAAAATGAACTTGTCTGTGGACATGAACACAACAATGGAAAACTGTATCATGTACTGTATTATGTGAGAGGTTTGCAAACAGCACTTTCATGGTGGAGAAACTATTTTTTTTAAACTACTTTACCAGATTGATCGTCATCATTATTATTATCTTACATGAATGATGGCTATCAAAAAAGATGTTGCTGTATGGGCAGGCATTGGCGTGCACTCTATTAAAATATTTGAATAAAATTCACCTTAAATAATTTAGCAATGTTAAATATTTATATAATCTTAAACAGCAAAGCATACAGCGTAGAGAGAATGACATTCAACTGTTTTGAATATATTAATGAAGGATTTTGGGCATAAACATGTAAATGACATGACAAAAATGGCAGAATAGTGATACAATAAAAATATTTAATACAAATAAATAAAGGTTCGTATTCATCTGGTCTCACACACTTTCACTAGTTTAGATGAGCACTAACACCCAGTGGTGAAATAATCGTATGTTTAGCTATGCTGCTATCTCATATCGGCTTGGGTTGGATTAAAACTTCATGTTCCGTTGACTTTTGAAAATGTATACACAGTAATCATCAAAATATAAATTTTTCTGCTGTGTCTGATTTTTTAAATATTCTTGTGGATACTCATTTTCAGTGGCGTGCAGTCAACTAGGTGTCTACAGCACATTGAAAAATATACATAACCGTAAATAAATGAATTGTATTTCAAACGGAAGTGCGTCTCGAAGCTCAGTGCAAGTAGTCCATTATGGTTGGTTAAAAATAGTAAATGATTTTTGATATTTTACAACAGTTATATGAAACTTTGTATAATAAAATTGATTGTCATGTATGAGATAGTTTGAATCACAGTGACCTCATATATGGCTCAGATAAATTCAGAAATCAGTGCTGTTATGACAAAGTTTTCCTGTGAAATCATGTGGAAAGTGTTCATTAAAGTAGTTTGATCCATCTTTTAAAAATCATGGTAGATAATTTTGTTGCTACCAACCTCAAGTACATGTTCAATGTTTTAGTATAGCAAAATATAGACCTAAATGTGCAATTTTAAATGGGGTGTTTTCATTGTAGTAAACACTTCATATTTCCAAATTTACTTCGACATTTGCATGGAATTGTCCTTATCCAACCTTAGCTGCTGCTGAAAAGCTTTTGAATGCTGATTCTATATAAAAAGTAGGTTTCAATTCATGCGTAGAGAGGTCAATTTACTAATGGTCTGCCACTTTTCTATTAGCTTTGATTAAGTAAAACAATAATCAGTTGTTAAAATGGGCGATTGTGGACAGTTAATGACTCACAGAGCATATTGAATAGAACAATGCAGCTTAGAGCAGAAGCTGCTGATTGTTTCATTGACTGACACAATCACGGAATTGAGATACATCAGGTATAAAAGTGCATTCATCTCTTTTCTGATCAGCGGCGGTTTCACATCAGCGTCCAGTGATGATTATCTATTCAGAGAGGTGTTATTGCAATAGAATGAATGGGAGAATCAGCAGTCTTGAGCAAGACTGAGAGACGGGAGCATTTCACACCCTCATCTTTCTGATAGCCCTATAGATCCTGAATATCTGCTCCCACCAGCTGGTGTGTGGCATTTTATGGGGTTAAGCACTGATTTGTGACGTTGCTGGGTTCACGGAGAGTGTCACCAGACGGTTTCAGAGGCGCAGATCATGGGATGAAATTGTTGGTTGGATGGAATTAGGTTGGATTATGCTATGACATCCAAAACATTCATTTCATTCAGGATAAAAAGGTTGATTTAGTGTTGTTTGTGTCAAGTTATTTGGCGAAAAAGTACACATTAGCCATCACGTTCACATACTTGAGAGATTTCCGTGTGGCTTTTTGCCACTGCAAGAAAAAAGCATAATACAGAATAATTCCTCGCACTACCTGAGATTTCAGCAAAAATAAAAAATGAGAGAGCATGTTTTGTTTTCTTTATAAGTGTTAAAGTCACCACCTCACGTAACCTTGAGCGAAAGATGTGACGAGGCTATGAACAATACTCCTAGGTTTGTATAAGGCTCTTTATCAAACAAATGTATTAACTTTGGCTGTAAAAAATTTTGAGGTCTCCCATTCTTTGAGCAGGACTGATTTAATGACATTTTGTCTTATTCAACAGGAAGTGTGTGGTTAATCATGAGCATACAATAGCTTTCCTTCTATGCGTAAAGAATTTCCTCCAGCTGTGAGCAAAAGATGTGATGTCAAATATGTCATTAGCCATAACTCAACTAAGATTTCTTTCCTAGTTAACCTCCAGAGTGGACTGATCCCTATAAAATAAAAAAGGGAAAATAATGTCACCAAAAATGGACTGTTCAGTTTTTACTGTTACTGAACTACAATTTATATTATAAATTATTGTGATTATTTCATTGAGAGTTTTCAGCTCTCAATATAAAAGAGTTTAGAGATATTTTGATTGTTATTTGATATTACAACCTAGTTATTATAATCGTATTACATATCTATTGAAGGCACATTTACAAATAGTACATACAAATTTGTTTATTTTATACCAAATGTATAATATATGAATTGCTCCCTCCTTGTGTCTCCTCCTTTAAGCAAATGTAGAGTTTTGTACGGTCATACTTAGAATCCTATTTTGAAATAATCGCCTAGGTTCCTCGAAATCCTGGCACAGAAAAATAATAAGGCAATACACCTGTAACCACCATCAACGGCACCTCTCATGCACTCATATCTAATGCATGCTGTCATTTGGATGGATTCAGATGTGCTCAAATGAGCTTATTAAAGTATCTCACCTCCTACAGCGTTTAGCTCTGCGGCACACCATCTGAGTATCTGATTGGCTATTGCTCACCAAGCAAATTTATCTTTGATTAGATAATTCATTCCCAGTTTCCAGAGTGGAACACAGCATGCTCTCCCTCTCCCTCTCTCTAACTCTGACACACATTGACAAGGCATGTATTTTTCTCTTTAAGCGGCTGTGCTCCAGTGATTAGAGCCGGAGCATTTTAATTAACTTCATCTCTTTATCTCTGCAGTAAAATTAACGTCTCTTGTTGCGTTTGCCATGCCGTATGCCTACTTAAATTTACACCTGGCCTTGGTTACCATATCGTCTGATTACATTTGCAGCAGGGTGGGTGGATTCTGTCTTTCTCTCACCCGTTTCACTCACCCATGACCAATTCAAACTTTACTCAATTAATTGTTAAGTCTCTTTGTCTGGATCATTTAGAATAAATAGAAGCATTATTTTTGTCCTCGTCTTGGCCTTGCTGATCAAGTAAGCTTCCTCGAAAGTAAATGTTATGGAAAAACGAAAATTATATGGCCTGAAATGTATTCAGTCTAATGAAAGATTTTGCCATAATTTTGGGAGCAGACATGGATCATGAAAAAAATGTTTGCAAATCCATATAGAGGCAGTCCCTTGAGATTACCCATGTGTCAGTTGTGCTCGGGTATGTGTGGGCATTGATACCAACTCAATAAATCATCTCTGGTCGCCAGAGCTGTTGAATTTCTTCCTCTAGTTTTGACAAATGGCTCTCAGATTGCTGTGGGGGACAAACTGGCAGAGAGTGTAAACTGTTTTGCTTTCCCCCGTTCTCTCTTTCCTTCTCTCTCGTTCTTGGTCATCAGCTCTGGGCTCCATTTTAGCTGGTAAATCACTCAACAACTCTCTCTCTCTCTCTCTCTCTCTCTCTCTCTCTCTCTCTCTCTCTCTCTCTCTCTCTCTCTCTCCTCTCTCTCTCTCTCTCTCTTTCTTTTACTATCTGTCTTGTTGCCAGACACTTTAGAATAAAACAGGTCTGGGAAATGAAAAAAGCAAAGTCAATGTGAATGGCTGTTTATAACCAATTTACTTACCTAATGTGACATATTTCTGAGAGAAACAGAATATTCAACAAGAAAAAAATATATATAGGATGGGGTTTTATCCATCAGAAATCAATCGAATTGTGAAAAGTGGGTATTCCACACCAGAATGGAAATACAGTGCTTTCATGGGTATTGGATAACATTCAAACAAGGCCTATAAGTGACGCCAGTGGAAAAAGCAAGTAATTTAAGAAGAGCATGTGATTTACATTTTGATAAAAGATTTTAATGCTAAACATTTTTTTTTTCTATGAAAGGACATGCACCACTGAATGTTTCATAATATGACCAGGAATATCCCCAAATATTTATTTTATTAATTTGATTGCTTCCTGTTGAATTGGATTCCAGTTGCACTGTAAGGGATATACACTAGTTCAACCAAAAAAAAAAAAAAAAAACTGTCATAATTTACTCACCCTCGTGTTGTTCCAAACTTGACTGACTTGCTTCTTTTGAACACAAAGACATACTTAATTTTATTTTTCTATTGTTTTTGTCTAAACAATAGAAGTTAGTGGGGTCCAAAACAACAGTGGACCACATTTCATTGTATGGATGAAACAATTATGTCTTTGTCCCATGTGGCAAAGTGTTTGGGTTTCGTGGTTGCTCTATCCAAGAGCCTCATCCATGATTTCTTGCTCCTTAAATCTTATTGAAATCCATTTGGGAAGAGTAAAATTTACCATTTATTTACAGTTTGAGTGATCGGACAGCTATCTGGTCATAAAAATGGATGCTGTAAAATACTCACTTCATACTTACCAGTGCATTCACACAGTAATCTACTGTACATAATTCAGTTTTATTGAATCTATGTCCTCCTCTGCACAGTACTGAATCTGGTCAGGTAGAAATAAGGTGAATTTCATCTGTTTGAAGCGTAGTGGTTTGCATTTCTCTTGTACTATTCATCAAAATAATTTTCTAGGGGTAAAAGTGTGTTTCCCAAAGCAACAAGGAAGAGATGGCACCATGATTGACCAGCAATAGTCCAATTACATCAAATCTAAGATAAAAGGTAACATTTCAGGTTTCATAACAAGTGATCCCTTGATCACAATCTGTCAGCTTGGGCATTTTTTGCTCTTGCATTTCACTTACCCATGCAAATCTTTTAAATTCCTTATCGCCTTTGTAATCCCTGTATTTTTATGCTCACCGGCATCACGTCACACTTTAAACCCACTGATTGATGATTTATTGATCATGATGCTTTTCTTCAAGAGGTTGCTGAGTCGTCACTGCCACAATTCAAACACCTTTTTTTTCCCCAGCGGCTTGTCAAATAGGAGGATCTTATGTATTTATTTCTGACCGAAAGGGGTGAATAGTGAACATTAGTCTTATATTAGATTATGTACTGTGTATTTTTGTGTTTGAACAAGGGTTTAATTTTAAAATTAGCCAGGTTTTTTTTTTTTCTTTTTTTTTTTAACATCTGTCCTCCAACCAGCATATTTGAGGTGTGTCGTGCTTTGGTAAAAGCAAAAGTAATTACAAATTTTTGCCATTTGAACATCTTTTAAATCCCTTTTTATATAATCATAATGACACATGCTGCTCTTCCTAAGAAGCTTTTCATTCAAATCTTTCTTTTTCGAAACTCCCTCATCTTAGTCCCTAACCATTTTGGAGCCATTTCTTTGACGAAATGGATGGGGCAGTAAATTATATCTAGGGAGATGATATATCCCTGTAATGTTCAATTTTGAGGAAGATTGGTATCTGCTGGATAACGGTGAACAGACAAATTTTTATGTGCTCTTTCGATTTCATTTTCTCCTTTTTTCTTTGTGTTAATTTTCTATTTCTCTATCTTCCTCCTCTTTGGCTTCTTCCTCTCTTCTCTCACTAAAACACTTGAAACTCCAGATCTTAGCCTCACAATTACAATTCTCATTCTTGTAGCTTACATCCCTACTCTATTTTTTTCACCTGACCCATTCAGTCGGCATCTGCCTCCACTCATCCGTTGCTGCCATTTTCTCTCAGAATTGCACTTCCTGGACATCAACGGGGTAAAGTAATCGCGTCATGAAGTTGATTCATGTCCTCTTGGAAAAAAAAGTAGAGGTTGGAGTAAGGTGTGGAGGGAGGAACGAGGATGAGATTGCAGTAGCTTTGAGACACACAGAGCTATACCATGATGGACTCTTTCGTGTTTTTACCTTTTACCATGTACCTTTTACATGAACACACTGTATCAGAAAAGGGGGGCAGGGTGTATTGTTTGAGATGTAGGTGCCAGAGACATCTTTGCTTACCCTCTTTCTTTCCTCCACTCTTTGGCTTGGCCTTGTTGAACTGTAGCTGTGAAAGGCTTGTCGTCACCGTAAAATGTCCTATTATAGTCGATGGCTGCAATGCACCATCCCCCCCTTGTGCTCTCTCACCCCAAAACTGCTTGAAAATATCGTTTCATCTCTTTCAGCAGCATGTCAGTCCTCTCAACAACTGGATGAAAGTGGGAGGGAGGTGAAAAGATGGTGTTAGATTGAAAAAGAACATAAGAGAGAGAAGAAGTGAAGAGCCGTGTTGTCATTTCACTGGATTAGCCACATTGAGCCAACTCACTGGCTGATTTGACTGCTGCTTCAGAGTTCAGTCAAGCATGTCCTTTCCAACACGTAAAATAAAAACTCTTGAGAGTCTGTCATCAGTCTAAACCAAACTTTAAAAAAAAAAAAAAAAAAAAAAAGATGCAAACCCCTTTCACAAGCAATTAGTTTATTTATAGCCATGGAACTTATCAAAACTTTATAAATTCTCCTTTAAAAATCATCTCTCCTTCAAGGATAGAGAGATGACCACATAGTGTTTTCTTCATCACAACACGATATGCAGATTTGTTTGTACTTTCTACTTAACTAAATATGGCTAGAATAAAATAAATTCACTGATATTCTATTCCTTTGAATTCTGTAAATGTTCACTTTTTTACACTTTTTTTCTGCCATAATTTTCCCAACCCCCTTGTGGACCCTAGGGAGTTTTAAAAATCTCTGTGCTTAATGAATAAATGAATATGTAAAATATCTCTCATTAACTTTGATTTCAGAGAAATTTGAGGGACCTCAAGGGTCAGCACGATGGAGAATAACCCTCAATTCCAAGATTATTCGAAGAAACATCAGAACCGGTCAGCTTGACCCTGGCCATGAGCTATAGTTTTGCTTGTATGTCAATGGTAGTAACCAATCAAGACCTTAAAAAGGAATCACAGAGAAGGACAACAATAAAGAAAGAAGGATAAAAAAGAAAATGACATGGATGGCAAACGAGATCTCCTTCATCCTCATGTGCTCCACTGAACTGTCTGTAACCTCACCTCCTTCCAGAACGGCAGCTATAAGACCATGCATCTTTAAATTGTCTCGCCACAGCAAAGCATAAACATACATCAGCAATGAGAAGTTTGCTTTTGTCCAGTGTCTTTATGTACATTATATATGCATTAATCAGTTTGTTTTGATCTTCTAATCTGATTGGCTGAGTTACATTCCAAGAGTATTTTAACTTGAAATGCTTTTCTTCAGATTTATAAGTATATTAATATTTATATGTACATATTTGTTCATATACTCTGTGACATGTCGGGTCAGTGTAGCACTGTTGCCTCAAAGCCAAAAAGGCTGGTTTCAGTCTTGGCTGAGCCAGGAAGCCTTTATGTTTGGATGGGTTTCTTCTGGATGTTTCGGTTTCCCCAACAGTCCAAAAACATGCAGGTGGATTGGGAAAGGCATTCTGCCAAATGGGCAGATTTGGCCAGGATGCTGGGTTGAAACCCCTACTCTTTCAAAGAACATCCTGGGATTTTTAATGACCACAGAGAGTCAGGACCTCGGTTTAACAACTCATCCTAAGGATGATACTCTTTGACAGTATAGTATCCCCATCACTACTGCAGCGTATGTACCCACACAGACCACAACTCACTAACACCTCCAGCAGCAACCTAGTTCCCTTTCGAGGGAACTCGAACTGTGTCGTCAAAAACGACTCTTTGGGGACGCTTCTTTAGCATGCGCCTCTGAAGTAAGAATGAAACTAATCCAATCCTGATTGGTGTTGCGTCATGACGTAACATGTTACGGCACATAAAAGTGAAGCCGGCACACACACACATTAGCTTTCGTTCTTTAGCAAACGCTCTCTGTGAAACTGTCTGTCTTATTTGGTGTTGTTTGTCTGTACAAAGCTCTATATTATGGCGAGTGAACAATACACTAAGTGTGTGCACCCCTGTCCGGTATAAAAGAGAAAGACAAATATTTCCTGTTGGACGATCCGCTATCACCTTCTGGCCTCTTCTCTAGCGCTGTCACTACAGTCGTCGACAGGTTTCAGGAAGCGAAAAAAGTCAGCGGCGTTCCAACAGTATCTCCCTCGCCACTTTAAATTTGGATCTAGGAGGGCTGGTCCAAGTGGCCAGCCTCAGCCGCCAACCAGCTCCTCCCATCGGCAAGAGCAAAAAGAGAGAGTTGCCCCTCGAGCCCCTCCTGCGGGAGCCTGGCAACAGAGGAAGCGCTCTCAACCGAAGTCCTCCAGTCAGAAGGGCGATCTGAGGGCCGTCCTTCAGGCAAAGAGGGCTTCGGGAAAGAGGTCCTAATTGTAGTGTAGGACCCCTGAGGGCTGTGCCAAGGGCCAGTGTTAAGGGCGTCATGTCACCGAAAAACTGTTTCGACAGACGCTTTCCTCGCTGGCTGGGGCGCGGTCTCGGACGGCCGCTTTGCCAGGGGTCTGTGGCAGGACCATCATCATTCTTGGCATATAAATTGCCTCGAGATGTTGGCTGTGTTCAGGGCTCCCTCTATCCAGATTGGCGCATCAGATCATTTTATGGTCCCAAGGGAAAATATTACCTATAGGAGCAGTATATGTCCCTGGGGTTCTGAATCAGGGAGCAAACATCCTGTCGAGGCAGGGGCTGAGGCCCGGGGAATGGAGACTCCATCCAGAGGTGGTGGAGTTGATATGGCAGAGGTTTGAACCAGTGGAAGTGAATCTGTTTGCGTATCGAGGGACGTCCGTCCCACTGTCCACTTTGGTTCTCCCTCACTCATCCAGCCCTGCTGGGGTTGGATGCCATGGTACAGGCCTGGCCGAGGCTTCGCCTGTACGCTTTTTCCCAGTGCTCTTATAGCCTGCACCCGGGAGTCCTGAAGAGGGTCCGTCAAGAGGGCATCTGTCTTCTTCTGGTAGCCCTGTTTTGGCCAGTCCGAGTATGATTTTCAGACTTAATTTCACTTGATAGCTACGCCATGGCAGATTCCTCTGAGGAGGGATCTGTTGTCGCAGGTGGAGGGCACTATATTTCATCCTTGTCCAGAGCTGTGGAAATTGTGGGTCTGGCCTCTGAGGGGGCTCAGTACCTAGACACTGGTCTATCATCTGGGGTGGTCGAAACCATACTTATCTCTAGGGCTCCGTCTACTAGGAGATTATTTGGCCTCAAGTGGAATGTTTTTCCACTTGGTGTACTGAACTTGAGTTAGGCCCAGTTAACTGCCAATGGCTTCAGTTCTGGAGTTTCTTCAAGATCGTTTCTCTGCGAATCTCTCCCCATCCACACGTAGGGTGTACGTGGATGTCATTGCGGCGTTCCATGCACCACTAAATGTTGGGCCTTTGGGGAGGCACCAACTGGTCATACTATTTCTTCATGGTATTTGGAGGATGAAACCGACAGTCAGGTCCAGGGTTCCTTCCTGGGACCTGGCAGTGGTTCTCGAAGGGCTATCCCTGGCTCCCTTTGAATACCTCCAGTCGGCTTCGCCTAGGACCTCACGTTCAAGATAGCCTTTCTCTTAGCTATTTCTTTAAAGAGCCTGGGAGATCTCAAAGCCCTGGCATTATCGCCAGCTTGCTTGGGGTGTGCCCCCGGCGGAGTTAAGGCCATCCTGCATCCGAGACCCAGCTATGTGCCTTAAGTGCAATTTAACATGGCAAGGTCCATGGTCCTGCAAGTATTTCATCCTCCACCTCATGTGGCAGAAAAGGAGAGGTTCCTTGCTCTGCCAGTAAGAGGTACGAGTATTTACCTTGAGAGGTCCTCTTCTTGGAGGAGGTCGGACCTACTGTAGTGTGTTTTGGGTCACCTATTAGGGGCTCCCGGCTTTACAAACCATAAGTAGGCCTACAAGGTGCGCAATTTGCCTTCACCTTTGGCCGCAAGGGCTCATTCTACTAGAGGCATGGCGTCCTCTAGGGCCCTCCTCTCAGGAGTTCCCCTCCGGGAGACCTGTGAGGCAACCGGTTGGGCTACCCCGCACACTTTTATCAGGTTTATAGTCTGCACCTAGCTAGTGCCTGAGATCAGTTTCACTCTAGGGCAGGCCTTTTTTCGGTGTGTGGCCTAGTGGGCATTCGTTCCCCAAAGAGTCATTTTCGACGAAGCAGTTCGAGTTCCCTCGAAAGGGAGCGTCTCGGGTTATCACTATAACCCTTGTTCCCTGAGAAGGGAATGAGACACTGCGTCGTCCTGCCACGCTCCTCGAGGCCTGAGACCTTCCTTCATCGCTAGGCTAATGTGTGTGTGTGCCGGCGTCACTTTAATGTGCCGTCACATGTTACGTCATGACGCAACACCAATCAGGATTGGATTAGTTTCATTCTTACTTCAGAGGTGCACGCTAAGGGAGCGTCCCCAAAGAATCGTTTTCGACGACGCAGTGTCTCGTTCCCTTCTCAGGGAACAAGGGTTATAGTCATAACCCGAGAAGTTTCCCCAGCAGTCTCCCATCCAGGTACTAACCAGGCTCAACCCTGCTTAGCTTCAGTGGGCAACCAGTCTTGGGCTACAGGGTGATATGGCTGCTGGCTAATTACCTTAAGAAACCATACAGCTAATTAGTAGGCTATAAGTAACCATAGAAACAAACAGGGACATAATCAGAGAGACAGGAAATAAGGGGAACAGAACAGCATATCATAATAAGAGTCCATAGAACCAAGCATAACCGTTAGAAGCTTTGTATATTTTATATAACAACAAAATATATAAAATATATAAAAATAGTATTATATTTAAAATATCTAAAATATAAGACTGCCACTGCCCATTACACACAATGCACTAAAAGCCTGAAAAACAAGTCTTTTCAACCAAAACAACTCTAGTAATCGAAATGCTCTAAGGCCAGACATAATTTTTGAACTCTGACCTCAGAGGCGATCATTTGGGAAACATTGTCTGTGACAAGCAAAGCAGAACTTCTGTCTTTAAATCCTCCCTCATTTCTCAACATACCTTACGTAATATAGGTTGGCCCCATTTCTCGCCCTTTCCATACTAAATAAAAGATATTGTAGCTACCCACATTGAGCACTACTTAAGGAGGTCAGAGTCACTGACTGCTTGTTAGAGAGATAGCAGGGTTATGAGGCCATTATAAACATGCTGAGGTTGGTAAACTAAAGGTGCTATAGACTATCTGTGTCTTGGGGGGAATAAATCATGTAGAGGTTAGGGACATAAACCAGAGCAGCAGAACTGCTGAGTCCAAAACCTTCTGGAAACATCATCAAGTGGAGAGTCTTTCATGGTTTTCTTTCTGGATATTCAGCTCACTGAGTAGATTCCTCATCTCAGTGTTTAATGCTACATACTTATAGTTGCAGCTATGTTGGCCTTTTTTGCACATTAATATGAAGGACACAAGCTTTAGACCTTTGTGGCAGCAATTACATTTGATGTATTTTTGTGCTCAAGCCTAACACACATAGACAACCTCTATAGCAGTCACACACCACAGGGGGTGTGTGTGTGTGTGTGTGTGTGTGTGTGTGTGGTGTGTGTGTGTGTGTGTGTGTGTGTGTGTGTGTGTGTGTGTGTGTGTGTGTGTGTGTGTGTGTGTGTGTGTGTGTGTGTGTGTGTGTGGTGTGTGGTGTGTGTGTGTGTGTGTGTGTGGTGTGTTACCATTTCTACTCTGTTCATGAACTGATAAAAATAACACATTTTAAAAGAAATCCCCAAACAAAGACTGAAACTCCTCAAGGACAGAAAATAGTTCTTAGCTTGAACCCAGATGGTACCAGTCCACTTCAGAACTGTAAAACTCAACTTCAAACTTCCTTTCAAAGAGAGAATAAAAAGTCTGTGAAAATTGTATTATTTAAAAGTTATTAAAAGTATATATTTTTTTATTATATAAAACATTACGTTTTTCATACATTATTGTTAATACCAAGGGTGAAGGAATGATCTGAAAATTCTAAACCTCATAAATATTTATAATAGGTGACAATGTTCGGCCAGTAGTCCTTGCTGAAAGGCAGGTCATTAGCCATAACAAACTCACATTTATTCGGTCTACTGCTAAAGCAGAGGCCTAACTTTGTTTTCATTTTTTTATTTTTTTTTACTTTGACTAAAACTCTTTAAATAATAATTTTCCAGAAAGTGTGGTCTTAGTAATTTGCAAAAGTGGGTGGGACATTTTTAATAGTTGTTACCTCCCTGGCTCACATAGTAATGTATAATTAGTCTGTCAGAAGTCTCCTAGTTATATAAAAATCAAGCAAAGTCATGCTTCCATTTCTGTTTCTTATTGTGCGGCTATTCTTTTAATACTAAAAGAGCTCAGAAATGGTGTTAGACCTGAAGTGCACAATCAATCATGATGAGTCGATTTAAAAAAGGATTACAGCTCTCCTAACTAATTGGATTTCAGAGCACTATCTGTGTTTAGTCACATTAGTTAATTAGATAACAAGCTATTTTTATTTTTTAAAAGTTCCTATTGAACTTGTGTGGATGGTAGGGTGTGTATGAAGGTGTAGGGCTGAGGAGATTTGTTTGCCCATGTTGCAGTATTTTAATGTTCTTTGTGTATGTTTCATTGCATATACATTTATTGTGTTTCAATTGTCCTCAGTTTTTGTGGCTTGTAAAAGAAAACATTGCCTAATTAACCATTTACCACTTTTTTAAAGTGTCTTCGAAACACCTATTACATTTCGAGTCCTTTTTTTGTTCTGTAACTTATGATGTAGTGCAATTTATTCCATCAGAGTTTTCGATTGACGCCATCACTAAATGAAAAAGGCTCTATTGCAACATAGATCAAGGAATCAATATAAAGAATCTTGTGCCTATTAGATAAAGTTATGATAAAACAATTAACTGTCTGCCAACGAC
Organism: Chrosomus eos; assembly: GCA_036326025.1. Taxonomy (NCBI): domain Eukaryota; kingdom Metazoa; phylum Chordata; class Actinopteri; order Cypriniformes; family Leuciscidae; genus Chrosomus; species Chrosomus eos. Next base: position 20,694,972 of record CM070826.1, on the reverse strand, counting down.
TCCTGATCAATATACTATTACAAATTAGGTTTTTATGATTTGGATATTGTTCCCTGTGAAGCTGCAGTCATTCAGATAGAGACATTCTATATTAATTAAACTGACTTTGTATTGATCAATGGTGTGACAGATGATCTGCTTCCCCACCGATCATCATCAGCCCAGCCTTTGACATTCAGACACACAATAGGAGCATGTGGCCAATATGATGACTTATGGAAATATGACTGTTTGCCAGTGTGTAATGATTTGCACCTGGTTATGACTGTGGTTCCCACAACAACATTGGTTTCAATATGTAATTGAACATTATACTATAAAAGTACTTTTCGCTGTTATTATACCTTGCTGTTTTAACAATGTTATTGCCACTAAATGTGAACATTTTAATTATTATAAAGGATGGGCATTTCGTTCTAATCTCAATACCTTTGGAAATTGTTTGTAAATGCTATTTCATGCTAGACCATGACCAGTGATTATACATACACTATCTATCTCTCTCTGTGTCTGTCTGTCTGTCTATATCTGTCTGTTTGTCTATAAAATGAATAACTGTAATGAAAACTGATATATACAGCATTCATGCAAATGATTAGTAGGCAATATTCGAACACACTAATTGCTGAAAGTTGTATGATTTTAATAATCTGTCCTTACCTTGAAGCAAAAACAAAAGAGTGATTTTCAGTATGCTAGCATTTCAGTGCTCCTCAACATATTTTATGCATCGATCTCCAATGACTAGCCTTGGTTCAAAATAATTACTTTTTTTAGGCTGCATTTTATTTGGTTACACTTTATTTTAAGGTGTCCTTATTACAGTGTAATAATACATTTAATTACTGAGTAATATTGATTAACTACATGTACTTACTATAGGGTTAGTGTTAGGTTTGTTGTATTGACTGAAGTTCAGTTCAGTTGCATGTAATTATGCATATTTTATAGTTATTACTATAGTAACTAACTATATGTAAATTGTAACAAGGACACTGTCAAATAAAGTGTTACTCTTTTTTACATTTAGGACAATAAGAATATGTATGTTATTGAAACACTACTATTACTACTTTCCAATGTTTGTTCTGTGTGAGTCTTTTTCTGTAAACACTTGAGGATAAGGTTAGAGCTTCTGCTTCTATATTTCTGGAAACACTCAACTGAAACCATTCATTTCAAATGTTAGTGAACTTCAGAGTGCCCCTATACGGTTTCGGTACATGCCTGAAATAGTACAGAAATGGGCAATTTCACTGCCCTGATATATCTCAATATATGAGTGCTAGGAGATATTTCACATGTATATGTGCATGGCTTTATGGTCCAATGAGATGAATAAATTAAATATTAATATGGTAAAAATGGACACTGAATTCCCTCTCAGAAGGACACATATAATGGTTTTCTACATTCAAGTGTTGTGTCTTCTTTTTGAAAAGGCCACATACAGCACCAATGCGAATGATATGGCTTTTAGACAATATTTTCATTTATTTAGCGTATTTTTGCTCTGTCAGCAGAAATAGTTCCAAAAAATTGTCAAAAGAAGAAATGTCTTGAGCAACAGTAGCAGTGTTACATTCAATGAATCAGTATCTTTGAACAAATCACTTGTGTGAACGATTCAGTTACTGGCTCATATAGGCAGTCACTTGTTTTGATCATGAATTAATCATTGTTTTGAATTAATTACTTGAGTGAATGTTGCAATGTCTCCACCTGCTAGCTAGTGTAACAATGTAACCTACTGAAATAGTCCCTGAAAATCAGCTTTTTCGAGGAATGGAACAAACTAAAAAAAATACATTTATAATATAAACAAGACAGACAGACAACAACAACTTATCTGTACATGCAACAACTCTTCTGTGTTTTTCCAGACATATGTACTGCTCCTCATGGGAAAGAACAAAAACCTCCAGCTCCAATTTCCAGAGGATGGTCTTGACAGATTCTTTGTACAATATTTGAGGAGTGACATGAAGGCTAGGGAGGGCAGAGAGAAAGATAAAATAGCAGAAACCAATACAATGTTGATAATTCTTTTTTTTTTTTTTATTATAACACCATGGTTGTAGTTGTTGCAGACCTGTGCCTTTTACTGGTTTACATGCACATGTGTTTGCTCAGACACAACAACACTCCCTGCTGAAATGATGAGGTTCTGAAGTGAATTGAAGGATGTGGAGGAATATACTATGATTACAAAGCAATAAGTTACTTTTAAACAAAGCTTTTTGCTTTTCATGCAGAATTCTTATTATTTTATCCACCTCTGTATATAAAATATTCATATAACACACACATTATAGCTCAATGCACAAGTGCCTATATGCTGACTGCTACTCTCACTCTGGAGAGTTCATTTTCGCAGATCTACATGCCAGTTAATTTCAACACATGTCAGTCATTTCGTTTTGTCATGGCATGAAATATCAGCAGGGAGTTAATCTATCCCGCATAGTTAGCATGCTAACTCTCAAAGGCTGAAAGCTGTATTTGGAAAGCCAAAAACAAAGAAGACTGAGCTCCTTTAAGAATAGCTAGATAAAAAGCTGACATGGAAGAGTGAAAAAAGACGACAAGGCAGTCGAGATATGAGAGAAACCGAAGTACGAGAAATAGATGAGAGGGTGATGAGAGACACCAAGTGGGAGACTCGGAGGAGCAATTTCAGAAAAGTTCAGCTTGTTTTGTTCTTTCCTGCTTTTTCTCCCCTTCCCCTCGATGAGATTTGGCAGTGTATGTGCCTGTTTGTCTGCTCTGCGGGACATCAAAGGTAGTTGCAGTGTCACTCTGTTGCTAAGGCACCCTGGTTAGATATCATTTTCACAACGATGCCTGTCAGCACGATGGCCTTTAAAGTCATATTTTGTTTTGAGCGGGAGGAAGGCAACTGAAAATTGAGAGATATAAAGAATTGTAAAGGTATCGTTGGCATTTGGATAGAACTGAGAGATGAAGCTCAGCGTAATTCTGCAGTCAAGATATGGCAGACATTTCGGTTTCTGTCAGCACAGTGGCATTACATGTCAGTCATTTCAAAGTACCAAAAGAGCAACTGGAATGAGCTTACCGATTTTCGGCCTGATGTGTGGCGGAATGACCTGTCCAATATTAAATTCAAATTCCAGTTTTTTGTTTTTTTTTGTTGGTTTGTTTTTAATGACAGAACAAAATCAAAATTGTGCTTGCAGTAACATAATGCAATAGGGAGTTAATGGCCCTTTTGAATTATCCCCCCTACACCTGCAAAACATTAAAAAGCAGAAAACACTGCCTCATAACTTTCCTAAATATTTGTCTCTATGCTCTGTGAAATTTACCCAGTGTGTGTATATATATAAAGGTAATGCAATTAAACATTAGTAAAGAAAAATGGTATTGCGGATATCATATCTGAGCTATTATTACACCATTTGTTGAAATACCGGTAGATATCTTGAATCAATGTGTCAATCATGTACTTAATATACCTCAAAAATATCTTGCTATATCAAAAAAATTGTGCACGGTGACATTTCCTTTTTACAGCATTTACCTCAGGTTTACCCCACCCTTTATATTGATTTTTAATCTACACTTTTTACAAAATAAATACATTTTATTTACTGTACTTTATATACATATTCATACAAATCACATTTCCCTAAAAAGGGAAAATGTTTTACTTTTAGTTTTACCATAGCAAAATTATTATAATGCAAATAAATATATATTAAGTACAAATGCTTGGTTTTTGCGATTTCCTTTTGTTGACTGTCATGGATTTAGGGGCTGTTTGCACGACACCGTTTTCAATTAAAAACGTAAAACTTTTCATGCGTTTTAGCCCGTTCGTTAACATGACAGCAGCGTTTTGGGTGGCTGAACACGCAAACTTTTGAAAACGGGTTTCAAAGTGAACATTTTTGAAAATTGTCTCTGTGTAAACAATAAACATGTGAATCTGAGAAAACGATTGTGTCATGCACATGACATGCGTATTACATGTTCAGTCTATTGAGAGTGAGGAGTCACGTGCCGATTTGGGTGGGGTCTGAGCCGGTCGGCCATGATGGTAGGATACGCTATCGGTTGCCAGGGGCAATGCCATCAGAACTTCACAGAGGCAAAACACTTCAGAGCTCTTTAATTTTTGCGCATTTATTATTTTTGCGCATTTATTATTTCGGCGGGACAGAGACGGATCTACGAATACGAGAAAAAAAAAGGAAGAAAGTAAAGCAATGCAAAAAGATAAGGCGAAAAGAAAAGGGACCTTACAGGAATAAGCTCACACCAAGCGCAAAACAGCGGTATTTGGAGAAGCAGCATCAAGATATTTGTTCTTTTGACTAATATAACAGTATTATTATTTTATTATTATTACTTATGTTGTCCAAAAATATATATATATTCAGTTCTCAATAAATAATGTTAAGCCATATCAAGTTGTTTCAAGCATTTATTTCAAAGAAATAAAGTAATGAACAAGACACTCAAACAACACGTTTGCACATGTCCGTTAAGGCACAGCAAACAGTGACAATCTTATCAAACCAGCAAACCAACCAAGCAATCCGGCGTCTCCTCGTCAGGTCAGAGACTTGCTCTCCCTGATGCTGTGTCCATTTCGGTAACCTAAAAAAACTGTATTCCATTGTTCCTAATGTTTTCCATATGTATCGTGTGAGGTACACTGTAAAAAACTTAACTCATTATTTTGAGTTATCTTTTTGCATGGGTTTTTTTTTTAGTTTAACTAACTTATTTCGATAAGTTGAGGACAAGAAAAACTTAAAATTTCTTGTTGTCTGGACAATCTAGTTATCTCTACACAAAAAAATAAGTTGAAATAACTAAATTGCTAAAATATTTTTTACACTGGAGCAGTTTTTTAACGCAGCAGTGACTTCCAGGCATGGTAAAACAGTGTGGAATTGCGAGAATCTCCTCTACTACCGAGTTAACAACACACGTAAACAATCATGTTTTGCCACATATCCTACCAACATGGCAGAAAGGGGAGGGGCTCTGTACCATGACGACAACTCCTCATTCTCAATAGCGTTTCATCGCCATTTCACAGCAGAATACAGCGTTTTTAGTCTTTTTCGCGGGACTGTGTGAAGGGGGATCGTTTTGACAATATTGTCGTCTGTACATGGAAAACTCAGAGGAAGCATTCCGTTTTAAGCATATCGTTGTCATGTAAATGTACCCTCAGTCACATCTTCAGTACCAGACCTTCCAGCTCCACCCACTCGTTCCCAATCTCAGGAGTATTAACTGGTTCCACCTGCAACACTCATCATGTGCATATATACTCTTACTCCGCCACTTCTCATTGTCTGGTCTCGTTTACCACTATGGTGCTAAAACTTACCTGACTCCCACGTTTGTACCTGTCTGTCTTCTTCAGTCTTCAACTTCAGGTATTCAGATCTAGTCTGATCCTGGAAAAGAAAAGAGACTTTAATATCATTCAAGCTAAGTGCTGATTTGAACTTGACTGCTGTGACATTCCTGTTTACCTGCTAATAAACATTCTGAACTGTTACCTTGGTGTTCTCCTCTTCTGTTACTGACAACCCGACTCTGTTTAAGTTTGAATCTGTTGACACAGAAACACATCTTACATTTTCTGAGCACTAAATTGATTCCGTTCATGTTGCAGATTCGTGAGTGTTTGCCTCACTCGGTTAATTGCTTCTCACAAAGAAGGCAAACAGAGCACAGCTACGTCTGAATATTAGTTACACTGGTAGCAAATATTCCCCTTTGACTGGTTGAAGGAGTGCAGATTCTGCATTCCCTTAAGAATTTGTTTTCCTTTTAAAAGAAAGTACTTAAAATAGTCAGTGCTTTTAGAGGTTCAAGCATCTGAGTTTTCGAATAATTGCCCGCATGCTGAGAGCATACGCACGTACACACACTTCACACACAGAAAGGAACATGAGCTTCTTTGTTCCTTCATGTCCTCTAAAAAGGTTGGTAATTGCATGTAATTGTAGTTTCTAATGATGGGCTTGCTTTCTGTGGAAACAAAGCAGCCAATGGCAGCTGTTATTGCCAAACTCAAGATAAAAGAAAATCATTAAGCAATTTCATCAAGGTGTATTGCTATACGCAGAGATTCACTTACGTGCACACAAACACTTGTGTAAAACACACAATAGATTCTTACCAAAAATGAAACCTGCAGTGCTGGAACAGCTAATCAATATTGAGAATGTCCTCATCGTTGATCTAGGGTTGTGCTGCAGTACATACCTTTAGTGAGAACTTTAAGAGCAGTATTTTGACAAATGAATATGTCAGAATTTAACACCAAAATATCTCTCTTGATTAGCAGATGTTATTCTTTTTATACCCCTTTTGCCTGTTTTTACAAATGCACACCAGCAAAATTATTTGATCTGTTTTTTATGGATTGCAATCACTAAACAGTTGATTCAGCACAAAAGCCTGCATCTTATTTGTTAATCAACCACAATATAGTTTAAGTAAAATATATCTGTGTTTATATGACAAAACTTGTAGAATTATGCAGAAATCAGAAGCTCTTTTAAAAATAAGAGCCAATCACGATTTGTGTCATTAAGGTGCTTAATATATTTGATCTAAACTTTAGTTTGTTCCCCATTTACATTAATATTATAATGAAGTGACCTTTCACACCACAGGCTGTCCACAGCTAGTGCTCTGTACTTTAATAACAGTGTGATGGTTTTCAACATAGGTCATTTTGGAGAACTTTTAGAAGACCAAATTATAACGCTGTAAACTTGGACAATACTGAAAGCCTTCTAACTAATGTTCTGGACTGAGTCTTTGCTCTGAGGGCAAAACGTTAGTATAACGAACTCATTTTTATAATGTTTTGTAATATGGTGACCTTATTCTACAGACAGACACATCTGCAAATAAAAGTTTTAGCTAAATATGTTGAACTCTGCAAGCTCCTCTCCACTTCTCCCTATTTGTTTGTAAATTAGTTATGTTGCTGTTTAACAAAACATAGAAGCTACTGTAAAATAGCCAATAAAAGCACCCCACTTCACTTTGTTTTAAATTAATTTTAAATGAATGTGCTACATCTGTAATAGAATTTATTAAAAAAACTATACTATATTACTTAGCAGCTGTTTCAGATAAACACTCAACTCAAGAAATAATATTTAAAGATATTTAAAGTGATCTGCTAACAGTGTGTGTCTCTCCCTGGGCGCTTCAGCACTACTGTTGAAGTTTCATCTAAAACTCCAAAAGAGCTGCACGCGGCGTGTCTTTTTAAAGATGTCTCGCCCGTGTATTTCTGGGTGCGGTATACGAATTGATTCCGCTGATGGGCATGAACGCTGCCTGGGGTGTTTGGACTTAAATCACTCTCAGGCAGCATTCATGGATTCGTCATGTTCCCATTGCGGGAACATGACCATCACAATGCTGAGATCGAGACTTGATGACCTCCGTAGAGGTAGAGTCCCCTCCGCCACACCCCAATCTATCCCCTCCACGAGAGGGGATACTTTGGCTGGTGGCTATAGAGTGATCTGTGGATGATGGTGTGGAACAACTCGACGAATCCTCCACGGGCCACACCCCCCTCTAGCGCATTGCATCCCGTGATGTTGCCGGATGAGTTCGCTGGCCAGTCTTGTGGCGGGCCCAGCGTTTCATTCGGCGCCCCATCAGATGATGTCATGTCTATCTCTGCATCACAAGGTGGGCAGGGTGAGTCATCAGGAGATGAAGATTTGGCAGTGCTGCCTCTTTTGGGGGTTGCCAGCATTGCCCGATTCTGTTCCGGAACTGACTGCCATGCTTTCCCGGGTAGCTGCGAGCATCGGGCTTGAATGAAACCCTCCACCATGTCCCGAGCGCTCCAGGCTTGATGATTGTTTTTTGGGACGGTGCATTCTGACAGTTACTGCTGAATTGCCTGAGTCAATTCGAGGGCAAGAGTGCTGTCCCACTGAAGTTATTTCAGAGGCTCCTGGGGCATATGGCGTCCGCAGCGGCAGTCATGCCGCTCGGACTGCTTCATATGAGACTGCTTCACCACTGGCTTAGCGATTGAGTCCCAAGATGGGCATGGCAACATGGCAACTTCTTATGGAGTCACAAGCGTCTGAGGTCGCTTTGTGCCATTTACATTCTGGGCGAGCTCAATCGTGCAGCCAACGAGCTCTCACAGCAAAGCTCATGTCCCGGGGAATGGAGTCTCCATCCCCAGACAGTTCAGCTGATTTGGCAATGACACACAGGTAGAACTGTTTGCCTCACCAGACACTTCCCACTGCCCCTGGTTTTACTCCCTGACCGAGGGGACACTTGGCACGGATGCACTAGCGCACAGCTGGCTGCGGGGCCTCCGCAAATATGCGTTTCCCCCAGTGAGCCTTCTCGCACAGGTACTGTGCAAGATCAGGGAGGACGAGGAGCCTCATTGGCCCAGCCGGTTGTCACTCCTAATACTCCTGAGGCACACTCTGGCACCCGCGTTCTGATCTGTGGAACCTGCATGTGTGGGTTCTGTGGTTTGAGTACCCTACCCTACCTCTGAAGTGGAACCTTTTCGTCACCTGGTGTTCTTCTCGCCGAGAAGATTTCAGAAAATTCCCGATCGGGTCTGTGCTCTATTTCCTCTAAGAAGGGTTGGAATGAAGACTGTCTTTTAGGTACCCTTTTTAGGTTTATGTGGCTGCGATCTCTGCATACCATGACCTTGTGGAGTTTAAGACTGTAGGACAGCATAATCTGGTCGTCAGGTTCCTTAGAGGGGCGCGGAGGTTAAATCATCATCGCCCTCTACACATGCCCTCTTGAGACCTCACAGTTGTACTATCTGTGCGATAGTACAGGGAACGTCTCGGTTACATATTTAACCCTCGTTCCCTGAAAGAGGGAAAGGAGACTTTACGTCCCTGTCACGGACCAAGCAGTAAAGGCAAGGCACAAGGTCAGGGATTTGCAAAAAAATGGCTTTATTTAGCCTACAAATCAAACCAAGTTTCAAATCATTAGAAAAAAAACAAAGTAACAACAGAATTAATCAAAGTGGGTCTCAACTAAACTGAGGTCAACATAACAGAACCACAACATAAGTCTGAACGTAACAAAACTGACCTACTGAATGACACAAAATGGGGGTATATATACACCCAGGCTAGCCTACACCAAACACAAAAGGGGGAAACTTAACTACAATTAAAAAGACCCAAAATAAACCCAACCACCAATCATAAGATTATAGGCAACTGTACAAACAAACACTACTGAAACCCAATATTAAGCTAACAAACAAAATATCCACATGCTGCTGTCTTATTAAAAACTTTGTAGTTCAGAGTCCCTCTGTCCACTGCCAGGAGTTGGTTTCTTCCACTTCCTGTGGTGGAGTATAAAAGGTGTTCTCAAACTCCAGCACCCCCTTTGGCAGATGACTCAGCAGCCGCATGTGGAAAAACACAAGACAGGTATAAATCCCAAACAATTCTTCTCAAATAAATACCATTAACCAAAATGCATGCACTCAGATTGGGAACTAGCATCATTGTGAAAGAAATAAAAATATCTAGAAAAATATGTGTTTGTGATTTATTTGCAAAGAAAAATGAATGCATTACCGCCACTTTAGGTGTTGGCGGTTGGTAGAACCGCCACAGTCCCCCTGCCACAACCACTGTACTGCTGGAACAGCCGGAGGTTCAGTCTCGGCTCCTCAGCAGGTAACATAATGCGAAATTGCTTGCACGGCTCCTTTTATATGCACGAGGTGGGGCGGAGTTGCGCTATGCAAATTCTGCAGACCCATGGCAATGTTTTGCCATTGGCTCATTTTGTCGAACTTGAAGGTGATAGGCTTCTAAGAGAAACCCCCATTTTGTAATGTCTCTGAGTGTAATGTAATGAGAGAGAGAGAGAGAGAGAGAGAGAGAGAGAGAGAGAGAGAGAGAGAGAGAGAGAGAGAGAGAGAGAGAGAGAGAGAGAGAGAGAGAGAGAGAGAGAGAGAGAGAGAGAGAGAGAAGAGAGAGAGAGAGAGAGAGAGAGAGAGAGAGAGGAGAAGAGAGAATGGGAATAGAGACTGGAGAGGGGTGTCTTATTTTCTTTTTTTATCAAGGCTATACGGGAAGGAAATAACCTTGTCAACAGCAGTGTCCCTCTAAAATGGACGGAGAAGTGGGGTCTCGGCAAGCTAATCTTGTAGTTTTGAAGTGTGTGCATGAGGGAGAGAGATATGTCATTACTTCTGACTGATGTAACTCCTCTGACACCTCACTGGATGACCTGAGGTGAACAATAGTGTTTGTGTGAATGTGACCTTGAATGAATTTTTCTACAGTGTCTATCATCTGGCTGTTTGTGGTTTACTCATCGTTTTAAGTCGACTGTTGTGTTAGCCTCTGAAGTTCAAATTAATAAAATGTTATCGAATTTATAAATAATTAAAAAAAAAATCCATCATAATCTTTAATCAAAATAACTTACCCTCCCCTTGTGACTACCAGCACAAGGGCGGGACAACTTGTTAACTCACATGAGATCACAGCAATTGCAAACCACCATGGTTCAATGATCCAATCAATTTCCGATGTACAAAATCTACTCCTTTTTCTTGTTCGAGAAGCTGTTTATCTTGGATATACATCACAATATTGAAGAAAACTCTATAATGCCTTCTTTAAGCCTGTAGTTGGCTATCACTCAAATGATTTGTTTGAAAATGCTGATTGATTCAGGAACAAAACAAGTATTATTTATGAATGAGTCATTAAATAATTCACTCAACCGATTTGCTTAAAAACAATGAATCATTCAGGAATGAAACACTGCTACTGTGCAATGCTCTGAACAGCTCTGCGTTATTTTAACTATATTTTTATTGGGAATATTGTGTATATTTTAGAGGGAATATTGTGTCTAAAATGTAAGGTGTCAATAAGGGAATATTTCTAAAATGTAAGGTACTTGATCCTGACTTCTTGTTTATTGAACTGCTAAATAAAAGCAATATCACACAATCATCCTCGCCCTCTTTGTTTCTCAATAACTTCTCAAAAACGTCCCAAGCTGCTGTTGCTATTGTTCTCATAAATTAGTAATGGATGTTCATCCACATCATTTCTGCCATCAGCTCCAATTATTCTGGAATATAAATCACACAGAGGCTCATGGGCTACAATAAGAACCACTAAGACTTAGGCAACATTTACAGGTATATGATTATTCAACAGCTCAATTAAGTAATTTAATCCTTGCAGACAGAACATTGTTCTACAGTCACTATTAAACTGCTGGAAATTAGCCTACAGAGAATAAACATGCATTCATCTGTTAATCCATGCTTAGATGAGTTCCAGTAAGTAAGTGTGTGTGTGTGTGTGTGTGTGTGTGTGTGTGTGTGTGTGTGTGTGTGTGTGTGTGTGTGTGTGTGTGTGTGTGTGTGTGTGTGTGTGTGTGTGTGTGTGTGTGCTTGTTTTTGTGATATATGAGGACACAAATGTGTATAATGACATGGGTATAACACTGGTATTACAACTTGCATGTGAAATATGAGGACATTGCATGCGTCCTCATATTTCAAACAGCTTAAAAAACATAAAAAACAATGTTTTTTTGAAAATGTTAAAATCCAGCATGTCTCCTGTAAGGGGTAGGTTTAGAGACAGGGGCAGTGTAGGGGGATAGAATATATAGTTTGTCCAGTATAAAAACCATTACGCCTATGGAATGTCCTCATAAGTCACAAAAACAAACATGTGTGTGTGTGTGTGTGTGTGTGTGTGTGTGTGTGTGTGTGTGTGTGTGTGTGTGTGTGTGTGTGTGTGTGTGTGTGTGTGTGTGTGTGTGTGTGGTGTGAGTGTGAGTGTGAGTGTGAGTGTGAGAGAGAGAGAGAGAGGAGAGAGAGAGAGAGAGAGAGAGAGAGAGAGAGAGAGAGGGGGAGGGAGGGGGGGGGGGGTCCATGAAGAGCTCTAAAACAGCAATCTGAAAATCGTGTTGGTGCTATGGCAACATGAGATCAGCTGTAGTATCCAGGTAATGGGATGTTAACAGCAGTGCAGTACCTGACATCTAAATTATTTCATTTCCTCATTCCCAGAACAAGTTATTAATTAGTTAGTAATGTCCAGTTCCAAATGGCATATTATGTTACATTTATGTTCTGTTTGGTGGACATTTAGGTTGTTGATTATTTCTCAATAATCTGTCTCATTTGGTCCCTGTTTCCTCTCGGTGTATAGTTCTACCAGACAGACTCGGGAGGCAAAATGACATAACAAAACATACATTTATTAACAGCCGAGCAAGCAAGTATTGTGTTATAAAGTTCTTCGGCGTAGCTCACAATACAAGGATAACGAAATCTGCTTTTCCTGCCTCCTGAAGACGAGGGTAGGGGCAAAGAACCAACGCTATCTCACGACCAATTCGTACGAATTTGTACGAATGATTAAAAGGTGGCTAATTCGTACGAATTCATACGACCTCACTCGTACGAATTCGTACGATTTGTCTAAACCCACGTGATGGGTAGGTTTAGGGGCGGGGTCAGGAGTAGGTCATTCGTATAAATTCATACGAATTTGGAATTCGTAAAATATGTACGATTTAGCAAAAATCCTACAAATTCGTACAAATTCGTACGAGTGAGGTCGTATGAATTGTTACGAATTAGCCACTCGTACAAATTCGTACGAATTGGTCGTGAGATCGGGCTGGTTACAAGAAGTGAAAGCCAATAGAACGTTCCATTGCAACACCAGCGCCCAGCAGCAGCGTTACGCTTCTGCCATTTTGGGGTGAAAGCCACTTGGCAGTCATATATTATAGATATATTTAGCACAGTGCAGAGGTCATTTTTAGGTTGAAATAATTAGGTAAAAAGAAAAAGAAGTTGCTAACCAGGCTTTTCCCCCCCACATAACTTGAGACAGTGAAGTTCAAGGATTTAATTATATTAGGCTATACTCTCTACATTCATTTTTTAACGGTGCTGAGAGGGTGCTAGATCATTGACAGGGGGAGCTGTGAAATTATATAGCCTATATTGTATATAAATACTATTATTAAATGAGCAAAACTTTAATATTTATTATTCAATAATTTTAATTATCACAACTAAAGTTTTAATTTTACTAAATTGAATAAGCACAACATTCAGCATTCAACCAAATATGACTCGTTATTATATGTCGTTACTCGTTCGACATTATTATGTGCGTGTGCAACATAATCAGAGAGTAGCCTGTTTCTTTTTGTTTGGAATAGTTTCGTTTAAAGATTTAGTTGCAAGCTTTCTATATATCTCATGTCTGTGATGCATATTTCGGTTAATTTATGATGAGATGCGCTCAAGTTCACGTGCACTATAAGTGACCGCGCCGGCGCCTCCAAGTCATGATTATATTGTGAATTTTGCACGTTGAAGGCCATTTTTTTTGTAGCCTACATAAAACATATCTCCAACATTTATCAAGTTCATGGATAATTGTGCATGCATTTATTGAGCCCAGAATATAAACGCAACGTGTTTAATTAGCTTACACATTAAGCATTTTCCTCCCATAAAACCATCATAAGAACACTTGGCTTAATACAGATCAAATGTCCCAGCATATGTTGAAATAACGAGATATGTTGCTTCCAGAAATTATTATTGGGGGTGCTATGGGGGTTTGCACGAGGGTGCATGGGGGTGCTATTTGGTCTTTTTTGGGGGTGCTGAAGCACTGCTAGCCCCTCCCTAGCGCCACACATGCAGGTAAGAATAAAGTGATATGAGTTCATAACGTTATAATAACGTTATACTGTTTCCCAGGAGGTAACCTACACCTAACGCTACCAATGAAATAAATGAATTCAGCAAATAAATGTAATTGCAGCCTACTAAAATGTAAATGTTGGACAACAAATATATAACAGCAATAGAATAGCTTTACAGTAAACTTCTTATATCATATATATTAATTACAGCTAAAGCAAGACTATGTAAACAAAAACACAGCCACTGTACAAAAGTGGCAATTAGGATAAAGGACATAGCAAAATGTTATATAAGATCATCATGTTTGTAGCATGATCCAGGGGATTAAAACGTACAAAATATATTTCAGGCCTAATGGAGTTGGTAACTAATAAAAAGACTCGAAAAAAGACTTGTTCATTTTGATGAACGAGTTCGAACAGGAGAGTCACAAACGTGTATCACAGAATAGACTAAATTATTAATTTTAAATATTAATTAATTATAAATTATTAATTAAAGGTGGGGTATGTGATTTTCTTTTTTGAAAATTTTTTTCAAAATCACTTGAAATCCTATTTCTAACCCACTTACAGCCACTGAGTTAGAAGCACTGAAATGAAAATTAAAAAATTTAATCATCTGTGGAACGGGCAGGACTCGAAAAACTCCAGCCAATCATTTTCAAGACCGTCTAGAATCATTGGACAGTCAGTGCGTCAATCAAACGGTCGTACCATACCCCACTCCCCCATGCCCCTCTTCAAATGGGTGGAGTGGGTGGAGTCAGGGAAAGAAGGTAGGACCTTTTGAGTTGTGTATTTTCAAAATCTGCCGGCTGTTTTGCAAATCACATACCCCACCTTTAAAATTGGTTGAAACTGCCTAAAACTGTTAGCCTAGAAATCTAGACACACCCTAGCGGCAGCAAAAATTATTTTGCAGCAAAGTGTGGTCTAGCAACTCTCCGTTGGCATTCGAGCTGGAAAAACCAAACTCTGGTCAGGCGACAACATAATGATGGCAGCGTTATGACGGTTCGGTGTGATTTCCATAGGTGATTTCCCTCTGCTTGAAAACAAAGAAGATGCAGCTGGCGAACAGCGGTCTTTCGAATCGGCTTTTGCCGCGATTCTGGATGATTTGGAGTTAAGAGAACGTCACTTAAGTCATTCTTAAAAAAGGAAGATGTGTTCGGAGTTTTGACAACCGGATACGGCAAAAGTTTAATATATCAACTAGCTCCGCTGGAAAAGCGCATGGGACTCACTCAGCCACCGCCGTTCGTTGCTCTGGTTGGTTGTAGCGCTGTCCTATTGTGTGCCGAGGGAATTGGAAAGACAACTGTTTATCCCGCCCCTCGGATTGAGGTATGGCAATTGTGAGTTCCCAGACCTAACATCTTGATGTAGGTCTGGCTTGCCAGGCTTGCCAGGCTGTCTCCCACAGTTTCAAAATTGGTTAAGATTTGAAAATAGTCTAGTGTGTCCCAGGCCTTACCTGACTTCTTACCTGCACTTCTGTTACCCATCATCTTTATCATACTCCTCGTTCACTGGGCAGTCCCTGAATCATCTTCAGTCCTGAGACCTGCATCAGAAAGAGTCATTGTTATTATCAAGCTAAGTTACCATTTAGGAGACTTAGCATATACTTACATTCCTGTGTTGTATCTTTGAAATATTCTCATTAAATCTTTGTTGATTCATCCTCACGTCTGTCTTCATCAGTTGTGACAGTGAGTTCCTTAAATTGGCTCACCAAACACACTATCCAGACAGGTCTTTGATTGTCTCCTTTTGAGCCGGTCTCAAGGTACAGCTAGCCACCGAGAGTCCACAGGAGACATTCCACAATTTTGTGGAACATACACTCTTCCTAAGTAGTCCTCTCTTTACTCTGGATGAGGATGAGTGGACTAAATGGTAAATGGACTGCATTTATATAGCACTTTAAAACAGACACATGGCCACCAAAGCGCTTTACATACTGCCTCACATTCACCCATTCATTCACACATTCATACCATGTCAGCCATGCAAGGCGCCATCCAGCTCGTCGGGAGGACCTGGGGTTAGGTGTCTTGCTCATGGATACCTCGACACTTGGCCAGGTGGACCCGGGGATTGAACCACCAACCTTCCGGTTTGTAGACAACCTACATGAACCACTGAGCCACTGCCGCCTCACTGTTAAAATACCAACTTTCTGCCCAACTTTCTAGCTCCTTCATCTTCGTCTTTCTCCCTTCTGCTGGGACCTCTTTCGCCATAGCCTCTGCCACTCCCCCAACCCCCCACCCCCCCACCCCCCACCCCCACTCTCCCTCCATGTCCTTTTACACCACCAGGAGTGAAGTGGCGGGGGGTGTAATGTTACATTTGAGAAAAATCTAGTTAAAGTTTTCTAAAGGTTCCAAAACAAAATCACCTAGAAACCATTCTCTAAAATCCCATATCTATGTGGTGGGGTACGAGGGCAAAAAGGGAGTTTCTTAATTAATTATAATTAATTAACAAGATTGTACCATTCACACTCCGACTACGCTACTCTGGGAATTTCACCCAAATAATTAAAATGAGCCCCTACAAAAGGCATACACAGGTTTGTATCACCGGTAAGAGTCAGAGACATGGGTCATCATACAAAAATAAACTTCATTGACAATTCTTAAAAGAGAACAATATTAAAATGGTTATGGAGCACTTTGTTCCAATTCATCAGGCCACTAAGGGTTTAGGACAAAGTCAAGACCAGGGACGAGGGCTTACCAACAGAGGCAGAAAGTCAGGCCATGCCAGCCGCAGATGAAGGACCACTGCACTTCACTGTGCACACACACACGCACACACAGGAGTTAATATCAATCACAGCACACACAGTGAGGTGTTCACAACACACGGTGAGGAAGATACCACCAGCCACACAAGCCAGTCTTCTGTCCCTGGTGCTCAGGCCCTGCCAACACAATGCTTTATCAAGAGACAGTGAAACCGTAGCTTTCTCTGGCAAGGAACACAACTGAGAAAGGGAATAGATTAGGCAATGTTCTTAAATACAGACCAGCGCTTCGAGAATGCGCACCTCATACCACTAAGAATGATTAGCGAGAGATTGACACCGATTCTCCCTACCGTCTCCAGTGTCCACATCCAGTTCGTGCAAACAGCGATAACACAGTAACAAGCTTGTACAGCGGAAGACGCAAGCACCCTCTCCAACACAAATCAGCATCTCTAAAATGTACATTAGACAGATCGCACTTCTCGTAACCGAATACACGCATAAAAATTGATGCATAACAGGCAGCAAATACGTTACTGTTTTTATAGCCCAGGGGCACAGATATTTAGCCTAGTCCAACCAGACTCTCGTACATTTCATTTGTACAGAGAGTCTGTCCACTTCCCATTGACAAGCGTTAACTTCCTTGAAGGCGGGTACTCTGTTGAAGTTTAAACTATTGGATCTGCCCAGAGCCACTCTGGATCTGCCGTAACCAATCGCTAATGTTTGGACGTGACTAAACTAATGCACGACCTCAACGTCATCCCTGATTGGACCGGTAAAAAATTGGCCAGAGAAAACCTGCGAATATACTACAAACCCAGACGACGTACTAAAGGAAAATGAAAATTGAGCGGAAGTACTTTGAGCGGAGGGCGGAGCCAGGCTAGCAGATAATAGGCTGGAATGGCAAATAACAATGATGAGACAAAATCGCCCTTTCTGCCACATAGGGTACACATATGTTAAACTATATTGCAGATATTTTTATAAAGAATATTTCACATTGTCACCTAACTGATTGTTCTGCTTAGCTGTCAGTTTAAGAAGTGTGTCACTGTTTAAGGGTTAACCGTGTAGCAAAATAATGCAACAAAATATCAATAAATATAAATAACAGATTGCCCATCTCATGTTGGTAATTATTCTCTGACTACACTAGGGCCCTATAATTTCCGCGATCACGGAATCGCGGACGGAATCGCGGAATTGGCCAATTAACGCGCAATCTAGTGTTAACGCGGAATTTTGCGGAATTTTACATATTTGGAATGAAATTCGGGTTTTGTGTGGGAGAAGAACGTATGTCTGGGGAAAATGCAGACGGGGAAGCAAATCTGGGCGACACAACCGTCATTTCAGCTCATGACGGCATCAAGTCAAGTCAAGTCAAGTCAAATTTATTTCTATAGCACATTTAAAAACAACAGAGCTGCGCCAAAGTGCTGTACAATATTACAATATGCAATTTAAAAGCATTGAAATAGACAAGGCAAAAGACAGGTTTATACATTTAGCACCTGATATAATTCATTCAAAAGATTCATATACAATCAATCAAGCAGTTTATTTAAAAGCACTAGAGAATAAATACGTTTTAAGAGCCGATTTGAAACTTGTTAGTGTCGGAGCAGACCTCACAGCGAAGGGCAGACTGTTCCAGAGCTTAGGACCAGCGGCAGAGAATGCCCGACCACCCTTGGTTTTGCAGCGAAAGCGTGGGACAGTTAAAAGAAGCTGATTACACGATCTAAGATTTCTTTGGGGAGTGTACATAGTCAGTAAATCACATATGTATGTTGGTGCAGCACCGGATAGCGCTTTGTACACCAAAACTGCAATTTTAAAATCAATTCTGAACTTAACTGGGAGCCAGTGTAAAATTTCTAGGACAGGAGAGATGTGATCTCTCTTTTTTGTACCAGTCAGAAGTCTTGCTGCAGCATTTTGAACAACTTGCAAGCGAGTGATTGTAGATTGAGGCAGACCACAGTACAGGGAATTACAGTAGTCTAGTCGTGATGTAATGAAGGCATGGATTACGGTCTCTAAATCTTTTGGGGACAAGAACTGTTTTACTTTTGCGATAGATCTCAATTGAAAGAAACTGCCTTTTACCACTGAGCTGACTTGTTTTTCAAAATTAAGTGCCGAATCGAATGTAAATCCAAGATTCCTTACATGCGGTCGAACACTGATAGGGAAGGAACCGACATTAAAAGTAGCTGAGGAGCTAGGTGGGCCTAAAATCAAAATTTCGCTCTTACTTTCATTTAATTGTAAGAAATTGTTTTCCATCCAGCATTTGATCTCATCAAAACAGTCACACAGGGCTTCCAGGGGATAAGACATATCGTTTTTTGCCGGTAGATAAAACTGTGTATCGTCAGCGTAACAGTGGTAGGATATTCTATGTTTCTCAAATATGGCCCCCAGTGGCAGCATATATAGTGAGAAGAGAAGCGGGCTTAAAATGGACACTTGGGGCACACCACACACTAGGGGAACAGATGCAGAAGTAAATTTACCCATATTTACTGTGAAGGTTCTGTCTTTGAGATACGAGGCCAACCACTGTAAGGCCGCACCCTGAATCCCCACCACTTTTTCCAACCGATGCAACAGGATACTATGGTCGATAGTATCAAAAGCGGCGCTTAGATCTAGTAGGATAAGCACTGCATGCGATCCGGTGTCAAGGATTTGCAAAAGGTCATTATTGACCTTCAACAAGGCAGTTTCTGTACTGTGCATAGATCTAAAACCAGATTGAAAAGTGTCTGAAATGTTAGATGTGCTGAGATAAGTATTCAACTGGTCATGCACGACTCTCTCTAGAAGTTTAGAAATAAAAGGCAACTTTGATATAGGTCTAAAAATTATTGAGAAGGGATGGATCTAAATGAGGTTTCTTAAGAAGAGGGTGAACTACAGCATGTTTAAAACTAGTGGGAACAATTCCAGTCGCTAGAGAACTGTTAATGATATCTGTTACAGTTGGACTCAAGGTTTTAAAAGCTTCCTTAAAGAGACGAGTAGGGACGATATCAGACTCACAACTGGAACATTTTGCCTTAGAAACAATATCAGCCAGCTGAGAAGAGGAAATAGGTTGAAAACAAGTTAGAGAATTCATCGGTGAGCAGGTCAAAAGTGGATTATATATTGCTGGCTTTATTGAACCCTTGATCGTCAAGACTTTTTCATAAAAAGACTGTGCAAAATTCTCGCATGTTTCTCGAGAAGGAATTAGAGTAGGGGCTGGTAAAAGTTTTAGCACAGAATCAATTGTCTTAAAAAGCATTTTTGGCCGATTTGCATTTTCTGAGATGATTTTAGAGAGGAATTTGAACTTTGCCTCTTTTACTGATTTTTGGTAATTGATTAAACATGCAGTTAAACATTCATAAGAAATTTGAAGTTTATCTCTTTTCCACTTTCGCTCAGCCTTACGACAATCTTGTCTAAGAGAGCGAGTAGAGTCATTTAACCAAGGCTGTGTGGGGCGCTTTCCCTTAGCTTTCCCGGGCTTAAGGGGAGCAACAGCGTCTAAAGAAATGGAGCAGGCTTTAGTAAAAACCTCCACCATCTCTTCAGTGTTTAATTTGTTGCATGGGATAAAATCTGCAAAGTTGGCCTGATAGTGCTCAGAAAATAATCTGGCCGTAGAAGGCTGGATAAAACGAGAGTAATTTAACAGCTTTGAGTGAGACAAGGTGGGAGAATCACAGACAGAATCAAACACAATTGGCAGATGGTCTGAAATAGCAGCATCAACTACTCTCAGATTTGTTACGGAGAAACCATGTGATAGCACCAGGTCTAAAATGTGCCCCCGATTATGAGTAGGACTAGAAACTGATTGTGACAGGTTGAAGGATTCAATAAGACAAGAAAACTCTTTCACCAACGGTTTGGATGGGAAGCACATGTGAATGTTAAAATCTCCTAAAATCAGCAGCCTATCACATCGGGATACAATATTAGAGAGAAACTCAGAGAATTGTTGGATGAAATCTTTGTTAAACTTCGGAGGCCTGTAAATCAATGCACATAATACAGGACTCCCTAAGTTAATTCTCATTAACTGTACTTCAAAGCTTGAATACACATCCGTTTGCAGGTGATTATTTTTTAAATGATTTTTAAAAACAGTAGCAACACCCCCACCCTGACCAGAAAGTCTTGGAGTGGTAAAGAAGGCGCAATCCGGAGGAGAGAGTTCACCTAGAGATGAGAGATCACCCTGTTTCAACCAGGTTTCAGTCACAAATAGGAAGTCCAGTGAGTTTGTAGTGAAAAAGTCATTTAAAATGAACGATTTATTGGATAATGACCTTGCGTTTATTAAGGCCATCCTCAGTGTCTGAGACTCAGTTTTTTCATCATTTGAAGATGTAATATTGATAGAACAGAGATTTAGCGGGTTTACTGACCGTAACTCTGCAGCTGACTTGGAGAATGACCGACGAGATGAAATTACTGGAATGACGTCATTGAGCAGAGAAGTGAAATCTGCATCTTTGTAGAAACTGCGCCGGGATCCTCGGTGGACATATCGAGGACGGCGCGCGATTTTCAAGTGCGCACAGTAATTATATATGTCCCCAGAAAGACGATATGTTGAGTTCAGTTTATGCAAATCCAGGGATGAGTAGAAGATTGCCATTCTTGTACAGGTATGGTAACCACGATTTGAAACAACAGCGTAACAAAGTGTATTAAAACAGCTATGACAAGCCAAGGCAGTGAGCAGGACGAACAGCATCCTCTGTGGCGCCACCATCACCTGCAGTATCCTACCACACGTCTGTGAAACCGCTGTTGTAATAGATGGCCGGCGAGAAGTTTGGGCGATACCCGCAGCTATCCGATCCTCCAGCCAAAAGGCATCCAGTCCACAGCGAGACCGTCCGAGGACAGAGCTTGAGTCTATGCGACTCTTCCGTGGTAGGCAAATGGTAGTTAGAAGAAGAGGCAGGTGGATCAGAAAATTCCGCGATTTACAGCCGATCGTCCGGCGGAGACGGCCGATGCAGTATTGCGCTTGAGTTACAAGCCAGACTCTTCCACGGTATGCCAATGTTGAAGGAATGAAGTGTAGGCAGGGAGTTTGGGCGAACCCCGCGATTAACGGCTGATCGTCCAGCCGAGAGCAGTCGATCCCAACCCGCCGAAGACCGTCCGACACCAGTCAGTAAGTGCAAACCACATCAGAGGAAATATAATTTTAAATGAAAGTCCTTCAGGTAGAGCGGGCGCTCCCTTTGAATTTAAAACGGCTATCTCAATTGTTAAAATAGGTGCCCGCACGTAATATTAAGCTTGTAGAGCAGCGGCAGTCAGACACGCCAGCGTGCGCTCATACAGGAAGTCGATGAAACAATAGCCGCGTTTCCACTGAAAGCATGGCGAAGCGGCTCTACGGCTCTGCTTTCGTCGGCGAAAAAGTTAAGAAACTCGCACGCACACACACAAAATCCCCTCCGTGCACGTCTGTGTATGAGGTGCCGGACCGAGTGTGTGTGTCCGAGTCGAGAGCGCGAGAGAGGAGCCCGATCTCATGAAAGTGCGTATCAATACCACGAATGTCATTTCTCGTGGCATTTATACGCCAAAATCAGTTTTTGGGTGTATATGATACGCAGTTTTCGCGTGCATATGATACGCACTTTATGGCGTGTAATACGCACGCACCTCCATCCCCCCTCCCCCTAATCCTACCCAAGTGATTTTCAGTGCGTAGCATATGCACGCAAAAATCACTTTTGGCGTGTAAATGCCACGAGAAATGACATTCGTGGGATTGATACGCACTTTCATGAGACTGCGTTGGAGAGAGAGACCGAGTGTGAGAGCGCGCGAGAGAGACCGAAGCTGCGTCCTAATGTGCATACTATCCATCCTAAATAGTATGTGATCCTAAACTCGCAGCTCGAGTGTGTCCGTGAGCGCACTCGACAGTGCGCGAGAGAGAGACAGAAGCTACGTCCCAAGTGCATATGCCCAAAATAGTATTGACAATTACTAATGTCACATACTATTTAGGATGGATAGTATGCACATTAGGACGCAGCTAGAGTGTGACATTTTTTTTAACTTATATAAACTAATATAATTTATTTTACAGGACAGTTTAAAGCTCATAGCCATATTTTGTTGTTACTTGAAGTTCTTAGAGTGCAGTGTTATGTTGCATCATGCAGTAGCCTATTTGTCATTTTAAGAGTAAATGCCTATTTTATTTGTGTACATTTTAATCATTAACATTAACACACTCTTTTTACAACTAAAATAACAGTAAAGGGTAAAAAAAAACTGAATTCCCAAAAATTCAAATGGAAAAAACGGAATTTGCAAAAATTTAAAACGGAAAAAACGGAATTTGGGAAAAAATAAAACGGAATTTGGGAAAAAATAAAATGGATTTTATAGGGCCCTACTACACCCCCACTTAATTCCAGTTGAAATGGAGTCAGAGTTTTAAGTGTGCTCTGTCCTGGAACATCTCTCAACCTCCTCTCAGCAGTTGCCTGTGTCAATGTGCCGTTGGCCCAAGTTAGCATTCAGCTTTTTTAATGTAACCTTACTGCTAATGCTATTTCTGCCCCACTATAAAGCTCTCAGAGGGCTGTAGTTATTGTGGAAGTTCATGAAAGTCAGAGCAGCCCAGTCAGTCAGGCTTCATTGTTTGAGAGCATCTGCACACAGCAAAGGGGCTACTTCACCCCTCTAGTCATCCAGACCAACAGTGGTTGATCCATCTCTCTTGGAGATAAACAGATATTCTATTTTCCTTTATCTGTGTTGCTGATCCATCTGTTGCCATCTGTTTCTAATTTGTGCTGAGTATTGCATAAACACTGCTACATGCATAATATGTAAAGAGAGCCAATCCATCTTACACATCTTTAAGTGGGATTAAAAGAAACTAAGTTACAAACTTGTGTTATGCACAATATGAAATTGTGTCTTTTAAAATGACAGTTTAGTATTTCAAAATTATTTTACTATTCAATAAATTGAATTAAATTTGAAGCAACCTATTTTTTTCTTTATGAATTTAAGTATTATCCTGATTTAATTTAAACAAATGTTTTAATTATCAATTTATTCTAAATTATGTATGTGGGTGTAACCTCACACACATGTTGGGTTTCCATGTTTTATGTGGACTTTCCATAGACATAATGATTTTTATACAATACAATACTGCAAAAACTGTATATTATATCCCCTAACCCCAAACACAACGCTCACAGAAAACTTTAACTCTCATTCAAAAATCATCATCAAGAAAATATTCAACCTCTAGTATGTGCAATCGAATCTCTATCTGAATATGTGTAAATGTAATCTTATGCATGAGTTTGATGTTAATATCAGGTGTCACTACAGCACCATCACATCTTCATAGCTGTCAACCCTCCCGTTTTTTCCGGGTTTCTCACGTATTTGAGCTCTTTTCCCGCTGTCTTCCCGTTTTAGTATTTTCCCGTAAAATATCACGTATTTTTACAGCAGAGGAAGAACCTTTTTTATGTGTTCACATTTTACACTCCTCTGCTGTGATTTTGATTTTTTTGTGTGTTTATTTTGCCTTTGCCTAAATCATAGACTTCACTGTGAAAATACAAAAATTCTCTCTCTTTTTCTCCCTTTTTACATTTTAAAAAATGTCAACACTCTGTTTCCTCTACTCTCTCATCGAAACCTCATGGTAATTGAGTTTGCTTGTTAACACATCTTCACGGAATGCCTCATTAAAATGCCATAGCCCCATGATTAAGTATGCGTGTGACTAGAGGGGCATAAGGAACTTGATTGAAAGTAAAAATGAAAAGCATCGAGAGCATGCTAAGGTCCTTTGAGTAAGCTGCAAAAAATTACCCAAAATAACTCTGACAACCGAGTTGCTAAGCTTCTAAAACAGGTTAAAGTCAGACTTGTCGTGATTTCTTCTTGATATTTCTTGTAATTGCACAATATATACGTTACAGCTTAATTTAAAAAAAAGTACAAGGGAGGAATACAACATCCTTTCCAAAATAATATTAGCATTAGCATGCTAGTCACCCTCCAGCAGCATCTGTCTGGATCGCCTGAATGCCGTCTCATTTCATTTCACAAAAACTGAGAAATTAGAACAACGAGAGAGAGAGGATGCAAAAACAGATTCTGACAAACCAGCCCAATCCACAAAGGCTGTCGAATTAATTAACACACACTTGTATCCGTTAGTTACGACTCGATGGCCGTGATTCTGGCTTCGTCTCAGAGGCCGAGGGACCAGCTGCATATGGGATGCGTACAGCATAAAACTGTCTCAGGAACATTTTTTATGTGATTGTGGTGCACAAACAGTTGAAGCAGAACAGAAGTTTAAGCGAGAAATCCCAGCCGTCTCCATCATTGTTTTGCTGATGTTTTTTCAGGATACAGCGACTTAAATTGCATTGGTGTGTTCTAGCAGGTTTTTCGGGGTTTGGCTTATAGTATCACACGAGCAAGAGTGATCTATTGAAGCTCATTATTGTTATCATAAAAAAAAAGTTGATTTATGGGAAAATCTGATAAATCATTTAATTCTTACCCAAACCCCAGCACAGAGGTCAGAAAGCATTTGTCAGATCCAGCCACTGTGACATTGCATTGATCTTTATCAGCAGGTTTCTGTGCAGTGCATAAGGGCTGAGAGGCGACAGAGCGTTGAGAGTACACATGTTGATGGCAACCGCAGAGATGCCTGCCATGGAACATCTGTTTGGTGCCTATGGAAACCATCACCAACATTTTTATACTTGCTCAGCAGCTGTTGTGGCCTCAGGACTGTTTATTCAGTTGAAGTTATCCCTTTGACTTTTCGAGATTTATACCTTTTATTTTTCAAAAGTCTTTTACATCTCCTATGCTATACATTTTCTGCTAGCACCTGTAACTATTGCAGGGTGACACAATATTCAAAGAGAACAAGTTACCACTATCTGTTTCAATTTCCTTCACTTCAATTCACAGGATATCTACTCCACATTTCTATAAATGACTTTGTTCTTTTAAAACACCATAGAAAGTTGAAGTAATCTGATTGTTGTCAAACATTCTTATATTTATTCTTATGTATTTGTCCTAATAATTATGGAGAAACAGGCTAATTATCTCAAGGTTTGACTGGCAGTACGTTTTCAAAAATCTAATATTTTTTCCACCCTCCATGTTAGGCTGTTTAATGACAGGTTCCCTTCATAGCATCACTTCATATAGTGTGATGATGTGCTCCACTATTACGCTATTATTATTTTTCTTTCTGGAAAAAAAAAAGTGACATTTTTATTTTGCAATGAAGACTTTATTGTATGTGCCTTTGCAGAAATTGACTTTCAGACATAAACCTACCCTGTGAAATATTCACTTGAGTAAAAAAAGTAACAACTAGCCCCGGTCTCCCCATATAATTTGAATAATCTGTATTACGATCTAAAATAGTATTAACAGTAGGCCACCTCAATCGCATGGTTCCAAACTGAAGAATGTCTCACCATTCCTTCTCTACACTTCCAGCTTGTTTGTCTTTCCAATATCTCTTTACTTTTCTGCACTGATTCTCATTGCAGCTGAAAAGCTGTATGCTTTTGAAATTACCTTTTGCTCTTGTGTAAGCATCTCTCTCTCTCTCTTTCTCTCTCAGGTCTCTGCAGGGGACACACTGTAGGATTATTGGTCAGGCCAGGGCATTAGGGTTCTTATATTTCTTTTTAGTTTATTTTTATACTTTGGGTAGGTGGTGTGAGGTTAAAGTGAAAAGAGAAGCTTTCATACTAACATTCGGTTAAAAACATCCTCTTTTTCATAAATACTTGAATTCTGTCTTGGCCAAGATATGTTATGCCCAAAATAGCTGCCCGGAGGCATTGCAAATATGGCCTCGATTGAACAGACTTTCATTTAAAGGGTCTTTGTTTTTCCACTCATTTCATTTATAGAGTTACCATTGATTAACTTCTCACATTCATTATTGCATAGTGGTAGTATAATATCATGCTATCCACTGGCTCACCTGTTATCCAGCAAACATGAGGAGAGAGTGTGTCTGTCGAATATTTTGTCTATTATTCCGTAGAATTTGTCTTTCAGAATAAGGTTTTGGGGGCCTGAATACGCAAACTTTTGAAAACAGGTTTCAAAGTGCAAGTTTTATGATACAAAGCGAATTTGTGAAAACATCACATTTATGCGTATTACATGTTCAGTCTATAGGTGCATAGTGTTTCTTGCATAACACAGCCTTTTTAGTTGTTTTTGTGTATCCGTGTGAAAGGAGACAGTTTTGACAACATTGTCCTAAATCTTTTCTGTTTTTATACACCGATGTCGTGTAAACGTAGCCAAAGCTAATACAAATCATGCAGTTATCTAACAAGATTTCTATTTCACATAAATGCTGTTCTTTTGAACTGTCTATTCATCAAATAAATCCTTAAATCACAGTTTCCACAACAAATAGTAAGCAGCACAACTGTTTTCCACATTAATAAAAAGAAAACTCTTTCTTAAAGGATCATGTGGCACTGAAGACATTAAGGAACATTAAGAAATTAAAGGCTGCTGAAAATGCAGCTTTTCCATCACAGGAATAAATAACATTTTAAAAGATATTAGAAAAAAAAGTTAAATTGTAATATTTTACAATACTATGGTGTTTTTGATCCAATAAATGCATTCTTGTTAGAGCATATAAGAGACTTCTTTCATAAAAATAAAAAAAATTGTGCCTATACCTCAAATATTGGAACAATATCATTATTATTACTTTTCTATGGAAGAAATCAATACTTTGATTATGTACTAGTGAAATCACTGCCATTTTACATATCAATTTAATAATGTAATGTGTCTTTTTGTCTGTATTTGTTTTTATTTGATATCCCCTGAAGTACATCTCTAACTATAGCTTATTATGAGTAAACTGTATGAACATTTGCTTCTGGCTGGTCTTCTGCTGGTCTGCTCTCTGACCTTGCATAAAAACACTGCTCATCTCTCACTGAATGCCCTTCATCATCTATCCATCACTCAAGCCCACGATGATGCTCATAATTGTTATGATTTATCTGTTGCCATGGTACCACATGTCCAAGAGAGCAGACACGGCCTCCATCTAGTGATGGCTGAGTCACTCCCATTACACACACACACACACACACACACACACACACACACACACACACACACACACACACACACACACACACACACACACACACACACAACATTGGTGAGGCTAGGCAGATGTCACACAAGAGATTAATTTTGACCTTTTTATCTTACTAGATTGAACTACATTGTCTGTTTTGTCCCCGGGGAATGACGTGTACTAAAATCTTTGCAAACAACTGTGATGAAGTTGCTCAGAGATTTTTAAATCAGTTCTTTTCGTACCCCTCTTGATCCTAATCATATATCCACAAATATCTCTCCGCCAGAGGTTGGATTTATCTGCTTGTGGTTTTTAGAGTAATCTTGGGTGAGTGTTCATGGAAATGACCGTTGCATTGCTGACAGGGGAAATTAAATGATCAGTTTGCAACCTGATCCTTCTCGTTTTTTGGCTGAACAGTACGGTATTTATCATTAGGGGTAATATCAGGACACGCAGCACTTAAAGTAAAATAAATTGGTGAGTGTCAAACTCTTGGCAGATGTTCATGCACAAACGTTCGGTTTGGCAGCAGTGGAATCTAAATCGCTTATGACAGCAAAAGTGGTGCTGGTAGGTTCAAACCTCAGCACCCAGAAAGCATGTGTCTGTCTGTCTGTCTGTCTGAATTGGTGTGCGGTATTGGTGAACTCTTCAAAAAATATATTGGCCTATCCTATCTTTCTCAAATCTCTCTACACATGCACATTAATGTCCCAGTACACTTAGTGTATGAATCTTTCCCAAAATGGTCCCTCTTGTTATTAGGATTATTAATGAGATTTTGGGAGGATAATGTTCATATAATCCAGCCATTCACACTGATAATGTACATAGACAGGGGCTTACATCACTCTTTCTGTGTTTCCAGCACACATCCTCTACTCCCCGTTCTCTCCAGAGGTATGAGCTTCAGTTCCTGCAGAACAGACAACACACCAAATCCACCTAAACTATTCTACAACCCTAATACAGTAAATTAACTCATTGAATAAATATCAAGATCAGCTGAGTAATATGAAGAGAAGAAGATTTTTGGGCACTATAACATATTACATATTCCATATAATCCATTTTTAACTCTCTAACATTTCCAGTAGTTAAGACTTGTAGAAGTTGTAATTAAAACAAAGATAACACTGGTCTAATTTTTTTTAAGAAGTTGTCTGCTCAGAGATGTGCTATTTATTCTAAATTCAAATATGACAAATAAAACAACTGATTGGCTACTGTTTCCAAGATATTTAAGTTTTCTACATTTTATGTCTATGTATATTGTGTAGATCAGGGGTGCCCAATCCTGTTCCTGGAGATCTACATATCTGCATAATTTAGCTCCAACCCTGATAAAACAAACCTGAATCAGATAATTAAGATATTCAGGATCAGTAGATAATTACAGACATGTGTGTTGAGAAAAGATGGAGCTGAACTTTGCAGGAAGGTACATCTCCAAGAACAGGAATGGGCACCCCTGGTGTAGACCTGTTTATACAACACTTTATAAATCAGCAAAATTGTTATATAAATATAATAAATGGAATAGATAAATAATGAACATTTGCACAAGGAATCAACTCACCATTCAAAACAGCGCAGTCTCATCCCAAGAAGTCATATACTGACGTCTTGGGACGTCTTTTGACCATACGTCAATATCCGCCTTTTTAGGGTACCCTTAAACGTCGGTTAGCTGACGTTATCGGATCCTAACTCTACCCCAGACCTAAACCTACCCCTAAACCTACCCCGTCACCTATTGACATTAAAGGTAAAGCGTCAGTTGTATGACGTCCCAGCGCAGTCTCATCCCAAGAAGTCATATACTGACGTCTTGGGACGTCTTTTGACCATACGTCAATATCCGCCTTTTTAGGGTACCCTTAAACGTCGGTTAGATGACGTTAACGGATCCTAACTCTACCCCAGACCTAAACCTACCCCTAAACCTACCCCGTCACCTACTGACGTTAAAGGTAAAGCGTCAGTTGTATGACGTCCCAGGATCGTCATTTACCGACGTTTAAGGGTACCCTAAAAAGGCGGATATTGACGTATGGTCAAAAGACGTCCCAAGACGTCAATATATGACTTCTTGGGATGAGACTGTGTTAGACGTCCCAGGATCGTCATTTACCGACGTTTAGGGGTACCCTAAAAAGGCGGATATTGACGTATGGTCAAAAGACGTCCCAAGACGTCAATATATGACTTCTTGGGATGAGACTGTGTTATTCAAAACTGTTTAATCCCTTGAAATGCACCAAACAGGAAAATGACATAATTGAGCGACATGGTCATTAATGGTCATTAAAGTCATCATGAAGTTACGCGTTTGTTTTGAATAAGCAAACTCTAGCGGCGAAAATTACATATATTGCCTTTACATCTTTTTATCATTAAAAAAATTATAATAATAAAGATACCTGCAACACCCAGAAATACAAGGGGGCCAAAGCCACAAGTCTTAAGATGTTATGTTTTAAGTTTAAGGATGATATAACATTAAAAAAAATGTATCTGACTAGTGCCTTTTATAAAATATTATTGGAAGCTCCAAAGTGGTAACAAAATGATCTGAGGGCTTGAGAAAGTTGTTACAGTTGCTTATACCTGCGCCACATATAATAAACCATTTTTTTATTTTTTTTATTTAATTACACTCTAAAAAAAGCTGGGTTGTTTTAACCGAACTTTGGGCCTAATATGGACAAACCCAGCCATTGGGTTAAATTTTTACATTGCATTTTTAACCCAACATTTGGGTTTGTTCATATTTGACCCAGAATTGGGTTAAAACAACCCAGAATTGTTTAGAGTGTACTAACAATTTCATGATGTTAAACGTTGTTTGTTTTTGTTTTTTTTTTTTAAACTGTGCACACGATTTGTATTGCTTTTATTACTAAATTCTCACAAAACCTAGCTATATACAAAAGAAAATTAACTTTTACAGTCTTCAAAAACAGTTTTTGACTTGGAAAGTACATTGATTTTCAGTTGTTCACGGAACAATCAGTTGTGTCCATACATAAAAATAGATGCTACATCGCTAGGCTACATAAACAATCTTTCTATTGATGGTCAATTCAGACACCAATTGCCCTCCAAAAGCAATCGTTTGGAGGCAATAAATAAACTATTATCAAAACAATGGCCAATCATTCAGGCAAAAGACAACATTTAGTCTCCAAAAACAATCGACTGTCTCAACTTACATTGACATTCCCTTTGTGTCCGCCAATATAGAAGAGCATATGATTCTGTCGCAGACTTCACTGAGTCATTCTCCTCCTTGCTTCTTCTCTAATACGTCCTTGTGAGGGAAATAAAACGCTTTTTGGGTGATGCAGGTTTTTTATATATATAAATGAAGAGAAAAACAGCATGGTGTGGGATGCGGAACAATATCCCCGATAGCACACATACATCTCAAAGATGTCTATTTGATGTCTGCATTCACATCTTAGGGTGTTTGCTCATCTGCAATACGTCTCTAAGATATTTCCTGTCAGACATCATAGCCATTTAGAACATATCTTTAAGATGCTTATGATTTAGAATGTATGTAATACTGCTTTTTATAAACGTTTATCAGATTTTTTTACAAAGCAGATGTTTTCCATATCTCCAGATCTTAGCAGCAGACATCTTACAGGCCTGTGATAACAGTGGCGTGACTAGTGGCAGGTGCACCTTTCAGATGAGATCTGGCTTCTGAATGGTCTAGACTGCTGTACATACTCATAAAAATGCTTCTATGTGACACTTTCAGAAGATAAACAGCACACACATTTTTGTGTAAGGGCCACCCATTGGCCAAATGACGGAATCCAACAGTGTAGCTCTGTGCTTAATCTGACTTTCAATTTTTCAATTTCAAATGATAATCAAAGTTATATTGTGTTTCTTATTAGAAAATAATCATAAATATTGATTTTGATTTTAATTTAGATCTTTGATTATTCTGGGTCTCCCATACTTTAAATTATTTGTTCATTAAAGGACCCGGTATCGCTTTGAGACGTCACGTCACGAATGTGTGCTCACGATCACAAACTAGCCAGTTCTGAAATAGTCAGAGGATGCAGTGCTATCTATTTTACCCTTACGATGCCGGTCAATGCTGACTCATAACAAAAGGTGTAATTTTTTTAATAGTCACAAAATGCAACATGCTAAGTCAGTGATAGACAGAAATCTCCTTAATGATGTGCTCCATGCTCCATTCATTAGTGCCTTCAGTGTGATCTATCCTGGAAGAGATTTGCAGACATCAATCCATACTAAAAAAAATATTTCAGAATAATGCAGAATAAATCAAATATAACATTTTATTTGTCAGGTAAAAATGTATCATTCAAATTCCACAAGTAAATGAATAAAAGCCAATTCAGAAATAATAAAAACATAACACCAATTGCTCAAAGATGATCCTAAGAGTTATAAATGCATTCCTGACAGAGACACAGGCACATGCACTGAGAAAGCACTGCATGGGGGTTTTCTAGTTGCAGGTTCGCAAAGACTGCTCTGCCACTTACCCTTATATACCCAGACCAGAACAGAAGGTTTGTACAAATATTTTTTAGAGTTGTTTTGGGTCTATTCATGTACCCCAGGGGGTAGCACCTGGTTTCGGGGGAGAGGAGAGAATTATCAGATATCTTGAAGAGACACCACCCAAAGAGAAGAAAAAGATTCACCTACAGTAAGTATTCAATCTTTCTCAGAATCCCAATGACTGCAATGAAATTAAGACCATTTTACCAATCACACTGAGACATTTAAAATGATAACAAACATGAAAATGAAAAACAATAGATTCCCAAGATACATCATTTGTGATATATAGACATTCCCAGTGAACTTTCAGTGACTTGAATCAGGGGAAAGACAGGGAGGTGGGAGAGGGGGATGCTATGGGAGAGAAAAGTTTGGACAAGACAATGTCCTGTGCTCTTTCTTTGTCAAGAGCAAGTCTTACAGTTGGAATAGTCTTGGCATTGGCTAAAAGTTTTGGCCAATGTAGCCACACCTCTCCACTGCACTCTCTCTTCTGAAAATGGAGAAATTTACACACACACACCACACACACACACACACACACACACACACACACACACACACACACACACACACACACGCACACACACACACACGCAGAGACACACACGCACACACATTCTTTTTCCAGAGTAATTTATACACTATTGAACGATTTCTTAAAAGTGTGGCCAGGTAACATTACTCAACTCTGACTTATATAAATGTGTTATGTTATTCCTTTAAACAAACACAAATGCACATTTGGAACAAGGCCGGGTAGTCTTAAGCAAATGAAAATGAAATATATTCTGGCAATTTGGCATGAAAATGTATCACACCTTCTGTAAACAGAATTATTGGAATCATATTAATCTGATACAAAATTATTCCATTTGTAACTTTAAAAGCATACAAATTACAATGTCAGATTTTAACGGTCATACAGATTCTGCTTGATTTACTGCTTTATTTGCTATTACATATTTGTGTAAATTCCCATTAAACTGATTCAGCACTCTGAGTGTGAATTCTACCCTGCTAAATGTTGTCATCCATCATTCAAGGACATTTACTGGTGCATCACCAGAGGTCCTCCTTCATGTGTCTCATTTTCAATCATTCAGAGACTTTGAATTGTTTGTGATGCCAATTACTGTCCTCTCACAGCATGTCCCTATAAGTGGCCTTTCTTTATCTTTGTTGGTGCAAAAGTGACTGATATGTTCAAGTCAAATAGTTGTTAGGAATTTCAGTTCCTTCTGCGTTCACCTTCTGTCAGGCATTTTTCCTCATATCACGTCATGCACCAAGATGGTGGAGTGTTATACTGTTGTTCACCTGTAAGTAACAGCTGCTCAACAAAGTTATTTTCCGCTCGTTTCAAGTTATTTCCAGAAACGCAAGGGCTTTCGATTTGCTCACTGGTCGTTCGCGACAAGCTTTTGAGAGCTGCTCTTTGGAAGTTTCTCTCTTTTTCTTGCTCACTCTCATCTAGGTCCTTCATTCGCTCAGCACTCAAAGAAATATGAATATTTGATGCCGTTACATTTGCAGCAGTGTGAGCAGAGTCTGGGCTTGTTAAATTTTTGCTATGAGAATGTCTCTCTGTGTGGATAAGTCAGAGATGAGTTGAATACTCTCTCCGTTTTCTGCTCGCTCTCTTCCTCACAGCTTTTTGATGGAATCTCCGCTCGAGCATAAAGCGGCGGACGACGACTGCCGCTCCCCGCACGACCAGCCACCCATTTCACCATCCTCTGAATACCAGAAGCTGGCGGATTTGCAGTGAATGGGCAGAAAAATGAAAAGTAGAAAGATGGAGGATGTCAGATTTAACTTTTCATGTCTGTTTCAAAAGCGCCACCTCATATGAAAGCACATCTATTATTGGTTAGGGAGAACTTCTCGGAATTTACACAAGTCTCGTAAAGATTTAAATCAAGGGCTTGTGAAGAGCTCATATTAATTTAAAATTAAGAAATGAGCTCTGATAAAGGAAACACGATTAGGTTCTTGTCCATGCAAGGATGCTTAATTATTCTAGACGCCGTCTGTGGAGAATTAAAAAGTAAAGAATTTCAGCCCATTCTCACCCCAAGGCGTCATCTAACTGACGCCTTGGGAATCAGTTTGACCATGCTTCAATATTCGACGCTAAAGGTACCCTTTAGCGTCAGTTAGTTGACGCGATCCCAGGGCGTCATCTAACTGACGCGTTACCCTTAGCGTCAGTTAGATGACGCCCTTCTACCCAGACCTAAACCTACCCGCGTCATCTAACTGACGCGTTACCCTTAGCGTCAGTTAGATGACGCCCTGGGATCGCGTCAACTAACTGACGCTAAAGGGTACCTTTAGCGTCGAATATTGAAGCATGGTCAAAATTGTCAGTTAGATGACGCCTTGGGGTGAGAATGCGTTGAGAATTTATAAAAGGTAGAGTTTTTTAAAACTTTAGCCATTAGCCATTGGTGTAATATAAAGCGGAGACAAATCTATAGGCTAATGCATTGAAATGTAGGGTTGTCAATCAAAAGTAAAAATAATAATAATAATAATAATAATATGCAATTGCATGTTGTTGATAGTCCTAATTATAAGAAATTCATTTTTTTTTAACTCGAACCCTAACATTGAACCCAGTTTATACGGTAGCTTTGGAAAGAGTTCTTTGGTAAATTGTTAAGTTGTTTGGAGATTTCTTAGACTCTTGTAATCAAGCATTCATATCCTAACTCTTATTTTTTCTCAGTTCTTGTCACTCAAGGAGTCCTCACATTCAGAACCAGAACACAGAACAGTCCGTGTTTGTTTTAATAATTCAATAATACAATCATTCAGCCTGAGTGTTTGCTGATCTCCATTCTGTTTCAAGAATATTCCTACCTGAGGCTCGCAATACCACAGGGCGGACAAATGCTCATAGCCCAGCTGTAACAGGAAACTAACAATGGATGTCTGTCCACAGCAATCAGTAAAACACACACACACACACACACACACACACAGATACACAAAGACACATAATCATGCCTTGGGGCCCCGATCCATATTGATATGAAACCTGAGTAGAGTTTTGCGATTATCATAATGTGTAATCTTACACTGTGGTGATTTGAGTTTAAAATCTATACATGTCAACATATTGCATTTATAATATTTGTCTCTTGTGCATTTTGAAAAAAAAATCTATTTGTATGAGTTGCAAGCTGAAGAATTGCCAAGACTTTCTTCTCACAAAAAAAAACATCCATTAATACAGTGTCCAGTTCCTGTCTGACTACTCTGTTGAAATGATATTGAATAAATGGATCCAAATAGAATCAATCATGACGTTTCTACACAATTACAAACTCTCCAAAAGAATAAATCTTCCTCTTGAAATCTCTTTATTGTTCTCCAGACAAATACTGTAGATGTATTTTTTGATGTTCAGTGTCCAGAAAGGCCTCAATTCATTAGTCCTCATTGCAAGTAGCCTAACGTGCCCACCCAGCATGCTGCTATCAGAGGCACGGCAGTGCTGCTAATAAGATCGTTTGCATATGAGACCGGAGGAGCTTTGGAGAAGAGGGTCACGCTAATGAAGTCCGATCTCATTAAAAGATACAGAGCAAATGTTTGTGTGTGGGTGTTTCACTGTGCATTCCACATGAAAAACAAGAGACAGGAGAGAGGTCTGTAGCATCTGTTAACCTGAGAGAAAGACTAGAATAGATTAAACAGCAAAGACACTGGTTGCGTCTGAATTCTGATACAATTCTTGAAGCACATTCTGCAGGTATACTGTATTGTACATAGCCTACTATTGTGGATGCTGTATTATGAATACTAAGTATTTGACATCAGTCATTTGACATTCTGTTCTGGATTTTGCATAGAGAAGTATGCATATTATGCATATAACCGCAAGCACTTCTAACAGTATCTTACTAACAGTAGTTTTGTGTACATATAAGTGTATAAATATTATTCTATTCTATTATATTATATTATTGTCATGATTCACGTGTCACTACAGTTCCCATCATCCTCCCTAAATGGCTCCCACCTGCACTCACTCTTTCATCACCCGCACCTGTCGTTAATTATATTAGCAGCTCTGCATAAAAGCCTCCACCACACACAAGAACTTTGTCTGGTCTGCAACTTCCCAAACTATCTGATCACCTGAGTACTTACCTCTACGATTGTCTCCTTGTCGCTGTGTTATCCGGATTCCCTCCCAATCTCATGTGTGTCCTTCTTCAAAGGAACAAACCTGGAAGAGAAAGTGCAATCCCCTTTATTCATTCAATACAGCGACATTCAATTCCAAGAGTGTGAGTGGTGCAACATACCTGTAATCGGACTGTCCTCCTTCAGCTCAGTAGTTGTTTGCACTTATTTACCATTTGCACTTTGATCTGCCAATAAAGTATCCTCTTTGAGCCTGTGTATCCTGGCTATTATATTATATCAAAGTAAACATGCTGTTCAGCCAAAATGCATACAGTAAAATATTTTTACTCTAATGATCCATCTTTACATTACACTACAAAATTATTCCTAAGTTTCCTCTTTTTGTATAGATAGTAATGAAACTGATAGTTACAACCTGTGTAGGTGTTCAGCTACGTTTACTGTAATTATTTTTGGTAGTATTAGATTTTTTATATTCAGACTAGCCTGTATTTCAAAATGGTAGTACTGTGGAAATGTATCAAATTGCTGTCTTATTCAGCGTGTTTGTATAATGTTTTTGTTTTGAGCTTAAGTTTAACATTACAATAGCGTGGAACTACATAGTTTTGTTGGTGTTTGTGTCAGAGTAAAAAAAACAATTTGGGTGATTTAAAATAAGTCGTCATTGAATGCATTTAGCACTAAAGCCATGATAAATGATCCACATTTTATCCCACAGACTGCTGTTGTGATCACTGTGTGAAGAGTAACTGAGTATTGATAAATGTGTCCTACCGATTGTTTTTTGTTTTTTATTAAAAGAAATTCAATATCTGAAATGTGTTAACCTGTTCTGATATGGATAGGAAATGCAACCCTCAAATGGAAAAAAAAAACCTGAATCAAACTCTATCACACATACACAGATGCTATTATTTGAATTGGATATCAGGTGTGTTGTTCTTGGGTTCTGACTGAAACCCTCCTCTATTATTCAGATGCATTCTGCATTCAATTTTCCGCTTGATAAAATCAACCACAGTGATGCTAAATACATTTATTTATTTTACACTTCCCTCTTCTTGTGTAGTTCAAATGCAACCAATGAATATGGGTCCTCATACCTGGCTCTCTTAAAGAAGATGAAAAATTCAGTCAAAGGATAAATTTGAGCTTTTCCATTTCAAATCTGCCTTTGGAAATATGCTTCCTGTGACCAGAATACCAACAGATGCTGGAAGGGGAACTTTTGCATTTTGGCTTAATTAAGGAGGAAAAGTGAAGAGAGGCTTGGAGAGTAAGTGTGAGAAAGAGAGAAATTATGACATCTTCAGACCTAATACACGAGATACAAAAGGGAAACCTCCTTAAAAAGGCATAATGTAGAGATAAAATAAATATGAATTCATTACAAGGATATTTAAAAATTTGTCATACTCTAAATTCTAATGGATAGCCAAAGCCGTAAAATCATACACACAGACCTGTAACTATGTATAATTTGAATTCAATAGTATGATGCTTATGTTGTTTGGTAATTGCAAACAGCCTGCAGATTTGTTTTAAATTATTATTATTTTGAAAAACATTTAGGGGTTGGCAATCCATTACATGTTGTGCCAAAGTACCCATTGGTAAAATAACTCTATTACACAGCCTTCCTGGCTTATAGCTTTAATTAACCTTAATTGCTTGTTCATTGTCTATAATTTAGATCACCCAAGTGATGACTGGAATGTTCTGAATGATAACTAAATATAACTTCATTTTTTTTTTGCAGGCATGTGTAACTGAATTCTTTCAGAAGGCCACAAATAGAAAGCCAAAGCTTTGAATGTGTAATGTAATATTTGTCAGAGTCAGTGTATGCATGAACTTGGAGCATGCACAGACACATGTGATATGCATGCTGGCATATAGCCATTGACCTTTGACCTTTGTCTTATGGTCCCCTATAAAATAAGTGCCACTGTACCATGTGTCTTGGATACTTCCATCGTCAGTTATAGCGGCTGTCACCACTTAACAACGTCCCCCCTCTTCTCTCTCTCACACACTCACACCTTTCTATCCTTCACATGTCAACACTGTGACACAGGATCCTAATTGGATGCTGAAGTAGTGTGTGCTTACAGTGACACCAGATATCAGAGTCCAAACCGACAGCGGCACTAAAAAGTATTTGTAAAAGTATTCAACACACACTTAAGCCTTACTTTAAAATGTCATTGCACCGTTTATTTCAAGTACAGTACATTTACTAATACATTTCAAAAGTTGATTGTTAATATTGTTATTTGGACCTAATCTGACACAAACTAACAATGAACAGTCATATTTTTAACTAATGTTAACGAAGATTAACAAATGAATTGCTCATTGTTGGTTTATGCTAGTGAAGGCAATGTTTTATAAATGGTACCTTATTGTATCATGTTCAGATCAAATTCAGGAACTGAATGGGAATTTAAAAAGACATTCTCAATTCAATTCTAATTAGTGCATAACATTGACTTACACTGTTTAAAATGAAGATAAAAAGTATTAGGTGTTCATACTTTTTGAGCCACTGTTCTTCAGAATGTAAGTATATCATCTAATAATCAACCCAGTTCAACCAAAAGGTCAGTGTGTCAGGGAACTGAAGTCATCTCAGCAGACCAGCCCCTGCACAAATAACCTCTCATATCTCAGTGTCACCTTCAGAGTGCTCATGTCCATATGGACCTGCGAGAGGAAACTACATCACAGCCCTTCAAAGAAGGAGATGCTTGGCTCTTTAATTCAATAATTTATTGCCATGTCAACAAGTTGATAGGAATTTGTCTTGGTACAACTCTCAGACATAAAAGACCTAAAGACAAACATCAAAAATACACCAACAATGTTCATCAACAGTCCCAACAACAATAAGACATTAGACCAGAACCTGCATTCGTTCTAAGGATAATACCCCACGGCCCAGAAAGTGCACAGTGCCTGCTATTAATAAGGTGCTGCTAGCAGTCAGTGCAAATTCAGATGTCTAATAGCCAAAGGGAAGGTGCTGTCTCTGAAGCGTGATGTGGAAGTCTTAATGCTCCTATATCTTCTTCCTGATGGAAGGAGATTAAAGAGATGGTGAGCAGGGTGAGAGTGGTCCGCTATGATGTTTTTAGCCTTTCTAATTATTCTAGTGGAGAAGAGTGAAGAAAGTGAGGGAAGGCTACAGCCTATGATTTTTGAAGCCCTGCGTACCACTCTCTCCATCCTAGTCCTGTCCTGAGCGGTTGTATGACCGAACCAGACAAGCATGGAGAAAGTAAGGACGCTCTCGATAGTAGACCTATAAAAGTGGGTCATGGCAACTCGGCTGACACCAAACTTTCTGAGCTGCCGCAAGAAGTGGAGTCGCTGATGTGCTTTACTGATCTTAATATTAGTGTTGAGCTCCCATGATAGGGATTCCTGGATTGTAGTCCCAAGAAACTGGAAGGAAGTGACCCTCTCCACCTCCACCCCATTTATGCATAGCGTACGGAGGGACTAGAGGTCTTTCTAAAATCCACTACCAGTTCCTTGGTTTTTAAGATGTTAAGTGACAAGTTAAAACTTTCGCACCATTTCACCAGCCCCTCCACCTCTCTGCGGTAGTCAGACTCATCTCCATTAGTAATAAGACCAACTACAGAAGTGTCATCGGCAAACTTAAATAACAAAACTGAACTACTGTGTGACTGACAAAATTGTGTGTATAAAGAATACAGAAGTGGAGATAGGACGCAGCCCTGTGGAGCACCAATGTTCAGGAATTTTGACTGCGAGACGTAATCACCCATTTTAACCACCTGCTTCCTATCACATAAAAAGTTAAAAATCCACTTGCAAAGTGATGTTCTAACACCTAGCTCCTGTAAAGTGTTAATCAACTTCACAGGAACAATTGTGTTGAACGCAGAACTAAAATCCACAAAGAGGACACGTGCATATGTAGATTTAAACTCCAGATGTTGAAGAATAGAGTGCAAACATAGTGAAACTGCATCATCAACACTCCTATTTGCTCTATAAGCAAATTGGTGGGGGTCAAGTGAAATACTGGACAGATGTTTACATATCAGACGCTCAAACACTTTCATAATGACAGAAGTTAAAGCCACAGGCCTATAATCATTAAGACACGAGATACTATCCTTCTTTGGAACTGGGATGATCACAGCAGATTTGAAACAAGCAGGCACAATACCAATTTGAAGAGACCAGTTAAAGATAAAAGTGAGGACAGATGTTAATTGATCAGCACAGTGTCTTAAAGTAGCAGTCATTACACCGTCAGGCCCAGCCGCCTTCCTGATGTTCTGCTGACGGAGCAAGATTCTAACATCATGCTCAGAGATAGTGGGTGGAGAGTCCTCCTGCTCTCTATAGCAGGGTGGAGGCAAGAGGCCTCCACTGTCAAAACGACAGTAGAAGTCATTAAGCCTCCCAGGAAGAGAGGGGTCACTGACAGGAACATGGTGTTTGATCTTATAGTCAGTGATGTCCTGCAGCCCACGCCAAACACCTTTGATGTCATTTGCATGTAATTTATTTTCAAGCTTAGCTTTATAGGAAGCCTTGGATATCAACACAGCTCGCTGGAATTCATATTTCAGTAATTTGTATTGACCCATATCACCACTCTTAAAAGCAGCCTGTTTTGCCTTACATAGCACTCTCACTTCATTATTAAACCAGGGCTTACTGTTATTAAAGACATAAACAGCTCTAGTAGGAATACAAACACCTTCACAGAATTGAATATAGGATGTGACGGTATCAGTAAAGATGTTAATATCCTGACCATCAGACCAAAAGTTGCTCCATACCGTGGAGTCTAAACAGTCCTGTAATGTGTCTATAGCTTGTGGGGACCATATCCTAAAAAGTTTGATAGTTGGTTTTGCCACTTTAAGTCTCTGGCGATATTTCGGAATGAGAAAGATAGTGTTGTGGTCGGACTCACCCAAAGGGGCCCTGGCCACAGCATGATATGCCTCAGGAATAGGAGAGTAGCATTTTAGAGTGAAACCTCCATTTTGTTTGCTTTAAAAGATGAGAGTACATTTGGACTCATCAAACGACAATACTGGGTCCTATCTCACACACACACACATACTCTCTTGCACTTTCTGGAAATTCCTCTTATCAGTTGCTCGGCCCATCAAAGTGAGTGGACTCCTGTGAGTGGACTCTGTGTTGACAGTTCTTATTAGTTGGGCAGCAAATGCAGGGCTGACAAATGTTTTTGAGTTTCTCTGCTATCGCTCTCCGGACAGCTGCCAGGGACGAGTGGATGCTGGAAAAGAGAGAATCTGATTGCTCCATTTTCAGTGCACTTGGCTTTCCAGAGTTTTCACTGACTGTTGGTTTTGACTGACTGCTGGTTTTGCACCACTTACTATTCATTCATTCTGTTTTCATCTGATTAGCCGCTTTACAAATTAACAGGCTGGCAAGTTTCCCACTATTGTCTCTTATCAGAACTGAATACTTACTGAATAGTTTTGTATGTTTGTATGAGACTTGTAATACAGCAGACACAATGTATGCTTGAATGCCCAGCTGTTAGACATGAATCTTCTAAGTGTGATGTGCAGGTTATTGTAGTCCCTTTCTTCTAATGAACAGGTGTTGTGTGCTAGCCTGACTACGTCAGACTTCGTACTTCCGCTCAATTTCACTTCTGTACTTAGTCTGAGACATCGACATGTCTCTCAGTTTTCCTCCGGCCTGAAAACAGCCGGCCACTCAACGAACAGAGGGCGGGCTGAGAGCTGTGACGTAGACGCTAAGCGGCGAGTTTGAGATTGGGGAAATTGAAAACGACCGCGGATATGGAGACAAGGGATGCAATTCGCTCTGTTGTGGAGAATATTCCTGGCATTTCCAAACTGATGGATGAACAAGAAGAGTGTTTGGTAAACATTTTGAATGCAGGTTATGTCGTGGCCCTACTCCCGACAGGTTTTGGTAAAAGTTTAATTTATCAAATATTGCCGATCGTCAGCGAGAAACTGGGGAGCTGCCTTGCAGCAAGGCAATAGTTGCGAATGTGTCCCCTCTAACCCTATCCTTGGAGTTTTAGAGGGTGTATCTAGGTCTCTTTTATCTGTCGAGCTCGAACTGGCACCCTTTTGACAGGTCAGTGTCTCCTTTTTTTTCCAGTTCTTAAATATTGCCATGTCATGCTGTAATCTTGCAATTAAGTTGCAGCATTTCCGACAGACTCGAAATAAACAAAGAGCTGTGTTTAACAGAACTAATCGTAACTTTGACAGTTGGCTGCAAATATTTTCCTGTTTCTCTTGACTGTCAAATAGTAGTTTAGATACCCCGATTGTGCCGTGGATGCGTAGATTTACATCACATAATCTACAAAAGTCGTTGACAGCCATGTTCACTCCGGTATTTCACACGATGGTTTGGTTTTCGCATTATAATGTGTTTACAGTGGAAGTTCGATGCGGCTGAGCTGGCGCATAACACACGTCATAACCAAACGTTATGTGATTGGCTTACGGGTAAACCCAATAATATATAAAATCAATAATATTTCACAATCTTACAGTCTATTGTATTTTTGATCAAGTAAATTTACCCTCGGGGAGCAGCATAAGAGGCTTGTTACAAAAACGTTTTACAAATATTACCAAACTCTCCCTAACTGAATGGTAGAGTATGAAACAGATTATAATATGCACATTTTCAAGGAGGACATTTGAAGCAACAAGTTTATAATTCATTTTCATATGATTATGAAAAGTCACATATGAACTTGATACTTAGAGCTATTCAAACGGTATTGTGATCATTTCAAACAGACTATGAGGGTTAAGAACAAGATATACAAGGTTATGTGTGTGTGTAAGGGAGAGAGAAAAGTCTGAGCGAGAGAAAACACTGACCTTGTGATGTGGTGGTAATAAATTACAGGTCTCCACTCTTTAATTTTCCATTCACACAAAACTGTTGTGCACAGAAAACAAAACAGCAGGGTCAGGTGCATTCAAGAACCCATCAGAGCTCATTTAGCCAATGAGAGGTGGATAAAGACAGCATGACAGGCAGCAAAGATGAGATAAACAGATAAGGACAAAAACAACACTTCCTGTCAGTATGTCTGTTTTTCGGGGCTTGTGCAGTTATTTTCAGATATGTCAGTTATTGCAGCTTTTTCTAAAATGACATGTTTCCTGGGTTTCTTTTCTTGCGTCTCTCCGTCTCTGTCTATCTGTCCATTAAGCTGTTCATTACAGCATGTCCTTCTACCTCTCCAACTCCCTGTCCATCACTCATTCAGATTCAGAATGACACAGACGGATTAAGAATGTGAGCTAATGGAAAGAGTGCAGCGAACATACGCTCTGCTGGGAAGAGAAGGAAATTAAAGTGAGCCTGAATTGCCTGAGCCTGATTACTCGACTCCAAGACTCTTAAAGGGGCACAATGGCATACCACAGCCATACTTACAGTAGTCAGGGTAGACAAAGTATTTAATCTTGACACAAATTAAAATGAGACTTTGAAGGATAGAAGTGCATTGAGCTCAATAGGATGTACTGTCTTTAGGTCTAACTTTCACAACACATGATTTACATCATCAACTTTAAGATTAACAGATGAATTTGCACAAGAATTGTGTTGGACACTCAGCTCTTGATGTCAACCACAAGATGAATAAGAAGCGTACAATTTGAAAAGCTATTTATTTTTGCTTTCCTGAGAGTACAATTATCCTCTCAGAAAAAAAAGTACAAAGCTGTCACTGAGGCAGTACCCTAAGGTATAAAAGGGAAAAGTTACTAATATAAACATAAAAGTATTAATATATACCGTTATGGTATATTATGTACCATTTAGGGGTAAATAATGTACAAAGATGTACCTTTTTCCTTTTGTACCTTAGAGTACTGCTTTAGTGACAGCTTTGTACCTGAGAGTGTACTAATTTAGCTATAGTTTATGTAGTTGTCTAAACAGTGGATATTCAAAAGTGTCAGTAAAGACATTTATATAGTTACAAAAAAAAACTATTTTAAATAAATACTGTTCTTTTGAACTTTTAATTCATTACATAATTCTGAAATGATAGTATGATGGTTTCCACAAAAATATTAAGCAGCACAACTGTTTTCAATATTGATAATCAGAAGAAATGTTTCTTGATCAGCATATATAATGATTTCTGAAGGATCATGTGACACTGAAAACAAAATCACATTTTAAAACATAAAAAAACAACATCTATTTCAAATTGTAATAAGATTTCACAAGCTTACGGTTTTACTTTTATTAAATTAATGCAGCCTTGGTGAGCATAGGAGCAATCTTACAGGCCATTCAAAGTCATTCAAAGACACAA
This sequence comes from Chrosomus eos, assembly GCA_036326025.1. Classification (NCBI taxonomy): domain Eukaryota; kingdom Metazoa; phylum Chordata; class Actinopteri; order Cypriniformes; family Leuciscidae; genus Chrosomus; species Chrosomus eos. The sequence goes on along the minus strand of CM070826.1, from coordinate 20,650,161 downwards.
AAAATCTTATATTTTGCAAAAAATATACAGACCCCAAACTTTTGAGTGCAAATGCTAATTTCACACAATTAAATCACATTTTTCTTAATGTTTGCATAATTAGATGAAATTACAACTTAACTGGAAACTACACTTCATACATTCTGCTAATTTCTTTGTTCATTCTATTATTGGATAACAACAGACAAATAATAGACTGAAAATATCCCATAGACAGTATAAGAAGTGGACAGAGCCATCTCATTGGAACTCAGTTGAGACAGTTGAAGCCCATTTTTAGCGATTTTTGAGCACTTCCGTTCCTCACGCGCAGACTCAAACCGCCTCAAACTAAGCTTGATGACGTGAGCAACCTGTCTGACAGACGTAAATCTTCTAGTAGCTGTGCGTGAAAATTGCCAACGTTAATCTTGCAGAGACGGGGAACTTGAGCAAAGAGTTCTTTGGTGTGAGTGAGCAGGAGTATTTTGTCCCGTTGCTTTTATGAACTCATTATCTATGGGCTTCTCCCTTGATGGGACGTCCCCCGATTGCCTGCGAGCTTCTCCTCCTGTCTGTACGGTAATGTCTGTACAGCGCAACGGAGAGTCGAGTGGTTATGACGCAGTCGTTAGCCTATTTTTTACAAAAAACGGCTTCTACGGGGCCATAACGTAAGATACAAAGTAATGGAGCCTTTTATACATTGTCGTGTTTCTTTAGAAATATATAATGGACAAATGGAGTCTTTAAACGCCTCAGATGTAAAGTTATTCACCGTCAAAGTGACGCCAAAATGAATGGGAGTCAATGGGAATGCTAACGCAAGTGAAGTTCTGCTACAAGATGGCGGCACCCGGCCGACTTCAACTTCCGGTCGATGGATTACCCCCTTGAAATATCCCAACAGATATTTTACTCTGAAAAAACCTGCAGGATTTTTCGCTGAATGTTTGATTGAAGCCTGAATTTTCATATGTTTAATTTAGAAAACTCACAGAATGAAAACTGCAGTCATATGTCTTTCAAAGTCTAGCTTTTAGCTCACTTAGATCTAGACTTTTGTCAGAACATAACATGATTACAGAGTTTAGCAAGTAATTGTTTTTGTTGGATACCTCAAGTACAATGTTACCTCAGAGATGCATATTTCAGAGAGGTCATGAGTTTTCATTGGAAGGACTTCAAAACATATAATTACTTCATTGAAGCATGTTTTGGGAAGAACTCATTTTGGACATTTTGTCAGTGTTTGTAGAGGATGAATTCATCCACATGTACTTTTGTTCAACTGCTGATTTCTTGTTTCACAAAGAAAATTTAATTTTGAGTTTAAAATCTACTATTTAAGTAATAGCATTTGTATGCAACTGGAATCATTTAAATTCTAGGGTTTAAAAGAAGCCTATAAAACAAGACTACATTTGAACACTAAAATATCAAGTTTACTGTAACAGTTTTACAGTCTCTACTGTGCATGAAAGAGATGGGAGATTTATCTCTTTCTCTTTCTGAAAGTCTGCTCTGTGGCATGATCTTCTGATCTCACCGAAACACTGTTTTGTTCATAACATACTAAAAGAAAAATAATGAAATAAAACAAAAGTAAAAAATGAGTTTATAAGTTTAAAAATTGAGAAAATTGAGAGCTATAGTGGCTGACCTGTAGCCTGGTTAAAACCAGACCATTCTCAGTAGTAACTGAGTTATGGTCTGGCAAAGCTTCATAGACAAATCGTTTCCAAAGGGGCATCACCAACGGACGTCGTTCAAATGCCTCTGGGCCCAATTGGATAGACCTAAAACCAATCAGAGCGATGAAGGAGAGGACGTATGAAGAGCGACGGAGAAACCTCCGAAGATTGTTCTTTGCTCGGGTTTTAACAAAAAGGAAACGTTCAAATCGCTTAACCCTTTGATGCGCAAGCTATGGAAACCCCTTCTAATGCATAACATGGGTCTAAAAAGACCCATATTCATTTCCTATGTTATTTCATGCATGGCTGAGTGTTTCTTTGCTGAATCTTTAAAATATATCTATTTTATCATTTGTTATTCCAGGTATTCATTAAATATCTTGTTTTTGATTTCCACAAATCATTATGTTTATGTTTTCTTTCTTACTTTATAAACAAACACAGTTTTTGTATTTCTACATTTTTTTTTACATACATGGGTCTAAAAAGACCCGTATTCATTTTGTATGTTATTTTATGCATGGCTGAGTGTTTCTTTGCTGAATCTTTAAAATATATCTATTTTATCATTTGTTATTCCAGGTATTCATTAAATATCTTGTTTTTTTTTTTCTTTGAGATCAATTTATTTAAGCATTTAATATTCCATGATCTATAAATTCCATGATTTATACATATTAAAAATTTCTTGTTTTCAATTTAAAAAAAAAAAATCATTTTATTTATTTCTAGGTTGTGTGTTACTATATCAAATTTACTTATCAAGCATGATAAAACAAAATAACAAAGACAACATTTTGTCAAATTAATAATTTTAGCAGTCATTTAGACAAACACTTGAAATGTTTATTTGCCACTTTGTCTCACATAGCATTCACATATCACAGATAACTGATAACACTGAAATTGTAACTGTATTGAATTGAATTGTGGTGAATGTGATCAAATAAAAGAAAATACAAAAATCCAAATAAAATCACATGGTACAGCGGCATCTGTACCAGTCTGTTAGGCCTTCTACATGTTAGTAAGCTTTAAAATACAATCTTTTTTTTTAGCTAACATTAGCTAGCTAGAATATGTCACCAGCTAGCTTTAGCTAATAGTGTTGGACATGTTTCTCCTTCTCACAAGTAATTTCTCTCTAGGATTACAAGGTCAAGGTAACCATAGCCTAATATTCAAATATTATGTCCATCTTTTACAAAATATAAAATATTTTCTGTGGTTAAAATAAAATAAGACTTGCATCAAATATACAAAAGCAGCCGTGTTGAGTTGTGAAATGTGTGGCAGGTGAATAGTATTCTGCAGTAAATGTTCCTACTTGCAACAATGTGCAAATATCAAAGGTTTCTATATGGGTCATTTTTGACCCATGTATGTAAAATTGATGTAGAAATAAAAAAATAAAAACGGTGTTTTTTATAAAGAAAGAAAGGAAACATTAACATAATGATTTGTGGAAAAACAAAATATTTAATGAAAACCTGGAATGAAAAAAAAAAAAAACGGTTTCACTTTATTTTGATGGTCACTTTAACACATTCTTTTGACTATAAGTAACGGTGCACCTACATGTCTCCTAACTCTCAGTAGAGTATTAATAGACTGGTAGGGTTAGGGTTAGAATAAGTTGACATTTAGTTGCATAGATACTTATAGTCATGTAATGAGAGTTAGTTGACATGTAGTTGCAAAGTTCCCCACTAACACAGAACGTTTAGGGAACGTTAGGGAACGTTAGTTTATGGTTCTCTAAAGGTTAGTTCGAACCAAACCAAAAACTAACGTTTAGGGAACGTTCCCTCAGGGTTATAACGTTCCCTAAACGTTAAGGGAACCAACCAACTAAAACGTTCTCCTGTGGTTGCACCATACCTTCACACAACGTTCCCGTTTGGTTGTTTTTGGTTGTTCTGAGTGCGGGTTTGAAATGTTTATTTCAGCTCGATTTAATGACGTAGCATATAAAAGGTTTGCAGTCACTTGATTTAGATTCACTCAAAAATGGTTCGTCTTATGAAATATAAGTAAGATAAACAGCATAGTAAGAGAATATATTTATTTTTATGCTGATAATAAATTTAGCTAAAAACAATACTTATTTGCTTGATTTTGATTTTTTAACTGTATTAGTTAAAAATACTTAAAACAAGAATCTATCAATAGAACTATTTTTACAACTAAGAAAATTCACTTCTTTCATTCCACATTTCACTTCTAACAAGCGCTCAGTTCGGTCGGTGTACAAATCCAACCGTTACACCCCCACACCAGTAGGGGGAAAGGCCTCTGCTTTCAGGTGACCGACCGGTTGTACTGGCTTCCGTGTTGTGCTAGATTTACATACACCAAAGTCCTTCTGGTCTGGATCGATACACAGAACATGCCTGGGAACCCGTCTTCTTTCAGGTAAATGGACACTCGAGATTAATTGGTGTGTTTGAGCACAGGTATATTAGCCCTAGACACGTTTTAGTTAGTGCTAACGTTAGCTCCCAACTTAACTGACCAGTTCATGTTGCCTAGTAGCCTACAAGCCATCTTGTGTAGGCTAGTTACATTTTTCCCCGTCTCTTTATAGAAATACACACGTAGCACTCACACTGTTTGTGAGTTTCATGAAGGATTAAACAAATAATAATAGTTCGGTAAAATATTCGTATAATAGTTTTCTGCTGTCACTGTTAGAATACATTCAGAACATGTTTCATTTATTCCTGTACCGTTGGCATCCCTGTGCCGTCGAGCAAATAAGGGTGTGTGATGTTACACACTGTAACGTTAGCATTACACTTTACGTTTAAACAGTAAATAATAAGAAACTCTATCTAATGGTTAAGTGTAGGAAAGAGTGGGTAACGTTAGTTAGTAGTACCAGTGTGTCGGAGAGAGCAACACACTCCATTTTAGTTTAAAATTACCCTCTAAAATGCTGATTGGCCAGGTTGCCTGACGTCAAGGCGTGTGACGCAACAAGGACGTTCCAGATTGGCTGGGAGAAATGGATACGACTACGTAGAACCCCGTTCACTATCAGGAAGAATTGGAAAAACAACCAACGACCTACACAGCTTCACATTCTCACGAAAAAGTAAGTGAAATACGCTACAGTTTCATGATGTTGTGGTTGTAATACAAGTGTTTGGGGTTTAACCTTAAGCCTTTCCCTCGTAGGGCTTTGTTATATTCCGTCACTGCGCATGCTCATATGACTGTTTTGGGTCCTGTAGCTGTAATATGGATTTAGCTCTAGCTAATGGCTGTACTAATATATATCTGTAATGCATATATATTGGGCTTTGTATGCTGGTGCACAACGTGTATGCTTGCTTTGCCACATTGCATGTTTTGTGTCATCATGTTAACCTGCTTGCGTTCTTGTTACAAATAAGATATACTGGTTCTTTTAATTAATTAGCATTTCTATGGCTGCTGTGTCTCCCCATTAGAAAGTCTCTGGTCTACGACGCCCATGGACAAACCTATGGATGAGACCAGTGACTCCTGCAGCGAGGAACACCACCCATAAGGTTCACTCAGGTACTTCTGGGTCAAATATACAGTCAAGAAAATCTGGCTCTGTACAGGTGACCTATTGCTGCTATACTATATATAAATAAATAGTTTTCTCTGTATGGAAATACTGCTTTGTTCTGCTACTGGCTCTCAAAAAAGTACAGAAGGAATTATTTACACCATTAAAATTTTCTTTTTGTAATCTGTACAAATTGTTTAGTCTTTTATTTCAGATGAAACTGTTCCACAAGCAAGAAAGCATTCCAGGACAGAGTGTGTGTCTGGAAGCCCTGTCCGTAAGTTAACATTTCTGCATGCATTTAAGAAACCAGAGTCATATTTCCTACCATGGAACTACTGAGTACTGACATTCAACCTGGTGCATATCATGTGACTGTTCTGATGTGTTTGTCTCTTTCTGTCTTTTTACAGGCCTGCAGATGCCTCCACCACCTGCATGTAGGGTTTTTTTTTTTGCCATGCGCAAGAAACCTGCCATAAATGAACTGACCAATATTCATATCTACTTTCTTTTTAGTCAACACCACACAGAAAACCAGCCAGTCACCCAGAATTGAATGGGTCTATTGTGATGCAAGCTCAGCCTGAAGGTACAGTGGCTTTGTATTTTCCAATTAAATACAATTTCATGACAAGGAACTTGAGAATAACTTGATTCTTTTTGTTGTTGTAAACAGCAGAACTCATCACACAGAGGGAGGTGGCTCAGCCATGGAGATGGAAATGAGAGGTAAGAAGACTAACTTAAGTTGTTCACATATGCAAGTATATAATGTATAACAACTAAAACTAACACCAATCATTTTTTCCATAGCTGTGAGGACATCCATTACCCGCATGGCACAGCAGATGGATGCATTTGAGCTCCCAGTCACCTCCCTCTGCTCCAGTCGATGACATGTTTCTGTCGCCATGCTCTACAGTCACAGAGTTCGACAGGAGTCTCGGTCAACAGGAGAGGAGGGACAACATGGTAATTAAGTGGCCATAGTCCTGCCCTAAGATTAACACTATATAATTGCATAACTTCAAATATCATTATAACTGAACTGACGCTCTTACAAAATGAGATTGTACAAGCTCTCCACTTTGTTCTACATGTATAATTTGTATTTCTATATGTTTTACAGCAACTTTTCCTGACAACCCTTGGAGGTTCGACCAGAGGTACTGCCATGCGTCGCATGCTACGGCAAGTGGCAACCAATGACGTGCTGAAACAGTATAGTCTGCGGGGCAGAAAGGCAAAGAAGGCCTTCCAGGACCTGACAATCTGCAGGGTTATTACAGTTAGGTGTTATTTTATTGTTCACATCAGTATTATTCTTAGCTTGAAGGTTTTAATTTGACTTGTAACTATGTTTAATTTTGACTTCTACTCTAGCGGCCTCCCAGAAAAACTTCCCCGCGCTGCAGCAGACGCGGAGGACTTGATTGGGCAAGTGCTAAAGTTTGCCCCACACAGACGGTAAATTGAAATTCTTCTATGTGATGTTCATAATAATTAATGGAATGGGTAAACTATCAATATTTGTTATCATAAAAAACAGGGTTGTTAGTAAAGCAATTTGTCTTGCTTTTGTCAACGTGTTCATTCTTAGTATGACATATCAAACTTTTGTTTCTTTCTTTTTAGGCCAGCTGAGAAGGACTGGACCTTCAGAACCATGGAGCCCTATTTTTGTTATTATTGTATTTTTGCCACTTTGGCCATTCACCTACACATTACATACTTTATGCATCTTGCACACTACATTTGCACTATTACTTTGCACTCTTCATCCTACTCCATTTGTACTTGTATTGATATTATGTCATAGTTGTAGGGCTTTGTAATAAATATCGATTTCTCGATATTAATCGATTCTCATTTTTACGAACCGATATCGATTCTTAAATCTCAAGAATCGATTAGTCCTGTTTCATTTAAATTAATGGAACATTGTAGCACGCATCCAAAACATCGCAATAATCTTTGTCCTTTGTTACTATTGATATGAAACCGTGTGAATTTTCAAATTACGTTCATTTTCTTTTGAAATTCAAAAACACAAATACCGTTTTGGCGCTGTGGCGTGAGATCGCTCTGGCTCAGCTCAAGAGAAGCAGCAGCGCGGAGCGCTTTGATCTCTTCCAGCTTAATAATACCAATACAGCACAAAAATAAACATGAATGAGCATCTGAAAGTGTGTTAAAAGATAGAGTAAAACTTATAGAAATCCGTATCATGTCACATTGATTCGCTCAATCAGTGTTTTCAACCGTGGAAAGACGTCAGTTAAACAGCTTGTAATGAATGTCATGTATCGTCATATTTACCTCAGAAAAACCACATGTGACCATAAACTCGTTAGTCAGCTAGAAAAAATAACTCTAGAGAGGAGCATTTTGTTAAAATATAAGCACAATATTACATATGCATTATAATCTTAATGTTCTTCAATGTTTTATGCATATTTGAATAAATCTGGCAGCCACCATTTAAATGTTTATATTTCATATAATCTTATTATAAAAAATAAATAAAAGGGTAATTTAAAGTCCCTGTAAAGGTAATTTAAAAAAAAAATTCTAAACACATTATAAATGTTTATTTATTGTAACATATCCAAAATAATCAATATTGTATCGAATCAGAATCGAAATCGAATTGAATTGCAAGCTTGTGAATCGAATTGTGAAATTTGTGTCAATACCCAGCCCTACATAGTTGTATACTAAAATTGTATAAATCTGACTCTGATTCTTGTATTATTTTTTTTTAGGCCTTTTATATTTTTTGTATTTTCATTTTATATTAAAGTTTTAAATCCCATCAAGTTTGCCTGTTTGTTCATTCATTCATTCCTGCTAATATATAATAATTAATTCCTGCTCATGCACAGACAGTTTAAAGTAATAATAAAATTGGTACCATTGTTGTTAAAGTTATTTAAAGGTTAGGAGAATGTAAAAAAGAACGTTAGGGGAACGTTCCCTAAAGGTTGCCTAAAGGTTGCAATGTAACCAAAAACTAACGTTCCCTAAACGTTCAGAAAACTTTCCATGGGAACCAAAACCTAACCTAAACCATAACCTTCAGGGAACGTTCCCACAACCAAAAACTAACGTTCCCAGAACGTTCTGGGAACCATAAATTGTTAGCTGGGTTACTTATATGTAATGAGAGTTAGTTGACATGTAGTTGCAAAGTTACAATCAACAGAATATTCAAAAGGGACCATCAAAATAAAGTGTTACCAAAAAAACATGTCTTTTAAAGATTCAGCAAAGAAACACTCAGCCATCACTGAAATAACATAGGAAATGAATATGGGTCTTTTTAGACCCATGTATGTAAAAAAAATGTAGAAATACAAAAACTGTGTTTGTTTATAAAGTAAGAAAGGAAACATAAACATAATGATTTGTGGAAATCAAAAAAAAGATATTTAATGAATATCTGGAATAACAAATGATAAAATAGATATATTTTAAAGATTCAGCAAAGAAACACTCAGCCATGCATGAAATAACATAGGAAATGAATACGGGTCTTTTTAGACCCATGTTGCGCATTAGAAGGGTTGCGATACAAAAGCGATTTTTATTCGAAAAGTAAGAAATGAAAAATTTCAATTAGGATTTTTAATGATCTAAAACAAGTTAATTGAAGAATACCTGGAATACTGAATGATGAAATTAATTTCTTGCAAAGATATAGAAAATGAAAACTCAGTCGGGTCTTTTTAGACCCATGTTATGCATCAAAGGGTTAAAACAGACGTGATAGCTGATTCGAACCATTCGAACGAGTGATGTTCCACGGTGGCATCCAGTCGTTGAAGTGGATAGTTCACCCACAAATTCTATCATAATTGACTTACCTTCACGTCTGACTTTCTTTCTTCTGTGGAACACAAAAAGAAGATATTTTGAAGAACAACTCTCATTGTACTGACAAAAACCACTGAGACAATTTTCAGAATATCTTCTTTTGTCTTTTTTTCTCTCTTTTTCTATCGTTTGTGGTATTCAATACTAAAAAAATCTATAAATCTTAACTTTTCGTATGGCTGCACTTGAAATCTGGAGAGCAGTGCTGTGTTTGTAAACCCCGAGACACAGCTATGCTGCTTAAAGGCAACTTTCTCGCACTACCACCAACTTCCTGCCAGCTACAGTAAAATACATGGTCTGTTTAATACCTGTTTTTAATAATATCAGTCTCTATATCAAAGGTTAACAGCTAACAGTGTGACATATCTTTTTAAAGCATGAATGCTTCTTTGAAGTCATGGAAGTCACACACAGCCTAATCCTCTTTGGCTCTAACTCTATATTAGTGTGCGTTTTAAATGAGGGCAAAAGACGAAGAGTTTGCCTGAGTATTTACGCTTTGCAATGAATTCTCAGATATTATTTGCGGTGCTTAAAAGATCGCAGCGCCTTGCAGAACCCCCTCATGTTTCAATTTACAGCTACACGTCAGGACATTGCTCTGAGCTAGGTTGTGATGTTCTAACTGGAGGGCGTTTCTATACTTATTCCTGAATTCAATCGGTCGTAAATTATGCAGCATAAGGATGGATAAATTATTAAGTAATGTGTCCTGGTTTGAGGCTTTAAAATCTGGGTTTTTGCAGGGAAAGGCTTGCAACCTAGTTACTTCTTATATTATATTATGTACACATATATTATGTGTATATTATGTATATTCTTATATTATGTACTGTATGTACATTTGCAGATTCTACATTCAGGGTGGTTTGGGGCGGTTACTTTCCAGGCATGGAGCCAGTGACATTCCCTCATAGATGTGTTTAGGTCTCTGAGAGTGTGTCTTTGTTCAGAGAGTTTGAATGACAGGAGATTGTCTTCACTGAGCTGCTATAGTTCACAGGAGGTCATATTCAGAATTTTATTGGACTTCAGTGTGGTTTTTTGTTCAGTTCTTTGTATTATTTTCTTTTTATTTGATTCAAAAACATTTCATGGACTATGTGCAGGAGAATAAATGTAGTGCTCTTATTTGTTGTGATATTGACTTGACAGTCAGACAGTTTTATGAAATCTGCAATTTAATAACATCTTCATTGTGTAGAAAATGACTCTACTTCCTTTAAAGTTGAACAGACTTTTGTGCCTGCTCTCTTGGATTAATGCAGTTGAATATAGTTGAAGAAAAGTTATTTGGCATTTCAGGGGAAAGTTCACTGAGCAGGCAAGCTTATGTGATTTCATTTGATATTGGGTATTATTTGGCAACTATAAGTACATAGCAGTAAATACAGCCAATTAGTAAAATAAAGTTATATTCTATGTACAAATCAAATCAGAAACTCGTCGCCATGTAAAAAAAAAAAAAAAATAGTTTGAGATGTTTGAGCTTTGTGACATGGCACGTTATCCTGCTGGAAGTAGCAGAAGATGAGTACACTGTGGTCATAATGGGATGGACATGGTACAAGGACATGAAACTAGGCATTTTCGCCCACAGCACTGCCACTCAGCGGATATTTTCCCATTTTTGACCATTCTTTGTAAACCCAAGAGATCGTTTTGAATGAAAATCCCAGTAGATAAGCAATGAAATACTCAAACTTGCCCTCCTGGCACCAACAACCACGCCATGTTTAAAGTCACTTAAATTTCCTTTGTTCCCTATTGTGATGCTCAGATTACGTTTGCAGACCAACGATGTACTAAAAGCGAAAAGATTGGAAGCACTTAATTTTATAGTCCTGAATAACTGGGTTATAACTAGGTACTAACCCTGAACCTGCTCCTAAACATAACCTTAACCGATGTAGTTACTTTATATTACCAGTACTTTCCTGGGTACTGTACATACATATACTGTAAAATAAAGTGTAACCAAAAAGTTTTTCATTTTCTTTTTTCGCGTATAGTTGTCAAAACTATCCCTGTGCATTTATCCACAAAAATTATTAAATGAAGTCACCGTTTTCACAAATTTGTGTTTTTCTAGTTTGCATGGAGACGATAATACCCGTTTTCAAAAGTTTACGTTTTCAGGCCCCCTAAATGCTGTTGTCGTGTAAATGAATAGCCAAAACGCATAACAACTTTTACGTTTTTAGTTAAAAATGGTGCTGTGTAAACGGCCCCTCTGTTAAAACTTCAACAGATTGTGTGGACCATGTCTACATGCCAAATGCATTGAATTGCTGAGATGTGCTGGTTATATATTTGTGTTAACATGTTGAACAGGTGTACCTAACACTGTAATATGTGTGTGCGTGCGTGCGTGCGTGCGTGCGTGCGTGCCTGCCTGTGTGCGTGTGTGTGTGTTTGTTTGTTTGTTTGTTGATAATTACAGACAGTTGAGTTGAACTGGAATTCTGGATCAGGAACAGAATTGGGCACCCCTCTTTTAGTTCATTAAGATAATGAATATATATATTAAAAATATTTGTATTTAAAAAAAAAATCATATTTTAGCATATATACATATATTTAAGAGCATTCCAGATAATTTTATTTTACCTTCATAGCTATCTGTAATGAATTAAGAAATTATATTTAGGGTCATATCTTAAACTTCAGTATCAAATCCAGTGCCACAATAATGTTTTCTGTTACACCTACACAAAGCAAAATGTAAGAACTGAGTTTATAGACATATTCTGTCATCTGGCAGAAAGAAAAGAAGTACACATGTGTTATGTGGGAGTATTGTAAATTATGACAGAAAAAAGCAAATACTAATACCTAGTGCCATATAAAATACAGAATGAATAGTTATATATAATTCTTAATAATTATATACAACTATTAATTTAAAAAAATTTTTTAAAAATAATTAAGCACACTCCATTTGGACCGACTGGTAGCTGGCTCATTTTCTTTTTTGTTAGTAGTCGAAATGCAGAGACAGATATAATTTGAGACACAACTAGAGGATGACAATGTGGCTTTTGGGACTTTTAAAGGTCAGACACATGGTCTGCTAATTTGGTTAAGTAAAAAAGAGCATGCATTAGTTAATTCATTCACAGACATGAGCATCTCAACAAAACTTGCAACATACTGTCAGGGTTGTTGGTGCAGGTAGCTGAAGACGAGGACAAGGGACCTTCAATGTAGTTGATTTATTAAACAAACTTAACTTTAGGAACATACAGGAACAAAATAACAAAACTCCAGGAACTTCAGTGTAACACAACCATTCAAAGACGACGACCAACAAACACTGAGGGAAAACACAGGGCTTAAATAAACTGAACCAAACGAGAAAATTAACTGAACACAGGTGAGGAAACTGAACACAAACGAGGAGCGGGAAAACTAACAGGACTAAACCAAAAATCACAAAAGACAGGGGAAAACAAGATCACAAAACAGAACTAAACACATCAAAACGTGACAGTACCTCCCCCCTCCCCGAAGGCGCGTCCTCGCGCCGTATAACATCCAAAGGGGTGGGAGGGTGGGCGCCCTGGAGGCTGACGAGGGCATGGTGCAGGTCCAGGAAGCCTCCAGGGCGGAGCAGGCTATGGGCGTGGCCATGGCGGAGCAGGCTGTGGGCGTGGCCACGATGGTGCAGGCTGTGGGCGTGGCCACGGTGGTGCAGGCTGTGGGCGTGGCCACGGCGGTGCAGGCTGTGGGCGTGGCCACGGCGGTGCAGGCTGTGGGCGTGGCCACGGCGGAGCAGGCTGTGGGCGTGGCCAGGGCAGAGCAGGCTGTGGGCGTGGCCAGGGCAGAGCAGTGGGCGTGGCGCTGGGTCAACGGGCTCTGGCTCTGGCGCTGGGTCAACGGGCTCTGGCTCTGGCGCTGGGTCAACGGGCTCTGGCGCTGGGTCAACGGGCTCTGGCTCTGGCGCTGGGTCAACGGGCTCTGGCTCTGGCGCATCATGGGACTCGGAACTGGACGGGGCCAGCACATCATGGGACTCGGAACTGGACGGGGCCAGCACATCAGGGGACTCGGAACTGGACGGGGCCAGCACATCATGGGACTCGGAACTGGACGGGGCCAGCACATCAGGGGACTCGGAACTGGACGGGGCCAGCACATCAGGGAGCTTGGGGCTGGATTCATGCTCTGGCGGCCAGGCGACGGTCTCTGGCTGGACGGTCTCTGGCTGGACGGTCTCTGGCTGGACGGTCTCTGGCTGGACGGTCTCTGGCTGGACGGTCTCTGGCTGGACGGTCTCTGGCTGGACGGTCTCCAGCGGAAGAAGCTCAGGAAGGTCGTCAAAAGGGTCAGGCTCTGGCGGGCATGCAATGGGCTCAGGCTCTGGCGGGCAGGCGACGGGCTCTGGCTGGACGGTCTCCGGGGGAAGAAGCTCAGGAAGGTCGTCAAAAGGGTCAGGCTCTGGCGGGCATGCAATGGGCTCAAGCTCTGGCGGGCAGGCGACGGGCTCTGGCTGGACGGTCTCCGGGGGAAGCAGCTCAGGAAGGTCGTCATAAGGCTCAGGACATACTGGACTCAGGACCACCAGAACTCGATCGCCTCCCCTACTACGACCTCCACGGGTCCCCGTAAACCTTGCCATCCGGGTTCCCACATACCGCAGGCTCATCCTTAGCACCTTTAAAGGTTTTAGGTTGGTCGTTCTGTCAGGGTTGTTGGTGCAGGTAGCTGAAGACGAGGACAAGGGACCTTCAATGTAGTTGATTTATTAAACAAACTTAACTTTAGGAACATACAGGAACAAAATAACAAAACTCCAGGAACTTCAGTGTAACACAACCATACAAAGACGACGACCAACAAACACTGAGGGAAAACACAGGGCTTAAATGAACTGAACCAAACGAGATAATTAACTGAACACAGGTGAGGAAACTGAACACAAACGAGGAGCGGGAAAACTAACAGGACTAAACCAAAAATCACAAAAGACAGGGGAAAACAAGATCACAAAACAGAACTAAACACATCAAAACGTGACACATACATGCCTTCCAAATATTTACTGTGGCACACATCATCAAATTCAAGTCCCTAAGTGCTGCCAGAATAATGGACTGATATGACATAGAATGTTTTAAGCAATGCAGCGTGTGAAGGGTATGGACTCAAATGCATGAAAAGCACATGCAGTCTGGGTGTTAACGGGTGGACTAAAAAACTTAATTTATTGCGATTCCAATGTGCGTCTGCCATACAGGCAGGCTCAGCACGCATATCTGAACTTGCATAGACTTTTTCATCCATTTACTGGTGGAGCAGTGGCCGAGCACATCCATCACACAGTACTGACACGACACGACACGACAGATGATTGTGACAGACAATTGATCTGGCTACTGGGGAATTATTCAATAAAAATATAATATAATGGTGTAAAATACAGCTATAAAAATACACTAACGTTTAGATTATTTTGTATCAAGCAAAGATATCCAGCATAATGTATGTTAAAAATATATATATCATATATACACTCACCTAAAGGATTATTAGAAACACCTGTTCAATTTCTCATTAATGCAATTATCTAATCAACCAATCACATGGCAGTTGCTTCAATGCATTTAGGGGTGTGATCCTGGTCAAGACAATCTCCTGAACTCCAAACTGAATGTCAGAATGGGAAAGAAAGGTGATTTAAGCAATTTTGAGGGTGGCATGGTTGTTGGTGCCAGACGGGCCGGTCTGAGTATTTCACAATCTGCTCAGTTACTGGGATTTTCACGTACAACCATTTCTAGGGTTTATAAAGAATGGTGTGAAAAGGGAAAAACATCCAGTATGCGGCAGTCCTGTGGGCGAAGGTCACCTTGTTGATTCTAGAGGTCAGAGGAGAATGGGCCGACTGATTCAAGCTGATAGAAAAGCAATTTTGACTGAAATAACCACTCGTTACAACCGAGGTATGTGTCACAGGTGAAGGGGCGGGCGCCAGCGGGCCGCCCACCCCCTTCTTAGCGGACCACCGCCCGAGGAGCGTGCCGTGAGACTCATGAGGCAGACACAGCATTTAAAATAAATATAAGTTCTTTATTAAATAGTTAAAAGCAACTTTAAAAGTCTCTTCCGTTCAGAGAACAGCACAGCAGTCAGCAGACTCACTTCAGGATTCACAGGGTCTTTTTCGTTCGTAGAACGGCACAGCAGTCAGCAGACTCACTTCAGGAGAATGATTCACAGGGTCTCTTTCGTTCATAGAACAGCACAGCAGTCAGCAGACTCACTTCAGGATTCACAGGGTCTCTCAGGAGAATGATTCACAGGGTCTCTTTCGTTCATAGAACAGCACAGCAGTCAGCAGACTCACTTCAGGAGAATGATTCACAGGGTCTCTTTCGTTCATAGAACAGCACAGCAGTCAGCAGACTCACTTCAGGAGAATGATTCACAGGGTCTCTTTCGTTCATAGAACAGCACAGCAGTCAGCAGACTCACTTCAGGAGAATGATTCACAGGGTCTCTTTCGTTCCTAGAACGGCACAGCAGTCAGCAGACTCACTTCAGGAGAATGATTCACAGGGTCTCTTTCGTTCATAGAACAGCACAGCAGTCAGCGGACTCACTTCAGGATTCACAGGGTCTCTCAGGAGAATGATTCACAGGGTCTCTTTCGTTCATAGAACAGCACAGCAGTCAGCAGACTCACTTCAGGAGAATGATCACAGGGTCTCTTTCGTTCATAGAACAGCACAGCAGTCAGCAGACTCACTTCAGGAGAATGATTCACAGGGTCTCTTTCGTTCATAGAACAGCACAGCAGTCAGCAGACTCACTTCAGGAGAATGATTCACAGGGTCTCTTTCCGTTCATAGAACAGCACAGCAGTCAGCAGACTCACTTCAGGAGAATGATTCACAGGGTCTCTTTCGTTCCAGTGGTGCTGCATGCGTCTGGACTCAACAGTAAGTGGAACAGGTAAGGATCTGCACAGTACTCTCTTCAATTCACAATGAGGAGACAATGGGTTAAAAGATCGTTTCTCCAGTGATGCTGTAGGCTTTTGAGCTCAAACAGTAAATAACAATTAAGGACCTTCACAGTACAGAGTACCATCTTCAGTGCAGCTGACTTCCAATGGGGAGCAGATATAGTAACTTTCAACAGCGTGTGAATGGGGCTAGGGCCACTTCTCAGCAAAGGCACAGCACACTTGTGTTCACTTCAATTCCACAGCCACAAATCAATGTGTATCAATAAGGCAAAAGCACTGCAATTCACTCACACGTTAAGGCTGGTCAGAGGCCCCACTCCGTTTGTTGCGCTCGCTCCACGAGGGATTTCTCTTTCAATTCCTCCTCAACACACTCTGAAACACATAGCTCTTCCAACAATCAGATCCACATTTACTGCATCCTCTTCCCGCAATTTAAATACTCATAAGATGAAATCAGTTCACTTATCTCTTCTCTCTCCTTCCACCGCACCAATCCAGATGATAGCTCAGTCCAGCAGACTTCCCACAAACGATCCTCTGATCCAGCAAACTCAAATGGGCGATCTCCACACCCCAACGGTTTTCCTGAGGAAGCTTGTATCCAACACTGCTCCAAGTCAACCCTTTAGGCTCTTCAAACACTTCCAACTCACTGAGCACTTCAATCCCACTGAACACCGCTGCTTCGGCCTCAGCCTCGGCCCCTCGGCCTCTCCCCTGCTGCGTGCACGCTCCGTCTCCGTTCCTGTGTGTCCTTTCCCCTTCAAAATGGCTTCCTTTTATACTCCACCTGGGAGCATGTGCCCCAATCACCAGGCAACTTCTCTCTCCACACCTGCCGCTCGTTTGCCCATTAGTCACCCCTGTGACATCCTCCCCCACCAGTCCGTTCCAGTCCCTGGAACGGGGGGAAAAAAAAAAACTGGTCGCCCCATGGTCCACGGTCGCTCAACTCGGGGCGGATCCTGCCGACTACGCCACTTTATGTCACAGGTGAAGGGGTGGGCGCCAGCGGGCGCCCACCCCCTTCTTAGCGGACCACCGCCCGAGGAGCGTGCCGTGAGACTCATGAGGCAGACACAGCATTTAAAATAAATATAAGTTCTTTATTAAATAGTTAAAAGCAACTTTAAAAGTCTCTTCCGTTCAGAAAACAGCACAGCAGTCAGCAGACTCACTTCAGGATTCACAGGGTCTTTTTCGTTCGTAGAACGGCACAGCAGTCAGCAGACTCACTTCAGGAGAATGATTCACAGGGTCTCTTTCGTTCATAGAACAGCACAGCAGTCAGCAGACTCACTTCAGGATTCACAGGGTCTCTCAGGAGAATGATTCACAGGGTCTCTTTCGTTCATAGAACAGCACAGCAGTCAGCAGACTCACTTCAGGAGAATGATTCACAGGGTCTCTTTCGTTCATAGAACAGCACAGCAGTGAGCAGACAAACTTCAGGAGAATGATTCACAGGGTCTCTTTCGTTCATAGAACAGCACAGCAGTCAGCAGACTCACTTCAGGAGAATGATTCACAGGGTCTCTTTCGTTCCTAGAACGGCACAGCAGTCAGCAGACTCACTTCAGGAGAATGATTCACAGGGTCTCTTTCGTTCATAGAACAGCACAGCAGTCAGCGGACTCACTTCAGGATTCACAGGGTCTCTCAGGAGAATGATTCACAGGGTCTCTTTCGTTCATAGAACAGCACAGCAGTCAGCAGACTCACTTCAGGAGAATGATTCACAGGGTCTCTTTCGTTCATAGAACAGCACAGCAGTCAGCAGACTCACTTCAGGAGAATGATTCACAGGGTCTCTTTCGTTCATAGAACAGCACAGCAGTCAGCAGACTCACTTCAGGAGAATGATTCACAGGGTCTCTTTCCGTTCATAGAACAGCACAGCAGTCAGCAGACTCACTTCAGGAGAATGATTCACAGGGTCTCTTTCGTTCCAGTGGTGCTGCATGCGTCTGGACTCAACAGTAAGTGGAACAGGTAAGGATCTGCACAGTACTCTCTTCAATTCACAATGAGGAGACAATGGGTTAAAAGATCGTTTCTCCAGTGATGCTGTAGGCTTTTGAGCTCAAACAGTAAATAACAATTAAGGACCTTCACAGTACAGAGTACCATCTTCAGTGCAGCTGACTTCCAATGGGGAGCAGATATAGTAACTTTCCACAGCGTGTGAATGGGGCTAGGGCCACTTCTCAGCAAAGGCACAGCACACTTGTGTTCACTTCAATTCCACAGCCACAAATCAATGTGTATCAATAAGGCAAAAGCACTGCAATTCACTCACACGTTAAGGCTGGTCAGAGGCCCCACTCCGTTTGTTGCGCTCGCTCCACGAGGGATTTCTCTTTCAATTCCTCCTCAACACACTCTGAAACACATAGCTCTTCCAACAATCAGATCCACATTTACTGCATCCTCTTCCCGCAATTTAAATACTCATAAGATGAAATCAGTTCACTTATCTCTTCTCTCTCCTTCCACCGCACCAATCCAGACGATAGCTCAGTCCAGCAGACTTCCCACAAACGATCCTCTGATCCAGCAAACTCAAATGGGCGATCTCCACACCCCAACGGTTTTCCTGAGGAAGCTTGTATCCAACACTGCTCCAAGTCAACCCTTTAGGCTCTTCAAACACTTCCAACTCACTGAGCACTTCAATCCCACTGAACACCGCTGCTTCGGCCTCAGCCTCGGCCCCTCGGCCTCTCCCCTGCTGCGTGCACGCTCCGTCTCCGTTCCTGTGTGTGCTTTCCCCTTCAAAATGGCTTCCTTTTATACTCCACCTGGGAGCATGTGTCCCAATCACCAGGCAACTCCTCTCTCCACACCTGCCGCTCGTTTGCCCATTAGTCACCCCTGTGACATATGCAGCAAAGCATTTGTGAAGCCACAACACGCACAACCTTGAGACGGATGGGCTACAACAGCAGAAGACCCCACCGGGAACCACTCATCTCCACTACAAATAGGAAAAAAAGGCTACAATTTGAAAGAGCTCACCAAAATTGGACAGTTGGAGACTGGAAAAATGTTGCCTGGTCTGATGAGTCTCGATTTCTGTTGAGACATTCAGATGGTAGAGTCAGAATTTGGCGTAAACCAGCCCGTTCTCATCCCAAGGTGTCATATACTGACGCTTTTGCCATTTCGTCTACATCGAACGCACATGGCACCCTTTAGCGTCAATATGAGACGCAGGTAGATATGAGCCAGAAGGCGCCTCCTAGCGGTCTAACCCTAACCCTACCCCAGACCTAAACCTACCCATTTCTATCTGCGTCTCATATTGACGCTAAAGGGTGCCATGTGCATTCGATGTAGACGAAATGGCAAAAGCATCAGTATATGACGCCTTGGGATGAGAATGCGTTGCGTAAACAGAATGAGAACATGGATCCATCATGCCTTGTTACCACTATGCAGGCTGGTGGTTGTGGTGCAATGGTGTGGGGGATGTTTTCTTGGCACACTTTAGGCCCCTTAGTGCCAATTGGGCATCGTTTAAAAGCCACGGCCTACCTGAGCATTGTTTCTGACCATGTCCATCCCTTTATGGCCACCATGTACCCATCCTCTGATGGCTACTTCCAGCAGGATAATGCACCATGTCACAAAGCTCGAATCATTTCAAATTGGTTTCTTGAACATGACAATGAGTTCACTGTACTAAAATGGCCCCCACAGTCACCAGATCTCAACCCAATAGAGCATCTTTGGGATGTGGTGGAACGGGAGCTTCGTGCCCTGGATGTGCATCCCACAAATCTCCATCAACTGCAAGATGCTATCCTATCAATATGGGCCAACATTTCGAAAGAATGCTTTCAGCACCTTGTTGAATCAATGCCACGTAGAATTAAGGCAGTTCTGAAGGTGAAAGGGGGTCAAACACAGTAGGCTATTAGTATGGTGTTCCTAATAATCCTTTAGGTGAGTGTATGTTTGTGTATGTATGTCTATGTCTCTGCTACTTATGGGACATTAAAGTCTAATTCATTAGCAATGAACCTGAAATGAGCATGCCCTGCCTTCATGTTCAAACATGAATAACCTACATTCACTGTCACATTAAAAGGTTAAAATTCCTCAACTGGTGTCCCAGTCAAAATGGACTAGTTTCTGTTTTTGCTGTCTATATTTAACACAGGTCACACTGAAAAGGAATTTCCCATGATGATGCAGTCTGTAGGACATTTCAATAACTACACACCTTGGCAAGAGAAAATGTGGACGTGTTTACCTCTCAATCTCTTCACCATAGTTCTGATTCAGCAGGGGAATAATGATTAAAACTGGAACAGTGAATTGGGTCAAGTTTTTCTCTTTAGTCCAACACATCATCCGTTATTCAGCTGATTCATAAGAGAAACACTCGGTGTGCTTATAGTCTTGTCAAGACGTTCTTTGCAAATCCTACTTATTACTTATTCAGGATGATACTTAATACAAATTACATAAAAGAGTGAAGATAGACAGGCTTTAGATATGACAAAAAGGAAAACAAGGCCATGCCTTGATTTTTTGTTTGGTTTATTATTTGCTCTGCATGGTGCAGAACAGGCCATTCATGTGAATCATTTTGCTAAAAGGGCTTTAAGGGGTTTTCTGGCCATAGCTGGTTTAAGATCTACCAATCTGACCAATTAACATATATCCAAATAGTATTTTTAGACTATAAACCAGCTTTGGATGGATAAGACCATTTTATTTATTCAAAGGGGACCTATTATGCCCCCTTTTAAAAGATGTAATATAAGTCCCAGGTGTCCCCAGAATGTGTCTGTAAAGTTTCAGCTCAAAATACCCCACAGATAATTTATCATGCCATGTTGTAAATGGCCATTTTTGACTGGAAAGAAAAATATGCAGTTTTTATGCATGTATCTTTAAAGGGTACCTATTCCTAATATTGTTCTGGGAGTCCCCAACAACAGTTTTACATGCATGCAATGACAAAAAACACTTTTGTTGTCTTATAATATGCATTTATTTTTACGTGATTTGCTCACCGATTCCCTAATGATTCGTTTGATGACTCATTTTTTACAAACCCCTCCTTTGCGTGACGCTAATCTGCGGTGATTGGTCAGACCCAGTCAGTTATTTTTCGTGTTAACCCAAAGCTTAAACATATTGATAAAGCACTGCAGTACTTCAATACGCTCTATTCTTTATGACAACTCCAATAACAACGACAAACATTTCACATATTTAAAAAAAAAAAAAATGACATTGGAGACCTAAGCTGCACTGAGCGTAACTGACAGACACACATTATATACTTTATTTGATTCCACATTACAAGTCAATTTCATTTGGAATCAAATTTTTTGAATAATCCAACAGATTAAAACAAAGCAGCACATTGTTATGGATTACTGGAGTTCTAAGGGTACAGGAAACATCGTCTTTTCCAAATAAACATGCTTCCTATAGTTGCTGAGATTGAACAGTACTTTGCCAACTGTTTGGCCCCTGTTTTAGAAATCCCCCAATACAAAATCCACGGACCGCCAGCCTGTGACTACCAAACACTAGCACAATAAGTCGGCATCTGTACCCAAGGTTCTCAATGGTCGATATCAATGACTGATATTTTAGAATCTTAGAGCAGTAAGAATCCTCCATAAACAAGTCAAATGCACATTACACCTCAAATAGTGTCTCTTTTTTGCCATTCTGAGAGATGTTAACAATATCGGGCATATTAGCAATTCCTAAAAAAGTGTTTGCAGGAGAGTTAAACCATTCGGACTGTACAGTAGTGTGTTTAAAAATCTGCTCATCAGCCACGCAGGGAATCTGAGCGGCAATGAGGTCCACGAGTCTGTCGTGTCTGGCAATATATAGTCCTTTCAGTGCTGAGCAACTGTTCATGATGTGGGCTACTGACTCCAGGTGTTGAGGGGGGGTATGCAGCATGCAGAGGGGCGAGTGTGTGGAGGGAAACCACAGTGATAGGTTGTATTTTGTAGGAAGAACCTGCAGACGTGCTTTCACACAGAAAGTGAGGATCTCCTCACTGATGGTGGCATTGCTGTAGATAGTGTGTGATACGGAGTGGTCCGCACAGGGCAGTTTTGCCAACTTTCCCTGGAGTTTCAGAGTTTCCATATTTTTGGCTCTGTGAATAAACAAGAGAGTCTGCCTTG
Organism: Chrosomus eos; assembly: GCA_036326025.1. Taxonomy (NCBI): domain Eukaryota; kingdom Metazoa; phylum Chordata; class Actinopteri; order Cypriniformes; family Leuciscidae; genus Chrosomus; species Chrosomus eos. Next base: position 20,627,916 of record CM070826.1, on the reverse strand, counting down.
ATGTTCTAGGCTGGAGCAGGTGAACAGTGTTGTTATGGTGCAGCCTGGCTTCACAAGGACAGATGGGTCCTCTACGACTGCATCAGAGATCTCTACAGGACCTCTACACACACACACACACACACACACACACACACACACACCACACACACACACACACACACACACACACACATACTTATTGAGCATGCTACAAAACCCATAAAAGCAACAATTATTAACAGTACTTACAGGTTATGATTCGGAGGAGGAAGCCGATCCAAATAAACTTGTTACTGAACCTTCCTTCAGTATCCGCCGGCTTGCAAATCCACACTTGAAAGCATTTATGTTTGTAAAGGAATCCTCATTAAAATGACGCGAACACAGCTCAAGGTTCGGCTACACTTGTGTGGTATAGTTGTAAATATAAACTCTAGCCACTGATTCTTCTCATGCTTGTCCCTGGGCAGTGAAAAAAAAGTTCGCTTTTGATTCGCACTTCAGAACAGCGTCTCGTCGACATGATGTTTTCACTGGTGTCTGGCGCGCGCAATGAGTGGGCGTATCTTATTCAAATAACTTGTCAAGTTGACGTCAACTAGACAGAGAAAAAGCATGTTCGTCTATCGATTCATATCAGCGACTCGGAGTCGACTCTTACATTTGAGAGACAATAACTTTGTATACGGTGAACTTTCATATTTAAAACTTTGCAGGATGTTTACATTCACTTAGATCTATGTTACACACGACATGAAAGGTAATTTTCAAAATTCCATAATAGGTACCCTTTAAATTTAAATGAGCTGCTTCACCCTGCTTTCCAGAAGAGGGACGAGTCTTTACAGCCCCAAGAAAACAAAAAACGAACAAAATATGTGTTTGGTTTTAATCGTCATCTCTATTGCAGTCACGCTCACGTGACATTGCAGTTCTTCAGCATCATGGAAGTTTATAATCTGCATGCGTTTTAAAGCCATCTCAGTCTACACTTTTGAATATCTGAGAGCCCACATCTGAAGCATGCACACATAAAGCTGGATGTCAGATGGCATGTCACGTTAGTATTAAACTAAGTTCTCTTTCACAACTTATTGCGCTTAAAATGTCAAATACACACACGGTTATGTCAAAAACACACAAAGTTCACATAAACACAGTTATGTCTGTGAACGTAAACAGCAAGAAAAGAAATTGCAATTGTATATTAGATATATGTGTTAAATTGAAAACAGCGTAAGTACTGCTATATATGCTGTTACAGTAATATGAATCAAACAACAAAAGAAAAACAGGAAAATTATTCCTGCTCTTGATTGAATCACTTTAGTAGCTTTAATAAAAATACATTTATTTCTTGAATGGGTGGGGCCGAAGCATTTGTGATGTCACAAAAGCTACAAATTGTAAATGTTTTTTTTTTATTATTGAGACACTGCTTTTGATTTATGGGGATTAAAATAAAGGAGTGGGTGGATTTTTACCATTATAGGGTGATTGTGTGCACACACTGCCGACACACATTTATGTTCAAACACCATGTAAAAGGGAATTTTGCAGACTATGTCTCCTTTAAAAATAAAAATAAAAATAAAAAAGGCTGCTCTTCAGTAGTTATGTTTCTATCCACCTATTTCTATGCAAATTATGGGATATTGCAATAAAAAAAACTCGTATGTGCTCAGTTGAGGTGGATATTTTTTTTATCTGATAAGAAGATATACAGTAAATGGAACTTATTATGATAGAAACAAATTTACTGAATAAATCCAAAGCGCAAAAAAACCCTCATGTGACAACATCTCAAATGTTGGTTTGGTCATTCTGAAATGCCTGAGTCAAAGTTCATCATCAAAATGATTGGATATAATTGTCAGGATTTTGTTACTTTTGTCTAGTCTATTTCTTGGTTTTGTGACAGAGCCCTGACACTCCTGTTTTGTCTTGTCACACTCCTGACACTCCTGTTTTCAAAATGTGACGTCACGCGCGTTCTCGTCTACTTGGGCTTACATCCGGCAGCCATTGGTAAGCAGTGGCAATCACTAGCAGTAGTGTTTCAAATGGACTCTGTGGACGGAAAGAAGCGACCAGCCTCCAGCATAATCCAGACACCCACGGAAACTCCTTATCTACTGCGGCCAACGAGCGTGCGCACCGAGAACGAGCATGAGACTGGCTGCTGTTTCTCTAACGGCCACTGGTGTCAGTAACGGTTAGAAATTTCAGAACTTCCGCAATGCTCCTTTCACACTAGCTGTGTGCTTTCATGTTGTCATGTTTTGTGTAAACACGTGGCTTATAAGTGTTCTCATTGTCTGAGTGTTCATGTCTCGTTGAGTGTTAGCACGTGGCTTGTGATTTGTTTTACTGCCCATGTGCTTGTGTTTTAGTCATGTTTGGTATGAGCACATGGCTTGTCATGTATGTTTCCTTGTGCCATGTGCTCTCCTGTCGATTGTCTAACCCCACCCATTTTGTTACCTGATTAATGATTAATTTGCCCCACCTGTCCTCCCTCGTTAACCTATTTTGTTTGCTTCCCTCTCCATATGAGTTCAGTCCTGTGCTTGTTCATTCTAACCTTGTCTGTTGGCGCCTATTGTTCCATGTTCCTGCCAATTTCAGTCGGTGAAGTCTTGAGCCCTGTCTTGGTTTCCCCCACGGGGTAGTTTTTGTTTGCTTTTTTCATTTTTATAATTAATAAAAACCCTTTGTCCTGCATTTGAGTCCTCGCTACTTTCCTAAACCCAAGCCCTGACAATAATTACTTCCTAACACTCTCACATGATTGCGTTCCCAAACTCTATCTGCTCAGGAAATTACATGAAATGACAGTGTTTATTACTTTTGTCTGCGTATCATAATGCGTACGTATTTTATGATGTAAAGAGCGACAGGAAGTGATGATTTTTTTCTCTTTAACACATGGAATGAAAATGGTGCATTATTTGCAAATGTTTTATGCAATATTCCAATTTTGCACAGAATTAAATTTGCAGGTTTAGATATAAACATAGCTTATTACTTATCTATTTTTTCTTTTCTAGTGTAAAGATTGTCTTCACTAAATGAGTATGAAAGTTCAAGTTGGAGATACACCCAGAGGCTCATGCTCATCTCCGAGTCACTCCACTGAGATTCAGAGCTCTCTCTTTCTCACCTTCTCATGTGAGCTCACAAATGCATTGTGTTGCTCTTCGATTACAGGTCTGCTTGTCATCTTTCTTGTTGCTGTGTCGGGAATACCATGTATTTAGATGCCACTGTCAAACAAGCATATGCGAAAAAAATCTGCAGTTTATTCTACCCCACAAGTGACTGTCAGCAACATCATTCAAATTTTGTGAAATGTTATGAGATTTGAGTTGGTACAGCGGTTTTGGGAATTGGAAGTGTTGATTGGTGTACTGAAAGGAAACACAGCAATGTAGCTGTTTTCACACCTGAGAGCTTGCAAGGAATAGAAAACAGCTCGACATTCATCCACTAGTGTGACTTTGTACATTTCTTTGAGTCAGCTGAATTTATTTCTGACAACGTGACCAAAATTACCAACTATAAATGTAGAGGGAAAAACTAGGAGATAGGAAAGGTTGAAGCAGAGTTTTAAAAGCCCAGAGCAAATTTACTACAAAGGTTACTGAGATTTGACAACACATTTTTCCTCAACATCTGTTGTTGGTCCTTTGTTGGCTCTTTTGAGGAAGCCTACAAACAATATTCCTGTCAAACAAATATAACCCAAACCCCAGGGTGCAAATTATTGTGGGGGTCGGGGGAGGGGGTAGGCTGACCTTCGAAATTTGAAACTAATTATTGCATTTCTTTTACATATAATTATATGTAGACACACATTTTACACATTTAGTCAGAGTGCACTAATAAAAAGTTTGCGTTTAAATGCAACAGTAGTAAAACCAAGTTATTCCTGTACACAAAACGTTAGTTGGCTAAAACTAAAACCATAAAACTTTAAACTTTAAATTTATTTAATTACTTATATTTCAGCTAGCTGTTAAGGCAGCATTTCTCATTTATTTAGTTTTACTTGATTTACTAAAAAAAACAAAATCTGAATTAATGAAAGATATAATAGCATCTCATTGATTCCAAAATTACACTACTCTGGCACCCCTCTTGTCAAAGGGTGGAAATTAAGACAAAACAGCTCTGTTTTTAAACTGCTCAGATTTTTGTATTCACTATAGTGTTTATCAGACAACACCAAATCCAAGAGTACAAGAAAGACATTATTCTTATTCTGCTATTCACTGTCGTTTAGCTAAATAGTCTGTTTGTGAACATCTCCGATGGTTATAGTTTTATTTAACAAAAGCAGCTCTGGGGATGTGACCAAAAGCTTGAATCGTATTGGTTTAGCAGTTTTCTTCGCAGTGCGATGGACAAGACATTGAATATTGTGAATATTCATGTCGGTCTTGGGCATAATGTTTACCTCACCAAATGATTGCACTGAACATTCATCTTGCTGTGAACAGGCCTCAATAATTACATGGGCATGTTATTTGAATGCTTTAAGACATTAAAAAAAAATCTGAAATTCTATAATTCATACACCTCCCAGTCCTAACCATTAAATTCCTCTGATAACAGATGCTACATTGATAAGACCTATCCTTGTTGGGTTGATGTTGACCCAGAAGCTTGTCCCATGTGACAAATTCATAGTAAGCCTTTACAAATACATCCACAGGCAGGTACATATTGAAGAGAAACCCTCACCTTTATTTTTCATTTATCACCTCCACACATCCCTGTCAATGTCATCAAACGACCACAGCATTACACATTAAACCCCAATGGCACACCAAAAAATAGCTCTTCAAAGGCTCTGCACACATCATACTTGATAAATAATCTATTTTGTCTTAATGGTGAATGGTGCACTAATGTTGGGAGTGCGTTTGGGTTATTACCCACAATTAGGACATAAAGGCATTTGAGCTTAAATGAGGTAGAAACTATTAAAGCAGAGATGACAGAGCGCTGTAGAGGACAAGTGAGCATTTAATGCAATCATGACGGTACAGCCTGTCTGGAACGAAACAGGTTCATAGAACAATGTCTAACCTCTTCATGACACACACACACCTCAAGAGAGGTATAAAAAACTATTACTTATTGCCACTCTTCCTGTGACATGTGGTAAATGTCTTTGCTCTGGCGCTGCATGGATGCCCGCTCAGTTACGCTTACAGTTATTGCTGGAGTCATTAGGCCCCGGGGAAAATAAACTGACTTCAAGCAAAGCACAGAGATAGTATCGCTCACCGATGGAGTTAAGCACTTGAAGGACAAACTGCTGTCTGGGGGCAAATATATTGAGCTGAATTTAAAGGTCCAAGTCGGACAATTTGGCAAATGCTTCCTTGACTGCAGTTCACACTTAGTAGAGACCTGTATTTGATTTAATTTTGTTTAACATCTATCAAACCGAACCTCGAGTACACTCCACATCTACTAAACGCCCTCAAAAACAGTGATTCCCAGCCAGCTGTTCATGTATCACAAGAGGGAAGAAATTTAAACTATTCATCAAAGAATCTTGAAAAAAATAATTTTCCACAAAAATATTAATAAGTTCAACTGTTTTCAACATTGATGATAATAAGAAATGTTTCTCAAGGACCGAATCAGCATATTGACATTGAAGACTGTGCAATGGCTGCTGATAATTCATATGTGTCATCACAGGAATACATTTTAAATAAATGACATGAAATATTTTAAAATAGAAAACTATATTATTATATTATTGTAAAATGTTGTTACAATGTAAAACATCTATTTTCTATCTACAAAAACAAGCACATTTCTAATTTGGTGTCAGTGAAGTATATTTGAGCCTCAATGTCATGGCTATGGGGATACATAAGACAAAAAAGGTTGGAAAACACTGCCCTAAAAGTTCACCTGACATCTGACAACTACCTGATTCCAGGACAGTCCATGAAATACAGTCGATGTCTGAGGCAGAACAGGAAAAAGTAAAACATATCGGCCTACTCTTATGTGTGCTTTGACATTCTGTAACCAGATCGGCTGTTTGTACAGGACTAACGGCAGCCACGGGAATCAGGGGCCCTGAGATTTAATTGAGTGTGTAGCACGAGAGAAAAGTGGGAACAGAGTAAGAGATAGGAAAGGAGAGGAGAGGAAAAAAACTGAGAACAAAATATAAGCAGGAGATGTTTGAGTAGCAGAGGTCTATACCACTAGATGAAGTTAGTATTTATTCAGTGTCTTTTTCTGAAGAGGGATATTATGTTTTATGATAAACTATTATTCCAACCTTTGCTGGGATTAATCATGTTTTACAATATTTGCCAGTTTATTATTTACACCAGTGATTTCAGGGTTCTGCGGGGGTTTTTTATGACCAACAGTTACACTGGTTTCTCCCTTAGAATTATTACTATAATAAATACTTCATTATGATAATAACTATGATGATGTTAAAAAGATTAATAATAATGAATAAAAAATTATTCATAACCATTTAAAGGTGCACTCACTAACTTTTTGCCATCGCAGAAAAGGGAAAAGGATGAAAAGTGTCTAAAAACAAAGGTGTCATGCGATATCAACACAGACCTTTTATTATTGGCTACTGGTATGACTCTTGATTCTGATATAAGTCATGTCTTTATTGTTTAAATTCTTGACAATGAAGAAAAAAATATTGAATGCACATTAAAAGCTTTCAATGCTGCCTCTGATGTTGCCTTTTTGTCATATCTGACTGTCCAATCATCCTGTATATATGGTCTGTGTAACGCTCTGTCTTTCTTTTAGTCCTGCTGTATCAGATCAGCTAACAGTGAGCTTAGTCTTTGTCTTTGAACACTGATGACAGTTGACTGTGTATGTACGTAGACAGGTTCAATTTAGACTGTCCCATCCACTTGTTCAGGCCAAGATTCGACCCTCACTTATCCGTGGATGGTGGCAGTCTCTCCCTTACTCCAAACACAGCATCGATTCAATCTCAAAGCACGCAATTAAGGCTACATCGGCGATATGGGCAAAGTGTCAGCCTCAATGAGGCCCGGTGCATGTCAACATGAGGGCCTTTTCAACTACCCTCTAATGTACCTTTCAAAAGAACTGTGAAATATAAAAGAAAGGCTAAGGAGAAAAGGCAAAGAAAAGACAGATAAATGAGCTCCTTGAGTGGAGGAGAGAGAAGGAGAGGCCAGTAGACTGAGAAAAGATGGTGTTGCACATCAATTGAGAGCAAATTGTCCAGAAAGGAGGACAGAAATGCATCAATCTTTTTCCTACAGGCCTCCACGGGAGAGCTTTAGCAGGTTTGGAAACACTTTCCAAGGTCTTTCTAGCTGATTCCATGAATCATTATAGAGTTGGACTTAGAGAAGGTGCCTATTTCACCCTTGATCGGACATTCCTTTCATGGTTTGTATTCAAGTGTAGATTTGTTTGATGTGAATCACAATAGTCTGAATGGATTGTACTCTGTTTCTCATTATTTGAGATCATTGATGAGACATTGGAAGAAATGTGGTCACTTTGGTTGTTTTGGCTTTCTCAGGTAGCCTACAAAGTTTGCCCACCACGTTTATAGTTGTTAAAACATTACTGATTTGTATACTAGTTATTGCAGAAGTGTTGTAGTTTAGATGGCCTTTAGTTTATACACACTTAATATACATGATTTGGTACATGCATGCACTCCTCCAAAATAATAGTTGTAGGTGTTGTCTGGAGGGTTCTTCATAATTCAGGCCTATATAATTTAACTGGCAAGGAAGAAGATGACCAAGAGACTAATCTCTCCAAAAGACAAATCAATTGGTAGACAAGAGAGGTAAAGTGAAGATAGATAATGGTGAAAGGAAGGCAAAATGCAGATAATGACAGTTTAGGTTGCAGGTTTGAAACCTACTAAAGGAATAGTTGTTTACCAATTCTCATGTGATTCTAAAACCGCAATCAAACCCAGACCATACATAGGTTTATTATTAATAAAAATGGTCAGCTAACATATAAATATGTCAACAGAGGTTAAGAGAAAAATAAAAGGCTGCCAGTGGGAGAAACGGTAGAATAAAAATTCATAAATATTACATGCAGTTCAAGCCAGTGATACAGGGGCTGGTTGCATAAACATAGCCATTATGTTAAAACAGTGTCTTAAGTTCTAGTATGACCCACAGTTAGTCAAGGGGCAGTCAATCTTAGTTTTCGGTATCAAATTAGGCCAATCTACGTTTTTATGTAACTGATTTAAAAAAGCTATTAACAGTCTTAAAGAAAAACAAATGTCTGTCTAACTTGTAAGACTAGGCTTAGCAGTTTATGCAACTGGCCCCAGGAATCAGAACCACCAAATTGAATGAAAAAAATTAGAGCTTTGCCATTTTTGCATGAAATATCCTTTCTAATTGTCACAACTGACTGACATTAAGTGTCAAAGGTGGGTCTAGAACCCGGGTCTCTCGGTCAGAGACCCAGAGAGAGAAAGCTACTTTTCTACCTCTGGTCTACTGGGGAAGACAGTTTGTAGAAGACCCATGTGCGGAAGCAAAAGCAAACAAGGAGGCTCAGATAACTCGAAGCAGGAAGTCTGCTAGATCTCAGTTCTCAAATACGCTTTACAAAACATAACAAAGTAAGCCCAATGGCAACAGAGAAACAGCACTAACTTTTCTAGAACTCAGGAAATCCATAGATCCATAAATTGTGACCCCTGATCAGAGACCATGTCCTGAGGAAAGCCCTGGATCCTGAAGACATGCTGCATCATGAGGTCTGTCATCTGACAAGCTGTGGGGATCTTAGGCAGAGGTATCAGATGACATGCTTTTGAGAATCTGTCTACCACCGGATGACGGCGTTATCTTTTTGATTTAGGAAGTCCAGTAACAAAGTTCAAGGAGATGTGAGACCATGGACGTCTCGGGATGAGTAAAGGGTGAAGACCTTGAGGGTGGGCTTTAGGTTCTTTTTTTTTTTTGGGCACATACAAAACAGCCAGACACAAATTTGCTGACATTCGCTTGCATACTGGGCCACCAGAACCGTGTCTGGATACACTTTAAATTTCTTGTAACTCCAGGTTGACTCGAAAGAAGAGATGCATGTCCCCACTGCAACACATTAGATCGTACAACATTAGGAACAAAAATGGGGCCATTACCTGGGTCGGCTGTTGTCGTAATTCCGAAGGTCCAGTTTGGTAAATACAGTTGCACCTTGTAGGAGTTCAAAGGCTGTAGTCATCAATGGCAGTGGGTAGCGATTTTTTACAGTGATACGTTTTAAACCCCGGTAGTCAATACATGGCCGGAGACTGCCATCTTCCCCACAATCGATTGCTGCCGATCGATTGCTCCTGTCTGCCTCGCTGCCTGCTGTTGTGTGTGAGTGTTTGCTCCGAGGCTGTTAGCTCCGTCCAAGCCTCGCATTTCTTTCTGTTTTGAACCATCGTTTACTATCATTTCTAGTTGTTTATACTACTAATTACAGTTTACCTAACATCGCTAGCTTCCGTTATTGTTAGCACAACACGCTAGTATCTCGCTAGCCTGTTAAGGCGCCACCCGTGCGCTCAGTTATTTATTTATTTTTCTCGTGCGCGCCGCGCATCTGAGTTCATAAAAAGCCCAGGTGAGTAAGAATCAGTCAACAAACACGGTGAGTAATGTCTTGTCCTGTTATTGTCACTTGCACATCATGCCATATGTTTACCATAGCCTTCCCCGTCGGCATAGGGTTTATATGTGATAAATGCAAGGAGACAGTCAGGCTGACGGAGAAGATTTTAGAATTAGAGACACGCATCCAAACTTTAATTGAGGATAGTAAGTGTGCTCGAGCTTTAGATACTACTTTTTATGCGCCTAGCATAGTGAACCATTTACATGATTCGGTTCCGGCTGAGTTATTGCCTGTGCAGCCAGGCAGATGGGTGACGGTGAGAAATCGCTCTAGTCGCGGATCAAAAAACCACTCTTCTGTTCCGGTTACCATAACAAATCGATTTGCCCCTCTCAGTGAAACACCCACTGAGAATGCTGTTGATTGTGCCCTGGTAATTGGCGATTCTATTACACGGAACGTGAAAATAGAGACACCAGCCACCATAGTCACATGTTTGCCGGGAGCCAGAGCGCCTGACATCAAATCAAATTTAAAAGTGCTGGCTAATGCTAATCGTAAATTCTCTAAGATTGTTATTCACGTCGGCACTAATGATGTTCGACTTCGCCAGTCGGAGATCACCAAAATTAATATTAAAGAGGTGTTTGAACTCGCAAGTACGATGTCAGGCACTGTAATCTGCTCTGGCCCCCTTCCTGTTCGAAGGAGTGATGAGATAGTTAGTAGATTGTGTTCACTCAATGGCTGGTTGTCTAATTGGTGTCCGCAACATAATATAGAATTCATAGACAATTGGAAAAGTTTTTGGGGCAAGCCTGACCTGTTGAAAAGAGATGGTATTCATCCCACCTGGGATGGTGCTGCTCTTCTCTCTAGTAATTTGGCTCATAGTCTTAGAGATAAAACATGACAATCTGGGGCTCAGGTCAGGAAGCAGACAAACTGGCTAAACCGACCGTCTGCTAGCGGCCTCACGTCACCAAGGTCAGATAAATCTCATCACATAGAGTCTCTTTCACCTAGATATCATCATATAGAGACTGTGTCTGTTCCCCGAATTTGGAAATCCAAAAAACTGCCAAACCTTTCTAAGGTTAAAAATCTAATTGATGTTCAACAAATAAAAAACAGATATAATACAGATGAGCAAACGATAAAGCTTGGGTTGCTGAATATTTGATCCCTTAATTCAAAATCGCTCATAGTTAATGATAAGATTAAAGACTATAACCTAGATGTGCTGTGTTTGACAGAAACCTGGCTAAAACCAAACGATTACATTACTTTAAATGAGTCCACTCCGCAAGATTATTGTTATAAACATGAGCCTCGTCCGAAAGGCAAAGGGGGCGGTGTTGCTGTAATTTATAGTAATATTCTCAAAACCACTAAGAAATATAGTTTTAAATATACTTCTTTTGAAGTGTTGGTGCTTAATGTAAAAATTTATAGTGTAAACAATAAATCACGTTTGAGAATTCTGCTGGCTACTGTATACAGGCCACCAGGGCACCATAAAGATTTTCTCAAAGAATTTGCTGACTTTCTATCAGAATTAGTATTGGCTGCAGATAAAGTCCTAATTGTTGGTGATTTTAATATACATGTAGATAATGAAAAAGATGCATTGGGATTGGCATTTAAAGACATTATAAACTCAATTGGAGTGAGACAACAAGTGTCAGGAACTACTCATTGTCGTAATCATACTCTTGATCTAATGTTATCACATGGAATAGATGTTGATGGCGTTGAAATTCTGCAGCAGAGCGACGACATCTCCGATCACTATCTAGTCTCGTGTAAATTACATTTAGCCAAGGCTGCAAAGCCGACTCCGTGTTATAAATATGTTAGACCTATCACTTCTGCCACTAAAGATTGCTTTATCAATAATCTTCCAAATCAGTTTCATAATCTCAGCATCCCAGATAGCTTAGAAGAACTTGATATTGCAACAGAAACTTTTAACTCTCTCTTTTCCAGCACTTTAGACACAGTTGCTCCGCTGCGCTTAAAGAAGATTAAAGAAAATAGTCCAACGCCGTGGTACAATGAGCACACCCGGGCCCTTAAGAGAGCAGCCAGAAAAATGGAGCGAAACTGGAAGAAAACAAAACTAGAGGTATTTCGGATTTCATGGAAGGAGAGCTCGATTGCTTACAGAGAGGCCTTAAAAGATGCTAGAACTAATTATTTTTCAACCCTATTAGAAGAAAATAAACATAATCCTAGGTATTTATTTGAACAAGTGACTAAACTAACGAAAAAGAAAGCTTCAAGCCCAGAAGTTTATAAGAAACACAGCAGTAATGACTTTATGAACTTCTTCACTTATAAGATTGATAATATCAGGGACAAAATTATAACTACGCAACCGTCTACTACAGTATCGCATCAGGGAGTATATTGTAGTCTCCGTGAGGAACATTTTGATTCATTTGTTGCTATAGGAGAGGAAGAATTTTGCAAAATTGTTAATTCATCTAAATCGACAACTTGTATGCTAGACCCTATACCGACTAAGCTACTGAAAGAGATGCTTCCAGAGGTCATAGATCCTCTTCTAGATATCATTAATTCATCTTTGTCATTAGGAAAAGTACCAAAAACCTTTAAGTTGGCTATGATTAAACCGCTTGTTAAAAAACCGCAACTTGATCCTACAGAATTAGTCAATTACAGGCCAATCTCGAATCTGCCTTTTCTGTCAAAGATACTAGAAAAAGCAGTATCCTCACAACTGTGTTCCTTTTTAGAAAGAAATAATATCTGTGAGGATTTTCAGTCCGGATTTAGACCGTACCATAGTACTGAGACTGCTCTCATTAAAGTCACAAATGATTTGCTCCTATCATCCGATCGTGGTTGTATCTCTCTATTAGTGTTACTTGATCTTAGTGCTGCATTTGATACTATCGACCACAACATTCTTTTAAATAGACTAGAAAACTATGTTGGCATTAGCGGAATTGCACTAGCATGGTTTAAATCATACTTATCTGACCGTTTTCAGTTTGTATCAGTAAATGAAGAGATGTCTTATCGATCACAAGTTCAGTATGGCGTACCACAAGGCTCAGTACTAGGACCGCTGCTCTTCACTCTGTACATGCTACCATTAGGAGATATAATTAGGAAATATGGAATTAGCTTTCACTGTTATGCTGATGATACTCAGCTGTATATTTCTTCAAAACCTAACGAAACTTACCAATTCACAAAATTAACGGAATGCATAGCTGATATAAAAAATTGGATGACCAGTGTTTCCTATTACTAAATTCTGAAAAAACAGAGATTCTAATCATTGGACAAAAAACTTCCTCACCTAATAACCTAGAATACTGTCTAACACTTGATGGCTGCTCTGTTAAGTCTTCGACGTCAGTTAGGAACCTGGGTGTGCTCTTTGATACCAATCTTTCATTTGAAAGTCACGTGTCTAGTATCTGTAAAACCGCATTTTTCCATCTTAAAAATATATCTAAATTACGTCATATGCTCTCACTGACAAATGCGGAACAATTAGTTCATGCTTTCATGACCTCAAGGCTAGATTATTGTAATGCTCTACTGGGTGGTTGCCCTGCACGCTTATTAAACAAACTACAGCTAGTTCAAAATGCAGCCGCTAGAGTTCTTACCAGAACCAGTAAGTATGACCATATTAGCCCGGTTCTGTCAACACTGCATTGGCTGCCTATTAAACATCGTATAAATTTTAAAATATTGCTGATTACTTACAAAGCACTAAATGGTTTAGCTCCCCAGTACTTGAGCGAGCTCTTAACGCATTATAGTCCTTCACGTCTATTGCGATCTCAAAATTCTGGCCAGTTGATAATACCTAGAATATCAAAATCGACTGCTGGCTGTCTGGCTATCTCTGTAAAGCTGCTTTAAAACAATTTGTATTGTAAAAAGCGCTATATAAATAAAGGTGACTTGACTTGACTTGACTTGACAAAGAAAAACCCGGCTCCTGCCGGTGAGGTTGAAGGGCGGATGAATCCCCTGTCAAGTGCCTTGTTGATATATTCTGATATATATACGTTTACATTGACGATCCTCTTTCTGGGGCAGACAGAGAAAATAGTCTCCCTTGAGGTGGACAAGTGCCAGGGTGCAGTTCAATGGCGTAGTCATAAAGTCTATGGGGTGGAAGAAAAGCAGCACGCTCCTTGCTGAACACTTCAGAGAGGTCTGCATACTCCTGGGGGACACGGGATGACTTGGGAGAGGCAGTAAGATCACTGGAAGCCACTTTCTCTCTCTCTCAGCCCAGAAATTGCCAGCATCTCTGTGGATGGGACTGATGACTCAGGTAGTGTAGGGAAGGTCATCTGTGGCTCAGGAGAATGACAGAAAGTCAAGCCAGACAAACAGCTGTCAGACCCCCACTCACTTATCTGGTTGGAAAACCAATCAATTTGTGTATTATGCAAAACTAACCAAGGATACCCAAGGATGAAGGAGAATTTAGGAGAATTGATTAAAAAGAACTGTATCACTTCTCTAGGAGTACCCACTTGAAAGTGGAGGAATGTGGTGCTCAGCCTTACCTGGCCAGAACCTAGGGGCCTCCCATACAATGCAGTAACAGTCAGAGGATCATGGAGAGCGATGGGCTGAATCTTTAACTGTCAGGCCAGTGTAAAGCCCATGAAGTTCCCTGCAGCACCAGAGTCTATGAAAGCCATGAGCTCATTAAGTTCATTGCCCCAGGAGAGACATCAATGGAAAGACCCGAAGCTACTGGTGGGGTGTAAGTGATTATTCTCGTCCCAGACACCCTCTTCTTGGGCGAGAGCTGCCTTTTCCCACCAGTTCAGGGCAGTTGGTTCGTAAGTGATCTGACTCACCGCAATACAGGCAGCACTTATCTCTCATCTGTCTCTTCCTCTCTGCCTGTGACAACCAGGTTCTCCCCAGCTGCATTGGCTCCTCAGAAGACCCGATCAGTGAGGAAAGCTCCATTGAACCAATGGTGTTACGACGACGTTTACATTGACGATCCCAGATGCGGCTGTCCAGTCTGATGCCAACATTGATCAGAGACTACAAATCAAAGGGTGGGTCTCTGTATGCCAACTCATCCTTTAATTCATGTGATAGGGCACGATGGAATGCAGCTTTCAGGGCTCGCTGATCCCACTCACTCTCTGCAGCTAGGGTGCAGAACTCGATAGCAAACTCTGCAACACTGCATCTTCCTTGTGTGAGTTGAAGCAGTCGATGATCAACCTCTGCTCCACTAACAGGGTGGTGGAATACTTTCCTCATCTCTGATATGAAGAGGTCGCTGATGGTTGTGAGAGGAGACTGCTGCTCCCAGAGAGCTGTAGCCCAATCTAACGTCTTTCCTACGAGAAGGGTTGTTATATATGCCACTCTGCTGCTCCCTGTAGGGAAACTGTTAGGCTGCAATTGGAAAGCAAGAGTACACTGTTATAAAGCATCAACACCTCTCTGGCTGGAAGTCTAGGCTCGAGTAGGAGACCTGCTGGTGAACTTGGCTGAGGGCTACCTTGAGACTGGGCTGGTAGGCCTGGAGCAGCTTGAGATATGGACTGGGTTGGTGGGACTGGAGAGGCTTGAGATGTAGACAGATGTCTTAAAATCTGGAGAATCTTCTTGACTGTGGACATAGGAGAGCAAACAACAGGCTTTAAACGTGAAATGTGAAAAGTGGGGTGGATGCGCATAGACCTGGGTAGAAGTATCCGGTATGACACAGGATTGATCTTCCTAAGGATCTTAAAAGGACCAATGAATCGTGGGGCCAGTTTACGAGACTCTAGATGAAGTTTAAAAAACTGCTAGATCAGACAGTGTTCCCTAGTGACTTGGAGAGTTGCAGGAGGAGTCTTACACTAATGTTGCAGAAGTAGAGCGTATTGAACATCCTTGAGTGACTCATTCTCTAAAGAATAGAAGGCACAGAGATAAGATTTGAACAGCAGAAAATACATATGGATAGTGTGAATAGCAAAATTGAAAGTGAATTCAAAAGTGAAAATATGTCTGCTGTTGGCCATCAGAAATTTCCTGCTACAAAACTCACTCCTTTCCCAGTTCATATTTATCCCTCTCTCTTTTTTGCTCTCCCTCTCTTTGTTGGCAGCAGCACTGGCAGGAGTTATTACTGTGAGAAATGATGGGGCGGGTGTTGCCAGACCCTCTTGTTCACTCAGAAGTCATCTATGATTGCACATAAGCACCTTTTTGTGCCTGAGCTCTCTCTAAACCACTCACATTCATGTTCAGCATCACGTGCATACACACACATACCTGCTTAACACATCTGCCAGGACAGCGCATGGCCTCTCGACCTCTCATGGTCTCACTCTATTTCTCTTTCTCTCTCTGGACTGGGGTCTGCCCACCTGCAGGTGTCTGTGTGATTGCCTGCAGAGGGGAGGAAAAGCTTGACCTTTCCTCTCTCATTCTTTGTCTGTCCCTCCTTGTGCTTTACTCTCTCCATCTCTCGCAGCACAGGGGAGAGTAGAGGGAAACTGCCTGACAAAGGTGGAAAGCATTCAGTTCATGTCTCTAAATTATGATAAATTACCCCTCTCTGGCAAGAACACAGGATAAAAGAAAGAAAAAGTAAAAAGCAGCGACTAAAATGGACTCTGACAACTGTCTTTGCAAGTGAATAAAAAAGTGTGTTTTTACAGAGGTGTGCCAGGCCTTTTGGCAAATGACGACCCTTTCTTTCCTCTTCCCTTGTTTCCTTTCCATAAAAGGTTACAAGAATGTGCAGCCTTTATTTAAAAAGATAGTTGGCCTTTTCGGCGAACTTATTGCTCTATTCTGAAATGAAGGCTTAGCGCTGACTAATCGACGTAAAGCACTTCCCATTTCTCTGGTACTTAACCTGAATCACACGCTTCTTTAGAGCGTTTACTCTGAATGAGCAGAGATAGACAAATACTGTATGTCAGTACAAAGAGTCCTATTAAGAATATGTCCTGTTCTTTAGTCCTGACAGGACTCTTGGTGAAAATTATTCAGCCTAATTTGGAGATCAATTTAGCCTAATACAATTATGCATTTTCTTTTGAAATGCTGATTACAAAGTAATTGTACTTATCTTTTTTTAATGTGCAGAAGCAAAAAGTTTGTAAGAAATTTCTACTTTATGTTCTGAAGAGTGTAAATATTTTTGACTCTATGGCACTTTTGGAACAGTGCCGTTTGTCAGAGATGTCAAATTTTGTCAATGGTGGGAGTTTGGGGAGGTACATTCTGTTTGTCTATGTGTCATTGTTTTGGAAACTTGTTTGGAAACAGCCATTATTTAAGTGTCTCCATTTGGTGTCATTAGTCTGCACTAGCTTCAATGTGTATTGTGCTGTAAAAGCACATGTGGTTAATATATAGAGAAGGTAGCATACAATGTGCATTTTAGAGCATTCAAAGTGACAAGTTCTGGGGATCTGGTCGCTAGAAAGATTTATTCACTGATTTGTTCAGTGGCACTTTCTGTATCATTACGCTCATTGATATCTATATCCCAGTAGATGGTGACAAGAAGGGCTGTAACCACATTGGCATTGAGGAAGTCATGCCCAAAGCTCCGCCCAATGTCATTATTCCCCCTCCTCTCTCCGGAATTGAGAGCTGTGTGGTTTTGTGATACAGTTGAGTGCGAAGTACATTGCAAATATACTGAAATGTTTGCCTTTGCAGTTCGCACCCGAAAGTTGGCACCACAGCTGGCAATGTTCTTGGACCCATTTCTCTGTACCGTTTCCATTACGGCATCTATCCACATTATTAGCCTCCTCATTAAGCGAGATTTGTAAAATGTCCCCCAACTGAAAACTGTTTTGGAGACGGAGCAGTTTGGCGACACCAATGGTGAGCTGGAGTTTAATGTCTTTTTGGTCACTTTTAGACAGAACATTTTAAGAAAATTACACAGTACATATACAGAAAGATAATACAAATATAAACAAGCCTATCACTTGAAACAAATATCCATCCCTTCTTACAGTTTTTTACGATTGTTTACACACTAAAATAAAAATTTCCACACAATTTGCAAAAGTCTACTCCAATGAGCAAAATACCTCCACAGATTTGCACAACATTGCACACAATGTCTGCTTCACCCTTTTTGCAAAACATTACACGCAGTGATTTGTAAAACTATACACACATTTTCACAACTTAGACACATATAAGGATTGTGAGGTTACTTTCTTGTCATTACAAAGCCCCAGATTTCCATTGACCACACTAATGAACGAATTGGATAATCACATCCACCAGGTGTGGAAGCACACATGTGCTAATTTGAAAACGCAGCACTCAGGTGTGCTATAAAAGGCAGCTGGTGACTTCACCTGTCTTCAACAAAAATGGAAGGAGCTAGAAGAAGAAGAAGAAGAAGAGTGAAAATGAGAGGGGGAGCTCAAAGAGGAGATGAAGGAGGTAGAGGAAGAGGAGAAGGAGGTAGAGGAAGAGGAGAAAAGGGAGATAGAGGAGGAGTCCTAGGTAGAGGAAGAGGTAGAGAAGGACTTGAAGAGTTGATATAACATTTTTTTCAGCATGGCGGTGGAAGGTATTCGACCTGCGGCCCTATGACCTTTTGCCCCTCATTCAGGCCATGGAGCAGGACTGTGATCATATCGAAGCAGCTTCTGTGCAGGGATGGATTCGTCACACGAGGTGATTCTTCCAACGGTGCCTTGCCAATTGTTACTTACTCGTACGTAGTTAAGTGTTGCAATATGGACGTGTGTGTGTGTGTGTGTGTGTGTGTGTGTGTGTGTGTGTGTGTGTGTGTGTGTGTGTGTGTGTGTGTGTGTGTGTGTGTGTGTGTGTGTGTGTGTGTGTGTGTGTGTGTGTGTGTGTGCTTGTTTTGTGATATATGAGGACACAAATGTGTATAATGACATGGGTATTACACTGGTATTACAACTTACACGTGAAATATGAGGACATTGCATGCGTCCTCATATTTCAAACAGCTTAAAAAACATAAAAAACAATGTTTTTTTTAAAATGTTAAAATCCAGCATGTCTCCTGTAAGGGGTAGGTTTAGGGACAGGGGCAGTGTAGGGGGATAGAATATATAGTTTGTCCAGTATAAAAACCATTACGCCTATGGAATGTCCTCATAAGTCACAAAAACAAACATGTGTGTGTGTGGTGTGTGTGTGTGTGTGTGTGTGTGTGTGTGTGTGTGTGTGTGTGTGTGTGTGTGTGTGTGTGTGTGTGTGTGTGTGTGTGTGTGTGTGTGTGTGTGTGTGTGTGTGTGTGTGCCCCATCTACTGTCAATCTTCATGAAGGGCGATGACGTTTCGGTTCACCTCCGCCAATCACATCTCACTACTGCAGTTAAATATCGTAATCACTTGAATGTCGAACAGCTGTTTGCTCACTTTTGTCTGTTGCGCTTGTTTGACTTGCTGTCAATGATTTTCTGTGTGTCAAAACATTCGAGTTTTGTTTATTGTTGCATAGTGTTTTGAGATTATACTATTCAGCCTGATCAGTTTACACAGAGTGTGTAAATCTGGGAAGAGAGCAGGGGCCTGTTTCAGAAAGGAGGTTAAGTGAAAACTCTGAGTATGTTAACCCTGCAATGAGGGAAACTCTGGGTTCTCTTACGAGAGTATCTCTCGTACTGCGTAATATCTTACGCTATGGGGAAACACTCTTTCCTCTAGATATTGAAGCCAAAAATTACCCTTAATTTTTTTAATCATGCAAAACGCTTTTGCAGCAGCAAGCAGACAAGGGCGAAACAGCTCGCGCGCCCATTGGCTGCCTCGCTGGAAAAGCTGCAGCCTATCGAGTGAAGGCACTGCGTGACGTAATGACGAATGAAGACGCTTCGCGCTCATTTCGTCATGTCCCGCCAGTATAGGCGTGGTCTCGCCCTATAAATACCCCTCGATAGCTGTATTTCTCTGATTTTTCATTCTTCACGCGAAGCTCACGCATCGCGGGATCCAGAGTGAGAAGCCGCGCCGTTGACTTGTAGCCTTCTCAGCGGGACGTGCCATCTTCTGAAGTCGCTGGCCCAGCCGCCTTCAACTGCCGTACCTGCTGCGCTTTCCGGCGTACTATATCCTTTTACTCTGCTAAGTGTGTGTGTGTTTGCTTACGTGACGCAACACCCATTTCTACTGTTCTAAAAGAGCTGCGTCTTTTTAAAGATGCCTTCCTGTGGTTCTTGCCGAGCCCCACTCAGCGACGAGGACCGCCACGTCATCTGCGTGTCCTGCCTGGGTGAGGATCACGCGGCCACCGCGCTCGCTGACGGCGGATGCCATCATATTGAACGCTTGCCTATGGTGACTCTGCGGACTCGCCTAGCTTCGTTCTCCGAGCCCGCATCCCAGCCCACCGTGATGCCGCGCCGCAAGAAGCGCCGCGCCCTGCGCGCGCCCGAGCTATTTCCAGCCCGCCAAAGCTCGCCGGTTCGCCCGCCAGCTTCGCCGGCTTCGCTCGAGTCGCTCCCAGACGGACAGCGGCCGCCGTCTGCCGCCGCGTCCGCACTTGAGCTCGACAAACTCGGAGACGGCATTGAAACTGAGCCGATGCGTCCGCTCTCTCAAGCCGTGGATTACATCGGCCTGAATGGTGAGATACATTTGTGGCTAACGCTATCCGAGATGACGGAAGCTGAGCGCTCCGTGTTCCTCGACGTTCTCGCTCTGCTGGACGCCGCCCCCCTCAGCGCGGGCCCCGGCCGAGGATTGGGATAAAGCCCGAGGTCTCGAGGCCTTCCTAGTCTCTCTAAGAAAGCGACGGTGTTCAGTTCCCGCTGCGGCCGGATTTTCACCAAAACTTCTCGCTCGTTCAGTTCCAAGCAATGTGACTGTTCCAGTGTATTTCGCAGTGAGCAAGCTGGTTCCACAGCCCGCTTGCCTGCGCACAAAGGCCGTCGTTTCGGCTAACTAGCAGCGCCGCCAGGCCCGAGATCAAACACCGCGCTCTCGCTCTGCTGGACGCCGCCCCCCTCAGCGCGGGCCCCGGCCGAGGATTGAGGTAAAGCCCGAGGTCTCAAGGCCTTCCTAGTCTCTCTAGGAAAGTGACGGTGTTCAGATCCCGCTGCGGCCGGATTTCCACCAAAACTTCTCGCTCGTTCAGTTCCATGCGTTGTGACTGTCCCAGTGTATTTCGCAGTGAAGCAGCCGGTGTCTCAGCCCGCTTGCCTGCGCACAAAAGCCGTTTCTATGGCTACCCAGATAAATCCAATAAGGAGTGCATTTTCTGGTGTTCCGGCCACGGCCGATGGTGTTACGAGTGTTGTAAGAATGCCCACGTCCCAGTGCCCATTCCCACACCCAGACACAGCCCGCCACGGTGCAGGGCTAGCACAAATAAAACCAACTCATGTTGGTTGTGCAGAAAATGTAGTGAACGCGCCCATACAATGCCCGCTTACACTACACGATGCGTGTCCCTTGGTTTCTGTAAAAACGAAACTAACACACATTTAGTCGGCGCGAGCCGACAGTGTTCTCAGTGCAGTAAATGTGCCCGCTGTTCCGCATTTCCTCACTGACACGCCGAATCCCACGGGATTCACCCCCGCTCGCTTTCTATGCACAACCCGTCACAGAAAAGCTGAGCGCGGCCAGGCTGCCCGCTGTGATTAGCGCGCACCTCGCACGCTGTGAACACAGCGTTGATTCAGTCGGCGCGAGCCGAGTATTCTCCGTGCAGAAAATGTGCCTGCTGTCTCGCGCCCGCATTTCCTCACTGACACGCCGAATCCCACGGGATTCACCCCCGCTCGCTTTCTATGCACAACCCGTCACAGAAAAGCTGAGCGCGGCCAGGCTGCCCGCTGTGATTAGCGCGCACCTCGCACGCTGTGAACACAGCGTTAATTCAGTCGGCGCGAGCCGAGTATTCTCCGTGCAGAAAATGTGCCCGCTGTCTCGCGCCCGCATTTCTCACAGACACTCCGAATCTCACGGGATTCACCCCCGCTCGTCTTCTCTGCACAACCCGTCACAGAGAAGCTGAGCGCGGCCAGGCTGCCGGCTTTGATCAGCGCGCGCCTCGCACGCTGTATACACAGCAGTGATTTAGTCGCGCGAGCTGACAGTATTCTCAGTGTAGTAAATGTGCCGCATTAGTAAATGTGCCCACATTCCCTCACACGCGCCGAATCCCACAGGATTCGCCCCGCTCGCTTTCTCTGCGCGTCCCGCCATAGAGAAGCTGAGCGCGGCCAGGCTGCCCGCTGTGATCAGCGCGCCCCCCGCCTCGAACGCTGTAAACACGGTGCTGTGTTCCCAGTACACAGGGGCTCTCGAGCCGCCGTCCTGCCGCGGCCAGAGCCCAGATTTCATTCTACCCCTAGCTATTCACGCAGATGCGTGGTCAAGGCTTCCCGGGGTATCAGAATGGGTGTTGAACACTATAACGAGAGGCTGTTCGCTACAGTTCGCTCGACGCCCCCGCCGTTATACGGCGCGAGTCGAAACTACGGTGTATAGCGAAGTGTTTCATCTACTTCGAGCCGAGATAGCGAAACTACTGAGAAAAGGGGCTATAGAACCTCTATCTCAGGGCGAAGGGGGCTTATACAGCAGATATTTTCTGGTACCGAAAAAAGATGGTGGGCTCAGACCCATTCTAGATCGGCGACTGCTGAACAGAACGCTCGGGAAGCGCCAGTTCAGAATGCTTACGACCAGGAAAATCCTCGCGCAAGTGCGCCAAGGAGACTGGTTCATGTCAACAGATCTGAAAGACGCCTATTTTCAAATACAAATAGCGTCCCATCACAGGCGATTCTTGAGATTCGCCTTCGAGGGCCAGGCATATCAATACACAGTCCTGCCGTTCGGCCTGTCCATAGCACCCCGTACGTTCACGTAGTGCATGGACGCGGCCCTCGCCCCCCTGAGACTTCGGGGCATGCGAGTTTTGAACTACTTGGACGATTGGCTGATTCTAGCTCGTTCACGAACGGAGCTCATAGAACACAGGGCCGCATTACTCGAGCACCTCGAGGAGCTGGGCCTTACAGTCAATTGGGCGAAAAGCTCACTGCTCCCCAGTCGGAGAATTTCCTTCTGGGAACAGTGTTGGACTCGCTATCCATGACAGCACGCCAGTCACCGGAGCGCGGATTGAATATTCAGCACGTCGCAAGATCCTTCCGCCACGGCTCTATAGTCCCGCTCAGAAGGTTTCAGAAAATGCTGGGTCTGATGGCCTCAGCAGCCTCCGTACTCCAGTTGGGCCTGCTCCGCATGCGCCCACTGCAGCTATGGCTAAAAGCACGAGTTCCCCCAGGGCGTGGACCGCGGGTCTATTTCGCCTCAGGGTCGACCTTCAGTGCGTTTCAGCTCTGAAACCGTGGAAAGTGACTGACTGGTATCAGTCAGGTGTGAGTCTGGGGATCGCCTCGGGTGTGAAGGTGGTGTCTACGGACGCCTCCACATCGGGGCGGGGAGCGCTGCTCGAGGGCAGACCACTAGCTGGCCTATGGTCAGTACGGGAGAAGCTCCTTCACATAAACGGCTTGGAATTAATGGCAGTCGACAAAGCGCTAAGGCGCTTCTGTCCCCAGATAATAGGCCACCACGTATTGGTCCGGTCGGACAACATGTCAGTGGTGGCGTACATAAATCGCCAGGGCGGCATCGGGTCCACACGCCTTTGCAGGCTGGCGGAACCCCTCTTGGTCTGGGCCCAGCGCAACCTCCTTTCTCTGAAAGCGGCGCACGTGCCTGGGCACCTGAATACGGGTCCAGACAAGCTGTCCAGAGACAACGTCCCGACAGGAAATGGTCGCTGCATCCGCAGCTGCTGTGGGAAACGTTTGGCAGAGCGCAGGTGGACCTGTTCGCGTCCCGCGAGAACGCTCACTGCCCAGTATTCTTCTCGAAAAGCAGGGACGCGCTGGCCCATGCTTGACCCAGCGGTCCCCTGTATGCTTTTCCCCCTGTCTCGCTCCTGCCTCAGGTGTTGGAACGGATCAGGGAAAATGGATGCCCAGTGCTGCTTGTAGCTCCGCTCTGGACGAACCAGGCTTGGTTTCCGGTCCTGATGCGGATGGCCAGCACTGCCCCGTGGCCTGTACCGTTGAGGAGAGATCTCCTCTCTCAGGCGGAGGGCTCGATTTGGCATCCTCGCCCGGAACTGTGGTCCCTGCACGCATGGGCCATCAACGGGTACCCGCTAGCCTCCCGGAAGGAGTGCTAAACACGATCGCGCAGGCTAGAGCTCCGTCTACCAGACGGCTCTATGCCTCGAAATGGTCGGTGTTCTCTACTTGGTGTCGAGCCCGTGGCTTTTCACCTGTGTACTGCGGGGTTAAGGAAGTGCTTGCCTTCCTTCAGGAGCTGATGGATAAGGGAAGGACCCCATCCACGCTCAGAGTTTACGTGGCGGCCATAGCAACGTTTGCTAAACCGGTGTCTGGCCAGTCACTGGGGAAAAACGACTTAGTCGTGCGTTTCCTACAAGGAGCTCGGAGGTTAAACCCTCCCAGGCCCCCTTCAGTCCCGGCTTGGGACCTTTCCACGGTCTTGGAGGCCATGAAAGGCGCCCCGTTTGAGCCGATCCAGCTGTCGGACATGAAGCACCTGTCCCTTAAGACGGTGTTTCTATTGGCTCTCGCTTCAGTGAAGCGTGTAGGGGACTTACAGGCGCTTTCTGTAAGCGCGTCATGTCTGGAGTTTGGGCCTAACGACTCAAAGGTCGTACTCAAACCGAGGCACGGCTACGTGCCGAAATCCCTCAATACACCGTTTAGGGCCCAGGTAGTTTCCCTGCCAGCCCTTCCGGTTCTCGATGAGGAGAGGGACGCGAGTCTCCTTTGCCCTGTCAGGGCGTTAAGGGCTTATGTGTCCCGCTCGGCTGGGTTCAGGCAGACCGAGCAGCTTTTCGTTTTGTTTGGCGGCCGTTCTAAGGGACTCGCCGCCTCAAAACAGAGCCTATCCAGATGGATAGTGGATGCCATAGCGCTGGCTTACACTTCCAAGGGCCTGCGGTGCCCATTGGGTGTCAAAGCGCACTCCACAAGAGGCGTGGCCTCGTCGTGGGCATGGTATAGCGGGGTCTCCCTGCAGGATATCTGTACGGCTGCGGGCTGGGCCTCGCCGTCGACATTTATCAAGTACTATAACCTGGAGGTGCCCGCCTTACAAGCTAAGCTTTTGGCGGTCTGAACTTCGGGCTTATCGGCCGCCAATGCGGCTATGTTGCCCTTACGGGTCGGTACCCCTACGGGACTTTTATGAAGGAGTGATGCTTCTAGCCTCTCCTCCTCTACTCTATGTGAGTTATGGTGATTATGCACTAGATGTGCCCCGGGCTTGGCCCCGGGACTCTGGTGTTGGATCCCTGTCCGCACGGCGTTTTGTATGGGGTCCCCATAGCGTAAGATATTACGCAGTACGAGAGATACTCTCGTAAGAGAACGTACTCGGTTACTAACGTAACCTCGGTTCTCTCTAGAGAGGGAACGAGTACTGCGTATCTTGCAGTGCTTGAACTATGCTCTGGTTCGCTTCGGTGTACAAAATCAGAGAAATACAGCTATCGAGGGGTATTTATAGGGCGAGACCACGCCTATACTGGCGGGACATGACGAAATGAGCGCGAAGCGTCTTCATTCGTCATTACGTCACGCAGTGCCTTCACTCGATAGGCTGCAGCTTTTCCAGCGAGGCAGCCAATGGGCGCGCGAGCTGTTTCGCCCTTGTCTGCTTGCTGCTGCAAAAGCGTTTTGCATGATTAAAAAAATTAAGGGTAATTTTTGGCTTCAATATCTAGAGGAAAGAGTGTTTCCCCATAGCGTAAGATATTACGCAGTACTCGTTCCCTCTCTAGAGAGAACCGAGGTTACGTTAGTAACCGAGTACGTTTTCGGTTTCAGAAAGGGAGGTAAGTCAAACCCGAGAAAGCAGAGTAAGTCAAGCCCGTTTCTGAAAGAGAGGTAACTTATACTCAGAGTCAGTTACCATGGTAACTTACTCTGTGAACCTAACCTGGTCGGGAGCAGGTTTTCTTCAGTAAACCCAGAGTTTCTTGCGGTCTCCTCCCCTTTTTTAAAGAGGAAGTGGTGTTTAAACACCAAAAATAATACTAAAATGTATTTACACATTCTTTAAGGAATATATATTGTTTGTCCATGGTTTAATTGACTAAATCTGTTTTGCAGCACTTTGCCAAAAAATAAAAGGATTAAAACGTTTGCTTTGGATTAAAACTTTAATTTGATTACCACCGTTTTTGATAATATATTTGTATTAATTAATTTTTAAAAAATCGGAATAAAAAAACATTTCATAGAACTCAATTATTTAAACATATTAATAAGTTATTAATGATAAAAAATAAGTTGTTAATCTAATTCATAATCAGTTATTGAAATTAGTTGATTAGATATGTTTAATTTATTTAACTGTAATTTTAACTGATGATAATAATAACCGTAATTTAATAATGCAGTTTATATATTTAATAATTGTTTAATACCATAAACCGTGATATTTTCTGAGATGGTTATCATACTGTGAAACTCTCATATCGTTACAACCCTACATGGGAGAGTCCCCCCCCCCCCCCCAACCCTACACGGGAGAGTCCCCCCCCCCCCCCCCCAACCCTACACGGGAGAGTCCCCCACCATACCCTCGCTGTTAAACAAGTTACTCAGCAACTTTTACTCACATTTTAAATTAGCTACTTTTTACTTTTACTTGAGTAGATTTTTAGACTGGTACTTGTACTTGTACTTCAGTAAAAATTTTATCAAAGTAATAGTAGCCTACTTTAGGTTGAATAACATTCTTCCAGTTTCACCTCTGATATTATAACAGTTGGGTAAGTTACCGTACTCTAAAATAGTTATGAATTACTAAGTACAAATGAGATATTGCAGTGTAATTAGATTAATGTAATAATTACTATCTTTAGAAAGTATTGGTTTACATATTACTAATTACTAAATCCTATATCAACCTCAACCACTTGAACAATACAAGGAGAGACAAGAAACTGCACTTTCAAATTAACAATATACAATTTAATTATTCTTGAATTGATCAAAATGAGAAGGTTACATAAAAAATATACCTTTTAAAAATGTAGGCTATGTTAAATCCACTATTGTTTTATACTGAATTGGTCTGTCTATGCAGTAGCCTATTTAAAGGGTACCTATTATGGCATTTAAAATGTTCCTAATAATGTTCTGGGAGTCCCCAACAACAGTTTTACATGCATGCAATGACAAAAAACACTTTTGTTGTCTTATAATATGCATTTATTTTTACCTGATTTGCTCAGCGACTCCCTAATGATTCGTTTGACGACTCATTTGTCCAAACCCCTCCTTTGCGTGACGCTAATCGGCGGTGATTGGTCAGATGACCCAGTCAGTTATATTTTGCGTTAGCCCAAAGCTTAAACATATTGATAAAGCACTGCAGTACTACAATACGCTTCACATAATTTCACATATTTCAAAAAACAAAAAACATGACATTGGAGACCTAGAAGCTGCTGAGCGTAACTCTCACTCTCTCACACACACACGCACGCACACACACACACACACACACAAAAGCAACAATTATTAATAGTACTTACAGGTTGTGATTCGGAGGACGAAGCCGATCCAAATAAACTTGGTATTGAACGTTCCTTCAGTATCAGGCGACTCGCGAATCTGAGTGGGCGTATCGAATTCAAATAACTTGTACAAGTGACGTACGAAAGTGCATCGTTCGTCTATCGATTCATATCAGCGACTCAGAGTCGACTCTTACTTTTGAGAGACAATAACTTTGTATACGGTGAACTTTCATATTTAAAACTTTGCAGGATGTTTTTGTTCACTTAGATCTATGTTACACACTACATGAAAGGTAATTTTCAAAATTCCATGATAGGTACCCTTTAATGTAACTGCATCATATTTTATTTTAAATTACAGAAGAATAAAGAGTAATCCCTTTAATTAAATTGCAATATTTAGATTACTTGGTAATTAATTGTAAAATATTACACCCAACACCTCTTTTTGTCTGGCGCTGTTGCCATAGTGACTCATAATATCTGCGCTCCATTGATAATGGCTTTTTATAGTTGTGTTGCACGCGCTTAACTCAGAGTCAGTCAACTCAGAGTTGATTGAACCAACTCATTTCAGCTGTTCTGTAACCGAAAACTCAGAGTTTCCCATCTCAGGGTAAGTCAACTCAGAGTTCAAGTTTTAACTCAGAGTTGGTTGAACCTCCTTATTGAAACAGGCCCCAGGTTAGTAGGTCGCGCGACATACACTTTGCACTTAGGATGTTTTGGACTATTGTTAGACACACTAGTTTAGGAGAGTGCCCACTTTTGTTATTAACTTGTTAAGTTTTGTTATTTAGTTAGAGCGTATTGACGCCGAAGATTTTTCTTTTCTACATTTTTTGTTTAGTTGAATTAACCTTTAGCTGTTTTGTTTTATTGATTTCTTTGATTTGGCATCTCTCGTGCTCGCCTTCTCACCTTGTGTGTTTGCTTGTGTTTAATGTCGTTATTGTTGTTATTGTTCTTATTCATTTTGTACATGTTGTAAATATTATTTTCTTCTTTGGCACTGAGGATTAATAAATCCTTTCGAGCTGAGATCTAAGAGTACAGTTTTCTTTTCTTCTTCTATCCTGCATTGAGGTACACACACCATTTTTATAAGCGTTATTTCCTTATTCCCTAGTCAACGAAAAAAGGGACGTAACACCAATGAAGACATAGCCTGTGATGTGGATGAAATATTATGGCCTGGTCCAGCCAGATGGAGAGATGATGAATAGTTACAGTATTCTTGTTGCTTTTACAGTAGTTTTTCTTCAGAGTCAAAATGTATGTACTTCATGCAGTAATTTTTTGTCTACAGATTTTATTTGTTTCATTGATTTCATTGTTGGTTGATTACTGTAACTGATTATGGTAAGAAATACTGTAAGTATTGAAATACATACTTGAAATAGTCAGTCTGCAGCATGTCGTGCTGTGCTTGGTAAGTTTATAGTAGGCCTATTTGTGTGCATTCTCCCTTATCTCAAACTAATCATGAAGAATGTTGTGTTTGTCACTCCTTTTTTCATCTAAATTATCCATTACTAAAATCCTAAAATTAGTTTTTTTACAAATGTGTTTGTGAAACTGGCTGCAATAGACCTTATTCGATCTGCGTCATCAATGTTCGCGGCGGCCATTTTGTTGACATAGAAACCACGGCAACTGTCAGTCACTCAATTGACAAGCGAGGCAGCGTCGGTATTATCCATGGTATAATCGCTGTATTTTTTTTAAAACAGCGGGATGGTGTGCTGTGTAATACACTGCTGTTCTAACAACAGCAATAAGAACCCCGGAGTTAATTTTTATGCGATACCGACTGTCAGAAAACGTGAAGGGAGTGAGACAGAGGAGTTGAGCCAGCGCAGGAGAGACTTGTGGCTAGCTAGGATAAACAGACTAAACTGCCAACTCCCCACAGCAAAGTCTGTTCCAATCATTTTACCACAGGTAACGTTATTGGGGACATTTAATTTTGAATTTAACAATACTATTATAACATGTTCCTGTTATCTCTGTGAAGCTGCTTTGAAACAATTTGTTTTGTAAAAAGCGCCAACTGTTATATAAATAAAGGTGACTTGACTTGACTATTGATAACGTTATATGCCTCATTGATACTAGGTAGGGAATTAGTGCTTGTGTGATACTGTGTTATTTTGTTACAACGATCGTAAAGGAGCCCTGCGAAGTGTAGCTAACGTTATGCGGATACTGTATGAACGTTAACGTTATAAATATCCGGATAAGTTACGGCTGGCAATAAGGACGGATCTTTACCTAAGGCTATTGGGTCTATTTGATATGGGTCCACACAAATCAAGCTTATCTTCTCTTGATACCGACGAGATGAAGCCATTAGGCTACTGCTCACCTCAACTCAAATCTGCGTGCGGCTAGGGGCAGGACAGTTGTTATGTCAACAATATGGCCGCGGTTAGCTACTTCCGGTGTTTGCGAATAAGGTCTATAGTGTCTGATCATTGAGGACTGTGTTGGTTAAATGAAAACTAATAGAATTTTCAAAAAAATATGTGTATGTTTTGACTGAAGTGTGTATGTTTTGACAGAAGTGTGTCATTTTGCAAACAATCTAGGAATTATGCAAATTGAGTGTGGTGTTTGGATAATTGTGATTTATATTTTGAAAAAAAAGAACCCGGTTTTCAAAATAGCGTGTAAACAATTGAAAAAAACTGTTAATGTCTGCGCCAGAGAGCGCGTTGTGACACATATATATCTAACGGCAGATGAAGTAAAACCGTAAATCCTCATTATGAGTCCTAATCATAAATACAGTGTATGTTCACAATAACAGTTTAAGTAAATAAAATAATCATTTAAACGGTTTTAGCTACTTCTGATATAAACATTTAGATTAAATACGCCATTCTCATTAATGGAGTTAAACACTTAAATGACATAATCATTACTGAGAAGTTACAACATTTTTCATAATCAATAAATATAAATATTTGTAGTGGATCCGATGCTTTTGAACACTTCTCTTGTGGCATGCTGTTTTTTAATGTTTTTAACTACAGAGAGAAATGCTTATTATGATAATAGCAGATTGTCTTTCTCTGAAATGTATTTTATACTATTCGATTTATTTATTCATAAACAAGGCAAGGATAGGCTACTAAATGTGTTTTATCAATAATGTGACGGCACATATGTATCTCATATTTTACTATTGTATTGTACTGTTCAATGTGGTGTCACATGGATGAATAAGCATATGTAAATCAATTCAAACGATAAGTTACAAAACACAGGATTGGCAGAAAAATGTACATGTGTATTTTAATTATATAAGCTCATCAAATGTAGTTAGTTTACAAAGAGTTTATGACCCGTTTGTTCACAAGTCTTGTTCTGACAAAAAAGGAGCATATTTATTCAGTAGGTCCTTCCAATCAAAATGTTCTTTTACAGAACCCACACAAATGTTATGCATTTGTGAAATAGTCGTTCTTCGAAGGCAGTTGCTCACATTAAATATTTTTTCTTCAAAATATTTTTTTTTTGTAAAGAGAGCATCATGGCGTATATACTGTATACAGCACATGTCTATGTGTAAGGGAGGACTCCTGTCAGCTGTGTCCAGCTCCACATCTGGGGTCTTTTCAGGGTTCATCCAGATGGTGCTTCTCTCTGGGCTACATTGGCCCCCGGGGCCCCTGCCAGAGTACAAGAGCGAAGGGTCATCATCAAACCTGCTGCATCCTCCTCTGTTCTCTCCACCTCAGACAGATCCAGCTGTGATTAACGGGTAGAGCTCTGTCCCTCATCCATCTTACTCTCACCTCCTTTCCTTCTGTTTTTATGGCTCTGTGTCTTACCCTATCCTCTCCCTGACACAGGACACTTACTTCCTTCACTCATTCTTCTGTGGCTGTAGAACGAATATGTGTGACAGAGTGTTCAGTTTCACAATATCAAACAAGCAAGAGTGCTGTTGTTAAATATCACCATGTCTCAGATTTAACTGTAGACCTACTGCATGATTGTAAGTGTGATTTTGCTTTTATAGTTCAATAAACATGATGTTAATATTGGGTACCTTCACAAAGGGTGGATCTGTTATGGTTTGTGGTTGTGTAGCTGCCATTGGCACAGAAACTATTGTGCAGGTAGAGGGAAGAATGTATTCTGCTCTATCAATCCTAGAAGTCTATTAGCAAATAACGTAAATTTAAGGGAAAGCCTATAGAACGTTCCATTGCAACACCAGCGCCCAGCAGCAGCGCTTCGCTTCCGCCATTTTGGGGTGAAAGCAACTCGCCAATCATATATTATACATATATTTAGTCCAGTGCAGAGGTCATTTTTAGGTTGAAATAATTAGGTTATTATTTTAACACACAACAGTTAACGTTATAGCAGTTAAAAATAAGTTGCCCCCACATAACTTGAGACAGGGAAGTTCAATGATTTAATTAATTATAGGCTATTACTCTCTACATTAAGTGTGACAGGTAAGAATAAAGTGATATGAGTTCATAACATTATAATAACTTTAGACCGTTTCCCAGGAGGTACACATAACGTTACATACAAAAATAAGTTATCAATGAAATAAATGAATTCAGCAAATAAATGTAATTGTACTAAAATGTAAATGTTGGACAACAAATATATAACAGCAATAGAATAGCTTTGCAGTAAAGGTTTTTTTTTTTTTTCTTTTTTTTTTTTGCAGTACTATCTATATTAATGACCGTTAAAGCAAGACTACCGGTTTGAAAAAAAAAAAAGAAAAACACAGCCACTGTCACAAAACGTGGCAATTATAGGATAACAGACACAGCAATGCATCATGTTCTATAAGATCATCATGTTTGTAGCATGATCCAGGGGATTAAAGGGGTGGTTGATTGCGATTTCACTTTTTTCATTTTAAATAGTGTGTAATGTTGCTGTTGGTGCATGAACATTATCTGCAAAGTTGCAGCGCTGAAAGTTCAATGTAAGCAGAGATATCGTCTTTTAAAAACCAGGAAATGTAAATGCCTACAAAAACGACTCGATTGGGACTACAGCTGGGTTTTAGACGTCACTAACCCACACATTTGCATCAACCCTCCCTCCGGAATACGCAAAAAAGGGCATGGCCATATTTCTGGCTTTGCCGAAGAGGAAGAGTTACAGGGGAGAGCTAGCCATGCCGTCGAAAGTGTGTTATGTTCACCCAGCTGTCAGGTCTTCTGTGTTCGGGCTTCCTACAGACGCTGTAGTTCGTCAACAATAGCTACAATTTATGTTTGATAATGTTTCTGACAATTACAATCGTAATTTAGCTCTTTGTGCGGCACATTTTACTGACGACAGCTTCCTGAATCTCCAACAATTCAATGCTGGATTCCACAAGAAACTGTTGCTAAAACCTGAAGCTGTCCCGACGTTAAAACCAGATGCAGCAGTTGTTGGGCCACGACCTGTAAGTAAGACTTAATAATTTTAAACGTATTTGTATAATTTTAGACGTAATGGTTTCGTTTTATCAAGGACGTAAACAAATGCCAGCGCTGGCTTTATCACTTGGTTATGCTATTTCGTGTTTATGGCAAATGCGTACAAACATTTTGGACCTGAATTTGTAATCATATAGATTTTGTAAATGTATTTGCCATGTATAGTTACTTTATGACGTAATTTTTCGATTTGATCATGAACGTGAAAAATGTCAACAGTGTTTGTTTATAGCAGCAAGTTCGATGCTAAGGATACACAGAGTAAACTAAGTTTTGTTAATAGCTAAACGGTTGTTCATTATATCGATAAAACAATAACTTTAAAAAACTGTATTACTCATGTAATCATTTATATTAAATGTTTAATCAAGATAAAAACGTATCTCAAAAAGCTAACAAGCAGCAGTAGCATTTTCAAGTATAACAGGTATCAAACTTCTTATGTAATAATAAAAGAATAGAATAATAATTCAAAAACGTACCATTCAGAAACCTTTTGTAAGAGCCGTGTTTGTGGAGGTTCTGTTTGACTCTCTTCATCGCCGCTTTCTGGGTCTGATTCGGGCTCAAACTGATACGGCAGTATCGACTCCATTGTTTACATTAAGCAGAGCACATGAGACTCACGCCCGTAAAGGCAAGGGCCGTGGCGGTTCCGGACAACGTGTGCTACACAGTTTAGCCAATTACAACACACCGGCCCAAACTAACCAATCTGAGCCCACTGCCTGTTTCTGAGGGAGTGGTTTCATAGAATCAGGAAGTCAACCGGTCGTTCAAATGACAGAGGAGAAAGAGGCTTACAATAAAGGTGAAATTTATGAAAAATAAGACTTTTTAAAAAAGAAAAACCACGAATACATGTTATATTGCACCCCATAAACACAATCATGCAAAGAAAAAAGGCAGTAAACCACCCCTTTAAATCGTACAAAGCCTAGTGGAGTTGGTAACTAATAAAAGAAGTAAATGTGTAAATGTGTAAAACATAAGGCCGCATTTACATTACATGGTTCAAGTGACCCAATTCCTATTTTTTCCTCCCATGTGGCACAGATTTATATGACCCACAAAGGTGTAAGCAGGAAAAAAAAACACATCCGATATTCTCAGATCGGTTTCAGGCCTCATTCATATGTGGAAATATGGATATAAATCGGATACGTGCATTTGCATATGCCAAGTAAGTCCAAATGGCACACTTCATATATATTTTCAGTCTTGTTGACTTACAATGGCTGCCGTGTGCGCCTGTCCATTAGGTCCATGAGACCGTAGGGTGTCCCATTTTTCACTTTAGGTTTCAGAAGGGTGCTTGCGTTCTTTGCGGTCGATATGCACCCTTGATGATTGATGAGCGATTACAGCAGGGGTTTGGGGCTACATTTGCCCAGGCTACAACAAGGGCTCTCCTCTTTATTCTCTGCCTTAAGAGACCATGTGTTGTTGACCTTTAAAGATGGTGTGGAAAGCAAAAGCTTCTATTATCATTTTGTCTGAGTCTATTACAAATCATACAGTTTTTACTTCCTTTTCAGCCTAAGCTTTTCCGGTTCAGTACGGCTTCCTTTGGTTGTTTTCCCATGTGTATAGTGTAAAATTGGATATAGTCAACAAATCAGAGTTGGACATCAAGAAACGCAGTATAAATTCAGCCTAAGAGACTTAAAAATCAAGCATAAACTACTTAAAGAATTTAATGATTTAGATATTTGAATTATCTTTACAGTGTCCCGGCTATAATTTGGAATATCTCTGGATAGATATCAAACATGCAGTGTATGTGAGGCTACAAGAAGCCTTTGGAGACTGGTTTTGCATATATTTTCCATTTACTGACTTTTGCACATGCCTATTTATTTATCCATCCATCCATCCCAAATATTCCTTCAATAAAATGGACTGCCTGTCTCTTTGACCAGCAGGTTTATGAAGTCACCACTTGTCTTTCATGATTTTTCAACTAAATTAAAGGATTAGTTCACTTTTAAAAAATCTTTTGCTGATAATTTACTTACCCCCATGTCATCCAAGATGTCCATGTCTTTCTTTCTTCAGTCGAAAATAAATTAATGATTTTGATGAAAACATTCCAGGATTTTTCTCCATATAATGGACTTCAATAGTAGCCAAAACGGTTCAAGGTCCAAATGAGTTTCAGTGCAGCTTCAAATGACTTTAAACCATACCAGACGATGAATGTCTTATCTAGCGAAACGATGCGCCATTTCGAAAATAAATAAAACAGTTAAAGTTTTATTAGCACAAATGCTCGCCTTGTTCTGTCCTGAGATGCACGTTCGTGATTCTCCTGTTCGAACTCATTTATCAAAATGAACAAATCTTTTTTCGAGTCATTTTATTCATTCAACAAACGAAATGACTCGAAAAAAGATTTGTTCATTTTGATAAACGAGTTCGAACAGGAGAATCATGAACGTACATCTCAGGACAGAACAAGGCGAGCATTTGTGCTAACAAAACTTTAACTGTTTTATTTATCGTTTCGCTAGATAAGACCCTTATTCATCGTCTGGTATGGTTTAAAGTCATTTGAAGCTGCACTGAAACTCATTTGGACCTTGAACCGTTTTGGCTACTATTGAAGTCCATTATATGGAGAAAAATCCTGGAATGTTTTCATCAAAATCATTAATTTCTTTTCGACTGAAGAAAGAAAGACAT
This sequence comes from Chrosomus eos, assembly GCA_036326025.1. NCBI lineage: Eukaryota > Metazoa > Chordata > Actinopteri > Cypriniformes > Leuciscidae > Chrosomus > Chrosomus eos. The sequence goes on along the minus strand of CM070826.1, from coordinate 20,592,555 downwards.
GGACATCTTGGATGACATGGGGGTGAGTAAATTATCAGCAAAAGTTTTTTAAAAAGTGAACTAATCCTTTAAGTTTAGCAGAAAGATATTTCTTAGACTTGATTTTCTAATGTACAGTATGTATTAACTCTCTATGACTGAGTCAGAATCATTCGTGACTACCTTCAACAGATCCACACACAATCTGTCTCTCCATCCCATAATTCTCACTGCTTTTATATGATTGCATGCAGATATTTTATGTTTTGTTTATATAATTCCATATAACCAATCACTATATAAATGGTGTTTTATTTGGATTTCGTTTTTATGTGTGTATTGGCAGAAATAATGAGGATGCATTATACTGAACGCTGTGCAGTACTTTTGAAAATGTGTCATTGCGATACTTTGCTGCCACCCATAATGTTTAATTACTGTAGCTTACGAGTCTAGAGTGTCTAGAGTGAGTCTAACATTTATAATCAAAGCAAACAGAAAGAGCTAAGAAAATAAATATGCCAGTAAATGTTCATTAAATATGCAACATTTCAAATTTAAATTGCTTGTCATATTGGCTAGACAGGTAAAGAGAGAGAACACCGTAGCATTTCATGCCATTTAAATTAACATTAGTCTCTCATTCTCCTTCCATGTGACATCAATAGATATTATAATAGACATATGAAAACATAAAAGTTCCAGCCCTTTTAATGTCAATTATTTCAACACCATTCTCTTCTTATTTTTTTATTTTTTTTAAAGCGTGCACTTTTGTGGTTGGCTTTGAAACATTTCCTCAAGTCAATGTTGAGTGTCAATTGAATTTCCAGCATGTGTTGTTGGCGATCTGTTTTTGTGTCTATCAGTTCTGTTTTCCTCACAGATCTCTCACACACAGGACATGCTCAGCCTTGTCATTCTGTCAATAACAAATCCAACCAGGAGAGTTTCTATGGTAACCGCAGCATGACATACACAGGGCGATACAGTCGAGACACTGGATTCTGGAAAGAGTGGCGAAACTTGCCCACCATCAAAGGTCGCTTCACTCTATTTCTCTCTCTGAGAGCTTTGAGACCAGTTATTACTGACCCAAGACACACACCAACACATCAACTATGTTCTTTGAAAGAGAAAATACAGAAGAATGGACAGAGTTTAACAGAGAGAAAGCAGGAGAGGGAAATGAAAGTTTTCATTAAGAAGGCATCCTTTAATATCCCGGTGCTTTCTTCATAATCCATGCCTTTCATCTGTTGAATACATTTAAAGAGGGTTTATCTGCTCTTTGCATTAGCAATTAATTAGTAGAGAGGAACATCATACGACACAGAGCGAGAGAGAGCGAAAACCAGCAAAAAAGCTCTGCCGTCTTTTGTTTGCGGCTCAGCTGGGGTAACTCAGAGAGCTCTAAAGAACCTTTCAAATTTCCCTTCTCATCTCCCATACAGAGAGGATGGCATTACCCATCATTTTTAGTCTAGCACAGTTTCAGGGCAAAATATAAACATAAGACAGTTGCATGTTAAAGGAATATTTCATCCAATCATGAACATTCTGTACACTTATTTGGCCCCATTTGTGAATAAACTATGTGTATCTCATTCATGAATGAAATAAACAAATCAGGCATCTTGTTTTGTGAAACAAATGGTAATCTTATTTTATTTAGTTAGTTATTTGTTTGTTTATTCATTGGAAAGAAATGAATACACTGATTTAGCAGGGACACATTAAATTGGTCAAAAGTGACAGTAAAGACATTTATAATATCAAAAAATATTTCTATTTCAAATGAATGCTGTTCTTTTGAAATTTCTTTTCAACAAAGGATCATGAAATCAAATCTATTAAGGTTTCCGCTAAAATATTAAGCAGCAAAATAGTTATCACTGATAATAAAAATATATTTTTTTCTTGAGCAGTAAAGCAGCATATTAGAAGGATTTCTGAAGGATAATATGATACTGACGACTGGAGTAAGGAGACAGGAATTAATATTTTTAAGTATTTAAAATATTTATTATTTATTTATTCATTTATTATTTATTAAGTTATTTTAAATTGTAATAATATTTCACGATATTACTTTGTGAAATTACTCGTTTTTACTGTATTTTCAATCAAATAAATGGAGCCTTTGTGAACATTAGAGACTTCTTTCAAAAACCATAAAAACCCAAACTTTTGATAATAATGCCGATATCTTGAATCAGACATTCTCATTCACAACAAAAATGACTTAATTAAAATATGGGTTTCACTTTATTTTGATGGTCCCTTTAACACATTCTGTTGACTATAAGTAACATTGCACCTACATGTCTACTAACTCTCATCAGATTATTAGTAGAGTGGTAGGGTTAGGGTTAGAATAAGTTGACATGTACTTGCATATTGCATATGTACGTGCGTATTACACGCCATAAAGTGCGTATCATATACACGCGAAAACTGCGTATCATATACACGCCAACACTGATTGTGGCGTATAAATGCCACGAGAAATAACATTCGTGGTATTCATACGCACTTTCATGAGATCGGGCTCCAAAATCCTACCTCGCAATCTCTGACAGCACCATACATTATAATTTCTGTGCATATAAAGTCCCAGTGCTTTAAACAAGATCTCTGTGAAAGTTAGTGTTGCCCCATCAATGTTCAATAAAAATAAATAAAAAATTCTGCAATCATATGGGAGTAGTGAAAAGCACATTTTTCTTAAGGTGTGCCTTTAAGCCTCGTTGTACCCTATGCTAGTGGATATTTGACATTACATAATTTAAGCTAAATGCCAACGCTTACATGCAAATACAAACAGGTAATGTTAAAGGGGTCTGTAGGATTGGCTTTCTTTGTATTATGTGAATTGGGATCCAGCCTCAGACTTTAGTAGTGAGAGAGAGAGAGAGAGAGAGAGAGAGAGAGAGAGAGAGAGGAGAGAGAGAGAGAGAGAGAGAGAGAGAGAGAGAGAGAGAGAGAGAGAGAGAGAGAGAGAGAGAGAGAAGAGAGAGAGAGAGAGAGAGAGAGAGAGAGAGAGAGAGAGAGAGAGAGAGAGAGAGAGGAGAGAGAGAGAGAGAGAGAAGGGTTAATGGGCAGCACCTGTGGCTAGACGGGGCAGTAACTGATGCGAGGACAGGATTTACTAGGCAGCCTGACTCTGATAAAGTGAGTGTTGTTTTACGCCAGCGCTATCAGAGGGAGCCATACCGCTGTCTCAGTCTAACAAAGCGGAGAAATTAGAGCTCCGAATCGGCCCCTACGCAAAATAACAACCACACAACATGAGACCTGTAGAACAACTGACCCAGGTTAGAATGTATAGACATGGGAATTGTTTACTAGGGAAAAACAACAGAAAAACAAGACAGCTATGACTCAAGCTGTAACAAAAACAATGAAGATAAATGCATGCTTGCTACCTCGGGTGGTTTGAGGGGGTTTCAGACTAACAAGTATGCACCAGACATCATGGGTATTTAATGTTTCTTTTTTTAATTACTCAATGTTTTTCCCCTATGTTTTGGTCTCACTTCCTGATCTTGAAACAGATTTACTTTTGTGTCACATTCTACTGAGGAAAACTTTCATGGACTGAATTCTGGGATGGGAGTCTGTCCAGGGAAATAAACACTCCTTTAATAGCAAAAAACCTGTAGCTACCTCCCGCTGCTGTCTCATTAACTTCAAGGCTAAACTCTAAAAACAATGCAGTGTGTGTGTGTGTGTGTGTGGTGTGTGTGTGTGTGTGTGTGTGTGTGTGTGTGTGTGTGTGTGTGTGTGTGTGTGTGTGTGTGTGTGTGTGTGTGTGTGTGTGTGTGTGTGTGTGTGTTTTAAAGACGCTGTGAGAGAAAGAGTGAAACAGGGAAGTTCAACTTGCATCTCTGACAAAAGTAAATAGCCAAGGGCGTCCCTGGGTAGAGATTAAAACATCAAAACTAAACAGCCTCACTATCTAACTTCAACATATTTCTGCTTCAAAACATGAAATGTTACGTATTTTCATTAAACACACAGATGTATCTGATATGGCAACATTTTTCCTGTCAATTTCTTCAATGTTGTAGTGGAAAGTGTGTGTGTGTGTGTGTGTGTGTGTGTGTGTGTGTGTGTGTGTGTGTGTGTGTGTGTGTGTGTGTGTGTGTGTGTGTGTGTGTGTGTGTGTGTGTGTGTGTGTGTGCGTGCGTGCGTGCGTGCGTGCGTGCGTGCGTGCGTGCGTGCGTGCGTGCGTGCGTGTGTGTGTGTGTGTACGCGCGGTTCAGGTATTCCCAACGTTGTATTGACCAAATGTCCCTACAACCCTACAAGGATAGTAAAACCTGTAATTTTTGACATTGTGGGGACAGAATTTTGGTCCGCATGAGAAATGTTTTTTTTCATTTGTTTAGTTTTTTGGGGGGTTGGGGTTTTGTTTTCTAATGTTTTCTGTTTCTTAGAATGTAATGTTTGTACAGTACAAAAATCATTATGTCTATGGAGAGTCCTCATAAAACACAAAAACTCAATTTTTATGGGTGCTGTGTGTTTGAGAAATGAGGGTGAGGGGTGAATATTTGTGTATAACAACTATTCAAGTGGGGGTGTGTAAGAAAGGGGCGTTTTGCTGATGGACACGCAGGTGTGCATCCATTCCTATCCATGCCTCCTAACACATCAGGCGGCCATCATGCTCTGATGGGCCCTCCAGGGGCCGATATATCAGACAAAACACAACATGGCTCTAGAAGAGTTTAGCATTCTAGAAACCTCTAGAGTAGTTTAGAGTAGAACGATCCTGAGATCAAAACAACTTATTTTTGAATGAATCTTTGATTAGATTTTAATGCTACTTATTAATAATCAGCATTCAGGTGGCTTATATATATTTGAGTGGGTTTTGTCATGCAGATGGAGCACCGAGACTGAAGTGTTGATAGTGGGTTGTGCATTGTTGACGAAAAGCGTGCTGCGCACCAAATCGCATTTGTAAAACAGGACCTACCACAGTCAAGACCGTAAGCGTTTAACCTGTCTCCCTGATCTCTCCTGAAAGCCAACTCAGTTCACACCTGCATCTAATCACATGTGCAAGCACATATGCTCACAATCCCACAGTTCACTGCTGATTGGAGGGTGTGTAGCTGTCAAATTGTATGTCTGTGAAGCTCTCGGCACCTGCTGTGTTTGCCTGGGGTTCACTGGGACAAACTGAGATACAGAGAGCTTACATTAACATAAATAAACATAATGCAAGTACATTTACATTAATTGATCTCTTATGCCTGTGCTTCATTAGCCATCACAGCCATAGTTGTTTAAACTTGGAATTCTTTAAACAAGTTATAGGTTTGTTCTTCGGGATATAATAATTTATATCACAGGTATCTAGCACACTATTTAAAAAACTATACAACATTACAACATGCACAATAATCAGCCACTTTAATTTCCTTTTGTTCTCGGGAAGTTTAGAGCTTTAGTATTTAATAGTATTTACTTTATTTTAAGGCCACGGATTATTGTGGTTGATTTTAGAGATATTATTTGAAACTAAACATAGTTTTAGTATTTTATTTTCTATAAATTTATATTTATGACATTTTATTTATTTAAAGTGCCCCTTGTTATTATTGTTTTTTGTTTTTTCGAATATTACATTTCATGCAGTGTGTGATAGCTGTTTGTGAATATAAAAGGTCTGCAAAGTTTTAAAGATCAATGCACAACAAAAAAAAGTTATTGTCTCTAAAAGAGAGAATCGATGCTGAAACGAGTCGTCAACAATTCCAGTCTCACTTCCTGTTATACCTATGTAACAATGTAACAAATTTACATAATGCCAGGTTTTGATTGGCTTCATAGGCATGAAAGAGTTTAGTTTGTGTTGTTGACCATTTTGCATGCTCTTCATAAGGATGAAGACTCGAATTGATATGGAAAAACCAATGCCATCGCTACTGTTTGTGTCACTGTGTATCAAGCGCTCAGCCAGAATTGAAATTCAGATATTGTCATGGGCTTTTCTTTTTCAATACACGCTGAAAGCAGTAAACCAATTACAACAGAATGGGCCATCTGAACAAACCGAGCAAAGTAGTCTCTCGGAAAGGGTTTAGAGAGATTAAATCTTAGAACAAACCATTTTCAGACTTTTTAGAGAAATTAGATGACATACAATGCATTTTATTGTACATGTATAACAAATAAATGTTTTACCTTGGATGCATGTAAAGCTATTGTAGGAGACCTCCAAAACAAAATTAGGAACCTTTAAAATAGCATAATAAGGGCATACAAAATGGAATTTTAATATAAACCATTTAACAGTTATCTGCAATAACATTAACATATTGTTTTGGCTTATCAATACTGGCAGTGCATCCCTAATTAGAACAAACTGAATTTGGTTCTGATAGTAAATGTGCTATTCAAACTGCATAATCACTAGCACCAGGACAATTAGTAATACTATTTGAAAATGCAGGATCAGATAACACTCTTCCAGGAGTAGGACATCAATCTGTCAAATAATGTGTTATTTGTTCCCATTTACAGCAAGCTTGACAGGACTTATCAAAACATTTCCACAATTAGCCCTAATTCTTTTCACAATAGTATAATGGAACAATGGTAAAAATTGTACCTACTCATTTCTCTCCTCTCTCTCTCTCTCTCTCTCTCTCTCTCTCTCTCTCTCTCTCTCTCTCTCTCTCTCTCTCTCTCTCTCTCTCTCTCTCTCTCTCTCTCTCTCTCTCTCTCTCTCTCACTCACTCCTTCTTTTCCTCTGATTGTTTTCATGGTCAGTAAATTAAAGGTTTTCTAGGCTGTCAGACTCTTAATAATTATAAACTGTACCAAATCTAACGTGTTAGCTCTCGAGACTAAGGCTCTGTCGATATTCTGACTAATAATTGCTATTATGGCAGTCTAATTTATTTACTTTCCTGTGTCAGAGAGACAAAATGACAAATAAATAATAAACACTGCAAGGAAAGAGACATACAAGCACGCTACAGGATGGCGAGAAGGTACTAGAAATCTCTCGCAGCTTTGCGTTTTTGTTTTTGCCGGCTTTCAGTGTACTGAAATACCCAACATGAAAACTGAAAGGTCTTCTTTCTTTCATGAGGAAAAAATAAGGTTAGAAAGAAGGGGGTTGTGGGGTGAAAAAAAATTAGTTCAACACACAAAACAAGAGTGCATTTCATTTAGCTGTTAATTACTCTAATGGAGTCCTTTTGTGGGCTGCGGTGATGGCAGCATGTGGGGAAGAGAACGAATAGAAGTGAAGCAGAAGTTTCCATTGTGTCCCATGAGCTCCAGGCTTAGAGAAGCAGGGCTGGTAATTAGTTTAGCCCTCTTCGTTTCACTTTGCACCAGGATAGGGTCTTTAGTTGAGACAAAAAAAAACACTGCCTACGTAGTTCTCATGCCACTGGTGGGTGGAGGCTGCATTGAGTCCCTGCTGGTAAAAGCCAAAGTAGTTGCTATGGAATCAGTTCCAAAGCCTTTGAGATAGGTTAGGAGGCAAGAACTTACCACCACCCCTCATGAGATGTAGGGGTCCATGAAAGAAATGTCTGAATTAGATGCTTAAAGAGGTGAGAAAGAGCACTGTTTTATGTGAACAATAGAAGAGAGGAAAACCTTTCTAGAAATACTGAATGCAATTTATGTGGTGTGAATCTGATTATATGAGTGCCATCATACTGCAGAGAGTATACTTGTTACCTATAGAGAAGATGTGGCCATAGGGAAAATCAAAAATGAGACTACTGTACTTTTATGGTACTTTTATATACTTAAGTTTACAATACTCTCATTTTTTCACAAATGAAAATATCATACAAATGTATACAAGGGTGTAAATTACAGGGGTTTATTTGAGCTAATATTCATATTCCGATTGCTCCCACAATCACTATCACTTTTCATTGATTCGTTTATGTTGGGATATTGTTAGAGCCATTTTCTGTGATTAAAATATTTTGTTATATCTTTTTGCAACTCATATAGAAAATAAGCTGAACAATGTAGCCCTACAACATTCAGGTTAGTTTTACCTATTTTACAGTTTAGATATTCACGAAACTGCATTAAAAAATTCAAAGCAGTTTTCAATAGGAACTTACCTGGTAATATAGGCTCCTTTTGTGACAGTACAGTAGTAACTAGAACAGCCGCTGATACAGTAGTACTAACATTGATGACGCAATTATTAGGTAGGTAGGGATTTGTCACTCAGAAGTCAATGAGCTGTCCCTCAAAATAAGCAGAACACATTATCACACAGAGACACATTTTATTTGGTGAACTCCTCCTCTGTGTTTCTTCTGAAAAGACCGTCTATCCACTTTGAGTGGCACTAACCACCATCTTTTTCTTTTCTTGTCTCTTAATCCATGTCAGAGTTCCTCACAGGTTTTCTTCTCAATCACCGCTTGTTCTTTATTGTGGTTCTTGAGAGGTGGTCGTTTACACCTCGCTGAGCAAGCTCTATGCCTTTCGCCCCCATGGCTGCCATTTTGTTCGACCCATAGACCTGTGTGAATGAACTCCCTTCTCCTCTTGCCCTGTGAAAGAGAGCACTAAATCTCTCTCGTCTAATCGCGGTGCTGCAGCGCGATTGGATGAAACTGAGGCCGTCCTCGTCTTTGTTTGTGCCCCTGACCATCTTGATACGGCTGGCATTTTCTGGCACTGTTTAAAGCCCAGAGGCTTTCTAATTTGCTCTCTATTGACTCTCGCTTAATTGGGTTTGTTGGCGGCATCCAGGATTCGCTCCTAAGTTCAGAGATGTTAAACCCAAATTGTATTCGCAGACATACACAAAAGTACGTCGCCACCCCAACCAGGCAAAGCCTAAAAGCCCCCTGGGAGAAATGCTAACGGAAAGGAATGGGGAGGAATAGTGATAAAAAGAGATGGCGAAAGGGGGAAATTGAGGAGATGTGGGTCTTTGAGGAATTTAAAGCAATTAACTGACTCGCTCAGAAATTGATTTTATGTGTTTTGTTTTTGTGTGGCTTTTTTCTTGTCCTTGGATGCCTTTTGCTACTTTTGTATGTTTCACATGCACATTTGTGGTTTGTGTGCAAATTAGAGCATCACATTTATGACAAAATTGCCAATTATTATGTGATTTGTTGAAGAAAGATTTATTTTTATTAACAAATTCAAATGCTTAATATTTTTGTGCAAACTGTGATATGTTTTTCTAGCCTGGTCCCACCAGACTCTCGTACATTTCATTTGTACATAGAGTCTGGCACCTCTCCATTGACAAGCGTTAACTTCCTTGTAGGCGGGTACTCTATTGAAGTCTAAAACTATTGGATCTGCCCAGAGTCACTCTATCTGCCATAACCAATCGCTTACGTTTGGTCGTGACATATGTATTTTCCCGAACCCCGTGGGGAGGATGGCCACCAACAAAACAAAGCAAAGATTGTTCTTTCTCCGGCTTTAACTTGCGAGCATATTCGGCAGCGTTGCCACAACGGACCGAATGGCTTCGCTCGCATCTTTCTTATTTTGAACTTCAACTCAAAATAACGCACGAGTTGACATCAACGTCATCGTTCTCAGCCACTCCCTCTGTTCGCTGATTGGCCCGGTAAAAAATTGATTGGAGAAAACCAAAGTCTACAGCACAATCCCAGACGTAGTACTGAAGGAAAATGAAAATTGAGCTGAAGTACGAAGGAGGGCGGAGACAGGCTAATGTTTTTCAGGATTCATGAATGAATTGAATGAAGTTCAAAAGAACAACATTTATTTAAAATAGAAATCTTTTGTAACATTATAAATGTCTTTACTGTCACTTTGGATGAATTAATGCGTCCTTGCTGAATAAAAGTGTTAATTTCAATATCTTTTTTAAAGACTTTTCAATGGTAGTGTAAATGCCTCTGATTTGCCACTGCAATCTTATGCAAAACAGAAAGGACTGTGATTGGTTATGATGCTCAACTAGTTCCAAAAAAACACATCCACAGAGTTATGCAGTAATCAACACTTAGTTAACCGCAGCAAAAAAATGTTAATTAATTGAATAAATAATTGTAATCTTGATGTCTGATTATGTGTGCAGCTCTAGTGAATATTTGCATATGAAAGTCTGAAAAAAATAAACCAAATCTTTGGTGGTAGCACTGGCAGTGTCAAACGAAATACATATTCTCTTCCAATGCAGGAACGCAGATGTGAACGTCCCTCTATCTGTGTGAACATGGATGAAAATGAAGCCACTCTACATGAGGACATTTTAAAGGGAAAATCTGAAGAGAAAAAGTCTCAATTCTCCAAATATCTTTCCTGCTATCAACACATTTGATGGAGCCAGTTTTGACAACTACACTAAAGTTGATACATTTATACTGTATGCCAAAAGCCCCACAAACATCCAAGGTCTAGAAGTGTTTTCCTTCATCGCTGCATGTGTTTGAATGAGATGTCCTGCTCTTTATACTGGCCTTAGCGACTGCAATAGCTCCTCCGCAGCATCGATTTCTCATACACACACACAGCCACACATAGTCCAGATAATTCTGCAAATCCGGCCAATGCAGGCGGTATATTGGGAATCTGATTAAACGGTGCTATGCGCATCAGTGCTGCTGTCTAAGCTACACGTTCAAAGTGCTCACAAAATGTGTGTCTTTCATGCTATGGTGCATCTGCCTGGATAACACTATTGGCTTCACATCAGCACAAGAGCAGGAGGAGAACAGTGGATTAGCTCACAAAGCAAGCCTTTTCTATTACTGTCCTTTTTCCCCCACAATCTATCTCTCTCACCCACCTATTTCATACACCTTTTTCTCTCTACAAAACGTCACAGCTATTTTTCCGCTTGTTGCATTCCTCTTTCTATCTAGTTCCCTGTTTCTTTCTTTCTCTGGCCCAGCAATTATGCCCTAAACTCACCTCACCCAGGCAGTCAGGATGAAATTGATTTGCCATTATGTTCAAGTTTAGGTACCTTTGCAGCACGGCTGTGGTGGTTGAGAGTAGTAAGTGTGTATATGCCCTGGGCTGTTTTCTCAGAAGCACCTTCTCAAATTTGGATGAGGAAATAACCAACTATACAAAAGCAAAATGAAATATTATGTGATGTGAGATTAATAAGCAAAAGTGATGATGTCATAAGTGAACATTTGTAATAGGGTGTAATATTATTGCTGATGAAAACAGGCAGTGGTTTACGGTGGCCGAGAGAGTTCAACGTGCTGCAACCTAAAGAAGACGCATGCAAATAGAAAAAAATGCATGCAAATAGAAAAAACCGCATGCAAATAGAAAACAACACCCGCAAATTAAGAAAACATCTTCATCAGTTTCACAACACACGTGTGCTCCAAATACTCACAACACAACCAAATACAGAAACGCGCTGCAAAAGCTCACAACACAACAAAATACAGAAACGCTGCAAGTAACACAGACCACAACGGAAATGTTTCCGGGGAACCAAATAAGTGACGGACCCGACTGGGATTTTTTATAAATTAACTATAATTTAAAAATAATATTGTAATATATTGTATATATAAACAATATTATAATATATTGTAATATTATACTTTTTATATTTCTTCTATACTCTTTGCTTACAGCTCAAAATTCTACTTTATTTTATTTTATATAAAAAAAATCTTTTCCTCCCGCAAAACACACAGAGATTCATTTTTTATGACATACAACTTGTATACAGTATACAAAATGTATTAACAATATGTTCAATGTCATCAGAATACAAATGAGAAAAGAACAATGAGCTGAAAACTAAAAAATATAAATAAAAAAGATAGAGAAGACGAACATGAAGGCAAGATATTAATCTATACATCAGTTACACAAATTGTTTCATGTTATGTTTAAATTTTCATAAAGAAAAGTTTCATAAGAAATGTTAGTTAATGTAGGGTCCAAAGTTTTAAAGTTGAGACACTGACACACATAACGGATATAAACGCATATTGTAACATTTCTTTTTTGTAAAGTAAAAATAAACAAATAAATTTATTTGCAACCGTTATGTTAACAGCATTATATTTCTGTCGTCAGAACAGCTATTCAGCCGATGGACAACTGCTGCGTAGTCATGGGAACATCCCAGGTGAAAATAATTACGTTGGAAATTACGTTGTCTTTCGTTGCTCCCTTCATCAAGTGCGTTCCAAACGGCTGTATAAATGGCACACTAGTGCCATGCTCACTCCAAAGTCCCACTTGAAGAGCTCTGCCATCTGCCTTTCGAAGGGAGTAGGGCATAGGGATGCTCACGAGCAATAGAGAGCCTAAGTCCCGCCCCTCCGCTTCCGGTTCACGGGACCTTATTTCAGAAAAAATATGTATGGTAGTCAATGGCGAGAGACAAGTTATCTTTTTATTCCGTCTGAACTGTGCCCTGAATTACACATATGATGTTTGTCAATTTAAAAGATAATTATGAAAGTCAAGAAAGTCGCAGTTTGTCATAAAACAGAAGAGTAACATTTAGTTTTATGTGAAAATCGCTCAATGAACTACATCTCCCGGGAAGTGAAACAACGAGCAAGATCCGTTGCTCGCGTGTGTGCAGTCTGCTACAAAACACTCAGGCATGACGGCGTCACGTTACGATTATAACGTAAGAATATAGAAAAAATAACAGACTTTAGCTTCAGTAAAGTTAGCTTCATTCATTGAGAGAAAATGTGCGCCTTTTGGGTTCTCTTACGAGAGTATCTCTCGTACTGCGTAATATCTTACGCTATGGGGAAAACTCTTTTCCACGAGATATTGAAGCCAAAAATTATCCTTAATTTTTTACTAATGTAAAACGCTTTGCAGCAGCAAGCAGACCTAGGCGAGACAGCTCGCGCGCCTATTGGCTGCTCTGCGGCAATAGCAGCAGCCTATCGATAGAGGCTCTGCGTGACGTCACGACGAATGGGGGCCTTTCGCGCCCATATCGTCACGTCCCGCCAGAAAGGGCGTGGTCTCGCCCTATATCTAGGCTCGATAGCTGCTCTTACGTCGATTTTCATCTCTTCAGCGAAGCCTCCCGCATCGCTGGATCCAGAGTGAGAAGCCGCGCCGTCGACCTGTAGCCTTCAGCGGGACGTGCCATTGAGCCTGGAGTCGCTGGCCTCGCCGCCTTCAGCCGCCGTACCTGCTGTGCTTTCCGGCGTTATATCCTTTCCTCTGCCTAGAGTGTGTGTGTGTTATTGCATTTCTGCCTTTTTTCCCACCCCTCTAAAAGAGCGGCGTCTTTTTAAAGATGCCTTCCTGTGGTTCTTGCCGAGCCCCACTCAGCGATGAGGACCGCCATGTCATCTGCGTGTCCTGCCTGGGTGAGGATCACGCGGCCATCGCGCTCGCTGACGGCGGATGCCATCACTGTGAACGTTTGCCTATGGTGACTCTGCGGACTCGCCTAGCTTCGTTCTCCGAGCCCGCATCCCAGCCTGCCGTGACGCCGCGTCGCAAGAAGCGCCGCGCCCAGCGCGCTCCCGAGCTATCTCCAGCCCGCCAAAGCTCGCCGGTTCGCCCGCCAGCTTCGCCGGCTTCGCTCGAGTCGCTCACCGACGGACAGCGGCCGCCGTCCGCCGCCGCGTCCGCCATCGAGTTGGACGACAACACCGAGGCGTGTTCTCTCTTGGCTTCGGATAGCGAGGATTGGGCGAGCTCTGTGGACCTCCCCTCCGCTAACGTTCCCCGCCAACCCTCTGGGAAGAGAGCCGGCATTGAGACTGAGCTGATTCGTCTGCTCACCAAGGCCGTGGAAAGCATCGGCCTCGATTGGGAGGCACCCACGCTGCCGCCGCGCAACAGATTAGACGGGCGCTTTCTCGGGAAAGACGAGGCTCCGTCAAAATCTAGGCCCGCGCCCTTCCTCCCGGAACTTCACGAGGAGGTTGCAAAGTCGTGGAAGGCCCCCTTTTCCGCCAGGATGCGTACCTCTACCTCCGCGGCATTCTCCGCTGTCGACGGTGCGGGAAGTAGAGGTTACCTCGCCATTCCTCCGGTGGAGACGGCTGTCGCGTCGCATCTCTGCCTGCCCTCTGCTGGACGGCGTGTTCAGACGACGCTCCCGTCCAAAGCCTGTCGAGTGACATCATCGCTGCACGGACGCGCTTACACCGCAGCCGGGCAAGCAGTCTCAGCGCTGCACACGATGTCTATTCTGCAGATCTACCAGGCAGACCTCCTCCTCAAGCTGGACGAGGAGGGACCCGGCGCTATCTGTGTGGCGGACCTGAGGAGCGCTACGGACCTCGCTCTACGCGCTTCTAAAGCCGCTGCGCAAGCCATGGGGCGGAACATGGCCTCTCTCGCCGTTGCCGAGAGACACTTATGGTTGACGCTGTCTGAGATGACGGAAGCCGAGCGCTCTGTGTTCCTCGACGCGCCCATTTTTCCTGGAGGGCCTTTTCGGAACGGCCGTCAAAGACTTCGCGGACAGGTTTGTTGAGGTGCAGAAGACTTCTCAGGCTATGAAGCACTTCCTGCCGAAGCGCTCGAGCTCCGCTACAGGCCGCACCAAGCCGCCTGCTCGCAGCTCTCAGCCCCAGCCTGCACCGCCCTCCGCCGCCGCCGCCTCACAGCGCCGCCAGGCCCGGGATCAGAGACCGCGGTCTCGCTCCGCCGGACGCCGCCCCCCTCACCGCGGGCCCCGGCCGAGGATTGAGATCAAGCCCGAGGCCTCAAAGTCTTCCTAGCAGCTCTAGGAAAACGACGGTGTTCAGATCCCGCTGCGGCCGGATTTCCACCAAAACTGCTCGCTCGTTCAGTCCCATGCGTTGTGACTGTCCCAGTGTATTTTGCAGTGAAGCAGCCGGTGTCTCAGCCCGCTTGCCTGCACACAAAAGCTGTTTTTACGGCTACCCAGATAAATCCAATAAAGAGTGTATTTTCTGGTGTTCCGGCCTCGGCCGATGGTGTTATGAGTGTTGTAAGAATGCCCACGCCCCTGTGCCCATTCCCACACCCAGACACAGCCCGCCACGGTGCAGGGCTCGCACAAATAAAATCGACTCCGGTCGATTGTGCAAACAATGTAGTGAACGCGCCCATATCCCCATGCCCGCTTACACTACACGCTGCGTGTCCCTCGGTTTCTGTAAAAACGAAACCAACACACATTCAGTCGGCCCTAAACGACAGTGTTTTCAGTGTAGCAAATGTGCCCGTGGTCCCGCGCCCACATTTCCTCACAGACACGCCGAATCCCACGGGATTCGCCCCGCTCGCTCTCTCGGCGCCGCCCGCCTCAGAGGAGCTGAGCGCGGCCAGGCTGCCCGCTGTGATCAGCGCGCCCCCCGCCTCGAACGCTGTAAACACGGCGCTGTGTTCCCAGCACACACGGACTCTTGTGCCGCCGCTTTCCCGCGGCCAGAGCCCAGATTTCATTCTGCCCCTAGCTATTCACGCGGATGCGTGGTCAAGGCTTCCCGGGGTATCAGAGTGGGTGCTGAACACTATAAAGAGAGGCTATTCGCTACAATTCGCTCGACGCCCTCGCCGCTACACGGCGCGCGTCGAAACTACGGTGAAAAGCGAAGTATCTCATCTACTTCGAGCCGAGATAGCGAAACTACTGAGGAAAGGGGCTATAGAACCTTTATCTCAGGCTCAGAGCGAAGGGGGCTTATACAGCAGATATTTTCTGGTACCGAAGAAAGATGGTGGGCTCAGACCCATTCTAGATCTGAGGCTGCTGAACAGAGCGCTCGTGAAGCGCCAGTTCAGAATGCTTACGACCAGGAAAATCCTCGCGCAAGTGCGCCAAGGAGACTGGTTCATGTCAATAGATCTGAAAGACGCGTATTTCCAAATACAAATAGCGTCCCATCACAGGCGATTCTTGAGATTCGCCTTCGAGGGCCAGGCGTATCAATACACAGTCCTGCCGTTCGGCCTGTCCCTAGCACCCCGTACGTTCACGAAGTGCATGGACGCGGCCCTCGCCCCCCTGAGACTTCGGGGCATGCGAGTTTTGAACTACTTGGACGATTGGCTGGTTCTAGCTCGTTCACGAACGGAGCTCTTAGAACACAGGGCCGCATTACTCGAGCACCTCGAGGAGCTGGGCCTTACAGTCAATTGGGCGAAAAGCTCACTGCTCCCCAGTCGGAGGATTTCCTTTCTGGGAACAGTGTTGGACTCGCTATCCATGACGGCACGCCTGTCACCAGAGCGCGGATTGAATATTCAGCACGTCGCGAAATCCTTCCGCCACGGCTCTATAGTCCCGCTCAGAAGGTTTCAGAAAATGCTGGGTCTCATGGCCTCAGCAGCCTCTGTACTCCAGTTGGGCCTGCTCCGCATGCGCCCACTGCAGCTATGGCTAAAAGCACGAGTTCCCCCCAGGGCGTGGACCGCAGGTCTGTTTCGCCTCAGGGTCGACCTTCAGTGCATTTCGGCTCTGAAACCGTGGAAAGCAACCGACTGGTATCAGTCAGGTGTGAGTCTGGGGATCCCCTCAAGTGTGAAGGTGGTGTCTACGGACGCCTCCACTTCGGGGTGGGGAGCGCTGCTCGAGGGCAGACCGCTGGCTGGCCTATGGTCAGTGCGGGAGAAGCTCCTTCACATAAACTGCTTGGAATTAATAGCAGTCGACAAAGCGCTAAGGCGCTTCTGTCCCCAGATAACAGGCCACCACGTATTGGTCCGGTCGGACAACATGTCAGTGGTGGCGTACATAAATCGCCAGGGCGGCGTCAGGTCCCGAAACCTTTACAGGCTGACGGAACGCCTCCTGGTCTGGGCTCAGCACAACCTGCTCTCGCTGAGAGCGGCGCATGTGCCTGGTCACCTAAATGTGGGACCAGACAGGCTGTCCAGAAACAACGTCCCAGCAGGAGAATGGTCTCTGCACCCGCAGACGATCCAGCTGCTGTGGGAAACGTTTGGCAAAGCGCAGGTGGACCTGTTCGCGTCCCAAGAAAACGCTCACTGCCCGAGATTCTTCTCGAAAAGCCGGGACGCGCTGGCCCATGTTTGGCCCCGCCGCCCCCTTTATGCTTTTCCCCCTGTTTCACTCCTGCCTCAGGTGTTGGAGCGAATCAGGAGGGAGGGATGCCCAGTGCTACTCATAGCTCCGCTCTGGACAAACCAGTCGTGGTTCCCTGTCCTGATGCAGCTGACCAGCGCTGCTCCATGGCCTTTACCGTTGAGGAGAGACCTCCTCTCTCAGGCGGAAGGCTCGATTTGGCATCCTCGCCCGGATTTGTGGTCCCTGCACGCATGGGCCATCAACGGGTACCCGCTGACCTCCCAGAGGGAGTGTTAAACACGATCGCGCAGGCTAGAGCCCCGTCTACCAGACGGCTCTACTCCTCGAAGTGGTCTGTGTTCTCTGCTTGGTGTCAAGCGCAGGGCTTTTCACCTGTAGACTGCGGGGTTACGGAAGTGCTTTCCTTCCTTCAGGAGCTACTGGATAAGGGCAGGTCCCCTTCCACGCTCAAAGTATACGTGGCGGCCATAGCAACGTTTGCAAAACCGGTGTCTGGCCAGTCACTAGGAAAAAGCGACTTAGTCGTGCGTTTCCTTAGAGGAGCTCGGAGGCTAAACCCTCCCAGGCCCCCTTCAGTCCCGACATGGGACCTTTCCACGGTCTTGGAGGCCATGAAAGGCGCCCCATTCGAGCCAATCCAGTCGTCAGACATGAAACACTTGTCTTTCAAGACAGCGTTTCTTATGGCTCTCGCTTCAGTGAAGCGCGTAGGGGACTTGCAAGCGCTCTCAGTAAGCGGTCATGCATGGAGTTTGGGCCTAATGACTCAAAGGTCATACTCAAACCAAAGCACGGTTACGTGCCGAAATCCCTCAACACACTGTTCAGGGCCCAGGTGATTTCCCTGTCTGCCCTTCCGGTTCTCAATGAGGAGAAGGACGCGAGTCTCCTTTGCCCTGTCAGGGCACTAAGGGCTTATGTGTCCCGCTCGTCTGGTTTCAGACAGACTGAGCAGCTTTTCGTTTCGTTTGGCGGCCGTGCTAAGGGACTTGCCGCGTCGAAACAGAGCCTATCCAGATGGATAGTTGGTGCCATAGCGCTGGCTTACACGTCTAAGGGCCTACAGTGCCCTTTGGGTGTTAGAGCGCACTCCACAAGAGGCATGGCCTCCTCGTGGGCATGGTCTAGCGGGGTTACCCTGCAAGATATTTGTATGGCCGCGGGCTGGGCCTCGCCGTCTACATTTATAAAATACTATAATCTGGAGGTCCCCGCCTTACAAGCTAAGCTTTTGGCGGTATAAAATTCAGTGCTATCTGCCCGCTGTGCGGCTCGGATACTGAGTTTGACCTGCGTGTTGCTCACTGACCGGTACAGCAGCTCATTAAAAAGTTGACACACTTGTGGCCACCCAGTTTAGGCTGAATGTTCACCCTGACGGTATGGTTTATTGTCACATGATTAGCTCCTTTCGGATGCTATTTACAGGGAATGATGCTTCTAGCCTCTCTTCCCTCACTCTCTGTGAGTTTATGGTGATTATGCACTATATGCGCCCCGGGCTTCGGCCCCTGGGACTTTGGTGTTGGATCCCTACCAGCACGGCGTGTTGCATTGTGTTCCCCATAGCGTAAGATATTACGCAGTACGAGAGATACTCTCGTAAGAGAACGTACTCGGTTACTAACGTAACCTCGGTTCTCTCTAGAGAGGGAACGAGTACTGCGTATCTTGCCGTGCTTGGAATACGCTCTGGTTCGCTTCGGCGATGAAAACCGACGTAAGAGCAGCTATCGAGCCTAGATATAGGGCGAGACCACGCCCTTTCTGGCGGGACGTGACGATATGGGCGCGAAAGGCCCCCATTCGTCGTGACGTCACGCAGAGCCTCTATCGATAGGCTGCTGCTATTGCCGCAGAGCAGCCAATAGGCGCGCGAGCTGTCTCGCCTAGGTCTGCTTGCTGCTGCAAAGCGTTTTACATTAGTAAAAAATTAAGGATAATTTTTGGCTTCAATATCTCGTGGAAAAGAGTTTTCCCCATAGCGTAAGATATTACGCAGTACTCGTTCCCTCTCTAGAGAGAACCGAGGTTACGTTAGTAACCGAGTACGTTTGTAGTCTTTGTAATTACGTATCTTCTCAGTCTTATACCTCAACAGTTTTACATCAAACTGCGACTTTCTTGACTTTAAAATGTATCTTTTAAATTGATAAACATCATATGTGTAATTCAGGGCACAATTCAAACGAGATCAAAATATTTGTTGTCATTCGCCATTGACTACCATACAATATTTTTCCGAATTAAGGTCCCATGGTGGTCGACCGGAAGGGGAGGGACTTAGGCTCTCTATAGAGAGCCTAAGTCCCGCCCCTCCGCTTCCGGCTCATGGGACCTTGTTTCGGAAAAAATATGCATGGAAGTCAATGGGGAGAGACAAGTTATCTTTTCCGTCTGAACTGTGCCCTGAATTACACATATGATGTTTGTCAATTTAAAAGATAATTATGAAAGTCAAGAAAGTCGCAGTTTGTCATAAAACAGAAGAGTAACATTTAGATTTATGTGAAAATCGCGCAATGAACTACATCTCTCGTCTCGTCACTAAGCTCGTGTGTGTGCAGTCTGGTACAAAACATGACGGCGAAACGTTACGATTATAAGGTAAGACTATAGAAAACATGACAGATGTTACCTTCAGTAAAGTTAGCTTCATTCATTGAGAGAAAAGGTATGCCGTCTCATGCGCGCCTTTTGGGTTTTGTAGTCTTTGTAATTACGTATTTTCACAGTCTTATATCGCAACAGTTTTACATCAAACTGCAACTTTTTTTTACTTTAAAATGTATCGTTTAAATTGCCAAACATCATATGTGTAATTCAGGGCACAATTCAAACGAGATCAAAAAATTCGTTGTCTCTCGCCATTGACTACCATACAATATTTTTCCGAGTTTAGGTCCCATGGTGGCCAACCGGAAGGGGAGGGACTTAGGCTCTCTATAAGCACGTCCCAGCCGGGTCCGTCACTTATTTGGTTCCCCGGAAACATTTCCGTTGTGGTCTGTGTTACTTGCAGCGTTTCTGTATTTGGTTGTGTTGTGAGCGTTTGCAGCGCGTTTCTGTATTTGGTTGTGTTGTGAGCGTTTGCAGCGCGTTTCTGTATGTGGTTGTGTTGTGAGCGTTTGCAGCGCGTTTCTGTATGTGGTTGTGTTGTGAGTATTTGGAGCACACGTGTGTTGTGAAACTGATGAAGATGTTTTCCTAATTTGCGGGTGTTTTTTTATATTTGCATGCGTTTTTATGTTTGCATACGTTTTTTTCTAATTGCATGCTTCTTCTTTAGCTTGCAGCACGTTGAGCTCTCTCGGCCTCCGTACAATCTGCTACATTATGCATTAAGTATATGTGGTTAGCTGATAACATGTTGCTAAATACTCAGCTTGAGTCTAGTATTGTGCTTGAAACCTCCACCATGGACAGCAAGCTAAATCTGCTTAATGTCATTCCACTTAAGGATTAACCTGCAAAACAAATATTGGATAAAATAGTAAATTTTTTATTTTTAATCTATAATATAGCTATATAAACAATTAAATATATTTAAAAGCCGCATTTATTTCTCTACCATATGAGTTTGTTTTAGAAACATTAGAACGGAGCTATATTATCCAGTAATATACTAACTTTGCTCTTATCCCCAAAAGTTGTCTGTTGGACCTTTTTTTGCAATTTATTGATTGGCAGACAGTTGTAATTGGTCAACAGTAAACAGTAAGACAGTACCAGAGGTCAGAGGTCCTATAGCTTGCAGCAGTGACAACACAGACATCTCAGAATGAATGCTGTTCTGATTACAGAAATGAAAAGCAAACAGGCTGTACTGTAAATAGAGAAACTGAGGCACTGACATTTTGCCCTTTCTCACTCTCTCTATCTCTCTCTTTCTGCCAGCTACTTTTACACAAACATGTACACTTGTATACCATAAAACATAACATAAAGAAACCCCATGTGTGTGTATGATTTTTCCATCAAAAAAAAAGAGCAGGATATTTTGTTACTCTGTCCAGATTCTCTGGAGAAAGTTGACTGAATACCTTCAGGCCCAGTCAGAGAATAATCATGCTGTTGCACCAGAGGGCACCACAGGTTAAAGGTCAAACTAATGGATATGACCTTCACTAGAAACTTATACAGCCAAAGGCTTCTGCCCACTCAATCTGATAAGAGTCCTGTAATCTTTATCATTAACCATATATATGAATAGTCAGTGTTTATCATAACAAATATACTGTAAACTAACAGGCTATAGAGAAACATGTTATTTTGTCTGTAGCCAATGAGATAGTCATAGAAAGTCAATTCTGCAAGACCCCCTCAAACACACACATACACACACCTGGTTTCCATCATTGTACCTGTCAGCCTCTTCAAGCCCAGCCTCAGGTCTTAGCTAGTGATTTCAGGAACTCATTAACACTCTGGTGTGTTTGTGAACAAGAGTCTCTTTTCAATGTGAGATGTTGCTGGAGGCAAATAAAACAAGGTGAGATACTTAGTTGGAGTCACTGAACACAAAGCTATGAGCATGACAGGGAAAATTATAGAATTGCTTACTGATGTTTGCCATTTATCTGGAAATGAAGAATACATTTTCAGACAGAAAATAAATGTATAAAGATGGCAGCTGTGTCAAGCCAACGTTGATTTAAAGAATACATTGTGGAAATATGTGATTCAGCTTTTTTTCTTGGACTGCACTCAAGATAATTCAGCAACACTCAATGTGTGTTGTGTTACTGGCTTTTTTATATAATTAATATAATTATTTTTTAAATACCTTTGAGGAACATGTAATAACCTTTGGTTTTGTGTCTATATGTAAGGGATAATGTACATCCATCCAGTTGTTCTCTCAAAATAAACCCCCGATAGAGTGATGAGGACCCCGACACGAAGCGGAGGGAGAAACCAACTGGATGTACATAACCCCGCTTATTACACGGCTACTTGCCACATAAGTAAATAATTATACACAAAATATTGAAATATTTTATTAGGTATTTAAACGCAAAGCTTCCACAGAGAGCAGTTGCAAGCGCGGCAAGTTCAAACTAGACGGACATTTATGAGATATGGTATACAGTCATACCACTTATTACACAGCATTTCACCACATAAATAATTATGGAGATAAGAGATTCCATAATTCAAATTAAACTGTTTTAAAATCATTCCTGTTTGAATCTTATAATCCAACAGTGTACAAAACAAAAGTCACAAAAAGGCAGCAGCTGCGTTTGAATGAAACAAGAGAGAGCGAGTCCACAATACTGGATGGCATAATTAAATAACTGTACACAAAATATTGATTCGACTGAGTTTTATTCATTTATTAGCTCACCAAATGGAAAACTTCCACAAAGAAAAAACGTTCCTAGCAAGCGCATATCGCTGCTGACTTCAGTAACCAGGATGAGCCAGCATTATCTGTTTTCAGTGGTTATCTTGGAATAACATACCGCTGATTGATCAATCAGAATCAAGTATTCCACAGAGCCGTGTAATAAATATTGTATATACCAAAACATTAAAAAAAATTGTTAGATTTGTGCTCAAAATTAGCAGAAACAATTTGCCAATGGAAGAGAATAATAATGTTAACACGAGAAGTATACTAATACGAGTAAATAACAATAAATAATAAGTATGGTTGTCACCCGAAATGAAGTCACAATCTCGAACTTCGAATTAAAAAATGGAATCGTCTATGCTGCCACGCCCCCATGTCACGCCCGTGATGGGAAGTTCGGATATTTTAACTGACTCTCTTGTTCGATCTCGTTCATCAAAATTAACTAGTCCTAATATTTTTGTCTAGTCATTTCGTTCATTTCAGGGACTTTAAATGTTATACTTTTAACAGGCAAATTTCCCGAACACATCCACCTACGCAATCTTAATCATATTCTGCATTAAGAAATCATTATAATGCAGTCAAAAATAATTTACAGGGAACATAAATAATTACTTTACCTTCTGAGTCTTTTGTTCATTTGAACGGATGTGAACGGCAACATCAGTCATTCATTAACGACTCATCACGGCGTGGAAAAAAAAAACACACATGTTGAAAGGCTGTGAGTCCTCTAACTAACTTAGTTTTTAGAAACTAACAGAGTTTCTATTTATAACATGTTTGCAGTGTTGAGCGATGTAGCCAATCACAGACATATGTGTTGATTTCTTGAACCAAATGGCCAATCAGAAGCATTTAAGATAGACTCCCCTCACCGCTCAAAGCTGACTTTTTGTTCAGTGCTGAATTCTGTATGCTGGCAAATCCTCTAATTATAACAAACAAAGTGTATATATTATGAAAGATTCATTGTGCAGTCAGCTTCATTGATAATAACAGAGATGTGTGAGATCGCGATGAACTGATGTCAGCTTTTTAGGAGTAATAGCAACCTGTGCTTAAAAAAATTAAGCACTTTTAAAAAAAAAAAAAAATCGAGAATCGAATCAAACCGTGACCTTAGAAACGAAAATGTTATCGAATCGAGGATTTGGAGAATCGTGACACCCCTAATAATAAGTAAATAATAATATGATATTGCCAACTCTTTCCAAGATTGCTTTGACATTCATTGATCTGGAATGAGAGGTATTTGAGTGAAATAATTTGCACAAATCTTCCTGACCATAATCATTTCTTTATCCCTGTCTGACTGTATAGGATCTGCAGCTCCAATCGCCCTAGTTTCCTCCACAAAGGGTGCCAAGCCACAATAGTATGAGATACCACCTAGACAAGCCTGCCTTTTCAGAGGGCAAAAATCAATACACCCACTGTCTGGCCGATGAGAAAAGAAGTGAGAGGAAGGCAGAGGTGGATGGGTAAACCGGTTTTGTGTCTGTATCCGTTTCATTTCATTTGAGATGAGGTGCCAATATTTCATCGCCCCATTAAATTTCTTCGATTTCCAAATGAGGAAGTCTCAAAATTTTTCCTCCACAGTCCCAAGTGATAACCAATGTAACGTGACGTAGGAAGTCGACACAGCTCAGTTGAGACCACTAATGGGGTTGGTTTGAGTCAAACCACGTTAAGGCCAACAAAAAAACCTCTGTCCCAGAGCGATTTCGCTTGGCCATTTTGAGTTTGCCGTTGGGCACTGCAGCGTTTACTTGAGTGACCACTTTTTCCAAGAACTCTAGAATGCTAAAAATAGCACAAAGAGCCACTTAAGGTCCAGTCACAATTTTGGGGTTGCAATTTCATTCTGATGGCAGTGACTTTCTTTTATTTCAGAGTTATTACTCTTCAGAATCAATCTAATGAATGTTCTGTGTATTGATTGTTTCTGACGATGCGTTAAATGTCCGGCGATGTTTCCTTTGGGATCTGTGGAAAAAAAATGATTAAGCACAAACACGCGAGCATATTTTTGGATGTTGTGAGCCAGCGAGGTGTCTCATGCTCACTGGGCCAGTTTTGAAGGACTTGGCTGGATTTCTCCTGGCGCTGTTATCTGTAGCTCTGTCCTTATTCTCCTTCACACAGTCAGAGTATCTAATGAGAGCCAAAACTTGGCCTCAGTCTTGTTTTTAAAGCACAAATATAACCTTATTAGTATTTTGAGGTATGCTGTCATTGTTTCTCTCTGGAAATGTCTAGACTGTAAGAGCGTGTAATTGTGTCTCTCTCCATACCCTTTCTTATCCTGTCACACGCCAACACTCTCTGTATTAATCAGGGTGTATGTTTATGTAGAGTGATCTTGCGATTCGTTTTGACTAATGAGTCGCAGATGCGAGCCCATTCAGTGTAGTTGGGTGATATTTGCAATAACAGCATGACCCACTGAAATACATCTTCCCATGAGGGGGTAACACTTTAGGATCATTTGGCTCTGTGCTTTTGAAATGGCTGGGGTTAAAGCTTGGGTTAAAACACTAATAAAATAAGAAAGACAAATGACCTAAAGCCTCAAAGTTATTTTTGTCTTTTCTTCCTTATGTTGTCTCTTCAATTGAATGGCATGTCATTCCAAACCTGTATGACTTTCTTTCTGTTATTTGTTTAAATACAAAATGAACTAGCCTGGAGAACTTTTCAGCTATTTTTGTACATATATGAAAGTCAGTGTGGTCCAAAACAGCCCCAATGGACCCCATTGACTTTCTGTGTATGGACTAAATAAAAACACTGATAGACTTATCATAATAAATGTTCCACACAAAATTAAGGTTACCAAAGGTTTTTTTTAGGGTTGTCAATCCTGCTCCTGGAGGGTCACTGTCCTGCACGCTTCAACCCCAATTAAACACACTTGAACCAGCTAACAAAGATCTTACTAGGCATACTAGAGACTTCCAGACCGGTGTATTGAGGCAAGCTGGAGATCGACTCTGCAGGACAGTGGCCCTCCAGGACAGAGTTTGGACACCCCTGCATTAGAATAACCATTTTGGGGTGTAGAGCTCTTAAGAACAGTTCATGCATGAATGTTTCCCCAATCATTATTACATATTCGGGTCTTCAGCGACCCGGATCTATATCTAACACAGATGGATCTCTACCTGTCGTGATAATATAAATCTCTCCTGATATTTAAGTAAAAATTACAGAAGAATAAAATAAAGCATATTTTGTTACCTTTTGGAGCTTGGAATAGTTCAGTTTGAGCAGATGTTTTATGCCATCATCACTGTCCTCGTCAGAGCTAATTTCCAGTACATTAAGCATCTGGCTCATATTCGCGATCTCAAACATATTCTCAAAACGATAATTTTCAACATTTTTAAAATCAATACTTTGATCACTGACAGCTCCTTCACCAACTCCAACATTAAGTGACACTGACACAAGTTTTTGATTGCGTTCATTATTCCCTCTGCAGTAAATCTCTGAGCCGTTTCAAGTTTTGCTGATGATACTTCCTATTCTTTTGTTTTCTGCCTGTAGTAACTATGAGTGAAGCGTCACTTCATCATTTTGTATCAGACATTGTCACCTTGTGGAATAAAGGTGAATTACACTTATTCAGTCATCAAAGATTTAATTATTGTTGTGCGTAAAAAAAATATACTTGTAAATGTTGTTACATACCTCGGGTCATAAGCAACCCTATACAATTTTTACAAGAAATAAATAAATGGGAAACCAGGCATTCTTTTATGTATTTTTTCTTGTTATATTGTTTATAATTATTTGGGGGAATACTAAGAAGGTGGATAGCTAACTTTAAACAATTAATGAGGAGGAAGGTAGTGAATGACGTCCCGGGTCACTATGCGTTTAAGGGTTAAAATAACCTATTTTTTTATATTGTGAAGAGCATTTTATAATCTAAAGAACTTTTCTCCAGTATAAAGAACCTTCATTTGTATGTGTGCACAGAAATAATAAAGTTATACAGGTTTGGAACAACATGAAGATGAGTAAATGATGACACTTTTTGTTTGAAATGCTAGGAAATTGACAGGACAATGCTTGACGTAAATAGCCTTATAGGTGGATGTAAGAGACCAAAATTGTATTGCTCCTGCTAAAGAGATTAAAAGGATGCAAGAGAAATGAGCACTAACCTCCATCAGTTGTCATCTCTGACAAGCAGATTTAAATGAAGGCAATGCCAGAAGGAACCTTTCTCCTCTCACTAGTGTTTCCATGTGGCCTTAAAGGGATACTCCACTTTTTTTGGAAATAGGCTCATTTTACAACTCCCCCAGAGTTAAACAGTTGAGTTTTACTGTTTCGAATCCATTCAGCCGATTTTCTGATATTTAGAAGAATATCAGTAAACAGACAGTTTCTGGTCTCATTGACTCCCATAGTATATATTTTTTCCTACTATGGAAGTCAATGAGACCAGAAACTGTCTGCTTACTGATATTCTTCCTAATATCAGAAAATCGGCTGAATGGATTCGAAAACGGTAAAACTCAACTGTTTAACTCTGGGGGAGTTGTAAAATGAGCCTATTTCCAAAAAAAGTGGAGTATCCCTTTAAAGACAGCTGGCCAGGCATGGTCTCACTTGGGGAAGCTCAGTCATGAGTGAATGACAAGCCCTGGACAGCTCCATTAGGAAAACAGATGGTGGGGGAGTGAAAAAAGGGCTATGTAACAAATGTAATATTGTCTGAATGCAGGAGGCTGCAGGACCTGTTCACAGCTTGTGCGCTTGGCTAGAACTCAAACCATCCGTTTTGGCCAGCGAGCGGCCGGCGGACAGTCGGTAACCAGCCGAGCCGCAGGTTGTCTCGCACGGTCAGTAGCCGACTTCTCCGCGTCACGCATCAGGTAGTTATCTCCACAGCGCTCCAGCGAGCGGCCGGCGGACAGTCGGTAACCAGCCGAGCCGCAGGTTGTCTCGCACGGTCAGTAGCCGACTGACCGTGCGAGACCGTGATCTCCGCGCTGTGGAGATAACTACCTGATGCGTGACGCGGAGAAGTCGGCTACTGACCGTGCGAGACAACCTGCGGCTCGGCTGGTTACCGACTGTCCGCCGGCCGCTCGCTGGCCAAAACGGATGGTTTGAGTTCTAGCCAAGCGCACAAGCTGTGAACAGGTCCTGCAGCCTCCTGCATTCAGACAATATTACATTTGTTACATAGCCCTTTTTTCACTCCCCCACCATCTGTTTTCCTAATGGAGCTGTCCAGGGCTTGTCATTCACTCATGACTGAGCTTCCCCTTGAGCAAACCACTCACAACTCCAGTGCTAAAGAACTATTTTTTCGTCTACCTCAATTCTGAATTGTGTGTTAACTGATTTTCTCATATGGCTTTCAATAGTGTCACTATATCGCGATAAAAGTAAACAGAGACAGATCTACAGGGAATGTGGGAAATCGTTTATAGACAAAGAAATATGTAACTCATGAAAATGTCATGAATAATATTAACAAAACAGGGAGTGATGACATGCTCTGCTTTCATTATCATCACAAAGACACTGGGTGGATCAAAAGGTCCCAGTTTCCCTGATGATGTCACAGACATCGGTCACATGGCAGAATGGAATGGTAATGCAGCTTTTGAACCCTGGCCAGAATGATACTCAAGTAAAAGGAATATTCTGAATTAATGTTCACATAAAGATTGGTTTAAACACAGTTTCTGGAATTGTTGTCATTAATCAGACCTAATTCTACCTCCATGATTATTATGTATTACTTAAACTGTAAGGTTTGAGAATATAGGCACACTTAAGGGTGGAGAGCCTGCAATCCCTTCAGCCATGATTATATTTACTGTCATTGATTCATTCTTTTTAGTATATTGTCTTTTGTTTTGTCAAGAAGATGTTTTGGGGTTACACAAACGTAATACATAATGCTGTTGGCATTGTGAAATTCATATAATTGTGAATCCATACCTCAGTAGAATGACTTTGTTTGCATCTTTCTGCTGCTTCTGCAGATGTAAAATCATTTCGACAGGATCCCTCTCTATTGCTAGCCAATAAAGATCTGTGTCAGTTTTGCACCGGGATCGGAAAAGTAGACCATTTAGTACCCGCGGAGAGTTGTTCAGTTGAGGACTGCATCCTCACTGTTTCTGCTGTTGTTGGTCATGATTGCATTCTTTCTGCATCAAGAATGAATAGCGCAATAGTGATGTTTTTGAACAATGTTGACAAAATAAATTAAGTTGTAGAAACCGGGATTGTTGTGAATGATGCCCTTACTCCAGTCATGCCCTTAGTACAACCAGCGAAAACAGTAGTATTGTCAAATGTCCCGCCATTTATTAAAAATGAAGTGATTGAAAGGGAATTGTCCAGACACAGAGAGTTTGTGTCAAAAATTAAGACAAAATCTCACTGGGTTGCAAATCGCCACAGTTGAAACATGTTGTATTATTTAGGAGGCAGGTGCACATAATCTTAAATAACCAGAATAAAGAGCTTAATTTAGCCATGAAGTTTAAGATTGAGGATTTTCATTATGCTATTTTTGCTACCTCAGATTCTAAGTGTTTTGGTTGTGGACAAGAGGTTCAGCTAGCAAAAAGTCGTCTATTAAACGTTGAATAGACGTAAATCTTCAACGTCTAATTACGGTCCACTGAAGGATGAAAATGAAAATTGAAAAGACG
Source organism: Chrosomus eos (assembly GCA_036326025.1). Lineage (NCBI taxonomy): Eukaryota > Metazoa > Chordata > Actinopteri > Cypriniformes > Leuciscidae > Chrosomus > Chrosomus eos. The sequence goes on along the minus strand of CM070826.1, from coordinate 20,563,526 downwards.
TCAAATTTGTCCAACTTTTCAACGTTGAAAACAGGTCGATCTTTAACGTTTACTCAATGCCTATTGACAATTGTCAATTCTCAAGTCACAACACATTAACATGCCAAATAACATTTTAGATTAACATTGAAATATGAATGAATGAAACAAAGCTTTAAAGAGTTCACTTAGAATAGCTTTATTATAACTAATAAAACAGCACATTTTAAATAAAATGTAGTGCAATAAACGGGTCCAGTAACCAAGAGATTTCACATTCCAAAAGCAATCACAAAACTACAGTAGTTGACACGTTAGAACTATTTTAAAACAACTAGCCTATTTGACAACCAGGCATTCTTGTTGTCTCAAGTCAACACAAAACACAAAAACAAGATTAACATTTGAAAGTTCACTAAGTAAAGCTTTAAATAACTTTCCAATACAAATATTCACATGCAATTGTAAATTCCTTTGCGACCTCCACCTCCAGCTCTCCCGGGAGCATGTTTAAGTGTCTCAGCCATAGCAGCCCTGATTTCGACCATAGACAGTAAAAAAAATGGACACAGCGACCCCATAGATTTCAACGGAGAAAAGTGTAGCCCTTTAGAAGCACTTTCTGATGGCTGAGCGTACTGCGCAGGCTTGAACTGAGCTTGAAGACGGAGATGTGACGTGAGCAATCTAGTAGCGTGCCATGAGAAATCTAAATCATTCCGTTCCGAATCTTGCACAGACGGAGAGCGTGGGTTGGAGCTGAACCATGAGCTAGCAGCAGGATCAACTTTATGACTCTCTATGGGCTTCTCACTTGACTTTATGCCTCAAAGTCCTCCCGATTGCCCGCGAGCTTCTCCTCCTGTCTATACGGTAATTTCTCTAGTGTCAGCGCAGTCTCATCCCAAGAAGTCATATATTGACGTCTTGGGACGTCTTTTGACCATACGTCAATATCCGCCTTTTTAGGGTACCCTTAAACGTCGGTTAGATGACGTTATCGGATCCTAACTCTACCCCAGACCTAAACCTACCCCTAAACCACCTAACTGACGTTAAAGGTAAAGCGTCAGTTGTATGACGTCCCAGGATCGTCATATAACCGACGTTTAAGGGTACTCTAAAAAGGCGGATATTGACGTATGGTCAAAAGACGTCCCAAGACGTCAATATATGACTTCTTGGGATGAGACTGTGTTACTAGTGTGCGACGGTCGCATGGTTATGACGCAATCGTTAGCCTATTTTTACAAAAATGCCTTCTAAATCGGCCATAACGTAAGATGCAAAGTAATGGAGCCTTTTATACATTGTCGTGTTTCTTTAGAAATAAATAATGGACAAATGGAGTCTTTGGACGCATCAGATGTAAAGTTATTCGCTGTCAAAGTGACGCCAAAATGAATGGGAGTCAGTGGAATGCTAACAGCAGGTGATGGTCTGCTACAATGGCGGCTCCCAGGGAGGCTTCAGTTTCCGGCTGATGGATTACCCCCTGATTTCGAATTGTTTTTTCTTCTTTCGGTTTTAATGGCGGTTGGCAACTAACTTTAATGGTGCATTACCACCACCAGCTGGACTGGGGTGTGGTAATTCTTTCCAAGTATGAATCGCCTCATAATTGCAGTTTCAATGTATTTTTTTTTTTAAACTTTGATGGAATATGTAAAACTCTTTACATTTATTTGAGATAATAATGAACATGGTTTGGTTGTTTGTTTTTTGTAGTTTGTCTCCGTTATTGTAGCATGTATAAGAGACTTATCCTGTCTTAGATGATCAGTTGAAAACAAGTCAAACAGTCCGGCCAAAACTACTTAGTTAAAATACGTAGGAAAATTTAGATTTTCCCTAGCGAGTTTTCTGATCACAGTCTAGTAATCTGTTGTGTTTTCATTACTAATATAAAGCCTAAGAGTGCCTATTGGCACTTTAATACTTCTTTGCTACAATAAATTTTTATTTTTATTTTTGGAAACAGTTCAGTTGCAGGAAAAAAGATTTTTCTTCTCTACAACAATGGAGGGATCATGGGGAAAAAGAGATACAGCAACTGTGTTGGCAGTACACTCAACATATCCAAGGACATTTCCCAATCAATAAAAACCTTAGAGATTAAAATAGTGGAACTTCAGAATTTTGTGGAGTCTACAGGAAATCGAGGACATATTGAGCTTCTCAAAGTAAAAAAAAAAGTTAAAAAAAGTACTCTGGATAACCTGTTAGGCATCAGAGCACAGGGAGCTTTGATCCGCTCATGTTTTCAGAGTGCAGTTTTCGGTTTGGAAAAAAAGAATGGTCAAAGCAGAAATGAAAGCTTTAGCACAAGTTCTGCCGGGAAGACTTAATTACTGCATCACTCATTACCCTCAAGTTTATCCAATCACGCCCTTATTCTTATCGTATAAAGATCGGTACTTACACATGTTTGAGTTCGCAGATGCTGACGCGTCAACAACCTCCACCCTCCCTACCACCACCAGGATGGTCCCGTCTATACTCCCCGGGGGGTCGGCTACGCCCCTGCCTTCGTCTTCAGGCAGGAGATGCTGATCAGCTACCCTCGGATTACGATCTACGGACGGGGCCTACGCCAAATAACTTTGTAATAATTGGCCTGCTGGGCTGCCAATAAATGGATACTTTATTACATCAGTTTATCTCCCGAGTCTTTCTGGTAGAACTATACATTCTTTATGCTCATTGGCGGATATAGAAATGGTGGAGCCTAAGAAAATTGGAAAAAGAACTGTATTATTTTATTCTGAGCTTTATAAAAGTGAACATACAGAGGAAGATGAGCTGTCCAGATCTTTTTATAAGGGTTTGCCTAAAGTTCCAGATGAGATCAATCCTTGGCTTGAGAGGATTGTTTGTCTGAAGTATAAAATCATTGATTACCCGTAAGCCAATCACATAACTTTTGGTTATGACGTGTGTTATGAGCCAGCTCAGCCGCATCGAACTTCCACTGAGCGAAAACGAAACCATAGAGCGAAATACCGGAGTGAACATGGTTGTGAACAACTTTTGCATATTATGTGAAGTAAATCTACGTATCCACGGTACAATCAGGGCCTCTAAACTAATATTTGACAGTAGAGAGAAACAAGAAAATATTTGCAGCCAACTGTCAAAGTTAGGATTAGTTCTGTTAAACACAGCTCTTTGTTCATCTCGAGTCTGTCGGAAATGCTGCAACTTAATTGCAAGATTACAGCATGACATGGCAATATTTAAGAACTGGAAAAGAAAGGAGACACTGACCTGTGCCAGGTTCGAACTCGACAGATAAAAGAGACCAAAAAATGTTTAACAAACACTCTTTTTCGGGCTTCAGTTTGCAAATGCCGGGAATATTCTCCACAACAGAGTGAATTGCATCCCGTGTCTCCATATCCGCGGTCGTTTTCGCTTTTCCTAACCTAAAATACAATCTTAAACTTGGCGCTTAGCGTCTATGTCATGGTTCTCAGCCCACCCTCTGTTTGTTGATTGGCCGGCTGTTTTCAGGCCGGAGGAAAACTGAGAGATAGGTCGCTATCTCAGACTGAGTACAGAAGCGAACTGAAATTGAGCGAAAGTACAAAGTCTGACGTAGTCAGGCTAATTGGACATAGACACTGTTCTCATTTCTCTAGATCGGGAAAAGGCATTTGACCGGGTTGAGCACAGCTATCTCTGGCACTCTAGAGGAGTTTGAGTTCAGCTCTGGTTTTATCGCCATGATTAGGGTTTTGTGCCAGGATGTTGAGAGTGTACTGAAAATAAATGGTGGTCTTAGTGCTTCTTTTGAAATTAACAGGGGTATTAGACACGGGTGTGCACTTTCAGGAATGTTGTTTGCTCTTGCCATTGAACCTTTATTGGTTAAGAGAAAGCATTAAAGGTTGGACCATACCTTGCACTGGAGCCAATTTTAAGTTGTCTGCATATGCAGATGATATTACTGTTTTGGTTAAAGTGCCAAATGATGTTGATCTTCTTAAAGACATTTTTGACATATTTGGTACAATTTTTCTGCCAATGTTTATTGGTCCAAAAGTGAAGCCATAGTAAACAACCAGGTGGTTTGTGCTGGAAAAGAGATGGGTTAAAACATTTAGGAGTATATGTTGGCAACGATTCAATGTTAGTCAAAAATTGGGAAGGAGTTTTAGAAACAATAAAGGGGCAATTGGAAAAATGGAAATGGCTTTTGCCAAAAATGTCTTTTAGAGGGAGGGTTATAATAATTAATAACCTGGGCTGAGTTTCCCAAAACCTTCTTAACGCTACGTCGTTCTTAAGTTACACCTTAAGCTGTACCTTATGGTTAATACGTGTTTCCCGAAACGCTCTTAGTTAAGTATACCTTCTGTAAGTCATACTTTCGGAAGGTTGGTCTGGACCACTCTTAGCTTTACCTTATCACTGTTAAAGGTCGATATGAATAGAATTCTGACGTTTTAATACACCCAGACAGTGTTCAATTAGTCTAATTCAAGTGTTTTCATGCAAAGAATAAAATTGGCATTACACTGATTGTTGTTAGAATTTTAATTATATTATTATATATAATAACATTTTATAAATTTATTTTAATTAAAGAGTGCTTTTAAAGGACAGTGAAAGCATAGGCTACTGTCACTTAAGTCCTATTCGGACGCTAATATTGTTTATCATGGGCTCGTATGGTATTTTAAACATTTACAGGGGTAAGTCGGTTATTTTAGTGCCGTCCGAATCCATAATATCAGTGTTTTTTTCTCACCCAACCCGCTAAAAATCTCTGTCCAAATTAGTACCTACTGATTTTTGACAAACAGGTCGTGTGGTAATTTAATTGCCGTATTTGCCGTTTACAAGACGACATTCAAAATTCACTGTTTAAATCCTTTTTGATCACTGCCGAGCACCGTAGCTACGTGACGTACACTTTTATTACTGAAATGCTTGAAAGTATTTACAAGAACAATATTGCATCGCAGCTCACCTCAGCTAACAAAAATGGGAAAGAGAAGAAAGCACATAAAAAATGTAAATGGTTATTATGGAAGCAATGATACAATTTTAAAATATGTAGGCAAGGCTATTGTAGGATGTTATAGTTTGGATTATTTTTTATAATATCGAAGGAGTCCTAGTAAATGCAATTTCAACTATTTCTGAAGTGCTTCTTTAATAAAGAACAGCGCTTTCTCACATAAACAGCCCCTGCACGAGAGAATAATTGATTCTCGAGTCATCGATATATCAACAGATTCAGCACCAACGCCACGGACAGCACCCGGTAACGTCGCACGTAAGAAGGTATATCTTAAGCAGCTTTCTAAGGTATAGTTCGGGGAACACGCCTAGAAATGGTATACCTTTAGTTCAGTTATACCTTAAGAGTCTTCGTAGCGCACTAAGAGACAACGTTATCGGGAAACTCAGCCCTGGTGGCTACAGTTTTGTGGCATTGTTTGGCCTGCATTTATCCTCCAAATGGACTTTTGAGTAAAATTCAAGCCAGTATGGTGGATTTTTTTTTTTTTTTTGGAGCACTTTTCATTGGATACCACAGAGCATACTCTACCCAGATATGAAGGAGGACAAGGACTTATCCATTTGCCCAGCAGGGGGGCAGTCTTTCGACTTATGTTTATTCAAAGGTACCTCAAAGGACCTAAGGATCTAGTCTGGAGAAAAGTGGCTGATGTTATTTTTAATCAAGCTGGCAGACTGAGATTGAACTCTGTTTTTTTTTTTTTTTTTTTTTTTGATGGACTCGAGTAAGCTGCAGTGCAACGGACTGACTCCTTTTTATAAGGGACTTTTTAAAGTTTGGGACTTTGGAGGTTGGAGACAACTTCCTCGTTGTACTGGCTTTTGGAGGAACCTCTTGTGCATGGAGCTCGGTTTGATGTTACTTGTGAAGTTACACCTGGACTGCTTCATTGTTTAATTACCACTAAGACGTTAAAACTGCATAATTTGTTGGATGTTGCTGGTTCTGGTTTAAATAATCCTCTGTCCATGGCCTCATACAGTATCTTGGTGTGCGGTCGGTACGGTATGTAGAACAAATTCTGGACATCTTCAAACAGAAACTCACAGAGGAAGAAAATAATCTGTTAATTGAATTTATAATGGGAAACTGGTTCCTAATAATAGAAATCACTTTCCAAGTATTTCTTTTAGTCCCAATCTCAGAGGACTGCCTGGACCTTTTCTGAATCTGAGGGGGCTAGAAGGGTTAAGTTTGCAGGATGTTCAGAGTAAAATTTTGTCTTGTAAAAGTTGTAAATAAAGCAAATTTAAAAGAATGCAGTGAGACAGTGTTGAGAGAGAAATTGGGAATAGATGATGAAAATAAATCTGTTTGGAGAGTTTTATACAAACCACCAATTGAAAAACGCACAGGTGATATTCAATGGAGAGTTTTACACGGTGCAGTTGCTGTAAATGCTTAAGCTTAATTAATCCCAATATATCAAGTGATTGTCCTTTTTGTAAAATGATAGAGACACTTTGTCATTGTTTTTTACAATGTTCATTGTAAATGTATGATATTTGTTTGCTTAAAGTTCTTTTCATGAGTTTTGGGGTTTATTGTCTTTAAAAATATGGTAAAAGCAAGGGTTATGTTTGATTTCAAGTTCTATAAACTGATGACAAGTTTTTTAAAGGGGGGGTGAAATGCTGTTTCATGCATAGTGAGTTTTTTACACTGTTAAAGAGTTGGATTCCCATGCTAAACATGGACAAAGTTTCAAAAATGAAGTTGTAAGTTTGATGTAGTAATTCTGTTCCAAAAATACTCCTTCCGTTTGTCACAAGTTTCGGAAAGTTTTTTTCGAATTCGAAACTGTGTGACGTCAGAATGGCCGGAAATTCCATATACAGGTCTTATGGGCACTTCTCCCGGAAGGGCGCGCGCAGCTGTAGCCAGTGCGTGCGAGAGTACGTCTATGCCCGTCAGAGCGCCTGGGCTCGGCTGCACTGCAATCAAAAAAATGGCACCAAAAAAGTGTGTTTTTGGTTGCCAGGGCAAGACAACACTGCACAAATTTCCAAAGAACCCAGCGTTAAGAGACCTGTGGATGGATTTTGTTTTTTCCAGAGCAGCAACGGAGTTGTGCAAGTGTTCTTGTTTGTTCCCTTCATTTCGACGGTTATAGTTATAGGCCCAGTTCGACGCCGGATTTGCAGATCGCCTAATACTTAAAGATGGAGCAGTCCCAACGATAAAGGTTCACGGTCGTGCGTTGGAACCGCAGGCGGTGAGTAAAACTGTTTCAAATGTCTGTGTGTTGTTAACTATCGGCGTGTAAGCTAAGCACAGCAAGTAAACAACATGATCACGTACAGTTAATTTATCTATGGAGCATGCGTGTGTGTGTGTGTGTGTGTAGTGTGTGTGTGTGTGTGTGTGTGTGTGTGTGTGTGTGTGTGTGTGTGTGTGTGTGTGTGTGTGTGTGTGTGTGTGTGTGTGTGTGTGTGTGTGTGTGGTGTGTGTGTGTGTGTGTGTGTGTGTGTGTGTTGTGTGTTTAAATACATTTGTTTAGCTGGCCACTGTAGGTGTCAGTTTGTTTATTGTAAAAATAAATCATGTCCTCATAAACCACAAGTCTGTCTGTTTACAACACACGCAAAAGCTTCGCGCGCTCCCGCCCACACGGCATGCCTCCACCCGCTCGGGTTTTTCCGGAAAGACTCGGTACAGCCTATCTTTCTTTTATAAATATAATAACACTAAAGACTTTTTGGAGATATGAAGGATGCAATACTACTCTATAGGTACTCAAGATTAACATGAGATTGAGTGAAACTGAGTGTTTCACCCCCTTTAATGGATCTCTCTCTCTCTCTCTCTCTCTCTCCTCTCTCTCTCTCTCTCTCTCTCTCTCTCTCTCTCTCTCTCATCATAGAAATCATTTAATTTGAATTCATTCTTGGTATTTTCGTTTCCCAGTGAATAAGCTAATTTCCCCCAAATAAACTCATTATAATGTTTGGTGGGATAAAAGTAGTATTATAGATATATATAAAACACTTTTTATGGTTTTAACCTTCTACTACAAAGCAGGCTGATGTTTTTTTTTTTCATCTTTTAAAATTAGTCTAATAAAAGAAAGAAAACAAATTAAGACAGAAGGGATATATCCCTTATGTCTGGGCATATTCTTCTTAAGTACTTCATCTCATTAAGAATCTGTTTAAAATTGAACTGCTTCACCATATTCAGGGTACCTCTTGAGATTAGATAGCTTTTGACAATTATTTTTATAGCCTTAAACAATATAGGCTACAGCTCTGAAATTCATAATCTACTGGCTCCAGAAAGTATTTGACCACTTAAAAATGACAATCAGAAAGTGTCCAGTGTCTTCATTTGAACAGTATATTTATTGTTTCATATGAAATCTAGTGTACTTCATTTTGTGAAATGTTTTGTTACATTAGCAACATTCATTGATGCTTTGTTGAAGCAATGACATATTGTTTGCATACAACATTGTCTTGTGTTCCATGCCCGTAGTACTAAAGGTGAAGGCAAAAGACTCAAGCACAATGATGAAAATGTCCAGCCCTGCTTTGATCCATGTGTAAGTGCAATATGGTGATATAAGACCATTGGTTATTACTGCTGCTGTTGGATTAGCATACTTTATAACCTTTATGAAATGGGCCCAAAACCAGATTAAGTCAATAATGCAGCTGAAAAGTCCAACTGATCAAAATCCTTCTCAGCATCAAGGGATATAGCTGTGAACGGAACACCCTCTGTGTGACTGAACCATGTACCCTTTGCAAATCCTGTTTAATCCATATGCCTAATGCTTGACATAACTTTGCATAAACGTTTTCGCAATCAAGTACTATTTTTATTAAGTGGCTTATTTTATTGAGCAAATTCATCAAGTGCCACTAGATAGTCCTTGACATGTTAACTAAGGTTATTTGGCCTCTATGGGTGCTGTGTTGTGATATTTTAACACAGGTGGTGTTCAGCATCCAGGACCACTGTTTTATACAGTAATAAAAAGATATCTGTATAAAACAAATTTGGAAATTGTTGATAAGCTGATAGATAAGCATAGAGTTAATAAACTAATCTGAATCTGAGGAGAAGTGAAAAACAAACCTGGAGGATTAAAATTCAAGGAGGAGAAGATGCTGTTAATGAGCTGATGTATGCGCCATATAATGGATTTTATTTCATCATTTCAAGTTCTATGGAGTGCTGAGTTTTAACAACACCACCGGCCAGCATTTCTTAGTTAGTCTCTATAGGGTCCCTTCCCAATAATCATTTCAGATCGTGGGTCTCCAGTGGCCACAAAACCGCCACTTAATTTTCCGCTTCCAAATTTTACTTTCAGAAGAGAACAAGTCTGTCATGTCATTGTCTTGGCTAGGGACATCTGACCAAAAAAAAGCTACAAATCGAGTTGGCTATGTTTTCAAAGGATTTGTTTTCCTCTTGAAAGCATAGGAGGCTTGAGAAGGGTTTAGCTCTTTCCACTGGCTTGAATTCTGAAGGCCTGCTTGAGAACTTTGCCAGCCATGTGAGTCAACTCCCCATTGGAGCTGCCAGGGAACCACCTAGCACCCTTGCTTCCAAGTCCTAAAAGCATGGCTTCAAAATCCAGATGTAATAGGGGAGTGTTTTATCTGGGCCAGGGTTCAAAGACCACAGCAGCCACACTTGGGGAAACCTGCAATGACGTTTTTGGCAGATTTGCTGCAATATTGCCTTGGTTAATGTTAGATTTTATGACCTGGGTTTTTGGTTAGGATGAAGGACAGAGTTAAGTTGATGATTTAGCATTCAAAAATGATAATTTAGCATTCAAAAGCGAATTGACCACTTACCCGAGGTGTCAGTTTAGAGCTTCCTGCTTCAATCCCACACACAGAACCCTACCTCTTCTCTTCCTGTAATTACCAGTTGGCACGTCTGTTTTTGAAACAAAAGTGTTACTAATCCATTAAATATGTAATGTAAAAAATCTTGCTTTAACAGGATACGACTACAACAGTCTATAGCTACAGTAGGTCAAAATGTTGGAGACTATTATCATTGTTGTTGTTGTTTTGGTCATTTTAGAACAATATTATCAAATTTATCAAAATTAACACAAAGTCATATTTTACCTGAGTTACCTGAGAATATGCACTCTTTACTGAATGTGTTAGTTGTTATTTTTTTAATTAGTTTTAATGATGAGTTGTCACCTCGGCTGCACTCATAAACAAACATGCCATGTGACTATTGAAGTCCAATTCATCAACAAATTATGAGTCACAAGTCACAAACTTAAGTCACAAACAAATTACTCTTATGATAATCATAAAAATGTTTACTAGGTAAAGCTAACCTTTGTCTATACATTACAGCGCTGAACACTCTTGGCTTTCTCTTAACCAACTTCATGAGGAGCCACTTGGGAGGCTTTTCATCTTGGATGGAGCTTTCATGTATTCTTGCACTTGTTGGCTGCTTTTTTTCACTCTCTTGTAAAGCTTTTTCATTAAAACATAATCATTACAATGATTCAAATTTTAGCTTTGTGTAAAAAAAAAACTAGCATACATGCAATATATTTGTCTACATAACATATCATTTTCTGATATTTAGAAGAATATCAGTAAGCAGACAGTTTCTGGTCTCATTGACTTCCATAGTAGGAAAAAAATATACTATGGAAGTCAATGAGACCAGAAACTGTCTGGTTACTGATATTCTTCTAAATATCAGAAAATCGGCTGAATGGATTCGAAAATGGTAAAACCCAACTGTTTAACTCTGGGGGAGTTGTAAAATTAGCCTATTTCCAAAAAAAGTGGAGTATCCCTTTAAGCTCAAGCCTTTAGAAAGGTCTTTAAGATCATGAGAAACATACAGTCTAAAATATGTTTAATTTTAAAATGTTGCTAACTAAGATAGCTCTACTGGATTCATTTAGACAAGATTCATTATAGATTGATGCAGAGGCACTGTACAACTTGTGTGTGTGTGTGTGAGTGTGTGAGTGTGTGAGTGTGTGAGTGTGTGTGTGTGTGTGTGTGTGTTTATTGTTTATTGTAAAAAGGATCCCCATTAGCTGTCACCAAAGTGAGAAGCTAGTCTTCCTGGGGTCCATAAGAAAAATAAAAATAAAAGTACATAAATTACATAACAATGATAATCTAAAAACAATAAAACATTGTAGACATCATTATAAACATCATCAAAATTATTCAGAACAAATTATTACAATATTATTCTTACATTCATACATTCCCTACTCACAAATCTAAATAGTGCATTCTCAGATGGTACCTAAAAGAGACTTTGCCATTCATTTTACGTATATTCAACGGACAATTGTTCCAATGATTAATGGCACGATATATAACTGTTCTCTTTAAAGCATTTGAATTTGGACGTGGCAACATCATCTGGCCATCATCAGCTGACCTAGTCAAATGAGAATGAACCTGATCACACCTAACAATTTGGTTATATAAAAAAACAGGTTGAGCAGAAAGGACAGTTTTACTGAAAAATTTAGTTGTATTAAAAAACAGTCTTTTCTCCACCATTAGCCATGATAGTCGACGGTGCATACTGATAATATTTGTTCTTATAGGACAATGTAATACTAACCTGGCAGCTCTATTTTGGACAGTTTGTAATTTATTTAGTTGACCCTTAGATGTAGATGACCATACAGGGGCACAATAATCCAGGTGACATAAGATTAAAGATTTAGCCACCTGTCCCACAATGTGTGTAGGGACATAAGAAAGACATTTCCTCACCATAGAGATACCACAACCCATCTTCTTAACTATCAAATCAATATGTTCTGCCCATGACAGCTGACTATCTATTATTGTGCCCAGTAATTTTACTTTATCTACCTGTTCTATAGGTTCCCCAGACAAGTTCAAGCTCATATTTGGTGTTGATGACAGTTTATGACTCGATCCAAAGATAATTGATTTGGTTTTCGAGATGTTCAGCACCAACTTATTTCTTTTTATCCAATCAAAAACCATATTTAACTCAGCTGATAAAACACTTTCCAGTTCACTGACAGTTTTTGCAGCATAATACAATGTGGAATCATCAGCATACATTTGTACAGTAGCTTTACACAAAACTAATGGTAAATCATTTGTAAAAATGGTATTAAAAGTGGTCCAAGGCAGCTCCCTTGAGGGACCCCACAGTCCAAAACCTTAGAACGAGACCAACTGCCATTGTAATAAACCCGTTGTGTCCTACTTGTGAGATAACTCTTCATAAATCGGATGGCAATTGGACTAAATCCATAACATTCTAGTTTACCAATGAGTAGATTGTGATCTATGACATCAAATGCCGCACTAAAATCAAGTACTACTGCACCATTCATCTTTAACCTATCAATTTCCTTAAGCCAGTCATCTGTCATTACTGTAAGGGCGGAACAAGTTGAATGGTTATGTCTATAAGCATGTTGGAAATCTGAGTTCAAGCCATAACATTTAAAGTAGTTCTGTATTTGTGAGTGAACTATTCTCTCCATCAGCTTACTAAGAACTGGGAGAATAGTGATAGGTCTACTGTTCTTCCCAGTGAATGCTAGTCTGCCATCTTTAGATAAGGGAATAATTTTACCTTCTTTCCAGATAGTGGGAAAAACACCCTTCATTAAGCATGCATTTAATATTTGACATAACGGACCGCAAACATAGTCAGCTGCCAGGCCAAGTAATTTACTGTCCAGCATGTCAGTACCCACAGAACTGTGTTCGGGCAGGGACTTCAACAACTTCCTTACTTCCCGTTCCTCTACACTATTAAACTGGAAAGTACAACTCTTATCTAACATCACATTATTTTTTATGAGCTTTATGTAATTAGAATCAATATTGTCCATATTCTGCCTTAGTGTTTGGACCTTATTTATGAAGAAATCATTCAAATAATTTGCTATATCAGCTGGTTTGGTCAGAAATTTGCCTTCTGATTCCACAAAGGAAACCGATGCAGTTGTCCGTCTCCCATTATTTCATTAAGGGTTTTCCAGAGCTCTTTACCATCTTGCTTTACAGCATTTATTCTCTGCATGTAATATTGTTTTTTCATCGATCTATTCAATTTTGTAACCTGATTTCTCAGTTGACAGTACTTGAATCTGTCCTCTACTAATCCAGTCCTTACTAATCTAGATTTGGCTTCATCTCTTTGCTTCATGAGGCTCTTTATAGTCTCATTCAGCCATGGGGCTGGTATCGCTTTTACAATACACTTTCTCATAGGAGCATGCCTATCTAAAATCTTCATAAAGCTTTCCATAAAGATATTTAAGGAGATATGTGTGTGTGTGTGTGTGTGTGTGTGTGTGTGGTGTGTGTGTGTGTGTGTGTGTGTGTGTGTGTGTGTGTGTGTGTGTGTGTGTGTGTGTGTGTGTGTGTGTGTGTGTGTGTGTGTGTGTGTGTGTGTGTGTGTGTGTGTGTGTGTGTGTGTGTGTGTGTGTGTGTGTGTGTGTGTGTGTTGTGTGTGTGTGTGTGTTTATGTGATTTATGAGGACACAAATTTGTATAATGACATGTGTATTACACTGGTATTACAACTTATGGGTGGTTTATGAGGACACTTCAAAAGTCCTCATAAATCAAATGGCTTAAAAAACATAAAAAACAATGTTTTATTAAACATTTAAAAATGCAGCATGTCTCCTGTGATGGGTAGGTTTATGGATAGGGGCAGTGTAAGGGGATAGAATATACAGTTTGTACAGTACAAAAACCATTACGCCTATGGAGAGTCCTCATAATGCTGTTGCACCAACGTGTGTGTGTGTGTGTGTGTGTGTGTGTGTGTGTGTGTGTGTGTGTGTGTGTGTGTGTGTGTGTGTGTGTGTGTGTGTGGTGTGTGTTGTGTGTGTGTGTGTGTGTGTGTGTGTGTGTGTGTGTGTGTGTGTGTGTGTGTGTGTGTGTGTGTGTGTGTGTGTGTGTGTGTGTGTGTGTGTGTGTGTGTGTGTGTGTGTTATGTTCTGGGTAATGCTCTGTAAGATACACTATCCATCAGCTCTACCTCATGTTCACTTTTCTCACATCAGCTGGGTCTCTCCTGCCAGACTGATCTGAATTCAGAGCAAAGAACCATCTAATCTGCCTCACCCTCTCTCTCTCTCTCTCTCTCTCTCTCTCTCTCTCTCTCTCTCTCTCTCTCTCCTCTCTCTCTCTCTCTCTCTCACATCCATTCTTGTTAGTCTTCACTCTCTTGTGGCATCTGGAACCTCTAAACTCAAGAGATAACGGTTGTAGCTACACACAGCCCTTGGATCAGGGCAGATTTACTCCAGTATTGCTGTGCCTCCCATGGGCTGGAATTCTGTTCTCTCATCCCCCACCCCTCCTCAACCCCAAGAGCTAAGGAGGACAAAGTATAGGACAGACCCAGGTAAACCAGGTCTGCCTAGATCTCCAGCACAGGCTATCCTACTTAACATCCACGTCATTTCCCCTGGGACGCAGTATGGAACTCCCTCACATGCATCTACCCTGACCTGATCTCGTTTCAGAGGCGCTCTGACTCCTCGACTCCAGAGAGGCAGTGTTTAATAGCCCACTCATCCATTCCCATCAGTATTTCACCGCTCTCGCCGCGATCTCATTTATCAAAACGCTGCCTCACATTTTCCCTTCTCTTGAGACACTTTCGCAGTGTATACAGATTCTGCAGCAGCCAGCTGTGAACAGTTTCTGGAATATATCTATATTCATTTTTGATATATCAAACATAAGCCGCAGTCACACTAGCCTTTCACTCCATTGTCTTCCATTCATTAGCTTGCAAAACGCTGTGTTTGGGAATGATGACCTGCAAATTCATATGACGAGAAGATGTGTGACTTAGATTTGAACATGCATGTTTTCCAGCATTGTAAAGTAGATTGTTTATTTTCACATTTGAATTTATTATAATTTGTAATTTTACAATATTCATTTATTGTGTGTTACAATTTATTTAAAATTGAATTAGATGAATTTTGCTTGCTGAAAGTCTAATATGACCATGCACAGCTGAGCTGAGCTGACTAATATTTAAGTATACTTTGAGAGCTTAGTGAGACTATATATGACTAATATGCTAAACAATTGTCACAATGTTATGATTGGTATAGATATATTTGAAGAATCATGGGTAATGTAGTTTTTCCACCACTGTTAAACATAATTATTTACATAATAAAAAGGTGAAATAATGTGAACTGATTGCTTCAACAAAAGCGTATGCCATGATTAACAACCTCATAGCTCACAGCAGGTCTGCCTTTACCTGTTTATTAATAAGTGTTAATTCCTATGGAGAAAATTCTTAGGATTTTTACTTCTGGAACCTGACTATTGCACTCTATACAGTATAGTGCCAGTCCTCTAATATGATTGGTCGAGCAGCATTTCACAATGTTGCTAGTTCAAAAATCCTGGGACGTTTCACTGTTTGTATTCCTCCGCTTAAGCTTGTGGATTCAGACCAGTCTTTGTGAGGGTGATTGCCTATATGAAGAGCAGAGTTTCTGTAGGGTCTTTTTTTTTTTTGGCAACACTTTAAATTAAGGTTCAATGTGTTAACTTTAGTAAAATAGCTAACAATGAACAAAACATTAATAGCCTTTATTATCCAGGTAAATGTTGAATTGTTCTTTCTTGTGTGATATTTCTTAAATAACTCAATAAGTGGCACACAAATCAGTGTTTAGATAGTCGCTGAATGCAAAAACTGGTTCTCGCCAGCCGCCTTCTGCTCCAGATGTTTGGCGTTCACTCATCCATGACTTTTATACATGACTCTGACTTTACTGGACCTACACTGCACAAATATCAGATGCTCTTTGAATAACATCAGATTTCATTCCCATGTTTCTCTCATCCAGTGCCGCCCACCGTGTCTTTCCTGGAAGACGGCCATTTCGTGAAATCCTTTCCATTCATTGTTTTAGGGAAATGTGTTCTGTCTGTCCCCACGTTGGCCCTCTGACATTCAGACAGCGCCCTACTCTACAGTGAAAGGTTAGCTTAGTTCCACTCTCCCACACGTTCGGTGTATGGCATTCTCTCAAATTGGAAAAGCAAGGCCTTGTTCTGGGAGCATGCTGGGGTTAAGGAGGGATACAGAGACATGATTTAAGAGGCGGCTTTAGAGGCTCAAGTCTCCCAGGACCTCATGCAGCGCGGCCAATACTCAGCTTGGGTGACTGTGGAAACTGTGCATCCCAGGAGATTCGTGGAACTCTACTGCCCCCTGCTGGCAGTGTCCTCATAGACACATCATAGGTGTGGTAAAGTGAAGCGTTGGCTTGGGAAATGCCTTTGGTAAACTCCTGGGTTGACTAAGGGTGTGGGGAATGGAGAGGTTTGGAGTGCTTAGGAAGAGTTCTACTGCCTCCTGCTGGATGTGAAAATACAAGGTAATGGGAGCAGTCCATTTGTATCTTCATTAGGCTTATATATTTATAGCACTGCTGTTTTGCTAATCACATGGATTTGCATAATTTTAAATCACTTACATAAATGATACAACCAATATCTCAGGAGGAAATTAATTTGACTTGCATTCTGAATTAAAAGAGTTAGTTAGTCAGAAACAAAACTTAATAAACTTAGGAAAGATATTTCCTTGTAACTTACGATTAAAACATGTCTTCAAAAATTGAAAAATGGATGATCCTGATAGTCTTGATGTTTCTTTTGCACGCTAAATAACATCATAATTTTAGTACTATTTTGATTACGATTTGATGTTTATATTTTCAGTTTTCATTTTAATGTTCCAGTAATTTGGATTTGTCCAGTTTGTCATTTATTTATTTATTTATTTATTTATTTACATACTAACTTATTTACTTACTTAATTTTACATTCAATTCACTTAGTTATTTTAGTACTTCAACTTATTTTATTTAGTTTTAATTTAATTAAATGTTATATCTAATGTAGGATAATAGCTTTTTTATTGTATTTCACATTTATTTCAATTAACAAAACTGTTTTTAATAGGTTTTGTTTTGGTAACAATAACCACAGACAATATCTAATTTTTTTTTTTTTTTAAAGCATTTTAAGTCTCTCTTATAAACCCCTAAGCAAAGAACTAATTCACAGTATTGAGACATAAATGCCAAAACTTGCAGATGGAGGGTACACACAAATCATGAGACCTTGACTTGTTGTGCAGGGGGTATTATGAACAAAAAAAACCCTATCATAACTCAAGAGATGAATGACCCTCCTACACACAGAGCAAACAAGAGAAATGGGGTAAGAAGAGAAGACGACGGTGGGCAGATGGGTCGGGAAGTGAAGATGTGTGAGGAAAGGTGATGATGGGGGGACGGCTTGCTCTGCACTGCCAGATCTCCTTAATCAATCAGAGCTCTTAACAAGACAGAGGCCACAGGGAGCATCCCATCATGTCTGGGACAGACGTGGAGACAAGAGGGACAGAATGAACACCCTAGGGTATATTCATGCACGGTTTTGGATGCTTTTGCTTAGCATCTTTTTGCTTTTTACTATTGCTAAGTGAGGAATCACAGGATCTCAAGGGAAAAGCATTAAGATGAAGGTTTACAAAGACAGAAACAAGTGGTTAAATCAAACACGCACATAAACACTGGACATTGTTATTAACAATATAATTTTTCTATTAATATTAGCAGTACCAATATTAAAATTGTGACCAATAAAGATAAAATGATAGCTATTTTCATGTTATGGCCGATAACCAATAAATGACAGATGTTAAATCCATAATATTTTGTTTAAGTTAAAAATAAAACACTAGGGAAAAAAAATACATATATATATATATAATTTAAATAGCTATTTAGATAGCTTTTGACATTTGACAATGTTATTTACAAAATGTGCTTACTTTAAATGAGCATTAGAATGGCGAAGGTAATCTAAACTTAAGCAATGATTTCTAGTGGATAATGTGGCACTGAAGACTGGAGTAATGATGCTGAAAATTCAGCTTTGCATTAAAGGAATCAATAACATTTTAAAATAAATAAAAATATAAAAATACAAAACTGTTATTTTAAATTGTAGTACTTTGTAATTGTTACAGTTATGTCTGTCTTGTGTCTGTATTCCTGAGTTTTTTCCCCTGTCATTGTGTATTTGGTTTAGTCCTGTGTTCCAGTTTTCCCGCTCCTCGTTTGTATTTAGTTCCTTCACCTGTTTACCTGTCATTATCAGTTCATTTGCCCCAGCTGTGCCTTGTTTCCCCATTCTGTTCTATGTGTATTTAAACCCTGTTTTCTCCCTCACTCCTGGTCGGTTATCGTTGATGTGTAACGTGTGTTTGTGGTTCCTACGTCTTGCTAATGTTACTGAGTTTGAATTTATTAGTAAAAGATTATTGAAGTTGGATCTGTTGACTGCTGCCTCTTCATCTGCCTGCACCACACCTGTAACAGAATAACCGACCAATGGAATGGATTTTGCAGCAGTCCAGATTCTTCTCCTTTCCCAGGAGGACCAGTCCCTCGAGGCCCACACACAGAGGTATTTGGACTTGGTACCTCTAGTTCATTATGATGACACCAGCCTCTGTGTGTTCTTCTGGGCAGGCCTCAACGATGAGACCAAAGCACGCCTGCCCGGAGATGGGCCTCGGGGGAACTTCGCTGCCTTTGTCGAGTGGGTATTAGCAAGCTGCAACTCACCCTTCACCGTCGGCCCAGGAGATGAGGATCCAGTGGAACCACTGGTTCCATGCAGCCACGTCCAGCCAGAGACCGTCCAGCCAGAGACGGAGGACACTGCATTGATGGTGACGTCTGTGGCGATTCTGTGTGTGTGGGCTACACACACATCAGTTCTGGCCTTTCCCAGCAGCCCTGCCGAGCCGGAGCTCCCCTGCAGCCCTGCCGAGCCGGAGCTCCCCTGCAGCCCTGCCGAGCCTGAGCTCCCCTGCAGCCCTGCCGAGCCTGAGCCCGTCGCCTGCCCGCCAGAGCCTGAGCCCGTCGCCTGCCCGCCAGAGCCTGAGCCCGTCGCCTGCCCGCCAGAGCCTGAGCCCGTCGCCTGCCCGCCAGAGCCTGAGCCCGTCGCCTGCCCGCCAGAGCCTGAGCCCGTCGCCTGCCCGCCAGAGCCTGAGCCCGTCGCCTGCCCGCCAGAGCCTGAGCCCGTCGCCTGCCCGCCAGAGCCTGAGCCCGTCGCCTGCCCGCCAGAGCCTGAGCCCGTCGCCTGCCCGCCAGAGCCTGAGCCCGTCGCCTGCCCGCCAGAGCCTGAGCCCGTCGCCTGCCCGCCAGAGCCTGAGCCCGTCGCCTGCCCGCCAGAGCCTGAGCCCGTCGCCTGCCCGCCAGAGCCTGAGCCCGTCGCCTGCCCGCCAGAGCCTGAGCCCGTCGCCTGCCCGCCAGAGCCTGAGCCCGTCGCCTGCCCGCCAGAGCCCTGAGCCCGTCGCCTGCCCGCCAGAGCCTGAGCCCGTCGCCCTGCCCGCCCAGAGCCTGAGCCCGTCGCCTGCCCGCCAGAGCCTGAGCCCGTCGCCTGCCCGCCAGAGCCTGAGCCCGTCGCCTGCCCGCCAGAGCCTGAGCCCGTCGCCTGCCCGCCAGAGCCTGAGCCCGTCGCCTGCCCGCCAGAGCCTGAGCCCGTCGCCTGCCCGCCAGAGCCTGAGCCCGTCGCCTGCCCGCCAGAGCCTGAGCCCGTCGCCTGCCCGCCAGAGCCTGAGCCCGTCGCCTGCCCGCCAGAGCCTGAGCCCGTCGCCTGCCCGCCAGAGCCTGAGCCCGTCGCCTGCCCGCCAGAGCCTGAGCCCGTCGCCTGCCCGCCAGAGCCTGAGCCCGTCGCCTGCCCGCCAGAGCCTGAGCCCGTCGCCTGCCCGCCAGAGCCTGAGCCCGTCGCCTGCCCGCCAGAGCCTGAGCCCGTCGCCTGCCCGCCAGAGCCTGAGCCCGTCGCCTGCCCGCCAGAGCCTGAGCCCGTCGCCTGCCCGCCAGAGCCTGAGCCCGTCGCCTGCCCGCCAGAGCCTGAGCCCGTCGCCTGCCCGCCAGAGCCTGAGCCCGTCGCCTGCCCGCCAGAGCCTGAGCCCGTCGCCTGCCCGCCAGAGCCTGAGCCCGTCGCCTGCCCGCCAGAGCCTGAGCCCGCGTCGCTCCTTGCCCGCCAGAGCCTGAGCCCGTCGCCTGCCCGCCAGAGCCTGAGCCCGTCGCCTGCCCGCCAGAGCCTGAGCCCGTCGCCTGCCCGCCAGAGCCTGAGCCCGTCGCCTGCCCGCCAGAGCCTGAGCCCGTCGCCTGCCCGCCAGAGCCTGAGCCCGTCGCCTGCCCGCCAGAGCCTGAGCCCGTCGCCTGCCCGCCAGAGCCTGAGCCCGTCCTCCCGCCAGAGCGCTCTCCGCTGGTCCCGTCCAGCCCTGCAGAGCCTTCTCCGCTGGTCCCGTCCAGCCCTCCCAAGCCTGTCCATATGCACTTCCCTGAGCCTGGCACTCTCCCCAAGAAAATGTTGGGGGGGGGATATAGGCCACCTGAAGGTGCGTTTCCGCCATGGCCCCCTGACCAGCTTGCTCCGCCATGGCCACCTGAAGGTGCGTCTCCGCCATGGCCCCCTGACCAGCTTGCTCCACCATGGCCACCCGAAGGGGCTTCTCCACCCTGGCCACCCGCACAACCTGCTCCGCCCTGGAGGCTTCCTGTTCCGGGAAAGCCACGCCCTCGTCAGCCTCCAGGGCGCCCACCCTCCCGCCCCTATTTGATGTTTATACGGCGTGGGGACACGCCTTTTTGGAAGGGGGCGTAATGTTAGTTATGTCTGTCTTGTGTCTGTATTCCTGAGTTTTTCCCCTGTCATTGTGTATTTGGTTTAGTCCTGTGTTCCAGTTTTCCCGCTCCTCGTTTGTATTTAGTTCCTTCACCTGTTTACCTGTCATTATCAGTTCATTTGCCCCAGCTGTGCCTTGTTTCCCCATTCTGTTCTATGTGTATTTAAACCCTGTTTTCTCCCTCACTCCTGGTCGGTTATCGTTGATGTGTAACGTGTGTTTGTGGTTCCTACGTCTTGCTAATGTTACTGAGTTTGAATTTATTAGTAAAAGATTATTGAAGTTGGATCTGTTGACTGCTGCCTCTTCATCTGCCTGCACCACACCCGTAACAGTAATCTTAATGTTTTTTACTGTATTTGTATTCAATTAAAATATTAAAATACAAAACTGTTATTTTAAATCATAGTACTTCATAATGTTAATGTTTTAACTGTATTTTTGACACACAGCTTTGGATCATAGGAGACTTTTCAAAAACATTAAAAAAACCTTAGCAACTCTAAACTAATATTTTATTGTGCATAGATAATTTTCAATATTCTTTGTCTCATGTCATGTCTTTTTTTTATTAAGTTTGTAGAGCTAAACTTTATATTTCTGTGTCGTTAGACACAACAAATAATTGCAAAAAATAATTTTCCAAGCATTCCCACCGCATTTTCCACCTGCCCCTATTCAATACTGAACAAACAGGTGGTCTTTCTCCAAATTGGACCAAAATTTGACATGTCGAATCCCTAATAAACAGAAAAACTATGTATAAGTTTTTATACGATTTTCAAAAGATTGCCTTTTACTTAGGCAAGGCAAGGCAAGGCAAGTTTATTTATATAGCACATTTCATACACAATGGTAATTCAAAGTGCTTTACATAGGAGAAAACAAAAGAATCAAAACAAATAAGAATAATTAAAACAGTTTAGAATAAAAAATAACAGTAAAGTACAGTAAAAACGGTCGGGCGAACAGTGGCACAGTGCTCATTCAGTAAATGCATGGCTAAACAGAAGTGTTTTGAGTCTGGATTTGAATGTGACTACTGTAGGAGCACATCTGATCTCTTCTGGAAGCTGGTTCCAGCTGCGGCTGGCATAGTAGCTAAAAGCAGACTCTCCTTGCTTAGAGTGAACCCTTGGTATTTCTAGCTGATGTGATCCTAATGATCTGAGTGATCTGTTGGGTTTATATTCAGTGAGCATATCTGCAATGTATTTAGGTCCTAGCCCATTGAGTGATTTATAAACCAGTAATAATACTTTAAAATCAATCCTAAATGTAACTGGGAGCCAGTGTAAAGACCTGAGTACTGGTGTGATATGTTCATATTTTCTGGTTCTGCTCAGAATCCTGGCAGCAGCGTTCTGTATGAGCTGCAACTGTCTTATGGTCTTTTTGGGAAGGCCAGTGAGGAGTCCATTACAATAATCCACCCTGCTGGTGATGAAAGCATGCACAAGTTTCTCTAAGTCTTGACTGGAAACAAAGCATCTAATTCTTGCAATATTTTTCAGATGATAGTATGCTGATTTAGTAATTGCTTTGACATGACTACTGAAACTAAGGTCTGACTCTAGAGACACACCAAGATTCCTGACTTGATTTTTAGTTGTTAGACCCCTAGAGTGAAGGTATGCATTCACCTTGAGAACTTCATCTTTGTTTCCAAACGCAATGACTTCAGTTTTGTCTTTGTTTAACTGAAGAAAGTTTTGGCACATCCAACCATTTACTTCATCAATGCATTGGCACAGGGAGTCAATGGGGCTGTAATCATTAGGAGATAGGGCTAAGTAGAGCTGTGTGTCGTCTGCATAACTGTGGTAAGAGATTCTGTTCTTTCTCATTATTTGGCTCATTGGGAGCATATACAGGTTGAATAGGAGTGGCGCAAGAATTGAACCTTGGGGGACTCCGCATGTCATGGATGTCCACTCAGACTTATGGTCTCCTATACTCACATAATAACCTCTCCCTTCTAAGTAAGACCTGAACCATTTTAGGACTATCCCAGAAAGCCCCACCCAGTTTTCTAGCCTGTCAAGAAGTATGTTGTGATCGACAGTGTCAAATGCAGCACTGAGGTCGAGTAGTACCAGCACTGATAATTTGCCTGTATCAGTATTTAAGCGAATATCATTTATTATCTTTATGAGAGCTGTCTCTGTGCTGTGATGCGATCGGAAACCAGATTGAAAATTGTCAAAGTATCCATTCAAGCTTAAGAATTTGTTCAGCTGATTGAAGACAACTTTTTCAATGATCTTGCCTATGAAAGGAAGATTTGAGATCGGTCTATAATTGCTTAAGATGGTCTTATCCAGATTGCTCTTTTTTAGGAGAGGTTTGACAACTGCAGTTTTCAGGGAGTTTGGAAAACTCCCAGAGAGAAGTGAGGCATTTACCACTTCTAGAAGATCTGCTTCTAAGCTGTTTAACACACTTTTGAAGAAAGATGTGGGAAGTGCGTCAAGGGCGCAGGTTGATGTTTTAAGGTGCTGTACGGTTTCTTCCAAAATTTTGCCATCAATTTCTTCGAAATCAGACATAGTAACTACTTTCTCAGGTAGTGGTCTGATCTGTCTGACCCCAGCGCAACTCAAGGATGAGCTGATCACCTTTCTGATATTATTGATTTTCTCAGAGAAGAAGAAGAAGCAACTCACTGCACTTGCTGTCTGAGAGCATTTCACTGGGAATCTGGTTTGGGGGGTTTGTCAGTCTCTCTACAGTACCAAAAAGAGTGCGTGTGTTGTTTAAGTTGCTGTTTATAATATTCGAAAAGAAAGTCTGTCTAGCTTTGCCTAGTTCCATATTAAAAGCATGGATGCTATCTTTGTAGATGTTATAATGGACTACAAGTTTTGTCTTCCGCCACATGCGCTCTGCTCTTCTGCTTTGTCTTTTCATGTTTTGCACTGCTGTTGAGTTTCTCCAAGGTGCTTTTTGTCTACCACTATTCTTCCTGACTTTCACAGGAGCAATATCATCAATTACACTTTTAATTTTTGAGTTAAAAGATTCAAGGAGAAAATCAACAGAGCCAGCAGATATGCTTGGTTTTAAAGATATAGCCTTCATAAATAGCACACTAGTGTTCTCATTTAAGCATCTCTTCTTGACAGACACAGATCTAGCTTCAATGGCAGGGGAGATCAATATATCTTACACTTTTGACTTCGGACTCCATTCTTGCAACTTTACTCTCAGTTCAAGACACACAAAACACTTCTTTTTTTGGGGGGGGTCCAGATGACTTAGCCCACACACACGCCCTGATACCCCGTCCTCCACACAAAAGCCCCACGCTGACACATGCAGCAGGGGTGAAACACCACATGTTCATGTGTCTTTTAAACACATTGTTAGTATTCTGTGTGCTGTCAGGGCCGAGGGCAGCACAGTGGACAGCAGTTTGGGTTCACATCGCCTCATTTATTGTCACCTCCAAAATCTCTGAAAGTAGCCGGGCCCACAGGATTCAAAGTATTAGAAATAGAGATGGGTGTTGATGCGGCAGGGCTTTTGTCCTTCCAGGTGCCCTTGCCGTGTATGTTTGTGTGGGAAAACAAGGTATAGGCCTAACGTAGCTACTCCCTCACACTCAGGACAAGTCTTGAGACTAAAACAAAGGACACATACACCAACCCCTTTCTGTCTCTCTCAACCTCCATCACTCACCGTGTGTGTGTGTGTGTGTGTGTGTGTGTGTGTGTGTGTGTGTGTGTGTGTGTGTGTGTGTGTGTGTGTGTGTGTGTGTGTGTGTGTGTGTGTGTGTGTGTGTGTGTGTGTGTGTGTGTGTGTGTGTGTGTGTGTGTGTGTGTGTGTGTGCGCGTGTGCGTGTTGTTAAAGCAGGGTGACTTTGGCTTGGGTATAGTCATTTGTGACTGCAGGGTGTTCTCTGACAGCAGTAATTACAGGTTCTCTATCAGACTGAGCTTTGACTTGGGCTCCTTCCAATCTCTCTCTCTCTCTCTCTCTCTCTCTCTCTCTCTCTCTCTCTCCTCTCTCTCTCTCTCTCTCTCTCTCTCTCTCTCTCTCTCTCTCTCTCTCTCTCTCTCTCTCTCTCTCTCTCTCTCTCTCTCTCTCTCTCTCTCTCTCTCTCTCTCTCTCACTCTCAACCTTTCCTTTTCTGTTTATAACAGCCTCTCATCTGCACATGTCCTCTCACAGAATGAACTTCAGACTAGTAATTTACAAATTATTAACCTCTATATTATAATGTTGTGATGCCTTAATTCACAAACCATTGACTTTAATTTTTAGTGTTTGATTTATTTAGACAAATAGTATAAGCTGTACATATATTTTAATTAGTGACTTGTCTGGGATTTATGGGCCAATAATCAGCTGATCAGTTATCAGTAAATAAATGATATATTAAAATCATAGACGATACTGATAAGCTGATTTTATTTTCCATCACTACTCCGGTCTGAACTCCAGTTTCTCTGCAAATGTGTGTAGAAATGTGTACAGTATGAAACAGAAATCTCCTGCAGTGTCCTTTGGTGCAACTGTATATGACAGAGACTGTTTATTTGTGATGTTCTTGCACTGGACTTTGTGAGGACTTCAAACCCGTCCCTGAGGGTCTCCTATAGAGCGCTCCAGTCTGTGTAATGATACGGGATGCACTATATTGTAACTTAGAGGAGGCCAATTCGACCCTGACCTGGAAATGGATGGAAACTCACACCACAACAACCTGGATTGGCCTGAACTTCATTTCTGGATGTACTGAAACATTTAGGAGCAATTCATACTTCAGCATGTGGTAGGCTATTTCACTGCAGAAACCATTAACAAACTACCTATACTATCCAATTTCACCAAGAGCTATATGTGCTGATATAGCACTGAATCATGTTTATGAGCAAACATAATGCTCCATATTCACAACTGTCAGCATTATATGCCTGATGCAATTAACACTGTTATTACCACCCACAGAAAGCTAGGAGGTTTGTGCACATTTTCTAGTGATAACGGCAAATGATAGAGTGATTATAACCGGGCACATATCCAGGCGCAGCATTTTAAAGAGCCGATGTCTGGATTACAGTGATGCCGTACAGTCCCACATCGCCAGTCTGCAAAATCACCTGCTAGTAGAAGAATTGACCTGTTCAAATTGCAAGCAGCACTAATTTTGAGGAAACATTCATCACAATACCATTACATCATTTCTTTTTTAATGCCGTAGATGCAACAAAAAGCTATTAAGGATTGTTACTTTTAATACCTTTAAAAGGTAACAACCTATGAATTTAACCTAATAAAAGTAACTATTTACAATCCACTGTTACTTCTTAAGGGCTTTACTTCTGCTTCAGTTGTTACTTCCAAAAAATAATGATTTGACACTTGTCCAAATAAATCATGTACATACAAATGTTAGAATTCTTGTCTAGCTTCTAGTATTAGTCGGACAGGCTTAGTTTTCCTGTGTGCCACCAAATTTGTTTTCTCGACCATCTCCTTGCAGCAGTTTATTTATCAAGTCACCTTCCTGCTTCAAGGTCATTATTTCTCTCTCTCTCTGCAGATCCTGCACATATCCCGATCGATATCCCAAACACTGAGCTTTAATACCCTCTAAACACCACCTGCCAAAATATTTATGCTACCATGTCTTAAAAAGACACTGAGGGAGAGAGTGAGATGATACACCTTCATTGTGTTTGTAGCTATTTGCCGAGATGTGCAGTATACTATATATTACAATGCGACATGCTCAACTTTACATTCCATTTCCAATGTTATCATTAACTAAAACTACATTTAAAAAAACTTTTTTTGTTAATTGAAATAATAATGAAAATAAAATACTACATGAAAAACAAACTAAACAAAAATATTTGAAATATTGCCTTTCCAAATAACTTAAATAGGTTTAAGATGAAGTACTAAAATTACTAACTCAAAACTAAAACTGTAAAATAAAATTTAATTAAAACTATTTAGAAATATATTTTTAAAACTAATACAAATTGCAAGAGCATGACACAAAAATACGGAAAAACATTTTAAATTTACTATACTAAATTAAACAATTAACATATATATATATATATATATATAAATAATAAGATAATTCAAAATATTTTATTAAAACTATACTAAACATGTACTATAAATGATGCTGTCATTGTCCATTTACTGTGACTAAAAGTCTAGTGTGACTAATGAAACAAAAGTAATCACTGCTGAAAAGCCTAAGCCTAAATATATTTTTAAAACTAATACAAATTGCAAGAGCATGACACAAAAATACGGAAAAACATTTTAAATTTACTATACTAAATTAAACAACATTATATATATATATATATATATATATATATAAATAATAAGATAATTCAAAATATTTTATTAAAACTATACTAAACATGTGTCAGGGTTGGTGTGCAGGTGACCGAAGACGAGGACACGGAAGCTTCAATATAATGGTTTTTAATAACAAAACTGAAACTTTCAAAATGAAACAAGAACAAGATTCCAGGACTTCAAAGGTTTACACACAACCATACAAGGACGACGATCGACAAACACTGAGGGAAAACACAGGGCTTAAATGAACTGAACCAAACAAGATAATTAACTGAAAACAGGTGCAGAAAATTGGACACAAACGAGGAGCGGGAAAACTAACAGGACTAAACCAAAATCACAAAAGACAGGGGAAGACAAGATACAAAACAGAACTCAATACATCAAAACGTGACAGTACCTCCCCCCTCCCCGAAGGCGCGTCCTCGCGCCGTATAACATCCAAAGGGGTGGGAGGGTGGGCGCCCTGGAGGCTGACGAGGGCATGGTGCAGGTCCAGGAAGCCTCCAGGGCGGAGCAGGCTGTGGGCGTGGCCACGGCGGTGCAGGCTGTGGGCGTGGCCACGACGGTGCAGGCTGTGGGCGTGGCCAAGGCGGAGCAGGCTGTGGGCGTGGCCAGGGCGGAGCAGGCTGTGGGCGTGGCCAGGGCGGAGCAAGCTGTGGGCGTGGCCATGGCGGTGCAGGCTGTGGGCGTGGCCAGGGCGGAGCAGTCCCTTCGGATGGCCACGGCGGTGAGGACCCTTCGGGTGGCCATGGCGGGGAAGACCCTTCAGGTGACCACGGCGGTGAAGACCCTTCGGGTGGCCACGGCGGTGAAGACCCTTCGGGTGGCCATGGCGGTATAGACCCTTCAGGTGGCCATGGCGGTGTTATCTTTTCGGGTCTCCGTGGATCTTTGGCCGGCCACGGCGAAGGCGTATGGCGCCCCCCCAAAATTTTCTTGGGGAGGACAGGCTCATGATCGGGAACTGACTTGACATCAACGGGCGCTGGGTCAACGGGTTCTGGGTCAACGGGCTCTGGGTCTGGGTCAACGGGCTCTGGGTCTGGCGCTGGGTCAACGGGCTCTGGCTCTGGCTCTGGGTCAACGGGCTCTGGCTCTGGGTCAACGGGCTCTGGCTCTGGCTCTGGGTCAACGGGCTCTGGCTCTGGCTCTGGGTCAACGGGCTCTGGCTCTGGCGCTGGGTCAACGGGCTCTGGCTCTGGCGCTGGGTCAACGGGCTCTGTGCTGGATTGGACCAGCATATCAGGAAACTCGGGGCTGGACGGGACCAGCATATCAGGAAACTCGGGGCTGGACGGGACCAGCATATCAGGAAACTCGGAACTGGACGGGGCCAGCGCATCATGGGACTTGGGGCTAGATTCATGCTCTAGCGGGCAAGCAACGGTCTCAGGCTCTGGCGGGCAGGCGACGGGCTCAGGCTCTGGCGGGCAGGCGACGGGCTCAGGCTGGCTGGTCTCTGGCGGGACGGTCTCTGGCGGAAGAAGCTCTGGGAGGTCATCAAATGGATCAGGCGCAGGATCAATGGGCACTGGCGCGGGTTGGCTGGATGGAACCAGTGGTGCAGGCTTGGGTGGGCAGACGATGGGCTCTGGTGGGAGCGTGCAGGTGATGGGCTCAGGCGTTGGCGTGCAGGTGATGGGCTCTTGCTCTGGCTGGCCGTGGAGATCGTGCTGGATGTCTCCCACGGTGAGTGAGGAACCACACACCCACAGCGTACGGGCAATGAACTTAACTAAAGGGAGGTGGAGATCTCCCAATAACAGTATCTGGGCGAGGGTATCGTCCATCCCACTCCAAAACTCATGTGTTAGGGACTCCTCGTCCCAATTAGAGTCCCGGAAAAGATGGAGATATATCTCCGCATATTCCTCCAGAGACCGGCCGTCTTGTGGGACACAGAGTTCGTAGTTCATCCCCCTTTTTTTTGTTAAGGTCGATCGTTCTGTCAGGGTTGGTGTGCAGGTGACCGAAGACGAGGACACGGAAGCTTCAATATAATGGTTTTTAATAACAAAACTGAAACTTTCAAAATGAAACAAGAACAAGATTCCAGGACTTCAAAGGTTTACACACAACCATACAAGGACGACGATCGACAAACACTGAGGGAAAACACAGGGCTTAAATGAACTGAACCAAACAAGATAATTAACTGAAAACAGGTGCAGAAAATTGGACACAAACGAGGAGCGGGAAAACTAACAGGACTAAACCAAAATCACAAAAGACAGGGGAAGACAAGATACAAAACAGAACTCAATACATCAAAACGTGACAACATGTACTATAAATGATGCTGTCATTGTCCATTTACTGTGACTAAAAGTCTAGTGTGACTAATGAAACAAAAGTAATCACTGCTGAAAAGCCTAAGCTGGTTTGCTGATCTTAGCTGGTCTCCCATCCTAGTCAGGCTGATCTATAGGTATTACTGGGTACCTTTCTGCTGGTCCGACTGGGAAACCATCTTAAACCAGTTAAAACCTTGCTAATAAGCAAGCTAACATTAGCAAACTTTAGGCAGAATTATGCTATAGAATTTTTGTTTATAAAACAAATAACATACTTATCATAAATAGACAGAATTTCCTGCATTAAACCTAGTGATGTCATGTGACCACATGACATATGGCTCAGTGAAAGTGTGAAATGCTTATAAATGCATGTGTGTTGGCACAGTATTCATCCATTCTGAACACTTCCAGACTGTGGTAAAAATCTGAACACCTTGTAACAATATATTCCTCCATGTTCCCTCCCTCTTATAAAACACACAAAGAGGATGCAGACACCGCGCAGGGTGTCCGGCTGGAGCAGAAGTTCTTTTGTGAGGTTGTGTTATAGGTGTGTTCATCGCTTTGACCGAGTCTTTGTCTTGAGTGCCACTGTGTCATTTTTACTGCCTATGAGTGTCTGTGTGTCAGATATAAGTTACATTCCTTCAGTCTATTAAGCTCTTTGAACGATTGACCCTTCTGATTTGTGTGAAGTCATCTGAGATGAACTGCGTATGGATTCATTCTTAAGAGATGGAGCAGAAAAGAGGCGTTAAGGATGGCAGACGTCCCTTTGTGTGTCGGTCACAATGCTGAAGTGAAAGGAGGCAGGATGCTTAACATGCAAATGAGACGAGAGAGAAGGAGAGGTCAGGGTGGACATCACTCAATGTCACATTAACAAGCGCTCGTCCCATGATGGGGTATTAAACGCTGAGTGTGAGAGTACGGCAGCTGCCTCTCGTTGGCACCTTTCTATTGCATTTAAAAGCAACAAAAAAAAAAAGATCTCTGCCAATCTGGACTGATCCCAAAGAGATTCATTCAGAGAAAAAAAGAAGGATGGATGCACCATATTCTAATGTGTAATGATTATTCTATTCCATACATGACATCTGATACTCCATCAACTGCTTGACCTTGTGCATCTAAATGAACTATAAAGAGTGGCAGACATTACCTCGCTTCCCTTTTGTGCACAATTTGTAAATCACACAATGCTGTAATCTTCATTTTACCTGTATTTTCCACTGAGATGTTTGAACTGGAATAAAAGCAGCAATTTAAAACATCTCTTTCTTGAATAATTGTCTGAATTGGGGATAGCAGTTGATATTACTTCCAGTTCATTTGTCACAATGAAAACAAAAGGTCGAATCATTATGGTCAATCACTACTATTCAGAATTCAGCCCGCCTTTATTTATTTAGGGGGTTTTTTCCAAGATGGTGGAAACTCCACTCACTGAATTACCTGTAACAACAACATTATAGCTGTTTGAAACGGTTGCTGACTGCACTATTTCAGTAATCAATTTTTAAAGCAACAATTTGCAGTATATACTGCACTGTATTCAGTATTCCATTTTAAACAGTATAAGCTGTCTTGGAAATATGTTTTTACTTCTCTAAATCTCCATCTTAATATTTGCATTCATCTAATTCCATTTAGTATCATTATCCATTCTTATGCTCAATTCCAAACTCTGACTACTTGTCATTTCTTCTACTAGACTTTCCATCTAAAACATTTTCCTGCCCTATGTCTGTCCATTGGGTTTAATTAAGTCAATGAAAGAAATTAGTTTGTGCTCAAAGAAATGGCTAAGTTAGGACTTTCTATTCTTCTTTCTTTCTTCTTCTTCTGATGCTTTCTTTTTAGTCTTTCTTTCTTTCTTCAATAAATTGTACAGATATAACCAAGTGTTCTTTGCTTTATGTTGCTATTCCTCTCTATATTTTTTAAGAAGGCTGTACATGCTTATTACGTGGCACATAGCTGATCTCATGTCAGTATGGTGGTTTATAATGGCTGATGGTTGAATTACAGTAGTGTACAGAAGGCTGTTCCAGAATCAACTTTAACTTCCTCTTCCTATAGCTCTATAAACATTTTAGATGGTGGGCAATAACGTCCCCATAAATGCTCCCTTCAACTGCTGTGGTACTTACATCAGCCCTATACTGATTTAAAGGCCATTACAGCAGCTCACATCCTTACCAAGGGATAAATTCCCAACAGTACCTATTCATTTTCTGGCAGTGGAAGGTTGAGCAGGGTGAATTCTGGAGAAGTAGATAAATAAATAGACCTATGCTATTTCTATGAATGTAATCACTACATGCATAAACAACTCAATTCTACACAATACTCAAGATATTATGTCATCAAGTTAATATTATTATTAATAGTATATAAAATTTATATAAGAAGTATTTGTTTTAGATGTGTAACAGAATGCAAGGAGAAGAACTGAAATTTAAAAAAAATGCTGAGATACAGAGGAACTCTGATCCTGTTTTTATAATTGTTAGACATTACTGCCCCCTAATGGTCGGATATATGTCACTACGGGTACTGGTTTGTCAGCTCTAAGAAATCTACAAAGCTTTGGTTGATGAATGAAAAAGTTATTTAAGTTGATTAAAAATGTTGATTATACCATTGCTGTTATTGGTACTCTAAGAAATGGTCATAAATATTTAGATATTAATAGGCCTATACATTTTAAACTAACTTATCACATTGAATTGAAAGGATAATTTTGTACCATTTGGTTGATATAAAAATACAAAGAGATAGAAAATATATTCCATTATTTCTTATCAACAATATGAAGTGCATTAGGCATTATATTATGTAAGAGTTTCCCAAACTGTGGTTCATGAAGTAAAAGCTCATCTTAAAGGGGTGGTTGATTATGATTTCACTTGTCTAACTTTAGTTAGTGTGTAATGTTGCTGTTTGAGCATAAACAACATCTGCACAGTTACAACGCTCAAAGTTCAAAGCAAATAAAGATATTGTTTAAGGACTACAACAAAGGGTTGGTAGGGACTACACAACATTCCTCCCAGGTTAGTGACATCACTAACCCTAAAATGAACATAAACCCTGCCCCCGGGAACGCAGTCCATGTTGAGAAGAGGAAGAGTTGTTGCACATTTGTGAGTCTGCTCAAGCTGTCGCATCCGTTTTTTCACATGCAATACAGTACGTAACACAAATGCAATAGCATGTCACTCATAGGCAGCTTACAGCAGTTCCCACACAAGCGATTTTTTAGATTATCTTGATAGAATATGCTAATTGAAGATAACTCCACATCGGCAACATAAATTCATCAACTAACCATCTAGAAATGTCATGCTGCATTCTACATGTTGTCACTTCTTCTTGAGTCTCTCCATCATTGTCCCACTCCAGTTTAAACATAAAAGGCAGAACAGTTTCTGACAAGCTCTTCAACCTCCGCCCTCTGTGTGAGCAGCAGCTCATTTGCATTTAAAGGGACACAGACAAAACAACACGTTTTTAGTGACCCCCAAAAAGGGAGCATTTTAAAGGTGCTCTAAGCGATGTCACACGTTTTTTAGGCCAAAACATTTTTTGTCACGTACAGCAAACATCTCCTCACTATCCGCTAGCTGCCTGTCCCCTGAACACACTGTAAAAAAAAGCGGTCTCTGCAGACACCCCAGGCTCCACAAATGGCAACAAAAACAACATGGCCTAACCCGCAACATGAAACATAACAAACTGTTCCAGCCAATAACCGACAAGAAGGATTTGGGGGGTTAGTGCGCGGATAAGGAGGAGGGAGGGTCTAGCTAGCGTCCGTTTTGTTTGACAATACTTTAAACGTCAACAAGAAGTGACGTCACCAGACATTGCATAGAGCACCTTTAACATGCTGTAAAAAATATCTGTGGGGTATTTTGAGCTAAAACTTCACATACACACTCTGGGAACAACAGAGACTTATTTTACATATTGTAAAAAGGGGCGTTATAGGGATCCATCAGTGACCCTAGCGGTCACCATTTGACAGAATACTCCGTCGGCTACTCAGGCAGGATCATTTAGGGTGGCCGCCCCTAATAATAGATCCATTGCCGTGGGTAATATGTATTATTAGTATATTATTATACTAATAATATAATTATTAGTATAATTATTTTATAATTAGCCTAAATATTGCAATACTTTGCGCTGCAGTATTGATATAATTGCTTGTATGGTGTAATAATATATTGTTAGTATATTATTATATTGCAATACTTTGCGCTACAGTATTGATATAATTGCGTGCGCAAAATATCTCAATACTGAACAGAATCGATTTTTTTCCACCACCACTATCTTAGCGCAGCAGCCATCAGCTAACTCTTCACGTCGTCATGTCATAGCACTTATTATTAGCATCACAACATATTTACAGCTACCTTATTCACTTCCCATCACGCTACACCGGAGCTTCATTAAAAGTATACAAAAGGCTAGATCGGTATCACGAGTCCGGATGGGTCAGCAACTCTTTGATTTGGACGCCAGCGGGGAAGGATTTTTAAATCATCAACGCAAAGGTTGGTCAATGTATTTTTATCACCAAATTATAGTACCTGTAATCATTTTTAAACTGAGTTTACAGGGAAAAACACAAAACAAAATCACCAACAAGATTAAGTGTATCTTAAATGAATTTGTTGAGTTTGATCCAAGAAAAACGAAATAATATGCATAGCCTATACTTTTTTATACTTGTAACTATCATACTACAGTGACACTGACTGTCACTGTAGTATGATAAACTGTCATTGAGACTGTTGTCTCAACCTGTGTTTCTAACGATTTATAATGGGTTCAAATAAAATACAAGATCAGCTTTTGGTATTTGAAAACGAAAGAATTTAATGTGATAATACGCCTAACGAATTAACTGATCTATGAATGCATGTATTTCGCGACAAGCTGTATTATCACCGGCGGTTTAGCATTTTCTATTCCGTCAAGAAAGATGGCTGCTTCAAATGGCGTGATGTCACGCGGGACGTCCCTATCCACCTTTTTCCTGGTTAGCGAATTTACCCATGATTCATAGCGGGTTTAAACCGGAATCCGGTTGTCCTTTTCCGGTTCTAAGCTTTATGAAGATTGCGCCGCTTGCTCAGAACGCCGCAGTGATGTGCTGATAATAAAATATGTGAAATAAATAAGTAGGGCTGCCCCTGCCCGTGCACGACTGAAGTTGGGTTGGAAGTTATGTATACTATATGGGAGAGAATACTAAACCATAATGAGCGTTTTCGTAATATTCCCTATTCTGCATCACAACGCACGCATAAGCTTGCCACAATAAAAAAAAACGGCAAAAGTAATGATTATGCATTAAACATTTGAATTGTTTATTAATAACTAGTGTTTTCTGTAAGTATCGACTGCAAAGATAAATTTGATGATGCTGACTCGCCATCTTCGCAGTAGTGAACGCGCCTAGAGAGAAATGCACACTTCATACGAATAAGCAGAGAGCAGCCCATTTCTGCTCGTTTTTAATTATTTTGTTTAAAAGTACACATTTCAAGCTTTCTATATACTTCTCATGTATGTGAGGCAAGTAGCCTAACTTATACGCTGAGTTTCGTTTATTAATAAGACGCTATATTTGTCAGTCATATTTATTATTCTAGGCAATTTGTGGATAAAACATTGATACAAATGAAGATACAATTTTTACTAAACGAATTTCACTTTACAGAAAGGCTTTCTACAAAACAAAACTTAATAAGTGGTCAAAATCATGTCTGAGCCATTCCAAATGTTTTCCGATATATTGGGCATTATGATCATATCTGACTCATCTCATGCGGTTCCCTTTTCATATAATCAACATAGATTAAATAAATAAACAAATAAATAAAAAAACATTATATTGTGAAACTTAAATATAAAAATATTTATTATATTTATTTAAAAATATGTAGGCTATGTGTGCGTGATGTGATGGAGGGGTGCTATTTTCGAATAATAATTGAATAATACCCAGCGATCTTCGAATATTATTTTTGCTTGAAATGCCCATCCATACTGGTAACGTATTACACCTTTTTCGTTGGATGCTTCAGTTTTAGCGCAGCTAACCAAAAACGTCTACTCTCTGGCACTGAATGTAGCTGATCCGAACAGGACATAGGCATTCTCTCCTTTTAATCTTATGCTCAAAGCACCCAGTTTCTAAAGTTTTTTTTTTTTATCTTCTTTGAATTGTAAAATCAACCAACAGCAGCACATAGATAGAGCCTGAACTCATTCTCTCACTGCTAATACAGTGCAAACCGGAAGTAGGCAACCGGAGTCGTCGTCATGGCGGCGCGCATTGTTTAGAGCAGAATAAGGTGGATACCACCCCTTTAAATAAATCATAAAAATATAGAATAAAATAAATAATTTTAAAACAATAAAAAAATTATATTTGAAATGCAAACTCAGAATATTACACAAACCTGCATTAATTATTTTAAATGACAATTAATTTAAATGTATTTATTTAATCTCACTTTATTAACCAATGTCTTTGCCTTTGATCGAATTCAACCACATGAATAAGCAACTTCAGATACACATTACATTTGTGTTTCATTTAGTTGTTTTTATTGCTGAAGTATCCCCCGTCCTATTCTTCTGCGATCCAGATGGCAGCACAGCTGAAAGGTTTGTTTGAGCTGCACCCTCTACTGTACATATGTGAATTTGCATTTCCTTCAGCTTGAGGAAATATAACTTTAAAAAAAAACTTAAAAAAAAAACAAGCAAGCCAAGGTGAGAAAAAGTAACGCAATCACATTACTTTTCATAAAAAGTAACTAAGTGACACAAAACATTTTAGGAAGTTATGCAATTTTGTAACACGTAACTTTCCCCAACAATGGTTCTAGATAGCAACAAGCTAAATTTATTTTTTTATTTTTCATGATGATATCATACAAATAAATTCCTAATAACTTACTAATAAAATTCTAATAACTTACAATATATTTAAGCTACTGTTACTCTTTATTTTATTTAATATTTATTTTCTGTAGGGTTTGCAATTTTTACAACACAGTAACAAAATTAGTATTTAAATACAGTGTTAAGCACAGATTTGTGTGATATGTTTCTAGCAATATTAATTAAATAAACGTCGAAATTAAATGGGGCAGCTAGCTGGGAACAAACGAATATTTGTTTGTATGTCGAGGGCACATACAAACGAATATTTGTTTGTATGTGCCCTCGAGTGATTTAAACGACAAGGGACACACACTATTCATATTGCTGCATGGTGATTAATAAAACTTACAGGTTTTATAAACAAGTATATTTCCCCACGCACGCGTTCACTTTTCACCCTTTTCACAGTCTGCTTTCCACACGCAGTCTTTCTGTACAGGGTGGAACCTTTGTTCATTTGTTTGTTTCTTCAGGATTGGTTCTGATGTAGCACGCGCAAGTACACAAGTACGAAACATTTATCATCAATGGATTGTTTTTCACTCTTTACACATACCATATTCTTGAATTAATATATTAGCATTTCGAAATGTGCTTTTGAATGAGTTTTGGATTGTTGTTTTTTTCGGGAAGCAGTGAAAGATTTATTATAAATATTCTTACAGCCTAGTGAATTTAAGATGTTATCGGGTTTGCAGTTAGATACGAGTTTCACTGCTGTGTATAATTAGAAGTTCTTGAAACTTTTCAAAAGACAGTACGTGCATGGCATATGTCTATTTGTAAAATGATTTAAATGCGGATAATATTTGGGAATTGGGAATGACTGTATACACGTGGTGGATGGATATGGACCATAATATGCAATTTAGTAAATCTTAGTGGAAATATTTAAACTTCAGAAAACATCAAGCAAGCCTTCTTCAACTCAAAGTACCAATGAATGTAAATGACACACATTATAATACATTAAGCAGATGGGAGTGCATCCTAAAACTGACATCAACAACCAATAATTGTCACAGCGATTAACACAATGCTAAGGATAAAGACACAGCTTCTACTGCAGACACACAGATCATGTTGGCCTTTGGTCCTTCAGAGAGGTCATCGGCAGGCCTCCGTTAAACATGTGTGTCTGCTCTCTGAGAGGAGGCGTCAGGGTCTTCTGTACCCCTTCAGTTGTCTGGAGGAGCACCTGTCCTCACAGGTCAATCTGGCAGAATTCAACATCTTCCATCCCAACTTGGTGGAGCTCCGTCAGGCAGAGACACTGTTCACTCCCTCCTCTAAACATGTTATCGACTACTCAACCTCTGCGGTCCGGTTGGACCATGTACCTATTCTTAAACAGCCAGAGGTGAGAGAAAATTTTCATTAATTGTCCTCACTTGATTAAATGACAAAGTACTTGAATTTAAAAATAAAAATAAATGTTTGTTTGTTTGTTTGCAGATGACACTTCTACATAATTAATGCTATTTGAATAATCCAATGCAATGATATTCAGACTCTTTTTTTTTTTGAAGTGGCTATATAATATAATAACATAACTATAATATACTTATTTTATATACAAAACTACAATTTATTTTGTGATTCCAAAAGTTTCAAGAACTCTGTAAAAAAAGAAAATAAATATGATTTCTGTTTCATCTGCATTGAATGTTTTTCTTCCATTTTAATAAAGTTAGATTGTTGTAATATATTAATATTATATTTGTAATAACAATTGTAATCATTTTAAGTTATCCTGCAACCCCTTGCAAGTTTATTGAAGCCCTCTGTTTGCACTAGACATTTAAAACTGTGCATCATGTTTGCTCTGTGTGCATTACAGGTGTGTTTTATGGGCAGGAGCAATGTGGGGAAGTCGTCTCTGATCCGTGCCTTGTTCTCTCTAGCACCAGAGGTAGATGTGCGAGTCTCTAAAACTCCGGTGAGTGTATATGTTATGAATGTTCTCCACCATTTACTCCTTTGTGCTTCG
This sequence comes from Chrosomus eos, assembly GCA_036326025.1. NCBI lineage: Eukaryota > Metazoa > Chordata > Actinopteri > Cypriniformes > Leuciscidae > Chrosomus > Chrosomus eos. The sequence goes on along the minus strand of CM070826.1, from coordinate 20,525,188 downwards.
AAGTTGCTTCTTCTCAATCTTTATTTTGACACAGGGTCACACCAAAAAGCTTAATTTCTTCACTGTGGGAAAGGCGTTTACTCTTGTAGACATGCCCGGGTATGGACACATGGCCCCTCTGGACTTTGTAGAGATGGTTGAACCATACCTTCAAGAGCGTCAAAAGTAGGTTGATGTTGTTTTAAGGGTACCTTGTGTGCTTGTGTTGAGTTTAAAAATTAAATAATGTAGATTTTATTGATCAATTATCTTCTATTAAATAAATCAAATTAATATTTGGTGTGACCACCCTTTGCTTTTAAAACAGCTTTTATCCTAGGTACACCTTCACATAGTTTTTCAGGTAGCTTTGCGGGTAGGTTTCTTCAAGCGTCTTTGAGACGTTGCCACGGTTCTTATGGATTTAGTCTGTCTCAGTTTTTTTGTTTCTTCATGTAATCCCAGACTGACTCGATGATGGTGAGATCAGATCTCCTTGTGGAGAATACCAGCTGTTGTCAGACTCCCTGTGCATACAAAAATCTCACTGCATTATTACAATTAGTGGCAAAAGGAACACACTCCAGCAAAATATATAAATAACTAGCTTAAAACAATATATGGAAGTCTTAGTTATCCTTTTTTTAATTTCCTTACTTATGTGCCTCTATCTAGTCTGGTGAGGACGTTCTTGCTGGTGGATGGAGGTGCAGGTCTGCAGAAGGCAGATTTAGTTGCTGTGGAGATGTGTGAGGAGTTCAATTTGCCTTTTGTGGTGAGTGTTTATCTCTCATGCTTTTACCATAACAGTGCAGCAGGGGTCGTTGGAGTACTATACACTTTTAGCAACATCAGCCTATATTAGTGGTTCTCCACCAGGGCCTCAGCAAACTTCCAAGGGGGCATCAAGATGTTTTAAAATAAACTAAAATTGATATATGAGGTAGCCTAATTTTTAAAGTGTGATTTCTAGACCTGGAAAAGTCATGGAATTTAATAAAACTTTATAACTCAATTGGAATTTTTACACATTTTATGAATATTAATTTTCTATTGTGTCAAGCTCTAATATTTTTATCGGGTAGAAATTGAGTAAAGAATTTTATTTAAAAAAAAAAACAACTGGAAAAGTTAAGTTAAGTGGGGCTTACTAATAGTGCCATGGAGTCAGAAAGGTTGAGAATGACTGATCTACATTGATCAACTTATTCTAAGGCTTTGTTCAGATGGGCAGCAGATTTCCCCCTCTTTTTTATAGTAAATAACAGCAAAAATGCTTTAACCCCTTACCTGTCGCCCCCCTTTTTGACAATCGAGTGCAAAATGACATACCCATAATAAAATGGTTGTTGCTAATGAGTCCTTCTGGCTACACACAAAACCAAGGTATCATTTAAAAGCTGACAGTTGACAGTTTACTATGAAATACTAAGAATTGCTCTAGCAATTACTAATAGAAAGATAAAGAAGCTCAAAAACAATGGAAAAAAATATATTTTTGTATAATAAATTTTTATGAAAAAGAAAATTGCTTAAGGCAAATATGTACGGGCCTGGAAACACAAGCAATCTAAAGCCATAGTTCTTAACAATGTAGGTTTCAAATTTGAAGTTCTTACAAGCAAAAATGATTTTTTTACAAGCATTTATTTCAGCGCATGTCTAGGCACCTACCCAAAAAGGCCACTTGGAGACTCCAAAGGGCCACTTGGTAACCAACTTTTACCATGATCTATAACATGTTTTTTTGATCCTTTCAATATATTTTCTTATTATAATATGACAAAGCATAACTTGTATACTGTCTCTGGTGTATTGTTTACATCCTAATAGTTTATAAAAATGCATTTATGTGCATTTTTGGAAAGGCTCCAAAAGGACCATAAAGTGACACTTGGCACTTGCTTATAAAAAGTATATATAACAAAGTCTTTGTTTACTACCAATAATTTAATGGTTGTTTAAAGAATGACAGATTATTTAGCACAAAAAAAAAAACGTTTTATTAATTTATACATCTGTATATAGTTACAAACTATAGTTTCTTAGTTATTAGCAATCAACACAGTGATAACATTTCTCAAAAAAAATGAATACATAAATAAACAAATGTACTACTTACAAAGTATTGCACAGTTTGGCAGTGCTGTTCTGTTGATGGTTTGTCAATTAGCCGGTAGTTAGTTCACCCGGCGGTGTCCAGCACACATAGAGGAGAGTTTTACCACAGGTTTGTCAAGCCCACTCGTCCACCCGATACATATACTCTCACAGTCCCTATTGCGAAATTGCTATCATTCTTTGGACTAAATATGAAGTCACACTAGGAGGTTGTTTTGTGCATGATACTTAGGGAGGTAGCAGAAAGCTGCATCACAGTTGTGACACTTCACAGGAGAATCCCGGTGGCACACCTTACATATGCGTCTACCTGCCCTGCTGCCGTTGGTGATGTGCACAGGACTGTGACACCCACAAAAAGTACGAGAAGGAGGGTCAAAAACCTTGCTTTTGGTGGGATGTCCTGCCAGCTCGTTCTCTTTCTTCCGTTCTTTCCTCTTGAACTTCTGGAGGCAGCTGAAGATGTTGCAGCCACACATGGATGCTTTACATGTTGTCCAGAGCCCTCTGGTTCCCAGTCATCATCTGAAGTTGTCTCACTGTTAAATTACACAAAAAGTATTAGAAATACACTTAACATAACTGATTATCTTACACATGAATACATGCATATTATTGCCTTTTCATATCAGAAATTCAAACAATCATTCACATACAGCAATCTTCCTCTACACCCACTCTATTGTTGCCCTGACTGCTAATTTGCACTACCAGCTTTGAAAATAAAATCTGTAAGGATGATTCACATACAGAAAATTCACCTCCATAGCCACTCTATTGTTGCCCATTAACACTACCAGCTTAAAGATTTTATATTCAAAGAATCATGCACATAGAGCAATCTACATCCATAGCCCCTCTATTGTTGCCCTGATTGGACATTTACACTAACAGTTTACAGATTTTATATTCAAACGATCATTCACATACAACAATCTCCATTCATAGCCCCTCTATTGTTGCCCTGATTGCACATTTACACTAACAGCTTACAGATTTTATATTCAAATGATCATTCACATAGGCTACAACAATCTGAGTCCATACCCTGCATATTTACACTACCAGCTAATAATGAAGACTGTGATCAGACAATAATAATGCCCTAAAATGCTATTTTTTCTCTCTCACTAAACATTACTTTACTTGCTTCACATTATTTGCTTACCACGCAGTGCTGGGCTGTCTCTTTCTTCCATTCTTTCCTCTTGAACTTCTGGAGGCAGCTGGAGATGTAGCAGACACACGGAGGCTGCACGGACGCATGTTGTCCAGAGGCCTCTGGTACCCTAGCTCTCATCCTCTGAAGTTTCGTCACTGTTGAATTACACAAAAGTGATTAGAAACACGCCTAACACAACTAGTTACCTTACACACATATAATTACATTTTCTTCTATGATTTTTTTTGTTTGAACTTCGTCTTGCGTTCTACATACAAAATAATAGCCTATAGCTAACGTTACAAAGTAATGTTGTACATGGTTTCTTCTAATTCAGCGCTTGAATAACAATTTCACTGCATTTCAATGTACTTATAAGCCGCAATAGTGCAGAAAATCAAAAACAGAAAGCAATGTAACACAAACTCACTAAAATGTTTAGACACTTACCGATCTAAAACTGGATCGCGACCTTCCAAACACATATCCTCTTCTCCGGAGTCGACGCTGGATACAGCCCTCTCTTCTGAATATTACACGGTTTCTTCATAACTGATTCGCGAAGTTATTCCAATGCAGCAGCAGGAGAAAATAACTTCCGTCCCCGACGTGAACGCATTGAAGCAGGCGAATGCAAACAGAGCGACTGCATCAGAGTGAGCGAGAGTGCAGGTGACCTCTCTGCGTCACGACAATCACGTGTGCGCAAATTTCCAGGAAGCAAATGTTTGCGCAGACAAAGGAACACTGTTATAAACGCGAGATTATGCAAATCTGCACATTGGCGTATTCGTTATGGCATAGGCTTCACACTGGATGACAACACAAACGTTTCCCATTGCTATTGGTTTATTTTTTACCACATATATTATCATTATGCATGATCATACGTCACCAAAACCGCCTGTCATCCTTCAATACTTTCTAAAATTACATGGCCAGTTTTCATTGAACATCTTCTGGGCCGACCTCATTCATTTCCAGACACTCCACCAAATACACTGATATGTTATGTTTCATTGAATAATGCGCTAGATGTGGAGAGTTCGTCGAATAAACAGGACAACGCCCTCGTGATTCGCAAATTTCAGGATGTAAACAATATACATTCTATGGATATTTTTAACAGTTTGCATATTTTTGGACACATTTTTACCATGGTGATCATATACTGGACTCTTCCCAAGGTAAAAAGATCGATGTCATCATTATTCTGCCAAGCATTACATTTCCACAACACAAAAAAGGTGAAGACCCCCCTCTCTTCATAGTTGTATCTTATTGTTTATGTTGATACAGAATTACAAAAAACGGTTGCAAAGTTATCTTGATTGTATAATGCTTATAACGAGACGAATATACAGTGTCGTATCTTTCAAACAATGTATTGGTTAACCTTATTACTTGCCAAAATGATATTGTAAACACAAGATAAATGTAAACAATAAAAGTTGGGATCACCGGTGATCCCATGCAGAGCAAGGGGTTAAATAATTTACACAAGCTCGATCCAAACCACATCATTTATTTGATATCCATGTATCAGTGTCAGTCCTAAAGATTGGGTTAAAAATGCTAATAAGAATTGATTATAGAATGAACAAGTACAAAATACTTCTTCAACTCAAGGTTTATAAGGTTTTAACCAGTTTTCTCTCTGTGTCATGTTTTAGCTGGTTGTAACAAAAATAGACAGAACTCGACAGGGTGCTTTGTTGGCTCTTCTTCTACAGCTTCGGGACTTTATCAAAAATCAAACCAGCACATGTTTCCCACAACCATTTCTTGTGAGGTGAGATATATAGACACACATAATAATGCTTATTTCAAATAATTTTGGATCCAGAATGGTTTACACGTACATACAGGGTTCAACAATGAGAATAATTTTTCTGCTTGAATTATATAGATACAATTTAAATCCATAAATTTATAAACACTTTTGTTGGAAGACTCCAAGTCAGTTTTGACAAAACCTTGTTATGTTCGCCAGCAAGATAACAATATATAGATGTCAAATCAGCAGATGTTGCGACAACAATGTAGAAAATATCACTGAAAACCAAACCCTAGACTGAAAGGTTTAATATACTGACCAAAGTTCTTCCTTATTGTTGAGCCCTGAAAGAAAATATACAGTGGGCTCCACAAATATTAGCACACTTGGTAAATATGAGCAGAACTGACTGTGAATTATTTTTTGTAATTTCTCCTCTTAGTCTTTCATTTTTAATTAAACTAGTTTCAAATAGTTGAAAAAATATTATCATAATTATTTTTCTCTGAAATACAGTATATGTATTCCACAATGATTGGCACCCCTTCTTTTAATACTTAATGAAACCTCCCTTTGTCAAGATAACAGCTCTGAGACCATTCCTCCATACAGAATCTATCCAGATCCATCAGATTCAGAGGTCCATATATGAATATATATATTCATATAATAAATATATATTCACAAATATATATATATATTATATATATATATATATATATATATATATATAAATGAGATACACATTATTAATGTATTCTCAGGTCTTTCCCATAGTGATGGATGTTAGCCTGTGTGTCACTTCATATAGTAGTGTGGAATAAAAAACATGCCATATAAATGGGAATATACTTTAGATTTTTAGTTAGATTTTTACTCAGTAAAATTTGTAGGAGTGACAATAATTTTGGCATATTTCATTATTTACGCATAAATTCACTTTTTGTAAATATTTTGAATGAAAGACTAAGAGGAGAAATGGCAAAACATTTTCAGTCAGTTTTGCTAATTTTTACCAAGGGTGCCAATATTTGTGGAGCCCACTCTGTGTGTGTAAGTACTGAGAAAGAAAATACACCCTCTTTGAATTTTTGGTTTTACGTATTAGGACATAATAAAAAATCATCTGGTCCTTAGCAGGTCTAAAATTTAGGTAAATGCAACCTCAGATGAACAACAATACATGACATAATACACTGTGTCATTATTTATTTAACAAAAATAAAACCAAACTGGAGAAGCCATGTGTGAAAAACTACGTACACCCCATGATTTAATAGTTTGTAGAACCACTTTTAGCAGCAATAACTTGAAGTAAAACATTTCTGTATGACCTTATCAATCTCTCACATCATTGTGGAGGAAACACCACTCTTCTTTACATTGTTGCTTCAGTTCATTGAGGTTTGCGGGCATTTGTTGATGCACAGCTCTCTTAATGTTGGGTTGAGGTCTGGACTTTGACTGGGCCATTGTACCATCTTGATTGTGTTGTACATTTTTGCTGGTGTGCTTGGGATCATTGTCCTGTTGCATGACCCAATTTCGGCCAAGCTTTACCCGTCGGACAGATGGCCTCACATTTGACTAGGAGTGGTATACAGAGGAGTTCATGGTCGACTCAATGACTAAAAGGTCATGTGGCTCAAAAAAAGCTTAAATCATCAAACTTTCACCAGCGTACTTGACAGTTGGTATGAGGTGTTTGGGCTGATATGCTGTGTTTAGTTTTCACCAAAAGGGGCACTGCATTATTCCCAAACATCTCCACTATGGTCTTGTCTGACCAAAATGACATTGTTCCAGAAGTCTTGAGGTTGGTTCAGATGCAACTTTGCAAACCTAATCCATGCTACCATGTTCTTTTTAGAGAGAAGAGACCCTTCCAAATATGCCATCCAGTCTTTTTTCTAATAATTGTGCTGTCATAAACTTTAACATTTAACATGTTAACTGAGGGCTGTAGAGTCTGAGCTGTAGTTCCTGGGTTCTTTGCAGTTTCTATGAGCCATGCACGGTCGGACCCTGGGGTGAAATTGCCGGGACGTCCACTCTCAGGAAGAATGGCAACCGTCTTGAGTGATTTCCACTTGTGAATAATCGTTCTCACTGTAGAATGATGGACTTCAAATTGTTTGTAAATGGCATTATAACCCTTCCCAGATTCCATTATAACCATTCCCTAAGATCATTGCTAATTTATTTCCTCCTTGGCATTATGTTAACACACACCTGAATGCTCCTGACCAGCAAACTGTCGAAACTTCTGCTTTTATCTTTTTATTCACCCTTGCTTGATGATCAGTTAATCACAGGCATTTGATTAGCAGTGCCTGACAGCTACTTACCCTCTTAATTCCTATGGAAGCAGTAAGGGACGGGTGTACTTAGTTTTTCACACATACAGTAGCTTCTCCATTGTGGCTTTTTTTAAAAATATAAATAAGGACGTGGTGTAATGTGTTGTTGTTCATCTGGCTTGTATTTACCTAATTTTAAGGACCAGATGATTCTTATTATTTCCTGATACGTAAAACCATAGAATTCAAAGAATAGACTATGTGCACGTTAGCATATGCTACTTCCGGTTGCGAAACCGATATGGGGTGTCTAGTTTCCGGTAGCCTGATGGACAACGCAGATTATGTATATTTCTCCAGATGTCTTGGACATTAACCGAAGATTTCAGTCGATATTATAATATAATATTAGAGTCGATGATGTTCATCGACTGGTTAGTGATTTTTCTCCAGCTCCCCAGAGCAAGAGAGAGAAAGGGGTTTAAATATTACCTCAGTATGTCATACAGGGAGTAACTTACACATGTAATACAGGGAGTAAAGGTATCCGACGTTGGGAAAGGGAACTAAAAAAAGTCCTCGCTCTAGACTAGATACTGAAAGAGTTATAGGAACTTAGTCCGGTCGGAACACGCGAAAAAAATGGTTATAGGAAGGTTCTAGGCACTGCAAAAGTCCCTCCGGGCGGAAAGCGGCTATAGACACCGTGAGTAGTGACTTTTCCCTTGTCAGTGGTTTAAAATATGTAGTTGGATTGTTTCATGTAACTTAGTTCTTCTCCCTCGCTGTGTTATGGCTTTGCTATGTGGGGATAAATGAGCTGGTTACGTTCGTGAGACAGCTGATTAGTACTCTTGTCATTGACCGGAAAACAGTAACGTTACAGGAATCACCAACCCGTCGATCGCGGTCGACAAGTCGATCTTGGAAGCATTTTAAGTCGATCACGAAGAGTTTTCAAAATCAGAGAAAAAAGCCTATTGTGTGTAGTAAATGGTGTTCTAATCCATGTTGCTGTTACAATCACGTCATTTTTGCGGCGCGCACCTTTGGGCTCATGCGGACCCGTCGAGTTAAACAAGGCTTTACGCTTTAACCATTAAACCAGCTCAGCCACAGTAAGTTTTTTTATGTTTTAGGTCCATTGCGAACGATTAAACTAAGTTAACGCCGGTCCACTGATGTAAACAAGACGGCAACCGGAAACGAAGTACCCAACGTCCGCCCTCAAGCCGGAAGTTAGCATTTTTCTCGTGCACAGAGCGAATTCTTTTTCACATTACTACGCACACACTACCATCAGTTTGGGGTTATTTTTTTTATTAATACTTGTATTCAGCTGGGACATATTAGATTTGTCAAGAGTGACAGACAAAAAAAATATTTTCAACAATAAGGAATTTCACTTGAGCACCAAATCAGCATATAAGACATAATGGATAATGTGACACTGAAGACTGGAGGAATGGCTGTTGAGAATTTAACATCAAAGGAATAAATTATATTATATAAAACATTTTTCAAGTGTAATATTTCACTGTATCACTATTATACTTCTTTCAAAATCTTTCCAACCCCAAACTTTTGAATGGTATTATGTGTGTGAGTGTGTGATAATCTGCATTTATCGCCCACATCAAGGTTATTTCCTAATCCATCAGCAAGTGTCATCTTGCTGATGTGTGTTTGAGCAGTGATGAGTTTATAATGCGCACTCATTCTTAGTCACCTCTTTTGGTTTTATGTCAGTGTGCATCTGTCAGAGGTTCCCTTGATCGCCAGCAAAGATAAATCTTGTTATACAATTAAATCAGCGCCTCTGACCTGTAGTTTTATAAGAGCGAGGAAAGCTGAAGAAATATGTTAATGTGGTCAGATGGTTATCAACCTGATGATAAGATAAGGCTAGGGGTTCTGGAAACAGTTGCATTAGCTTTGTTGTGTCAATACAGGAAGTCAGTTTTTCACAGATAAGGTGATAAGTAACATACATTATAACATGTATACATTTCTATCCCCCCCCTCCCCCTCCTATGTCCTGCAGTTCAGTCCAGTTCTCTGGGATTTACCTGCTCAGGTGTTTCATAGCCCACGTAACAGGAAATCTACAGCTTACCACTAAACAATTGTGATTGTACTGCACTGCCTCACCATATCACAGATGAATCTGAGGCCTGGCTGCAATGTTATCTGGGATGGTGTGAACCATGAATAAAAACACTTTGAAAATGAATCTTGGTCTACACATTCACACTAAACTTTATTTGAGTGTTGAAAGTTATAATGTTATTCTATGTGTTAGTTTGTCTGTATGAGGCTAGCAGTAAGCTAGATCAACATTAGAATAACATACTGATCATATTCTAACATTTCATCATGTTGAGTTATATAACATTCATTAGTTTTATGTACATTTGCTCACCTGTCTAATAAAGTACATGCAAGAGTGGCGTCTCTGTCAAGTCGAAGTTTGTCATGGACGTGGAGCTCTCGGCATCGCAAAAACATCACGCTGATATTGATCCTCGTTTTAGTTCTCCTATTGTCCCAAAGTCTGCTTGCCATGGTCCATAATTTTTGAACGAAACAACAACAGCGTGAGTGTGCCGCTAGACCTAACGCAGTTGTCCACATCTGTCGCCATGGCAGTACAAGCAGAAACCAGGGATAACGCGGATATTACGTAATTGACAGGCGACAATAACCAGGCACGAGCCATTATTTAAAATTGGAATTTCTCTGAAATTAAAAATCTTTGGGAACTTTTGGGATATAAGTACACAACTGCAGGACTTTTGGATATTTTATTACAAAAATCTTACATGTTGTACCTTTAAATCCATTAAATCTGCCAAATATCCCAAACAATATTCAGGAATTCTTTTTTTTTACTTGTAAATTGTAACTCTGAAAACCCTTGTTGTGATGATAAGTCATGGTGATATCAGTCTCATAGTGTAATGAATGCTTTTTGTAAACAAAAGCCATGCTAACCCTGGAACAGGGCTTCATTACCCAGAGTTAAAAGCTGCACTAAACTTTTTAAAATTATGAGTGGGAAATTATGCTTAACAGTTGAAAGGGACCTTGAACAGAGAGTAAAAAGCATTAAACAAGCTAATTTTTATGTTTTTATTTTTTTACATACCCTGAGAGAACAGTATGCATCAATGAACTTTGCACTGAAGTGTCATTACAGAAGGCATAGGGTTAAAGCAGTTATATAAACAACACAAACTGTTTCATTTTTTAAAGTTTAACTGTGTGCCCAAAGGTATATGTGTTTGCATTTTGTATTGAAAGGAGAGTGACTGCGGTACCATACATTACTTTAGTCATATCTCTAATGGGTCCTTTCAGAATAATTATACAGGCATTATTTCATCCATGATCTTTGATGCACGTACAACATTGTTTCAGGTAGGCATTATGTCTTCTCTACAACTGCAGGGGTGGTGATGGTACAGGGCTGGAGAAAAACAATAAAATTTAAGTGCCACAATGTTATAAAATGGCAAGAGGGTGCAATTGCATTTATTGTGCCTAAACTTAACCTCGACAATGACATTCTTTTTTTCGCCCTCTCTCTTTTTTTATGCGTTGGCATTTGGACACTGACCCCATAAAACATTTGCAGTAAGTTAATTATTTTTCAACATTTTTTTCCTCTGAATTTTATTTACCCCAGGGATATATTAAAGCTCTAAGGGACAGGTAAAAGTTCACTCTTTGTCTCCCGGGATGCAGGAAAGGGAAGGTTTTGAAAATGTATAGAAACACTCTGGAATCTTAGCTCACTTGCTCCAAGAAGCTTCATCTCCACAACCTCTCTATTGGAATCTATACGCCATTGACCCTATAGGCTTCTACTTTTAATTCTTCACCACTTCATTAAAACTTATTTTTGTCAACATGTGCACACCAGAGCCCACCTGCCCTGAAAATGCCACCATCTGCTCGGGCACATCCTGCCTGGTGCCGCGAAATCCGTTCAATGACATTCTCAACGTGGTGATGAGTACCACGCTTACCATCATGCTTGCCTTGGTCATGTTTTCAATGGGCTGCACCGTCGAGGCAAGAAAGCTCTGGGTACACATCCGCAGGCCATGGGGCATTTTTATCGGTTTCCTGTGCCAGTTTGGCATCATGCCTTTCACAGCCTTTGTGCTTTCACTGATTTTCAACGTGCTTCCAGTCCAGGCTATAGTTATCATAGTTATGGGCTGTTGCCCTGGAGGTTCCAGCTCCAATGTTTTCTGCTACTGGCTTGACGGAGACATGGACCTGAGGTGAGACTGTCAATCCGTTGACTTTTTCGTTATCATTATTGTTATGTTGCTTGTAACAGTGAAGACATTCTAGTTCCAAGAAATTAGCTGTGTAAACAGTTTTTCTTTTTTTATGCAGCAGTGTCATTTGTAGGTTGTCTTTCATTTGTTCAGATGAAATGTCCACTAGGCTTATATTTATAGATAAAATGATAGTTTCTAAAATGGTTTAAAGTTGTAGAATATTATTTTATTCTATTTATTTAATTCATTCATTTAATCATTTATTTTAGTGTGAGGATAATGATATAATAATAAGCATAGTAATTATATTATAGAACATGATTAAATATATTATAGAAAATATTCAATTTTGTCTGTCTAATTCTTATTGTTCCTGATTTCCTTCACATATCTAGACCTAAAATGTTTAAACTGCACAAGGAACAATATATTCTAATCCAATGATGCATGTTCATTAAGTTTGTGGACAGGAATACATTATTTATAGCACAAATGTATAATAAATACACTGATTTCCGCTCCCTATAGCATCAGCATGACGGCATGTTCTTCAATCCTGGCTCTGGGAATGATGCCTCTTTGTCTGTTCATCTACACCACAGTCTGGACTTCAGGCGATGCTATCCAGATCCCTTACGACAGCATCGGTAAAACGCCCTCAAATGACTTAAACAAGATTTTCCATTTTATGTATTTGTTTGATCTCGTATCTTGGACTGATGTTCTTTCCAGGGATCACATTAGTGAGTTTGCTTGTGCCTGTCGGTCTTGGAATATACACGAAACATAGATGGCCCAACGCAGCCAAAAAGATCCTCAAGGTGTGTTTTTGTTTCTGCATTTAATGTTGTAAATTCTTATGCATGCCATGCTGCTTCACTTGAGTTATGTATTTGTATGTATAGGTGGGATCCGTGGCGGGAATCATCCTGATCCTCATAATTGCAGTCATTGGTGGTGTGCTCTATCAGTCCTCATGGACCATTTCTCCTTCGCTTTGGATCGTCGGTACCATTTATCCCTTTATTGGCTTTGGGTTGGGCTTTCTCCTGGCATGGTTTGTGGGACAACCTTGGCACAGGTACAAATCTGTACATTTTGTTTTCCCATAAAGCATTAGCTGGTTTGTTCAGAGCAGTTAGCACACATGTTCTGAGGCATCAAAAAAGTGACTAAGTCTGACTAAAAAATACGTGCTGTTTTCTCTGATGGTTTATTTATCATGAACGTGATTGCAGGTGCCGCACCATCGCATTAGAAACCGGCATGCAGAACGCCCAGCTGGCAAGTACCATTACTCAGCTGTCCTTCACCCCTGCAGAGCTTGAGGTCATGTTCGCTTTCCCCTTAATCTACAGTATCTTCCAACTGGTTGTGGCTGGGGTTGCAGTGGCGAGTAAGATGAAACTCTTGTTCACTTTGAATTTAAGCATTAGGGATATGAGAGGGGACTGTGGGGATAAGCATGTTATGATTTTGAAGAGTTGATAATTCCATATAATAAACCACTGTATGTATTTTCAGTCCATTACTCAATCAAGCGCTGTCGGCACAAGATATCGGCGGATGAGGATGGGGAAGGGACACATAGCACCGTTGAGGATCAGAATAAGCAGAATTATGCCTTGGAGAATGGTGGCTTTCACTGTGATGAGAATGGCAACTCTGAGGATAAGGACAAAGGTACAAAGTTGTGAGCTAAACATCTTGACTGGTCAATGCTGATCTTCAGGAGACATGAACTATAAAGAAGCTATTCAAGCTCAATCAGAGAGAGAAGAGTTAAAGTCGACCCTAGTCAACACAACTGGATGTACTTTCCTACATTATATACTTAGGCTATATGTATATGTGTGTGTGTGTGTGTGTGTGTGTATGTATATATAATATATATATATATATATATATATATATATATATATTAATATATATGGACAGACTCATATTAAAAACATCTTTGAAGGTTTATTTATATATATTTATATATATATATATATATATATATATATATATATATATATATATAATATATATATATATATATATATTATATATATATATATATATATATATATAATATATCGGTTTTTATGATGAGTCTGCCCACATGTCTGTGTATTTGGGTTTGTCTCTAGTCAGCAACATTCAGTTATTATATTGTAGAATTTCACTGACTTGTCTCAAATGCCTTTAGAAAAAATGCAAGTAACTCCACCGGTGTAAAAATAAGATAAATGTTTAATAGTTTAAGATAACATACAGTACATATATCCAGTAGGTTGAATGTAAGCTAATTTTTTTAATGTTACTTTGTATACACATAATTGTAATAGACCTTCAAGAAATGGTTTGCTTTTTAAAATATTTATGTATGATAGTTTTTTTTTTTTTTTACCATGTTCGAGCAATGGAACTTTTCCACTTATATGGTAACCAAAGCAATGGGAATTTTCTTTTTTTTTTAAAGCATTTCATTGCTTTAAATGAATTTCATCATTTAAACATTTACTGCTTAAAATATATAAAATGTTTTAGTTGTCATTTCAAACAATATGTTTCACTTTTTAATATGTTTGTGATATTTATATGCAGAAGAAAAAAAAAAACATAAATAAATTAATATTCAAGTGTGTTGTCAGATTTTGATCCTAGCAGACCTAAAATTTTACGATTTCACTTAACCATAGCTTGCATGAGGGTCATTGTTGTGAAAGCCCTTAGTTGTTGTGAATTGCTCTGAAAATATTGCATCTGCCACAATGCACTTTCTCAGAAATAGCAGGAAATTTGACTAAATTCCTCAGCTGAATAATAATTAGCTTAGACTGAAGTCTTTCAGAAATTTAAACTTAAAGGGATTGTTCACTCAAAATTAAAATTCTGTTATCATTTTTTCCTTCAATGTTGTTCCAAACCTGCATGAAATTCTGGTTACACTTTATTCGATGGTCCACTTTAGACAGTCTAACTATAAGTAACTATAAGTAACTACATGCCAATTAACTCTCATTAGAGTGTTAGGATAGAGTTAGCAGCAGATGGTCTGCTATAATGAGAGTTAGTTTATGAGAAGAAACTAAGTCCTATAGATTTGGAAGTACATAAGTGTAAGTGATGACTGAATTTACATTTTTTGGTGAACTGTCCCTTTAAGCCCTCATACATGTGTTAAAACCACAGAGAAATAAGGCAACTGACTAAATTCGGCCACAGAAAAGGGAAGTTTAGATCTTGTTCAAATGTTTTGACATGGTTAATTAACTCTAGTGAAAAAGAGAGACAACGCCTAGAAGAGAAGAATCATAAGCTCTAAAGATCATTGAGGAATTGAAGATGGAGCTTCTGTTCTCATTTATAATACTATTGCTGAAGACGCCTTGTGTTTCTTCTTGGCCTGCTGACAAATGTCTATTCTACAGTGATGTGGAAGAGTTTCCTATTGCCACAACCTGTGCTGAAAAAACAAACACAGCCGACTGCCACCGTGTCGCTGACGTTAAAGAAGACCTGCTTGGACTGCCATCAAACTTAAAGAACCTATGTGTTCAAATGGTTAAAGACTATCACGGTGCCTTGGCTCCAGACTCATTCGCACGTTTTGTTTCACTGGATTACCTTGAAATTACTGGATGTTTTTCAGAGATTCCTCCGGAAGCCTTCAACGGTTTGACAAATGTAACTTCATTAAATTTAATTTACTCGTCGTCTGTAGAAGGCTGTTGTGAGGTAGCTCTTGATTTCAGTCGCCTTCCCTCACTTAACAGTTTGCGTCTTTCAAAGTATACATTATCATTATTGGCACCAAATGTTTTTGAAATAATTCCTCACTTGCAAAAATTACACATATACGAAGTGTGTTTGAAGAATATATCTGAAGTTCTGTGTCGACTGGCAAATGTAAAATCACTGAAGCTGTTTAATCTAAATCAAGAATTAAACAGACTTCAGTACCCAAACTGCTCAGTTTTCAACTCCTCTGACATATCTACTGTGTTAAATATTGAAGAGGTACGATTGTATCTGGGAACATTAGAGTATATAGATGAGGGAGCTTTGGAAGTTTTGGGAAACCTGTTTGAATTTAACTTTATTTCAAAAGAAGATTTCCTCAGAGATCTTTCTTTAATTGGAGTATATAAAATCAATACGTTGGGTGTTACAGGGGATGTACTTCACTTTGAAGACTTGTGCACAGCAGCAAAGTTATATTCGATTGAGTCTTTACTCATTGATTATGAGAGTATTAACTTTCTACTAACTCATATCTCAGATGGCTGTGAAGATGTTAAGAACATTACACTCAGAAATAATATATTTTCTGAGATTGTAAACCTCTTAGATGTTTATTGGTTCTTTCAGATTTTCAGGAACCTCGCTTCTGTTCAAATAATTAAGTTTGTGCTTAGACCAAATGATTTTTATTCTCTTTGTGCTACACTTCCACATATAGTCAAACAGATTTCCCTTATGTTTCTAAGCACAAATAAGATGGATAAGATAGTTTCCAACCAATTTGTGTGTTTTTCAGACCTTGAAACTCTAGATTTATCCATGAGTCACATTTATTACATAAATGATTTTGCTTTCATTGGATTGCACAATTTGAAAGAGCTAAATCTCTGTAGAAACAAGTTATCTTACATTTATCAACACACATTCAGTGGTTTACATGGACTAATGTTCCTAGATCTCCAAGGAAATCCTATAATTCATATCGAACCTGAATCATTTGGACATCTTATTAACCTTAGCACACTTCTGCTGGGAGATCTGAACTTCCCTCCAGGAATGTCACTGATCAAGCTGCATTTATCCAATATGTTTGGGATAATTCCATACAATTTGAGTAATATTTTAATTAGTTCAGGCCTGAGACCAATGCATCTTGTGATCGGGAGTAATACCACACTGGATCAGGCCCTAAACCTCCACATCAAAGGTCAATATGTGACTGTTGAGGACTGCAACAGTTTACTCTTGACTTCTGTAGTCACACTTCAGATAGATGCAGCATATGTGCGCTGTGGAAATGAATTCATTGGGAAATATGTCCAATCAGTCGTCAGTCTGGAATTTAATTCAATGTTCTCAGACAATATTGGAGACTTGGCTGTAATCAATCAGCTTGTTCATTTAAATACCTTAAAACTGGAAAACATTGAATTTACTAAGCAGCCAAACGTGGCCGTAATGTTTCACAATCTGACGAAACTCCGGACGCTGATACTGACGAACTGCAGATTCTTCTTTCTGGATGGAAGTCTGACAAAAGATTTAAAAGCACTGACAGGTCTAGTGCTCATTCCAAAAGATAATGTCAATATTCTTCAAAACTTAGTGGACCATCTCACTAGTTTGAAATACCTCTATGTTCTGGGCTTGGGTCTGTACTGCAGTTGTGATAACGCGTGGCTGGTCTCATGGGTGAAGGACAACAGGAAGGTGCAGGTTGCCATGTTCAAACCCACCATGAAAGAGCTGCAGTGTTTGACCGACAGTGGAATTGACCAACGTAACTTTATTGGTTATGCTAAGGAGAACTGCTCATTTGAAATCGAATTTATGTTCTTTGCCTCCACCTCTGCCTTTTTGTGTATTTTTATTATTGTGGTACTGTCATATAAGTTTGCAGGCCAATACATTGCGCCTTTCTATCACATCGCCAGTGGATGGTTCCGAGAGGCTTTGCGTGTGAATGGTAAACATCAGTACCGCTACGATGTTTTCGTGTCTTACAGTGGTAAGGATGAACACTGGGTCATGGATGAACTTCTTCCGAACTTAGAGCGGCGCGGCCCTCCATTTTTGCGTCTCTGTCTTCACAGTCGGGACTTTCAGTTGGGAGAAGACATTGTGAAAAACATCACGGACAGCATCTACGCAAGTCGCCAGACTCTTTGTCTCGTCAGTCGCAACTATCTCGGTAGCAACTGGTGTTCTTTGGAGATGCAGCTGGCCACCTACAGGCTCCAGGTAGAACACAGGGACATTCTGATCCTGGTTTTCCTAGAAATGATTCCGTCTCGCTTGCTATCCTCCCATCATAGATTGGCCCGGCTGGTAAAAACTAGAACCTATCTAGACTGGCCACAGTGTCCGGAGATGCATGAGGCATTCTGGGATAGGTTATGGTGTAAAATCAGCTCTAATAAAGCCAACTAAAAAAAAAGGTTGCTAAAAAAATTGCAAAGTGAGCAAAATTGCACAGACACTTCGATATGATGACTGATGGAAAAATGTGTCTTTAAAAAAAAACTGGCAAGTGGAGGAGAAAAATGTATTTGAAATGCACATTATATGTAATGACAATTTTGTATTTACTTTTTTATATGCTTAACAACACTTAAAATTGTATTGTTTAATGTTATTTTTTAGTTTTAGTTTTCTTTATAATAATTTCATAACGTATTTTGTGAAGTCAGACTATGTTTGTACATGTTTGCTGAGCAGAGAGCTGGTAGAGTTATATTTTGCTTAAAGGTATGAGGTATGCAATGTTCTCGGAGCAGAGATGTTCCAATGATGATGATACTTCAAATGTGTACAGTTGGTATGCTCTTTGCAAGAAAAGGAATGCTTCAACTGATGCAGATGTACCATTTGTATACCACAAATGTATACACCGATAAATAGTTTCTGAATGTGCATATACAATCCATTTTAAACATAAGCTAAATGTTTTTCTACCTTACAAGGACGTTGTAAGTCTCTATGTGATGTATATAAGCTCGATCTTACTATGCCACCTTAGAGAAACATAAAGGCATGATGGGGTGAGAGGAAGGAGAAACATAGAGATGATGGGGGAAATGAAGGAGAAACCCAGAGAAACCATTTACAGCTATGATGGGATGAGAAGATAGAAAGAGAAATCCGGAACAGAGAAATCTGGAATGACCTCCTCTCATAGCCTTATTCTTATATGCCTGTGTTTCACTCTGTCTGACACATGATACATAATAAATAGAAATCTTTAGGCAAAATTACTGATGTAGCTTCTGTGATTCAACAATATTAGGGGTAAACAGGATTTTGAAATCTATCAAACATGATTCACTGTGCAAACATGACAAAACTGTAGTCAGTGTAAACCATTTCATCTTTTTTTTTTAAAACAGCTCACTTTATAATAGGCTAATTTTACAACTCCCTCAGAGTTAAACAGTTGAGTTTTACCATTTTCGAATCCATTCAGCCGATTTTCTGATATTTAGAAGAATATCAGTAAGCAGACAGTTTCTGGTCCCATTGACTTCCATAGTATATTTTTTCCTACTATGTAAGTCAATGAGACCAGAAGTCTGGTTACTGATATTCTTCTAAATATCAGAAAATCGGCTGAATGGATTCGAAAATGGTAAAACTCAACTGTTTAACTCTGATGGAGTTGTAAAATGAGCCTATTTCCAAAAAAAGTGGAGTATCCCTTTAAACATACATGATGTTTGGAGTAACTACTGAAATATCCTTTTCTGATAAAAACCTCTATTTCTGACTATTTCTGACTGGGCTGATCAGATGTGCTGCACTTAGGAGCTATTTCGAGCATGCATTTGTACACTTTAGTTTCAGTTCATGTACTACAGTTTTGATCAATTGCTTTGGCTCAATTCTCAAATGAGACTTTTTTCTCTCAAAACATTAAGTTCAGGTTTGTGAACAATTAGTTTCTTGTTCACAGCAGATATGAATTACTTATTGATTTAAGCAAATTGCATGTGTTTTGGCACATGTTCAAAAGATTAAGTACAATTGTCTACAATTTGCACAATAACTAAATGCAGACATGTTATATTCCATACATATTTATGACATGAAATGTTTGTAATGTTTGCTCAATTGGCAAATGGCCTGCCATTTTAATGAAATGGGAATTACAATCTTATCAACCAACCAAGTTTGGACATTTGGAAAGTTTGAACAGCAGCAGCATCAGTGCTGTATAAATACTTTTTTTTCTAGAAAAGTGTTACAGCATGTCAACTAAAAATTCTTGTCATTGAAAGAGCAATATGAAGATATGTAACTAAGATGATAGTATGCATTGTGTGTGTTCGATAAATACATAATAGGGTTTGTTAAATTGAACAAGCAACTGAGAATTGTCATGTTCGCTTTCCCCTTAATCTACAGTATCTTCCAACTGGTTGTGGCTGGGGTTGCAGTGGCGAGTAAGATGAAACTCTTGTTCACTTTGCATTTAAGCATTAGGAATATGAGAGGGGACTGTGGGGATAAGCATGTTATGATTTTGAAGAGTTGATAATTCCATAGCATAAACCTCTGAATGTATTTTCAGTCCATTACTCAATCAAGTGCTGTCGGCACAAGATATCGGCGGATGAGGATGGGGAAGGGACACATAGCACCGTTGCGGATCAGAATAAGCAGAATTATGCCTTGGAGAATGGTGGCTTTCACTGTGATGAGAATGGCAACTCTGAGGATAAGGACAAAGGTACAAAGTTGTGAGCTAAACATCTTTCTGCTAGCCTGACTGGTCAATGCTGATCTTCAGGAGACATGAACTGTAAAGAAGCTATTCAAGCAAAATCAGAGAGAGAAGAGTTAAAGTCGACCCTAGTCAACACAACTGGATGTACTTTCCTACATTATATACTATATATATACAGTATATATATATGTCTTTGGTCAGCAACATTCAGTTAATACATTGTAGAAATTCACTGACTTGTCTCAAATGCCAGTAAAAAATGCAAGTAACTCCACCGGTGTAAAAAAGAAGATAAATCTTTGGATGAGGATATTCCATCGCGCTCTTTAAGATCACAAAATTCGAGGCTTCTGGTCGTTCCTAGGATATCTAAGTCTACTAAAGGAGGGAGGGCGTTCTCACATTTATCTCCTAAACTCTGGAATAGCCTTCCTGATATTGTTCGAGACTCAGACTCGCTGTCCCAGTTTATAACTAGATTAAAGACGCATCTCTTTAACCAAGCATTCACTCATTAATATTATGAACATCAGCTATGCTTATTATTTCCCATCTGTCTTTCTGCTGTTATCTCGGAACGCTAGTCCCGAGGTAAATAGCGTTCGTCAGCTCCAGTTTGTATCCAGCCTCTCACGGAGACTTCAGATGCCCAAACACCTGTGATGAGACGACTAAACACCTGTGGAGAGACGACTCGACGCCTCTGAAGAGACGACTAAACACCGGCGATATGTTATGCCTAAATTTATACATGATTAACTAACTAACTAACTTTGTACATTTCTGAAATGCACTTTCTGTAAAGCTGCTTTGAGACAATGTGTATTGTGAAAAGCGCTATACAAATAAACTTGAATTGAATTGAATTGAATATTCAAATTGAAGAAATAGCTGATGCGATTGCTTCCTTGAAAACAGGCAAGCCACCGGGTCCTGACGGCTTCCCGTGTGATTTTTATAAAGCATTTTCTAAATTGTTATGCCCTGTGTTGCTTTTGTTTTTTTTTAGATAGTCTTCAAAATTCTAACTTACCCCTAACCTTATATCAGGTTTATTAATTCTTAAGAAAGATAGCTGCTTTATGTCACCCCCAAAGCATCTGTACGCTCAAACAATATTATTTCAGATCCTTTTCCACTATGTCTGGGCACAAGGCAGGGTTGTCCCCTTTCCCCTCTTCTATTTGTTAATGCTATTGAACCCCTTGCAATTGCATTACGTGCTGACTCAGAGGTGCAGGGCATTTTCCGTGGTGGTCTAGAACAGAAGGTTTCTTTATATGCTGACAATCTTATTTTATTTGTATCCAATCCTCTAATCTCAATTACTCAAGTTCTTTTAATATTGGGCTCATTTAGTACTCTTTCAGGTTATACATAGAATTTTTCCAAGAGCGAATTATTCCCAGTGAATTCTGCTGCATTAAGTCTATATTCAAATTTCCAATTCAGAGTTGTTAATAACCAATTTAGGTACTTGGGTATCCAAGTGACACGTAAACATGCTGACTTATTTAAAACCAATTTTAGTCCTTTACTTGATCTCACAAAATCTATGCTTTTATCATGGAAACCCCTTCCTCTATCGCTGATAGGAAAGGTAAATGCAGTTAAAATGAACATCCTTCCCAAATTTTTATATTTATTTCAATGCTTGCCCATATTTATTCCTAAGTCATTTTTCTCCGGTCTGGAAAAGACTATCTCATGACGTAACCGAGTGGTGTCTCATTTTCATAGTTTGTACTCCTAACGCTTACCACTCGGTTTCGAGGGACAAGGGCTAGGGGTAAGACGAAGGGGTAGGGGCAGGGCTGGACTGGGACGAAAAATCGGCCCGGGCACTTTGGCCCAGACCGGCCCACTAGATCATAAACACAATTTTTTTTTTTTTTTCACAAATCTTTGCACGTCCTTGAATATGTATATCATCTCATATCCCTTAAAACCAATAATGCCATAATGAGTGAGTAGGAATAAGTGAGATTTAACAGATGAAAATAACTAGTAATTGTAAAATACAATTGAAGTAGGCTACACTACACAGTGATGAATCCTAAAACAAGCTACAGTATAAGTTGCATTGGCATAGCAATACCAGTGCTTCATACCGGATTTTTGGGAAATCTGTGGTGGGTGTACCTTGATCCGTCTAGGGGGGTTCGGCGGCATGCTCCCCCGAAAGAAAATTTTGTGCTTTTTAATGTTAAATTCAGCCATCTGGTGCACTTTTAGAGTAAAAAATTAGGAACTCCAACCCATATTCAGTGTGCAAATTGAACAAAGAAAAACTCATTCCTCTTTTAGTTATATAGTGTCTGTCTACATTACACTACTACATAATAATAGTTATAATATTAATCCCATGACAGTAATATACATGTATTGTAAAACAAATGCACTGGCAAATAAAATAAACTTTCATAATTAGTTCGTACTAATTTCTATAGAGAAACACGTGATCTTTTATTTTGACAGAAACTGCATAAAACTTTTATTTTGGCGGAAAACATGGTTTCCAAACGCGTCTCATTACAATTCTAGTAAAATGCGTAATCATCAACGATGCAGATGTGGAAATAATGTAATGGGTTCTACACTCATAGCCTTTAGGTGTTAAAATAGCCTAGTTCTGCTCACCACAGTCCTCTACACTCACTCATTTCTCTCCTGATCCTCCTCACTCCTCATCATCCACTTGAAGGGCCTGATTCTTTTTTCACGCTATTTCCCTGCACTTTTCTTGCGTTTCTTCTCCATCTCTCTGACGATTTAAACAGATACTGCCGGCTCGCTCAGAGCCCAAAGGGTGAGGTGTTTCAAGATGTGATTGGCCCAGTCCAGTGTCAATCAAGAAAATAACCAATGGGCCGCTGATATACGCGTTTCATGGGCCGGTCTGAGAAAAACAAAACCTACTGACTTTTTTTGTCCAATGCACCGGTACAAAGATCTCAGCGCCATCAATTGATCAAAACGACACTCGGTTACTAACGTAACCTTGGTTCTCTCTAGAAGAGGGAACGAGTGTTGCGTAAGCTAGCTTACGCTACGGGAAAACTCCTTTTCTCGAGAATACTGAAGCCAAAAAATTATCCTTTAATTTTTCTCATATTTAAAACGCATGCTTGCACAGAGCAGACCTAGAATAGGCAGCTCGTGCGCCTATTGGCTGCTCTGCGGCAAGATGCTGCAACCTATCGGTGGACTGGGAGTGACGTCAGCACCAATAGCAGCGCGGGTGCCCGAGTGCGTCACGTCCCGCCAGAATAGGCGTGGCTTACCTCTACATAAGCCGGTCCAGATAGGGTGTTCTTTGGTTTTTCACACTGAAGCGAAATAAGAACGCAGCATTAACACGGCCGGGTTACGCAACACTCGTTCCCTCTTCTAGAGAGAACCGAGGTTACGTTAGTAACCGAGTGTCGTTCTCTTACGAGAGTACTCTCGTGTTGCGTAAGCTAGCTTACGCTACGGGAACCCAGTTTAAAGCGCCGTGTATGCTGAGACCATTCACATTAAGTCCAAGGGCCAGTGCCCGGGGAACACGTAATAGTGAAGATATGTGGGCCGACACAAAGTGAGCCCTAACACATATTGACCATATGGTGACGCCTCATATGTATAAGGGAGTGCATAACACAGTATAACAGTCAGCGTGTATGACAATCTCATACAGATAACACTTTGGCCTGCAAAGCAGGGACCTCCAGGTTATAAAACCTTATAAATGTAGACAGAGAGGCCCAGCCTGCCGCTCTACAAATATCATGGAGTGAAACACCACTAGTCCAAGCCCATGATGAGGCCATACTTCTAGTGGAATGGGCTCGAACACCTAAAGGGCATTGAAGGCCTTTAGACTTGTAAGCCAAGGCGATAGCATCAACTATCCATCTGGAAAAGCTCTGTTTCGAGGTAGCTAGCCCCTTCGTGCGGCCACCAAACGAAACGAACAGCTGTTCTGACTGCCTGAAGGCAGCGGTTTGTTGAACGTAAACTCTTAAAGCCCTGACCGGGCAAAGGAAGTTTACATCGCTGTCACTGTCGGTTCCCGGAAGGGCCGGCAGGGAAATGACTTGCGCTCTGAACGGAGTAGAGAGCACTTTGGGGACATAACCGTGTATTGGTTTGAGCGTAACTTTAGAATCATTAGGCCCAAATTCCAAACATGACGCTCTCACAGAGAGCTCGTCGCGGGACTCGTGTTTTCAGCCAGCGCTGGAGGGGGTGCATGCGCAGCAGACCCAACCGAAGCACTGCAGAGGCCGCATACGAACCGACGGGGGGCGCGGCGGATTCATCCTTCTAGCTCCCCTAAGGAAGCGGATGACCAGCTCATGTCTTCCCGGTGACTGACCGTGCGTCGATTCTGCGAACGCCGCCACGGCCACCACATAAACTTTGAGCGTGGATGGGGACCTCCCCTTATCCATCAGCTCTGGTAGGAAAGTGAGCAAATGCGCAACCTCACACGACCGTGCATCCAGATCTCTGTCGGTGCACCACTTGGAGAACACTGACCATTTAGACGCGTAGAGCCGTCCCGTGGAAGGAGCTCTAGACTGCGTGATCGTGCTCATCACTCTTTCTGGCAGGGTAACGAGTACCCGTTGATCAATCATGCGTGCAGAGACCAGCGCTCTGGATGGGGATGCCAGATCTAGCCGCGAGCCTGAGAGAGGAGATCTGCCCTCACCGGAATAGGCCACGTAGCTGCATGTGACAGCCGTACTAGTTCCGGAAACCAATTCTGATTCTCTCAGTGCGGAGCTATGAGGAGCACCGAGTGGCGCGTTTCCCTGACTCTCTTGATTACCTGTGGTAACAGAGAGACCGGAGGGAAAGCATACAGAGGGAGGCTGGGCCAGACCTGGGCCAGGGTGTCCTGGTTCTTCAAAAAGAACATCGGGCAATGAGCATTGTCTTTTGACGCAAATAGGCCGACTTCCGCTCTGCCGAATAGGCGCCACAGTTTCTGGACCGTTTTGGGGTGCAGGGACCATTCCCCCAGGGGAACGTTGTCCCTGGACAGTTTGTCTGGACCGTCATTCGAATGGCCAGGCACATGCGCCGCCCTCAGCGAGCACAGGTGCATCTGGGACCAAACAAGGATGCGTTCCGTCAGATTGCAGGGGTTCCTGGATCTGACACCACCCTGACGGTTTACATAGGAAACCACAGACATGTTGTCCGAGCGAACGAGAACGTGTTGGTCCTGTATGAACGGGAGGAAGCGCTTCAGCGCGTTTTCGACCGCTATAATCTCAAGACAGTTTATGTGAAAACACTTCTCTTGGTCTGACCACTGGCCAAAGGCCGGTCTGCCTTCGAACAGCGCGCCCCAACTCGAGTTGGACACATCTGTCGAAACTACTTTCCAATAAGAGAAGGTTCCCATCGTCACTCCCTGCTGGTACCAGTCGGCTACTAACCAGGGCTGCAGAGCCGCTATGCAGGTCTGAGTCACTCTGATTTTCTGGCCGCCAGAAACCCAGGCTCGGCGAGACGCGCAAGCATTCAACCAGTGATGGAGCGGGCGCATGCGCAATAGGCCCAGCTGGAGCACCGCTGCAGCTGATGCCATACAGCCCAGCATCCGTTGAAACGTTTTCAAAGGGAGAAAGCTGCCCTTCTGGAAAAACGCGGCTAGGTGGCGAACACAGCCAATATCAGCCAGTCGTCCAGATAGTTCATTATTCGCAGCCCCTGAGTTCTCAGGGGGGCGAGCGCTGCGTCCATGCACTTCGTAAATGTATGGGGTGCTAGAGACAGGCCGAGCGACAGGACGGTGTATTGATATACCTGACCGTCGAAGGCGAATCTCAAAAATTGCCTGTGACGGGGTGATATCTGAAACAGAAAATAGGCATCCTCCAGATCTAGAGAAATAAACCAGTCCCTCGGGCAAACGTGCGCGAGGATTCTCCTGGTTGTAAGCATTTGAACGGTCTTTTGCAAGCACCTTGTTCAAATGTCTCAGATCTAGGATGGGCCTGAAAGCTCCGTTCTTCTTGGGTACAAGAAAATATCGGCTGTAAAAGCCTGACTCGCTAAGAGAAGGCGGTACTTTTTCTATAGCCCCTTTGCACAGCAGTATTGCTATTTCTGCGTGAAGTAGGTGTGCTACTTCCGCATTCACTATCGTCGCGGACCGGGCTCGAAAGCGCGGGGGAGGGCGAATGAATTGAAGTGTATAGCCCTGCTTTATTGTGCTGAGAACCCATTCTGAAATCCCTGGGATAATTTCCCACGCAGCTATGTGAGCCGCTAGGGGGCGAATGGCCTCCGGGTTCAGATCGCAGCCGTTTGCGGGCTTGTGAAACTGAACCGGAGCCGAAAGCGCGGCGCGCGCGCTCTCGGGTCTGGGCAATGGCTGCTCACTGAAAGCCGAGACCGGCTGATTTATGTGAGGAGTCCCAATCATAAGGGATGGGGAGCATTTTATTCTCACTTTTTGACGCGCGAGCAGCGCTTAGGGCGGAAAAGCTTTCTGTAAGCGTGAGCGCGTGTGCGCGGGCACGAGACTTGCAAGTGTATGTGACGCCCCGATCATAACGGATAGGGAGCGTCAAATCAATGCCCTGTGTTTCGTTTTAACACGCGGGCGGCGCCCGGGGGGAGGTGTGTGTTAGTAAGCGTGAACGCTCTCCGGCGGGCACGAGACTTACATTCATAACCTGTTTTATTGAACGTGTAACAGAGCGGCCAGATAGTGGGCACGGACCTGTGGACACATTTCTTATATTCAACACTCGAGCGGCTTCTCTGCGCTTTATGAGAGTGTGCTCTGTGAGTGACACGAGATTTGATGTGCTTGTGTGTAGGGGTGAACACTGGGGCGTGGGCACTTGCACTACACTTAAACACCAACGGCGTGAGCCGGATAACCAGACAGTATACTCCTTTGAGATTTCTCTGGGTCGCCGTGTAAACGGCGTATGTGTGCAGGCGAGAGGGTAAATGAACCGGCTCGTTGGCTGCTAAATGGACCACTGCAGTAGCCTTTTTGAAGGGGACTGACAGGGAAATAAACTTTGACTGTGGTCCAGCCGTGAGTCTTTAGTGATAGAGCGGGCAGAAAAATAGGCGTGGACGCGAACTCGCGGACACATTTCCTACGTTCAACACTCGAGCTGTTGCCCGCTTTAAGGGAGTGGGCTCTGTGAATAACACGAGCGTGCTTGCGTGTAGGGGTGAACACTGAGATGTGGGCACCTTTCTACACTAAAACACCATCGGCGTGAGCCGGATCTGCATAAATGTTATCTGCTGCGGGAGCCGGGATCGAACACGGGTCTCCTGCGCGAAAGCTTAGGGTTTAGCCACTGAGCCACAGGGAAAACAACGTAAGCTTTAGTTGCCACGAGCAGATAAGAGAGAGAGAGAGCGTCATCACAGTTTTCGTGTGTGTGTCGGCACTGTTTACAGGCGTGCGTGTATTACAGGCACACTAATGCAGTATAGACATTACCGGCCGCTCGTACTAGGAGGAGCTGGAAAATGTTTGAGAAGAAGAGGGAGTTTGTCAGGCCTCGGCGGGACAAAAAAACCACACTTTCTTTCGACGGTGACGTCTCGGTTCGCGCGCTCGCTTCCTGTACGTAAGAAAGCTGGTCGCGAGCTCAGAGAGGAGAGCTGCATACATTTTTTCTACTGCGAGAGCCGGGATCGAACACGGGTCTCTGGCGCGAAAGCTTAGAGTTTAGCCACTGAGCCACGGGGGAAACAACATGAGCTTGAGTAGCGCGAGCAGCCACGGTAGCTCCCTTGTAACGTAAAGGAAGCTAGCCGCGGTTAGAACAGCAGTCCATTGATGCGTGTCCCTCAACCTCAGACGCGACGGCAGTGAGGCTCGTGAGCGGCAGCTGCGCGTCGGTGAAGGGAGGCGCGGAAGGTGAAAAAGCGAGGCTCGAGGGAGGCTTTCCGGCGAGCGCGTCGCTGTGGCTATAGGCTCCGGCAGCCCTTGGGAACGGCGCTTATCACTGCGCGGTCCCACAAGGGGCAGAGTGACTGCTTCTGCGGGGGCGCGCTAGCTTCCTTGTAACGTAAAGGAAGCTACGCGCGGTTAGAACAGCAGTCTATTGATGCGTGTCCCTCAACCTCAAACGCGACGGCAGTGAGGCTCGTGAGCGGCAGCTGCGCGTCGGTGAAGGGAGGCGGGGAAGGTGAAAAAGCGAGGCTCTAAAGGAAGCTACGCGCGGTTTCGTCCCAGGCGGGAAGCGCACACTTTTTTTTTTTTTTTTTTTTTTTTTGGGTAGCCGTGAAAACGGCTTTTGTGTGCAGGCGAGCGGGTAACGTAACGGGCTCGTTGGCTGCGAAATACACTACTCCAGCCGCCTCCGTCGAGGGAGCTGTGAGAGCGATGCGTGCTGCTTTCAATGGCGGTCCGGCCGCGGCGAGACTCGCGCATTGTCGCTGAGAGGGGCTCGACACGAGCCGCATTTGGAAACTCGAGGCATTTGAAACAACGCCTCTTGCTCTTTTAGAATACTAGAGAAGGATATGGGCGCCGGATAGCGCATATGAAAAGGATATATAATATGAAAAGGATATGGGCGCCGGATAGCGCAGCAGGTACGGCGATGAAGCGGCGAAGGCGGCTTTCAACTGCAGTGCAGAGGGCTCGTCCCGCTGAGGTGCTTGTTTCGACGGCGCGGCTTCTCTGGAGAGTCAGCGATGTTAATACTTCGCTGAAGTGGAGAAAAATCAAAGAACACCCTATCTGGACCGGCTTATGTAGAGGTAAGCCACGCCTATTCTGGCGGGACGTGACGCACTCGGGCACCCGCGCTGCTATTGGTGCTGACGTCACTCCCAGTCCACCGATAGGTTGCAGCATCTTGCCGCAGAGCAGCCAATAGGCGCACGAGCTGCCTATTCTAGGTCTGCTCTGTGCAAGCATGCGTTTTAAATATGAGAA
The DNA here is from genome assembly GCA_036326025.1 of Chrosomus eos. Lineage (NCBI taxonomy): Eukaryota > Metazoa > Chordata > Actinopteri > Cypriniformes > Leuciscidae > Chrosomus > Chrosomus eos. Next base: position 20,496,176 of record CM070826.1, on the reverse strand, counting down.
AATTAAAGGATAATTTTTTGGCTTCAGTATTCTCGAGAAAAGGAGTTTTCCCGTAGCGTAAGCTAGCTTACGCAACACGAGAGTACTCTCGTAAGAGAACTAAACGAATGGGCCGCCGATGTACGAGTTTATATGGCCGGTCAGATTAATTTTTTTTTTTTTTTTTTTTTTAAGTTTGAGATGTATCGGCCCAAATAGCACGTCGGCCCACCGGGCAAATGCCCGAAATGCCCGATGGCCAGTCCAGCCCTGGGTAGGGGTAGGGGAAGGGGTAAGACAGAGAATTGGGATTCAGCCTAAGTCCTATAGATTTGGAAGGACATAAGGGTAAGTGATGACTGAATTAAATTTTTTTGGTGAACTGTCCCTTTAAGCCCTCATACATGTGTTAAAACCGCAGAGAGATAAGGCAACTGACTAAATTCGGCCACAGAAAAGGGAAGTTTAGATCTTGTTCAAATGTTTTGACATGGTTAACTCCAGTGAAAAAGAGAGACAACGCCTAGAAGAGAAGAATCATAAGCTCTAAAGATCATTGAGGAATTGAAGATGGAGCTTCTGTTCTCATTTCTAATACTATTTCTGAAGATGCCTTGTGTTTCTTCTTGGCCTGCTGACAAATGTCTATTCTACAGTGATGTGGAAGAGTTTCCTATTGCCACAACCTGTGCTGGAAAAACAAACACAGGCGACTGCCAACGTGTCGCTGACGTTAAAGAAGACCTGCTTGGACTCCCATCAAACTTAAAGAACCTATGTGTTCAAATGGCTCAAGACTATCACGGTGCCTTGGCTCCAGACTCATTCGCACGTTTTGTTTCACTGGATTACCTTGAAATTACTGGATGTTTTTCAGAGATTCCTCCGGAAGCCTTTAACGGTTTGACAAATGTAACTTCATTAAGTTTAATTTACTTGTCTGTAGAAGGCTGTTGTGAGGTAGCTCTTGATTTCAGTCGCCTTCCCTCACTTAACAGTTTGCATCTTTCAAAGTATACATTATCATTATTGGCACCAAATGTTTTTGAAATAATTCCTCACTTGCAAAAATTACACATATACGAAGTGTGTTTGAAGGATATATCTGAAGTTCTGTGTCGACTGGCAAAGGTAAAATCACTGAAGCTGTTTAATCTATATCAAGAACAGACATTAAACTTCTCAGTTTTCAACACCTCTGACATATCTACTGTGTTAAATATTGAAGAGGTACGATTGTATCTGGGAACATTAGAGTATATAGATGAGGGAGCTTTGGAAGTTTTGGGAAATCTGTTTGAATTTAACTTTATTTCAAAAGCAGATCTCCTCAGAGATCTTTCTTTAATTGGAGTATATAGAATCAATACGTTGGGTGTCACAGGGGATGTACTTCACTTTGAAGACTTGTGTACAGCAGCAAAGTTATATTCGATTGAGTCTTTGCATGTTTATTATCAGAGTATTAACTTGCTACTAACTCCTACTAATATCTCAGATGGCTGTGAAGATGTTAAGAACATTACACTCAGAAATACGTTTTCTGAGATTGTAAACCTCTTAGATGTTTATTGGTTCTTTCAGATTTTCAGGAACCTCGCTTCTGTTAAAATAATTAAGTTTGTGCTTAGACCAAATGATTTTTATTCTCTTTGTGCTACACTTCCACATATAGTCAAACAGATTTCCCTTATGTTTCTAAGCACAAATAAGATGGATAAGATAGTTTCCAACCAATTTGTGTGTTTTTCAGACCTTGAAACTCTAGATTTATCCATGAGTCACATTTATTACATAAATGATTTTGCTTTCATTGGATTGCACAATTTGAAAGAGCTAAATCTCTGTAGAAACAAGTTATCTAACATTTATCAACACACATTCAGTGGTTTATATGGACTAATGTTCCTAGATCTCCAAGGAAATCCTATAATTCATATCGAACCTGAATCATTTGGACATCTTATTAACCTTAGCACACTTCTGCTGGGAGATCTGAACTTCAATACAGGAATGTCACTGATCAAGCTGCATTTATCCAATATGTTTGGGATAATTCCATACAATTTGAGTAATATTTTAATTAGTTCAGGCCTGAGACCAATGCATCTTGTGATCGGGAGTAATACCACACTGGATCAGGCCCTAAACCTCCACATCAAAGGTCAATATGTGACTGTTGAGGACTGCAACAGTTTACTCTTGACTTCTGTAGTCACACTTCAGATAGATGCAGCATATGTGCGCTGTGGAAATGAATTCATTGGGAAATATGTCCAATCGGTCGTCAGTCTGGAATTTAATTCAATGTTCTCAGACAATATTGGAGACTTGGCTGTAATCAATCAGCTTGTTCATTTAAATACCTTAAAACTGGAAAACATTGAATTTACTAAGCAGCCAAACGTGGCCGTAATGTTTCACAATCTGACGAAACTCCGGACGCTGATACTGATGAACTGCAGATTCTTCTTTATGGATGGAAGTCTGACAAAAGATTTAAAAGCACTGACAGGTCTAGTGCTCATTCCAAAAGATAATGTCAATATTCTTCAAAACTTAGTGGAACATCTCACTAGTTTGAAATACCTCTATGTTCTGGGCTTGGGTCTGTACTGCAGTTGTGATAACGCGTGGCTGGTCTCATGGGTGAAGGACAACAGGAAGGTGCAGGTTGCCATGTTCAAACCCACCATGAAAGAGCTGCAGTGTTTGACCGACAGTGGAGTTGACCAACGTAACTTTATTGGTTATGCTAAGGAGAACTGCTCATTTGAAATCGAATTTATGTTCTTTGCCTCCACCTCTGCCTTTTTGTGTATTTTTATTATTGTGGTACTGTCATATAAGTTTGCAGGCCAATACATTGCGCCTTTCTATCACATCGCCAGTGGATGGTTCCGAGAGGCTTTGCGTGTGAATGGTAAACATCAGTACCGCTACGATGTTTTCGTGTCTTACAGTGGTAAGGATGAACACTGGGTCATGGATGAACTTCTTCCGAACTTAGAGCGGCGCGGCCCTCCGTTTTTGCGTCTCTGTCTTCACAGTCGGGACTTTCAGTTGGGAGAAGACATTGTGAAAAACATCACGGACAGCATCTACGCAAGTCGCCAGACTCTTTGTCTCGTCAGTCGCAACTACCTCGGTAGCAACTGGTGTTCTTTGGAGATGCAGCTGGCCACCTACAGGCTCCAGGTAGAACACAGGGACATTCTGATCCTGGTTTTCCTAGAAATGATTCCGTCTCGCTTGCTATCCTCCCATCATAGATTGGCCCGGCTGGTAAAAACTAGAACCTATCTAGACTGGCCACAGGGTCCGGAGATGCATGAGGCATTCTGGGATAGGTTATGGTGTAAACTCAGCTCTAATAAAGCCAACTAAAAAAAGTTGCTAATAAATTGCAAAGAGAGCGAAATTCCACTGAAACTTTAATATGATGACTGATGTCTCTTAAAAAACAAAACAACAACTGTCAAGTGGAGGAGAAAAATGTATTTGAAATGCACATTACTTATGTAATGACAATTTTGCATTTACTTTTTTGTATGCTTAATAAACCTGGTGTAACATCAAACATGATTCACTGTGCAAACATGACAAAATGTTGCTGAAGCGAGTGTAAACCATTTTATCTTTAAAAAAACAGCACATTTTAAACATACATGATGTTTGGAGTAACTACTGAAATATCCTTTTCTGATAAAAACTTCAGACTATTTCTGAATAGGCTGATCAGATGTGCTGCACTTAGGAGCTATTTCGAGCCATGGGTTTGTACACTTTAGTTTCAGTTCATGTATTACAGTTTTTATCAATCGCTTTGGCTCAATTCTCAAATAAGACTTTTTTTTTCCTCAAAACAATAAGTTCAGGTTTCTGAACAATTAGTTCCCTATCGGTCAGTCACTACAACGTAGGTCATGACTGGCCAATAGGAATCTCGCTAGAGAGGCCAATCTAATTTGAGTGAAACTAAAACAAGCCAATACACATTGGTGTATTGCAGCCTCGCAGCGCAGGTATTTAACAGGCAGCTAGTGCGATTGCACACTAGCTTTTTGCTTCAGAGCCAAGCACTTTGTATGCTGAACAAGAGTAAATTTGAAAGACAAGCTAGATCTTTCCAAGTTGGTGCGGGCGTAACGGCACAGTGGTCTTCTCTCTCTCTCTCTCTCTCCTCTCTCTCTCTCTCTCTCTCTCTCTCTCTCTCTCTCTCTCTCTCTCTCTCTCTCTCTCTCTCTCTCTCTCTCTCTCTCTCTCTCTCTCTCTCTCTCTCTCTCTCTCTCTCTCTCTCTCTCTCTCTCTCTCTCTCTCTCTCTCTCTCTCTCTCTCTAAAAACTGGGCAAACAAAAAAAGCTGTTTTCACAGCTGGTAAGGTGCGCGGTTAAGCGCTCAACAGTCGTTTTCATGGCTGGTAAGACCAGCGAGAGAGAATCACGCACAGACAGGTGCACATTCCTGTCTGTGTTCGCCGTGACCTTTCCCCTGCGTGCTTCGGCACCATGGAGAGCAGTCTCTAAAAGAGCTTACACAGAGAGTTTGCGTCTTTTTCAAGATGACATTCTATCTGTGTTTCTAGATGCGGTCGTTACCTGGGGTCACGGGATGGTCATGATCGCTGCCTTGTGTGTCTGGGCCTCGAACACGCTGAGGCAGCGTTTGTGGATGAGTCATGTACCCATTGTGAGAAGATGACCATCTCGGAGCTGCGGTCGAGACTCTCGTTCCTGCAAAGGGACGGAGTCCACGTGCCTCTGCCTCGATCCGTGCCTCTGCCTCGATCCGCGACGATCAGATGTCGATCGCTGCATCGGAGGGTGGGTCAGACCGGGTCCATCACCCTCTGATGCAGCGATCTGATGCAGCGAAGGGATACACGTGTATCCCGCCAGTGGAACGGGCCGTTGCAATGCAATTGTGCCCTAACTCCACTTGTGTGGAGAACCGTGTCTTCCTTCCCGGGCCTTTAAGTATTAGTCTGACCTAACCGGCAAGGCTTACAAGGCCTGTGGGGAAGCTGCTTCTGCCATGCATGCTATGGCGTTGCTGCAAGTTTATCAGGCCAAGGCACTGAAGGACCTGCACGAGGGTGGTCACGATCCGCAAGTTCTCCAGGAACTTCGTGCCGCAACGGACCTTGCGCTTCGTGCGATGAAGGTCACCGCGCTGAAGGTCAGTGGGTCGATGTCCACACTAGTGGTCCAGGAACGCCATCTCTGTCTGTGTCTGGCTAACATGCGGCAGACCGACAAGCTCAGGTTCCTTAACTCCCCCGTGTCCCAGACCGGCCTCTTAGGCAAAACGGTCGAGAACTTCGCTCAGCAGTTCTCGGCTGTACAAAAGCAGACTGAGGCCATCAAGCATATCCTGCCTCCTCAGTCTGCTCGTCGCCGGGGGGGTCCTCCCGCGTCTGCCCCTGGTCCCGTGCCACAGCAGCTAGGGATGCACCGATATGAACATTTTGGCCGATACCGATAACCGATAATTCTTTACATTTGAAAGCCGATAACCGATATATTGGCCGATAAATCAAATTTTTTTTTTTTATATAGCCTACTTTGATAACCTGTATACATAAACAAAAGGCTCACAATTAAAAGCCTTGTCTCAAACACTTTTAACATAAATCAAACATATACTACAGTATAGCCTTTTGAACCAGTGCAAGATTCCTTAACTTTTAAAATTAATTTTAGACTGGGCAACTTTCTTTATTAAAAAATGGTAACACTTTATAATAAGGTTTAATTTTTGTAAGCAGCATGAACCAACAATTTTATAAGACATTTTTAAGAAAGTTTTATCTAACATTAGTCAATGCACTGAACTAACATGAACACATATTTTATTAACTAACAATTAAAGCTATACTTAATGCATTAACAAATAAGACCTTTGTCACAGATGAGAAGAATGCCAACAGGTAAGTGAAACAAAGGAATTTATTTACAACAGGAACTGAAACAGCAGGTGAGTAATCTTTCATTAAATCCGTCTTGAACGGTGCACGGAAGAGTCAGATGGATACAAGTCTCTTATCTGTTGCAGGCGTGGAAAACTGGACGAGATCAGAAGGCGGTGAACCAGGATACAGACAGACTGATCAGAAGAACGGAACTCTCAGCAGAGCGGGTGAGTTTTGAAGGCAGGTTTTCGTATACTGAAGAATCTCAATATGACGAGAGTCAGGACGTCTAGGGTTTGCAGACGAGACCAGACAAAGGACTGAGGAAACTGACGGCGATATAAAGGTGAGTGAACTTGATTGCAGATAGCCGTCAGCTGATTCAGACAGGTGTACAGAATCAAAACTCCGGAGATGAGGAACGAGTGGGTGGAGAGACAAGATCTGGCGCTGATGACTGGGTGTTTGTGACAACCTTATTGTAAAGTGTTATCAAAAAATCTATTGCCTAACAAAAAATACCTAAATATTGCAAACAAGTCATTAGATAGGCTAACGTTGGGCTGCATATAAAGAAACAAAATGCTTGTGCCATGGATCAATAAAATGGAATCGCCTCCGCACGGACAATAAGGAAATTATTTAATCAAACCATATCGTTGATGAAAATAATACGAGAACAAAATAATTTTAGTTATTAATTATAACGCAATGTTTTTGAAAAAAATTAAACATTTTTAATATTACAGTAGCCTAATAGTAAACATCTTTAATAGCCTTTGTTTCAAATGACAATGCTGTGTGAGCTGCGCGCGCTGAAGCTGAAGAGAACAAACGTTATTGAATCGCTTATTTGCTAGAAGGTTAATCAACTCGACGGTTGCTGAAGAATGCAAACCCAAAGAATTTACAAATTTATTACAATGGTGAATATAATTATATGATAGTGCAAATCATAGCTTTTAATGTTTTGCATTGTTTAATCTGCACGAGTTGAAGCTGAAGAGAACGAGCACCGGGAAACTTTAAGAACTTTTTTAGGTTGTTTAAATCCACGAAACGCATGATTTTATGTGAGATTAATCAGATATTTATATTACATCAGCTTTATATTACGACTTATCTGCACAAAAGGACGCGAATGCACAATCGAACTTGTGCTGGTCAATGTGTAGGCTAATCCCTGTTTTGGACGCGCTATTCCCACAACAACGCGCTGAACCGCAACTAAACCCAGAGAATTCACAACGTTTTATTACAATCGTGTTCTTCTCATTATAATGGCATGTATATGACAGTCCCAATTATAGTTATAAATGTGCATTGCTGTTTGAGCTGCGCCCATGCTATAAAGATGATCAAGCGCGCGTCATTCAATAACTCAACCAAACGCATCCTATATTAGATTAATCAGATATATAGGCATATATACACAAAATAAACATATTACACCTTACTATGGCACAGAATGCTGCGAATGCTCAAGAGAAATTGACTGTGCTCATCATGAAGGCTTAACTCCATAGACGCGCTCTTTCCACAACGCGCTCGCGCTGAAACACTGGCGAACAAGAATTCACAACATGCTTTTACAGTCGTGCTCTTATTATAATGTTATGAAGCCTATGTGACAGATTTGTGCTTCACATGTTGCACTGAACTGTATATCTTCCTTTTCTAAGTGAATCCAATCATTCAAAAGAACCATCGTGGCGAACAGCGCGTGTCTCTCAACTGAAGTAAATAATCTTATTTATCGGCTTTGATATATCGACCCAATTTTCTTATCGGATCGATAACGATAACATCAAAAAAGACCATTTATCGGCCGATATCGATATGTGGTCGATATATCGTGCATCCCTAACAGCAGCAGCCTCCACCTAAACGGTGTCATGGAGCCGGTCACAGGCAGGCCGCCCCACCAGTCCAGGCCCTCGCCAAGAAGGGCGGCAAAGCCAGAGACAAGCGGCCCTAGGACGGGCGACCCAGAGATGGAAGGGACTGCTCTCCAGTAGACGATGACTGCATCGCTCCCTCCCCCGGGTGTAAAATCCTATGTTTTGTTTTCTCTGTGTTCCGCCGCTGGCCTTAAAGGGGTCATGAACTGGCTTTTTAAATCTTCTTATATTGTTGTCTGAGGTAAACTTATGACGTTCGCTTGGTTTTTGCATTCAAAAACATCAAAATGAATAAGTAATAGGCTATTTTCTACCCTAGTTTTGAGCCTAGCTGAAAATGCTTGGTTCTTATGGGCGTCTCGCATTAAAGACTTGGAAGTAAACGCCCACTGCTGTGAGTGGATAACCGTTTTGCATTATAATGAGTTTCAACTCACCCGTCGATGAACTTGGGGGAAATTGTTTTGAAAACGTCCAATGTTGTAAAATGGCAACCGGAATGATTCGCACATACATGTTCGACCCAGAGTCCAGGTGTTGCATAATTCCTGTCAGATCCAATATAGACGGCACAGCACTGTACTTTACTCTTAATCGGTCTGCAAATCCAGTCTTGTTTACAAAAAAATCCTCAGTGAAATGAAGCGAACAGACGGACAGTGTTTTACCTCATCAGCTGGAGTGGAACATCATTAAAAATAAAGTTTATCCATGCACTCCTATTGGAATCCAGAGGCAGCGACTGTCTTCTTCCACAACCAGGCACTGCACAATATTTTGTATTGCTCGGTAGCTCGATCCGGTTTGTCATCACGAGGTAGGCAGGCCTACGTTATTTAGCTATGTGTGTAATGCGCGAACCGGTGGGGGGCCTAAACCGGCCGTGGTGAAGTAGGTGTTGATCTTCTTCTGCGGGGGTGGTGTTTTATCCTCTTTGACGTCATAATTCCCCACTTTGAAAAACGAGTTGTTTGCTGAGGCTGGTGTCAATAAAAGCATTTATTGGACTAACAAGGACGTTTTCAGTTCTGAAACTTACAGGATATTCTTATAATATGATGACCTCTCAGATGTCAAAAGCTCAAGGAAAATTTGATTTCTCAGTTCATCACCCCTTTAAAACCAGCGGTACCCACATTTTCAATAAAAGAGCAGTTTCTTCCATCTCTGGGTCCGAAGAGGGCCCGGAGAGCAGTGGGGGGAGAGAATCCTCACCACACTCATCCGCCTCTTCTATCGCCAGCAGGCAGCAGTGTGCGCCACTGAGCCGCCTCCTGCACCTCCTGCCCCGTGGAACCAGGTAAGTGTTGCACAGCACACTCAGATCCCGCTACGGGCCGCCTCCCAGAGAGAGCCTCCCGAGCCGCGTCCCTGTGTTCCACCTCGCTGCCCCACTCCGGGTACGCCTATGGTCCCTTTGGTCCCGCTTGTACAGCCTCTGCGAGCCTGGTTAGCGATCCCCAGTCCGTCTCACTGGCTCATTCGAACCATCAGGCTCAGCTATGCGATTCAGTTTGCCCGGCATCCCCCCAAGTTTCGGGATATCCACTCCACTACAGTGAGAGCAGCCGATGCCCGTGTCTTGCGTGCGGAGATCGCAGTCCTACTGGCGAAGGACGCGATAGAGCCGGTTCCTTCAGCCGATATGAGGTCAGGGCACTACAGTCCCTACTTCATTGTACCCAAAGAAAGGTGGTGGGTTATGAACGATCTTGGATCTGCGAATTTTGAAACGGAGCCTCAACAAGCTACCGTTCAAAATGCTCACGCAGAGACACATTTTCGAATGCATCCGTCCCCGAGATTGGTTTGCAGTGATCGACCTGAAGGACGCGTACTTTGGAACAGGTGTCCAGGCCTGCTGTGGTATTCACAGATGCCTCTGCCACCGACTGGAATGCCACGTACAACGGGCATGCAGTGTTCAGCTAGTGTCAGGGGTGTGGACGGACCCCCAACTGCATTGGCACATCAATTGCCTCGAGTTGCTAGCAGTACATCTCGCTCTGAGCTGCTTGAAAAGGTCGCTACAGGGCAGGGACGTGCTGGTCCGTACGGACAACACTGCGACTGTTGCGTACATCAACCGACAAGGTGGTCTACGCTCCCGTCGCATGTCACAACTCGCCCGCCATCTCCTCCTCTGGAGTCAGAAGCATCTGAGGTCGCTTCGAACCATGTATGTCCCCGGCATGCTCAACCGTGTGGCCGACGAGCTATCACGAGCTGTTCTTCTGGGAGAATGGCGACTCCACCACCAGGGGGTTCAGCTGATCTGGAGAGAGTTCGGGGAGGCTCAGGTAGACCTGCTTGCCTCCTCAGAGACTTCCCACTGCCAGCTGTTTTACTCCCTGACCGAGGGAACACTCAGCACGGATGCACTGGCACACAGCTGGCCCCGGGGCCTCCGCAAATATGCGTTTCCCCCAGTGAGCCTACTTGCGCAGACACTGTGCAAAGTCAGGGAGGACGAGCAGCAGGTCCTCTGGAAACTCCATGTCTGGTCCCTGGACGGGACGCAGAGGTTCTAGGTGACTTACCCCCAGGGTTACTTAACACTATCACTTCAGCACGGGCGCCGTCCATGAGACGTGTTTACGCCCTGAAGTGGAACCTGTTCCTCGAGTGGTGTTCTTCTCGCCGAGAAGACCCCCGAAGATGTTCGATAGGGTCTGTGCTTTCCTTTTTGCAGCAAGCGTTAGAGCGAAGGCTGTCTCCCTCCACCCTCAAGGTACATGCTGCAACTATTTCAGCGTATCACGACCACATAGATGGCAAAACAGTTGGAAAGCACGACCTGGTCGTCAGGTTTCTTAGGGGGGCGAGACGATTAAATCCTCCTCGACCCCCCTCCTTACCCTCTTGGGACCTTTCCCTGGTGCTTCCAGCACTTCAGGATGCTCTTCCTCTGTCCCGTTCGCGCTCTGCGTTTGTACGTGGACAGAACTCAAAGTCTCAGGACCTCAAATTATTTCATATGCAGTACAACCTTCGGGCTAGTCCATATGTATTTTCACATAACTCTTTGAAGAAGTGGCTTCCGTAGCGTTCCTTCCTAAACAGAAAGGGCATGCTTTCCCAGTGTTATCCAATATCTCACTGTATGGGTTATCACGGAACAACAGTGTCAGATTCACTTTATGTAAGCCGGGCAAGAAGTTGTAGAGGCTTGCACGGGGTGCTGGATGGGGTGCAGCGGCTGTGGCGCTTTTGTAGGGATTCCTATTGGTCAGTCATGACCTACTTTGTAGTGACTGACCGATAGGGAACGTCTCGGTTACATATGGTAACCCTCGTTCCCTAAGGGAGGGAATGGAGACGTAGGTCCCGTCGCCACATCTGCTGCCTCCTAGCTTTTTCAGGCTTGGCTCCTCAGCAAAAAACTAGTGTGCAATCGCACCAGCTGCTTGTTAAATACCCGCGCTGCGAGGCTGCACAGCTGTTGCAAATGATTGCACGCCAATGTGTATTGGCTTGTTTTAGTTTCTCTAGCGAGATTCCTATTGGTCAGTCATGACCTGTCTCCGTTCCCTCCCTCAGGGAACGAGGGTTACCATATGTAACCGAGACGTTTCTTGTTCATATCAAGATTTTAATTTCTTATTGATATAAGCAAATTGCATGTGTTGTGGCACGTGTTCAAAAGATCAAGTACAATTGTCTACAATTTGCACAATAACTAAATGCAAACATGTTATATTCCATAAATATTTATGACATGGAATGTTTGTAATGTTTGCTTAATTGGCAAATGGCCTGCCATTGTAATGAAATAGCAATCACAATCTTATCAATTAACCAACCAAGTTTGGACATTTGGAAAGTTTGAACAGCAGCAGCTACATCAGTGCTGTATAAATACTTTTTTTTCTAGAAAAGTGTTACAGCATGTCAACTAAAAATTCTTGTCATTGAAAGAGCAATATGAAGATATGTAACTAAGATGATAGCATGCAACACATTTCTGATAAAATAAATGTACTGTAAATACAAATGTTCATTTTCTTTTTGTGTTCAACAGTGTTTATTTTACACAGTCAATTTTTACCTACACTTTACTGAATCTGTATTGACACAGACAGAACTGACATTCTTGTACATTATTATAGAAAGCAATTAGATTATTGCATTATAGAAATTCAACTTTGCTGCATTGCACCAAGCAAAAATTAATCGTAATCATTAAAAATAATAAAGATCAAGCGCTTAACAAGGTCTACGCGTGTTCATTCGAATAGCTTATTTTCCCCCATGGCATAAACGGATGTGAGGTTTTTGTGGGCGTTCCCAGCAATGCTGACCAAGTCTATTACCATTTATATATAGAAAATTTGTATTTAGTAAAAAATAAAAAAATACCATTTTAAATGTATTTCTTTAGGGACTAGTAAGCTCCATGCATCCAATCATCAGATTATAAAGAATTTACAAGATCAAATCACAAACTTCCTTAAAGGTTTATTTTCTCCACTTTGCTTCTCTGGATTGCCACATTCCATGCAATAAAATTCAAAAGGAAAGAACATTTGTCAAACATAATCTCTGTAGAAAATTAATTGTGCAGAAAAAACTGTGGACAACTTAAAATCCAAAGAATTCAAAAATATCATCAATATCATTCTTTGGCATATTTGGTTTCCGCAAGACAGTCTGAGAGTCCATTTTTTCTTCCTTGGCTCCAGGTGCCATATTGTTTCTTGACACTTCTTTTTTTGGAAATTGTTGTGGTTGGCTACAGTTCCTCACATGTTTCAATGACACAGACAAGTTTTTAACTGTTCTAGAGCACATCCTGGTAAATGCAGATGTAGATCTGACAGTTCTGTTGTGTGCCATGAAGGTTCTAAGGTGCCATCGAGTTCTCCAAAGTGCAGTGAAGGAACAGGAACGTTTTGGTGGGAGAGCCTTTGGAAACATCAATGCCTTGTGAAATTCTAACTTAAACTTCTTCAATCTCTTCTCCACCCTGAATAAATAAAAATAAACATGATTAGACAACACCAGCTAAGAATGACTCATAAATACACATTTCATTTAAAGTATTTTATGTACCTGACGCCTTCAGCTTCCAGACTTTTCATCCTCAGACACTTCAGGAGCAAGAAGGCCAGGTGCTTATGCTCTCGATGAAACTTACAGCTCTGGCACCAGTGCATCACTTCCTTCAGATGGGCAGCCATGTTTCTGAACGAGGACACCTTCTCCAGTGACTCCAAGAACTTCCTCTTCTGACAGACTGCAGTTTGGCTTGAGAAGTCCGATTTCATCTGTGGATCCAGAGACATCTTTGGGAATAATGCGTCAATATTAACCAATGACTGCATTTCTATGAATATGTCAGCATATATTGTTCTCAAAAATATACTTCAGTTTGATCGGTCATGGCAAACATACAAATCAAGATCAAATACCGGTTTGGTGGTTTTACAAGATTGTGGAAGCACAACCTTCATGTCCAGTCCATAGGGTGATACATCTGAAGAATTACAACAAGCAAATATGATTACATAGTAATTACTATATACATACACAGTACATTCAAAGTAGTATAAAATACGCAAATACATCATTGGTAACAAAACCCAAAAACCTGGCTGTTGTTGTAAAACTGCAGCCCCCAGATCCAGACTAGAACCTTCTTCATAATCAGCAGAAAATATTGGCATCATCTCTCTCTCCTCTTCTCCATTATTCTCTTCTTGCCCTCTGTCACCAAACAACCTGCAAAGGACAGATATTTTGGACTTTTTTGGCCCTCTTGGGGCATTTAAAAGGTCTTTGGTGCTTTCTTCCATCAGTAGATCAGGATGTGCGAGGTACAGGAAGTCTTTCAGATCCCCAGGCAGGGTGAAGTCGGTCAGGTAGGCCATGGGCTTGAACTGTGACACCTTCTGGAGGAGTTCAGTGGCTCTTTTGTACATGGGGACGAGGGCTCTCTGAATACCTCTAAAGAACACCCTAGAAGAAAAGTGATAAAATAATTCAATAAATTAAAAAGAATTAGAACATTACAGAATTATATTTGTTGTCCATTGTTCAGGAAAGGTTTAAAGTGGATGTTGTCACGTGACTGCATTTTGCTTCGTTTTATCAACTCATCAACCGTTTCTGACCAGAGCAATCAGCGTGGTGTGAAAAGGAACCAAAACGCCTGAAAAAATGCTATAAAGTATCATTTTTCACCCTTGGTCCAGACCAAATGAACCGAACTACAGATATGAAAGCACCCTTAGCCTACATCTACAATATGCTGACACCTGTGTAACATTATTTAGTGCATAAACATTATATCGAACTCTAACTTTTGTTATTTTATCGAGGACAATTTTATCGCGATAATTACCGTAATTTTATCGCCCAGCCCTACATTAATTTATATAAACAATACGAGACGAAGAACTATGCATATTTGTCTATTTAAACATGACATACTTTTTAAATTTTCATGCAATAATATTGATCAGTTATTCATACACAGTGTTGGGGGTAACTCATTACAAGTATTGAGTTACGTAATCAGATTACTTTTTTATAAGTAGCCTAACTAAAGTAACACATTACTTTTTCAATTTACAACAACATATCTAAGTTACTTTCTCAAAAGTAACTTTTTCACATATTTTGGTTTTTCATTTCATGCTAGAAATACATGCTCACAAAAACACACACACAAACAATTGTTTTTGTAATACAGTTAGTTATAAAACCTAACCCTAACTCATATCATAACCCAAAATGTGCGGTGACTTTAGCTAAATGTCTGCTAAATATATGCCGGCAGGTAAAAAAAGGTCCATTGTCTATTGTCAATAATGTAGCAATGCAAACCTCTTACACAGAAGTCATTTTTAAATATTGAATATGTTATTTACATGAGAGTATGACAAACAGTTATGGAGATTTCAGGATTCCCCCATTCAAGTAGACATCATACATATGGGAATCCAACAGAGACATGGTAAATAATAACACTACATAAACTCACCAGAGACGACTGAGCAAGCTGAGCATTACCATATTCAGCACAATGAACTCACGCAGCTGCAGGTGCTGTCGTGTCAGTCTAACTAGGGTGTGAAGGATCACAGTCATTCACAGTACTTGATCATACTTTTTATACATTTTCGAAACAAAGTAGGCTAAATGGTTGTGAATGTGAACATTTAGGATACATGAAAGCCTGAGTGCACCGCTCCAGCATTCGGGCTGAAAGACTTGAGGCTCCAAGTAGTTTGAGACAGAGCCACTCCAACATGGGCTGACTGGGAACATCACACTCGCCAACCTCTGCTCCAGCATCCCTGCACAGAAACCAACACGCATTCTCAAAAGCATAATCTGGACAAAAAGTAGTTTCTTTGAAGATAGACCTTGCAATTGTGACATATAAGTGAAATAAACAAGAAATAAATGTAGGGTGGGACTTCATTTTGTCCATCTGGAATTGATTGGATGGTTGTGGTTTGCTATCGCAGTGAAAGGTTGTCCAGCCCTTGTGCTGATAAACACATCATCGGAGAAGAGAAGACATGTCCTTGCAAGAGGGTGGGGGAGTTATTTTGATAAGATTATGATAGCACAACGTTTTTAAAAAAAAAAAAAATGATGTGTGCACTGATACATCATTTATAATAAACTGCAATGTTCCATACAAAAATAAGAATGGTTCATTTTGATTTCATGGTGCTTTAGCCTATACACCTTACCTTTGAAATTTGTTTGGACACAGTTCCTGCAGATCTTCTACTGCTGCTTGTAACTTCATCTCTTTTAAGCGGTTTACACATTGTTCAACCTGCAGATGGTGTATATCTCATAAATTTCATATAAATTAAAAACAGGGTTTTTATTATGGGCCTGGAATAATTATGCATGCACTTATGTAATGTATATTGAAGCACTAGGTTCCGACCTGTTTTAATGCTCGGAATGGCTTGTGTTGTCTGAAGCCGTTGTTCAAAACGTAAAGTAGTTCGTAGAGCACACGGATTTCTGTCTGCAGAACTTCACTACATAACAGGGTCAACACCGTCTCACAGTCAGCCAGCAGACAGTTAATCAAGATATCTAGACAGAGAAACATTATTTTTTAAGTGGCACACTGCACACTTATTATAACATTTACTTAAAACGTTCAGTTACATGTCAGGAACATGTAAAGTTATATTGAGTACATTCACGAAACAACTTGCACATAATACAATAAGCACGCGCAATTACAACATGGAAAAATGTAACCTACTGTATAATACAAGAATTACACAATATGCAGAAGACTACGCTAACACTAGTAAAAATACTTGTATTGGCCAACGCAACCGTCTATGAGATCAACGAGTTAAATGCTTTATCACTGCCGACACATTATATCACGTCACGGCGCACAGTTTCACATGCGTTTCACATGAATCTAAATGATCCACGTGTTCAGGTCTGTCTCAGGAAAACACACTGTTCGCTTTTTATTTCATTACATGTCGTGTATGTACTCTTCATAGTAAAGTGAAGTAAGTATATGGGTTAAAATATTAGAACATACCCGTTGAACCAGTAAAAGGGATTCGAATCGAAGAAACAGCACTTGGAAAAGGAATGTCAATTTTATTCCAGGGTTCCTGCGCCATTTTTACAGTTGACCAGTTGACTGCCAACCAGAGAACCAGCCAATCACAAGATTGTTTGTACGATTACGATTCGTACGTCATAGTTCTTAAAGGTACATACACAGCATTCGTACTGCTAGAAAAAGCTGGGTTGTTAAGGGTATGCCAAGTTTCTTTTGCACCTTAATTTTCCTGTGACCCCCAAGTATTTTTCTCTTGTATTTTCTGCAATCAATTCTGGTATAATTTCCTTTTGTGTAGTCATCGGTTGATATACCCAAAATGAATCAAACAGAGACAGTATGTGGTCAAATTTGTTTTGTGGTCCAAAAACAATAACAAATCTATTCATTCTCTATTTCTAAAGGAGGTTGTCACCAACTCTTGCTCTATTGCTTATAGCTTATTGGATTAAATTGGTTGATGACCTTGATTGGGAAAGTGCTTGGTTATTACCTCATATGTTGATGTTTATTTGTAACAAACAAGGTGACAAATTTCTTTCAAGATAATACACAAATTCTACCGTCAAATATTTCCTTAGTAAGTTTCAGAAAGACATTGATGCGCTGCTATTTTTGCTCTTTGTACTTGGAAACAGTACCCCACATTTTCTGGCATCTTATGTTTATTAAGAAAAAGTTATAGCCTGGCAAACCAGACCCACATCAAGATGTTAGGTCTGAGAACTCACCATTGGCAACAATCTGAGGGGCGGAATATTAAGACAGTTCATATGTGTATCGTCTTCAAAATCTTTGAAAGATACAAAGGTATTTTTGGTGCAAATCAACTGAACGCCTTTGACAGTGAAATTTGTAGTTGTAGAGAATAGCCACACATGTGTATCAGTAAATTTAAAGTCACAGAGAGAAATGTTTTAAGAGTTGCAAACTTGTAGACCTTTTTTCTCTTCAGCAAACACAACACGTTACACTTTCTCTAATTCTTAATTGCAGGTGGACAAATCCTATTCTACAAATCACAAATTAAGAAACTCATACGCTCACATTTTTGCTACAGTTGCTGCAGAGAATATGGTGCAAAACGCATTTACTCACCTGCATCAAAAATTGTGAAGTCACAGAGACATTTTGCTCATCCGCAAATCAGTATATGAAGTATTCCAATGAGAGTTGCACACTTATAGAATATATAGCACAAGTACATAACTACAACTGCTTGAATCTGCTGCGACGAATCTCAAACAGTTTTTCACTTACAAGTGACATTTTCAAGGCGCACAACATAGAATTAGGGAATAATTCATCAATTATTAGAACATACTGTTTTTACAAAAGTCATCATACTGTAAGAAGTAAAATAAAAATAAACAGGCAATATCGTTACAGACTTTTTTCCACTTTTAATGTAATATTTAAAACAAAATTCACCTAACAAATACAACATTTTAAAAAAAAATAACAATACTTAAAATAACTTGCTTACACTGTGCACACCTCTCAAATAATACCAGTTGGTGGTAATGGGAATAGTATAGGGGGTTAAAAAAACTCAAATAAAAATAGCTGTTATTATTTATAATAAAACTTTACTCAAGCTTTCACTGCAATAATGCAATGTCTTCATATCCTATTATACTTTGAATGATCAAAGCGACAACATCCATTATTAACACATTTACTGTTGCTATTCCAGAATATTGCGATATTAGGCCTATAAGTCCTGCATTGATTCAGTCTTCCACATATCACTGGGGGTGATTCAATTCCAATCTTGATTCAATATCAATTAATTTGACTAAATATTACAGTAGTTAGGGGCAACATGTTTATTTTTCTCAAAGAAACAAACCTCTCTCAACTAATGCTGTAAACATAGTCAATAGTATTTTTTTTCCATACTGGAAGTGAATGGAAACGTCAACTGCTTGGTTACCCATAAGTGAACTATCCCAAATAAAATACCAATTTTGACAGGGGAGTACAAGGAGTGTTTAACATGCGAGTGTAGTATTATAGCCACTGTAATATCAAAGGTGTATAAAGCTTGGTTTGTCATATAGTGTAAACATATATATATATATATATATATATATATATATATATATATATATATATATATATATATATATAAAATATATATATAATATATATATATATATATATACGGTTCCATACGTACCTCGTATATAATATATATATATATATATATATATATATAAAATATTATGATCTTTATTATTCTTATATAAATGATCTGTAATGAAGTTAACATAATGAGGTACAGAGGGTTAGGGTAAGGCTCAGCATCTCACCATCTTTTTTCATCCAACAGTAAGAATAATATTTATCCATTTATAAATGCACATTTCATTTGTGTTGTAGTACCCATGCAATAATCTGTGGATTGACTTCCTCCAGTACTGATTCTTCTGTTCTGCCACGTACTTTGAGTCCATGGTTAGCATCCTTGACCCAGTGAACAGCAGAAGGGTTTTTCATGACGTGCATAATCATTTCTAGAAGTCTCTGAAAAGCAAGAAAATGATAAGTAGATTTATAAATAGATTTCATTAAAGAAATATATATACGAAAGAATGTGATAGATTAGGTATAATTAAGGTTTAAAAACTTTAACAAAGGGCTAGTTTACCCAAAAATGAAAATGTATACACTTATACACCCTCATATTTCCAACCTGTATGACATTCTTTCTTCCGTGTAACACAAAGATATTTTGAAGAATGCTGAAAACCAAAAGGTATTGGTGATCATTGACTGATCATTGATTTCTCAAATTTTCTTTTGTGCAATATAGAAAAAAGTCCTACAGGTTTAGAACAAAGTGAGGGTAAGAAAATTATGAAAGATTTCTTATTTGTGGGTGACCTTCAATTTAAGCCCCAGATCAATAGAAAACTTCTCATACGTGTTCACCTTTTCACACAAGTTATCTGTAGTGCCGGAAACAAACAGCACAGAAGTTCGCGACAGCGAACACAGGCCTCTGCTCCGCTCAACATATGTTAGTGGTTTTCCTGGTAGATGAAGTGGGAATGACAAACACAAAACCCCCTGGACTGCATCCTTCTGTCTCTGCATACGTTCACACACAGCAACAGCTGTACGAGCACCCATAGAGCGCCCTGGAAACAAATAGACATAAAGAGAATTTATTATACATAAACAAATGTATTTCCGATAAGTAAAGCCTCTAAAAACCAAAACGGCATCTGCACATTTTTCAGTTCCTCCTCCAAAAATAGAACACTTTTGCTCATTCAAACAAACAAATCAATCTCACAGAAAACCTGGTATACTTTCTCAGGCTTGTCAAAAATACCATTAGAGTGTTTGAGAAAAAAAAAAGAGTGAGTCCTACCTCCCAAGAAAATTCTGTTGGGTGCAAATCTCTCATGGCTCTTCAAGTAATTCTGTTAGATAGCACAATTGCAACTATTATTTATGCACTGTTAGTAATATTCTTAACAATTTCCTTATTGCTATTATTAGTAACACATTTATGTAATAATACATTTGTATACTTTTGTTTTATTTTTAAAAACAATACAATAATAAAACGTGGTTGAAATATAAACATTTCATGTGCACTGTGGCGCATATAATTTGAAAAATAAGTTCTTACCACAACGGTGAGATAAGCTCTGAATCTGTACATGAAGTTCACCGCCCTGCAGGTGAATCGCAGGCACAGAACTCCTGAGCGTGCGAGAGCGTGCGCGAGGCTCTCCAGCTGTCTGGAGTGCATGTCTCCCCCCGCGCCGTGCGTCAACACCACAGCGGTGCATTCCGCGCTGAGGTCAGCAGGGACCGTGAACAGGCATTCCAGATCTTTCTGCTCGAACGGGATGCTCACACTCTCCTGTAATATTCCGCTGATTAAAATCTCTCAAAAAGTGTCAAAAACGAAGCTCTCATAAATCCATTCTTAGTTAAGTTTGGCATTAGAAAATGCAACAAAACACTGTCAAGCACTCATTTTCCTATTCGTTTAATGCAAAGTAGGATTCGATGCAAAGTTTTTTTTTATATAGAAAATACCTCTGAAAACTCCATTTAGGGTTAAGTTCAATGTAAGTTCTTGCGTGGTTGAAGGAACAGGATCGGAGCTGCAAAATTCCCGGGTAGATTTTTCGCACAGACTACACGTGACGTGGACTGGACAGACATGCGTATCAAATGAATCACGTTGTTAAGAGCGCCACCTAAAGTAAAGGAGTACGCATGCGCCTCGGGCGTC
This sequence comes from Chrosomus eos, assembly GCA_036326025.1. Lineage (NCBI taxonomy): Eukaryota > Metazoa > Chordata > Actinopteri > Cypriniformes > Leuciscidae > Chrosomus > Chrosomus eos. Next base: position 20,475,558 of record CM070826.1, on the reverse strand, counting down.
CTAATGAAGAATTCGGACACATGTAGCACTTAAAATGTATGGATGTCATTGTTTTATTATTTGAAGGAAACACTTCACAAACAAAGCCTTTCAAAAAAGAAAGTTTGTTTGGTTCTTGATGTAAGATAGGATATTAAGTCCAGGTTGTGTTGTCACATTTTTTCTCAAGTAAACATTTCTCCAGATAGGGTTAAGTCTATATCATAAACCTTAAAGTATTGTCCAAAAAAGTAAAGAACATTTCTTATTTAATCTAATTATTCTAAATAAATAACATGATTATTCTGGTCCAATCTTGGTGGAACATGTCTCTAGAATATTGCATAGTTATTTTATATTAAAGTTTACTCTGATTTTAAAGCAGTAAGCAAGCCCTTCTATCAAACTTTCTAAACAAAAATGGTCCAAATATATAATTAATATAAACCAGACCAGCAAGAGTGTAGAAATAGAAAGATTTAATACAAAAAGAGAAACATTCAGTTAAGACATTGCAGTCCCAAGACACTTGATGCACCAAGTCTGTGGCTTTAGAAACATGTTCTGGTGCAAATCCATCTAAATGTGATGGCCGCTGTTACATGATGAAACAGGAGGTATCACAGCTCATCTCTGACCTACAGTATACAAAAACAAAAAACATTAGAAATGTTTGAAATGATCCAGGACTAACGCATTGCAGACTTAAAGAATTCATATAAACATTTTTCAGAGTAATCTGCTGATCAGTCCAAGTCATAAAAAGTGTATTGCCCTCATAAATCCAGTTTGTCTGCTTTATGAAATGACAATAAATCCATCAGATACTTAATTATCTCTACTGGTACATCATTATACCATATGGTGGTTAACAGTTACCAGCTACCTTACAACTTTTATAGTCCCTGTTGTTTCTTAAAATAAATATTTTATTTTATAGTGTAAAAATGCTATTTGAATACATGTCTGTATACATTCAATAAGGCTGCATTTATACTGCATGTCTTGATGCCCAATTCTGATTTTCTGACTATATCCGATTTTGACGACTACCTTAAAACTTTTAAAAGTGACCCATATCCAATATCTGCATTTACACAACACTTTAGTGAAACAACCAAGGATAAAGCATAAACACAAAGCCGATGATTTTTTATGTCGATAATGGAATGTGAGTGAAGTACAAAGCCCATACTTTACACAATAAATAATAGTATAGCATCCAAATATAGGCCTACTGTAAATATGGAAACATTTGGATTTGTGCCGAATGAATAGGCTACATGAGCCCAATACCAGTTTCTGTTTTAGTTTAGCCTTAAATCAATATGTTTTTGCGTAACATTTAAAATGATTATTTTTTTCATTCTTTTTCTGAATATCCATTTAGTTTAAAATATGCTGTTGTGGAGTGAGGAAAACTGAAATAGCCTAGTGTTTATGATTTCAGTTTATTTACCTGTATACATTATTTCTGAATGTAATAGCCAAATAAAATGCGACTTGTACGCAACTTGAGTTGACGTCATTCGCCACCGTGGCTTTTTCTATATTATACGACTCACATTGATAGGGGGATATCCGATCTGTCCGCTAACATGGCAGACGAAAATTCATGTATTTAATTCATATCAGATTTATTTCAACAAATGAACGAGGCCTGAAACCGATCTGAGAATATCAGAATCCATGTGTTTTTTTCCTGCTTACACATTCGCTGGTCATATCCGACCTGTGCAACATGAGAGGGAAAAAAAAAATCGGAATTGGGTCACTTGAACCATGTAATGCAAATGCGGCCAATGGATTTTGATTATGAGATTTTATTTTGATGGATGCCTAAGAATAGATTATTGTGCAATGATGACTTTTTGGTATCAATCTGTACTATTGTGTAAAATAGGTTCAATTACGAACAATGAATGTACACATTTTGGTGATTTCTTTTAATACAACCAAGGACACACAGACCTGTTTTCTTGCACAGTAACATGGGAAAAGTTCATCCTTTGGCTGCTCCACCAGCTCCATGCCATCTCTAACCTTGGGCTCAGTGACCTGCAGTTCAGCATACTTCTAAAAATAAAAACCCAGACCTAGATGAGTGCAGACATTTAATTTGGTGTACACAATTTCACTGGCAAAACAGAGCAGTAAAGATATATCATTTATTTCTCAATATGCAAGTTCAGTTACACAATTTGTGATTAATCCACCCAATCACACTCCCTTTTTCATTGTCCTCGTGAAGCACTATTATTTATATTTTTACTTTAAAATTTTAATTAACTGCAACATCATCACACTAAACAAGCATTTTTATCTGCAGTACGAATCACATAAAATTCAAGTAGCCGCTGTGGTCTTGACCTCCAACACTTCCACACCTCAAACGCACACAGGTTTATTGCTGAGAAGTTCTTTGAGGCCAGAACGTGAGTTTAAAGATTAATGTTTGGGCCAATGGTTATGGAAAACCATAAAGTGCTGAGGCTCATGACCTCAGGGATACTTGTGCTCAATGAGCATTCAGGAAATTTGGGACCAGCTAAAAAATTATTTAAAAAAATCTGATGGAAAAAAGGAAAATATTATATTTAGTGAGGTAAATGCCTTTACAGATATTTAGTTCTCAGTGTTAAAAAGATCAAATAATTGTACATTTTATTTGTAATGCACCTTTCTCAAACTCAAAGTGTTTATGTCAACAGAGCAAAATAACAAATCAAACAATACATAATACACATCAAAAATGCACAACAAAATGACTGTTAATAATAAAGGATCAGATATAAATCATATATATTTAAAAAATCTTAATGTCTTAATCATTAAAATATTACTGCTGTTATTATAATCATTACTAATTGTGTCCTTTGTTTTGAGAATGTTGATATACAGAGTAAAGAAACAAAACCACCAATTTGTGATTACGGATTTAGAATAATACTTTTTTTTTAGAATAAATGTTGTTTTTGTGGTTAATTTACTAGATATCAAGTTTCATTCACAATTAGGAAATAATGGGGAAAATATATCCAACACTGAATATGTATAAAGTAAATACCCACAGCAGACCTCGAAAGATTTAATCTTACAGAAACACGCTCATGAGTCTTTATTATATGATAAAGGAAAGTGCTTCTAGTCATATTACCATAGTAAAATTACCCGCTTAATGTGTAAGACGTGCACTATCTGACCTTTGGCTTTCGAGTCCTTAAGAACATAAAACTTGGAAGATTGAAGATCAAGAGAGGATAAGATATACACACTGATAAGATCATAACATCAAAATAATGTGAGCAGAAAGAGAGGAGTTAAAAATCTTTCAATCAAATTTTGATTTGATACAACTTTTTAAGACCTGAAGAAATGAAAATACTGTACGCACATAAAGAACAAACTTACCCATTCTCAAAATACATTGTATTATATGGAATATGTAAACAGAACTTTGAATAGCTGTAAGTATCCTACTGTTAAGAAACAGAAAGTAGTGCAGATACTTTGTCTAAGGGTTAGAGGGTAACAGCTGCATTTCTGCTGTTCCTTAAGCGCCATCTACTGTCAGAGAGTGAATGTGGATTTTCATTCAGTGCGTCTCGTCTCCTTCACTTGTTCACAATTCTCATCAATGTTGGGCTTGCTTGCATCAGAGTGCGGATGTACACGCGATGTTGTAAATTTTAACCAGCTGATGGAAAAGTATTCTAAAAACTAGATAATTAGAAATTTGCCTTCATTCCCAAAGTACCTCATTTAAAAGCCTTGCGGCATAAATTGCTTGGCTTCGTTGCTGTCATTAGTTGTTGCCAACCATCTCTGAAACGGGTCATCTTTGAGATATTGAGAGTTAAATTAGCACTTCTGGGAGTTAAACTAGCACTAATTTTACCCGCTCTCTTCTCTCAAGCGACTAACCCTCCCTTACTCATCTCTGGTGAAGCGTGCACTGTGATGTACTATGCAAAAAAATACACTGTAAAGTTTCTTAATATTTAATGCTTAGCAGAAAAATACATTATTAAGACTGTTTAATGCCCCGTGGAAACCCTGCATACAACCAAGAATCTGTAGCGTCAGCAAAACAACGACCTTTCCGCTCTTGGTGTAGTCATTGCCACAACAAGTACACCAGAGCACTGAACTGAAGAAAGAAAGAAAAATATATTACCTGGAAGAGTTTGAAGTAGTAACAGAATATACTGTCACCCATTAGATGGGTTCGTGCAAACTGCTGACCTGCCAGGGCAATTTTCTTCGCCTATAAGATTAAAAAAAAAACACAGAAAAGGTTGCAGGATTGTTTCTTCAGTTAACAATTGTTAATAATCAAGGGTTGACTGCAACCCGCATCTCACACTGAACCGCAACATAAGGCTGCATGTAAACCTTCTGCTTTTAAAACAGAAGACTAATAACTTCAACATCTGAAATTTAAACAGTTCTGTATGCATGCATGTGTCCAGTATAATAATATATATGTTATACTATAAATCTTAGAGCGACCATCCAGCCATATGCTTATCCATCCATTATATTACATGAACTATATAATGTATATTATTAATTAAACTATTGAAAACTAGTGTTGTGTCCTATTTTATAAAAGCAATATGAGATTCAGGGCCATGCATTTTTACCATGGGTAGGTTTAGGTTTAGGTTCTCTGCTGTGTCTCATACCTAATGATTCGAGATCTTTCGAAATGTATTATTTTTAAAATATTAATAATGCTATTATGGTAATACCAGATAAAAAATATCTGTGCTCCCAATATTTTTAATACATTATTTTGTGTTCAAATGAGGTTTGTGTGTGAATGGGGATGATGTACCTCCTCATCGTGGTCTCTAGCCCACTGGATCTTCTCCACTACGTCACTGAGGTCAGCTTTAAAGGGGATGTAGTGCACCCACGGCTGGAGTTGCTTATAAAAGTGCTCATAATAGATGGAGTCGTGTTTTAACACCACACTGTCACCTGCAAGCAGATAAGGTAATCTGTATGCTGCAACCGTCCCGTCCACATTTATCTGGTACTTATACTGTTAAGAGAAACATACAAGTCACCTCAGTTAAAAAATAACACTACATGAAACAAAAAAACCTATGCTGTGTGTATTGAAGTTATGTGCAATCCACGCACCTTAAAGAAGTCGAAAAAAGACACATGTTTGACGAGGGGCCCATAAAGGCTCTCATCATGTTTGAAAAAGAAGAAGTTGGTTAAGGCGGCATCGAGCATGGCAGGGTTCGCTCGTGCCAGTTTAACCAGCTCAAGACGCTCTTTCCTGCTGTCTCGCCCTCTCCAGAATGCTTTGCTCATCTTCTGCTCCCACGCTGGACCTGTGTGTCCCTGGATAGACATCATGTCCAGGCTCACTCTGCCACAAAACAAAATGATCAAAGAACAAATATTTTATTCAGTCAGATTTCCTAATGTTATGTAATGATTCGTGATTTTACTATACATAATACTGAACTTTTCTATTATTTTTCCCCTCATCACCCCTTTTTATGTTGTAAAATGTGTGTAAAGGTTAGAATAGATATTGCATCTTGTTTTCATGAACAGACACTAATTTTACCTAACATCAAATTAATTTATATCTTATAAAATAATTCACTCATTATCCATATCTGAGACCAATAGTGAAAATACTTCCTTACTGCATTTTTCTCATATTTTCTATGTTAAACATTTTCTTTGTATTCCATAAAAAGTTTCATGTTGTTCCATAAACAGTTTAAAAAGACTGACAATTCCATTTTCTTTACCTGCCCATAGTCTCCAATACAGACTCAGTGAGGTCATAGGTTGGCATGACAATGTCTTGCGTGTCATTGGAGCCACACCATGAAAAGATTGGGCTGGGCATCTCAGAGGCCCGTCTCTTTTCCAGGGGCCAGTCCCCCAAATTCACAAAAAACTCAATGTCTGGAAGCTTGACCTGGTCACACACAAAAGCATTAAATTCACTTCTTATTTTTCATTTCAGACATTTAACTTATATAACATACATATTTTTGTTTTGTTTTACATTTTACAATTTGATTATACATTGTATAAAATTATAACATTTTAAATAACTGTGTTCTATTTTAGTAGAATACCATTTTTATTCTTTGGTGATAGATAGTTTAAAAGAACAGCGTTTATTTGATATATAATCAACATTATAAACTATGGTAACATTATAAATGTATTTACTGTCACTTTTAATCAGTTGAATGTGTCCTTGCTGAATAAAAGTAGAACATACACACAAAATGTGTACAGTAGGTAGTGTATGAAAATATAAGTACTGAATACTACATAAGCTTCTTTTTCTTTGTAATATGTGCACAAATAAAAAAAAATTGTGCATTCCTCCCACCGCTCTGTTACAGTGCCATCTAATGGTTCTGAAGGTAAATGACTGAGAACATGCTACATGACTGATTATAAACAACATTATTATTACTTCACATCATTTATGTGCATACATTTTTTTAGTTGCAGTATACTGGGCTAATACTCACTTTACGTGTGAAGGACAGAAGGAAGGCATCCATGAAGATCCTGAATCCAACATGCTCTCCATGCGTTTTTATATAAACCTACAGTAACAAATCAAACAAAAGCACATGACATTATGAGACATATTTCAGTCTTTGGCATCTACTTGCTTCTTTTTGTAATTATATAGGCTACAGAAAGATTGCAATGAGCACATTGAATGTGGTTATGTGTGTGTACCTGGTTGTTTTTGATGGTGTAGTGGCACAGACTATGTCTCTTCCCGAAGCGCTGAAGGATCTCATGGGCATTACGATCTGGATCCACACTGGGAAAGACGGATAAATCACTCTCTATCTGAGAGAATGAGGCCGGACAGTGCATGTTCTTCTCCCATAATGCACCACTGGGCTCTGGGCAGTCACATGATTCATGATACACTGCACCTGGGTAGTGAGAAATAGGTAAGACATTGTTCATCTCTGTATCAAGAAAGTAGACTTGATTCTTCTCTCACCTCTAAGCACATAAGGTGATTTCCCCACCAGTTTGTCTTTCAACAGAATCTGAATGTGCAGATCTGTGTAACTGGCGTACATGCGGTACCGAACCAAAAAGGATCCGTCGTTTCGGTCTAAAATGTGGATCCAGATTCTGGCATAAGGGTCTGTTGGAGATGTAATTTTCACTTCGAAGGTTTTCTCTCCAGGAGAAGTTGTGAAACTAAAGATAAGGACATTCAAAATGTCAAAGACATTATTATTTGACCCATGACATAATTAAACTGATGCCTTAAAATTAATTCTTAAACAAAATGCTTTCACCACCCTGGGTGAAAATCAAAGAGAAACCTGTCCAGGCATTTGCTGTTTTACTTATCACATAACACAGTCTCTGTCTAGAGACACACATATACAGTCATAAAAGACTGACATAGACTAAAAAATAACTACTAATTTGCCCTTTAGCAGATTTAGTCAAGCATTTACAACACACAATTGCCCTATATTAAATAATGGCTCTACAATGGTTCTTCGTATCACTTTAGGATCAGCAGAAAAGCCTATTTTTATGCTTTATATAATAGTACTGTTTAGTTGACCTGCGTATTAGTTTCTGGCTTCTTCAAGTACCAAGATGACAACAGAATAAGATGATATAGATACAACTCTGAAGGTTCTACTACTGTATGATATACTGTATGATTTTTTTTAGACTAGTGGAAAGAACATATTCAAAAGTGAAGCGTTTATTTCATAACACTTTATGTATTTGCGTCTGTACAGTGCACATCTTTAAAGGCTGTTTTCTCATGCACTGAGCCAGAAATGGTCACTTCAGTAGCATTTACATACACCAAACTTTCCCTATCTAATTCTGAAAGGGTTTTACACAGAAGTATGTTCATGTATCATTCACTTGATTTATATAACATTTTATTTCCTAAAAACATTTCTTAAAAAAAAAAATGGAAAAAAATTCTGGCTGTCAATTTTTTTATTCTGGCTATCAAAATTCCATTCTGTTAAACTCTTTAGCTCCAATGTCAACTAAATTAAATCTTGAACATGGCTTTATCCATGTTCAAATATCTGTTCAGGAAATGCAAAATCCATGCATATTTAATTAGACAATGTTTCATTTGGATTTTTAAACAACATTTCAGAAAACTTGTAATGGCCTACACAATGTCCTGTAACTAGCTTGGTAGGTGTGGTGGTGATATTCACATATTCCTTCTATTCACATGTAGTGTCTTGTGAAAAAATGGACGTGAAGTTAAGTGTCGACGGATTTTGAACTTAAAACTTTAATTTTACAGAAACTTTAGTCAGACATTAAACATTATGGTCTATCTGCAGGACTCACTCACTTTCGTCCGGTGGTGTCCACTGTCTGTATGAAGAAGAACCGAGCAGGAAGGACAATGTTTGTCTCCAGTCCAGGACCCCAGATCAAAGTTTTGCTCGCACTGGGCGCCGCTGCTGCCTTTGATCTCCGCGTCATTAAAACGATGCATGGCATCAAGAGCAGCAAAAGTTTTCTCAACATGTTAATGGAGCGAGAGAGCACTTTCAGTAGTGGATGCTTTGTGGATGCTAGTGCATCACCGCATCAGAATGACAACCCTTTTAAGAGCTCATAATAAAACATTGCTTAAAAATACTAATGATAAATTTTACCACATACTCACATTCACCGAAATACCAGCGGCTCGATGTGCAAACTAACCCACAGATACCATCGTGAGAAAATCTCTGTAACAGACCCAATGCGCTCATGTGATTGGTCGTTCGCACCTTGCGTACGCTAATGACGCAACTTACTGGAAGCTGATTGGCTGTGTAATAGGAAGAGGAAAGACGTTTACGCTATTCATCTTTTGTAGGCTACACAGCTTAACCGTCAATCACAACTTATGATCTTAACACTTACAAAAAATGACCACGGTATTGGTACTACAGCAAAAAGTGGTAAATTAGTATGATCCACCACAGTCATAAAAATCAATTTTATTGTAGAGATTCTATCAACAATGACTCACTCACTGCAATGGTAGGTCTACCATGGTAAATATTTAAAGGCACATTACAGTTTTTTTTTCAAATTGCTTACAATTTCTGAAACAATGGCTCCATTTCTTGAAACTCTAACACACAAAACACACACACAACATGCAAAACATCAAATATCTGTTGCAAAAGCAAACACTTCATTCAAAACGATTTTAACTCTTCCCAAAATTGTGTTTTTGCATAGTTACTCAACACACACACATCAAATGATTAGACACATACTCACGCTACACAGATGTGAAAAATGTAAAACACTGCTATCTTGTGCCTTTTGCTTGTCCAGTGGAGTTACAGGAGTTTGTCAAAATGCACAAATATACTTTATATACTGATGAAATTCGGTATAGTGAATGGTTTCAGCCTCAAGTTCCACTTTTAGTGTCTAAGCCATTTGAAAAAACTGTAAGATAGAAGATAGACAGTAGACAGACACATTTTTACATGCATATATATATATATATATGTGTGTGTGTGTGTGTGTGTGTGTGTGTGTATTTTGCATATTCAAAATATGCAGTCTTCTGTGAGCATATAATACACATTTAGTTATTTTATGTTGGCCCATTCTTGGTACTGTAGGCTTGATCTTGGTTTTACTAGCCCATAATGTAACAGAAACAAACCAGTCTTATGATGTTGTGTACATCAATAAATGTTTATTTCATTTTGATTTGCATCAACATTTTTTCCATTTTATTTTCAATAACCTCTATAACACTACTAGAATATCGATAAGAACGAAAGGTGGCATTACCCATTTAAACAAGACCGACGTTGCTGCCTTCTCTGAAGGTATCAGAGGACCAGGTGTTGGGGTGGAGGAAACTACAGTTAGACCTACAGAACTTCAGTCAGAATATCAGACACGGTACCATCTTTAAACAGGTACGACATTCACAGAGGAATATCCAAATCACATATTTTAGTTCAATGACCATGTCGCTCTCCTCCAGGTTGAACTGTACATTTTCATATAAAAACTGAGAACATACAAACAAAACACCCTGTCTGTGAGAGTCAGTTTTTACTTATTTCGACACTGAAGAGGAATCATTGGAGAATCAGTTGAAACAAATATAATGGTGAACGTGAAATAAAACCAACAGGTTTCTTCGGCAGAGACCATCTTTACATGATTTTGGCATCTTAAGAGTCTTGAGTGTCTTCTTGAGTCCAAATGCCATGTCTTCCTTCTTTAATTGTGAGCTATTATTTGAACATAAAAGTAGTATAAAGAAAAAAAGGTAATATTGCGTAAGAGCCCAAGTTTGTCTAACGGTTGACGATGTGTATTCTCATGAGCCTTGAGTTTGTATTTCAATGCACAACATTTACGTTACCGAGTAGCAGCTTGTATATACAAAGCCAAATGGGCAGAGGCATGGACTATGGAAGATATGCTGAGATTGTTACAGTAAAGCACTAGAAGGTCAGAGGTCATCAAAGAACAATCATAGAAACACAACATGAGTCTCAAATACGATTCTGGAAGATTTTGCTTACATGTAACACTATAATTCACGCGCGAACCGCGGGGCGACTCACTCGGTTTGATCTTTCCAGACACATATTCAAAAAACATAGTAGCGCCCACTGATCAGTCTAAACACCATTTCAACAGTCGAGTGACAACCAGAAGACACAAGCTAACAATCGTCTGACACTACAGTAGTAAGGTAGAAAACATTGTTTTGACGTCATATTGAATGGGGGAAAAAAAGAAGAAAATGAACAAAAGTTGTTCCTTGTACTGGAATGTGAAGTAAATCTCTCCACGATGCATTCAAACTTTGGCAGAGAAAACAGAGGTCATTTATTCGTTGTCCTCAGCGAGGTAAAAAAACAACGCACAATCTTTGTTACACAGGCAACCAAAAAGACTAGAAACTAAATAACAGGCCAGCTGAAATTGGTCTTTTAAAGTAAAACAAACATCATGAAGAATTAGAAAACAAATACTTTAACAGACACGCATGAAGAGCCAACCCTTCTGTCTGAGTTTGGCTGGCTTGTCTTATCTACATGTAAGAGCCCAGAATATAAACCACAGACAAATTAATTCATCGCTAGTTTACAGTTAAAGATACTTCACCCATCTAGAATATGGCACGTTAAGTATTACATATGAGAAAGACGCTCGAATAGGACCTCACAGACACACACTCGTCACGTGGCTCCAAATACATTTTACTACTCGCACTTTTAAAACCATGTCACGTCATATGTCTCTAGGAGAGGGTGAAGTACCTTTTGGAGACGGATTAAAAAGTTGGTTGTGGTGCTTTTTGCGAGCTAGCAGCAAAGAAAACGGAAAAAGTTTGCGTTTGTGACTGAACGTCGTGGGTGTGGCCAACTGAGTCGTCGGCGGCGGCCTGATTTGCAGTACGAGAGTGGATAAATTAGTGTCGTACCTATATGAAAAGAAAATATTCTGAAAATATACATCGCTGAAGGAAACAGTATGGCATCACCAAAAAAAACTAAATATTTTGGCCTCATAGCAATGCAGGTATACATTTTTTGTTTATATATATTTGTTTGCTATTTCAAAAAATATAAAGTTTTTTGTCATAGTTTATATTATTGGCTTAGGTTATTAAATAAAAGTTTGTTAGTCTTTTATTTACCTTTTGTTTTAAAGTAACATGCTGCTTTTTAATATGGCAGTTTTACATTTTTATAGGTCATCCATTTTGTTTCATGCACTCTTGTTGATTTCGTAACTTTACGAGTATCTACATGGCGTGAGCCAATTTGCTTCTTGTGAGTGAGGAGACCCCGATCAACCCCTGTACATAAATGAAGATGACGTCTGATTTACAACATGGGTATGGAACCCCACTTACTCATAAACTGTAATGGTACAAGTCCATCGTATCGTAATCTTCGCCTTTAAACCAATCAGAGTAAGACAATCCTGTACACAGACAGAAGAGAAGCTGAACAGCCCTTAAGTCTCTCGGTCCATCCGTCTCGCTCGCTTTCTCTCTTCTAAAGAGTGAAAGTCCAAGACCAGAGTAGTACACCTCCTCGAGGACCCTCTAAAACTGATACCACTTCTTGTCTTTGCATTTCAGCATCATCTGTGGAGGGCAAAGGGAAAACAAAGAGTTTGAATAAGCACATGAAGGTTTATTTGTATTTATATTTCTGTTTTCTCATTCTCTCGCTCTCCTACATACCTCGTGAGCGTGTTTAGAGAAGGTTTCGGCGCTGCTCATCATCAGAGCGGTCCTCTCCTCCAGCTCCCCCAGCCTCTGTCCTCTCTCGTCCAGGGCGATACGAGCTCGGGCCAGTTCCCCCACCACCCCGCCCGCTGCTGCCTTCATGCCCTCCATTCCACCCTGTCCTGGGATGTGCTGTGCCAGGCTGCGGGACCCCTTACCCGCCGATGCCTCGCCAACTACAGAACAAGAGGCACGAAGGGAAAAAAAGCAAGGTTGTTATTGTTAATAAAATTATTGGCATTGACAGTTCCATGAAGAATTTATAAAATACATGGAACCTAACCATTACACAAAAGGTTATTTATAGTGAAAAAAGATCTTTGGATTATCAAAATGTTCTTCACACCATGAAAAATAGTGTTCTTTAAGGAACTGTTCACTGAAAGGTTCTTTGGGGAACTAAAAAATGGTTCTTCTATGGCATTATTTTGGAACCTTTATTTTTAATAAAGCGATATAGAAGAATATAGAACAAATATTGTTTTAAATTAAGCAAAATTACAAAAAATGTAAATAAAACTTGAAAATATGAAAATATAAAAAGCTAATTCAAAATATTAATAATACTATAATAGTATATAAATAATAGTAAAATAACCCTAAAAAAAGGTGAAGTGGGAAGAGAGTAACAGAGATGTCTGATTTACAGATTAAATCGAATTTGAAGATTTTTCAGATTAAAATGGTTCACATTGTCAATCGCATGGTCTCTTCCTGTTTAAGTGGGCAGTTCTGAGCTCAAATGTGAACCAGACTTTATGTGATCTATGGATCCGTGGGTCTGGATTTGTGAGAATTTGATTGCGCACACACACAGAAATGATAAATAACTCCACTCACACAGCTCCTCTCGGTCGAAGGTTTGGGCGTTTCCGCCAAAAAAGCCCTTGAGAAAGCCACGGTTCTGTGCCTCAGGGGTCTCGATGGGTGTAAAGAGCTCCCCTAACATCTCCTGCAATTAATCAAGAATAGTAAATCAAAGTGTTGAATAAAGACAAATTATAAAAAATACTGCAACAAAAGCAATGGAAGCATAGTCAGTTATCATAGTCAACCAGCAGATGTCAGTAGAGTTACACATTTCACTTTTTAAAATGGAAAGTTTTGACAAAAACCTCTCTCTCGTTTGACAGAGACAGTTATAAACATAGTATGTAAAATATGTTTTATCAGTTATAAAGAAAGTTTTTAAAATATTTTTTATGCAATAACTGGGTCAGTTATTGCATAAAACATGAGAATTTTGGGTCAGTTGGGTCAGCATGACAATTTTGGGTTAGTTCATTTTTTGTATTATAATTTAAATAAATAAATAAATTCATATTTTATTCAGCAAGGAAGCATTTAATTGATCAAAAGTGACAGTAAAAAAACATTTACGTTACAAAAGATGTATATTTCAAATGAATGCTGTTCTTTTGAACTTTCTATTCATCAATTCTATTTTATTCTAATCTATTCTATTCATTCTATACATCCTGACAAAAAAAGGATGTATAAGGATCTTGCATGGGCCTAATTATAAGAAATGTTTCTTGAGCACCAAATCAGCATTTTAGAATGATTATCATGTGACACTGTAGACTGGAGTATTGATGCAGAAAATTCAGCTTTGCCACCAAAGCAATGCATTAATATATGTATATATATATTTAAACAGTAAACCATTATTTTAAACTATTATTGTATATTTCACAATATTACAGTTTTTACTTTATGCTGAGCATAAGAGACTTCTTTCAAAAACACACAAATCCTACAGACCCCAAACTTTTTAACAGTGGTGTATATTGCAGTTAGAACATTCTATGCATACAGAAAATGTGCACATTGTACATACTGCAGAAATTGAAAGAATAGTATGGCATTATGCTATTTCCATCCTAACCAGAAATAGAGGGAACGACAGAGGGAGAGAAAGGACAGAATGACAACCTGTGTGGCAGAAATTAAAGCCGAGATGCAGCAGGGCTCAGCTCAGCAGAGCTCAAAGCATCCATGACAAGCATGACATTTCACTTCAATAGCCACCATCAGTATGCATGCGCGCGCGCACACACACACACACACACACACACACACACACACACACACACACACACACACACACACACACACACACACACACACACACACACACACACACACACACACACACACACACACACACACACACACACACACACACACACACACACACACACCAGTGCCGATCCTGACCTCCCTGGGGCCCTAAGCAAAATTCTGCTAAGGGGCCCTCTACCTGACCCGTGACGCCGTGAGATATGTAAACCATTTGCCATTGCCACAGTCACACCTAACACTTCAGTGCTCCCAACAAAACAGTCAAAGAGTAAGTACAACAATATAGAACAGAATGATTTTTACTGAATAGAGTATTTTCTATAGAATATTAAGATAACAAGTGAATATTGTGATGCAGATATCAATAATCCCTGTGACTGAATGACATCATTGATATCAAGAATTAATTTTTGTACAAGTGAACATGTAATTCCTGATATCAAAAATAGACATTGGTAGATAAACATTTAACTAAGGGGCCATACTAGTAAAAATAATCAAGAATTCACATTGCAAATAGTAAAAAAAAAAAAAAAAAAGAATTATTGATATCAAAAATGCATAAACTGTGAATGAATAAAAGCTAAAATGGCTTGCCATAGCATGTTAAAGTTTTTTTTATTATGCATGTTGAAGCAATTCTTGATTTATGGTTATTATTTACTGAGGGATGTGCATCCATATTGACCAGTATGTCCAGCTAATCAACATTTTAAATTCAATATAGCCTATAAATCAAAGTCAATCAATGTCAAATAGTCAATACATTGCTTTTCATCTTGCATAATTAGTGCAGTTGTTTAGAGTTTTTACTACACATTAACTGAGACTATAATCAGTGTCTTGTTTTAAAAGTGTGTATAATGTGTACTTTGATGAGGAGTGCCATCATTCACGCCCATATATTGTACAGTATGTCTGGTCTCCACATATATTTCTGCTTGAAAAATGCGCGTTTCATTTCGTGCACGCGCATATGAACGCATGATAACACACGCGACGCGGTTATCTTTTCCGAGCCGTTGCACTTTAAAAAACACAATAGAAATGCACATAAACTTATCTTTACTTTGCTGACATCAAACTTGTGAACACAAGTTGAGAACACACGTTTACCTGATTGTTGTTCCCGCAATTCACTTTCTTTTTTTTCTCTCTCTCTCTCTCTTTTTGTGACCAGAAGGATAGTTTCGCTTACTTTTGTCATTGATGTTGTAAACATTAATTGACGTGCTATGACACGAGGGGGAGGCGGGGCCTTGAGTAATTTGCGGGGCCCTACGCAGCTTGCGTAGTGAGCGTATAGGGCGGATCGGCTCTGCACACACACACACCTGTAGGTTGTCACACATCTCCTGGCTGTAAGTGATTCTCTGTATCTCTGTGGGGGAGCACAGATACAGCGCCTGCCCTCCGTTGGTGAAGCAGAATGTCCTGGCAATGCGCATGTCCGTTAGCGGCAGGTAGTTGACGTCTAGCAGAGGCCGTAAACTAGGAAGGCTGCAAAACATACACACATAAAAGATAACAAACTTGGAAACTGCATTCCAATATCCATTGTATCGGAAATGACAGTGAAAACTCAAATTTATAATAGTGAAGAATGAGTAAATTCATGGCTAAAATATCACACTGCACTGAAGGCAGGATTTAATATGAAGCCACCAAAAGCACAGCGCAGCTGTTCTGTCTTGAGGTTTGGAGTTTATTGAAGGATTGAGCTGGTTTCTGTAAACTGGATTAAACTGAAAATCAATACCAAAAGGTTTTGAGCCGGTATTAAAGGAATGTTACAGGCTAAATATAAATTAAGCTCTATCGACGGGAACTGTCAAATTCTGTGGATTAACACAGACATTTTTACTCAACCCTCAGTTTGTGAAAACAAAATGTTCTGTTTACAATAATGCACTTACAATAGAAAGGCGTTCCATAGGGTTTAAAAGCTCATATTTCCAGCTAATGCACTTATCTTAATTATTCTGTACAGAAATGTGTGGATGAACAAAAACAGTTTGCATTATCACTATAATCTCTGTAGTTAGATTTCAAATGTAAACAGACCATGTTACAGGATTTACATGGTCATAAAAGGGGTGAGAAAATAAATATAATAATACTACTTTTTCTGTACTATTTTAATTTTTAAATTAATTATATATTCCCCCTACTACTGCACATGGTATGGATACAGTCAATAGAGCTTGCATTCAGTTTTAATAATTCTTTAATAGTAATAATAATTCTGTCAATTACAATAGGCTTTTATACTTGTCCCTCAGTTTGTAAAAACAATAATACAATAATGGATATAATAAAACCAGCAATAATAATTACAAAATCTATATTTTTTAAATTAATTCTATTTTATTTAAATTTCCCTATATCAATTCAATTTGAACAATTCTGTCAATTGCCATGGACAGACATGTTTAATCATTTCTGTTTTAGTGCCAATATTTGATCACCAATTAAGATATTAGAAACTTAAAATTGTAGCACTTTGCTTGAGGGACTAGAACCAGCAAGCTTCTGGTTACCAGCCCTGAGCTCTACCAGCTACACCACAATTTCCAAATTTGAGACAAAAAAAAAAGTGAAAGCAAACCTCAAAGTCATGATGTGTCCGTTGGCACAGAAGCAGGCCAGACAAACGCTGTTACAAACCGACACCACGTCGGCCCGCAGCACGAAGGATGACTCTGTGATGTTGTGTACATATAAACAGGCCTGGGTGGGCATTAGGAAGACCTTTGCCTGTCTCTCCGAACACACTACGGCTAAGTGACAGTCTCCAATGGCCTCTTGAGAAGATGAGGGCGAGAAGTTGACCAGTTTCCGCTTGCGGGGTCGATCCGGGTCACCTGGGGCTTGTTGGTCCCTCCACACCTCGTAGGGACTGTGGATAAGAGCGCCCCCACAATCCAGGAAACTAAACCGCAGAATGGAGCCTTTCAGCATTAACACTGTGCCTGAGAGGGAAGAGAACAAAAACATGATAACATAGTGCATTAATGCCCGGACACTTTTCACTGGTGTTGGTTCCGAAGATATTTTTTCCATTCATTTTTCCCATAGGGATTTAAAAAGTCGTTGTTCAAGTCGTCAAATTGACCCCATCTACTTTGTAAGCGCACATTACTAGTCTTGTGTTGAAAAATGAATCCGTGCAAGTTAATAAACAGACACAATTTGTCTGTAATGGTAATCTTTTATCAAAATCTGGAATGATCTTCCGCTCTAGAATGGTGTTCCTTCTCTAATAATGTTAGTTTGATGGCTTGGGTTGAAAACGCCTCAATTTTCTGTTTCACTTATACTCACAACAAATAAGTAAAGTCAGTTGCAACTTCCGGTTCATGGGGACTTTAAAGTCTTGTAATCCAAGAACCAAGGCAACCATTTATGCGGTGAATCTCAACATTTAAAATTTTGTTTTTATTCAAGGCAAAAAAGTATTTGAAAATTTGTGATATTTAACTCTGATTATCTTCATTTAGGGTATACACTTGTTATCTTTGGGGTCTCCAGGGACCCCAGACAATAACATTGCATTTTGTAACAGTATAATATATATTTTTTTACAAATGTAATTTTACTCTGTTTATTAATGTTTTTACTCAACATTTGTGCAGTTTTTGGAGGATTTTTGATATCTTTTAAATTTCTAAAAATAAATAAATAAATATTTAAATAAATAGTTTTTTTTACAAAAACAGCATTTTATGCAAAATTCACTTTATAAAAGACCCAGATTTTATTTATGGGGATAAATGGATAATTGTACATGATTTAATGTAAGATTTTTGCCCTTTTTTTGGAAAATGCAGTTTTAAAATAAAAAAAAATCACTTTAACCACTAGATGGCCATAGAGCTCCATTATATGCTCCATTATATGCTATTTGCTGTTTGATTAACCAAAATACATCTTCTCACAAGTTGGATTCAGTTGGATTGAGTTGGATTCATATATAAATATTTTAAAATCAAAATTATAAAAAAGAATTATATACTTTTTGTCAAAGTTTAGCATATTTTGTATTGAAAAACGTTTTTCAATAATGTTACTTTATGATTAGAATCAAACCTGAACAAGATGTTACAAAGAGATATGTTGGAGTCTTTAGATTTTAGATTAAATCAGATTAGATTTAAAGATTGTGTGTGTGTGTGTTTGTGTGTGCATTTTAGTTGTGTCAGTGTCACCAATTTATATTTGTGGTGGTTCTGAACTTTATTTGACAAATCATAAGACTTTTTTATAGCCGTACAAATGTATTCCTGTGTGAGAGTGTGTGTGTGTGTTTGTGTGTGTGTGTGTGTGTGTGTGTGTATTTTTGTTGTGTCAGTGTCACCAATTTATATTTGTGGTGGTTCTGCATTTTATTTGACAAATTATAAGACTTTTTTTTATAGCCTTACACATATGTATTCCTGTGTGTATGTGTATGTGTGGTTGTGTATATGTGTGTGTGTGTGTGTGTGGCGAGCATGATAACTTTGCATAGTGGATGTTTTTTACATCGTTAGAAGTGTGCCATTTCATTTCTGTCCATGTGATCTGCGTTGTTTCTGATTTTGATGATGAATATTATATGTTTACTATGCGGGGTCTCCAGGGACCCCGAAGACAACAAGTGTGATTATTTTTTTCACGCCAACATAATAACAGATATCGTTCCAATTTAATTTTTTTTTTGTAGATCTAGAAAGAGTTGAGAGCTGTAGAAAGTTTCATACCATTTGAACAAAGAGAACATTTTTTTTAATTTGACCAAAAGTCATTTGCGGGTTAAAAAGACCCCGAAGATAATCAGAGGGTTAAGTACTTTGGGAGACTGAATTGAATATGTCATTTGTGGTGCTTCATGTGAGTGGACATTCCCTGCAGAGCTCTTTTGGCACGATTTGCTCACGACAACCCTGTGATGGGTGGGATTTTCTGCACAGCATCAGGTGGTTTTTCACCGGAAATTCCACTGTTAAACATGATTATTTTAAAAACAAGTAAAGCAAACAGATGGCTTCAACAAAAACATACCAGCGAATAACAACCTCGGAGTTCACAACAGGTTTTTCTTTAAAGGTTTATAAAGTTATCAAAGTTTTCAAAAATCTAATTCTTTAAGGAAAAAATGAATGGAGTCTTTACTTCCGGAACCTGGCTTTTGAACTCTGTATAGCAACGGTGCATTCAAGAATCAGATAAGGAAGAAATCAAGAGATACCAGAGGGGGCCACAGTAACGGGGTCTTCCTGACGTTCCTGCTCATCCATAGGGATGGACATTGGGATGATAAGCACCAGGCCCAGACTTGTGCCCACCCACAGGCATGGCGTGGGCAGGGAGTCTGATTTACGCCCGTACGACTCCATAAACTGCAGGGTGGTTACGGCCTCTTTAGTCTCCCTGTCTATGCTGGAAACGCTAGAGCTCCGGGAACGGCTGAACGAATTTTCTCGACTCTCTGAGAAAGGACGGAGAAGGGGAGAGAGAAAGAGAGGGTAGGGGAGAAGATAAATGTCAGGAGAGAAGACAGACAGATGGATGAGTGGAAAAATTATAAAGAATAGTAGAGAGTGAAAAGATAAAAGAAAAAGGGAAAAGATAGGAGAAGAATCCTTATGCTGTGAAAGTGGAGTCACTCCACATGTGCGTTCACAATTACATTTAATCCAGATCAACCAGAAATTGAGTTATAAAGTAATACAGATGCACAGTTGCAAACTCAACTTTTTCTTGTTTTTAAGATTTGTTATTGAAAAAGTAAAACGATAATGTACACACAGGACAGTGTGGCACATACATCTATATTGAGTGAACAATTCTCCTTTTCGCATGTTCAGGCACGTCACAGATTTTTAATTTATATACACAGATAACACAGAACACATGCTCACTCACAACCCATTTAACATCTTTACCATTTATTTGACCTTGAATTACTTCCAAGTTCTTATCCACTGGCCCGGCCCACACATAAAAGTGTTTCTGCCTGATTTACAATTCACTCAAGTATTTAAACTCTCATTATCTTAAACTGAAGATTGTCGTGGAAAAAACCCAGGCAAAAAAGAAAGAAAAGATTTTTATTGGAATACAATGTATATTAGGGTAATATACGACTGGTCGTTTTAATATCATATATAGTCGTTGTTTTCATATCTTATATGATATTCATATCTTGACTTGATGTATTATGTCATGCATTACAATAAAACAGAAAATCTTATATCAGAATTTGTGTGGTGTTTTAAATTGAGAATCTTGTTTATCCTGTAGAAAAAAAAACTGTATTGTGTTCATATAACAAAAGCAAGAACATAAAATGCTGACAGACATTTGTCATTGTCAGAACATGGGTTTTTGCGTGTAGTGATGGAGGGCTCATTTATGAACATGTTTGTAAGCTATATCAAAAAATTTCAAAAGATTATAAGCTATAAATGACAAATCACAATGGCCTCTAAAACACAATATTACTCCATTTCTAAACTTCTGCTCTAGGGACATTCTTAGGAAATTGTGTTTATTTGCAAACGTGTCCCTGTGACTTACAACTACATGAGTGAATTAACATGGGACTGAATATTATTTAAAAGATTCTTGGATGGGAAATAAATGAATGAATAATGTTTACCATTGGACTATTCTTTTCTTTATACAGGACATTCCTCTTTGATATGTTACACTTTTATTAGCCTCAACAGTTCAACTCTTGTGATAAGAAAATAATATATAGTGATCAATTTAACATAAAGCACAGGAAAACTGACTGTAGATAAAATGGCGTGATGCAATGATATTTGCTAGTTAAGACAATTATTAAGATCTTTGCATTTAAGCAAACCACATTCAGCATCAAACATTTTGAATGGTTTGCAAAAACATGTTTAGGTTAGTAATAGTAAATGGATTAATAGAATAAGGTTTGAATGAATACATAAATGAACAAACAAACAAATAAACAGACTTATTGTCTGGCACAAACAACACTGTTTCTTGAGAATGTCCCTTCTGTGTTTTGGGGAAGCTCCACTTTCTCCCTTTTGTCTGACACATGTCAATGTCATGGTCATTATAGCACACCTTACTATGTTCTGTGTACACTAAATTATCCCTCCCTTTGAATTATTTCCCTCACAGGAAATAATTTAAGAATGACCTCACAACATCCACCTCTACATTGATGACAACATTAATAATATTGATAATACTGACACGTCTCCAGAATCATAAGACCTCCTTAGACATTGACATACAGAAACGGTTTCCCTGATACAGATTAAACCTAGTCTTGGACTGAACAGCACGGTTAACTGTTTGTCACACATAGTCCAGGACTAGATTTAATCCGTGTCTTGGATGTCACAGTGCGTGGGATGGACAGACGACTTCAAGCTGACAACACAGCAGTTTGAAACACAAAGCAGACATCATTATAATGTTCAGCTGCTAGAAGCTACCGTGCAAATCCAAACCTGAAGATGAAGAGCAAGGTGAACATCATTGAACGTGACGAAAGAGGGGTTCTGACCAAGCGACTATGTGCCACAGGACGGGACGAAGTAAGACAGGACGCTACAGGGTGAGAGGTCCTTGTGACCCTCATAAAGCCCCTCCTTACCTCTCTCGCTCCAGGAGTAGGTGGTGATGTGATGCTCATCGTGAGAGTACATACTGACTCCGTGTAACTGCTGCAGCATGGCTCGTCGAGACGAATGACCTATCCACCGAACGCACATACGCACAACACCCCAACGGTCACAATCACAAACACGTAAATACAACCATACACGACCACCACATACAAAGTGACACGTACGTACGTACATACATACATACATATATATAAAGACGTATACCAAAGCACAAAGACACAATCAGAACATTACAGCGTACAGAGAGTGACAGAGAAGGAGAGAAAGAGGAAGAGAAAACCGATAAACCAATATGCAAGAAAGAAAGAAAGAAAGACCTGACAGGTCGATTTTTTTCCCCCGAATACCTGCCCACAATACTTTAGTAGATTCAATAGAAAACACCCTGAAAAAGCATCAGCAGAATGAAATCCTTTGTTGGCTGTGAGAGTTGATTCAAGGTTAGGATGCCTATAGCTGTGTGTGTTTGTGATCACAATCATGCCAGTTCACTCAAAAATAAAAATTCTGTCATTTACTCACGCTCATGTCATTAGAAACCTTTTTAACTAGCTTCACAATACTAAGTTAGCGTATTAGTGATAAAGAAGATAATTTTGCTGACTTGGGACTTTGAATCTTGGTCAGCAAAATTAACTAATCTTAAATCTTAAAGCCATTTATTAATTTGAGCAGAGTTATTAAAAAGAATCAATACATGTACAATAGCCAAAATTTCCCTTGGGCCTTAGTGGTCCCCTAATACTGTATCTGAAGTCTCTTTCCCGAAATTCAGCCTTGGTGCAGAATTACAGCCACTACGAGCCAGTCCCACAATGAGCTTTCCTTAGGACGTGCCATATCTGTGTATGTAGCTTTAAATGCTAATAAAGAGAGGTGGGGCAAGGTGGAGCATGGAGGTAGGGAAAGGTGGAGGGTGGAGGGTGGGGGTGTGGCCTTGACCAGCTTGCGGCCACGGTACCATGCGTTAATGATTGCAGTGGATGTGCTCGTAAACACGCAGTCGTTCAAGCTTTCCAGTTTGACCTAGAATCTGATCCAGATGAAGAAGCACCTGAAGAAGTTGCAACTCAGCGGCTACAGCAGGACGTCTCCAAATGGTTAGTTAGTTTAAAATATTGTGTCTGAATACGGTACTTTAGTTGGTTTGTTTATATATGCTGTTACAGTCATGTGGTGCCTGTAGCCCCGTTGCTGTAAGGTGCCTCGAATTTGCACATTCTCATCGGATCACCCTGGTTTGCAGAGGTGCACACTCATAGTAATTTCAATGAGGGGAAATGCGTATATCGCACGCGCCATAACTCCAACAGCAGAACGGTTATCCAAATAACAAAGAAGTGTACAACACTCGTGTTACATGTGTGTCTTCACACACATACTTGTAGCAGTAGAGCTAATGTTACAGCCACATTCTAAGGGTAACAAGCTAGGTAACCATATACAGTAAAGCAACAAAATTCTATAGCGTTAGTTGACTGACTTGTCCGAGGTTTGTAGCTGAGCCAAGAAGAGTTGGTACTGATCCAGACCTTATTTTCAGCAAGGCCAGCTCTGTATTGGCCCAAGTTGAAGAAACAGTCGTCGGTGAAATGTTTGGCGCAGACATACAAAACTTTGGGAAGTTGTGTTGGCACATTTCCAGAGAAAATAAAATTAACCCACTGGTTCTTCAGAGGCTTGGATGAAGGAACTAAAAAAAGACTTTTGTGTTCATTTGTACATCCAAACACTGAACAACTGCCAGGCTTCGCTTGTTTGTGAGTCATGATGTCTCTCGAGGAAAAAACAATATCGCGCTTGCACTGTCGTAGCTCATTTTCTCATGGGCGGGCCAAATTCTCTGGGCGTGCAAAGCAGAGAAAGGGAGGTAACTTTTCCCCTTAAGACGACATATAGGGAAAATTCCAGATTGGCCCATCTGAGCTTTAATTTTCTCAAAGCCGGAGCAGGATACCCAGGGCTTGGTTTACACCTATCGCCATTTCTAGCCACTAGGGGACCATAGAACTCATAATAATGTTAAAAAACCTCATAAAGTGAAATTTTCATGCCATGGGACCTTTAAGAATTTTTAATTTACCACTCAACTGTGTCTTCTTGTCGGAGTCATTCATTCTTTTTTCATGTGGCAGCCAAATAGTCAGGAAGCTTTTTTGACTGTAGCTTTTCGCCTTAAAGGGTTAGTTCGCCATTTAAGACATGAACTTGTATGCAATCCTTACCAGCACTATAGTGCATACACACTGACCCACTCTGTAGTCACTTCGCTGGTCAGAGTTCTGCCCGCTGGAAGTTTTTCAAGAAAGTACTCCCGGTTAGTTTCCGGGGCCACAAAACTGTGGGTTTTTACGTGAAAAAATTATTTGCGTTTCAAAGCTTGATTAATTTACCACACAAAAAACACGCCGGGACAAAATTCACACCTCAGTTTTAATCGGCACTATTTTCTTTCCATTTCTATCAATCCGCGCTGCTGTCAGCGTCTACAGAGAGCACGTTCGGATCAGCTGTTAATAGCGCGACTCGCTGACAACATGTCTGACTGCGAAACTTCTGATGATGAAACCAATTTTAGCACAATGTCAGACAGAACAGATGATGATGAAAGTAATTTTAGCGCAACGCCAAAGGGATACCTTTATGAACCGGAGTATACCGATGCTGAAATGTTATTGATTGCTACACAAAACCTCAGGGCTCTCTCAAGTGTCACGCATTGAGTGTGACAGTCACTCATTTCGGTCTTTTGTCACGCTCTCCCGCCACACCCCCCAATTGCATTTCTCACACTGAAAAACTATTTGTAATATATTTAATATGCCGCAGCGCCCAAAACTCTGGACCGACAGGAATAAAGCGCGTCTCATCTGGTGTTGTTAGCCAATCAGAAAATAACACTATTGTATCTAGGTAAGATTAAGGCAACAACAACCAATGACGGGGTGTCTTGAGAGCCCTGAAACCTCAATTGTGTACGTGTGTTCAATCAAATAGTTTTCTCAGCAAATTGTACCTATATCCCATATACCGTTTTTATATTAGACATCGTTTCACGTGTTTTCCACTGTCTAAACATCAGCTTGTTTACCGTACAGTTTACATGGGATCATAAAGTTAGTAAATAGAGCTTACCCCGTAGTACTGGTACAGCAAAACTCTTTAAAATCTGTTTTTTTCTTTTTCCTCCTTGGTTGGGGATGTAATCGTCTTCGCTGAAGTGAGCACTGCACATAATCCTTGATTTTGGATATTTTAGCTCCCGCAGAGAAGCCGATGGCAACCAGCCAAAGCTGTAGCTATATCCGAAACAGAAAAATGATGGAATCTGAACGGTGATCCCGGCACATTCTTGTGGTCACAGCCTGGGTATTTACAAGTTCGCACCATTGTTCATTTTCTACTTTTTACGTTGTTGTCAATCGATTGTGTAAACACTATGGAACAGCTGATCCGAACGTGCTCTCTGTTGACGTTGACAGCAGCGCGGATTGATAGAAATGGAAAGAAAATAGTGCCGATTAAAACTGAGGTATGAATTTTGTCCCGACGTGTTTTTTGTGTGGTAAATTAATCAAGCTTTGAAACGCAAATAATTTTTTCACGTAAAAACGCACAGTTTTGTGGCCCCGGAAACTAACCGGGAGTACTTTCTTGAAAAACTTCCAGCGGGCAGAACTCTGACCAGCGAAGTAACTACAGAGTGGGTCAGTGTATATGCACTATAGTGCTGGTAAGGATTGCATACAGGTTCATGTCTTAAATGGCGAACTAACCCTTTAAAGGGCCTATGTGCGTTTTTCTGAAATTTTAACTCGCGACTGACACCTGTGGCCAAAAAACAGAACTGCTCTTCCTTTCTGCTCACTCTCGCAGCCAGGGTTGCCAGGTCTGCACAACAAAACCAGCCAAATTGTTCATCAAAACTAACCCAATTACGGCCAAAAATAGTCAAATAGCGTTCCCGGATGTTTCCCCAATAACAATCATGTTCTAGTGAGTAAAACAATCGCGTCAACCCGTGCACTACACAAACACAGCTCGCAGCGCTCGTACGTGCGTGCACACTTCACAAGTCATCTGCTGCCTGCCAGGAGGTCAACATTATGTTTACAGGTAAGAACAGTCAAAAACATATATTGTTTGAGTTAAGTTTGCGAGTGTAGGCTACTTGCTGACTATCGGTGGTGGCAGAGTGATCTGAAACGTTTAACATGAACGCGCTTGACGTCACATCCGCAGACAGCGCGGGAAAATCCGACCCGACAGAAAATAGGAAAAATAGGATTCAGGCTTATAGGTGCACCCACTGTGAGCGGACAAGGTGTTAGTATCCTCAACAGGAGATGTTTGAGTCATAAATGGTAAAATAAAAAGGTTATTATTACATTTATTTTTGGGAAAAAGTTGCATATAGCCTCTTTAAAGCAGGACCTAACATATCAGGGTCACAGATAAATATGATAGTCACGCTTATGATCCCGTTTCCTGTACGTAGCCTATGCGTCTGTCATGTGACATAAGAATGAATGACTCAGGACAGAAGACTCAAGAGGTGAACTAATCATTTCTATTTCGTATACAGGAGACAAAGTGATTATTTCAAGTCATGAATGAAAGGATGGTACGTATGCATGGTCACAAAAAGATAATGAATGAATCACTCTCTGAGACAACTTGATACACCCAAGTCTTATAAAAGAGTCATTAAAAATCGAAAGGACAGTTCATGTGCGACCCATCACTAACCGCTTGTTAAATCTGATATGTCACATGTCACTGTTTTCGGGTCCAATCACTCTATCAGATGTTAAAAGCAAACGTTGTGCTGTAATGCTACTGAAATCCGGTGATCACCGGAAATCACCGCCACCTGATCCGGTGACGGTGCACTTGTATTACTATGAATGGGAGTAAGTGGAATAAGTCCAAGTCACCAACTGGTAAAGTCATTGTGTCACTGCAGCTGTCATGATGAGAAACAGTCGCATTGGCTGATCAAGCCTGAAAAATTAATTTCTTCATGATTTGAGACAGCTGATTTATGAGCTGATTTTTGTTATCAGATTTCATTGGTGATTTCAAAAATTAAATTTAATCGTTTTTTTGGAGAACAGCTTTGGAGAATTTGATGTTTCCCCATTCAAAGAGTTAGGAGCTGCACTTGCATGACTGAAATAGCTGCGCGAGAGGAGTTTCAAAGGAGGACTAAAATGACTTATCTTAAAGGGATCTCCATCCTGAAATTTCTGATGGCCAGACGGTGATTTGTCTTTAATGAATCGTTAAAATATTGGTAATAATAAAAATACATATAATATATAAAATATAATCCGTGTATTCATGTAAACAGCATTCCTTACAATCAATGACTTAACAAGCGGATAGCAAATAGATTTCTTTGACATTTGTGTGGATATTTCTGGTCACTGTCCGCTTTCGCAAAAAGCAGCATAAACATACTTCAGAATATCTTTTTATGTTTTATGGTTTGGAACGACACAAGGGTAATTAATGACAGAATTTCCATTTTTGTGTGAACCATCCCCTTAACGCAGACCAAGACTGGACACTGATGTCAAACAGCATTCATTTCACAAACCATATATCTGACCGCCAATTGAACACAAAGCCACAAATCCAATCACACACTCTCGCACAGTGGAAAATGGTCACAAACGAAATCACATATACGTTTTGTGGGAAGACATGCAAATTGACCTTTTCTACTGACAGCACCTATATCTGCAGGGACTGTGAACATAATTAGTCGTATCCATCCTGTTAGCCCGTTAGTGTGAATATTTCATGATAGAGACGGGTGATAGAAAAGATCTGCTCGCTCGTTCTCTCTCTCTGGGACTCTTTTGCTGAGGTCATTGACTGTCAATCACTACAGGGAAGCCAAATGACACACCTGTTATTAGAAACACCAATAATGCCCTCTTTCTGTGGGACAGGCAAACATTTCTGTAGATTGTTTTTCCCCCTGATGGATACCTCTGTGATTGTCTATTCTGTTCCTCTGTGTTTTTGGCTTGTTTATGTATGCATACATTTTGCAATGTCCTATAGTCAGGGTAGCACCATATTTAATTTCTAACGGGAATGTGAACAAGGGATAGAAGTATAATGTGTTCAATGGATTGTATTGTTGTTGAACAACATACTGATTGTTGAGCTGACAAAACAGCTTTCAAACAGATTTCAGTACACAAAATCTCCGTAAAGCTTTGAGTTGTGAAAATTAAATGTGATCTAGGACCATTATACAGCACATATCCCTCACAGCCTCGTTTTTCATCTGTGTAAAATTCAATTTCAATTCAATTCCATTTCAAACCCTGACTAAGGTATTTTACTATTGCGTTTGTGAATGAATAAGTGCTTTTAAACAAATATTTTAAATTGAACAAATCAGTTAACTCAACATAAAATGATACAAATACTTCCTTTATGATGTAACCTGCAGAAAAGCCCTTAAAAATCAATCAGTGAATAAATCTTTTTGGTAAATGGGATGTGAGTCAAGGCATCACTGGGATAACTCAAAATTTCCAATCTCTTATTTATTGTGATACATTTCTGTAACTGTCCTTATTTTCTAACATTTTGCTTACATCAAGTGTGTGTGTCTTTCCACCCTTAATGGCTGTTTATATGTGACTATGTATCCCAGATTCCCGCAGCTCTCTCTTCCTGTAGCGTGTCTCATTAGCACCGACCTGGTTCTCTTCGCTACTAATTGACCTTTAATTATCCCAGCGACCCAGCTGCGGCACCGCATGCCTGTTACCGTAGCGATAGGGACGCACGCCACGAGTTGAGACCAAAGAAGCGGTAGGTAGTCCTCTAACGGACAATAACACTTCTCCAAGTGGGGAGAAAAAAAGAAAAAGAAACGTGTCTATAACTGGACGAAACACGGATTTATTTGAATTTCAAGACATTATTCAATTTAAAAAAATCAAGCTGAGTCTGTGCTAAAGGTTTCAGGGATGAATATTTCACTCGAAAAACTTCAGAATGCCTAGGTGGAAATGAAAAACAGAGGGAAAAAAGGTGATGGGAAGGCGTTTCGACTAGCTTGTGAGCAATCACATTATTTTTTTCTCAAAAATGAAATCAAATACAGATTATTAGGTTATAAAGGCAATAAAAGGGCATAGCGTGTCTTTCTGGGAAAGATCCAGAAACTATGAAAACCCTGTGACACTATTTGTACACTGCCGTTCGACTTGGGCTGGTTGTCCTGGTTGGCGTCCTTCATGTAAACAGGATTATGGACACAGATGAAGGCACAGGAGGAGACGCTGTCTATCGCTGTGATTGGATTAGTGAATGACAGGAAGTCGGTGCCCAGTGAGGATATGATCTAAGTGATGCGTTAGCGCTCATGCTAATATGAACAAGACATCTGCTATAGGGACATATATGACTGACAAGGACAAAAGGATTGACATGAGATAAAGATACAGAGAAGTCAAGACTCTCTCTCTCCCACTACACACACACACACACACACCACACACACACACACACACACACACTCTTTGTGGGGATATAGGCATTGGTGTCCATAGGCGTAATGATTTTTATAATGTACAAACTGTATTTTCTATCCCTTAAGCCTAACCCTAACCCTACCTACCACAGAAAACTTAAAGCATATTTACATTTTCAAAAAACATAATTTAGTATGTCTATTAGTTCATTTCCCTTGTGGGGGCCGCTGGCTGGTCCCCACAATGTAGGTGATTTCAGGTTTTACTATCCTTGTAGGGGCATGTAATATAAACCTCTACTCATACACTCCAACATTTAAACATGGCAGTGATAAGCACAAACATTTAGACTCTGATTATGTGTTTTGTAGAAATGTGTCGTGAAGCAACAAAGTAGTGTTTGTCAAGTTGTACATACATTTCATTCTGGTAAAGTCCCCTCTAGTCGCAACAGAAGAAAGTCACAACCATGATCGTTTTGTAAACTCAAACCTAAGCTTGCACAGAGACTGCCTACATTAATTTTTTTAATTCACATCATCAACCCACCTGTCAAACGACTGTGTGTAGAGGTAGTAATTAAAAGCATTAAAAACAAAAAGTATAATTAGGCTCACAGCAGTGTCTGCCTCAGCGTCCATGTTTGAAGCACAAATACAGTCTCAAACATAAAAGGGACAGAGGATCCCCAAAGCTTGAAAAGCAGAGTCGTTTCTGTGAGTCACACTTTGAAAGGTTTGTGCTGTTTCTTTTTTACTTCTTTTTGTTTTACTTTTAAAATTACTTTTGAAAGGCTGATTAATAAAATAATACTTCTTTCATCAACATCCATCCAAATTCATCCTAATATTGACTTTAATCAGGATAAATGGGATTTAAGTTTGATTGAAGTGTTATAACACAAACCTATTATGAGATCACAAAAACTTAAATTTCAGCAAAAATGCAGAATGGTAATTGGTGCATAAGACATTCTTTTACCCCTTTTGCACCAACAAGGTCCTGCTTGGATACAAATAAATTGACAAATTGTCATTCCAAATATATATGACTTCCTCCTTTCCCTGAAACACAAAAGGAGACACATTCACAATTCACTTTCATTGTATTAAACAAAGATGCAATGGAAGTGAATGGTGACTTATTGGACTGCCAGTATCAACGATTCTGCCTAACATCCCCTTTTATGTTCCACAGAAGAAAGAATGGATTGGAAACCACACAAGGGTGAGTAAATGATGACAAAATGTGTATTTTTGAGGGTACTATCCTATGTAGGATACTATGCTGAGAGAGGTCTTTAGATCCCACTTGGTGTAAAAGGGGTATGCTTCCTATATGGCATGATAGGGCTTTAGTAATCACCAATTCACCACAGAAAACAAAACAATCAACCCAAAGAAAAGGCAGTGAAATCAAGCATCAGAAAACACAGCAATAAAATCCCATACCCTACTCCTTGTATCCCTTGATGAGTGTTAAACATGCAGAAGGGGGACAAGGCAGTGGAGGAATACAGGAGTAAAGGGTAATGGATTAAAGGCATAAAGGAGTTGGAGAACAAGCACACACCTTCGGTGAGGGAGGACACAGGCAAAGAGACCTCCATGCATGCGGCGGACTGGGCCTTGCGGAAGGGCGGTCGGCCGGGCCCCCTGCGGGCAGGCGTGGCCCTTCAGGGCCCCCCGGGACTCTGGCCTTCCCAGATGGACAGGGCTGGGAGGTGGGGCTAGTGCAATGTCCATTCACATGATCTGTAACAACGGGCATAGCATTAGCAAAAAAAAAACAACTGAGATTAGAGAGAGAAGAGTGTGTGTGAGAGAAAAGTGGTGAAGAGGGCAGTGGGATGAAAACAACGCGGCTGCAAAGGAAAGCAGTAAGAGGAAGCGGCCACATAATAGCAGCTTTAAGCAGCCAAAAATCATTTCTATTTGAAAAGAAAAAAATCTAAAGGGAAGAAAGATGGGACAAGGATAGAGGGAAAAAGGAAAAGGAAAATGCAAAGAGAAGGGAAAGGGAAAAGGAAAAGAAGAACAAGGAAAATGGAAAGGAAAGAGAAAAGGAACAGGAAAAGGAAGGGAAAAGTCAAAAGGGAAAATGAAAAAGGAAGCAATGGTTGTTGTTTAAAAAGGTAAGCATTCAAAGAGGCTTTCTCATCTCTTCCTCAGCTCAGACACTTGAAAGAATGAAGGTGGAAGACTTGATTTGACAGAAAAGCAGAAGCTTCCATCTGCAGTCTGTTTGTGCAGGAATTTGAGGGAGGTCTAGCTGAGTATGCAGAAACAGACCCAGATCCAAACTCCCAGAATCTAAAAGAGCACATTATTCAGCAGCACCTCCAACACACCTGGATCAAAGTCTTACTAGCATCTACCTGTAGCCAGAACCACTCAGATGGATGTACCACAGAACCTTCTAGATTTTGACTGACTATTTTGACATTCTAGCTGTATATTTTCACTCTCCCTCCCTCTATTTTATATAGCTATCAATCAATTTCATGCCAACGCAGCCAACCAAATCCAGTCTGTCTGCTGTCATTTCATATCAGTGGGATTTCTACTCAGTCATTTTGATATCATCGCACAGCAGACTTGGCAACCAAACTTTGACACTGACTCATGATGAAACAAAGCACTATTAAGAACACCATCTGCAGTAAATTTGTGAACCTTAAAGACTACATTTGTTATTTTATTTTTCTTTTCTTTTTTTTATTTCTTTGTTGTAAAAGTTATACACTAACGTTCAACATTTTGGGGTCAGAAAGAGTTGTAAAAAATAAATACTTTTATTCAGCAAGGACGCATTCATTTGATAAAAAAAATTACAGTAAAGTAATTTATAATAGCCGCTTATCCACGACGGGCCAAACCACGCTCTTTACTTAACTGTTCCATTCCGTGCCGGTTTCATTTTCCACTGTGGGGATGATAACTGCTGCTCTTTGGAATGTAATACAAATGTGTCAGTCATTGCCTTGGTAATGCACAGGTTTACTATTGATATGAGATGTAAATGGCAACCGCGTTATGGAGGACTATCAGATATTTCTTTTAATTTTATTATTAATTTGTGTTTACGTGACTTAAATAGTGCGATTAGTCTACAGAGAAACTGGTAGCTACATGCATTCTACACTACATGCATTCTACCAGCACGGTAGCTAATCGTACTGAGAATTCTGGGCCAAGAGCGGTTTGTAATTATGTCATGCCATACCTGGCTTAAGTGGAAACACAACTGAACCGTTCCTTAAAGGGTTCGTTCACCCAAAAATGAAAATTAAGTCATTAATTACTCACCCCCATGCTGTACCAACCTCGTAAGACCTTCGTTCATCTTCGGAACACAAATAAAGATATTTTTGATTAAATCTGAGAGCTGGGTCACTGCTACATAGGCTTCTAAGGGAATGAAACTTGACGGCCCAGAAAGTCATTGAAGAAAATGTTGAAGTATTCCATGTGCCTACAGTGGCTCCACTATAAGTTTATCAAGCGACAAGAATACTTTTTGTGCGAAAAAAAAAACAAAATAACGACTTTATTCGACTATTCCATTGCTTCCATGTGGGCCTGAGACGAGACTTCAAGAGATTTCCAGGACGCATGCCGAGAACGAGGTTCTTCTTCTACTACACAGCGTGCGTCTAACAAGCAGAGGAAGACGCGCGCTGTACATAGTTGTAGAAGAAGAGCGTCAGTTCTCGCGCATGCGTCCTGGAAATCTCTTGAAGTCTCGTCTCAGGCCCACATGGAAGCAATGGAATAGTCGAATAAAGTCGTTATTTTGTTTTTTTTTTCACACAAAAAGTATTCTTGTCGCTTGATAAACTTATAGTGGAGCCACTGTAGGCACATGGAATACTTCAACATTTTCTTCAATGACTTTCTGGGCCGTCAAGTTTCATTCCCTTAGAAGCCTATGTAGCAGTGAACCAGCTCTCAGATTTAATCAAAAATATCTTTATTTGTGTTCCGAAGATAACGAAGGTCTTACGAGGTTGGTACAGCATGGGGGTGAGTAATTAATGACTTAATTTTCATTTTGGGTGAACTAACCCTTTAACTTTCTTAGAACCGTTTAACCAGCCCAACTTTTTAACACTGAAAATGTTTCTTGAGCAGCAAATCAGCATATTAGAATGATTTCTGAAGGTGACTGAAGATTGGAGTAATGATGTTAAAAATTTAGCTTTGCCATCAGAGGAATAAATTACATTACATAGAAAGCAGTTATTTTAATTTAATTTTAATAAGAAAATAAATGCAGCTATGGTGAGCATAAGAGACCCCAGAGTTATGAACAATTACTTGCTAATTTGTATATTGTTACATCTTTAAACTCATGAAACTAACTAAAATCCATCTTAAGATGGTAATATCTATCAATTCATTTTCCTGCAAGACTGATTTTCTGTTGATGAAGTTTAGAGAACATCATCTTAGACCTCATGAGAGAGGCAGGATGAGAAAGCCCAAAACATGGAGCCCAGTCCGCAGACAACTTTACATCTGTTTTCCCTGGCCTGCACTAGGGTCAATGTTTCTAAATGGGCCCATGGCAATGAAGAAAATCCAAATCGAAGGTTTAGGACAGTAAAAAATATTGAGGAAGCCCCAGTGCATTCAAGGGGAGACAGTTCTTCAGCACGAAACTACATAGAGCAAATCCAACCAATACCTCTAGATATGCACACACATTCTGACTGTCTATCTCAGCCGCACACACATACATTACACTCACACAGCACTTATAAATTGGCTTCTAATACGCATGTCCTTTTTCTGTTTTTATGACCTAAACCTTCAAGATATTTTCAAATTACAAAATGACCCAAGACTCTAGTGTGCTTTCAAAGTTCAACCATTTTTCAAGCACAAATCTTAACCTTCGAGGATTAGAAACAAGTGTAATTATTCATGGCCCAGGCGGCATATTTTTCATTGTAATGCTGCAAAGCTTGACCTGTTGAAGGAACACTTTCATTATTACACATTAGGTCATGTTTGGCACAAGAAATTGGAAAGGAAATTGTTCAGCCCTCAGAAAAAAAGTGTGTTAGTCACAGCCTAGCATGAAACAAAAAGCCAGACAAGAGGAAAGAAAAAGGAAAAGAGAACAAGGATAGATACTCAGCGAAAGAGACAGAGTGAGACAATTCGAAGAATATCCATAAAAGGCTGAAGAATGATCCAAGTC
Source organism: Chrosomus eos (assembly GCA_036326025.1). Lineage (NCBI taxonomy): Eukaryota > Metazoa > Chordata > Actinopteri > Cypriniformes > Leuciscidae > Chrosomus > Chrosomus eos. The sequence continues at coordinate 20,440,810 of CM070826.1, read as the reverse complement.
ACGATGACACAAGCTCGCTTGCAGAGAATGAGCTCATTACATTAGTGCATGTCGTTCAGAGGTAGAGGATGGTCCAATCACAAATGAGCAGGCTTTTATAGAGTTAGAGAATGGTCCAATAGGGTTAGAGCATGTTCTGAGGTATAGAATGAACCAATTACAATGGAGCAAGGCCGTTTAGACGTAAATGATGAATCAGTCGCGAAAGAGCGAGATTTCAGAGTGATACCTTTCTCAACTTAAGAATGATTATGTTGAACAAACCACCTTTGTAAACACTTGCAAAATGTACATTGAGAAGCATTTTTTTAAAAGGCCACACGCAGAAATGTGAGGTCAATTTTGCGCACTTCATGAAATCAAATGAGAAGAAAGTGAAAGAATAGAAAAAATGCATTAAAAATGAACTTTTAAATGCAAAGACGAGGGTCTTCATCATGTCATTCTCAACAGGATGGAAACAGAGAAAGTTGATGAATCGAAGGCAAGAATAAAGAAAAAGAACTGCTCGCTTACGGCCTACCGTACCAAGATCAGTCTTAAGATCTGTGGGTAGACTTAACTTTCTGCCTGGTCCCTTGACTGAAACAAAACAAAATAGGACAGGAAGGAGAAATTAATCCATTTAAGAAACCAAAACAAAAGGCAAAAGATGCCGAGGTCAAGAAAATAGTGAGACCAGCTCAAATTAAAATTGAAAAAAGAAAAGAAAAAGAAAATAATTTAGTGTAACACATGCAGGTGTACACACTTCCCAGCAAGCAATTTTGCATTTTAAAGACGTCTAATAGCCACCCAAACACAGCCCTGACGTCTAGGCAAGGCAAAATTTGGGCTGTCAGTGAAAATTTAATAGCCGTCTAACCATAGCCCAAAAATAGACGCAAAGGCTACGCATAGAACATGTCAAAGGAACACCTTTGAATCACTGTTGACTTTGCTAACAGGATGGAATACCATACATCTCTCAAGTTATTTTGGCAAAAACAACATGTAACAAATTCAAGGTTTTTTTGGCTAGAAGTGGGTTACTCATAGCCAAACTATATCAGGTCTATAGTTAACAGAAAGGGTGAAATGACGGCTATTGCTTGCTGGGATGTGACGTTTCATTCGACAGTCATGCCCGATCGTGTACTGCCACCAGACAAACAGATTCATCTGTACTTGTCTTTACGTAAGCAAACACACTCATGCAGAAAGCATCAAAGTACAAACACAAAACAATAAATCATGATCCATTTATATTTCCATTTCCTCACATTGTGATAGGGATTCAAGAATAGAATGTAGGATCTATTGTACTGTATTGAAGTGAAACCACAAAAAAACATGCATAAACCATTCACATATGTGCATGCACACAATTGGCAAAACATAACACACAAAGGTTCAAAATAAAGTTTAAAGAGATAAAAGCAAGGTCAACATTTTGCAAGCATTTTGCACCGCAAAGGTTAGAGTGTACACTGAGCTGAATGTCAAGAACAATATATGGCAAGATTACTGCTGAAATAGGATTTAACAGAAGATTAAAAACATATATTGATTAAAATACTAATTCAACATCAGTTACCATTGCTAGACAGCAAAAGAAATTTAATAGCCAGGAATCTTATTCCAAAGAACGTCTCTCACATCCTCTATTTAAATGATGTAGTCTGTCCAGAACGCTAAAACACACCGAGCAGAATAGTTTCCAAGATTACTCTCCTCCTTAGTATCAGTTCAATTAAATGTTTTTAAAGTAGGGTGTGATTTTAGAATGTCATTTTCAGAATGGTGCTAATGCTTTTCCACTTATGGACTCCATGTAATGGTTTGATGAATGCAATTTGCTTTCCTTTTGACAAAGAAGGTCTATAATAATCTGGAGAAAGCCATCCATTAGCACTCCCATTCATCTTGGCTGGAGCAAGGCCCCCGTTTCACACTTTTAAAGGTAGGGTATGCAATTTCGGAGAGGCTAGCAATAGCAAGCTAGCTTTGAAAGCATAGGATTCAACCCTTCCTTTAGAGTGCTCTCTAAAGCTACGCCTCCTCCAAAACAAATAAACGCACACAGCAGAGTCTGCAAAGCGTCATGTGACGAGAGATGGCAAAAAAATTAAACGTAAACAACTTACAGAGCTCTTATTTGTACCACCTGACTGCTGCAGATTCATTTTGCCGTTCATACTGAAATAGAAACGCAGAAATTCGAGTCTGAGGACGTGAACACCTCTGGGTATATACGTCACGGGTTGCCATCGCGTAATTACGGACATGACATGGTGCGAACCCAGCATAAGCTCATTGTTTTGGTTTAAGAGGTTTTGGTTTTCGATTTCCAGTATATCCTAACCCTAACCAGTATAACTTTATATGATGCTTGCAACAATTTTTACATTCAAGTTTGAATATAAGATGATTGTTAACCAGACAAACCTTGACCCCATGCTGTTGACATTTCCTAGTAAGGGAGGAAGATGAAACGGGTCATATAAAAAAAAAAAAAATTTAGGATATGGACTAAAAGCAACAAAATTCCAATTTGGATTTCACTGGTCTTTAAAACGTACTCGGTTACTAACGTAACCTCGGTTCTCTCTAGAGAGGGAACGAGTACTGCGTAATATCTTACGCTATGGGGAAAAACTCTTTTCCACGAGATATTGAAGCCAAAAATTATCCTTAATATTTTATTAATGTAAAACGCTTTGCGGCAGCAAGCAGACATAGGCGAGACAGCTCGCGCGCCTATTGGCTGCCCTGCGGCAACAGCAGCAGCCTATCGAGAGAGGCTCTGCGTGACGTCACGACGAATGGGGGCCTTTCGCGCCCATATGGTCACGTCCCGCCAGAAAGGGCGTGGTCTCGCCCTATGAATAGGCTCGATAGCTGCTCTTACGTTGGTTTTCATCGCCGAAGCGAACCAGAGCGTATTCCAAGCACGGCAAGATACGCAGTACTCGTTCCCTCTCTAGAGAGAACCGAGGTTACATTAGTAACCGAGTACGTTCTCTTACGAGAGTATCTCTCGTACTGCGTAATATCTTACGCTATGGGGAACACAATGCAACACGCCGTGCTGGTAGGGATCCAACACCAAAGTCCCAGGGGCCGAAGCCCGGGGCGCATATAGTGCATGATCACCATAAACTCACAGAGAGTGAGGGAAGAGAGGCTAGAAGCATCATTCCCTGTAAAATAGCATCCGAAAGGAGCTAATCATGTGACAAATAGACCATACCGTCAGGGTGAACATTCAGCCTGAACTGGGTGGCCACAAGTGTGTCAACATTTTAATGAGCTGCTGTACCGGTCAGTGAGCAATACGCAGGTCAAACTCAGTATCCGAGCCGCACAGCGGGCAGATAGCACTGAATTTTATACCGCCAAAAGCTTAACTTGTAAGGCGGGAACCTCCAGGTTATAGTATTTTATAAATGTAGACGGCGAGGCCCAGCCCGCGGCCATACAAATATCTTGCAGGGTAACCCCGCTAGACCATGCCCACGAGGAGGCCATGCCTCTTGTGGAGTGCGCTCTAACACCCAAAGGGCACTGTAGGCCCTTAGAAGTGTAAGCCAGCGCTATGGCACTGACTATCCATCTGGATAGGCTCTGTTTCGAAGCGGCAAGTCCCTTAGCACGGCCGCCAAACGAAACGAAAAGCTGCTCAGTCTGTCTGAAACCAGACGAGCGGGACACATAAGCCCTTAGTGCCCTGACAGGGCAAAGGAGACTCGCGTCCTTCTCCTCATTGAGAACCGGAAGGGCAGACAGGGAAATCACCTGGGCCCTGAACGGTGTGTTGAGGGATTTTGGCACGTAGCCGTGCTTCGGTTTGAGTATGACCTTTGAGTCATTAGGTCCCAACTCCATGCATGACGCGCTCACTGAAAGCGCTTGCAAGTCCCCTACGCGCTTCACTGAAGCGAGAGCCATAAGAAACGCTGTCTTGAAAGACAAGTGTTTCATGTCTGACGACTGGATTGGCTCGAATGGGGCACCTTTCATGGCCTCCAAAACCGTGGAAAGGTCCCATGTCGGGACTGAAGGGGGCCTGGGAGGGTTTAGCCTCCGAGCTCCTCTAAGGAAACGCACGACTAAGGGTGCTTTCACACCTGGATCGATTGGAGACGTTGTTCCGAAACAAAGGGGTGTTTCCCTTTTGGCCCGGTTCGTTTGGTCATATGTGAACACAACAATCGCACTCTGAATCGGAACAAAACAACCGAGCAGAGACCGCCTAGAAGAGGTGGTCTCGGCTCGATTCCATACGAACCCTGGAGCGGTTCGTTTGTAGTGAGAACACAACCGACCCACGAACCGGAACAAATCAATATGTAGCCTGGCAACAGACGCCAATATCAGCGTATTTTGCTGATTTGTTGCGGGGGGAGACGCGTGCGTATTAATGGGTAGGCTACTCTAGCACACACACGCAAGGTCTCTCGTACTCTCCTTCTCTTTGTCGTGCGCGTGTAAATACTAGCAGCTACTCTAGCACACACACGCATGGTCTCTCGCTCTCTCTCTCCCTCTCCCTCTCCCTCTCGGACGTCTGGTCACCCTATGTCTGTAGTGTCCAACATCCGGGAGATGTGTTCTTCCGACCAAATATCTGAGGCATTTCACCTCTTTGTAGCACCAAGTCAACCCGCGATTCATTTTGTGTTAGGCTACTGTTGTCATGGCGATGTCCCTCAATGAAATGCCTGCACGCACGAGGTAGTGACGTAATGGCGTAAGGAAAGCCATGGAAGGGTGCGCGATTTGGAACGCTTTACAACAGTGTGGTGTGAACAGAGTGACATATTAAATTGATTCGGAACAAAGTATTCTGTTTCGGATCTGTTCCGGAACAAAACAAATCGATCCAGGTGTGAAAGCACCCTAAGTCGTTCTTTCCTAGTGACTGGCCAGACACCGGTTTTGCAAACGTTGCTATGGCCGCCACGTATACTTTGAGCGTGGAAGGGGTCCTGCCCTTATCCAGTAGCTCCTGAAGGAAGGAAAGCACTTCCGTAACCCCGCAGTCTACAGGTGAAAAGCTCTGCGCTTGACACCAAGCAGAGAACACAGACCACTTCGAGGTGTAGAGCCGTCTGGTAGACAGGACTCTAGCCTGCGCGATCGTGTTTAACACTCCCTTTGGGAGGTCAGCGGGTACCCGTTGATGGCCCATGCGTGCAGGGACCACAAATCCGGGCGAGGATGCCAAATCGGGCCTTCAGCCTGAGAGAGGAGGTCTCTCCTCAACAGTAAAGGTCATGGGGCAGCGCTGGTCAGCTGCATCAGGACAGGAAGCTATGAGTAGCACTGGGCATCCCTCCCTCCTGATTCGCTCCAACACCTGAGGCAGGAGTGAGACAGGGGGAAAAGCATATTGGGGGCGGCGGGGCCAAACATGGGCCAGCGCGTCCCGGCTTTTCGAGAAGAATCTCGGGCATGGAGCGTTTTCTTGGGACGCGAACAGGTCCACCTGCGCTTTGCCAAACGTTTCCCACAGCAGCTGGATCGTCTGCGGGTGCAGAGACCATTCTCCTGCTGGGATGTTGTTTCTGGACAGCCTGTCTGGTCCCACATTTAGGTGACCAGGCACATGCGCCGCTCTCAGCGAGAGCAGGTTGTGCTGAGCCCAGACCAGGAGGCGCTCCGTCAGCCTGTAAAGGTTTCGGGACCTGACGCCGCCCTGGCGATTTATGTACGCAACCACTGACATGTTGTCCGACCGGACCAAACGTGGTGGCCTTTTATCTGGGGACAGAAGCGCCGTAGCGCTTTGTCGACTGCTATTAATTCCAAGCAGTTTATGTGAAGGAGCTTCTCCCGTACTGACCATAGGCCAGCTAGCGGTCTGCCCTCGAGCAGCGCTCCCCACCCCGATGTGGAGGCGTCCGTAGACACCACCTTCACACTCGAGGGGATCCCCAGACTCACACCTGACTGATACCAGTCGGTTACTTTCCATGGTTTCAGAGCCGAAATGCACTGAAGGTCGACCCTGAGGCGAAATAGACCTGCGGTCCACGCCCTGGGGGGAACTCGTGCTCTTAGCCATAGCTGCAGTGGGCGCATGCGGAGCAGGCCCAACTGGAGTACGGAGGCTGCTGAGGCCATCAGACCCAGCATTTTCTGAAACCTTCTGAGCGGGACTATAGAGCCGTGGCGGAAGGATTTCGCGACGTGCTGAATATTCAATCCGCGCTCCGGTGACAGGCGTGCCGTCATGGATAGCGAGTCCAACACTGTTCCCAGAAAGGAAATTCTCCGACTGGGGAGCAGTGAGCTTTTTGCCCAATTGACTGTAAGGCCCAGCTCCTCGAGGTGCTCGAGTAATGCGGCCCTGTGTTCTATGAGCTCCGTTCGTGAACGAGCTAGAATCAGCCAATCGTCCAAGTAGTTCAAAACTAGCATGCCCCGAAGTCTCAGGGGGGCGAGTGCCGCGTCCATGCACTTCGTGAACGTACGGGGTGCTAGGGACAGGCCGAACGACAGAACTGTGTATTGATATGCCTGGCCCTCGAAGGCGAATCTAAAGAATCGCCTGTGATGGGACGCTATTTGTATTTGAAAATAGGCGTCTTTAAGATCTATTGACATGAACCAGTCTCCTTGGCGCACTTGCGCGAGGATTTTCCTGGTCGTAAGCATTCTGAACTGGCGCTTCGCGAGCGTTCTGTTCAGCAGTCGCAGATCTAAAATGGGTCTGAGCCCGCCATCCTTTTTCCGGTACCAGAAAATATCTGCTGTATAAGCCCCCTTCGCTCTGAGCCTGAGATAAAGGTTCTATAATCCCTTTCCTCAGCAGTTTCGCTATCTCGGCTCGAAGTAGATGAGATACTTCGCTTTCACCGTAGTTTCGACGCGCGCCGTGTAACGGCGAGGGCGTCGAGCGAATTGTAGCGAATAGCCTCTCGTTATAGTGTTCAACACCCATTTTGATACCCCGGGAAGCCTTGACCACGCATCTGCGTGAATAGCTAAGGGTAGAATGAAATCTGGGCTCTGGCCGCGGCAGAACGGCAGCTCGAGAGCCCCTGTGTACTGGGAACACAACACCGTGTTTACAGCGTTCGAGGCGGGGGGCGCGCTGATCACAGCGGGCAGCCTGGCCGCGCTCAGCTTCTCTATGGCGGGACGCGCAGAGAAAGCGAGCGGGGCGAATCCCGTGGGATTCGGCGTGTGTTAGAGAATGTGGGCACATTTACTAAATGCGGGCACATTTACTACACTGAGAATACTGTCAGCTCGCGCCGACTGAATCAATGCTGTGTTTACAGCGTGCGAGGCGCGCGCTGATCACAGCTGGCAGCCTGGCCGCGCTCAGCTTCTCTGTGACAGGTTGTGCAGAGGAAGCGAGCGGGGGTGAATCCCGTGGGATTCGGCGTGTGTGCCAGAATGTGGGAGCGAGACTGCGGGCACATTAACTGTACTGATAACACTGTCAGCTCGCGCTGACTGAATCAACGCTGCTGTGTTTACAGCGTGCAAGCCGCGCGCTGATTATAGCGGGCAGCCTGGCCGCGCTCAGCTTCTCTATGACGGGTTGCGCAGAGGAAGCGAGCGGGGGTGAATCTCGTGGGATTCGGCGTGTCAGTGAGAGGATGCGGGCGCGGGACAGCGGGCACATTTACTGCACTGAGAACACTTTCGGCCGGAGCCGACTGAATGTGTGTTGGTTTCGTTTTTACAGAAACCAAGGGACACGCAGTGTGTAGTGTAAGCGGGCATTGTATGGGCGCGTTCACTACAGTCTGCACAATCGAGTTGAGTCGATTTTATGTGTGCTAGCCCTGCACCGTGGCGGGCTGTGTCTGGGTGTGGGAATGGGCACTGGGGCGTGGGCATTCTTACAACACTCATAACCAGTGTTGTGCAAGTTACTTCCAAACTGGAATACATTATATATTACATGTTACTGTTATTTAAAAGTAATTCATTACCTTACAATATTACTGTCTCAGAATTGTAATGCGTTACATTACTCCTGTATTACTTTTGAGTTACTTTCACCAAAATAACTATACAGAAGTAGAACTTAACATTCTAAAATGACTAGGGCTTTAACGATGCGATTTGAAACCAAAATCGCGACACTCAGATCCACGAACCTGCAGAATCGCGACACACTCCTTCCAACTCCAAGAGTTATCCATACCGTCCAGATCCAATGCTACCACATCTTTAAATTACTATTAGTATTATTTGAAGTTAACTTAACATCATAAAATACGTAGACCTACACCACAAAACTAGTTGGAGGATAAATTATTTAAAATTTGGGAATTCCAGCGTTATGGACATGACATTTGCTGTCAAAACTTGAAAAATAAATTCTCAGAAAATGCATTAATACCAAAATATTGAAACGTCTGTTTATCCATAGAAAGGAGTCCAGACATTAGAAAAATATCAGTCTACACATGCATTTTATATTTAATATTAGGGAAATAGACAGTCATGCGTGACAAAACAATCTTTAACTTTTAGGAGGCAACGATTTTTGTTGTTGTAATTTTGTGAATTACACTGCGCAAATCGGATGAAGAAGGGTTGGCTCTCCACAGAACATAAAATTTTCGTTTTATTTTATTTTTCGTGTTCGGATTTATGAGGAAAAAACAATTTACAGACGTTCTCCGTTACGGACGCGAGCGCTCTGAAGCGGCACTAAAAGATGCTTTAAAACTTTCACAGAGACCTTACATAGAAGACACAAAGCCTTTCTTTAAAGTGAATTTCGTTTTGTATTAATTGTATCTTAATTTTAAGAAATGTTTCATCAACCACTTGCCTGGATTTTATAAATAAGAAGTAGGCTAAATATAGCAGACAATTATAAATAATCACGACATTGAGGACAATTCACTCATAAATGAACCGAAACTCAGCGTATAAGGTAGCCTATTCACGGACCTGAAAAATATATCTATATTGAAATGTCTACGTCTAAAACAGAACAATTCAAAACGAAAGAAAACAGACTGCTCTCTGCTTATGAAATTAAATGAAATGTGCATTTCTCTCTGGTGCACTAGCCTACTGCGAAGATCGCGAGTCAGCATCGTCAACTTCATCTTGACTTTATTAATAAACAATTAAAATGTCATTGCTATATTTGACATATTCATAATCAAATTGCTTTTGCCTGTTCTTTGTGACAGCTTTTAGGTGCTTTATCGGCAGCGCCGCGCGCCACCCTTAAATGAACGCGTCACCACCGCATCAAAAACATGATTGCGTGATGAAAACATGAAAAATACCACATAAACATAGCCTAACTGTTTAAAAAAAAAGAAAACACAGAACGAAAAGCCTAATGCGCATACGTCCATCTCGCGAATGTACAGTCTTCTTCATGCCATCTTAGCCGCTTCTCCACTGGCCAGCGCGAGCACAGAGGCCGAAATCATACCTCACGGCACTCCTGTAAAAAATAAATCGCTATACAAATATATCAGACGCTGCCATATAGTCTTTATTAACAGACTTGGACACCACACGCGGCTATTGACTGACCACGAACAGGTAATTTAGCCTACTTGCATTTTTCATTTGTTAATGTCTCGCGGTCTTGCTGTGTAATATATTTTTTACAATTAAAACTAAAAAGTCTGTTGTAACTTGTAACGCAAGCCTTACTGAACATGTACCGAGTAAAATATTACTGAAAATTGATTAGTAATGCCTTACACTACTGCGTTACAGCAAAAAGTAATATGTTACTGTAATGCATTACTTTTGTAACGCGTTACTCCCAACACTGCTCATAACACCATCGGCTGTGGCCGGAACACCAGAAAATACACTCTTTATTGGATTTATCTGGGTAGCCATAGAAACGGCTTTTGTGCGCAGGCAAGCGGGCTGAGACACCGGCTGCTTCACTGCGAAATACACTGGGACAGTCACAAAGCATGGAACTGAACGAGCGAGAAGTTTTGGTGGAAATCCGGCCGCAGCGGGATCTGAACACAGTCACTTTCCTAGAGAGACTAGGAAGGCCTTGAGACCTCGGGCTTTACCTCAATCCTCGGCCGGGGCCCGCGCCGAGGGGGGCGGCGTCCAGCAGAGCGAGAGCGCGGTGTCTGATCTCGGGCCTGGCGGCGCTGCTGAGTAGCCGAAACGACGGCCTTTGTGCGCAGGAAAGCGGGCTGTGGAACCAGCTTGCTCACTGCGAAATACACTGGAACAGTCACATTGCTTGGAACTGAACGAGCGAGAAGTTTTGGTGAAATTCCGGCCGCGGCGGGAACTGAACACTGTCGCTTTCCTAGAGAGACTAGGAAGGCCTTGAGACCTCGGGCTTTATCTCAATCCTCGGCCGGGGCCCGCGCTGAGAGGGGCGGCGTGGGCGCCTCCCAATCGAGACCGATGCTTTCCACGGCCTGGGTGAGCAGACGCATCAGCTCAGCCTCAATGCCGGCTCTCTTCTCAGAGGGTTGGCGGGAAACGTTAGTGGAGGGGAGGTCCACGGAGCTCGCCCGATCCTCGCTATCCGAAGCCAAAAGAGAACGTGTTGTCGTCCAACTCGACGGCGTATGCGGCGGCATACGGCGGCCGCTGTCCGTCCGGGAGCGACTCGAGCGAAGCCGGCGAAGCTGGCGGGCGAACCGGCGAGCTCTGGCGGGCTGGAGATAGCGCGGGCGCGCGCTGGGCGCGGCGCTTCTTGCGGCGCGGCATGACGGCGGGCTGGGATGCGGGCTCGGAGAACAAAGCTAGGCGAGTCCGCAGAGTCACCATAGGCAAGCGTTCACAATGATGGCATCCGCCGTCAGCGAGCGCGATGGCCGCGTGATCCTAACCCAGGCAGGACACGCAGATGACATGGCGGTCCTCATCGCTGAGTGGGGCTCGGCAAGAACCACAGGAAGGCATCTTTAAAAAGACGCCGCTCTTTTAGAGGGGTGGGAAAAAAAGCAGATAATGCAATCACACACACTCTAAGCAGAGGAAAGGATATGTACGCCGGAAAGCGCAGCAGGTACGGCGGCTGAAGGCGGCGAGGCCAGCGACTCCAGGCTCGATGGCACGTCCCGCTGAAAAGGCTACAAGTCGACGGCGCGGCTTCTCACTCTGGATCCAGCGATGCAGGAGGCTTCGCTGAAGAGATGAAAAATCAACGTAAGAGCAGCTATCGAGCCTATTCATAGGGCGAGACCACGCCCTTTCTGGCGGGACGTGACGATATGGGCGCGAAAGGCCCCCATTCGTCGTGACGTCACGCAGAGCCTCTCTCGATAGGCTGCTGCTGTTGCCGCAGGGCAGCCAATAGGCGCGCGAGCTGTCTCGCCTATGTCTGCTTGCTGCCGCAAAGCGTTTTACATTAATAAAAAATTAAGGATAATTTTTGGCTTCAATATCTCGTGGAAAAGAGTTTTTCCCCATAGCGTAAGATATTACGCAGTACGAGAGATACTCTCGTAAGAGAACACTGGATTAAACCTCAGATATCAGGAACACAAAAATAGTTAAATATAACAAGCTCTACTTAAAAATATATAATTTCATACTAAATAGATGGAGCAGTATCATTCTCTCTCTCCCATTCTTCTTCCAGGGATGAGGAAATGGATGAGATTTGAGAGTCAGACAAAGCGGAGATTGCTCCGGGAAACAGCTGTAATTAAAATTCCAGGATCAATAACCTGTGCCTTAGATTTGGAATCCTTCCCATTACTCTTAACACTGATAAGATCAGTCTGAACACACATGTACAGGTGTGTAAACATGAACGACAGATCGAGATGAGGTGTGGACTACATTAAATCCATTTTGCAAGCTTAATTGTGTGTGTGTGTGTGTGTGTGTGTGTGTGTGTGTGTGTGTGTGTGTGTGTGTGTGTGTGTGTGTGTGTGTGTGTGTGTGTGTGTGTGTGTGTGTGTGTGTGTGTGTGTGTGTGTGTGTGTGTGTGTGTGTGTGTGTGTGTGTGTGTGTGTGTGTGTGTGAAACCCTCTCTGTCTGAATAAACCCATGTTGGACATCTTTGGTTATTGTTATCCAGCGGCACAGCTAAAATGGCAAACATAACAGCTGGCATCCATTGATTTCAACATCAGGCCTCGAGTGGCCACCCTGTTTCATTGTTTTTCTTTCCATGGCACAATTTCAGGAGTCGTTAGAACGCTGCTCGTTAGAATGTTCAGAACACCATGGCTTCAATCCCGTCAACTCCTCTGTGAGCCTGACTCAAATGAACGGTAATTTGTGACTGTTTTTGGAATGATCACAAAAAATGTATTCTGCTATCCTCACTGCAATTTGCATGAATTACTGACTCCTTTTGCTTTGAGCTCAGGTCATTTTCCACTAATTCATAGAGGCGGATATACGTCAGGAGTAAAGAAGCAGACGCCAGAATCTACATAGAATTCAAAGGAATTTCATTTCAGAAACATGCAATAGCATTTTTTAGCCTCAACGTTGTTTTTGCTTAAATAAAAAGGCTAATCTTGCATTTTACTCTCTTATAAGCCTTTCATCAAAATTATATTAATTTACTTCTGTCTGGCAAAAGAATATGTCACTAATTAGCATCGCCAATTTGGTGACCAGGTAGTTGTTGTTTTAAATATTTTAAAATGAGCCAACACTTAAGGCCATTCACATGCAGAACATTTACAAAAGTGAACCAAAACATTATTAGCATAGATGTCATTTTCATGCTTTTAGCCATTCTCCCTGCCATGCTCTCAAAGCTTTGCAGTCTGGCACATTTGTGTAGCGTTTGGATCACAATAAATCCATTTTACATTTGTTAAGTAACTATTGTTCAGACAAAGAGTCTAATAACATAAAGCTGCTAATGCTAGTCATTCCAAAATATCACCTAGGACAACTTTGCACCAAACCAACTAACTATACGTTTAAATTATAGGTATTTGCTATGCCTTCCAAGACTTTTAGAATACAGATTAAACAAATACCTACATGCTGAGTACTAGTCATTAAAATATAAATTAATCAGTGTATGAATTCGATTTCAAGGTGATATTCTTAATGTCTACAAAAACATTAGCATGTGAGATAGAAAAAAAAAATAGCATGTTCTCAATAACACACATGAAGAACTGAAGGCATATTGGGGTCTAAATAAAGCCAATAAAAAAAAAAGATTCAGGATTACTGGACATCAACGATCAACTAGACTAGTCACAATATCTCCCCTCTAGTGTAAACACACATAACACATACTACTTACTACCATGCCCCAATCACACACATGCCTACAATAGTCACACATGAAGCACACTTACACATACACACATTCACACTCACACACACCTACATCTACACCTCAGGAGCACAGAACGTGGCACTACGAGCGTGAGGCTACTTCTACTGCAGCATGCAACCCCCAAAACCAACACACCCACACACACGCAGATTCAAACGCTGAAGCACATGAGCCACGGGCTTGGTGCGTGTGGGTGGTTTTAAGGGTCTGGACACATTCTTACCATTGTCCAACAGGTAAAAAACAGGACTGTAGTGGCAGGACCGGAGGTTGGACACAGGTTCCCCTGTGCCTCGAGGGTCATTATGGAGGGAAGGGGAGTAGGGTGCTGGAAATCAAAGATCACATAGTCATTGTCACATTCTAGGCTAAATCACATACAGCCAAACAGCTTGTTACTATAGAACATCAGGATTTATAATAGGAGGTTGTAGAGGGATGCTAAAACAGGAGAAAATCATACACAAAAATATTTTAAAAATCTGCTATTGTCTCAACTCAAACACATTATGGATCCTCACCAAGGTCAAATCTGGTCTCAAATTCCTCTTTCTTTTTACAAAAAGTTAATGCCAAAAGCAGACAGTATGTTTATAATGTCAAACGTTGTATCTAGACTACTTCACAAACTTCACACACTTTCCAAAAACTAACAGCAACAACAAAGTTGTTCCATAAGTTCCATAAGGACCACTTTTGTTAAAGATGATTGACAATTAGCATATATTTTGGATTGTTGTATGGTTCTGTTCTGTGCAAGAGCTCCAAGCCCATCCATGCAGCCTGGCATGGGCATGGGGAGAGCAACGTGATTTTGAATCTGTTAGGAGACTGAGCTTTTTGTCTCTAATTTGAGAAATCTTATAGGCATGCCCTTGGTAGAATTTACTGAGGAGCACCAGATGTGTTTTCATTTGCAGATGTTTCAGCGCACACAAGTCTTCATCAGTTGCAGAACGGTGGAGATTCCCCCTGCATTTAACCTCATCACACATGATGAATTCATAAGACCCACTGCAGGTGTCGACCTGACGACATAAATCATGATTGCTGTGTGAATTGAGACCAAACTGCCGAGGGTAAAGATGAAAAAACAGTGATGTGAGAGTCTGACAAGCATATCACATGCCTCCTGGTTATTCTACTTTTACATTAATGGCCTTCCTCAGTCCTTTCTTGAACCATTTGCCCTCCCTGTCCGAAAGCTTCACATTGCTCTTTTCTGATTCTTGCCTTTTAGAGATCTAAACCTCAGAAGTTTCCACAGTGGTTTCACCCATCTGAGCTATGGCATCATCTTGTAAAGTTTCTCAAATGTAGGTAAATTATTTTGCAATACAAATGTATTAGCATACTAAAATCCAACACATTAGTGCTGCCATCATAAACCAGTCCACGTTTCTGTTTCCTGTCAGCTGTGTGCGAGAATCAACAACCAGTAGACAAAACTAATAACCCTTTTTAAAACTTAAAAAATATTTGTTTTAAGAAAATAGAAATACAACTGGTTTTGCAGAGAGGTAAAAAGCTCATTTTAATCAGAGCAGAAGAAGAGATTAACAGACAAATGCAGGGAAATGTAAGGGACAACAAATCTTACTGACGTGTGCTTTCACTTTCAGTGAAAACAGAGAAAAGTAAAATGTGACGACATAGCTGAGGAAGAGTATAAAATACTGGTATCTAAAAAACAGGACTATGACAATGTGTGGAGTGACTCAATCATAAATTTTTCATGAATAGCGAATGTTTAGTAAATCATCATTTTTTTAAGCGTTTTTTTCCAGTCTAAAAATTGGCACCGGGGGCAACATGTCATCACAAATTTAAAATTAAAATGTGTGTTATGTAGCACAAACCAAATACTAATTTATAATTTCACCTTTTTTATCCATCATTCAATAGCATTCAAGTTTTGGAGTCAGTAAGACTGTTTTGGAAGAAATTAAAGGTACTTCAGAGGAATAACACGCTATCTTTGAAAGCATAAGATCCCACTGTTCCCTCACAGTGCTCTCCAAACCCACATCTCCTCCAAAACACATGAACACGCACATCCAGAGCAGAGTCTGCCAAGCGTCACGAGAGGCGGCTTTAAATGACCTCACCGAGCCTGATAGTTGTGGTTTGGAACAGAGTAGCTGACGGGTCTAAGCTGATTATTAAACAGCTACCCTACATTAAACCAGCTTAACCACCTAAATGGCCAAATTATCCTAATATCCTAATCTTTACCTCATAAAGAGCTGGAAGCAAGTTCCAAAATACAGTGATATCAAGGTTTAGACTGAAAATGACAATAAAATCATCTTTTATCAGAAGGAGAGATGTTTTGAATATTTCATGATGATATGACACATTAAGTAAAGCTTTTGTGCTCTAAGGGATTTAATGCACACTCATCGCTGCAGGTTAGACAGAAACAATAAGCTCATCAAAAAAACGAAAAACAAATTAAAGCTTTTTGTCCTTTCACATCCACTTTCTTCTGCTCTTATTTATCCCTTTCATTCCAGAATTTTATTTTATTTAAAATAAAAAATGTCTTTGCTGTTCACAGTCGATGGATGACATTTCGGCTTATTAACCACCTGGCAAAGTGCCATAATCAAAAGGCCTCAGCACCCCAACTCAACCCTGCTGACAAAAACAACACCAGCACAAACAACAACTAGTCGACTAGACAGAGAGATAACATTTATAAGAACTTCAAAATGGAGTGTGGCCAATTACTGGACCAGATGGAGAGCAGGGTAGACCAAAAAACAGAGAGGAGATGTAGTTGAGGTCAGAGATTATAGTGAAAAATTGATTGATAAAAAAATCTACAGATAATATTAGGACATCAACGTTTTACAGAAAAAGTAAATATATTAGCAGTTAAAGCAGAGGGTAATATTATGTCAGCTGCTGAGGTGAAGTTTGCACAGGAAGTGCTTGTAATGGTAATGGGTTTGTGCCCCTGAGCAAACACAGGAAAAACAGCAGCAGAAACATCTGTGCAATCTTGAGTTCATTCATTATTCATCTCTTCTGGCTTATTGCTACTTTCAAAAAAAGCACACATCTAAAAGCTGAGACAGAAGTAATAACAAATAAAAATGGACAAATAACAACAGTGTCATCAAACATTTATCCATTTATCCTGATTTATCCTGACAATGTAGCACAACAAATAGTTATGAAATATGCAAATAACAGCCTTTCACTATAACCTTCAGTGTAAGGCACTGTGCACACAGTGGATTTGTGTAAAATTGTAACCGTTTCTTTGTCTATCCACAAATCAAGATAAAAATCTATTTTTATTATTATATTGAATATTATTGTGTGTCATTTTTAATCAGCTTTAATTGTCAGATTATGCAAAAAGTGTAAAAATAAAATGTATTAGGATACATAAAACGAAGAATATGTGGCATTTTATTATATATTTTTGTTTAAATGTCTCCATCAATGTCATTCCTACCACAGAATGCTATTAAACACAGTACTGTACATAATTAGATATGTGGTGAAGAAAAAATACAACAATTATGCAATTTATTGTGATGCACAGTGTTTTGGACATTATTATACTAGTGACTAGTGTTTGTTTTCTAAAGTTCATATTTATTTGTGTCCATATTTAACAATCCCCAGGCACATTTACATTCACCAAATACTAACATGAATGCAATGAAATCTACTTCCTCAAACACAAACAAATATGTTTTTTTCCATCATATTCTCCCTCATAATCATCGTCATTATTGATATTTTCTCTACTAGTCCTTCAAACACTCTTTTTATATGCTTCAATGGCCGATGCCCAGAATCTCAGTCTAATTTTTTCGTACTCAGCCCAGCCAATCGTAGAAAGCCATTTCATGACTCCTGTCATAATAGCTCCTTCCACAAAAACACATCTGAATTACTCAGCAGCGTGAAGCCAATGCAACAAATCCCACCGAAGAAAACACACAAAATAATACAGTTCTGAAAGCCAGTTCTTACCACAGAACATTCTAGAGAAAAATCACACATGTGACTCCTATTTGCTTTACTACAGACTTCAGATCTTAAAAGGAACGGTTTATACAAACACGACAATACTGCCATTGTTGTATGAAAATGAGCACAGTGAACATTCCACAAAATGTCTTCTATTTTTGTTTCACATTCATACAGGTTGAGGTTAGGTTAAAAAATAACCTAATTTTCTCTTTAAGGTGAACTCCTTTAAATGCTTGATACACAGCCACATTTCAGAAGTATACCTCATGTCTCCTTTCGATCTCTAAAATTACTAATGTCAAGCTACAGCCCTCAGCTCGCCTTCCCAAGTGACTTCCATCTTTCAGGCTGCCTGCTGAGCTGAGAACTGGGAAAACAAGCAGAGGCTTCAACTGCACTGAGACATGAGAGTGAACAGAGAGAGAGAGAGAGATAGAGAGAGAGAGAGATAGAGAGAGAGAGAGAGAGAGAGAGAGAGAGAGAGAGAGAGAGAGAGAGAGAGAGAGAGAGAGAGAGAGAGAGAGAGAGGAGAGAGAGAGGAGAGAGAGAGAGAGGAGAGAGAGAGAGAGAGAGAAGGAGAGAGAGAGAGAGGAGAGAGAGAGAGAGAGAAAAAAAGACAGCACATTTTGTATTCTTGAGACAATGCAAAAAGTGTGCCTCTGATATTTCAAAACAACAAAAACTTTACAAAAAAGACTGCAATATTTCTTCCCCTGAGAAATCAAAGATTTACTGAAATACTTCTTCTAAATTAAGAGCTCTATTTAGATCCTCAAGGACAAGCACTGTTGTTGTCATCATGTTCAACCCACTGAGACGATGCAAACATTGAGTAAAGCTCTGTAAGCATTATCATATTCTCATAAAAATTCTGAACAGGTTATGATAGCTTTAAAGACAAAAGGAGAAAAAAAGACACTGGAAGTAAGAGAGAGGAGGAAAGAGCCTCCAGGGACTGAAGAGTGCTGTGGGGAAACTGAAATAAGGACAGAAGAGAAAAGAAAGAGGTTTGAAGGTTTTTGTGACCATAATTTTAGTAATTTAGCCAGTAAAGCTAAAATGTGTGATTTATTTTAATTGGAATTTAAAAAAATAATGACTTTCTTAAAACAGCTTTCTCAAACTCTCTCTGTAATTGTTTTCAGTGGTGACTATCAAAGATCGACTGATGGTTATGTGTGGTCGTGGTGGCCAAACATGGGTCTGGCTATCAGAACTAGCAGACAGGGGTGATAGGCTGTTCAGCTACGGCTGCATTTTATTGAACATACTGACATACAATACCATCTTTTTTACTCTACCATCTAGTGTATGCATTTTATAAGATTATTTGGTTATATAGCATCAGAGTCTGGTAGGCCCTCCCCTTTCGCTACATAAGGAAAGCTGAAAAGTTAAGTGTCCAACACTTCACCCTTTTTTTTTTTTAAGTTAAAATACATCGTTCGGGTATTTGAAGTGCACTTCTTGTTGGAGTTTTTAGTGTGAGCACACTAATGGCATAGAATAGTGCAGAAGTACGCAAATTGGGAAGCTCCTTAGGTGTATTATAAAAAGTGATATGGCTATTAAGATGGGCTTGTTCATGAGTGGGTGTGGCTATATTAAGTAAGAGTGATCAATTATGGATGTGACTATGTGTGATTTACAGAGATGTTGAGGCAATCAGAGGTGGGTGTGTGGGCAATCATGAACTATTAGAAGTAGGAGTAGCTGTGATTATCTTATTATTAAAGGAGTAGTTCACTTTTTAAAAAACTTTTGCTGATAATTTACTCACCCCATGTCATCCAAGATGTCCATGTCTTTCTTTCTTCAGTCGAAAAGAAATTAATGATTTTGATCAAAACATTCCAGGTTTTTCTCCATATAATGGACTTCAATGGTAGCCAAAACGGTTCAAGGTCCAAATGAGTTTCAGTGCAGCTTCAAATCACTTTAAACGACACCAGACGATGAATAAGGGTCTTATCTAGCGAAACGATGCGCCATTTCGAAAATAAATAAAACAGTTTAAGTATTATTAGCACAAATTCTCGCCTTGCTCTGTCCTGAGATGTACGTTCGTGATTCTCCTGTTCGAACTCGTTCATCAAAATGAACAAATCTTTTTTCGAGTCATCGCATCGTTTCGCTAGATAAGACCCTTATTCATCGTCTGGTGTCGTTTAAAGTCATTTGAAGCTGCACTGAAACTCATTTGGACCTTGAACCGTTTTGGCTACCATTGAAGTCCATTATATGGAGAAAAACCTGGAATGTTTTCATCAAAATCATTAATTTCTTTTCGACTGAAGAAAGAAAGACATGGACATCTTGGATGACATGGGGGTGAGTAAATTATCAGCAAAAGTTTTTTAAAAAGTGAACTAATCCTTTAAGGTGATTTGGCTGTCATGATTTTTCCAGCATTGAAAATATTTTTTTGCGGCTGCCAAAATGAATCTTTGTCCAGACAGATTTATTTGATCATTTAATGTGATGATACCTGCCGCTTTCTACTGGTACCTGCTGATAGCCGGCTGCTTTAAAATGCTCCTGTGAGTGTTTGTGTAGGCACCCTGTGAAGAGCTCCTATTTGCAAATTTGAACTGGAGTTGCAAATCTGTTGAGTGTGTGAATGCAATGGCCAATCAGATGTTAGTTAGAATCCGCTCAACACCGTTCAAAATGGCGTTTTGACAACTTTCATTATAACCGACAAATTATAAACACAATGTTAATAAGAGATTCATTGCACAGTGCAGACAGCTCCATTGATTAAAACGGGAGTTTAGAAAGAGTGCAGCTTTGTGTATTTTGTGTTGTAACTGACAGCTTCAGTTATTACAATGGCAGTGATCTTTGCTTGATTTCTATATTTTTCATGCTGCTAACTACACATTGAAAAGTTACAGGAATGACAACCATATTTAAATCCGCAATTGACAGTAATGTCCATAGCAAAGGACGGAACAAAACAATCTGATACTGTATGTCAAATGATCTGTGCATAAAGTCTTGGAGTGTAAATTCAATAAATAGACCAGCCACTTTTTCAATTGTGGTTCATTTTATCACTAACTTTTTAAATCAGTCACTGAGTGACTTTTTATTTATAAATTTACAGATTCTTAAATAATATTTAAGTATATAAATATAAATAGGTTTAAATATAGTTATATATTAGTTATATATATATAAAAGTAGTGAGAATATCGGAGGTGTGTGTGGTCATGAGTGGGTGTGGTTACCTGAGGTGGGTGACTTGCTCCTCTCTAGGTCCAAAGACACCTGATTATCAGAAAGCTCTGTAAGACCTGCCATGGAGAAACATGGAAGGCACGGTAAGAGGACGCATATGATAATACCACTAGTTTCCATTATCACCAAACACATCTGCATGCATCAAACCACCAGGACAAACAATGTGGTCTGAGACACTATTATAATCCTGGAGCGATTCAAGGAAGATGTGTATACGTCTTCATAACATACAGTTTTTAAACTATAAACTAGGAGTACATACTTTTTTAGCCTAACCCTAACCCTAACTCTTGTCTGCTTTGAACATGAGCTCTTCAACCACAAATATACAGGTATATTAACTCCAGAATCAAACATGTACACCAAACACCAACAACAATTCCATGCATGTGTGTGTATGCAGGAGAGAGAAAGAAGAAACAAAATTGTATTGATGTTACTCAAGGCACGACGGTAAATTATAAGGCCTGCACTGCATCAATATCAATCAGTTCATGAGAGTGTGTGCAAAATAAAGTTCTTCTGGAAAGTAGTGGCTTAACAGATCTCAATGACTTAAAAGAATCAATAATGAAATGTTATGGTCATATAGAGGAATGCAGTGAAAGCCTCATTTTCACAAACGTGATAATTCCATCAGCAGTCTGTTTTTGTATACCAAATTTTTGGGCCATTCTGATCACCAGAAATATGTCAGATTAAAAAAGAAGTATACTATATACTTTAAATTCAAAGGTCACTTCCAATGTTTTTTTTTTCAAAAGCTTCTCTATTTTAGCAATGTTGACTAAAATTAGTAGAATTAGTTGACTTCAGTATGAAATTTGTTTTTGACAATTCACGCACAAATTTTGATTAAATAGAAATGGTTAAATGGTTCATTACACAAACCTTTGGCACAAATCAATAAAACACTTAGCAAGGAGACAATCAAAGATTGAAGATTTCAATGTATGCAAATTCAGGATATGTTATGATATTATGTAACAATTCATTGAATTGCAATAAATAATAATATATTGCACTGAATTAAATTCAGAACAGTAATTCTACCTTTGGTAATCATTATAACAACACATTTTTGATAAATTACATCTCATTGTCTGTGCTTTGTCTCCTTGCTGTTGTGATGCCCCCGCCGGCGCTTCACTGGAGACGTGACTTACTCTGGTAGGAAGTACGGATCCGTTTCTTTGAATCGGAATAAAAGTTAGACAGGCCGCGCATGCAAAAGTCTGCAACAGCGCCCCCATGCCCCAGCACCGCCACCCACGAGAGGAGAGATGGAGCGAGGGAGGAAAAGAGGAGGAGAGAAGAACAAAACAGGCTCAGAGTGACAAAACGTGTGTGACCACAATCTGAGCAAGACCCAGTGTATCGAGGGAGAGAATGAAGGCATAAAGCTTGGACAATTGAGCCTAACTTTTTGTATTTTCTTTCTTCCAAAAAAAACTAAAAATTAAGGCAAAAAAACAACAACAAAAACAGCTAAACAGAAGGAAACAGCTTTTTGGGATTAACAGCCACCTCAACTGTAGCAATGAAACTGCTCAAACATATAGTACAACAAACCAATAAAAATAACATAAGTACAAAATATGAACAAATAAAAATGGCTCCTCTCTCAACTGCAGCAATGATATTGCACAAACAAACAAACCAACAAAAATAACATATGAACAAATAAAAAAGTCTTCTCTCATCTGTGTCTATCTAAAGGTGTATGTGTGCAGTTGTGAATTAATTTTGCAGACAGATTCCGTCTAAAATGAGTGTGTATCTGAGTGAGTATCTGACAACAGGCGGATCACCTGAGCTACACGGTCTTCACTCCTTCACAACATTGCATTTGTTGAATAGAAGGTATCCAACCAATTGAATTTTTACAGAGCAAACTGCGGCGTCACTGATAAAGTGGGGTCCAAAAGTCTGAGACCTGACTGAAATTCTGGGATTCAAAATTTATTTTAAACCTGGAGATAAACAGAAGAAATGTAATCACAAAAATATTTTTTGTGACAAACCAGGAATAAGAAATATATAAGACTGCACTATTTTCTGTCACTTATCAAATAAGCATATTTGTGACCATTTTTTTATCGGCCATGATAAATGTATTCACTTGAGATCAAATCAACATTTTGGAATGATTTCTGAAGGATCATATGACACTGAAGACTGGAGTTATTTTTAAATATAAGTTATTTTTAAATTGTAATATTATTTCACAACATTACTCTTTTACTTTAGTTTTGATCAAATAAATTCAGCATTGGTGAGTATAAGAGACTTTTAAAAAACACCCAAAAACTTGTGAATGGTAGTGTATATAAAAGTACTATTAATACACAAAAGTAATATTAAGTTTTAATGAGAGAAAATTACTGAGTGTAGTCCACTTGTTATACTGACAACATCATTTGCAATAGGGCTTTTCACACTGCGCTTAACCCCGGGTTATCGTCGCTCTAAACACTGCTTTTAACCCTGGGTAAAGGAGTGTTTCACACTTTTAATTTAGAAGGGGGGTTAGCACCGCTTTTTACCAGGGGTTGTGAAACCATGGTATGGAGCAGGGTTAGCACTGCTTTTGCGTTGTTAACTCCACATTGCGGTGACAAACTTGTACAGTGTAAAATGATGCGGTGTTAGAATGTTACAACTAGATGCTAGCAACCGACAACCAATCACGTGCATCATAATCACGAGCTTTTGGCAGTCAGGGAAACGTCGCGCAATGTATATAAACACAATTTCTGCGTTTGATAGGATAAAAATGTCAAACGGCGATGGAAAAAGCGACAACTGGAGTGAAGAGACCATTTAATTCTTAATTTTATAAAAATTCACTCTTGATATTACAGTCAGCAATGTGTAATATGAGCCTTTGTGTAAACAGGTCACATGCTGCATTTGTCCAGTCAGTGATACTGACACCTTAAATATGCAAATATGGACAGTGTGAATGTGAAATGTGAATAAAGATAACCCAGGATCCCCTTTACCCGGGGATTAGAATGACCCAGGGTGACCTATTTCAAGTGTCAAATGCCTTAATGAAAAACTGCATTGAAATTTTCAACTTTTGACTTAGTCTCAGACATTTGGATTCCACCATATACGATACGAAGAGAAAGACTAAAGAACATAATCAATGTTAGAATGAAAACAGAGGGAGACTTCTGGGCCTTCAGATCATCAGATAGGAATACACACTGGCCATATTGTGTGGGTGAGCGTTAAGACGTTCTCTGTCTTTTTCAAGAGCTTACATAAGGTACAGATAAAAATCATTCTTCGACCGCACCAAACGACCTTTCTGCCCACCTCTGCATCTCCATGTCGGCTCAAAGCCTCTCGGTTTCTAAAGATACGGCTGCCTGAGCAAGAGGAGGGAGAGTGACCGCTTTGAAGTGAAGAGCCAGCATGGCCGCCTCCCCACAGCTTCCTTTTGATGAAGCTCTATGAAAACAGATCTTCATCTCCAGCTTTCACTTATGACATCTTTCTCTGGATGGTACGTGTGAGGGTAAGTGTGTATGTGCGTGAGCAGTCGAGGTAGGAGGATAGAGGAAGGCAGGTGGAGCGAGATCTGTGCTGGATTAGTAACAGCGAGTCCGTATGGCAGGTTATGCTGTGTGTTCTCTGTTAGGTGTCGTGCTCAGGCAAAGACCAACAGCAACAGAGACACAACAGACGACATGCAGAGAAGGCAACCATGAATGCAGTCTGTTCCATGCAGTTAAAGAGAGGCACACAGTGTTTGTGTGTGAGACAGGCTATTTTCAGCCAAGGACAGAAGTTAGATGTGCAAAGTTTGTTTTTGATGGCTGAAATGCTGTGCATGTTTGCAGATGCATGCCAGTGAAGTGTGTTCACAGCTGGTTTTACAGAGAAACACAATGTATTTGAACATTTGTGGGCTTCTGAGACACATTGTGCATGTGTACCTGATGTGGACTGCCGGTTTTTGCGAGGAGAGCGTGTTAGTCGCTGGAAAGGGTCTGCGGATCCGTACAGCTCCAGGGTGTTCATACACAGCAGAATGGTTTTCTGCAGGTAGTCCACAACTGCCAAACCATTGCAGTTACCAACAGCCAACCTGTACAAACACACACACACTCACTGATCATACACAACTATGTTTCTTAGTAAAAGTGTCAGTTATACAAAAGCCTATTGTAAAGTCAAGATCAGTCATGACTAACAATACTTTTGCTATTGCAGTCATGATTAAATATAATACAATTACTGAATGTAACATTATGTCCGCTTTAACGCATCCTCTGAATCGGCGATACTCGCCGTGAAATGGGCTGAGGCCACAATATGGCTGTTCATTGGGTCAGTTTTAATCATCACAATTAAATGAAATAAACATTTGAAATATATCAGTCTGTGTGTAATGAATGAATATAATATCCAAGTTTCACTTTTTGAATTTCAATTACTGAAATAAATCTTCTTTTTGATGAGATTCTATAATTATATGACCAGCACCTGTATTATGTCACAATTATGAATATGGGACTACTATGTACAACAAGCTGAATAATTGGAACAAAAAAAGAAAAACAAAATGGTATAAAAGGTTAGAAAGTATGATGTTTGCGGGGTATGATGCACCCAAAGTAATGTGTTACTGACACCAGCAGCCATATCACCCTGTAGCCCAAGACTGGTTGCCCACTGAAGCTAAGCAGGGTTGAGCCTGGTTAGTACCTGGATGGGAGACCTCCTGGAAAAAACAGGTTGCTGCTGGAAGAGGTGTTAGTGAGGCCAGCAGGGGGTGCTCACCCTGTGGTCTGTGTGGGTCCTAACGACCCTATATAGTGACAGGGACACTATACTGTCAAAGAGCACTGCACTTTGGATGAGACGTTAAACCGAGGTCCTGACTCTCTGTGGTCACAAAACAATCCCAGGATGTCTTTCGAAAGAGTAGGGGTGTCACCCCGGCATCCTGGCCAAATTTGCCCAGTTCCTCTGTCCATCATGGCCTCCTAATCATCCCTATATACTCATTGGCTTCATCACTCTGTCTCCTCTCCACCAATAAGCTGCTGTGTGGTGGGCGTTCTGGCGTAATATGGCTGCTGCACATTGGTGGCTGTGGTTGAGGAGATTCCCCCTTCTATGTAAAAGCGCTTTGAATGCCGAGAAAAGCGCTATATAAATGTAATGAATTATTATTATTATGGCAACTATGTCTCTACATTAAATAACTTTAGAGTGATTTGTTTCAAAATTGCGCATCAAATATGCTAAACACGGAACCTCGAACGTGTGTGTGAGACGCACTAGCAAAGACCTAATTGGTTCTGGCGTGTCATATGCACTTTTGAGTTTCTTTTCCTTTAGGGGTTGACAAACCCACTTGAAGGTACAAACCGCCACCTACTGTAAGACATCTACGTGACAGCTGATGTAAAATAAAGGATCGGGCTTAGATGGGAAAAAAAGTTATTCGCCCCCGATACCGATCCTTGAGATCGGCTAGGGACATCCCTGGAATATACTAAAATTATGTTCAAAATTATATTATATATCAAAGTTAATTCAGTATAAAATCTGAATATATTAAAAATCTAAATATACTAAACTAAAAAGAAAAATATATATATATATACACACACAACTGTTCAAAAGTTTGGGGTCAGTACGATTTTTATTTCTCAAAAGAAATCAAAATTAATATTTCTTTTAGCAAGAAATAACAAAATTAATCGGAAGTGACAGTAAAGACATTTATATTGTTATAAATAATTACATTTCAAATAAATACTGATGTTTTGAATTTTTTTTTTATCAAAGACTCTTGAAACAATTTTAATGCAATAAAACTTTAACATATATCAAAATAGAAAGTTATTTAACTGTTAACATTTATTTAGTAATATAAATTGTAATCATTTTTCACAGTTATTTTTTTCCATAGATTTTCACTGTATTTCACTACAATATTAAAACGTCTCGGGTTACGACTGTAACCCTTGTTCCCCGAGAAGGGGAACGAGACTGCGTCATCGTTATGACACTTTGGGGAATGCCCCCAGCGTAGCGCATCTGAAGAATGAATGAAATCTGTCCAATCCTGATTGGTGTTGCGTCACGACGTAGTAGATGACGGCATACCCGGAAGATACAAAGGGACGCCGGCACGAACACAAATCAGCTCATTTGCGATGAAGCAAGCGCTCTGCCCGTGATAGGTGTGGCGACGAGACGCAGTCTCGTTCCCCTTCTCGGGGAACAAGGGTTACAGTCGTAACCCGAGACGTTCCCCATCGAGGGGAACTCAACTGCGTCATCGTTATGACACTTTGGGGAACGAAATACCCACTATGCCACACCGTAATCACGACCGCCCTAGTGTGAAGCTGGAAGACCAGGCACACTTAGGAGGCGAGCACTCTGGCGCCAGGCGTCACGGGGAGTTGCAGACTGTAAAAACGGATGAAGGTGTGCGGGGTGGCCCACCCGGCCGCCTCGCAGATCTCCTGAAGCGAGACGCCAGAAAGGAGGGCCACCGAGGAGGCCATGCTCCTGGTGGAATGTGCCCTTACGGCCATAGGTGAAGGCAAATTGCGCACCTGATAAGCCGTGGCTATAGCCTGGACAATCCAATTGCTGATTGTCTGTTTAGATGCAGGCAGCCCTTTCTTGGGTGAACCAAAGCACACCAACAACTGGTCCGACTTCCTCCACTGAGAGGACTTCTCCAAGTAAACCCTTAGGGCTCTGACTGGGCAGAGCAGGTGAAGTCTCCCCTCTTCCGCCGTCCCATGAGGTGGAGGATGGAAGGCCTGAAGAACCACAGACCGTGCCGCACTAGACGGCACCTTGGGCACATAGCCCGGTCTAGGATGCAAGATGGCCTTGACTCCGCCAGGGGCAAACTCCAGGCAAGTTGGCGATATAGCCAAGGCCTGGAGATCCCCCACTCTCCTCAGAGAAGTGATGGCAAGGAGAAAAGCCACCTTGAAGGTCAGGTTCTTTGCCTCAGCCGACTCCAGTGGTTCAAAGGGGGCCTCAGCCAACCCTTCAAGAACCACCGCCAGGTCCCAAGTTGGAACTCTGGAGTGAGCCGCAGGCCTAATCCTCCGAGCCCCACGGAGGAAACGTACAACCATATGGTGTCTACCCAAAGGCCCAGCACCTATAGGTGAGTGGAAAGCCGCAATGGCAGCCACATACACCTTAAGTGTGGATGGGGAAAGACCGGCGGAGAAACGATCTTGGAGGAACTCCAGCACTGAAGCCACTGGGCAGTTAACTGGGTCCACCTCACGCTCTCTACACCAAGTGGAAAACACATTCCACTTCAGGCTGTACAGTCTCCTGGTGGAAGGAGCCCTGGAGCTGAGTAGGGTCTCGACAACACCTGCTGACAGGCCAGCCTCTAAGAACTGAGCCCCCTCAGGGGACAGACCCAGAGGTTCCACAGCTCCGGCCGAGGGTGAAATATTGTGCCCCCTGCCTGAGACAGCAGATCCCTCCTCAGAGGGACCTGCCACGGGAGGCCGTCTAGCAGTGCTACAATGTCGGAGAACCATATCCGGGTCGGCCAGTGGGGTGCTACTAAAAGTAGGCTGATCCCCTCCCGACGGACCCGCTCCAAGACTCCCGGGAGCAGAGCGATCGGGGGAAATGCGTACAGCCGCAGCCTCGGCCACGTCTGCGTCATAGCATCCAGCCCCAACTGAGCTGGATACCTGAGAGAGAACCACAGTGGACAGTGGGACGTCTCTTGAGACGCGAACAGATCCACTTCCACTGGGCCGAATCTCACGCACATGGCCTCCACCACCTCGGGGTGGAGTCGCCACTCCCCGGGCCTCAGCCCCTGCCTCGACAGGACGTCTGCCCCTTGATTTTGATCCCCGGGGACATACATCGCCCTGAGAGACGACAGTCTCCGCTGGGACCACAGGAGGATCTGATGCGCCAGTCTGCACAGAGGGCGCGATCTCAGACCCCCCTGACGGTTTAAGTAAGAAACCACCGACATGTTGTCGGATCTTACTAGGACATGGCGACCATGGAGGTCTGGCAGAAAGCTCCTCAGAGCTCGGAACACCGCCAACATCTCTAGGCAATTTATGTGCCAAGAGGAATGATGGTCCTGCCAGAGACCTCTCGTAAAGTGGCCGTCCATGACCGCGCCCCTGCCAGAGAGGGAGGCGTCTGTCGAAATAGATATCCGGCGACATGACGCTCCCAGCCTGGGACCCTGGGACAAGAACCAAGGCTTCTTCCAAATTGATAGGGAACGAAGGCATCTGCGCGTAACCCTTATCAAGCGGAATGGATTCTCCCTCGGGGAAAACCCCTTGGCTCCTAACCACCACTGTAGAGCTCTCATGTGTAGCAGGCCAGAAGGTATCACACTGGACGCTGCTGCCATGAGACCCAACACTCTCTGAAAGTGTTTGACAGTGATGGCTTGGCCTAGCTTTATCCCGGACACTGTGGTCAGGATGGACTCGATCCGAGCAGGAGAAAAAGGTGCCTGCACCGTGACTGAGTCCCACACCACTCCCAGGAACGTGGTTCTCTGGGCTGGTGTCAACACGCTCTTCTTCGTGTTGAGTCTCAACCCCAGGCTCTGGATGTGGGCGAGGACGACATCTCGATGCCGAATCGCCAGCTCTCTCGACTGGGCCAATATTAGCCAGTCGTCGATGTAATTGAGCACCCTGATGCCCTCGAGCCTCAGGGATGCTAGAGCTGCATCCATACACTTGGTAAAAGTACGAGGGGAGAGTGCTAGGCCGAATGGAAGAACCTGATATTGGTAAGCTTCGCCCCCGGAAGCAAACCTCAGGAACCTCCTGTGAGATGGAAGGATGGAGACGTGAAAATAGGCGTCTTTTAGATCTATCATGACAAACCAATCCTCGGATTGGTTTTGACTCACGATAATATAAATAGTGAGCATCTTGAACCTGAACCTCCTCAGAGACCGGTTCAGATGCCAAAGATCTAAAAATGGACGCAGCCCTCCATCCTTCTTGGGAACTATGAAGTACCGGCTGTAGAACCCGGACTCCCTGACTGGTGGGGGAACATGCTCTATGGCCCCTTTTTCCAGCAGCGAGTGAACTTCCTGTTCCAACACCAGACTCTGCTCTGGGTGAACTGAAGTCCAGACCACCCCGTTGATACTTACCTTGGTGGGCGGACCTGGAACTGCAGTCTGTACCCGATTTCTACAGTGCGCAGGACCCATGGAGAAATATTCGCGAGGTTTTGCCATGCCTCTGCAAAATTCGCCAAGGGAACCAGCCCTTCCGGGCTGGTGTCCGGTGTTTTGTGCGAGTCCTTGACGGCACCCTGAAGCGGAGGACCGGCAGGGGAAGACCGACAACGAGTCACAGTGTGCGAACCTGAACACTGACTGACTGCAAGCCTTTGGGGCAGACAGACCAGTGTGTGCTCGCTGGAAGCTAGCGTGTCCCGAAATGTCAGAGACGGCGGGATACTGACGCCAGCTTCCCGAGGGCCCAGCGAGAGAGGGGACCGCAATCGCTGTCTCTCGGGGGCGGGCCCTTGGAGGTCTTGTAAAAATTAGGACCTCTTTCCCTTAGCCTTCCTGGACTGAAGGACGGTCCTCAGATCCGTCTTCTCAGGAGGCTCTGGGTAAGAGCACCGCCTAAAGTCCCAAGCTCAGTCAGTTTTTTTTTTTTTTGAGGGGGACCTCAAAGCGATACTCTCCTTCAGATGGTAGGCTGAATTAATATTTAATTACTTTAACTCCTAGGAATTAAATGCAGCCATAACACTGGATAAGTGAAACACGGTCTGAATGGTAGGCTGTAGGAAATAAATGCAGCCATAAAACACCAGAATACCGTTTTATATTTAATTATACGATCTCATAACCTACACGCTGCCTTGGCAAGCGCGAGATTCGAGCCGTTATAATTTGGCTTTCATCCCTCGAGAAGAAAGTCAACAGGCGCGAGACTGAAACAACTGACAGCGCACGGCTGTACGCGTCAGGATATTTCTCAATGAACACAGCCAGCACCCTCAGGGGCTGACTGTGAATTCCTCGCACCTAAACAGTATTATTTATCAGATCGCGTGTGTCCCTTTTATTGTAGACTCATAACGCGCTGCCTTAACAAACGCGAGAGTAGTACAATATATTTGGCTTTCATCTCTCGAGAAGAAAGTCAACAGGCGCGAGGCTGAGACACCCGAAACGCACGTGTGCGGCGAGTTTTTTTTTTTTCTCAATGAACACAGCAAGCACCCTCAGGAGCTGACTGTTCATGCCTCGTACTCACACAGCAAACTGCAAAGTAGACTCGTAACCTACATGCTGCCTCGGCAAACACGAGATCTGAGCTACTGGATTCTGTATTGCAACTGCAAGGCAACATTAAACCTACGCGCTGCCTCGGCAGACGCGAGATCCCAGCCACAGAATCTTACTGGAAAGTACACTCGCAATCTAAGCGCTGCCTCGGCAAACGCGAGATCCGAGCTAGATTCTGTATTACAACTGCAAGGCAAACATTAACCCTACGCGCTGCCTCGGCAGACGCGAGATCCCAGCCACAGAATCTTACTGCAAATTGTGTGTGTGTGTGTGTGTGTGTGTGTGTGTGCGCTTCGTGCAGATTCTCCTCCGCGATGCTGAGCACGTCCAATTCCTCGGAATCAGACAGCTGCAACACCGGGTCTACATCCCGAACGGGAGAAGCCGCGGGGCGGGCTCCCGAACGGGGGATAGGGGAATCTGCAGCTTTCAGATGAAGATCGGGAAAGTGCCTCGGCAGTCCCGATCTCCTCTGAGAGCTCTCTCTGCGAGCCCCACGATCTAAGCCGCCGCATTGCCTCAGCAGATGCGGGACCTGATCCGCGGGGAGCGCGCATCTGACCATCATTACTAAATAAGGCCAGGCGGGAACGCAGCACTCTTATAAGAGGGACAAACAACACCAAATAAGACAAACTGGTTCAGACAACACAGAGCGCTTGCTGAATAGCAAAAAGCTGATTTGTGTTCGTGCCGGCGTCCCTTTGTATCTTCCGGGTATGCCGTCATCTACTACGTCGTGACGCAACACCAATCAGGATTGGACAGATTTCATTCATTCTTCAGATGCGCTACGCTGGGGGCATTCCCCAAAGTGTCATAACGATGACGCAGTTGAGTTCCCCTCGATGGGGAACCCTACATTTTTATAAATAAATAAATAAAACTTTTATTTTGTCTAGAATGCTAAACAACATGTTCTACAAGGGGTATATGCAACTTTATAAGATCAGTTGCAAGAGACTGATTATAAAATGTTCCATTAATCACTGGTAAAACACAAATCCCTGGGCCCAGTCATGAACAAACAAATCTCAAGACACAAAGACTCAAGTTAGACTTAGTCTGGCTAACTATGGCTCACAAAGATTTAAGTTAGACTTAGTCTGTCTAACACAATGGCTACTGTATGTCTCAAGACTTAGTCTGAATGTGACTTAGTCAAGACTGACACTGAGTGTGAAGTGACATTTAGGCTGTATTTACACTAGTGTGTTTTGGTTTTAAAATGCATAGCTTTAGCTAAGGTTACGCCTTGCATCCATAATACTCCGGAGTTTTCAACTCTCGAAAACCGAGACTGTTGGAAACGCTGCAGAGCCATTTTAGTTTGAGAACTCCAGGGTTGCATTTCCGTATAGACGGACCAAAACAGAGACTTTTGAAAACGAAGGCGTGGATGCCCACATTGGGTCTTCTGGGTCATTGCATCTCTTTCTCTGATTCATCAAGCCCCTATCATATGACCATTTCACTAACAGAAGACAACAATAACATACCAGCCTCGACGACCGTGTAAACAATAACATGGAGACGGAACTGCAAGCTTTGCTGACTTTGTTGTCCTTGTTGGCAGCCATTGTGCAGTTAAACTCTGCAGCATGCGCAAGAGGTAAGTTATCATTAGAGCAATCGACAACAAATCTCCAAATTTACACTTGTACATGCATGCCCAGTGTGCATGAACGGTCATGTGACATGCGTTTTCGGTCATGTAGTGTGGACAGAAATCTACGGACGAGGATCATTGTAAAATTTTAAAAAGCTGTGTTAAAACGAAAACACACTAGTGTGGACATAGCTTTAATCTGCTGGACTGAATTCAAAGTCTTTCTGTCCATTGTAGCCAAACATCACCATGGAAACCTTGCTCATAATTAAGGTTGCACATGGTTGCGACTGAATCAAAACAGGATGACAAAAAGTGAAATATTCGAAAGGAGGCCAAATTACAACTAGGAGTTTTACCACTTTAATCAAAAACATCAAACACACCATGAGCTGGGATATTAATATCTGGACACATGAGGCTGGAGTGTGCAGTGATGACAAAATCAATTACATTAAACATGGTAGGACTGATATGAGTCAGAGAAGACTCATATTATACCACACAATAATGTTTGATTACCATACTCATATGCCATAGTACATCAGTCCAAACAGGTAAAAAAAAAAAAAATCTTGGTATTACCACTGTATATTTTAATGCTAATTCTATGGTATTTATTTGCAAGGAACAGTAGAAGACAGAATATTAAATTAGAGTATAAAGTAAAGATTGTATTGGGTGAATAAAATGGATAATATAATATAAAAGAGGAGTCACTTACAGTCCATAGGCAGAGTTTAAATCCAGGCTGGTGATTTGTTGTGGCGGCTCGCCATCAATCCATAATAACTGAACCACCAGCTCCGCCTGGTATCCAGGAGGCATTCGGATCATACGATCTTTAACCCTGAGAGACAAGTATTCAAATTTTGTTTAATGTGAAATCTAATTTGATTGTTAAACTTTCATTAAACCTAATATGTTCTATATTGTATTGTCTAGTAAGTAAGCTAACAATGTCCCGTCAAGTCCTACATACAGTAGAAAAACATAAAACATTGTGATTTTTGTGTAGTCTAACTTGAGGCAAGTGATGCTGTCCCGCGTGCTGTCCGGCGTGTTGCTGCGGGGACTGGGGGGTTGTGGTTGGGGTGAGGGTGAGAGACCACTGGGGTCTGAATAACATGGAGTGTTCTCTGTGTCCGACGGAGAGATGACGTCCTCCATATCACACTGCAACCGCACCTCCAAGGACTTCAATGGAGTATTCACACACAATATTAAGTTAATTCATCAAATCCATAGTATGCATTTAAAAAAGAAGATATTTTGAAGAAAATTTTAACTGATTTTGTCCATTCAATAAAAGTCAATAGGGTCCAAAGTTGATTTGGACCCAATTGGCTTTAATTGTTTGGACAAAATCAGTTGAGATATTCTTTAAAATATATTATTCTGTATACAGAAAGACCATACAGAAAGGTTTGAAACAGCATGAGGGTAAGTAAATGTTGACAGCATACATTTTTTTTGGGTGAACTATCCCTTTAAAAGAACAGAAGTTTTCCCAACTCACCGTGATGGTGGTGTTGGCGTCATGTTTGCTGAAGCCGTACAGAATGACAGTGGGCACTGATGCCGACTACACAAAAGATACGGCTCTGTGGGCACCAGCTGATCATCTGAACGGCGTAGGGGTCTTCCTCAACAAGCTCGCCGCTGCGTCCCACGTCTCCACTCTTAGGATTCTCAAATACTTTTGATGTCTTGAGCTTATACAACATCTGCAGTGTGACTGACAGAGATGAAGGTTATCACCTCATCACATCGTATTACATAATAAATGTGATGCACAGGGTGTTAAAATGGAAACAATGCTTTAAATGAAAATATTCTGTGTTTAGTGCAAGATAAGCTTAATTGACAGCACCTAATGGTGGCATGATTACCACAAAGAACAGTGTCTCTACTTTTAAAGGGGGGAAAAAGGGTTAAATCAAGACATTTAAGGCACATTCACACCATGGATGATAACTATAATTATAAGTTTGAATAATTGCTATAATTTTTTGAGAACAGAGTAGTCCACACAACACTTAAACAATAACAACACAGAGGAACAATATCTTTGGAATCACATTCAGAGTTTTTTTTTTCAGCTGATGACAGCCAATCAGAGCTTGTGCATTTAAAGCAGAAGACAACCTATCCGCAGCACACACTTATAATAAACAGAATGTTAATTGTTCATTGGTGTGGATACTAATATAGTTACTTTTATACTTATCTTTATACACTGAACAAAATTATAAATGCAACACTTTTGTTTTTTCCCCCATTTTTCATGAGCTGAACTCAAAGATCTAAGACTTTTTCTATGTACACAAAAGGCCTATTTCTTTAAATATTGTTCACAAATCTGTCTAAAACTGTGTTAGGGCCTGCTCACATATCGCGTCTTTTGCGCGCTCAAGTTTATTATTTCAAATGACGCGGTCCGCACACGCTCGTTTTTTCCAAGCGCGTCCGCGCCGCATCGAGATAAAAACATCTCAACTTTTTAGAATGCCGCAAGCGCACCATAGGTCACAGCATGTGACGCCTCCGGAGCGCAACCGCCCTAGCGCTTTGGAAAAAGGAGAACGCGGCGCGCCTAGCGTTTTCTACGCGTTTTTAGGCGCGATATCTGAACAGGCCCTTAGTGAGCACTTCTTTGCCGAGATAATCCATCCACCTCACAAGTGTGGGATATCAAGATGCTGATTAGACAGCATGATTATTGCACAGGTGTGCTTTAGGCTGGCTACAATAAAAGGCCACTCAAAAATGTCCGAAAACCAGGTGTGACCACCATTTGCTTCACGCAGAGCAACACATCTCCTTCGCATAGAGTTGATCAGGTTGTTGATTGTGGCCTGTGGAATGTTGGTCCACTCCTCTTCAATGGCTGTGCGAAGTTGCTGGATATTGGCAAGACCTGAAACACGCTGTCGTATACGCCGAACCAGAGCATCCCAAACATGCTCAATGGGTGACATGTCCAGTGAATATGCTGGTCATGCAAGAACTGAGATGTTTTCAGCTTCCATGGGCCACTCGATCCACAACGTTGACATCAGCAAACCGCTCACCCACACGACGCCATACACGCTGTCTGCCATCTGCCCTGTACAGTGAAATCTGGGATTTTTGGGGATTTCGAATGTGAGCATTTGCCCACTCAAGTCAGTTACGACGATGAACTGTGGTCAGGTCTTGAGAGGAGGACAACGAGCCTGCAGATGAGCTTCCCTGAGACGGTTTCTAACAGTTTGTGCAGAAATTATTTGGTTATGCAAACTGATAGTTGCAGCAGCTGTCCGGTGGCTGGTCTCAGACGATCTTGGAGGTTTAGATGCTGGATGTGGAGGTCCTGGGCTTGTGTGGTTACGCGTGGTCTGTGGTTGTGAGGTCGGTTGGATGTAATGCCAAATTCTCTGAAACGCCTTTGGAGACGCGCTTGGTAGAGAAATAAAACATTCAATTCACGGGCAACAGCTCTGGTGGACATTCCTGCAGTCAGTATGCCAATTGCATGCTCCCTCAAAACCTGTGACATCTGTGGCATTGTGCTGTGTGGTAAAACTGCACATTTTAGAGTGGCCTTTTATTGTGGCTAGCCTAAGGCACACCTGTGCAATAATTATGCTGTCTAATCAGCATCGTGATATGTCATACCTGTGAGGTGAATGGATTATCTCGGCAAAGGAGAAGTGCTCACTAACACAGATTTGTGAACAATATTTGAGAGAAATAGGCCTTTTGTGTACATAGAAAAAGTCTTAGATCTTTGAGTTTAGCTCACGAAAAATGGTGGCAAAAACAAAAGTGTTGCGTTTATAATTTTGATCTGTGTAGTTATCATTCTTGGTGTGAACAGGCCTTAACAAAAAAAGTGAACGGGGTCAATCTGTTAACAATAAAATAGGCACATTTTTCAACAGTATAGCCACAAGACTTAAAGTATTAAAAAATTACACATTAAACTTGTCTGTGTAAAATTAGATTCAGCTTTGTTGCCCTGCAACAGAACACCACCCTCTAACCTTAGATTGACTGTAAAATTATGATTTAAAGGGGTGGTTGATTGCGATTTCACTTTTTTTATTTTAAATAGTGTGTAATGTTGCTGTTGGTGCATGAACAGTATCTAAAAAGTTGCTGCGCTGAAAGTTCAACGTAAGCAGAGATATCGTCTAAAAATCAGGAAGTTTAATGCCTACAAAAACGACTCGAATGGGATTACAGCGAGATACTTCCCGGGTTTTATACGTAACTAACCCATAAATTTACATCAACCATCCCTCCGGAATATGCAAAAAAGGGGGCATGGCCATATTTCTGCGGCTTTGTCCGGCTGTGTTCAGGTTTCCTATGGACGCTGTAGTTTGTCAACAATGGCTAAAATTTATGTTTGATTATGTTTCTGAAAATTACAATCGTAATTTAGCTCTCTGTGCTGCGCATTTTATGGAAGACAGCTTCCAGAATCTCCATGAATTCAATTCTGGATTCAACAAGAAACTGTTACTAAAACATGAAGCAGTTCCAACTTTAAAACCAGAGGCAGCAGTTGTTGGGCCACAACCTGTAAGTAAGACTTAATAATTTTAAATGTATTTCAATGTATAAATTCAGATGTAATGTTTTCGTTTTATCAAGGACGTAAACAAATGCCAGCGCTGGCTTTAGTAGCCACTTAGTTATGCTATTTCGTGTGTCTATGACAAACGTGTACAAACATTTTGGACGTGAATTTGTAATTATGTACTAATTTTGTAAATGTATTTTCCATGAATACTTTATGGCGTAATTTTTCGATTGGTAGAATAGAATAGAATAGAATAGAATAGAATAGAATAGAATAGAATAGAATAGAATAGAATAGAATAGAATAATAATAATAAAAAAAATTACCATTCAGAAACGTTTTGTAAGAGCCGTGTTTGGGAAGTTCTGCTTGACTCTCTTCAGTGCCGCTTTCTGGGTCTTATTCTGGCTCAAACTGATACGGCAGTATTGACACCATTATTTAAATTTGACCGCAGCACATATGCAACTTTCGCCTGTAAAGGTAATGGGCGTGAAGTTTCCGGACAACGTGCACTACGCAGTTTAGCCAATTACAACACACAGGCCCAACTAACCAATCTGAGCCCATTGCCTGTTTCTGAGGGAGGGGTTTCATAGAATCAGGAAGTAAACCGGTCGTTCAAATGACAGAGGAGAAAGCGGCTTACAATAAAGGTGAAATTTATGAAAAATAAGGCTTTAAAAAATAAAACACAAAGACATGTTATATTGCACCCCATAAACACAATCATGCAAAGAAAAAAAGCAGTAAACCACCCCTTTAAACAGCTGTATGGCTTAAATAGCAGACTAAAGTTAACACAATCATTAATGAAAGTTCTTTTTATAAAATTATAAACTTATTATTTCTGTACAAATTCTCCAAAATTGTCCTTAATTGTGCGTCACTGTAACCTCATTTTTTTATAGTAAACAAGGGATGATCAAGGGATGATGTGATAATCAACATAATGCCAAAAATGCTGTCAGATGAGCTTAACTTATATTGAACCCGAATATTATTTTAAGTAATGGCCATGGTTGTGAAACCATCACATATAGGTGTGGAATTTGGATGTCCATTTTGGTCATATTGGGTTTGAATTGTAAAGAATGAAATGAAAAATGAGGAATCATATGGCAGAGGTAAGATAGCATGAGATGGAACAGCATGAGGCTGAAGGGGGGAACAAGCTCTTCAAAGCAAAGACACTTACTCGCTGTGGCATCCCAAAACTTTATCGATCCGTCTGCATGTCTGTGGGGGACAGCAAAGAGGAAGGACAAAGAGTGATCGTATGAGCGAATGAGTGTATGTATGTGTTAAACCGCTTAAGAGGAAGCAGGCAATGACAGCTATGGAAACAGGAGAAAAAAAGAGGCAG
Source organism: Chrosomus eos (assembly GCA_036326025.1). NCBI lineage: Eukaryota > Metazoa > Chordata > Actinopteri > Cypriniformes > Leuciscidae > Chrosomus > Chrosomus eos. The sequence goes on along the minus strand of CM070826.1, from coordinate 20,402,462 downwards.
AGAGAACAACAGGCAGGGTCAATAGCACTATTGAATTAAAGCGGAGAAGTGCGATACATTTACCAATGAGAGCCAAGCAGGAGGGCACATTTAGACATCACTGACTTCAAGTGAAAACAAACGCAATCAATGCATGCTTCAGAACAAAAACAAAATCAATCCAGAGTTTTCAAGCAAATAAAAATTCTATAAATGACCTCCACGTGTGGGTGGAAAGTTTTACTTTTTGAGACAGGGGTGTCAAACTATTTTGAAGAGTCACCTCGTGTGGGCCGATTTGTTCATTTGTTATACCTGCACAACAAAACTTCTGAAACTACTAAAGATAAAGATTATGCTTTCAAAAAAATACAAAATTCAGCTGGGGAGCACATAGATTTTACTACTTTCATTAAGAAGCCGTTAGATAACATAAACATATGAACATAACATCAGTTGTTATGGTGGAAATTATACTGATATTCATGACAAAAAATCCTCTTGTGACAACTACTGAGAATGTGAACAGTGATTTTTCAGAGATTATTTTCTAAAAGTCCACAGAGTCAAAGGTGCCAATATTTAAACTGCATGCATTTAGCGGAAGAACATTAATTTGGTTGTGCGTGACTGCTTTATGAGAAGCAGGATAACCATATTCATCCGCATTCACTACTATGCTTGATAGATACTGTGTAACCAATTTAGATGGAAAGGAAGGACTAGCTGAATACGTTACTGTAGCTATACCCATTAATAGACATGGCACCTCATATGGCAATTTATGTTTTCAATAAAATACCTTAATCACCTATTGAGTAATAAAAATGCCATCTCCAAGTCACTTTTAAAACATTTCAAATCCCTTAGTCCTCACCATCTCCGAAAAGCCAAGCAAAGCTAATGTTGATTCTTGTTTTATTATGAGCTCTCAGCTCTGTCACATTCTCTTTTTGCCAGCAGACTCTCCTCTTTTTTTTAAATGGGTGATTCCCCAGAGGTTTGAGATATAGAATACTCCATTGTCAACCATGAGCAACTTCTCACTATTTACGGATATGACGGGACACGAATGGGTGAGTAATGAGACATGTCACATTTTAGATTTTTGCACAGATCGAGTTTTGTCAAAACATTACAGTTTCCAATAATTTTATGCAACAATATTTCAAAAGTAGCATATAAAGCATACTGCTCAAATAGCTTCAGAATGTTTAGCTGTAATGCTAAAACTGACATGTTTTGTCAAATCCATTTGTAATATATACTACCGTTCAAAAGTTTGGGTAAATCAGGAGATTTTTGTAAAAAAAAAAAAAAAATCAGCACAAATATAACAAAATTATCAAAAGTGGAAGTAAAGATTTTTACATTGTTGTAAAAAATATATATATATATTTAAAATGAATGCTAATTCTATCCAACAATCTTGAAAAAAAATAATTTATCTAATAAATGCCACCCAGGTGAGCTAAAGAGACTTCTTTCAAAAGCATTAAACATTTTACTGCCCCCAAACTTAAACTGTAGTTTATTCTAAGGAGTAAGCATGCAATACCAGAAATAATCAATAAAATTATACTTAATATGATACATGATACTGACATGTAGCCTTGTTTCTGAGCTTTCAGCCACAGATGCATGTTGAAAACAAAGCACACACAAATTCACTTACCCTGTAACGATAATCTCTGGATACGTCTGCGAACCGACCGTCCATGTGCCACCACTGACCGGCCACTCCTGAACACAAAAACAATAGAAAAAGACTCAGAAAACTCAGAAAAACCTTTGTAAATTAGCTTAGAACTTTGACATACCTTGTGACTGTAGCCGGTCTTTTTGTGTTTGGCTCCTATGGAGTAAAGCACGGGTATGATGTCGGGGGGACAGTCGGCAAAGTAAGCAGTGCACGTGACTGGAGACTCATGGACGTCCATGGGGTATGGGTTCTCAAAGATAGGAAAACTAAAGTAGAGAGAGATTTATAAATGAACAACAGGTATTTATTAAACAGAAGATTTCTCTGAAATCTGATTGAAAGAGTCACATTAAAAATGTCATAAAATAGCCTATATCCACACACACATCTGTGACCGCACATTAACTGACTGACTTCTGTATTAATGTGCATTACGTTGCTACAGGCAAGCATAAACAGAATACATCACGGTCTCCAACCTAAAGTGACAGCTACCTGAAGGGGATAAAATGATCTGCAGGGCTACAAATATGAAATACTTAAGAATGAGGGTTATCATGATAAAAGAAACAGAGGGTATTTTTAGAAAGTGCCCTGTGGGCGACTCTATGTGGGCTACCAGGTACTGACTCCCACGGGTACTATATTGATGCCACTGAACTACATTAATGCAACTGAACTATATTACTAAAAAGAATTGAAAATTAAGAATATATTATTGTTAATATGATATTGTATGTATTATTAATAAATGCAAGAGTTAATGTATTTTATCACGTTGCTATTGCTGATATAAAAGTAATAAGATCAAGGTTGTATGTGATTTTACCACATTTTTCAATGTACCTGTGGTTTTGAGTGGCTTATTGCTTTTACTATGTAATATAACCTTATTTAAAGGGTACCTATCATGGAATTTTGAAAATTACCTTTCTGTAGTGTGTAACATAGATCTAAGTGAACGAAAACATCCTGCAAAGTTTTAAATATGAAAGTTCACCGTATACAAAGTTATTATCTCTCAAAAGTCGACTCTGAGTCGTTGATATGAATCGATAGACGAACGATGCACTTTCGTACGTCACTTGTACAAGTTATTTGAATAAGATACGCCCACTCATTGCATTAGGAGACACCAGGGAAAACATCATGTCGACGAGACGCTGCTGTGTTTTGAAGTGCGACGCAAAAGCAAACTTTTTTCATCTGCCCAGTGAGGAGCATTTGAAGACAGTGGCTACAGTTCATAACTATACCACAGAAGTATTATAGCCCGAACTTGTTCTGTGTTCGCGTCATTTTGAAGATGATTGCTTCACAAACCTAAATGCTATAAAGTATGAATTTGCGAGCTGGCTGATACTGAAGGAGGGAGGTTCAGTACCGAGTTTATTTGGATCAGCTTCCTTCTCCGAATCACAATCTGTAAGTAGGCTGTTGCTTTTATGTTTGTATCATGTTCTATAATTATTTTGTGTGTTGTGTACGCACAGGCACAGCGCAGCTTCTAGCAGCTAACTTAGGTCTTCAATGTCAATTGTATTGAAATATGTGAAGTGTTTGTCGTTGTTAATGGAGTTGTCACAGGGCTCTCGAGTGTCACGCATCACGCATTGAGCGTGACAGTCACTCATTTCGGTCTTTTGTCACGCTCTCCGGCCACACATTGTATTTCTCACGCTGAAAAACTATTTGTAATATATCTAATATGCCGCAGTGCCCAAAACTCACTCACTGTGGAACCGGCAGGATTCAAGCGCGTCTCCTCCAGTGTTGCCAGGTCCGTATGCCTGCACTGTTTCCGCGGGTTGTTTGTGTAGTGCACGCTGGTTAACGCGATTGTTTTATCCACTGGAACATGATTGTTATTGAGGAAACACCCGGGAACGCTATTTGAATATTTTTGGCCGTGATTGGGTTAGTTTGATGAGCAATTGGGCTGGTTTTGTTGTGCAGACCTGGCAACCCTGGTCTCCTCTGGTGTTGTTCGTCTGGTGTTGTTAGCCAATCAGAAAATAGCACTGTTGTATCTGGGTAAGATCTAGCGCAACAACCAATGACACCCCGTCGGCTGGGTGTCTAACATATCACCACAGATTAGCGTCACGCAAAGGCGGGGTTTGGAATAATGACTCGCTAAACGATTCATATGGGAGTCGGTGAGCAAATCAGGTAAAAATAAATGCATATTATAAGACAACAAAAGTGTTTTTTGTCATTGCATGCTTGTAAAACTGTTGTTGGGGACTCCCAGAACAATATTAGGAACATTTTAAATGCCATAATAGGTACCCTTTAACAACATTTGAAATAAAGTAGAGTAAAGTTTAAAGTCGGCATGAAATGGAAGTTAGTTTTTTCTTCTCTATTGTGATGTATAGCCAAGATGGCTTCTCGAAAAAGAATAAATGTAGCGCAGGAATTTTGTTAATCAGGAATTGATTGGATCATTGGATCCTTGCGGTTTACTATTGCTATGATGAGTGACAGGTTGCCCTCACGCCAGTAAATACGTCATAAGAGAAGAGATGTTGCTGCAAGAGAGATGGGAAGTTAATTATATATATATATTTTTTTTTTTTATAAATTTTATATATATATATATATATATATATATATATATATATATAAAATAAGAACGGTCAATTTTGATGACTGGATGGATGACTGTCTGATTCTGAGTGTCAGGCTGACCTTGGCTCTTGTTCTTAATAATGACTCATTTTATGGATGTTTATGAGTGACAACTCCATGACATTTACCCGTAACAGATAAACACACACCCACACAAACTCAGATTTAAACCCTTTTTCATCTTTAAAATAACACACACACACACACACACACACACACACACACACACACACACACACACACACAATATTTATTGGGTGTTGAGCAATGTTGCCTCTGGTGGAAGTACTAGTGTGAGGTGGTGTTGGAGTACGTCACATCGAGTTACATTATTCAGACACACACATGGCAGGAAGTGTGAGTATGATAGTGGAAAGAGAAATATGAGATTGCTCACTTGCTCTGGGTTAAATCGACCACAACAAAATCTTTCTCTAGCAGAACCACCACCGCATACGGCTCCTGGACCTCTGTCAACACAAACACATCTCAACAAATCACCATCTATGAATTCTATAATAATAATAATAATAACATCTATAATACATCTATAAATATAATAATAACATCTATGAATTCTAGACAATGAAAGCACAAGAATAGATTTAATACTCTAGATTTGTGGATATTACTTAATTCATAGGAGAAGTAATAACACAACATTGGACCCAATTGACTTTCATTAAATGGAAAAGACAAAAAAAAACCGATATAAAAATATGTTTACATTTTTTAATTAATTATATTATGAATATTTATGTTCCACAGAAGAAAGTCATACAGGTTTTCATTATAAATGACAGATTTTTTTTTTTTTTGGGTGAAATATCGCTGTAATATAATACAACTTTAGGAAAATCATTTATAGTTTGATTCCCCCCTATAAGTGTAACCTTTGTGGTGCTTTTTAAAACATTGAGCATCCCCACCAGCCTGAACAATGGTATGAGATCTTTTTTTACGAGCAATGGTAGACGGGTTGAGTGTTCAAGAAACCTGTTTTAAAATTCATTATTTTTGCAATTTTATTTATTCTGGTGGTGTAGAAATTACACAGTTCAGCTTTAATCTTTGTGAGGGAAAACTGGTGACAAGGTGACATCTTGAAACCAAGGGGACTAAAGCATTAATTATGTTGTGTATGTGTGTGTAACAAATCTTATTCTTTTATAAAAACGGTAAAGGTCATGAAAATGTATAATGTACAATGTGTGTTGATTAGAGTGAACGAACAAGCAGAGAGTAGCAGGGAGACAAGCAGGGAGAAAGGAAGATAAAAACGGGTAACAATTGAAATCACTTCACATTTGGTGGATGCTTGCCGTTTCTTTTTTGTTGTATTCTGGGTAACAAATTCTGTGCATGTGTGTACTTGACAGGGCTTTGCCTGCCAAGAGAGAGACACTGAGACGACTCTGTCTTTCCCCTTGACTGAACAGAGCCAAAGATGTCACTCCTCAAACCATTTAGAATCAATTCTTATGTAGCATTTCACCTTACTGATGTCAGATTTGCAAACGAGCCATTCTTTTAAGATGGTTGTTTCTAAAGATAATATGGAATCGATTTACAATGCATTTACAGCACACCACTGTTCAAAAGGGTCTCATACTCACCAAGAATAAGAAAATACAATAAAAACAGAAATATTATTACAATTTAATAATGTTGTCTATTTCAATATATTTTAAAATACATCACAAAGCAGAAATGTCAACAGTCATTACTCCAGTCTTGAGCGTCACATGATCCTTTAAAAACCCTTCTATTCAGATTTGGTGTTCAATAAACATTTCTTAATATTTTTGTGAAAACCGTGATACTTTTTTTAGGATTATTTGATGAATATGACATTCAAAAGAAAAGCATTTATTTGATCATTTTATTGATTTATTGTAGAAATATTTGTATAACATTATTACAATATTACAATTTACAATATTACAATTTAATGCATCCTTGCTAAATGAAAGTATTAATTTCTTTTAAACAGTAGAGTATAATGTTACAAAAGCTTTACATTTCAGATTAATTCTATTCTTTTAAACTTTCTATTCGTCAAATAATCCTGAAAACAAATTGTACACAACTTTTTTCAACATTGATAATAATCAAAAATGTTTCTTCAGCAGCAAATCATCATGTTAGAATGATTTCTGAGGGATCACGTGACACTGAAGACTGGAGTAAAGATGCTGAAGATTCAGCTTTGCCATTACAGGAATAAATTACATTTTACAAAATATTTACATAGTAAACAGCTATTTTAAATTGTAATAACATTTCACAATATTACTGTTTTTACGATCAAGTAAATGACGCCTTGGTGAGCAGAAGTGACTTCTTTCTAAAACATAAAAAAATCTTTACCAAACTAAAACTTTTGCACGTTAGTGTATTCATACATTAATACAGGGTACCCCCAGGATCCTCCAACTTAAATTCAAGGCTTTTTAAGACCTTTTTAATACCATTTCAAGTGAAATTCAATGCCAACTTCGTACCCATTCCGACAGAAGTATGAGGGGAAAATGTCAAATCTGTATACATTTTACACCCTAGAAAATAATTATGTACAAGGAGGCTACTTGAATTAAATAAAACATTTTACTTAAATTATATTAAATTATGTATTAAATTTACTTAATATTTAATACATACGCAACAGCATTGTAGCGCGCCCACGTGTATGTAGGCCAGTGTTAATTTTGGCAGCCATTTTTGATTTTTTTGATCATCCTGTTTTTTATAGTTGTAGTTGACGAAAAGTCTTTGCATTTTTGCACATCAGAAAATGTCATAATTATTCTCTCTAGGCCAATTCAATTAAGCTTATGAGAAATTATTGACAGAGCACTCTTAAGCAGTAGCATTTGTGCAGTTCTACATAATTATCCCTTTTCCTAAGTTCAGTGGTTCTCCAGTGTTTTAGAGTGCTGTACCCCCTGGACCCCCTCTCTTCCATTTAGACGGCACTCACACCTTTTCCATTAAGGGACAAGATTTGCCCACTTAAATAAATTTTTCCATTTCATTTTTTACCTTTGTAGTAACTTAAAAAAATGCTTTAAATAAAACAATGTTCATTAAATTGGCAATGTTAAAAAACATTAAAATCGCCAGTAGGTGGCGGTAACTCACTATCTTTATGAGTGAGTCTGAGTCATTCATTCATTGAATCTCACGATTCGTTCAAAGCCACATATTTCGTTATAGAGCAAGCATGATAATGCTGTTTTAAATGTAGTACATGATTTAATGTTACCCTTTTTTCTTTTCTTTTTTACTGTTGTATAAAATCAATGTCACATTTGAAATCGTGTGGATAATCGGGAAACATTGTATTCTTGCTCGTATGAACACTGCTGGATATCAGCCTGCATTTTGATCGCAGATTTAGTCGCACAAACAGCGCAAGCGGCTCGTGACAGAACACAGACCAACTGAATGACACTTTAATTTAAGTAGAAAATCTTAAAGATCGCTGAACTCCAGCTTGTCTGTGTTTTCAGATCATCCGCGCTTCTTCAGCAGTGTAGAGAGAGAGAGCGCGCGCGCATGGTTGCCAGATAGTATTGAAAAGACCGGGTAGAAAATATGTTCTTTTAACAGAAAAGCTCTTATTTGGGGTTTAAATTTTGTCATTTGTGGCCACAGCGGATTAAACTAGGCTAGGTACTATCTTTTTCTGTACCTCACTTGCCTAGTAACCATAGTAACGGGTGCGCACGCGATCGCTTTTTCTGCTATGACGTGGAGCGCGAGGTGCACTCAACCAAAGAGTATACGTTCTTTGACTCAATGCTGCGTGCATATATTTTGAATTAGCCTACATTAGTAACAGTTAATTTTGTTACGGTATGAACTTAATCCTAGCAAAGGCAAAAAAATATAAGACCTTTGTAACGAAATCCAAGACTTTGTATACTAAATTCAAGGCTTTTAAGGCCTTAATTTGAGATGATCAAATTCAAGACTTTTTCAAGGCTTTTAAGACCCGCGGGTACCCTGTAATAAAGATATATATGAAATTCATAATGCAGTTAGAGCGGGATGAGGGCTTTGTCGGGACAGAATTCTTCCAATGCACGGAGAAGAGCAATTACTCATCATTTTAAGATGATGAGTCGCTCTTTTGGTTTTCAACTGCGATAACTAATGTGCTCACTCACAGAATCAGACACTGCTGCTTTTTTATATAATTAATTTCCCGGTATGAATTATGACCCCTTGGTTCATTGGGCCGTTGGGTCAGATTCAGAGTTAATTTTTAATTGGACAGAGACCACCTCATTCAGGCGATCTCAGAGTGATTGTGTTGGTACAGATCCGAGTGCGATTATCAAGTTCATATATGATAAAAAACTTAGTTTTCATAGAAAAAGAAAAATAGTTAAGGTGATGACATCAAACTGGAACTAATGCATAAAATTAGATAAAATACAACTAAAACTTAATAATAGCTAAACCAGTACAATTAATAGTATTTAAATAAATACATATTTCAAAATAATAAATATTTAAAAAGTAGAAGAACAGGAACTCTATATACTGTGCGTTAATACAAACTAATGTGTGAATCAGATGTTTGAACTGATTTATTAGAAACAGTCAGAATGAATCAATTGATTCACTTAAATGAATCTCCTCTCCACTCTCTTTTAACAACAATGTTCTACAATGAGACAAAGAAAAAAAACTTAAGTTTACTCAGTCCAATTAAATGTTCCACCAAGAACAAGACAACTGATATGGAAGACAGGAGACTGAAGCGCTCAGCATACTCACCGTTGAGATAGGGAGTGTCACAGAGAACCATGAAGTCCACTATTGGATAGTCCATCTCTAACACTGTGATGGCTTTGCCATGCATGATGGTTAAGGTTGGTCTCCGTCCTGCCTTATCATACGAAAGCCCTCCAGAAAAGACTACAAAGGCTTCACTACTGGAAGACAGAAAAATGAAAAAGTGTAAATGGAAAACCTCATTTTGTCTGTCTGCAATTATTTCTTCATCATGTCAAGACCCATAGCTTCTATATTATTGGAAGGAGACTTTCATGCCACAAAAAACAACCTGGCTTTGACTTCGAAGGTCCTCTCAATACGTTGTATTGTTTCAATTTAAAGTCTTATTCACAACCCTGAAATATTCAGTCTCTATGCAAAATGGGAAGAAACAAAAGGGGGAAAACAACATCACAGCCAAATTAATTTAAAATATCATTAAAACTGAGACGGCCACTTATGACCACTTCTTTGAACACAGCATAGGGACGGGGAAAAAAACAAACAATCAAAGATGGAAGTTTTTTCAAATTATGCTTTGCTCCTCATCTCCCGAGGAAAACATGCTTTATAAAAACAGGCAGTAAACTTGAATTGTTTTGTGAAAAGATAAAACAGCAGTAATGGTTCTTGAGTGGCACATCTATCGCAAGCAGGATTAAATTAATCCAAAACACTCAAGGCTGCATTTCCCATATTTCATTAGTTGTATTTTGTGTTGCATGCCATTTATCCTCGGAGGAGGGAAATTCCTGGTACCCAGTAGGAACCTTTAACTGGAATGCCCCCCTTAAGTCAAAGATGAGACTGGGAAACTCTGGGGAACCACAACAACCCTGACTTCAGAATCCAATATGACTGCTTAGCACATCGACCATAGTGAAACAGTAGTAACATATTGTTTTCAGACCTATGGAAGTAAAATAATGGCAAATGTTTTTGAAACAAAAAAGCCTGTTGAATTGCATTTCTTGAAAAAAATTGGCATTCGTTTCAAAAACATTTGGCATTATTTTACTTCCATACCGATCTGTGTACTGTCATTCCAGGCCCCGATAACATTCTTTCTAGGTAAATGGAATGAACCATTAGTCTCAGAGTGGAACCGTCAGGGCACAGGCTGTCAGATAGGGTCCAAAATATTGTAAAAAAATATATATATTTACAAACTTCTAAATGATAGTTTAAAAAGTAAAAACTTTTTTAATAAAAAGCAATCCATTCTAATGTTATTTCAGGAATTCATAAATTGACAATAATAAACATCTGAATCTTTTTGAAGAAATAAACCCTTCAAATCTGCCTATCCAGTTTGTGTTGTGTTGCATAGACACCCATTTTTTCCCTATTAGAATTTATTCTCTAAATGCTTTCAGTTCTGTGAGGGCCAACCAATAGCAAATAAATGAGAGACTATCTGATTAATCAAAGCGTCCCTCTTAATGGGTAGGGCTTGTTATCACTAACTTTATGATAAGGAGAACATGGTTGGGAGAAAAAAAATGTATAAAATAGCTAGCGCTATTCGCTATGGGAAATGCAAGTAATGTTAGTGAGTAGGACATAGTTGCTAATTAATTTTTCCCCAAAATCATACTTTTATTACGGTCTGTTCCAAACATTTAATAGGCAAATGAGCCAGTCTAATGATATTATTCAACATTGCTTGTTTGTGGTGGTGGATTCCAAAATGCCACAATCGCTGTTCGCAGTCTATGACGCAGAAGTGTCTGTCACTAATTTGCTTTGGTCTGAGTGCGGTCATGATACAGTATATCGGCTTACATTAAATTTGGTTGTTTTTGTGTCATATTCATACCATACCATATTCAGCTAAACTGCACACACCGATTGTGTGATGATGCAATTAATTGTAATGAGGATTTGCATTTAATTACATTGTTTTATTTTGGTAATAACTATCAAACTCACTGTGCTGATTGATTGTTGCATTTCTTATCAAAGGTAACTTGTGCAGTACTATAGAAGAGGACACGGTAAGCTAGGCTGATTTTAGGCTGAGGGGTGAGGGGGGCAAGGCTCAAGAGTCACAGTTTGCTACTTTTTTTGTTCTCTTACCTGTTTCTGGAGGTCTTGTATTCGACCTTGAGAATAGGTTTACATGTCTCTTTTCTACCGTCTCTCTGAGTCTTGCCTGAAAAAAAAAAACAGACAAAATGGTAAGTTTTAAATGCATCACATTTTCACCTAAACCTTTCTTACGTTTATGTCTAGAACTTTCTCATTAATAAACACTTTTCCCAGTGCGAGTGTGTTCATCTTTATATAACCACTGAGCTCAAGGCCAGGACCCCAAACATAGAAGCAAAGATGGAGAGTGAATCACTTATTTCCTGTCAAATCAAACTTGCACACACACACACACGCTACAAACCCACACACTGAATCATCCTCCATAATGAACACACCTGGTGAGGGGGTGTGTTTGCTGACTACGTCAGAGTCAGATTTCACTAATAGATGGTGAGTCATGGAAGATGGGGTCTTTAACTGTCCCTGTGGGTTTACGTAGCTATACTTTGGTGTCCCCAGAAGTGAGCCATGCCTGACAAAACCACATTTTTGGGGCAATTTTGTTGAGGACATCCTTATTTGGGAAAACAATTCATAAATCAAATTTTGTTTAATCTACAAATTTAAAAAGTTTTGTTTTAACTCCCCACCATTGATGGAATTTTCCATCATTTATGACACAGAGGTTCCCTGCCATTGAAGGAATTTTCTGGCAATCCATGTTTTCACTTCTATACGGCAAGGGGCATTGTAGTCTTTGACACAAACACGATTTTTGTTTCAAAACATATTTGTTTAATTTCTTTAAAAAAAATTTTTTTTTTAAATATATAATTTATACAGTGCATAAGTGTAATTTTGACATGTTTCAGCCTTGTTTCAGTAAAAAAATCATAGATATGCAACTATCCATTTAACCTCATTAAAAGGTTTAAATGTTTATTTTAAACAACAGTGAACCAGCTTTGAATAAGATTATTATTAATATGTGAAAAAAAAACATGCTTTATGTGTGTACCTACCATGAGGGAAGGTGACTTGTATAGGTTTGGCTGTGTTTCTCAAATTCCACATGCTCAGACTGCCATCAGAATGACTGCACATGAACTGCCGCCCCTCGTGATGCCAGCTTACTGAGTGAATGGCCTGGCAGAGAGAATAGAAAAGCAAGCAGCATTGCATTTATAAACATTTAAAATTATGCCCAGATTATAATACATCTAATTTATTTCATACTGTTAATTTGTGGCCTTTGTGAGAGGACAGGAAATAAGGATGAAAAGAAAAAGAATATGATCACAAATGATAAAAAAGGAGGTTTAAAAAAAACACCTCTAAGAACTGCATAGAATGTGTGTGTGTGTGTATATATATATAAGTGGAACAAGTTATATAATAATGTGAACAATTGTTCTTGAGCACCAAAGGATTAGAATGATTTGAAGGATCATGTAGAAGACTGGAGTAATGATGCTGAAAATTCAGCTTTGCATCACAGGAACAAATTACATTTTAAAATATGTTAGGATAGAAAACAGTTATTTCAAGGTGTAATAATGTTTCACAATATTATGTTTTTACTGTATTTTTTGATCAAATCAGTGAACATCAGTGAACATAAAAGACTTCTGTCAAAAACAATAAAAAAAAAATCTTACTAAGGAAAAAAGACAGAGAAGTAACAATAGAAAACAGTCAGAGAAGTGAAAAGTGGGAGAACGAAATGTGTGCATCCTCAATTTGGAGAACTGAAGACATGACTAATAGTTCCCTTTTTAAGCTCTTGAAAGTCTCTCTCTCTCTCTCTCTCTCTCTCTCTCTCTCTCTCTTCTCTCTCTCTCTCTCTCTCTCTCTCTCTCTCCTCTCTCTCTCTCTCTCTCTCTCTCTCTCTCTCTCTCTCCTCTCTCTCTCTCTCTCTCTCCTCTCTCTCTCTCTCTCTCTCTCTCTCTCTCTCTCTCTCTCTCTCTCTCTCTCTCTCTCTCTCTCTCTCTCTCTCTCTGACCTTCATCCATCTAAGAGTCAATAATCCGATATCAGTAATTACTCCACCATCAAAGCAGCCTGATCTCCACTCATCTACTCGCTAATGTCACACAGTAAATAATAAGTGAAATGATATTGGCGTCAGATTTATTTGATGTTAGTTGGGAGTGTGTATGAAAGGGGTTTAAGTGTTTTATGGTGATGTTTAGTATACTTTAAATGAATGAGAGGAAAGAGATTTTTGTACCTTTCCAAATCTAATCCATTTCCTTTCAACATTAACTAACGTGTCCTTTTGTCTCATTCCCAGTAACTGGCTTCTTTCCTCACTCTCTCGTTCAAAATGCTTTCTATTTAAAGTACATTTTTCCACACACGTGTGCATACCAGGCGGGCATCTAAAGCAGCAATTAGCAGACCCCTAGACATTTCCATTTACCCACTCTGACAAACGCTTGCAGAGCGACGGTGCCTGAGACTCACTCCGCACAGGCAGTGCTGACAGATGATCAGAGGGTGCCGTCACCGAACTGAAACCCGCAGTAAAGGGTTGGAAGGAGAAAAGGGCGAGTTTTTGGAAGGTTTTGTGCGTGCCGCTGTGAGCCAAGGGGCGCTGTGATTGAAACATGTTTTGGAAGGATGAATGCGAGCAGCTGGCTGCAGGAGGCAGTTCCCGTTTCAGAAGGAAGATAAAGTTGTGTGCCAAGCAGTGATTATGCTAAACACATCCACATGGCACAAGGCGGGAAATTAAATCAGAAAAGTGACTTGTGCTCAGTGTTGTTGTAAATCAGCAACAATGTGGGGAGAAAAATGAGCAGATGAGCCAAGTGCTTCGTACCAAAAGTAAATTTACTTGGACAATGGAGAGCGAGAGAGACGTCATTTGTTATTTATATAGCCTCGTTTTTTTGTTCTTTGTCCAATTTATTTTTGTTTGTCTTGTTTTTGGCTGAGGGCTGGATTATAACAAGATGATAAACCAGAGATTGTGGGTCACAGATGCACACACACACAGAGACGGAGACACAAAGGATAATATGAATGTAAAAATCAAACAGAGTATGTGTGTACTATATGCAAGTACATAAACAATATGTACTGTAAAAACATTTTAAATTGTAATTTTATTTCACAATGTTATCATATGAAACTTCCAAAATATTTTTTAAAAATCTTACCAACCCCAAACATTTGATCAGTAGTGTACATAAAATCTATTATTATGGAAGTTTTATGCAAAAAAGAAACACTTGACACTCACCTCATCATAGTAAATCCTGAAGTCAGCTCTTTTGACCCTCAGGTCCCACATTACTATTGTACCGCTCTCAAAACCTATCAGCAACTGAGGAACACACACATAGAGAGAGAGAGAAAGCAAGAGTCTATAAATCCCAAATGGATGGCAATAAATAGTGGAAACAGAGCTAAGAGAGTGTTACAAATGTCAAGAGTTTTTTGGCTGTTTTGGTTTAGAACAGAACTGACACACTGGTGATTGGGCATATTTATTATTTAACTGGACATGAAGGAGCAAGCACAGATCAAAACTTGATACTGGGAATCCTCTCGCTGTCACAAACATTGGCAGAATGTTTGTTGGACAAAAATACTGAATTTCAGAATTGGCTCCCTCTCAGTTCATGAGTGTGAATTTGAATTTAATTAGCCACACCTTACAAGAAGTTGTATTGGAGTTTGAATTGGTATGAAAGGAAAATAAATGATCACATTTGAACAGCTCTTCCTTTAATCCAAATTCAAATTCTGCATCCTATCAATCAGACATTGGACTGTATCCACCTCTAATATTGTCTGTGCTACAGAATATTTTCTGTTTTGTATCCTTTTCCAAAACCTTATCGATCCCCCAAGCTCGTCCGAATCAATTCCTACAATGCATTTGATTTTCTGTGACTACAGCAGCATGTAACCACAGCGATCTTCTCTGATTCTTTTTTTTAAAGATGACCTTGCAGTCCCCACTCCAAAATGCCATGCCTCCTCCTGGAGATAGCAGATCAGGAAATGCTTCAAAGGAATAGTTAACCCAAAAAAGAACATTTCATCACTCACCTCTATGTCATTCTATCCCTGTATTATGTTCATCTTGTCTAGGAAGCGCAAGAGATGTGAGGCAGAATGTCCAAGCTGTTCTTTTCCATACCTTGAAAAGTGGATGGTGAATTATACTGTAAAGCACCAAAAGACCTATGGCTTGAGTAGACTTAAAATATAGTGCGCATTTGCTTGGAAATATAAATCATTATCCACTTTCATCGTACTGCTCAGACTTTCTGTCTAACATCTCCTATTTTGTTCCATGGAAGAAAGAAAGTCATAGAGTCGAAAAACATTAGGGTGAGTATATGATGATAAAATCGTCGTTTTGGCATGAACGTTCCTTTAAACGATTGTGAATTTGAGTGCCTGTGAGAGAGATGTTTAGCATGCATCCTCAATACAAGATGTTAACACCAGTAGTTGGGGTGAACATCAGGTCGCATAACAAGTGTATGTGTGCGTGTGTGTGTATCCTGATGAGTGTTAATGAATCAGAACTGTGCCAACGCATGCAAAGTACCTTTTATAAAGAACTCCAGCAGTCATGCTAAAGAACACTAATGTATTTTTTTCATAATGGGAAGGCTTTGTGCTCACTAGTTCTTAGTTGTTTAAAAAGTTTCGAGCTCTTGATTCAATAGAAAAATGAGAGAGAGAGAAAAAAAGAAATGCATTCCTCACCTTTCCCTCATCTTTTGGACTGTCACTCAGATGAACAACGGGACCTGGATGTGTCTTCGTAGATCTGAGAGGAAGAGAGAAAAAGAAAAACTCCTTCAAAAGCTAACAGGACAATGGAAATGACACATTCTCTGTGCTTGTGGTTTGTAGATCATGTATGTTAGCTATGAGGCTAAGATCATCTATATGCTAGCATACTCATAAAAGTTGTCAAAATAAACTTACTACTAAAAATAAACACACTTGAAATGTACTGTACAGTCTATCTCTTCCTGGGAAATGGACCAAAACTATTAATGAAATCCTCTTTTGTTCAGGGTTGTTGCATTTAAAATAAAATGCACAGACTGATTAGCACAAAGCAAATTGATAAGTTGTTAGCAATAATATCCTGTTACAACAGGAAATACATTAAGACAGAAACACATTACATCTGTCATATAATTTATGGGGTCTTTTAGGAATAATATTACCAAAGTCAATTAACTAATGACTATATCTCTGGTTCTCTTACGAGAGTATCTCTCGTACTGCGTAATATCTTACGCTATGGGGAAAACTCTTTTCCACGAGATATTGAAGCCAAAAATTATCCTTAATTTTTTATTAATGTAAAACGCTTTGCAGCAGCAAGCAGACATAGGCGAGACAGCTCGCGCGCCTATTGGCTGCCCTGCGGCAATAGTAGCAGCCTATCGAGAGAGGCTCTGCGTGACGTCACGACGAATGGGGGCCTTTCGCGCCCATATCGTCACGTCCCGCCAGAAAGGGCGTGGTCTCGCCCCATATCTAGGCTCGATAGCTGCTCTTACGTTGATTTTCATCTCTTCAGCGAAGCCTCCCGCATCGCTGGATCCAGAGTGAGAAGCCGCGCCGTCGACCTGTAGCCTTCAGCGGGACGTGCCATCGAGCCTGGAGTCGCTGGCCTCGCCGCCTTCAGCCGCCGTACCTGCTGCGCTTTCCGGCGTACATATCCTTTCCTCTGCTTAGAGTGTGTGTGATTGCATTATCTGCCTTTTTTTCCCACCCCTCTAAAAGAGCGGCGTCTTTTTAAAGATGCCTTCCTGTGGTTCTTGCCGAGCCCCACTCAGCGATGAGGACCGCCATGTCATCTGCGTGTCCTGCCTGGGTGAGGATCACGCGGCCATCGCGCTCGCTGACGGCGGATGCCATCATTGTGAACGTTTGCCTATGGTGACTCTGCGGACTCGCCTAGCTGCGTTATCCGAGCCCGCATCCCAGCCTGCCGTGACGCCGCGCCGCAAGAAGCGCCGCGCCCAGCGCGCGCCCGAGCTATTTCCAGCCCGCCAAAGCTCGCCGGTTCGCCCGCCAGCTTCGCCGGCTTCGCTCGAGTCGCCCACGGACGGACAGTGGCCGCCGTCTGCCGCCGCGTCCGCACTTGAGCTCGACGAACTTACCGGAGACGGCATTGAAACTGAGCCGATGCGTCCGCTCTCTCAAGCCGTGGATTACATCGGCCTCGACTGAAAGGCGCTCGCGCAACTAACGCGCAATAGGCTGGACGGACGCTTTCTCGGGAAAGACGAAGCTCCGTCACAGTCGAGACCCGCGCCTTTCCCCCTGAATGGTGAGAAACATTTGTGGCTAACTATCCGAGATGACGGAAGCTGAGCGCTCCGTGTTCCTCGACGTTCTCGCTCTGCTGGACGCCGCCCCCCTCAGCGCGGGCCCCGGCCGAGGATTGAGATAAAGCCCGAGGTCTCAAGGCCTTCCTAGTCTCTCTAGGAAAGCGACGGTGTTCAGTTCCCGCTGCGGCCGGATTTCCACCAAAACTTCTCGCTCGTTCAGTTCCAAGCAATGTGACTGTTCCAGTGTATTTCGCAGTGAGCAAGCTGGTTCCACAGCCCGCTTGCCTGCGCACAAAGGCCGTCGTTTCGGCTAACTAGCAGCGCCGCCAGGCCCGAGATCAAACACCGCGCTCTCGCTCTGCTGGACGCCGCCCCCCTCAGCGCGGGCCCCGGCCGAGGATTGAGGTAAAGCCCGAGGTCTCAAGGCCTTCCTAGTCTCTCTAGGAAAGTGACGGTGTTCAGATCCCGCTGCGGCCGGATTTCCACCAAAACTTCTCGCTCGTTCAGTTCCATGCGTTGTGACTGTCCCAGTGTATTTCGCAGTGAAGCAGCCGGTGTCTCAGCCCGCTTGCCTGCGCACAAATGCCGTTTCTATGGCTACCCAGATAAATCCAATAAAGAGTGCATTTTCTGGTGTCCCGGCCACGGCCGATGGTGTTACGAGTGTTGTAAGAATGCCCACGTCCCAGTGCCCATTCCCACACCCAGACACAGCCCGCCATGGTGCAGGGCTAGCACAAATAAAACCAACTCATGTTGGTTGTGCAGAAAATGTAGTGAACGCGCCCATACTATGCCCGCTTACACTACATGATGCGTGTCCCTTGGTTTCTGTAAAAACGAAACTAACACACATTTAGTCGGCGCGAGCCGACAGTGTTCTCAGTGCAGTAAATGTGCCCGCTGTCCCGCATTTCCTCACTGACACGCCGAATCCCACGGGATTCACCCCCGCTCGCTTTCTATGCACAACCCGTCACAGAGAAGCTGAGCGCGGCCAGGCTGCCCGCTGTGATTAGCGCGCACCTCGCACGCTGTGAACACAGCGTTGATTCAGTCGGCGCGAGCCGAGTGTTCTCCGTGCTGAAAATGTGCCCGCTGTCTCGCGCCCCGCATTTCTCACAGACACTCCGAATCTCACGGGATTCGCCCCCGCTCGTTTTCTCTGCACAACCCGTCACAGAGAAGCTGAGCGCGGCCAGGCTGCCAGCTGTGATCAGCGCGCGCCTCGCACGCTGTAAACACAGCAGTGATTTAGTCGGCGCGAGCTGACAGTATTCTCAGTGTAGTAAATGTGCCCGCATGTAGTAAATGTGCCCACATTCCCTCACACGCGCCGAATCCCACGGGATTCGCCCCGCTCGCTTTCTCTGCGCGTCCCGCCATAGAGAAGCTGAGCGCGGCCAGGCTGCCCGCTGTGATCAGCGCGCCCCCCGCCTCGAACGCTGTAAACACGGTGTTGTGTTCCCAGTACACAGGGGCTCTCGAGCCGCCGTCCTGCCGCGGCCAGAGCCCAGATTTCATTCTACCCCTAGCTATTCACGCAGATGCGTGGTCAAGGCTTCCCGGGGTATCAGAATGGGTGTTGAACACTATAACGAGAGGCTGTTCGCTACAGTTCGCTCGACGCCCCCGCCGTTATACGGCGCGAGTCGAAACTACGGTGTAAAGCGAAGTGTTTCATCTACTTCGAGCCGAGATAGCGAAACTACTGAGAGAAGGGGCTATAGAACCTCTATCTCAGGGCGAAGGGGGCTTATACAGCAGATATTTTCTGGTACCGAAAAAAGATGGTGGGCTCAGACCCATTCTAGATCTGCGACTGCTGAACAGAACGCTTGTGAAGCGCCAGTTCAGAATGCTTACGACCAGGAAAATCCTTGCGCAAGTGCGCCAAGGAGACTGGTTCATGTCAATAGATCTGAAAGACGCCTATTTTCAAATACAAATAGCGTCCCATCACAGGCGATTCTTGAGATTCGCCTTCGAGGGCCAGGCATATCAATACACAGTCCTGCCGTTCAGCCTGTCCCTAGCACCCCGTACGTTCACGAAGTGCATGGACGCGGCCCTCGCCCCCCCTGAGACTTCGGGGCATGCGAGTTTTTGAACTACTTGGACGATTGGCTGATTCTAGCTCGTTCACGAACGGAGCTCATAGAACACAGGGCCGCATTACTCGAGCACCTCGAGGAGCTGGGCCTTACAGTCAGTTGGGCGAAAAGCTCACTGCTCCCCAGTCGGAGAATTTCCTTTCTGGGAACAGTGTTAGACTCGCTATCCATGACAGCACGCCTGTCACCGGAGCGCAGATTGAATATTCAGCACGTCGCGAGATCCTTCCGCCACGGCTCTATAGTCCCGCTCAGAAGGTTTCAGAAAATGCTGGGTCTGATGGCCTCAGCAGCCTCCGTACTCCAGTTGGGCCTGCTCCGCATGCGCCCACTGCAGCTATGGCTAAAAGCACGAGTTCCCCCAGGGCGTGGACCGCAGGTCTATTTCGCCTCAGGGTCGACCTTCAGTGCATTTCGGCTCTGAAACCATGGAAAGCAACCGACTGGTATCAGTCAGGTGTGAGTCTGGGGATCCCCTCGAGTGTGAAGGTGGTGTCTACGGACGCCCCCACTTCGGGGCAGGGAGCGCTGCTCGAAGGCAGACCGCTAGCTGGCCTATGGTCAGTACGGGAGAAGCTCCTTCACATAAACTGCTTGGAATTAATAGCAGTCGACAAAGCGCTACGGCGCTTCTGTCCCCAGATAAAAGGCCACCACGTATTGGTCCGGTCGGACAACATGTCAGTGGTGGCGTACATAAATCACCAGGGCGGCGTCAGGTCCCGAAACCTTTACAGGCTGACGGAACGCCTCCTGGTCTGGGCTCAGCACAACCTGCTCTCGCTGAGAGCGGCGCATGTGCCTGGTCACCTAAATGTGGGGCCAGACAGGCTGTCCAGAAACAACGTCCCAGCAGGAGAATGGTCTCTGCACCCGCAGACGATCCAGCTGCTGTGGGAAACGTTTGGCAAAGCGCAGGTGGACCTGTTCGCGTCCCAAGAAAACGCTCACTGCCCGAGATTCTTCTCGAAATGCCGGGAGGCGCTGGCCCATGTTGGCCCCGCCGCCCCCTATATGCTTTTCCCCCTGTCTCACTCCTGCCTCAGGTGTTGGAGCGAATCAGGAGGGAGGGATGCCCAGTGCTACTCATAGCTCCGCTCTGGACAAACCAGTCGTGGTTCCCTGTCCTGATGCAGCTGACCAGCGCTGCCCCATGGCCTTTACCGTTGAGGAGAGACCTCCTCTCTCAGGCGGGAGGCTCGATTTGGCATCCTCTCCCGGATTTGTGGTCCCTGCACGCAGGGGCCATCAACGGGTACCCGCTGACCTCCCAGAGGGAGTGTTAAACACGATCGCGCAGGCTAGAGCCCCGTCTACCAGACGGCTCTACACCTCGAAGTGGTCTGTGTTCTCTGCTTGGTGTCAAGCGCAGAGCTTTTCACCTGTAGACTGCGGGGTTACGGAAGTGCTTTCCTTCCTTCAGGAGCTACTGGATAAGGGCAGGACCCCTTCCACGCTCAAAGTATACGTGGCGGCCATAGCAACGTTTGTAAAACCGGTGTCTGGCCAGTCACTAGGAAAGAACGACTTAGTCGTGCGTTTCCCTAGAGGAGCTCGGAGGCTAAACCCTCCCAGGCCCCCTTCAGTCCCGACATGGGACCTTTCCACGGTCTTGGAGGCCATGAAAGGTGCCCCATTCGAGCCAATCCAGTCGTCAGACATGAAACACTTGTCTTCAAGACAGCGTTTCTTATGGCTCTCGCTTCAGTGAAGCGCGTAGGGGACTTGCAAGCGCTCTCAGTGAGCGCGTCATGCATGGAGTTTGGACCTAATGACTCTAAGGTCATACTCAAACCGAAGCACGGCTACGTGCCAAAATCCCTCAACACACCGTTCAGGGCCCAGGTGATTTCCCTGTCTGCCCGTCCGGTTCTCAATGAGGAGAAGGACGCGAGTCTCCTTTGCCCTGTTAGGGCACTAAGGGCTTATGTGTCCCGCTCGTCTGGTTTCAGACAGACTGAGCAGCTTTTCGTTTCGTTTGGCGGCCGTGCTAAGGGACTTGCCGCTTCGAAACAGAGCCTATCCAGATGGATAGTTGGTGCCATAGCGCTGGCTTACACTTCTAAGGGCCTACAGTGCCCTTTGGGTGTTGGAGCGCACTCCACAAGAGGCATGGCCTCCTCGTGGGCATGGTCTAGCGGGGTTACCCTGCAAGATATTGTATGGCCGCGGGCTGGGCCTCGCCGTCTACATTTATAAAATACTATAACCTGGAGGTTCCCGCCTTGCAAGCTAAGCTTTTGGCGGTATAAAGTTCAGTGCTATCTGCCCGCTGTGCGGCTCAGATACTGAGTTTGACCTGCGTATTGCTCACTGACCGGTACAGCAGCTCATTAAAATGTCGACACATTTGTTGCCACCCAGTTCAGGCTGAATGTTCACCCTGACGGTATGGTCTATTTGTCACATGATCAGCTCCTTCGGATGCTATTTACAGGGAATGATGCTTCTAGCCTCTCTTCCCTCACTCTCTGTGAGTTTATGGTGATTATGCACTATATGCGCCCCGGGCTTCGGCCCCTGGGACTTTGGTGTTGGATCCCTACCAGCACGGCGTGTTGCATTGTGTTCCCCATAGCGTAAGATATTACGCAGTACGAGAGATACTCTCGTAAGAGAACGTACTCGGTTACTAACGTAACCTCGGTTCTCTCTAGAGAGGGAACGAGTACTGCGTATCTTGCCGTGCTTGGAATACGCTCTGGTTCGCTTCGGCGATGAAAACCAACGTAAGAGCAGCTATCGAGCCTAGATATGGGGCGAGACCACGCCCTTTCTGGCGGGACGTGACGATATGGGCGCGAAAGGCCCCCATTCGTCGTGACGTCACGCAGAGCCTCTCTCGATAGGCTGCTGCTATTGCCGCAGGGCAGCCAATAGGCGCGCGAGCTGTCTCGCCTATGTCTGCTTGCTGCTGCAAAGCGTTTTACATTAATAAAAAATTAAGGATAATTTTTGGCTTCAATATCTCGTGGAAAAGAGTTTTCCCCATAGCGTAAGATATTACGCAGTACTCGTTCCCTCTCTAGAGAGAACCGAGGTTACGTTAGTAACCGAGTACGTTTTGCAGTAATCTCTTGCTTTTAGCCAGAGCATAACATTTTGGGCAGTTTTTCAAACATTAATTTGAACAGAAATCTATAGAAGAATAAGAATACCAATAAGAATTAGATTTTTGTCAAACTACAGGGAAGTGGTAAATGCCAGAAAGATCTGAAAGTGTTTTCAGCTAAAACGGGCACATCAAGGTCTTCTTTTCAGCAGCATCTCACAGGCAGAGAGCGACAGGTCAGAAAATGTGCTCTGACAGCCTCCAGTGAAATGACTTCACTGGTATTGTGTGAGGGTGTGCCAAGTACAAGAGAAAAATATTAAAGTGACGGTCAGAGTGAGATGGACACAAAAGAGTTTTATACACACACACACACACACACACACACACACACACACACACACACACACACACACACACACACACACACACACACACACACACACACACACACACACACACACACACACACACACACACACACACACACACACACACGTCATGCCCATTCAGATCGGTCCCCAAATGCAGAATGCAACTAAAAAGTGGCCCTGGTCTTTCTGGCACAGAGCGCCCCACCACACCTGGTCTGCAATACTTCAAAGCACAAGTTTTAGCACCACTTACTAACATAAAAATATAACATAATACAGAAACATAAATGCTAAATAAATGAAAATTATTTAACTGAAATAACAGGTCTTTTAGAGCTTATCAATAACATGTTGGCATATTTCTTTGAGCTAGTATTTGCCTAATCTTTCCTGGTGTATATGGCATATAACATTTTTAAGAATTTTTACATATTTTAAATGAATTGTAATGCTTCTTTCAAACCTAACAAGGACATACCCAAAATAAAATGCTTGTTCATGAACCCTAGTGTTTTCTGAAAGAAGGCACTTGGGGTTTTCTTGTCCAAGTAAGAAGGATTATAAAGAAGTCGTAAATTATAATTATAGAAGCCGAAGTAATATTTTATTTAAATAAAAAAAAATCATTTATTATTTGCTAATAAGCCTAAAAAATTGTATCTTAAGATTTAATACTTTCCTTTATTACAACTTATCTTAAACTTAAACCTTAAGCTGCATGATTACTGCAGAAAAGTTGCTTTTCTAAGGTGCTCAAATATTTGCACCTTCCGCACGTCACTTGCTTTATAGGCATTCTGAAAATTCTGTCATCATCTATCACCCTCATGTCACTCCAACACGCCACAGAGTTATTATAAAAATGTCAGTCCAGCTCTTTTTCATGAAACAAAAATATGTGGTGGTCAGTGGTTAAGTTCAAGTTGCAATTGTGCTTGGTTTATTAAAAAAGTTATATATTAGATTGGGATTTGAACTTTGGAATGCTAAATGAAAAGTGTACCATGAGACAAACATGTATTAAATTTGAGACATATATATATATACTGTGTGCGTGTGTGTGCGCGCATGTGTGTGTGTCTTTTCTCGCCTAGGGCACACACATGACAATAGATACACATCTCTGTCTGCCTCTGCTGCTGTAAATGTTATTGGACTAGTCATTACAGAGATGCTTGGCCAACAAAAACCAGAGTATCCCATAACGCTTCCAGCTATAAGTTTGTTGCCATAGCAGCAAAGAAACTCATTTAGTCAACTAATCAATCACTGTGAAAATAGGAAAATAGAAAAGAGGATACAAAAACCTGTGTATTTGTGAACACTAACAAGTGCGTAAATCAATAAGCATGTTTTAAACATTTATCTCATCTGCTTAAATGTTTCATCTGACTGTGTTAGATTAAACATGAATATTAAGCACATACATGAACAATAAACTAAAGACCAATACTACTATTTGACCTTCTCTTTCTCATCTTGTAGAACTTTATCATATTAGTGGGCTTCCCCACGGAAACATTCATCACGTGTCCCCTACAGAATGCTGAGGATACTGTACTTTTGTCAACTCATCATTCTTGTATCAATGCTGCTGAGTCTGCAAGAGTTGTCAAGAGCAAAAAAAGGTAACACGAGGACAAGTGGACAAGCTATTACGTGACCTAAATGTTATGCCCAGTCCACTCTTGCAACATACACTCAGACCAAGACGGTTTATATAGCTTTGCTATCGGATTCCAATTCATCTCAATGGCAGTTCCAAGCTTTTCGCAATTACTAGTAGATGTTACGCCTAAGGCATGAGACAGAAAATATCCAAGTCCAACATAAACCCAGCTTCCAAAAAAAAAGAATCTAAGGGTTTCAAAGGAAAAATAGGCTTTTTGCCCCATTGACGTGGCAAAAAGTCAACTAGCAGGTGCTAAATGGATCATACCATACTAAGCAACCATACTATAACCCTGTGGCTCATACATCTAATGGCGCTTTTCCACTGCATGGTACGGCTCGGTTCGGCTCGGTACGGTTCGACTCGGCACGGAACGGTTCGGCTCGCTTCGCTTTTCCACTGCGTGGTACGACTCGGCTCGGTACGGCACGGTTCAGTTCGCTTTAGCTCGGTTGCTTTTCCACTGCAGTTAGTACCCCTTCAAAGTGGGTGGGACTGATCGTTACACTGTTTGTAGGTCCGGTGATAGCCGTGTGCGGCTAAGAGCTGAGCTACTTCTTGGAACACTTTTTCATTCCGTTTAGCAGCTAGCCCCATCTAGCTCTCGCTGGATCCGCTCCTCGGCAACCAACGAGAAGAACGTCTGCAACTCGACCACGAATCAGCCATTTCTTTTTTAAAGTTTTGATCTCTTTTTTTTCAAGAAAGTAAACAACAGGTGCTACCACGTTGGCTGTTGTATACTGATTATTTAAATCTAGCTAGCGGGTTTAGTGTCTCGTGTCGCAAATCCAATGACGCTGGTAGTGACGATTCTGTCTGACCAATCAGTGATCTGCAGTGTTTCACGTCACATTTTAGTACCGGTACGGTACGCTAGGAACCTCAACAGACCAGGTACCATTTACTGTAAAGCGAGCTGAAGCGAGCCGTACCGTACCGTACCATGCAGTGGAAAAGCACTATAATGCACTAAAAAACGACCATGCTTGTCAACTTTTTCAACTGTTTGCGCTCAAAGCAAACCAACGTCTGGCAAGATCTTTTCAAAAATGCTGCTGTGATTCTACATTAATTATCTGACTTTGCAGCTCTTTTCAGAAAAGAAAAATACATCCATAAGATTTTGTCATAGACCATGATTCCTAAGATTAATCAGGCAGTGAAGAGGAAGCATTCAGAAAATCATTTCATGGTCTTAGTGCAGGTGATTCTGTATACACAGCGCATCTAATCTACAAGACAGCTTTTCTGTGCCGTTATATCACATCGCCTCACAGCCACAGCACAAAAACACATACCTCCTCAAACACCTCATCCACTCCAGTAGTCCTTTATCTTCAGTCCCCCTTTGTCTACTGCATGTTTCTCACAAAGGCTGCTTCGATCCGCACCACTTCTCATAATCGACTGACCTTCAACTCCACCAGACCACGACCTGTCCATCATACTAACTCCATTTCTGCGACAACTCTTTCCTTGACTCTGGGATTAAGCAATGTTCTTATTTATTTATCTTGTGAAGTCTCCTCTTCCTCATTCTTCATGTTATACCAGTAAGGTAAATATAATAAAGCTTTCTAAAAGGGAGATTGTGTGTGTGTGTGTGTGTGTGTGTGTGTGTGTGTGTGTGTGTGTGTGTGTGTGTGTGTGTGTGTGTGTGTGTGTGTGTATAATGTATCTAAAATTATTATATATGTTTGTGTGTGTGTGTGTGTGTGTGTGTGTGTGTGTGTGTGTGTGTGTGTGTGTGTGTGTGTGTGTGTGTGTGCGTGTATAATGTATCTAAAATTATTATATATGTATATTATAATACATTACAATTTCTCTACTTTAAACTTCAAATTAAGGTTTATGAATTAATATTGATTAGGATGAGAACAATGAACATATAATTTAAGCTAAAAACAATAAAAGCAAAAAGAATATAACAGAGAAACGCAAAAAGCTTTTGTAAATATAAATGTAAATGTTGTGCCATTGTTAATTTTATTAAATTTTTTGTTATTTATTCAAATGTATTTACACTTTTGTTAACACAAAGTTACGTGCAGAGAAAATATATATACAAATACATAAAATGTCTAAACGAACCGATTCACTTGTGAAGTGAATCTGACTTCGGTGGTGTAGTCATTGCATATACCAGTAGAGCCTAACTGGGCCAGGCTAACAGATGAAATCTTGAACCATTAGGAAGTTGTGATCAAATTCAAGTAGTTTTGAGTCAGCCAGAGACATCGCATTTAGCGAGAGGGGGAGGGCGACCTTTGGAGAGTGCTTCGATTGCTTGCAGTGTCAAGAAATGATGAAATAGAGTGATTATATTACAGAAAGACAAAGGCAGAAAGGATAAAGGACAGATATGTCATCCCTAAACGAGTCTCCGTCTTGCTGGGCTTCAAATCTAATTTCAGTGTGATGGAATGTCCAGCACAGTGTTGAGTCTCTTTTCAGCTGTACTTACTCTGTCTCTGCTCTTTCCATGATGCCTGTTATTGTGATGTAACACACTGATATTCATCATGAGAGTGCCATAATGTACTCCTCTTCCTCTGTTCATCTCTATCTAGAAGAACACACAGCAGGCCATTTAACTTCCCTCTGTAATCGACTATAAGTAACTTTTCAACTGCCAATCAACTACCATTAGCAGTTAATATCTGCTAACACTTTATTTTGATGGTTCCCAAACAGGCATTTTACTGACAATAATGAAATCAGCAAGTAGGGCACAACCTATCGCGGGGCTAGTTGCAACATACTTATTTTAAATACTTCTACACATGCTAGCAACTTAGTCTATTTACTAGTTGCCATATCAACACTACATAATAAAGAAATGTGGCAAAAATCAGACATTTTTGGAAGATATATCGGACATTTATTTAATCATAGCAAAAGTATTTATTTATTTTTTACTTGTGTTCATTTTTCATCTCTGTTTTTTTTGTTTATGTAAAATTAGACAAATCTGATATTATTTTATCTCCATTCTGTCCATTCAATTATTATTTATTATTATGTTTTGAACTATGCTGCATCATAGCTGTGTTTTGTGGTGTGTTTGTTGTCAACTCAAAAATTGTTTCTTTTTAATTCTTAAAAAATGCCATTATTTTATATGAAAAAGTTAATTGTATTTTATTGAGAAAATATTTTAGTTTGTCTTGTATATTTTTTTATTAGATCAGATAACATTTTAAGCTGTCATATGGTCATGTCACAACGTGCCCCACCTATGGGGCATGTTTTCACATTTCACTTCCATTCTTTTGGGGTATATTTTAAGAAAAAACGTATACACTGTATTAATGAAACAAAATCACATAACTGTGGTAAATTAATGTGGGAAAAAATGTTTACTCTGAACCATAAGTAGGTTTACACAATCTGAGAAAGTCAAAAAGCGTTAGGTTGTGCCCTGCTCTCCCCTGTGTCAACTTATTCAACTGACCTAACCTTATCCTAACAGTCTACTAATACTCTGAGTTAGTTAAAATGTAGTTGAAAAGTGCTACTGAAATTGTTGTTTAACTGATTTTGGTATGGTTTTAACTTGAAAACTCCTTAACCTAATTAATACTCATAAGCTTATGTTCATGAGCATTTTCCATTCTCTTACAATCAACATATCCACACCTCCGAACCAATCCTCTCTCTGACTCTGTGTCTCTGTGTGTGTGTGTGTGTGTGTGTGTGTGTGTGTGTGTGTGTGTGTGTGTGTGTGTGTGTGTGTGTGTGTGTGTGTGTGTGTGTGTGTGTGTGTGTTGTGTGTGTGTGTGTGTGTGTGTGTTATAAAAAGTGGTCCAACAGTAGAAGAGCACAAGATATGTGTGAGTGAAAGTGTGTATGTTTACAAAGGACAGAAGAGTAAATTGAGAACAGGAGGTCCCTGCTTATCAGCTGAAAAACAAGCCTCTTCTCCCTCACCGTTATCTTCCCTCACTACCTGTGTGATCTCATAAGCCTCAGGCAAAAATACGCAGAGATGCATATGCAGCGACTCATGGCGCAGATCAGAGTCACGGTCTAGAGCACGGCTGTCTTTCGCATCCTATTTGGTCATCAAATCCAAAAGCTCTCATTTATTGTTAACTCATAGTTTGAAAGCAAACGTGAGGAGCATGCTAACGTTAGCTCACTAGCTGTGAGCGCGTTCTCTCTGTTTGAGTCCAACTTCAAAGGCTATGATAAGAGTCACTGAAGTGCTTTCAGTGCTTGCAATGGTTACCGTGGCAATGGTGGCAGCAATCTCATTCAGGATAATAGCTTCGAATATTATGGTGAAGATCCGGAAATTGGTTGGTTGCATTTTGGTGATTTGAAAAGCTTGAGGGTACCGAAGGGTATTTTTTGCTGGATATATTTGTACAGCTTCTTTATAGAAAGAAAGACAAGATTTCAGTCTGTCTGTCTGTCTGTCTGTCTGTCTGTCTATCTATCTATCTATCTATCTATCTATCTATCTATCTATCTATCTATCTATCTGTCTGTCTGTCTGACTATCTATCTATTTGTAGGAAGATTAAATACATCAGTTAAATCATACTTCGAGAATCAAAATTCTTCTGTTATTATAGCTTTCCTGAGGGTTGACAAACCTAGATAGCATCAAAATTCTGGGAAATTAAAAGCTTTAATAGGCTTGAGAGGCACTGACGCGTGTCTGAAATATCCTGAGAACCATTAAAAGCGAAGTTATGTAAAGACATCAGTCTTGTATAAAAAGATTTGAATATCATAACAGACAATCCACATTTTTGAACGTGCAGCGTGACCTAGAACATGAAATTCTTCCATGGCATTTCCAAAGATGTTGAAAGTCTCAAACAGATTACTTGGAAATGTAGGCGTGACGTTAGCTTACTGCTGCGAGGCAGATCCGTGGAGTACTGATTATGTTTAGGATCAGGGTTCCCAGCAAGCTCAGCAAGCCCTTCAGATATCTTCAGAACAGCCACAGAGGTTTAAGATAAACTGTAGAATCGAGACAAGCGCACACCACATGCAGCGGTGTTCCTTATGGTTTGAGAAGCTACACATTTGAAGGGTGTCACACAAAAAAAAACAGATGAAAAACAGATCTGATGGAGCGAGCACTACAGGCTGAAGGCAACTGATTTCAGTGTAGCACAGCGTGGAATTGTTGGAGGTTGTGAGTTTACAGGGTCTCAGTTAATCTCTCACACCCTGTTGAATCCCTCTCCAGATTTCATCTCCCTCACTTATTCATGTTTGAGACAAGAGAAGGAAAAACAAATCTTGTGCTTCTCTTCCATCCTTGTACTTGATTTCCTTCTGAAGACGCTTGCTGGCGGCGCACAGGGGCCGTGTTTATATTTATTCATATTTATTTATTGAAATGAGCGGCACTTTGCCTCTTTAAAGGGGAATTCGCTCAATACCAGGAGTGTGTGCATGCATTCATCTGCACCTATTCTCAAACACCACTGGAAAAAAAGGCTGCTTTCTTGTTTAAAAACTGACAGGTTTATAGAACAAGCAAATACTGTCATGAAAGCCATGGCAGAGAGCACAGTGCACTAGTGCTGTAGAGGCGCGTCGATGACGTCGACGCTTCGACGTCAAAATTACGTCGACGCCATATTTTTGCGTCGACCCTTATTCATTTATTTATTTTTTGCACCGTTTCCGGCAGTACAGCTCGCCAACACACCGTGGGAGACCGAAACATTGCAGGATGGAGGATGAAGACCACTAGAAGTGAATGAGCTTTCCATTAAATGAATCACACACAGTAAACAAATCCTTAACAAAAAAACCTTTGCAATTTAGACGCACAAACTGGGTGCCGGTGCGGTAAGACGTACGGCTCGGGCAGATCCGGCTTGCAGTCATTCATCTGTGGATGCGCCGCGCGCGCGCTGTTACAATAGAAGCCATGCACACACCCAAGCAAAATGGGGTCTTGCGCACGGCATCGCCGCGCGATTGTGCGGACGCGTCGAGTATAAACAAGGCTTTGCTCCGTGTCAGCGCGCGCTCTGATCAGTAAAGGGGCACAGACTCTCCCGAATCATCTTCAGCAGGAGCAAAAGCACCACTAAATCCGCCTCTGTTTCCGTCGTAAGCTGATATTAGTATTTAAACATTCTCTCTATGATAAAAAATGCTTGTACAAAATATTTTAAAGGGGTCATATAATGCCATTTTTGTACAAGTTAATATGAATCTTTAGGGTCTAAATGAAAACTTTGTAATATACTTTTATTAAAAATTCTCATTAGTATTTTAAGAAAACACTCATTTTACCTGCTCAAAAACAGCTCTGTTTTCAGCACGCCGTTTAAGTGCATATGCCTTTAAATGATAATGAGCTTCGCTGACTCCGCCCCTCTGTTCTGTGGGCTCTTTGACACAACGCACCTGGAGTGTTGACTTGACAACAGTTGAGAGTTTATTATGGCAGCGGGATTCTCTCTGAGGACACATCTGTGCAACCGTATCAGTTTGAACCGGAGTCGGACCCGAAACAAGATGACGGCCCCGAAGAAGTTCGACAATTAAGGCTCGAACAGGAACGTTTCTGAATGGTTGGTTAACAATGTCACTTTGATCTATTTTTGTGTACTGGCAGGGTAACGTTAGAGTTGTGAGATACAAACGCTATGTGTTTAACGGTACTAATGTAAGTTATAGGTTAGTTCTTCGTTGACAGATTTATGTTGAAAAACTTTTTTTTTTGTAAATGTAGGCTTGTCAGTGATGCGTGACGTTATCTCAGTGTAACGTTACAACTATCATGACTGAAACTGACATGAGGTCATGTCAGTAATGATTCTAGCAGTAGTTGAAGGATACCTAAGAATATGTTGTATGTTTATGTTTATAGTGCAGTAAAGAAAATTTGTTTTATGTTTTTAAGAACAATTGGCAACCAACACAAAACACCTGCACATCCTCATCGCCGGCTGATCAGTCACAGCTGTTCCTAATCAGCCCACAGCCACATAAGCAGCACATGCCTAGCAAACAGACAGACGCTAGTCTCGAACTGAATGAAAGCACTGGTCTAACCTGTCTCTCTATTCTCCCCAGAAAGCAGCGAGTGACTGACAGCCCACGGTTTTGGAGCACGTTTTGGACACCCACTTTCATTGGGATTGAGCACTGAAGAGCACTTAAAGGACCAGCCATCACGCACCGGCTTACCGTCTTTCACCAGTTTTGTTTCATTGTAAATAAATCCACCCTCCGGGGCCTTATCACGAAGCCTGCCTTGTCAAGTGATTCTTCACCCCGTGACAGTGGTGGAGAATGCGGGCAAGTTCATGAAGAATCACTGACAAGATCACGCCCCAACTCCTAATTTTTTCCTTTTTTTTTTGGTCTGTGCACCACAGGTGGCGGAAAGCGGCGCGCTCATCCCCGCGATGGAGGAAATGTTACAACGCCTCACTGAAGTGAGCATCCGCCAGCAACAAATCGTGGAACATCTACAGGACGGAGGAAGAACTCACCGCCATCCGTGCCACCGCCGCCCAGCGCATTCCGCTACCTGATTCTCGCGCCCAAGCAATCCGCCTGCTGCCGAAGATGACCGCTGATGACGACGTGGAAGCCTTTCTGCAGGTCTTTGAAACCACCGCTCAGTGTGAGGCATGGCCCGAGGACGAGTGGAGTCCTCACCGGAGAAGCCCAACGGCTTATTTCTCACTTCCCCGTGCTTACGCCGAAGACTATGACAAAGTCTAGCGGGAAATTTCAGCTCGGCCTCTCATCCATCTGCGCCGCCCAGCAGTTTCAGGAATGGGAGTTCAAGCCCCGCGTGCCAGCCCGTGCCCAAGCAGCCGAGCTCAGCCGCATTGCTCATCACTGGCTCTTGGAAGGGAACCCCACCGCAGCTCAGGTAGCGGAACGAGTGGTGGTCGATCGCCTCCTCCGCGCTTTGCCCCGTGCACATCGACAAGCGGTTGGGATGAGGAACCCTTCCAACACCCTGGAACTCGTGGAGGCGATCGAGCTGGCAGATGCCATCCATCACCGCGAGGCTGGGGACCGAGCGCCGCCGTTTCCCCGGAGGGTGGTCCAGGAGCGACGCCCGCTCGAAGGGACCCCACGACCAGTCAGCAGGCCGACGGTTTCCCCACCGCGAGATGAGCCCATGCCCAGCGCTGGGCCACCATCAACCCCGCGAGCATGGTTGGCAGGTTGCATCGTCCACCAGCATGTACCATCGGGAGCCCCCGAGGCAGATGTGATGGTGGAAGGGAAACAGTTCGGGCTCTGTGGACTCAGGCAGTGCGGTCACCCTAATCCAGTCGCGGTTGTGCACCCCCCGAAGCGGCCAGAAGAACTTCCTGCCGATTACCTGCGTGCACGGAGACACTCGCCAAGTACAGTCCCGTAGAATCACTATCTCGTCACCCCAAGGCACCTGGCGGTGGAGGCTGGCCTGGTGAAGGACCTGCCGGTGGCCGTACTGCTTGGGAGGGATTGGCCTGGCTTCGACAGACTGCTCGCCGCCGCTACTCAGCCTGCCAGCCCAGAGGGGAACCGTCAAAGACGAAGACGGCCTCGTGGACCCCGCCGCCGACCGGCCCTGCTCGCCTCCGACAGCGGGAGAGATGGTGAGTCCCCCTCCCAGTCTACTAATCTGTTTTATGATGTATACCAACAGGCTGCTGGAGGGGGCTCCTTCGCCAAGGAACAGCGGGAGGACGATCGGCTCAAGCACTGTTGGGCTCAGGTGCGAGTCGTCGATGGAAAAGACGTCCTCCCACGGCCCCATCCTCTCCCGCATTTTGTCGTTAAGAATGGCCTGCTGTACTGTGTCGCTCAGCGGAGGGGGGAGGAGAAGAAATTGCTGGTTGTACCCCGGGCCAAGACCGAAACCATCCTGGAACTGGCGCATTCCCATCCCATGGCGGGTCACCTCGGGGCAGCCAACACCACTCAGCGCATCCGCGACTGCTTCCTCTGGCCGGGCCTGGAGGCCGAAGTGAAGCGGTTCTGCCAAGCTGCCGGCCTGCCAGGTCACGTCGCGCAGGACCCCTCCCCCCAGCCCTCTCATCCCGCTGCCGATCATCGAAGTGCCCTTCGAGCGGATTGGAATGGACATAGTGGGGCCGTTGCCAAAGTCTGCCCGGGGACACGAGCACATCCTGGTAATCGTCGACTATGCCACCCGGTACCCAGAAGCAGTCCCCCTTCGTAAGGCCACCGCAAAGTCCATCGCCCAGGAGCTGTTTCTGATGGCCAGCCGAGTCGGCCTCCCCTCGGAGATCCTGACTGACCAGGGGACCCCGTTCATGTCCCGGCTGATGGCAGATCTCTGCAGGCTGCTACGGGTGAAACAGTTGAGGACCACAGTCTACCACCCTCAGACGGACGGACTCGTGGAGAGATTCAACCAGACCCTCAAGCAGATGCTTAGACGCGTGGCGGCGGAGGATAAGCGGGATTGGGACCTCATGATTCCCTACGTGCTCTTTGGGATCCGCGAAGTCCCCCAGGCCGCAACTGGTTTCACCCCCTTTGAGCTTCTGTTCGGCCGTCAACCACGTGGGCTCCTGGACGTTGCCAGGGAAGCCTGGGAGCAGCAGCCTGCCCCACATCGCACTATCATCGAACACGTTCGACAGATGAGGGAACGGATCGATCGAGTGATGCCATTGGTCCAGGAACACCTCAGCAAGGCCCAGCAAGCGCAACAACGCCACTACGACCGGGCAGCCCAACCACGGGATTCCAGCCTGGAGACCGCGTCATGGTCTTGGTCCCCAGCTCCGCCTGCAAGTTCCTGGCCTCCTGGAAAGGGCCATATACGGTGGTCGAAAGGATTGGACCAGTCACGTACCGGCTGAGGCAACCTGGTAGACGGCAGGCGGAGCAACTCTACCATATCAACCTCCTGAAGAAGTGGGTGGGGACGCGGGACCAGCTGGCTGCCTTGAGTCTCACCGATCCCGTGGTTGTTGACGTCAACCCTCATCTCTCGGCTGCCCAGAAGGTGGAGCTGCAGCACCTGGTCAGTCAGTTCCAAGATGTGTTCTTTCCCAGCCCGGGCAGACCAGCATGACCCAGCATGACATCAAGACACCCAGGAGTCATCGTCAGGCAACGCCTACCGCATCCCGGAAGCTCGTCGGCAGGCTATTGAGAAGAGATCCAACAAATGCTGAAGTTGGGGGTAATTGAACCGTCCCGGAGTCCGTGGTCCAGCCCCATTGTGATGGTCCCAAAGCCGGACGGCACCCTCTGCTTTTGTAACGACTTCCGCCGCCTGAACGAAGTCTCCGAATTCGACGGGTACCCTATGCCTCGGGTCGACGAACTGCTAGACCGCCTCGGAAGGGCCCGGTACATCAGCACTCTAGACCTCACCAAGGGCTATTGGCAGGTACCTCTCTCTGAAACGGCTAAGCCGAAGACTGCCTTCTCGACTCCCAGTGGCCACTGGCAGTACCGGACCCTTCCCTTTGGCCTGCACTGGGGCCCCGCGACATTCCGGAGAATGATGGACATCATCCTGCGGCCCCACCAGGCGTACGCAGCCGCCTACATAGATGATGTGGTGATCCACTCCGAGGCATGGGAGGAACATTTGGATCGTCTGCGGAGGGTGCTCTCGGAGCTCCGGCGGGCTGGACTCACCGCCAATCCCCGCAAATGCCACCTAGCCCTCTCCGAGGCCAAGTACCTGGGCTTCCAAGTCGGACGAGGCCTCATACGGCCGCAGGAAAAAAAAGTAGAGGCCATCCACTCCGCCCCAAGACCCCGGACGAAGACCCAGGTACGAGCCTTCTTGGGGTTGGCGGGTTATTACCGATGTTTTATCCCCAACTTCTCCTCTTTAGCCGCCCCCCTGACAGACCTGACCAGGAAGGGGCAGCCGGAGAAAGTATGCTGGACCCCATCGGTCGAGGAGGCCTTTGCCCAGGTCAAAGCTGCGCTTACGTCCTCACCCGTACTCCGTGCTCCCGACTTCAGCTGCCCCTTTCTGCTGCAGACGGATGCCTCCGACACAGGACTGGGAGCCGTCCTGTCCCAAATCCAGGGAGGTGAGGAGCATCCGATCATTTACATCAGCAGGAAGTTGTCCCCGGCCGAGAGGAAGTATGCCGCCGTGGAGAAGGAAACCCTGGCTATCAAGTGGGCAGTCCTGGAGCTCCGGTACTACCTCCTAGGCCGCAAGTTCACCCTGGTCACAGACCACGCGCCCCTACAATGGATGGCCTGCGCCAAGGACACCAACGCCAGGGTGACTCGCTGGTTCCTAGCGCTCCAGGACTTCCACTTTGAAGTACGACATCGGGCCGGGGCCGCCAACGCAAACGCCGATGGCCTCTCACGGATCTGGACAGCTTATGCAGGTCTGTCAGGGGTCATTCCCCACCCTCCCCTTGCTTCACCCCTGCTATCTCCATTCGTTCACAGGACCAGAACGACGCTTAGGGGGGGGGAATGTGACGAGCGTCCTTGGAGGAATCAGCGTCGCCCTGGCAACCAACACAAAACACCTGCACATCCTCATCGCCGGCTGATCAGTCACAGCTGTTCCTAATCAGCCCACAGCCACATAAGCAGCACATGCCTATCAAACAGACAGACGCTAGTCTCGAACTGAATGAAAGCACTGGTCTAACCTGTCTCTCTATTCTCCCCAGAAAGCAGCGAGTGACTGACAGCCACGGTTTTGGAGCACGTTTTGGACACCCACTTTCATTGGGATTGAGCACTGAAGAGCACTTAAAGGACCAGCCATCACGCACCGGCTTACCGTCTTTCACCAGTTTTGTTTCATTGTAAATAAATCCACCCTCCGGGGCCTTATCACGAAGCCTGCCTTGTCAAGTGATTCTTCACCCCGTGACATATTGTAACTGCATTGATATTCCTGTTAATAGTCATGTTACGTTAACTGTAACACCTGCGTACACCGTTTTTAATAACACAATAACTATAACGCGTTTTTCATTATAAACGTGGGATGAATTATATTGAGAACGTCGTAACGTTACATAGAATACATGCCGTAATGCACCCTGAGTGTAAACATTAGCCACAATCATCGCGAAGCGTGCAAGCAAGGGATTTGCAAAGATTAATATAAAGGTTACTTAAAGGAGTCATAATGTAGTATTAACTTTGATACCGACGCTCTACTATAGTCATTTCATGCCCTTCTAAAAAAGAAAAATTGGAAAAAAATAAACACAGAGCTCGTTTGACCCTTATTTCTGAATGCATTATTGTCTCGCGAGATCTAATGCGAGGTTTTGGCTGTCGTGGACGTCATTTTAATAATGCAAATGAGGGGCGCGTTGATTGGTGGCAGGAAGGAGGGGGCTTGACACCGCAGGTAACTTCAGCATATCATTCCAAAAAGAGATCATGGCGCAAGTTGTTAATGAACCCGACCTGGGCGCGACCTACGGGATTCAACCGTATATATTTGAGCCAGACTCTGAACCAGAGCTGGAAACGGAAGATGAACAACAGTCAATGGAAGGACGTCTACATCAGCATGTCTCTGAATGGTAAAGACATTTTTTTTTTGACTGAGACAGACATACATTAACATCAGTAACGAGCTAACCACATAAGTTTAGCTTTAATTTAATGTAGATTACATTAACGGAGATGTAGTCTACTTTATTTTCAGTTTACAGTGGTTATAGAGATTAACGTTTGCTATAATGTGTTGTTTTTGCCTTTTTTGACGTTGTGGTTTTTAGACATTCAATAATTTTCATACGTAACGTTATGTTTTTCTTTATGTTTATTATTTCTTGACTGTTTTTTCAATTTATCTATCCTTATCTATTATATAAAAAAATCAATACAATGTTATGTTGTCATTGTTATATTATATACGTTTATATTAAATAATAGCTGTATCATTTTATCATCGTTACTGTAGTGTAAAACAAAGTGGAAAGATGTGGCTAGCATTCGTAGAGTCCATTCCCCGTGTTTACATCACATACATTAACCGCATTAGTAGTTAGCTGCTGTTTGTTACACAAAATATAGTAATAAAAACAGTCTTACCGTTTCAAATTCAGGCAAGTCCCTGATTGTTGGAATGACACCTTTTTCCAAACGTAGCTTCGATGCCAACTTCGCCTGATATTGCCCCAAATTTGTAAAAGATTATTTTGTGAAATGTTTAGCGCAGACACCTAACGTTGAGCAAGTTGAGATGGTTGTTGGAACAGCGTCATTAAAAATAAATTTCATCCACTGGTCCCTTGTAGTTTGGTCAGTTTTGGGTAAAGAAAAAAACATTAGAATGTGGATTATGACCACAGAGCAACTCGCGTGTGCACTACGTTTCTGCATCTTTCTTGACTGAATATGATGGGGAGAGGGGCAGGGCGGGCTTCCTCTGCGGTGTCCATATATGGTATATCCGGCCCCGTCTTGACGTCAAGTCGGGGGAGAAATTGAAATCTCGTATTTGAGTGCGCGTGCACGTTGGCTAGTTTAAGAACCCTGGGGTAAACAAACGCTTCACTTTTGAATATCGGCATCCCGGCCAATGTATAATCGTTAGTCAATCATAACATACATTGATTCTCATGGAAAAGTGAAAATTGCACATTATGACTCCTTTAAACGTTACACTCACTTCTTTTGGAGGTCCAGCAGGAACACGAATAGTTGGTACCGATTCCTTTTTCAGGAGCAGCTTCTTAGCAAAACCTGATTTATATTGACCCTCGCCTCGTTTAAAAAGCAGTCTGGTGAGAAATGATTTGTGCAAACATGAGCGCATTGACGTTGCTCGTCGGAAATATTCCCTTCATAAACAAAACTCAGCCACTGTATCTTCAGCGGTTCAGATTTAGGAACATTAAAATGACTGCTGTGTTCCTTATTACACCCAAGAACAGAACACCACAATCGCTTAGGCGCCATTCTGCTCCAGTGTATCAACAATGACGAACTATGATTGACATCTCACTCACGAGCGAGGGCGGGTCTGTGTTGAAACACTGCTGTCAATCAACAATCGTGGGAGGGGCGTGCGAGCTGTAGAAATGAGTGATGAGCCCATGGTTTGAATCCAAGCCGGATGTGTTTATTAAATAAATCTCCGTTGAGTATAATGAACTTACACAGCCATAGGCAACAGGCTAGCTATATTAACAACCTGGCAGGCGAGGTGCACACCAAACAGTGAAAACTAATGCGCAGGCGCGCTTACCAGTACGGTGTCATGTAGTGCCCATACAGTGCGCAAACATGATATTCACCAGAATTATCTACATCCCTTTTCTTTAGTTTGTGCCTTCCACGGCAAACAGAATAAAAGGCTAGACATTAACTTAAAACACTATGACAGTTTCATTTTTTTTTTTCTATGTGAAACTTACTTTTTAACATACAAAACATTTCAACATTCGTATGTGAATTCAGTGCATTAAGTGATAGCTGAAAAAACAATTTTACTGAAATAAAATAAAATTAAGTGCAGATTATTAGCCTACATATTCCGAACATAACAAGGCTATATGCTAAGCACTACAAGCAGAAATATAGAGTCCCATGGAGTCTACTGCAGAATTATTTTCTCTCTTTCTCAAATGTCTTTGGCTTAACAGCCCATAACAGTGAAATATTCATTGTTCATACTTCGGATTAGGCCTGCAGACGCGACCTGAGCGTGTCACATACAGTGTGTTACCTGGTGTTACCTTCGCTGGAGACTGAACAGCAGGCCTCTGCTGCTCACTGGTGGGCCTAGGTGTTACCTTGGTCTCTTGAGGTGTGTGTGGTGTGAATAGGGGAATGTGTGGTGCAGCTGGATCAGCATACTGACGATCAAAGTCTGCAGGGTCGACCTGTCGTGGTGGTGGCTCAGCGACGGGGAGGATGTGACGGCGATTTCTCCTGTAGGTCCCTCCGTTGGACTCGATGATGTAGGAGCGTGGTTCCTTGCACACTTCCTTCACGGTGCCCAAGTGGTCGTGTCCCTTGATGGTCTGCATCCTGACGACTTGTCCCTCTGCCAGAGGCTGTAATGGACGGCTTGATGCATCATAGTATCGCTTTTGAATGAGTCTTTTATTTTTGAGTTGGGCAGTGACCCGCTTTGTGTTCTTTGGGGCTGGCTCCAGTAGTCTGGTGCTAACAGGAAGAGTCGAGCGTGTCTGCCGTGACATCAGACGTTCAGCAGGCGAGCCCAATGCTTGGTCACGGGGAATGTTCCTGATGTTCAGCAGATTAAGATACACATCAGTCCCATCTCTGTGAGATTTTTCCATCAGTAGTTTGGCACTGCGAACAGCTCTTTCTGCCAGTCCGTTTGACTGTGGATACGCCGGGCTGCTGGTGACGTGAATAAAGTCCCACTGCTCGGCGAAATCCTTGAAGCGCTGGCTTGTGTATTGCCTCGCGTTATCACTGATGAGAGTGTGGGGCGTTCCATGGACAGAAAAGTGCCTTTTCAGCTTAGTGATTACAGCTGCTGAAGTTGTGTCACGGAGAAGGTCGATTTCATACCACCCCGAGTATGAGTCTACCAGCACCTGGTACTGTTGTCCGTGCCACTCGAACATATCAGTAGCCACTGTAGACCATGGCAAGGCTGGAACTGGATGTGGCTGTAGAGGTTCCTTTTGCTGGTGTGGTCTGGTGCTGTTGCAGACGGAGCATGATAGCAGTTCTTCTGCAATGTCTTTGTTCATTGACGGCCAAAAGACAGTGCTCCTGGCCCTGCGTCTGGTTGACTCTAACCCTGGGTGACCTCTATGTACAATGTTGATGTATTCCCGGTGCAGCGATTGGGGAATTACTGTTTTGTGGCCCTTAATAACTATTCCATCTTCCACTACCAGCTCGTCTCTGTAAGGGAAGAATGAACGGATGGAGGGGTGGACGCTGCGTTCTTTGTCAGGCCATCCGCGTTGAATGATTGCACTGAGAGTCTGTAGCACCTGATCCTGTGCTGTGTGGGTCCTGAGCTCCTCTAGTCTGTTAGTAGAGATGTAGCTGATGGACATCACCTCAAATGTGTTGTTGGTAGCTGTGCATTGTGAGACAGTTTTGTTTGGAGCTCGTGATAGGGTGTCGGCTAGGTACATATGCTTGCCCTTCTTGTAGACCAGTGTGATGTCATAGGCCTGTAACTGTAGTAACATCCTTTGCAGTCGAGCTGGAGCAGTGTGGATGGGCTTCTTTAGGATTGTGACGAGGGGTTGGTGGTCAGTTTCAACGACCGTGGGCTTCCCATACACATAATCCTTGAATTTGGTGCATGCAAACACCACTGCCAACAGCTCCTTCTCAATTTGAGCATATCGTGTTTCTGTGTCAGTGAGCGTACGAGACGCGTAGGCGACTGGTCTCTCCTCCTGTAGACATGCAGCACCAAGTCCGTAACATGACGCATCACAGGTCAGTGTAACTGGTTTTCTCACATCATAGTAGGATAAGACTGGTGCGCTGGATAAGCATGACTTGAGACGGTCAAACGCCTGCTGATGCTGTGGAAACCAGCACCACGCAGTGTCTTTGTGTGTGAGCTGTCTCAGAGGCGCTGCAATCTCACTGAGGTTTGGGATAAACTTCCCAAGATAGTTCACCATGCCAAGGAATCGCTGCATGGCTGGGACGTCCTGAGGGACTGGCATATCTGTGATCGCCGCAGTCTTGGCAGGGTCGGCTTTGAGGCCCTCCTTTGTAAATATGTGACCCACATAACAGACCTGATCCAGGCGGAACTTGCATTTGAGACGGTTCAGCCTGAGGTTTATCTCTCGGGCCCGGTCGAGCACTTGTTTTAGGTTGGTGTCGTGTTCTGTAGCATCACAACCTCCTATGATGATGTCGTCCACTATAATAGCACACGGATATCCAGCAAACAGCTGCTCCATTGAGCGCTGGAAAACTTCGCTTGCTGAGCTTATGCCAAATGGCATGCGAAGGAATCTGTAGCGCCCGAAAGGTGTGCTGAATGTGGTCAGCATTGATGACTTGTGATCAAGACGCATTTGCCAGAATGAGCTCTTTGCGTCCAACACAGAGAACACTGTAGCACCTGACATCTGGGTGGCAACCTCCTCAACGCTGCGCATTGGATAATGGGGTCTCTTCAGGGCAGTGTTGAGGTCTTTTGGATTAATACAGAGTCTGATTTCCTGTTTGTCCTTTTTGTGTGTAGCTACCATGGACGAAACCCAGTCGGTAGGTTCAGAAACTGTGGTTATGACACCTTTATTCTGCATGCTGTCAAGCTCAGCCTTGACTCGTGTCTGCATTGCCACTGGGATGCGGTGTGCTGGACGAACCACTGGTTGTACAGTTGGATCCAGTGTCATAGAGTATATGATAGGGAGTTTTCCGAGCTCGTCACTGAACACATCTTTGTATTGTGCGAAAATCTGTTTGGTGAAATCGGCATCGCTCTCTGTGCTGACCTGATGAACGTGGGGGCTCATTGTGACAATTCCCAAGCGCACACATGCACGAAATCCCAGAAGTGGCACTACATCTCGGTCCACTAGGAAAAAGGGTAGTGTGTGTTGCTGTCCATCTAAACGACAAGGCAGTGTGACTATTCCCGTAGTCTCTATTTTGCTGCCTCCATAAGCCACTAAGTTGGTGTCTTTGGTGCATTTCACTGGTCGCTCGCCGTCAGCGAGCAGTTGGAAGGCGTCTTTTGACATTACGTTACACCTAGCACCTGTATCAACTTTCATCTCAAAGGGCTTGTTATGTATGTGTAGTGTAACAAATCCTTCGTCCTTTTCTTCCGTCTGAGGAGTGATGGTGTTTACACACTTGTCGTCGAGTTGGACACCGTCTACATAAAAAGTGTCATCATCACTGGCACTTTTGTCTGGCTTTTCCAGCTCTAACTGGTAAACAGGTTTTCTGTAGCCTTTGTGCTTTGCATAGCTTTTCTTTTCATAGCCTTGGCGGTGTGACATGGACTTGCAGCATTTTTTGTAATGATTTAATTTTTTACAGTTATGGCATTGCTGGCCAAAAGCAGGACACTTGTCTCTCTGCGCAGCATGGCTGCTTCCACAATTACTGCAGTTTGTTATTGATTTTGTCTCATATTTGCCTGCTTGAGGTTTAAATCTTGATCTCTGTTGCCAACCACTGGAATTTGGCTGAATTGCGTCGACAGTGGTGGCTGTTTGGGGCATGGCTAGCGTCCTACTATTTTCCTCAGTCATCTCATATATGTGGCAGATTGTAATGGCTTTAGTTAGAGTTAATTCGCTGTCACGTAGCAAAGCCTTTCTTATACTGTCATTTCTGATGCCACATACTATTCTGTCACATATCAGTTCATCTGTCAGGTTTCCAAAGTGACAACTGTTAGCTTTGATCCTCAAGTCACTGATGTAAGATTCGATAGTCTCACCTTGCTTTTGATTTCGTGAATGAAACTTGTGTCTCTCCATAGTTTTGTTATGTTGAGGGTTGCATATCTCCCGAAATTTCCGTTTCAGGCACTCGGGGTTTTCTCTGGACTCAGCTGGAACGACCACGGCTCCGCCTTCACCTGGCGCCC
This sequence comes from Chrosomus eos, assembly GCA_036326025.1. NCBI lineage: Eukaryota > Metazoa > Chordata > Actinopteri > Cypriniformes > Leuciscidae > Chrosomus > Chrosomus eos. Next base: position 20,359,291 of record CM070826.1, on the reverse strand, counting down.
TCACCTCCGCTGCGTAAACAAATGAACGCTCCCGTTCGATGGCCTCCGCTCCTGCTAGATTGAGGAGGATATATGCCTTTGTTTTGTCAGTTTTGTCAGAGTGCGCCGCTGCTATGAATATATCATATTCTTGTTCAAAAATCCGCCAATTCTCGGCGAGGTTCCCGTCAAAAACGAGGGGGTCTGGTCTGCGAAATCCATCCGCCATCACGTCTTTAATCGTAACTTTTAACTTGACGTTGTTTCTCTCCGCTCGAGACAGAAAAAAAACACTCGAAACTCACAGGCGATAGATCCGTTTCAACTTCTGACACCATGTAGAAATGAGTGATGAGCCCATGGTTTGAATCCAAGCCGGATGTGTTTATTAAATAAATCTCCGTTGAGTATAATGAACTTACACAGCCATAGGCAACAGGCTAGCTATATTAACAACCTGGCAGGCGAGGTGCACACCAAACAGTGAAAACTAATGCGCAGGCGCGCTTACCAGTACGGTGTCATGTAGTGCCCATACAGTGCGCAAACATGATATTCACCAGAATTATCTACACGAGCTTGTGACGTCACAGGCTCGAACGGCTCGATTTGAGGCAGGGGAAAACATATAAGGAGATTAAAACAAAACCACTGGATGGATTTTTATCATTATATGATGGCTGTGTACAGGCACTGCCAACACACATTTCAGTACAATCAACTTGTAAAAGTGCATGTACCATTATATGTAGAGATGCACCGATTGATCGGCTGGTGACCGGAATCGGCCGATTTTCACGTGATCGGCCATGACCGGCGACCGGCCGGTAGGGGTGGGCGATATATCCTTTAGACGATAATATCCAAATTGTTGTCTGGACGATATGCAAAATTGGGATATCGAATATTTCATAATTTGTACAATCCAACCCCCCAAACATGAAAAGAGCGGAAGGAAGTTAAAGAGAAAACAAAAAACTAAGGCGGCCGCCTAAGCAACTCACGCCTGCCGCCTTAACTATACGTTGGCAAAAAAATTATATGAGCGATAACCGCCGTGTTACTGTTTTGAGGACAAACAGCACGTCATTCGGGCATTAGCACTCCGGGTGTTAAAGGAAATCCTTAACAGGCAGCCGTTCGCAAGCGCAAGCGGCTTGTGACAGAACATACTGACTGAACGACACTTCAATTGAAGTTGAAAATCTCAAATGAAGATTGCTGAACTCCAGCTTACTTGTCTGTGTTTTCAGATCATCCGCGCTTCTTCAGCAGTGTAGAGAGCGCGCATGGTTGCTGATCTCCGGCAGTGTTTTTAATGTTGATGCAATGTTTACCGAATATCCACACACGATTTCAAATGTGACATTGATTTTATACAACAGTTAAAAAAACAAAACAAAAGGGTAACATTAAGTGATTTACTAAATTTAAAACCGTATACTCAGGCTTATTGCTCTATTTTGCAACGGAATCTGTGGCTTTGAACGAACCGTGAGGTTCAATGAATGACTCGATAACTCACACACATAAAGACAATGAGTTACCGCCACCTACTGGCGATTTTATTATAATATTTTTATTAATATTAAACGATTTTTAACATTGCCTATTTAGTGAACATTGTTTTTATTTAAGGAATTATTTATTTTTTAAAGGTATTACAAAGGTTAAAATTGAAATGGAAAAATTTATTAAAGGGGGCAAAATATTGTCTCTTAATGGAAAAGCTGTGCCTGCAGTCTAAGTGGAAGAGGGGTACGGCACTCTAAAACATTGGAGAACCACTGAACTAAGGAAAAGGGATATGTAGAAGTGCTACTGCTAAAGAGTGCAATGTCAATAATTTCTCATAATCTTAATTGAATTGGTCTAGAGAGAATAATTATTATTACATTTTCTCTACTAGATATAAGACTCAAGTTTCAGTATTTGTCTTAATTTGTGTCAGGAGTTATGCAATACCCCCCGCCCCCCGCAAAAATATCGTCTGAATATCGATATCGAGATATTGAAAAAAAATATCGAGATATTCATTTTTGTCAATATCGCCCACCCCTACCGGCCGGTCCGTCTGACATAATCCGATTTTATGCCGGTCAAATGCACTCTGGCGCCGCATGATTAACTTCGCGCAACATCAGCATCACACGTGCACACGGAACGCACATGGAAACACCGTGAATTAGGCTACGGCTGTTTCACACCGCAAGCGCGAGCAGAAACAGCCTTTTTTTCTTGGGCGAGCATGTTAATCAATGAGAATGAGTGCATGAGCAACGGGAGCGGGAGCAGCGCGTGAGCGTCGAGCTGGAGAGTCGCGTGAGTAACAGCGCGGGTTTCGGCGCCGAGTCTATTCTGCTCGCGCTCAATTAAAGTGAAAGCACACTTTTGATGGACAAAATAAATATGATTTCACGCAAAAAGTGCCCAAAATGCACAGAATTTGCATGTCTGGTGTATTTTAACAAGACCTGACGTAGCTTAGGCTATGTCAGAAAAGAAAATTAAGACTCAAAAATATTTATAGAAAATGCACCTATTTAAACTTGTTTTTATTATTTCCCAGTCGTTTCCCTGCACATGCTCCACTTGTCCTGTTTAGCCTGGCTGGACATGTGTCAGATGAGAGAAGAACTGTTTGAGAAATATAACTTGCCATTGATGTACAAGTGATTGCAATAGGCCTGTGTGTGTGTGTGTGTGTGTGTGTGTGTGTGTGTGTGTGTGTGTGTGTGTGTGTGTGTGTGTGTGTGTGTGTGTGTTGAGAAATATCTTTATACTGCAAGGGTATATTTATTTTATTTTTATTTATATATTATTTTATTGCCATTACCTGTTTTCATACAGAAGTTTAGTTTGCTTAATAGGCCTATATCAAATTTTTTTAGTTGGATATTGGATGTAAAAAGAAAGAAATGGTTCTTCCTGCACTTTAGATGTGTGTGAATTTCCCACACCAGGAGTAATTTATATAGTTCTATTTTATAGTGATTAGGCTACTGTTCAAAAAATGTTTTATGCAAAATGTTCTATTAAAAATAAGATAGAAAATAGATATTTATGTGTGCTGTAAAGTGGTTTAAAAAAATTAAATCGAAATCGGCTAAAATCGGTATCGGCAGGTCAAACTCAAGAAAAATTGGAAATCGGAATCGGCCTAGAAAATTGTAATCGGTGCATCTCTAATTATATGACCCCTTTAATAACACGGTTTTGGCGGTTATAGAGTTCTAATGACGGTTCAAATACATAACATTAGACTAACGTTAGCCAGCTTATACAGTATCATGATTCAGTACGCTAGTTCGTATTTATTTGCGATACATTATGGTTTTTTATTAATCGAGCAGCAGAAAAATAATCTTTATATTAATCGTCCAATTAGTCGACTAATCGATAAAATAATCGCCCAACTAATCGTTTAGTTAATAATCGTTTACCCCAGCCCTACAGTGTACAAACAGCTAGGCAATCGACATGCATTCCACAAAACAATGATGTGTGTCATGACATGAGAAATACTGTGATTCTTATGTACAGAGATAAAGTAAATGCTCGGTTTTTCAGAGTACCAAAATGTACCATAGTAATTCCATGTTTTTTGGTCATGTTATGTACCATGGTAACATCACAGTATTCATTGAAGGGTGCAGAAGAGCAATTTCCCAGCTCAAATGTATTCTGTCAATCAGTCCACTTCAACTCAACTCTGTATTTTCAATTTCCTACTCCTCAAGGTTGCAGTGCATAAGAGTAATTTTAATATTTCGTGAGTAGATAGAAATTCTAGACTACACATGAGAGGAGAGGAAAATGTTAATAGAATTATATCAAAATTGATCAGACAAGTTGATTTAAGATAAAAAAAATAAAGAAAAAAAATTAAAACATTTGACTAATTTAACCATTCTTTCCTTCTGACTGCTGATAGTAAGAAAATAAACAATAAATAAATAAAATACATTTTGGTTGTCTTTCATATTTCATGAATCGTTTTGACTTCTAATGGTCTAAGAAAATAAACAATAAATAAATAAAAACATTTTTGGTTGTCTTTCATATTTCCTGAATCATTTTGACTGCTAATAGTCTATTTACAACTGTGTCTAACACATGCATTCTGGGATGATGATGACATGTTATGTTTGTGATGGAGCAGTGATCTTGGAGTGAGAGAAAACACCAACGCTTTAAAAAGAACACTACTTGCTCCAGGCAAAAACATGCAACACTGCTCCACACACCCCTTCAACTCGGCACTCCTCACATACTCTGCACTAGAGATAGAGAATCAATTACTGTAAAAATCATAGGAATATAGTATATTATTTTATAATACTTTTACTATAGTCGCAAAGCCCTTTAAACATATTCACTATTTACAATACCTCATTGCTGAAAAAAAACCCAGAATACTACCTTTAAAATTATTTTTTTAAATACTTTTAACCACCGTTGCAACATATACCAATTAATATGATTAAACCAATTCTGTACAAAAGTATATAAAAACTACAATAAAAGACCGAAAATTATGCATTTACCAGAGCACCATTAAATAGCCCTTCAGCAAAATCAAACACAAGGATCAAGTTCTCTCATTTGAAAAATACAGATGTACTAGCGCACACTCGATGTGCCACTGAGCCACTTGAGGAGGTAAGGGGATTGTGGGTAAAGTATTTGTAGTGGGTCGCAAGTAGGCAATAGGAGATCTGCATGTCCTTCAAAAATTCATCCACGGTTACTACTAATGTTAATGTCTGTCAGCAGGGATGCCGCCTTGTGTAGGAGGAGACTTGATTGACACTCACAAGCTATTTGCTTGTCAGATTATCACTCATGGCAGTGAGGTGTTGGTGTTGACTAAAACATTTATTCATGAAAAGAACCGTAGATGTGTGCACACCAACCGTTGTTCGTGTGTTTCAGTGTGTCTAAATGTGTAACTGTAGACAGACAGATAAAACGGATCCTCTGGGTTTAAAATGTTTAGATGTGATAACTTATTTATTCTTCAGCAGGGATGTGGTTTACTGTGGTTTGTTGTCTATGTGGATTTTGTGACAGATCTGTTTGGGCTATACCCATCTTTGGATCTATGAAGAATGAAAATGATTTTGTTCTTGTACTTGTTCCTTGGAACCATAGGTGCATGTACGTTTTTTTTAAAGGAATAGTTCACAAAATATTGAAAATTCTGTCATTATTTACACTAATTTACTCGCCCTGTCGATCCATATGCAAGATGACGTGCATATGCAGATGACGTCTTTCTTTCATTGTAAACAAGGAGGAACCGATTTACAGTCAGTGATGACTCAAGTTTCAGTATTTGTCCTCACTGAAATTTGTCATGATTCAGCAGACTTGGAGTTGAACAAATAAATAAATAAATAAATAAATAAATAAAATATATGGATTCTGGAAGCATACTTCCATTGACAAAAAACAAAACAAAACCATTATTTTTTTCCATTAATTTTTAGAGTATGACAGCCCCTATTATGCAAAAGAGCACTAAATAAATCCTGCATTATATCTTCTTTGGTGCTTCACAGAAGATATTCTTACAGGTTTGGAACGACATGAAGGTTGTTAATGATGACAAAATTCTAATTTTTGGATGAATTATTCCTTTAGGAGTATAGTTGTGCTAAACCTCTAATATTCCTCCATGAAATTGCAGACTTACATTTATAATTGCATTTATAATTGTTTCATATTCCAGATGACTTATTATCACATCATCATCTTTATAAGATACATGAATTATTTGATAGCGTGGGCGCTCTGACATTATATTGATTATCTCTTTATTAGTCATGTTAGCTGCATTGACTTATTATATTAAAATAAAATAACTTTTATATGTACTTGTACTCACAGTTCTATGGCCTTGTTCCACATGATGACATATCCAGATAAAACGAAGGATTCGATGTTCACTATGTGTGTATTTCCACGCTCTGTCCCCACATAAAGCCATTTACTTTGAAACGGAAGATGACAAAACGTGATCCTAAAAGAGAGATGGAAAAAAGAGGAATCATATTTGTGCAAGAGAGAGTTTGAGAGATCACACATGGTATGTCAGAATCATGTTAAAGTGTGTTATTGATATCTCACTATATATAACCAGCAAGCCAATAATAGCCACTGTTTTTATTCATGCGCACAACAATTTTAGCCAATTACATTGCAGTCACAATTTTCTTCAGAAAGCTGCAGATGTAAATACAAAACCCCATGAGTGTTATGTATGAGTGTTATTGTACATATTCATTTCCAGAATGTGGTTAGACAGTGAACCGTGCAAAAACTAAACAAGCCAAATTATATGTGCAAGTTTAAAGTTCTGCTCAATCTCAAACATTTTTCAACATGTCCTTGCTCATCTTTTGAGCTAAGGCTGAACTGTCAATTAAAATGTGAAGCACAAAATGACCTTGTGATTATTAAACTGGAAAAAGGCTTTAACTGAATGAAACAAATATATGGCTTGCATGCACGGTGGGCTTCAAAGTGAAGGGGTGGTGCTCTGTTTTGTCTCTCGACTATTACACAAGCACGCTTGGGACTCATGATGATAGGATGTTTTTACACTCGGTTCATTTCAATGGTCTCATAGAGTGTTTGCAATAGATGAAAGATTTGAACTCCATCACTAGAGTTGGTTTGAGTTTGCTTTTCTGTGGTGAAAAATTCATGTGCAAAGAAGCCCAGACAAACATTCATGAAATTCTACACATTTGTTTTTGTAAATTACTTCACAAACCGGACAGAGACGAGTTGTGTGAACAGAGGAGGGGTTGACAAAAAAAGAGAGAAAAAACATGGTCAAATACACAGGCCTCAAAAACTTTTAAAGAAAACATTTGGCTGAAAAGAAAAATGTATGCCTTTATGCCTATTCTTTTATGTTTTATTAGGAGCAGCACTATGAGATGTTTAACGTTTATCACATCTCGGTTCAAATTGCAAGCATAACGTCAAAACTACCAAATGTTAATTTACTGCAGTTATTTTTTATTTCTTTAATTATGTGTTAAAAAGAATACAATCACTCGTGTCTTGTGGCAATCCCACAAGAAATATTCCTTGCTAAACCACATTTAAGCCCAGTTCATCCTCTTCCATCCAAAGTACAAACACAACAGTTGTTGGTTTATTTAGCACACATTTACATAGACCAACAATTAAAAAACACCACAGAGGGAATACAAGAACACTTCCTGTGTGAACAAACACTAAATCTACCTCATACAGTTTACTTCAAATGGATTGCTGTGTCTTATAGGTCTGTGAAAACAGTCTTACATTCAATAATTTGGAAATAAACAATTTATTGACATCTAAAAGGCACTTTTTGTAAACTCTAATGCTGCAATTTAATGTCAATTATCTTCATTTGGGGGGTTATGTTAGTAAATATTGATAAATGTGAATAATATAATTAAATAATGTAATAAATTAGATTCATTTCATTTCATTTTTTTAAATGGAGCCTAAATCTTGCAGCCCTATTCTGAGTCGTTCATGTTCAGAGGCAGTGATTCATAGCTCTCTGTGGCTGTTTGTTTAGCAGTTACACTGAAGGTAACTGCTACTGAAGGTAACACTTGTCACACTTGTTCATAGTGTTGCCTGGTTTGGATCTGCTCTAAGGCTCATGCCAGTCAAACGTCAGCCCCTCTTGGGTACACTTGTGTGTATTTTGGGATGCAGCAATTAATTGGAACACAATTACCTCAAGACAAACTGGAGCTAATGAGACATGAATGAGTTGAGAGGAGACTGTTTTCTCTATTCAGGCAAACCACGTATATGACATAAAATGATTCCCCCGTGCTGGCGTGTTTTTTGTTTCCACAGTGTTCCACAGTCCCCAGTGTCATTAAAAGGTTAAAATAATAGAGTAAGATATTTGGATGATGCTCACTACATTAATTGCGAAATAATGACAAAATTAGGCAGCCTGTTAGAACTCTGATTGATCTCTGCTACTGTCACAACAGAAAATATCCAGGGAATGCGTCTAATAACACGCCACATATTTATACACATGTAAACAGGATTTAGCATTAAATCTGAAGTGTGCACTTATTATTAATGCAATGACATTTTATAATTCAGCACCTTATTTGTGACTGTTCATATACTATAAAGATTATATGTGATTAACTGTGGCTCTCTAAGACTACATCTACATTAATCCAGATACATTTGAAAACAGCGTTTTCGTTTCAAAATGCTCTCCGTCCACACTAGCGTTTTGCAAAAGTTTCACCATTCACACTGATACGTCGGAAAACATTAAATTCACCTTAATGTGCAAACCTCATAAAAGTTCACTGATATGATTCAGATGGAACAGACATAATAAAGTTCTCATGCTATACTTCAGGCATCATCTTTTTAATTTAGCAAAATATCTCACCATTCACTGATGTGTCCAGGTTGCACTCAGTCTCCACTATAGGCTATGTTTGTTCTAAATTCTAAAACACAACTGCCACACAACACAACTCATGTTTTGCCCCAGGACAGCAATTGCGAGTACATTTTCTGTCGTTTTGAAATGCCTCCGTTTTCACAGTCCACATTACAACGCGAAAACGCAGTTTTCAAATGTCTCCACTTGGGATAAAAGCTCAGTTTTCACAGGACAAACACGCCATCTCAGTGTGGACGGAAGGCCAAAACGGAGAGAAAAAGATGCGTTTAGTGTGGACAAGGCCTAACAACATGTCATATTCTGGCTCAACCATTGTTTTGAGTTCGGGATGAGAAGACCTGCTTAAGGTAGGACAAGACTTAAGGTTTGGAAACATCATTACTTAAATGCAAACAAAAGCGAATGGGAACTGTTGCAAGCCAGATTCAAATGTGTATCATCCACTTCAGCGCCACAGTTGATCAGCATGTGGCATCAAACTTCTTGATAATATGAAATGTCTGGTGAGTAATTATGAAAATGATCAATAAAACTATCACATATCCAAGGGTCTGTTTGAGACTTCACACTGAAATCTTATCCAGTGGCATCATCCATCATCCTTATAAGCAGGTTAACTAGAAAATAAAGACCAGCACACGGTAATTCACTGCTGTCCACACTCATTACATCCCTCTCTGTTTTCCTCGCCTCACGGCCCTGGGGTCCTCAGACAGTCGGGATGATTGGAAATGAAGGTTGCGAGATGCTGGACAGACAGCTAAACTTGTCAGGGTTAGAATGCTAATGGAGCACCTGGCCATGCTAACGTGCGGTTACCCGTTTCTGATTGCAACACATTGAAAGCCCAGATGAGAAAATGACTGTCATGGTGTTAAGGGAATTTAGTAAGCAACTGTTCCAAAATGCTGGTTCTGTGGGTAAGGTGAACACATATAATTGGACAAAATTAGAGTCATATTTATAGAGTATAGAGTTCATATTTTTGTATATAGAGTTCAGGGGCCCTATCTTGCACCCAGCGCACGATCTGAAACGCAAGTGTCAAAGCGCAAAGCGCAAGTAACTTTGTGGGCGGATCCCGGCGCTGTTGCTATTTTCCCGGCAGGATAAATGCCTCTTGCGCCTGGCGCAAATCTAAAAGAGGTTGGTCTGAAGTAGCTTCATTATTCATAGGTGTGGTTTGGGCGTAACGTGAAATAAACCAATCAGAGCGTCATCCAACATACCCATTTAAAAAAAGGTGTGCATGTTGCATGGCGGATTGTTATTATTATGCCGCATTTACCAGGCACGCGCCAGGAGCGGTTCACAGCCGAGGAGATCGTTGTTCTCGTCAGGGCCGTAAAAGAAAGAGAATTGACATTGGGGATGGGACAAACCCACCCAAATCAATAGAAAAAAATATGAGAAAGCTCAACTTAACTGGTAAGTTAAAGAGTAAGGTTTTTAATGTACTTACATTATGGTAAAGGTGATTTCGCAGTCTTCAGATTTTTTTTCCTCAGATGTCCTTATACATATGTGTCTTGCCACTATTGGGCAAACAGGTCTGATCCGTCATTACTACAATTTGCCTGAAAAATTACCAGTATACACTGGTAAATGTGTAAGCTAGATTTATGCCTATTTTTTCACATCTTCATGGACACCACAATGATTTCCCTCGTGTGGTAATATTTGTCCTTGTTATAATGTATGATTTGCAAAAATAAAAACTGAGGCATCTGTGTTGATGAGAGAATCAAAGTGTATGCGCGTTATGCACCCGTTACATTATGGCCAAGCATGCGCGCTTAAAATAGCATTATGAACAACGCGCAACGCGCCACTGACTTTAGACCAGGTTTTTTTTGGTCAGTGGCGCAATTGTTTTCTGGAACTGCAAAATAGCACTAGGGAATGTTTGCGCCGAAACACGCCTCCTTTTTGCGTCGACCCGCCCAGGGAGCGCAAGTTAATTTCCTAGTTTACCGACGTGCATCTGTGGAGGGAAAAGCCCACTTTGCGCGGGTGCAAAATAGGAATTATACATGCGTCAGTGTACAAAGTCAATTGCGCTGGGTGCAAGATAGAGCCCCATATGTTTGTTCAGTTTCCTAGAAAAAGAGAAAGTGTATATTTTAAATGCGTACTGTAAACTGTCATTCAAAGGTTTGGGGTCAGTATGAAATTAATACTTTTATAAGCAAGGATGCATTAAATTAATAATGTTATAAAAGAGTTCTATTTCAAATAAATATCCTTCTTTCTAACTTTCTAAAGACTAAGAATCCTGAGGAAAATGTATTCTATAACAATATTAAGCAGCACAATGGTTTTCAACATTGATAATATGATAATAAATGTTTCTTGAGCACCAAATCAGCATATTAGAATGATTTGATTCTGAAGGATTACGTGACACTAACGACTGGATTAATGATGCTGAAATACAAACAAAAAAAACATACCCCTACATTTTTGGGGGGTACACTTCCATACTGTATGTTTGGGCCAAACATCAGCTAAAACAGAATATTGTAGGACTACACATTTCTGTACTGTGATGAAAGTGCCTTGTTTTTTTGTAACAGACAAGCATGCTGGGTGTCTTGAATCAGTCTTAAAGCCCCCCTGAGTCTGTCTCCTGGCCCTGCTGAGCTGAAAATCTCTGTCATCTGACACAGCCGTGCACGAAAGTATGCACCCAACCGTGTACGCACACACACTCAGACAGGCACCTGCTGATCTGAGAAAACATTTCTCATTACATGTGAATTTGCATAATTTTAATAAAGCCAAATATAAAACACTTCAGGGTCAAAGCACATACATAAGAGAGACCGTGTGAAACTGTCATGGAGGGAGAAACCATGACTTTATTTGTTTGTTCCAGACAGTCTGATGGGGTGATGAACACAATCATCAGTTATTACGGAGGGGAACAAAGCTCATTAGCCATACCCAGAAAACACAGCACGTAAAAAAAAACCTGTATCACATAGCACCTCGTACCACTATTCCTAAGCTTTCATGTTTTAGATGAGTATGAACTAGTGTATCCAAATCTTTAACAATAATTTGAATGCAATATTTCAGTTCTGTTGCACAATATGACACTCCTTAATCAGGCTTCTCAGTTTGATGCCGATCTAATGATTTTGTCCCATGTGGCTGATGTGGTATCTGAGTTTCTGAGGTTTCAAGCATAAAAACTCCACATGGTAAAATATCAATCTCAAAGATGACAATGGTCAATTGTACACTACCATTAAAATGTTGGGGTCAGTAAGATTTTTATGGTTTTGAAAGTAGTTTCTTATGTTCACCAAGGCTTTATTTATTTGATTCAAAATACAGACAATATATTGCGGAATATTATTACAATGTAAAAGAACTGCTTTCTATATAATAAAATAACTGTTTTCTGATTATTTTACAATGTAATTTATTTACATTGAATGTAAATTTATTTTACATTGATTTACATATTTACATTATTTACCCGAACCCGAAGACTCGAGAGATGAACTAATCATTTCTGTTTCCAGAACAGAACCTATTGGATGATGCGCATGCGCGGTCAACACAAAATAATAATAATAAAACAGGGCTCAAAGACGCTTACGCTTTACAATGAACAAGCAACAATAATGGCAATGGACAATGATAACAAACAAAACAACAGTAGGTAGATGAGAGTAAAAGTACAGTAAAGGAGAATTATGTAGACAGGGCAGCATACAATCAGACACAACGAAATGTAGCACGACTTAAGAGTGGTGACATTCAGAAAATAAGTGAGTTTTGAGCATAGTTTTAAATTCATAAATAGTATTAACACAACAGAGGGAGGAGAGAGTTCCATAGTTTGGGTGCAACAACACTGAATGATCTGTCCCCCATTGAAGCTAGGCGATGCCGAGGGACAACGAGAAGGCTTGAGTCAGAGGATCGTAAAGAGCGAGTCGGGGTGTAGGGGTGGAGCAGGTTACAGAGATAGGGGGAGCCAAGCTGTGCAGAGATTTAAAAGCGAGCAGGAGGATTTTGAATTTAATACGATAAGCCACTGGAAGCCAGTGAAGATCATACAAAATGGGGGATATACCAATGAAAAGGGCACTACAATAATCGAGACATGATGTGACAAATGCATGGATGACAGTTTTCTTTGATACTGATGAAGGGACGGAGTTGGGCAATGCGATGTAGATAAAAGAATGCTGATTGAGTGATAGAATTAATATGAGCCTGGAAAGAGAGAGAGAGGAGTCAAAGATTACACCAAGATTTTTAACAGTACTAGATGGTTTGATGTGAGAGGCAGCAATCTCACAGGTGAAATTAGTAGGAATTGACGAATAACTCTCTGAGACAACTCTGTAGTCCCGAGTCATATTAAAGATTCGTTCAAAATGTCGCGTGTTTATTCCTGCGATCTTCTTGTCATTGCTCTCGTGGATTATCTTTTTTGTATTCAATCAGCAGCAAAAATTAAAACAAGTTCAGAGATAAGGTTTTTATAATGGATTGGTTTTTGATAGCCAAAATACTCACTAGGTATGTTTACATCAATCTGAATGAATCCAGTTCGAGTTCAGCTTCTGAAAATGATGTTGATATGCACCCCAAATACTGCGAACAGTGATCAGTCGTCGCATTCAGAACCGGAGAAAACCATGTGATAATGTCACCAGAGCAACCATGAGCATAAATGCCATTTCAAAGAAGAGATTTTTTAGCAAACATTTAGTAAATATACAGTATTTTCCACTGACCAGTTTAAATGACAAGAACAGTAAAATTCAAGCGTTTACATGATTATTTTATTCCTACTGACTAGATTATTTCAGGTCTACATCATCACCCCTTCCAATCCGATGGAAATTTAATTTGAGATTGATCAGATTGACTGAGGTGTTGACATGAAGGTTTTCAGTCCAATTGAGTCATCAATCTGATTACTAACACATTATTTGGTTGCATGTAGGTGTAGGCACTGTCTTTCATCCCTATCTTGTGATCCACTTAATAACCAAATGCCTTGAACAAGTGTAAACAAACATTTTTTATGAGGATAACTCAATATTCAAAAGTAATGCAGAGATGTGAAAATTGTGGCCGATACCAATAACCGGTATTAATGCAGAGATGTGAAAATTGTGGCCGATACCAATAACCGGTATTAATATTGCTGTTATGACCGATGTCGATATCTCTGTATAGAAAACACATAGTGAGTATCCTCTTCAGACACTTTGAAGAACGACCAGACAGACGACATCGTTGCTCCCTCACCAAAGGCAAAGTTAAACTGACTTTGACTTTTTTTGCCGCCTCCAGCACCTGCTTCAGCACATTATGTGACATGTAATGTATGCGCTCGTGCAAACAAACATCCCCGCCCCCACACTCACATCTACACACACGTCAAATACACAGGAATGATTATCGGCCTGTTCACATTGACCCTATTTTGACATCGGAACGATACCAATGTGTAAAAAATTTACCATATCGGCCAATGTTATATCGGCGGCCGATATATCATGCACCACTAAATAAGCCAAAGGAAAAAACTAAAAATACATGTAATAAATATTTCCTTCTCTCACACGTACATGCAAACACATGCATGGTCATGCTGATTTAATTCAGTGGAAGGCATGTAGAATACAGCTGACAACATTTCTAGCTGAATGATACACACTGTCCCTGGCATCACAATGTAAACACATTAGAAAGCAGTTATATGTGGGCTAGATAGCAATATACAGTAGTCTGAAAAAATCAGCATTCACTGGATGTTATGAAGACGCTAATGCATATGTGAATGCAGAACTTAACAGAAATGTGGACAGACAACACATTGAATTTTTGTTTGGCATCGTCTGGTCTTGTGTGAGCTACAAAATGTCACAGAGAATTTTGTCATTTAGCTGTTATGCCTTAAGGATTCTTTCTTTTCTTATGACTTTTCTCTGACCCTGACAACTAAACTGACCTTTTTTGCTGCTGTGTCTTTGTGATTTTAATATAAACAACCTATTTGTATGTGAAATTCTACCAGCTCTATCCCACACTCTCATACAAGCTGCAAGTTTACTGTCAGATCAAACATGGCCTCTTTATATTGCGACATGTTCACAAGACAAGTGCTAAAATGTGACACAAAAACTGTTAAAATCCGACTGAAATGATCATGCTGCTAATAATGCTAAATCAACGTCTGTCTGCAAATGCATTTCAGTTGGGGTAGGTCAGTTATCTTTTTCTCTGGTTCAAATATTACAACAAATATTTCTTTTATTCTTTATTTCCTCTTTCACAGCAATAAGCCACAACTGGACAAGGTCCTCTCACGTCAAGCGATTAGGTGGGAAGGGAACAAATATAAAAAATAAAGAAAAGCTGTTCATGACTTTCTCTTCAATTCACTCAAGGTCTTTCTGTTCGTGCAGAATACTTCAGTATTTCTGTTATAACTTCCGGAAAGGTTTCTATAATTCTTTATAACTGCAAGAAGCTTGTGCATTATGGTTGCCCATAATGCAAGCGTAACATTTCATATCTTTGAATGAGAGCGACATTTATTAGAGCTCACCCGGACTCATTCAACAGGAAAATAGAGTAACAAAAGCCATATTAGACATACCTAGTGGGTCAGTCTCCATTGCGTGAATAGTGCACAGTTTGATATATATATATATATATATATATATATATATATATATATATATATATATATATAATATATATATATATATATACATAATATATATAGTGTATTAAATGAGTTTCAAAATATTAAATAATAAGGGACATTAAAATGTTTTAAATAAAAGCATATTTCAGAATTTTCATTTTAAAATTATATTACGGTATGTATAATTATTAGTGCTGTCAAATGATTAAAATATTTAATCGCGATTAATCGCATTAAATGCCATAGTTAACTCACGATTAATCGCAATTAATCACACATTTTTATCTATTCTAAATGTCTCTTCATGATTTCTTTTTGTCCCATTATTTTTTTCAAATTTTAATGCTCTTATCAACATAAAAAAGTGGATTGATTTGCTTTGTGCAAATGTTTTTTATTGAAAAAAACATTGACAATACTGTGTTCAATTTCACACTAAAACATTCTCACTTGGGAGTAAATAATCTCTCACACAATGTAACACTGTCCATCAATAAAAGGGTGAAAGAAATAATACGAGGTCCTCTCGAGGAGAATTCGCATCAGCTGTGTAGTTGGCCATCAAGTGGTGTTTCAGACTGGAAGTGCTGCGATGATAGCTCAGTTCACAATGGCAAAACACACAATCACTTTGGTCTTGTCAAGGGAAACTTTCAAATCAGAATATTATTGGCATCCATTTCGGCGTCTCGCGCTCATCATCCACTCAAAACGTAACATTAACCTACAATTTGGCCGGCTTGCAACAAGTGTGTTTCTGGTCTACTGGCGGCGCTACGCCAGTTTTCAAAACATTTTGGATGCCAAAAAGTTTCTATTGGCCACGCTGGTAATCGTCACAGCGGCAAAAGTTGAACTATTTAGAATTTTGACCACGGTGTGTGCGCCGATTTGGTCAACGAAGCAACAAAACGTCCTCGCGCGGCACAAGCCATTGAAATGAATGGGTTTCGCAGCGCAGTGCATGCCGCGTCCTGTTGCAAAAGCATGTGGAAAAAAAATATAAAGTTTGCTAGGCCAAAGCGCGTTAATCTCGCAATAAAAAAATTAATTAATCGCTGTTAAAATGGGTTTGCGTTAACGCCGTTAATAACGTGTTTAACTGACAGCCCTAATAATTATTTATACAAATTATAAAATATTACAAATTAAAATAATATACAGTATTATGTATAAATTAATATTATATATAAAGGAAAAAAAACTCATTTTGATTTTCATGTGGTCTTTAAGATGGCAAAACAGTATGCTAGTGCCTAATATAGGGTTGCACAGTATAAAGTCAATGACTACATTTTATGATGGATGTGATATTTTTATTTAATAAATATTGTACTGTGTCCATTGCATTTTTAGAGAAGAAAATCGCACTATACACTCAGAAAACAGCCCTAAGAGAGAAGACATGAGCTAGAACAAATTAAAATATTGAGGCTTGGCTTCACACTGCAACCTTGAGCTGTCTTGGTTTACTCCGTCACATATTCAATCTGACCAATGCTCTGCAGCCTTGGGCAGTCAGCAACTTCTCCTCAAGTTGAAACATTCGGAGGGTTTCTCACTTTCGATGTACAATATAAGATCTTTGGGAAGTTAATTTTTTACTTGAAATATTATGTGCTCGGTTAATAGGCCTGTTAATTCCTGAAAAAAAAAAAAAAAAAAAACTGAGTTATATTAGTAGCTATACTCACCGCTCTCTGTTGAATTTGAGAGAGTGTAGGATAGCCGGACGTCGTTGTCGTAAGTTCCAGAGATGCAGCGTATCGTCCGCACAGGCTGTGACTAGCGCCCCCTATGGATACATAAGTGTAACAACAACAGTCATTCCCTGCAATGAGGTGGCAAATTTACACCATTAAGAATACTCTAACAATGGCAGTTAAATTCCTTCTTTTTAAGTTGTAATCCATTGTTTAAGTTTGTGACTGGTGTTTTATTTCAGCTGATGATATCAACCATTTTGCTTCTTCGTGTGCCAGAAAACACCTTGGAGATCATTCAAATTCAGTTAAATAAAGTCATTTTTCCATTTCTGACCTAAAAATCATGCATTGTTTATACTATGTACCTAATAAAAAACTTCTCAGACCTGTAATTGAATAGCTTTTATTCACCTTCTATGATGTAGACAATTATTTGGCATACGATGCTTCTTCTAGGTCACAAATGAAATAGGAATTTACTGATATAGTTGCAGGGAAATGATAAACCTAAATTTATTTTGTCACATTGATATGTTTCAGTCTGTACAACTCTGCTGTTTTCCCATGCATTTCATGCATATTTCATGATATTAAATTCCTCCTTGGATAGAGACCGCAATAGTCAAAAGCCATGCTCTATGTATTACAGAGCTCAGGATGGTGTTCAGTGGTTAATGGAGGACAGAACGAGGAGAGAGAGCAAAAAGTGATGAAAGTGTGAGTGGAAAAATCTCTTTTCTACTGTGCCTGACACTGTCAGAATGACAAAAGTCGGTTTATCTGGAAGACCTATATAATTTTGAATCTGAATAGAATTTTATACTCAAAGTTACAATTTTCACAATGTTCAGGAAGAAAATAATTCAGCTTGTAACCTGGAACAATGAGTGACATTTCAGGTTCTGGATGAGAACATAGTGTTCTGAACATCTGAACATCAAATCACTGCCTAATCTGCGGGTGATCATATGCCAATAGCAAGTATATAAGCCTATAAGTTTATGTTCCTCAAGATTGTGTAGTTTCGGTTCCATCTTTATTCACATGTCTGATTCTCTCAGTACACTGAATCCTAGTTTAGTTCAGTGACTGACAACTGTGTTTCCATGGAAATGGTGTTTAGGTAAACACAGACTGCACCAGCCACCAAAGGACAAAGGCAGAGAAAAACAGACATCAAGAGGAAACTTTAGTTGTGTTATTTTGAAGTCAGTGTGAATTCCCATTTTACTTCCATTGTGTGAAGATTTCCAAGTATTCAACAAGAAAAACAAAGTAGGGTGTGACTACATTGAATTCTTCAGGATTTGATTAGATGGTAAGTCAGTGTTACCAAAAATGAGTGTTTGCATCATAGATATATACGTAGATGCCACGTTCCACGCTGTTAGCGTGTTGTCACTCACAGTAAGCATCAATGAGGCCACAATCAATATTGTGCAGCTTCTCGTATTTTTACTAATAAAACGGTCAAAAGCACATAACAAAAGGGCTCAAAGTTAAACTAAAATTAAAATGAAACCTTAAAACATTAAAATAATTTAGGAATAGTAATAAATACTATAATAGTATAATACTAAAATAACACTGATGAGAGTTCGCTAAAACAAAAACAGCTATTTTGGCAGTTGGTTAATATTATGCAATATCCTGAATTGCCAGCTGGATGTCAGCTGGAAAGGAAAGATGTTATAAGAAAAAACATTTTTCTTTGAATTAACATGCAATGATGGATCATTTTCACAATAAGACCTGTAACATACATTAAAAGTTGAATATGGTTATTTTGCGTTTACTACAGTATAAGAAAATTTAATTAGAGAGAGAAATGTGCTGTAATCTACTAGAAGTGAGAAGACGTGGGATTTATTGTATGAATGCAACCATCTAGTTAGTGAGGTACCGTCCCTTGTGACGAATGTTATTTACATTGATACCTCAGTGTTGTTAATGAAATCAATATGAATGAAAGCTGAATCTCTGAAGTGTAATATCTGAGTAATGCACCTCAGGATAAAATGTCAAGAGTGTGCGTGAACAATATTTGTCCAATCAATTCCTACAGTCTCATGTCTCACTAAACTAGATGATGAGTGAATCAACATATTTTGTTGATCCTGGAACAACATTCCTGTCCAAACATTGAGTCCTAACCCTAACTCTACCCCTAAACCTAACTCTACCCATAACTTATTGCTAAAATCAAAGGGAAATGATTGATGAATAACACTGACGTAGAAGCACTTAACCCTGGTTGTAAGCCTAAACTTGACCTGTAAACTTGTCCTTCAAATCTGAGGAGTTAATTGAAAAGTTATTTCAGGATCAACAGCGTTTCATTGATTAATCTGTGGAGGGCCGCCACAATATCAACATTGACCGCCACAAATAGATTTCTGTACTTCCCATTCATTAACTAGACTGTGGCGACCGGAAAAAATATTTAAACTTCTCATAATAACATAAAAGGTCTTTAATGTTGTGTTTTGCGCCATTGCTGTCAAACAAACTTGAATTGAAAGCGAGATAAGACTTTGTGTCCTTATCAAAAGACACAAGAGAAGTGCAAACTACATGATCAGTTCACAGTGAATGAATGTGGTGCACGTGCTGAGTTCAGCGTCCATTTAAGAACGCAGTTACGCATTATTTCCACATTTGCATAGTTGACCATTACAGAATTTCACTAGATTTGTAATGAGACGAGTTTGTAAAATAAAAGCTCACAGGTTTATCTCTTGCATGTATAGAAATAAGGACAAAACTAATTATGAAAGTTTCATTTATTTTTCAGTGCATTTGTTTTACAATATAGGGCTAATACAGCCATAGAAATAATATTGGTCACACTTTATTTTAAGGTGTCATTGTTACAGTGTAATTATACATTTAAGTACTGAGTAATAATAGTTAACTACATGTACTTACTATAGGGTTAGGGTAGGATTAGGGTTTGGTTGAGGGTTAGTTGCATGTAATTCTGCATAATTTACTGTTATTACTACGGTAAGTACATGTAACATATGTAACAAGGACACTGTAAAATAAAGTGTTACCATAATATTATATTGTTGTTATTATTAGTAGTAACAGTATTATATAGTTTAATGTAGACTGAGACACTGCACTGACATATTTCAATTTACATACTGAATATGGGTTGGAGCTCTGAATTTTGAACTCTCAAAGTGCACCAGATGTATGAATTTAGCTTCAAATTTGTGAAAAATTTCTTCTGGGGGCATGCACCCGGACCCCCCTCGAGGGACGAGAACCACCAACCACAATTTCACAAAAATCCTGTGGGAAACACTGAACAAAGATTTTGATCCAGTAACATGTTGCACTTGGTGAAATCACGTTCACCGTCCTCGGTACCATCTCAGTTCTCAGCAGGTAAGAAGCTAAAATATAAATGGTCTGATTCCCGGGGCAAAGATTTCATCATCTCCACAACTGACTGCCATCTCACATTCCGGTCTGGCTCCACTTTTCACCAACCAATGAATTCCCGACGGATCAAATCAACCCCTAAATGTTTTCCATTCATGTTTTTCAATCTTCTTCACTCTGAAAAACGTCTCATTACAAAAGTAAAATAGCTTGTGAATGCCACTTTCTACTGACTTCAGAGATGTTTTTATGTGCTGATAGGGAATTGAAAGAAGACAATAATAGGTAGAGATGAAAAAGTGGAGAGCGTTCCTAAATTGTTGTAGTCCAAAATGGCCACCGTGACAACTCTCACACTTTTCTTCTTCTATTGTTAACGCTCTAACTTCTTGTTATTCATGAGTTGATGTGGTGTGTGTGCGTAAGAGTGAGACAGAGAGGCTGAGAAACGTTCAGCACTTGACACGTCTGATGGGAAATAATGACTGACTGCATTAACTACTCAGGGCAGAGAGGAAGAGAAGCTCTTGACCTAAACGTATTCCTCTGCAGAGCTGAGCATGCATTTACACATGCGGTATTCACATACACACGCTGTCTATCCTAAAATACAGATTAAACAACAATGCACTCTGCCCTCCTACGTGCTTTCTGCATATGCTGCACACATGAAAATGGGCTGTAATATATGTGTGCCTGCATGTGTGTGTGTGGGTGTTGGGTACCTCATTGATGAGAAACTGCAGTTGGAGAACTGCCGCCCCACTCTCATGCTGACAATGACAGTCCACTCCCGGCCGTCCCAGACTGATGACATCACAGAGTTAAGGACAAAAAGGACAGTCATTTACAATGAAATTCTGATACTTGAAAGTTCGAAAAGCTTCGAAATTTGAAGGTTGTAAATGGTCATATGCACTTTCAAAACTTTCCATACAGCAAGCTGGATTAGACAGATAGACAGCATAGCATAGTCTACATTATGCGGCTCAAGTATAAAATGTCTTAAGGCCTGCGCCAATATTTTACCTACTTTTGGGAGTGTATTACTGAAAGAAAGAAAAAGAGAGAGACGGTGAATCTGTGGCACGAGTAAATTGACTCATAAAGTGACATTAACAGATTAGACTCTAAAAGCAGCTCCTCACCCAGTTTTAAACAGATCTTCCTCTAAGAATGTGCTTAATGATTTATCTCAGCTGTCCCCACACACACACACACACACACACACACACACACACACACACACACACACACACACACAGCAATTGAACAAGACGGTGGGAACAGAAAGTGTATGATGCCATTTGTCTCTTCTCTTATCTAAAAAAGTGTATACACACTGTGTCCGATCACTTCAAAAGACAGTAAAATACAGATAATAACAAAGGAGGGAAATGCTTTCAAGACAGAAACAAGGTCAAACTCATTCAGTATTATAGTTCAGACCACACACAGAAGAGGTTTGTATAGCAAGAATGCATTAAGCTGAAAAGTGAAAAGTGTGAGAAAAGAAACCCATACAAAAGATTTATTTCAAATTAAATTCTGATCTTTTGAACTTTCTATTCATTGAAGAATCTTGAAAAGAAGATCCCAGTTTCCAAATTTATTTTTTAATGTTTCTTAAGCACCAATTCAGCATATTAGAAGATTTCTGAAGGACACTGAATACTGGAGTAAGGACTGCTAAAGATTCAGCTTATCACAGGAATAAATTACTTTTTAAATAAATATATTAAATTAGAAAATTTTAAACTGTAATAATATTTCACAATGTTCCTGTTTTTACTGTAGTTGGTAAATGCAGCATTGGTGAGCATGAGAGAATTCTTAAAAAAAATAACTTCCACATGTCTTATTACAGGCCAACACCTAAAGCACAAATATAAATGCACAGCTGTAGTTTAGGTGAAAACAAACAAGTTTGCGGTCTTGTATCCAGCCTTTACATTAAATTACATACATAAAAATAAATACCAGCCAAATGCATAAATGTGAATGTGTTGTGATCATTGTTTTCAATGCAAACACTCCCAGGCTCAAAACCCAGCAGAGTATACAAATTTCACAATACTAACTTCCTTTCAACCATAAGTCTCTCTCCGAAACACCACTGTCCAGAGACATGTCAATATACCCAAACATACAAAATGACTGACAGGCAGAGAGGTGCCTCCAGGGTTTTTTTGGGTAACATGCGTGGGCCATGCTCAGATTTTTTTAGAGCTGTCACAGAGAAAGGTGTGATTTCTCAGGACATCTAATCTATTTCAGTGATATCTGCCAGGCAACAGAGACATTTTATGCATGCTATACAGAACAGAAACTCAACAGAGCAATCAAACGGTCATAGACATAGACTTCCTATATAATCACCCTTAGTTCAAAGGAAGGAAAAAGACAGAACATTGTAGAATAAACCCCTACAATCACTAATAAAACATCTAGGGATTTTACACAGCCAGTGGTTAATGATGATGGACAGTTTGGACACTCAAAAAAGGACCGTTCCAGCAAGTGTGTGAGTGTATGTATGTTTAAGGGGGATTGGTCATAGGTGTAATTGTTCTGCATGCTTGATTGAGTCTTAAACTGCGCTTAGTTAAATTGTGTTTACAAACATGGGCGTTCAACCCACATGTACAGGAATTAATATGTTTAATAGTGCCTGGGATGGACACAGAGAGCACACACAGAGACCAATGCACAAACTTCCCCAGATGAAACCAAATGCTATATCGACTGCACTTAGGCTTGCTAATAAGATGAACATCACTAGCAGATAAACCACAGGCTCAATATAGCAACAAGGCCTCTGTAAAACGTTACTTTAGCGATTTTTTCCTGTGCACCAAAAAGTGTTTTTTAGCCTTATTTCTGAAGCCTTTGGTTGTCGTCCAGTGTCTCAATCTAAGAGTAATCAAATAAAGTAATAATTTTAAAGTCATTAATCCATATTGACCATATTGATGATCAAGCTTCTGCATTTCTACTTAAAGGGACAGTTCACCCCCCAAAAAAGAAAATAATTTTGTCATCATTCCAAACTTGAATGATTGTCATTATTTTGTATCTACAGTAATAAAAAAAAATGATCAAGATATCTACGCTGCTTTTTCCATACAATAGAAGTAAATGCCCTAAAGTGTTAAATTAAATGAAAGTTAAAATGAAAGTGTTAAAAACATTAAAAGTTTTATAAAAGAGGTCCACATGACTTGTGAACTATATTCCCCATCTCATAAAGTCATGGAATAGCTTTGTCCCCCAAAAAAAGAAATTTAAGTGCCCCTATGTCATAATTCTCAAATCTCATTTGTCCACGTGCACTTTAAATCAGTTACTAGACACACACCACACGATCCAATGATATTTAGCAACATTATGTCAAACTTGGCATGACACACCATTTTTGAGTACACATGAAAAAGATATATACAAATGCAACTAGACTTTAATGAGAATGAGATTGAGTGAGTATTATCAATGAATGTGTTGTGTCATTTTCAAGATTGGCAGCCCCTGACTAACACTGACTTTTATTGTATACAAAATACCAAAAACATCCTAATAAACGTATTTTATGTACTAAAGAGGAAAGAAAGGTATACAGGTTTGGAACGACATGAGGGCAAGTAAATGATGACAGAACTTTTTCTTTTGATTAACTACATTTATAGCTACATCCAAGGCTTTGCCAGGTTCAAAATGACCACTGAGATGTTTTAGTGGTGAAGAGGGCACTAGATTGATGTCTCCATTGTGAAACAAGGCTAAACAGAAATATAAATGATCAGTGGAGGAAGAACAAAAGGACGGAGTGAGTTAAGAGATGTTGAATATAAAGACTGGTGACTCAGACCCTGAAAAGATGGGATGGAGGAGCAGAGGTAAAACCCAGAGTATCATTGAGGCGGGAGGTAAAAGAGAGAGAGAGATGAGTCAGAAAAAGAGAGAGAGAGACTTCAACAGGTTTGACGTGGTGACTCAGATTGAGTAGGAGAGAGAGACTGAACGGAAGAGTTGAAATCTAATGGTGTCCGTGTCATAAAAGCCACAAACACGCACACAGGTAAGGTTTCATGACTCATTCTGGTGTATTTGGCTTTGTGTTATTTATGCACTCTCAAATCTATGGATTTCCTCTTAATTTGTCAACATTAATTTCTCTTATATTTTCCTGAAATACATTTCGGTGTCAAATCAACAACATCTCCATCTCTGCTTAATTAAGATCCCATGAAATAAACAAGTTTTGTGGCTTTTACTCCATGTCTATTTACATTGTGGTTAACTATATGTTACATAGAGTATTAAAAAAATCTGGATCGTATCCCAGTTTCTATATATTACAATATCTTACCGACCCCAAAGCGGTTGAAAGTTTGAAGCGGTTATTTTTTCTTTTCTTATGGTTATTTTTTATACAATTATATTTTCCTTATAATTTTTTTTACATGATTACTGTTAGCATACACTCTCTCAAATGGACATATTGTATATAGACTGACAAAGAAGATTTTCATTACAATTATCACACAACTGTGCTAAGGACCCATTCAGTGATATAAATGAGTTGTTGGATTGCCTACAGAGCTAAAGACTCCCTCCATTGATATAAAGAGAAAATGATGTTGATGAACAACATGACAATTTACCGAGCGTTCACAGCAAGAGAAATTAGTCAGTCAAAAGGGGTAGAATTATTGACAGAATAATTGCGAGCAAGATGGTTTTGCAGAGAGGGAGAGAATCTGTCTAAACTATTCTCTCATGAAATCTTATGAAACTAAACAAAAAAATGTTTTGCTAGAGAGAAGCAAAGCACATTTCATTTGTTTTCTTTCTCTCCTGCAAACTCTTTCCAATGCTGCCAATGAAAAAACACTGGCGTTTATGTAGCCATGATAAATTACAGACCAAGCTGTTTTTAGTGGGTCTTCCCCAGTCAAATGTGTGAATATCTGTGAGTGTGTGTGAGACTGAGAGAGATGTTATGACAGTCCCTGTGAGTCTGATTGCATCTGGTAATATTTCACTGGTGTTTGTGTGAAGGATGCTGTCAGTCACTGCTCAAACAATCAATCAAAACACAAACAAAAACACTGCTAAATCTGAGAATGTATGAATTTATAATCATGTTCCTTACTTCGTCGCTTTAGGAAATATGAAACATACCATGCACCACCTGTAAAAAAGAAAAATGATCAATTTGACAATACAGTGAGCAAATTGAAAAGCATCCAGCTTTATTTCTACTGAGATAAGGGCTCCAGTATATAATCTCACATGTGTCTCCTAAAGTGTTGCAGAAGAAAATTCAAAAATATCTCAAGCCATGTTCAGATGTTCAGACTGCTATCAAAGGTCCGATATCTCAACATGAACTCAAACATTTCTTATTAAAATGAAAATTATCCAAGACTAAATAATCTGAGCTATGCTATTCACTTTCAATTTATATCACAAAACTGTAAACAATGGTCTCATTTATGTCTATTTGTATCACTTTCTAATGAATTTTAGCAGAATTTTATTAGCCGTAATATGTGAAGGGTTAGGTTTAGGTTTTCATTAAATAATTTTTATATATGCAAAATGATGAGCCCTGTTACCGGTGTGTGTGTGTGTGTGTGTGTGTGTGTGTGTGTGTGTGTGTGTGTGTGTGTGTGTGTGTGTGGTGTGTGTGTGTTGTGTGTGTGTGTGTGTGTGTGTGTGGTGTGTGTGTGTGTGTGTGTGTGTGTGATCTCAGCTCAGCACTAATTTAGTCAGCATGGGGGAAATGATTATTGTAAATTAACACACCATGATTGGGATATGCAAATTTGACTTCACTGTCTTCTCACATACGGCTGTGCATGCATGTACACCTGCACGTCATGTCTTGTGTCTTTAATTAAAACTACCATGTTACCATGGCAATACCGTAGTATTCTTTATAATGACCTTAGTCTATCATGTAAATACCATGGTACATGGATATGGTATTCACTTACATTTACATTTATGCATTTATGCGTTTAACACTTTTATCTAAAGCGACTTATATCGCATTCACATTTGATCAGTTCATGCTTTCTTTGGGAACGGAACCCATAGTTTTGGCATTGTTAGCGACATTTTCTTCTGTTTGAGCTACATGTGTGTTTGTGTTACAATATGTGCCTGTATTTGAATGCACAAATGCATCAGAATTAGTAACCTTAGTAATCGGAGTCTGGCATACACCTTTTCCCAATCTCTTTCATATCATTTCTTGTCTCACTGTTCCTGTCTATAAAATTGAAAAAATGGAAATTATAAAAAAACATTTACCATATTTTTCTTCATGTGATCTGTATCTGTAACTCTTACAGTACATCATACAAATAAAACTAACCCACTGGAATATAGCTCACTCAACAGTGTTTGCTTGTCCAGTCTGACAACATCACTCAATCAATTCAAGTAACGTACTGCAGTGTTTATGTTGTGAATTGACTATTGGTGGCAGGAAATGTAAAAAAAACAAAAAAATCAGGACTGGCCCTGTATCTCAATGTGCAAACCTCCCCGCTATCATACCCAATATCCATTACACAGTAGCTGAACATACATCATTTGCTGAGATTCTGAAATGTGCAAGACATGGAAACTTTTGTCCCATAAGGCCACAGGTGCTGAGTAGTTATCAAATTCAAACTGAAAGCAGAAAAGGGGTAAAGAACTGTGAGCTTGGCATTTCTTTTTAAGTTTAAGGCCTGTTTTACACTGGATAAGCAGCGCATATTTTTTCATCGCCCATTTGAACAGATTCGAGCATTCACACTGCACACTGCAGTGCGTAGCAGGAGCAGAGCAGAAGTGGCAGTGCCGTGATCGTTTTGCCGCGGACTATTTTTGCTGCCCTGCTCACACTGAATTAATGCCATAGTGCACTGTTTTTGGTCAAAATACACCCGAGTTAACACGAAAAATAACAAATTTCACCATAACATCATATAAGTGAGGTGTTACGGGTTTCAGTCAACATATGACATTCAGCCCTGTCAAAAAATAAATATAATACAAGAAAACACCATTGCAAGGATTTTTTGCCCAAACTTCAAAGTTGTATAAATGATTAAAACTAGAGGTATATTTCAACTTTAAGATTACTTTTATCATGTAAACTACATACAGCATGTTATGCAAATGTGTGGGACAGTAGGAAGGATGCCCAGCATTTTCTTTCATTGCAAAAGTTTACACTTCTAAGCTGCTTACGCGTCTATTGTGAAACAGGCATAAGTGTTGTAAGTTCAGAGAAAGTTGTTCCTCATCGTTATATTAAACTTAACAGTTTATAGGTCAAAAGACAATGCCAAGTAGTACACTGACATTAGAAAGTTTGGGGTCAGAAATGTATAGGAATATTTTTTGTGGGTTCAATAGTCAGTTAACATTGTTACAAAAAAGTAAGTAGCAGTAAGTATTTGAAAAGAGCAACAGCCATAAATATTAAAGTTTTGTAAATGTGCGAAACCCTCTAATATCAGCACATCAGAGTCTATTGACCTTGTACAGTATGTAAAACATTTATACTTATGCGGATGTGGCCAGCCGACTTCCAGTAAATCCACTCTGATTAATTGATTGTGAATAAGCAATCTTTCTCATATCTTCTCCCCGCTATACTGTGAATTATTCAGCGAGGGGTGATGTTTTTAACTCAAGGACATTCGGTTTGGTATCCAGACTCACAGGCTCAAGGGCAGAGTGAAAATGAGGTGTGTGGGAAGCTGTCAGCCTGATTCTTTTGAATGTTTTTCTCTTTTAATGTGAGCCTTTCGTTGTGATTTGCCGGGTAAGAATAATTGTGCAGATGAGGATGTTGGCACCCTGGGCATGTTCCTCATGCCAGATCCCAACCAAGCTAAAGCTCTTTTTAAAGAACTTTTCATGAAAGGGGCAAGAGTGGTTATGATGATTCAGCTTACGAAATGTCAGCAGGTAACATGATTTTTCTGGTCCTTGTCTTTTACTGCCCATTTCTGCCGATTCGAGTTGGCAGCGTCGAGCCGCCAGCATCCGGGCTATCGCTATTAATTATGATCCCTCATTAAGCTGCGCACATTCTGCCGAGCCAGAGGATCCAGGTGTTAATGCCCGCACCCAAACCTGCTGTGACAAATGACCTCATCCACCACTGAAACCCCTCTGGCTGCGCCGCACAAATCTGCCATACGGTGCGCACAAGAATGCGAGGACGCTGTAAAGAGAGTGTGAATGGAGACATGTGACCCTGACGGAGCACAGCTAATATGTAGGTCTTCAATAATATAGACAATAGGAGGACACAGGTGTGCGTTATAGAACGGAGGGAGCTGGCAGCCGGTTATTGATAGAAGATCCTCCAGCTGTTCCAGTATCAGTGGGCAAAAAGCTGTCTCGCCCAGATGACTGCTGACCCAGGGCGACACATTCGATTGGACTGCTATTGCATTTTTGCAAGGTGACATTTTATGGTTCCTTTCACATCGAATGCCAGACAATTAGAATAAAGGGCGAGAGGTAATTTGCATACTGCGGCCCATGATGACTGCCAGTTATCTGAGATAGGCATGCTCTTTTCTATTGTTCATTTTTTAGCCTTCTCTAATGCACATGATTGACAGACATAACAGGTCTATGGTGATTATGCATTACGTTTTAGGCCTGTTACTAGTGGAGCCGGCTGCAGCAAGTCTTACTGTTATTGTGTCTATACTTTTAACATGCTTAACCCTTAGGGGTCGAAAACCGCATCCACGCGTTTTGCTGGATTTTTTCCTTATCAGTGCAAAAGAGAATCAAATTACTCTGTTGATTTTGATCTTAAATATAAGTGTTGTACATCATTAGATCCTGTTAAGTTTCTATTTTTTTTGTGGATACTCACAATAAAAACAAAGTGTTGTGCTTTTCGTCAAATAAAGAAAAATAAACATGATGCGCGTTTTAACTTGTCTCTGTCAGTGAGGTCCGTTCTGAAACGCGTCCGAAATATTAACTTTAACTCTCTCAATACTTGTCACAGAGATACGAGATGTGTCTCTTTATGAAGCTGAGATTCTCTTCTTTTAAATGAAGTAATTTATTTAAAATATATATATTTACAGTTTATGTAATCCGTTTGAAACAAAGGAGAGTTACAGTTTTTTTCGCTCACCCTTCATTATAGTTAATCAGGTGAGCCCGCCACACCCCCAGCGCTTTTGACATGGTAAATCTATGCATCACACGCGGCACGCCCCCCGATCAATGCCAAACACAGATTCTTCATCAGAGATTCACAGATAGTTCATCGCGTTTTAGGGATGGAAGCACGCTAACGTTACTCCTTCAGAGGATTATGGACAAATGGGAATAATTCACCTTTTTCTCAGTGGAATTTGAAAATCAGACGACGAACGTTCCATTTTGAAGAACGAATTGACCCCGAGGATTCAAGTTCGGAGTAAGTTGTTTATAGTGTTTTATAATTCCTTTTCTGATCATAGAGCTCAAATGCATTTTCATATTTTGCATAGTAATTACCTCAACACAACATTCGTGTAGCAGCTAGGCCTATACGCTTGTGTAAACTTTTTAAATAACTGCTTAGGTTATAATGATTTAGTGAAATATATCGATCTGCGAGAGTTGTTTGATTTCTTCTGCGGTCTAGTGGTTAGATCACTTGCCAACCGTGTCAGAGGGTACAGGTTCGAAACTGCCCCCGGCATATTTTTTTCTCTCATCAAAACCGAATATGTTCATCAGTGGTACAGTCTATATCAAGCACACACGTATATAGGACACCCGTTTGTGTGCGTTTTATTTTGTGATTTCACCGGAATGAATAGTGTCCGCAATGGCAATAGATTGAAGAGCACGTCCTAAGAGCGAGTGAAGACTGCGCGCGCGTCGCCACAAGAGACTGTATCCATGACACTGATAGCAGCGGACACGAGCGCTCAGCTTGAGTTCAAAAACAAAACATTTTAGCTCTAGATCTCTTATTTAAGAGCGGACTAAATGAATGCTCTGCTAGTTAACTGGGGATGTTTTATTTGTATTAGGTACAGCCGTTCATTGAGTGTATCAGTAAATGCGTACGTTCTATATGGGCCATAAACAGATACTCGCGGTTACGCGGTCTACCCATCAATAGATGTTTCTCTGTCCATCAACAAATACATTGTGCATCTATTATCATAATTGTCCATCAGTTTACTTTGGATAATGTGCTAAGAGTTTTTTGCTTTTGTTTTGTTGTGTTTACATCGTCACCATCAGTCTTCAGAAATCATTCTGATATACTTTTTTTTTTTTAAATCAATGTTGTAAACAGCTGTGCTGCTTAATTTTTTTTAACCTGTGATAGTTTTTTAGGATTCTTTGAATGCACTTTTTTTATTTATATAACCACTATATAAGCAATATTTTTTTATATATAATAAAATTATATATATATGTTTTTATATATAAAAAACAAGTTTGGTATTTTTATGTTTTTTTTTTTTTTTGAAAGGAAGTGTTAAGTGATATGAATGACTTTAAGTCTTTATGTTCTTAGGAAAGATTTCTATTTTGAATAAATGCTGTTCTTTTTAACTTTTTATTCATTAGTGAATCATTCTTAGTTCAGGCTGCCTCACAGCACCTTGATGGGCCATTAGACATTGGGGGAGTGTCTTTAGTCTTCCCAGGTGTAAATCACATTAATATTCATGGGCATTAACACTCCCACGCATACAGCAGTAATGACCCAAAAACTGATGTAAGAAATTCAAATCGTTATATTGATCTTTCTGAAAGAGTGGTCAGAATGATTTTAAGTAAAAATTCTAGCCTACAAGAATAGTAACTCAACAGTATTATTTACAACTATTCAGTATGTGTTAAATGGCCTTATTGCGGTGACATTTTTTTTCCCAAAACGTACTAACCACGCATATTATTTTTTTTCTATAAAATGCAAACATGTACATCCATTTTGCTCACATATTATTGTAGCAGAGTTTGTGCTGAATACAGCAAATTTATATGTTGGCAAATGGTATGTTTTAAGTAGCTGAAATAAGCACAAATGTCAGGGCATATCAAAACACCGAAAGAGCCCCAAAACAGCTCAGACCCCTAAGGGTTAATGTAACTCATCATGTGCTACAGACAAATAATACCTCAAAACAAGCAGTTTGTTCAGAAGAGGTAATTGTGGAATGGAAGGAATTTCAAATCATTATTATTACGCCACCATTCAAATGTTTGGAGTTAGTAATATCATTAATTTTTATGTAAATGAATAGTCTAATTCAGCAAGGATGCATTAAATTGGCCAAAAGTGACAAAGACCTTTATATAAAAGGTATGACAATTTAGAGAAAAATATTAATATTGTTACCGTTTTAACTGGAGCCTTGTTGGGGGTAAGATACTTATTTTTTACAACTTTAGTGTGGTAGTGTACTATACAGTATATACAAATAGTATTATATTTCATGCAAAAATTGGAATATTGTGAAAACAATTCACAAATAAAGCAATGAACAAACAAAACCTTTGGGAAACAAAGATATAAGTTGAAGACACTGGGAATTGCAACATTTAATAAATTAAATAATTTACTGTCTATTCAGAAATCACAAACAAATCTCTGGCAAATCTTGTACTTGACTCTTTTTTTGTGAAATAAAAAAGAAGATATGTTGTACCCCAGTGTTATTTTGTACTCCTTGACATTCATTATTTGGATAACATTGTTTGTTTAGTTCAGAAAATGTTTTATGTTCCACAGAAGAGAAAAAGTCATGTCGGTTTGGAATGAGAAAAACACCTGTCAAACACCCAAGAACACCATAACAAGGACATAGCAACACCTTAGAAATCACCTAGAACAGCTTTACGCAGAACCAGAGTTCGCCAAATACAACATCAACATCTTTGTTGATCCTGAAATAACATTCCATTCAACCAATCAGATTTGAGGGTCTTGAAGTTTACACTTTATATCAAGTCTAGGCTTACAATCAGGGTTAAGTACTTCTACATCAGTGTTATTCACCTATCATTTCCATTTTATTTTAGGGATAAGTTATCGGTAGGGTTAGGTTTAGGGGTAGAGTTAAGGTTAGGACTCAATTTTCAGACAGGAATGTTGTTCCAGGATCAACAAAATAAGTTGATCCAGGAATGCGTCCAACTTGGCAAAATCAGGACGTGTTACTAGTATATTTAAATTTTTGAACAAGCATAATTCATATTTTCTTCAGACAGTTTCCTGTTTATCATAATAGTTTTAGAAAACACAGATAATTTTGAATTTATCACAGCATGTGCGATTTTTTTATTATTTTTTCAGGTCTTAAAGGGGTGGTTGATTATTAGGGATGCACCGAAATGAAAATTCTTGGCCGAAACCGAAAACCGAAAAAGAGGAAACCAAGGCCGAAAACCGAAACACCGAAAGAAATTATGCCAATTATTAGTAGGCCTACCATTGCATTTATGGTTATGACTGTGTACTAACTTTACTAAAATCAAGGCATTGCAATTGCATAAATTAATATTAAAGATTCAAAGAATAAATCAATTACAAATTATCCAAATATTTATTTAGCAAATTTCAACAATGCACAGTATAAAATAAAATTAAAACTAAAATGGTAACTTGACCCCACTCATGTGTAGGCTACATTAAATAATAATGTACAGGCCTAATGGCCTGCAGAAAGGTTTTAAAATTAAATGTTCTCTCAAAGTGCATTTAGGTTCGCAACACGTTGATATTTCTATTTTTTTTTCCAATTTTTTTTTTTTTACTAAGCCTATTTAAAATCGTATTTGATTGCAGAGCGCCGTAGCACTCTCTCTCTTCTCTGTGTACCTCTCGCACGCTCTCTCTCTATCTCTCTCTCTCTCTGTACCTCTCGCGCACTCTCTCTCTCTCCGTTCCTCTTGCGCGCGCGCTCTCTCTCCGTTCCTCTTGCGCGCGCTCTCTCTCTCTCCGTTCCTCTTGGCGCGCGCGCTCTCTCTCTCTCTCCCTCTCTCTCTCCGTACCTCTCGCGCGCGCGCTCTCTCTCTCGCGCTCTCTCTCTGGGCCGTGTTCCTCTCATATTCAGCATAGCGATCAGAATGTTTGGATTTCAGGTGATAAATTAAACCCGACGTCATCACAACATTTCGGCCGTATTGTTTCGGTAATAAAAGTCTTTCGGCCGAAAACCGAAAATGCCCTTTTAGGCCATTTTCGGCCGAAAATTTTCGGTGGCCGAATATTCGGTGCATCCCTATTGATTATGATTTCACTTTTCTAACTTTAGTTTGTGTGTAATGTTGCTGTTTGAGCATAAACAACATCTGCAAAGTTATGACGCTCAAAGTTCAAAGCAAAGTGAGATATTTGCTTTAAAGAAATTGCTTTTTAAGGACTACAACAAACGGCTGGTAGGGACTACACGACATTCCTCCCATGTAGTCCCATGTAATCCATGTAAAAATTTACAATAAACCCCACCCCCTGAACACGATTTATAGATTATAAAGACAGAACATGCTAATCAATGACTAGAAGATAACTACACATCAGCTACATAAATTCATCAATTAACCATTCAGAAATGCTGTCTACATGATTTCACTTCTTCTCGAGTCTCTCCATCTTTCTGACTCGGTTTGAACATAGCTAAAAGTTTTAGAAATTTTCAGTGTGAGGTAAAATTACAAAAGCTCTGTCCTCTGTGCCGCGAGTAGCAGCTCATTTGCATTTAAAGGAACAGACACAAAAGGGTGCGTTTTTGCTCACCCTCAAAAAGTGACAAATTTAACATGCTAAATAAAAATATTAGTGGGGTATTTTGAGCTAAAACTTCACATAGACAGTCTGGGGACATCACAGATTCATTTTACATCTTGTGAAAAGGGCATTAAACCACCCCTATAAATTTGTATCTGTCTACATCAGTTCTGTGCTCTTTGTCATCATATTACTTCTCTTGTTTTGACCATCTTTTGTTTTCCAGCATGTTTCGTCCTGTACTGTCTTAATTACCCACAGGGGCAGAATGGCTTGTTCCCGTGACAACGGACAGTCAGGCAGCTGCATTGGGGTGACAAATTAAAGACCAAATCGATCACCATAATAACAGTATAAAACCCCTTCTGTCTCTCACTCCTTCCCTCACTTCTACTTCCTTGCATTGTATCTGTCTCGTCTGCCCCAGGCCGCATGTTTTAGGGAACCGGTGCTTGATGGGGCAGTAAATAGCAGTGTTTGTTCACCACGCTCAATTTAATGAGGACGAGATAAAATGAAGGCAGGATGATTGCGCATAAGGGGACGAGCCAATGAAAGTCAAGCGATGAAGAGAGGAGGAAATGGGGGGAGGGGTCAGGGGTGTCCAAGAGTGATCAATAACCCTTGAGCAAATTATTATTGGCTTGTCAGCCTCAATACACTAGAGCACGTAAAAAAAAATAAAAAAATTCTGTTGCCCTCTTTCCAAACATGTACAAAAGTCAATGAAAACATCTACACTGGAGAGCAGTGATGCCGGTAACGCGTTACTTAGTAACGCGTTACTCTAATTTGACCACTTTTTTCAGTAACGAGTAATCTAACGCGTTACTATTTCAAAACCAGTAATCAGATTAAAGTTACTTATCCAAGTCACTGTGCGTTACTATTTCTGTCATTTTCCTTAGTAAAAATATATATTTATTTCTTCTTGCATCTCGGGGAGTGTGCGCGACAAGTCACGTTTTCAGCATGAGGTTCATGTCACGTGTACGTACCACGCAGCGACACAAACGTAAACAACAATGGAGGGAGGAGAGAGATGCGCTTTTTCTAGCTGGAAATACAGTCACTATTTTGAGTTTGTGTC
Source organism: Chrosomus eos (assembly GCA_036326025.1). Classification (NCBI taxonomy): domain Eukaryota; kingdom Metazoa; phylum Chordata; class Actinopteri; order Cypriniformes; family Leuciscidae; genus Chrosomus; species Chrosomus eos. The sequence goes on along the minus strand of CM070826.1, from coordinate 20,324,194 downwards.
TGTCAGCTAAAGATGGCAACATTAAGGTCCGTTGTAAACTCTGTGCTGGTGGCGATAAAGTGTTATCTACCTACAAAAACACTTCGTCGAATTTGAAAAAACATATGGAGTCGCAGCACCGCACAGTCAAACTTACGCCCGTTTCACACATACTTGTCTCCGTCTGCAGTGCGTATGCGGTGCATATTTTTTCCCGTACCCATGTTAACAGGTTAGAGTTTCACACTGCACGCGGGTGCGCGGTCCGTCGATCCGTTCCAGGTGCGTGAGTATACAGCAGTGCAGAGATCGTTTCCGCACCGAGTCTATTTTTGCTGTGCTGCACCTCGCTGAATTAAAGTGGCAGCGCATTGTTCACATTAAAATAGACATAGATTGACAAGAAACTGTATTAATTTCATCATATACGCAAAATTACAGTTAACGTGTTCTACAGTTACTAAATTACAGGGTCAAGAAAAACAAAAAAACAATATATATTTTATAAAAACAAGTAGGCCTATTTATATTAAGTGAAGTCAAGAAAGACTGTTTTTTCAGGAAATAGTTTTTAAGTTCAACTTTAAATGTCAGGAGATAGATTGTTGATGTTACTGTTAAAAATACACTTCCAATAAAGTGAGTGTTGGCAAAACCGGTTGTCATTTTTATGTTGAGGTGGCGGGGGTGTTGTCGGCAACTGCTGAATATAACTAATAAAAGTAACTTGTAAAGTAACTTAGTTACTTTTAAAATCAAGTAACTTGTAAAGTAATTTTGGCAACACTGCTGGAGAGTAACTGTCATTTGCAGTGTCACATATTTTTTCTGTGTAATTTGTCTTGTGGCACAATGTGACATCCAATAGTTTCTGATTGACGGCGTTTATGTTTAATAGACTGCAGTGACCTCTTTCACTTTTCCCCCTATTCATTTTCTCCATAGGTATTTGAAGAATTCTTCAATAAAAAGTTTAAAGCCCTGAACCAAAATAACTAGTTCTGACTTAAATCACATTACAACATTTTATTTGAAGATAAACAAGTGTATGGAAATGAGAAAAAAGTCAAAGGTACAAATGTACTGTGTATAAATATATACAATATAAAACTATTGTAAATAAGGATGAGTAGAACACATTTGAATGAATATAATAATAATAATAATAATAATAATAAATGTTGTTTACTCAAATAGTATTCAAACAAATAGACATATTCAAACAAAGTTGTTTGAGAGTTTAGCAGTTTCTCTATGATATTCCCAATGATGTATTCGATTGGGAAGCCACTGTTGAGCTCTTTGGCCGTGTTTCCCGTTTCTTTGGTAAATGCATTTGACAGCATTGACAACATGATTGATAACACCTTGCTTCAAGGTTTTCGGAAATCTATTTTTTAAATACAATAGTATTTAAAAAGTCTATTTTTCTGCATACATATTTGAATTAATATAAGATCATTAACATGCAATAATTAACTGCAATAATATAAATAATGTACATTTTAAAAATGCCATTTATTCAAATGTATGCATTGCAAACATATCCAAATTGTATAAGAGTTTAGAAATATACACTGTGTTCATTATTTAATGCAAATGACAGTATGATTTCAGTACAATCAACATTCAGATTTTTGTTTTTCAAAGATAGTGTTTGTTTTATTTCTCATATGTTTTTAGACAACTGGCATCAATCTCAGACAGGTTTGTTAAACAGTTTGCCAGGTCTACTTAGGTAAATGGAAACCCTACTTAAAGAGGTTGCTCCACATTATTAACCAAGTCACAGTTCTCATGCAATATGGGGAGGAAGAAAGATCTTTCTGAAGATGAAAAGCATGAAATGCTGTAATGTCTTGCAAAAGCTATGAAAACAACTAGGCCTAATATTTTGTGAAAACTGAATAGATTATCAAACTGTCAAAAGATTTGTGAGTGAGGCACAGAAGAACCCAGTTATACAAGGAAAGACTTATTAAGGGAAGTTTCTGTCAAATAAATTAATTGTATTAAAAAGGGCTGCTATAATTTAAAAACAGTTATTTGAAGCTGTTGGTGTCTCTGGAGTCTCAAGAACCTCTCCATGCAGGCTGGCAGTTTGTGTGTAAAGTTGTATTTCTGCCACCTCTAACCAATGCTCATGAAGAGAAATGTTTAAAGTGGGTTTAGAAATACATTTTTAAACAGTTGTATTGCCGCAGTGTTTAGTGCGTTGTCCTGCATGAAAATCCTTTTATAACTTTCCTTCAGAAGCCTTTATTTGACGGAATTCTTCTGTCCTCTAAATCACTCACAAACCTTTTGATAGACCCTTTGCAAGACATTGCACCAATTCATGCTTTTCATCTTCAGAAAGATCTTTCTTCCTCCCCATATTGCATGAGAACTGTGACCTGGCAAACTATTTAACAAACCTGTCTGCGATTGATACCAGTTGTCTAAAAAGATATGAGAAATAAAACAAACACTTTCTTTGAAAAACTAAAATCTGAATGTTTATTGCACTGGAATTCTATTGATATAATAGAGTCCAGCATCAAGCTTTAAAAAAATATGCACACGTATCACAGAATGGCCTGATGTTACAAGTGTTGTATATTACAAGTGTTCTGGGGGTATACGATGGGGTTTGTTGAAAAACAAACCGAAATTTAATGTATTATTTAACGAATATCCTGACCTTGGCCATTGGCCTTCTGTTCACTGCTACTTGATGCGCACATTCGAGAGAAACTATTAACGCCGCTGTTCACACCGACTCACACCAAAAAAGCACTCAAGTTGTGATAAATCAAGCAGCAAAATATTTCAGAATTAGAAACACGTCACTTATTGAATTGCTCCAAGTAAGGACATTGTATCATACACGGTGGGTGTTAAAAATCAATAAAAATAACAATATTTCCTGTAAGTTCCTTTTCATCTGTCCTTATTTGTCTCTATTTTCTTTTCTCCTCTTATTTTAGCGCTTATCCTAGCGTGAGCACACCTGCGTGTCCCAAACCCAGGCCTTCCGGATCACTGTCACTCCATTAGCATATAATGTCAAAACTATTTTCACTATCTCTCTGTCTCACTGTCTCACAGAGCTGATCATCCCAGAAGGTGATGGTTTCAGGGCATGCTTACTGTGTCACTCAGTTTGGGACAGAAAGAAAAGGGCTGCAATTAGCCTAGAGTGGGGTGCCATCGCTCCACCCTATAAAAAGGACAAAGGAAAATCAGAAAGCACGACAGGACGAGTGGGAGAAACAAAAGGGCAGTTTTGCCAAATTGCAAGCGATCAGATGAGTTCTACAGGGACATGTGTGATTTGATAATGATCGTATTGGCACGACCACAGTATGGTACGCTAGGCTCATATGATGCGTATAGATGAGGGTCAGCAGAACAGAGATGAAGCTGTGAACATAATTGAGTTTTTCACACTCCTTCTCAATTCACTCCTTATCTCTCAGTGGTTCTCTCTTTGGGGCTAGTGTGAGAATCCTGCTCAAAATGAACAATTTGTTCCATCTGCTCTAAAATCAATTACTTCCCCTGCAAGCCAGCAGAAAATGGTTTCTGGGATATGCAAGAAATGCCTAAAGGAAGGAGAAAAACATGTGTTAACTCTAAAGAGAGAATGGATGAGTTTAGGGAGGGATAAAAAGAAAAAGAAGGGAAAGAGATTAAAAAGCATTTCATTAAGGAACAGTTCAGCCAAAAATGAGAATCCTTTTTACTCGCTCCAAACACATGACTTATTTTAAAGTCATTAACTTTTTGTTCAAAGAGCTGTTGAATAAATACATCATTTACATAATACTACATGGTTTAGTTGTTGTTGCTGTTTTTCAGTGACACGGCAGATGAAATACGGCTGACTCAACAAATCTCCCACTAATTGGATCAGAATTCACCAGTTCAGTCACTATTCTTAATGCTGTCTATTTGACAAAGAAACACTTACGCCACTAAACACACACAAAGGGGTCAGTGCACATCTGGAGATAGAGAGATGTAATGCGAGAAGACAGGCAGACATGCCGTAAACTCAGCCACTATGACAAGCCAAAGGACCAAGGAAAGGAAGCATCTAAAGAAACTGACACGATAACAAATGTTAAAAGAAGAATTACAATGACAACAATAATCATTTAATACAGTATAATTAATAATATTGAAAAACAATAGTATTATATTATTAATATATTTTATTATTTTATTTATAATAATATTTCTTACAATAATATTAGACCCTTTTTAAAAATGTTACAAAAATATGTAGAATATGTATCCAATATTGTTGCTGCAGCAATCAGCATAAATGGTGAATTGTATTAATGTAATATAAAATAAAACTTGGCAGCTCTAATTATAACATAAAAAGGTCTTAAAAAGATAACAGATAAGACAAGAATAAGAAAAAATTATGATAAAGAGAAAATGAAATATAAATTAAGAGTTCCATTAGTTATCAACATCGCAAGTCTATTAAAGTTTTTCATATTTTCATTTGTAAAAAACTGCGAGGGATTTTCTAATACAACAGCTGAGGGAGTGAAAAAATATTAAAAAGAGTGAGTTACAGACAAAGAGAAAAGAAAGACAAAAGATGATGAGGAGGAAATGAAATAAAAGAGTGTTCCTACTCTTCTGAAAGTAAGTAGGCACTTCATTATGTTGTTTTCCAAATCCTGCTGAAAAATATGAATATTCATCTTTCCATCTCCCTTTTGTTTTCTTTCTCACACAACACACACACAACACACACACACACACACACACAACACCAACACGCACAGTGATCTGACATTAACCTGAGGTTTTGGTGCATGTACTCAGCTGAGCTGAACATTACGACACTGAAAATATTAATGTGAGGTCTGCTCATATGCATACTAATAATAATGCCTAACAATACATGAATATTCAATATATAACAAACCTCTTTTCATAAATCACTTCATTTCCTTTGTAATGATGAATGGCATTTGACCACACATAACACAACAGAGCATTCATCTGCAAAATGAAAAACTTAATCTCACATGAAATGAGATCTTATTGCTTTAACCCCACAGTAGCGATATCAGAACAATCATCTGTGTCACTGCATTGTTTCTGTTGTGTTAAATCACTAATGAATTACTTCTTCCTGTAAGACTTTTCTCCAGCGACTCCATCTTATTGTCTTTGCTGTTTTGTTAGATGTGTGGTACACGGAATGTGTATTTGTGTTAAACTACAGACTTTAACAACACTGAATGACAAACACAGGATGAGACACATTGTCACATTTTGACGAATACACAATAATGGTTGTCGGCAAGTCATTCATCATTGTTAAAGGAATTGTTAGTTCATAATTGAGAATTGGGCGTTCTGTCATCATTTACATTTGTCTTTCTAAACCCATACAACAGTCTTTCTTCCATAGTCAGTACATACTGTTCTAAGCATGGGGACCATGTCGAAATGTACTCAATCAAAAGTACAGTATCAAGACAAAATATACTTAAAAAGTTTCCGTATTGTCCTTAAAGCTGCTGTCCGTAACATTTTTAAGTTAAAAATAATCCAAATTAATTATTTAAAAAAAAACATCTTCAGCCAGTGTTCAACACTATCTGCTTGCCATAGCTAGATTCAAAACAGTTAGCTTGTAATAATGATTTTAATTCCAGTGGTACTGGTGGGTTTTCGCGGGAAATTTGAGCATGTCTTTGCGTCATTGCGTCACATCCGTACACATAAAGAAGGAGTTTCGGCTAGCCGGCTACACTGCGCGTGAGGAGATGTAGAGATAGGCTTTTCTCGCAGCACTTTACATGATTAAACTTATGGCGGATCCAGAAAGATCCAAACAACAATCATCAGTGTCAACTGGAGATTAACCAGTTATAAAACTCAAAAGACTTCGGATTTAAGGTGGAAAGAGGAAGAAACCGTCTCATGCGAACACAAGGATACACATCGGTGTGGCTTTTGAAAGGTGCGTGAACTCCCGAAGGGATTCGAAACGAAAGAAGAGACGGCTTTTTTCTGCTGAACAAGTAAGACATTTCAATAGTTCAATCGTGTAACCGTACGTTTTCTTAATTCACACAGTTATGGAGTTTCCTTTGTTGTGCCTTTCTCGTTTGCTAGCTATTATGGAGAATATGATTTCTGAACTACACAGGTAATCATAAAACACATTCAATAACGTTAGTCACGCAATGCTGATTTTGTTAACGAACAATTTGAGAATAAATTTAAGTAGGCTATGATTTGCACGGTTGCTGTAAATCGCGCTGATTAAATCTAACGATCGTCATGTCGAATGCTTTTCCCCCTTAGTTGATCAGAACAAAAATGGATGTTACTTACTTGTTCAGAAGACATTTTCCGGTGAAAATTCTTATGTCGGTCAAGTTTTCAAAACGTGAATCTGTGATTCTGAATGACAGTATCCACACAGCGCGGTGATTGACAGCAGCACTCGCCTCAAAACACTGTGTTCATCCTCGCTGTTTCATGCCGATTTACAACCGACGTAAAGATGATAATTCCGCGAATCACTGCAGTTATAGATTTCGAACAGAGATGGCGACAAAAAGGGAAATTGCTCGGACTGCAGCTTTAAGTATTTCAAGTAAAAAATAAAAAAACATTTATCTTTGGAAATGGGATGATGAAATGAAATGACGAGTAGAAATGTTCTAATTGATGTAACATTAATGCACAAACTGTGCAGTGCAACCTGTAAAATCATATTTTTTTTCTGACTTAATCGGGTTATGTATACCACTTCAGGTAAAAATGACCAAAGTCGCAATTATTGAAAATTATATCACTGGCAGAAAAATTTGTTATATTTATAACTTGTTAAATAAATAAATAAATGCCTAAGTAATATATATAATTATGTTAACTTGTGAACTTGATAAGTAAATAAATGAAATTATTTCAAAATAAATTAATATTATTAATAATAACAAAGATAATTTATTATCTCCTAATAATTAATTTGAACTTGAATAAATCAGATTAATAATTGTTATTATTAACACATTATGTGATAAATAAATAAAATGTTCAGTTTTGATGATTATGGTGAAATATGTACCTTTTACTTCAGAGCTCTTAAAGGAATTGTAAGGATAATAAAAGGGTAACACTTTAGATTAGGGAACACATTAAATATTAACTAGTAGCTTATAAGCATGCCATGCGTATTACAAGCATATTAGCTGTTTATTAGTACTTATTGTGCCTTATTCTGCATGAGCATATTCTAGATCCCTTAACCCTACCTTAAATCCTCGAAGTTAAGAGCAGCGGCGCTCATGTCAGTCGTTGTCATGGAGAAATCCTGTAAAAACTCGACGCTTCCGTAACGTCAGAGCCATCGTTGACGACTGATGACGTATCGGGTTCATGAAGGGTTGTTCCATTTCGTAGGGGAATATTTCAACCCCTTGGCCCTTGTAACTCTGTTTTAAGGGCCAAGGGGTACACTCGAAAACACGGGGTAGGGGCAAGGGGTGAATTGGGATTGAGCCTTACTATCAATAAGCAGTAATTAAGAGTTTATTGGGGGAAACTACTAGTTAATACTAATAGTGAATGTGTGTCCCCTAGTCTAAAGTGTTACCATAAAAAGCATTTTTTTTTTTTTTGTACAAATATTCCTGTACACCACTGCATGAAAGTCATACAGAAAGTAGTTTTTTCAATTCATGCACTATTTTGGCTACACCATTGCTTTAAAGTGTGTCCAACAGTGCTAATTATGTCCCCCTCACATGCCAACAGCAGGAGGTAAAGCAAGACCATTGAACTCAGCTGACAGATACAGTGTCTTCTCGCACAGACGGTGAATCAGCATCACGGTCACCAGCTCTGTGGCACTACCAGAGATGTTACGGGCCGCAAGAAAATCAAATAAATCCGGCCTGAATGCTGCATGAATGCTAAATGCTGCCTATGAGCTCAAGTGCCAAGTACATTCCAGTAGCCTTAAATCCCACACCTAGTTTACTGTACTCCTGTAATCTCTCTGGGTCCGTGGATGACCCTACTATATTTCTCTATTACTGGGATTAGTCTAGTACAGCACGCTTCTCAATGAAATGTTTCTGAATATTTCTTTCACATAGCTGTGCATAAGGTTATGCAGAGGTATGCTGTCCTTTTGCCCATAACTGTCTATCATTCGCACATAGTGCTCAAGGTCTTGTGTTTTATGTGGATAATTCCCTGCAGGAGGCAAACAGGCCCCTGCCTACATTTTCTGCTCCAAAGAATAAAGTGCAGCTAATACAGCATCCTACCAATCCTCTCTCCCCATCTCTGATTCTCTCTTTTTCACACATTGATGCAGCTAGTTGGCAAGACCCTCCCCATTACCACTTCATTTCACTGCCCTATCTCTCTCTCTCTCACACACAAACACACACAGACATAACACTATAAGGAGATATTGATTTTGTAGCCCAAAGCCTTTTACAGCATCAGGGGCATAGTAAGAGTTATCTATCATCAATGCACAAGCAATCAAACACCAATGAATGCTTTACACAAATCTGCAGTTACACAAATTACACAAGGGTGTGTGTGTGCGTTGTTTGTGTGTGTGCGTTGTTTGTGTGTGTGTGTGTGTGTGTGTGTGTGTGTGTGTGTGTGTGTGTGTGTGTGTGTGTGTGTGTGTGTGTGTGTGTGTGTGTGTGTGTTGTGTGTGTGTGTGTGTGTGTGTGTGTGTGTGTGTGTGTGTGTGTGTGTGTGTGTGTGTGTGTGTGTGTGTGTGGGTGGGTCCGATATACAGAACATTTGCTTGTAAAAGCCTGTAAGCTCTGAAAAGATATTACAGTATCCAAAAACTAGCCAGATGCGCTAATATGCTAATGACAAGGCTGTTCCAGGAAGCCCAGGGGGAAAAAATAATCAGTTGAGAATGAGTTGAGATGAATGTTGAGTATAAATAAATTTGTAGTACATAAAAAAAAATTTAAAGTAATTTTCTGTTAAAGGCTTGTATGTTTACCAAGTTTACCAAGCATTTATTTGATCAAAAATACTGAAAAACACTAATATTATGAAATATTATTACAATTTAAAATAACTTTTTCTATTTGAATTTTTGTTTAATCTAATTTATTCCATGTGACTCCAGTCTTCAGTGTTGAAACCACCCTTTCAAGCCATATCTGAGTAATTATATAGATATAAAGACATAGGCCTATTATGCACATTGTGAAAAGGCTGAAACATTTTGAGATACAAATTTGCCCAGATCTATCTGTCAGTCTCAGCAACTGTCCCACAATCAAAAGTCTGTCAAGCAGACAGCAAACAGAGAGGTTGGGCCAATAGCTCTATACGGTTGTTTTCTCTGAACTGCTCTCAGAGGGCACATGCAGTAGATCTAAGCTTTTACTCATCTGTGACCATTTCCCTGTTTTCCCATCCATTTACAGGATTGGCAGACACATTTTCATAATTTAGCCAATACATAAACACAAAAAAATCAGCCCATACAAATGTGCAGTTCTCTGTGGCATGCACACAAACACACACGCCTACACGCCCACACACACACAAATGTGTCCGTAAATGCACACAGATTTTGACAGCAAAAAGAGAGAGTGCAGCAATCATCATGTTGTTGCCACCGAAAACAACCCCAATTACCATCATCGGTGGTTTTGTCTGCAGCTGACATCACTGCAGGAATGATTTGAATCATAATATATACGTCAACATGTCAAAAGCTGAAGCGTTTTGGGTTCATTAATGGAAAATTTGGAAATTCAAAATAATTTAAAGCCAATTCAGTGCTTTTGAACATATCGTACACGGATGCTTTTATACTCATTTTTTTCCGAAATGAACATGAGGCATTTCGTTCAAGAAACAAGACATCTTGTTCAGGAACAAACTAAACAAACAAGACATCTCATTCGTGAACAAACTCAATGGACAAGGTATTGTTGTTTGTGAATGAACTGAACGAACAAGGCATCTAGTTCATGAAAAAAGGAATGGAAAATGCATCTAGTTTGTAAAATAATTAAAGGAACTGTGTGAACAAGATGTTCATGAACAGTTCATTCAGTTTGTTCGTCACAAATGAAGTGAACTTAAGCTAAACTGGGCAGATGGCAAAATTTTGGATGGCATGCCCTCATCCTCAAAAACCATAAATGAAAATGAAAATATAAAAAGGTAAACGAAACTACAGCAGACGACATTACATTAAGGATCACAACTCAACAAAGACAAATATGATGATGTCCAGTGTAAAATCAGGAGCTGGAAGCAAAACCAGTTGAGAACCACTGCAGTAAGCCATAACACACACACATACTAAGAGAGGATCTGGGATCTACTCTCTCGCTCTCTCTCTCTTTGTGGAACATGAGCTGGTCGGATGACAAGTGGTGAGTCACAATGTGGGCTGGTGAATAATCTTGATTTAAACACACTCATACACCCACACTCCAACACAATCGCATACACACGCTGACCTGTGTTCTAAATGTAAGAGATGTGTCTTATGTAAAGCTATCAGGAGATACACAGCTTCAGGAATGTACTTCATTCACTTCGGTTCAAACAGAAAGAGGCGAAACAGTCAATACGGTCAGAAAAACACCGCAACATTCAAGAATAGTGTTAATACAGAATATGATGATGGTGTGCACTACTGTTACTTACAGGTTAAGTGCGTAATTTTCTCTGACATTCCAATATTTCTTTTACCTCAGCAATACTAAGCAGAGACAAATATGACCTATCAAAGTTGACTTCCAGAAGAGTGTAAACACTGTGGCTCTGTGGCATTTCAAAAGAATTTCTTAGATTGTTTGAGAGCTCTGACATGTCAACATCTGGCTTAACTAATAGGGTGAGTTCGGACCGTCTGTTTTTTGTAAACAACTGGTGAAACGTTCATTATTTTTTCCAAATGTCATTACTGCTGCATAAATTCTACGCTGTGCGTTTAAAAATCTGAATCACCACATTTTATAACAGCAGAAAAAACATAAGCTAACTGCAAACAAGTTAATAAAATAAAATAATCTACAAATTTAACAAACACAACACATTAGAAAATGTTTTTTATTAACTCAAAATAATGTAACTAAGACTAAATGTGGCAATAATTGTAAACGTTTGTTTCTCTCTCTTTTTCTGTCTGTTTGTTTTCCTCACTCTCTGTGGCTCTGTCTGCTGGCTGCTAGTGAAACTTTGTGGAATGAAATTCATGTCACAATTCCCAACAGCACTTTCTTTCACAAGCACTCTTTCCACTCTAATCAGTTCAGGAATCAAAATCTAACATTATCTAAAAGGCAAAGCATATTTAAATGACAGGCATGTCCCTCGTTCAAGGGCAATCACTAATTAGAATGATGACGATAATAGAAGAACAGAGAACTGATTGCAAAAAAAAATGAAATGTGGAAAAAGGACAATGGATAATAGCCCAGTGCTAGAGGGTTGTTGTTTTTCACCCCAACCCTCATTTTAGATAAAATAACCACCTGCTGCTCTGCTGCTGTGGGAATGGAAAATGCATATGACAGAAATTAGCATTTTCTTTCAGGTAAAAGCATATGTGTTTGTGTATGCGTGCATTCTGTATGTGCGCGACATGGTTCTCGAATATTAATCGAAGTAATTGTGATAGAACTACCACGAATATTAACATTTAGTCATTTCCTAAATCTCTTGTTCCAGATCTGAATTACTCACTTCCTTTCAGGAAACATAAAACTGTTCATTTCCATACAACAAAAGCAGACAGTTGCAACATAATATGTACAACGCCGAGGCCATTTGTAGTAAAATGAATGTGTTTAAATGCTACAGTCATATAAGGTCTGTTTGTCCATTGAATTATTGCTTTGAAAATACTGATCGTGGTCTCACTTATTCTTGGGTCAACTATACCTTTAAAATGCAGCATTCCTGATATACAGGGAGAATAAATTCACACACACAGACAGTCCAGGGGCCCATCAAATCAGTCCTGCTCATTCATCCATCCATCTCTTTCTCTTTATTCCATCTCCCTCTTCTATTTTTATCTCTCAAATATTTCAGTTATCCTTTATTCTCAAATATTTTTTAAAAGTTTAGTGCTGGAGAACACAAATCATTCTTCTTGGTCTTAATAACATTCTGTACACACACATGTCTTCTCTTTCTCTTGCACTATCTATTCCTGCATTCATCTGGAACACCTGAAAGGCAATCAGGGAGGCCTTGACTTCTGAGGATATCGATTGAGCACAGGCCCACGTGTGTCTGTGTGAGATTTGATCTGTGTCCCTGAATCTCATGGGGCCATATTTGTGTCTGTGTGGACAGAATGTTTAGCATGTTCACCCTCATTCACCCCCACCATTTACTTTTTCTGACTTATCATAAAAGTTTCATAATAGAGGTTTATACGACTCTTACACTATATACAAAGGTACTATCCCATTTTACACTTTAACTGCACCTTATGAGAACATTTTGAAGCTTCTTTTTTGAGTGTTTTATGCTGTAGTTCTTCAGTAAACCATCTATGTGCTGGTGCTTGAAACCAATACATTGGACTTTACACTGGACCATTAAAGGTGCCATCTGTCAAAAAATCAATTAAAACTCCACATATTCCATACCAGATGGGGGCAGTATACCTCCAGAAAGTTGGCCTACTCTAGTCTGTTTTTTAGTTTCAGGTTATTAATCTTCTAAAACCGTCAAATAGTCCGCTTTGTCCCGCCAAAGCCTATTTTGATCGGTGAGGGATGTAGACTAGAATGACTGCTGCCGCTGCGCTTGACAGGGCGCGTTTACGAGCAGAGAGAGAGAGAGAGCGAGACCCGGCCGCGCGCGCGCCACTCTCACGTCTTCAAACAACACGAGCGCGGTCCTGCTCTCTCTCCCTCGCGCATATTAATCAAATCAATTGACACGATAGTAAGACCGCAGTTTCACGTGGAGCATTTGGAGATTTTTAGAGATTAAAGAGATACAAGCAGTGCGAGTTATTCGTGTGTTGCAGTTTGGCTGGTGGTTATGTATGTTGCCCGCATACCGCCTCCCATGGCCGAAACTGGTATTACAACAACTGTTGGGCCGGCGCTAGTAATGCTAATGCTAATTTAGGTTGATATCTCTGCAACACTATAACTTTTCATTTTTTTAATGACATCATCGCCCTTATTTCTTCTCATTCTTTTGATGCGTGTAGCTCATTTTTTGGATATTTTTACCTCAATTATTACACATGGCACCTTTAAACCAGTAATATACATCAAGAACATTTTAAACTCCAAAGAACCATATAGTCCCCTCAAGAACTAGTGGATGGCCAATATGAGTTTTTTTCAATTGCAGATGCCGAAATCTTAGAGAGCAGGGTGGCCAATAGAGTATGACATCACTTTGAAGGCCAACCGAAAGTTAGCATCACACTAGTTTCCTCAACAAAAACCCAATAGGATTTCTCTCTAATGTCTCCGACAGCCTCTGTAATCCCATTTAGCCACTTGTTAGCAACCGCCTTTTTCAAGACAAATAACAGCTTAAAAAACACTAGTGGGGTAATACTGATCTATTTTATGTTGTAGCATAAACCTTGGAAGTATATTGAGCTTGTGTTCACCACAGATCTTATTTCAGCTGTTTAACAAAAACCCCATTCAAAAAACCTATTGACTTTGGGACGATGGAACCGGAAGAGCTAAAATGCTAACTCGCTTCCGCGCTTCGGCCTACAAATTTACGGCATACCACTCTATGGTTGATATAAAGTCAATATATTATCACAAATTTAATTTAAAGACCTACACTTAAACATTGCTGCAATATTAACTAAATGAATTTGTAATAGTTATTTTGAAAATAATAAATTTGTGAAAAATAATAAAGTCAGATTTATTTTTATGTCAAAATAGCAGTCCAGCTTCCAACACTTATCAGCTGATGCAATAAAAAAAAGCCAAATATGCCAATAAATAGGCTACTGGTTGGCCACTATTATAACACTATACCAGTGGGTTTTTTAGCATTTCAATTAAGTTAGATTGTTTTAACACTAATGTTCATTATTAATAACAATATATTAATAGATATATTTTCTTTAAAATTTTAAGTTGTCTTGAGGTCTCCTATGAGGTTTTCTGAGGTACCTTGGATGAGAATCAATGCAGTATAAAATATTTCTTGATCAGAAGATCTAGAAGTTCTCAGTTGAACCTAAGGTGCTACAATGAACCACTTTATTCTATTTTTAAGAATGCAGGAATTTTAGCCACAGCGTCAATACACTTGAGAGCTGAGTGTGTGTCCATGTGCTCGTGTGCCAGTTAGTCAGTCAATCAATTTTTTTCCTCCATCATTCTTTTGATCTGCTCTTCAACCTCTACACCTCCATACTCATCAAGCCCATAGGCCTTTCTTTCAGTCACTCTAATTGCAATCATTTCTGCACAATAACGCCATTTATCTATCTTCTCTATCCTTGCCTCGACGCCACCCCACCCCCACGCTCCCTCCATACATCTAATAATCAGCCAATCAACATCTGCCAAAACTTAACCACTCTGTCAAACTGACACCAGGTCAAGAAGGCAGTTCACATGCATTACATGCACATCAAGAGAAAAAATTAACATAGCGCTCACATACACACCAAATGCGCATAAACATAAGCACACAACACATAATACACCGAAGCAATTTGTATGCTGGTTAACTGAAGCCTGAAAGGACAGAAGCCTCAAGGACACACAAACATAATCTAAATATTATTTTAATTAAGTAAAAAATGAAAGCCCTCAAACACACACGTTAATCACACATGATTGACCTTTCTTGTCCGCTGCTTTGAATATCTCTATAACCTTTTCCTATATTCATAACTAGAAGAAAAATGCCCACAACTATATACAAAAAAAATGTGTGTGGGTCAGGTTTTGCTTACATTGTGGGACCAAATGTTCCCAGATGGACAGTAAAAACTGAAATCACCTTCACTGTGTGGAAAAGCCAACAGTCCCTTGAGGAAACAACTTAATAAACATACTAAATTATGTTTTAATGAAAATGTAAAATTGCAGAAAGTTTTCTATTAAGGTCAGGGGGTAGAAAAAAGAAAAAAACAGAAGTCAATGGAAAGTACATATGCCATGACAAAAAAAAATGTCTGTGTGTAGGTGTGTGTATGTCTTGCATCTCGTTGCAGCCATAAAATGCTCATTAATTCAATTAGCGACGTTCACTATAAATCAGTTTAAATCAAATGTAATTAGGTTCTCTGCACGGGTCCCTCGCTACAGTCTGAGTGTGTGTAATCGTGGGCATATGGCTTGGCAACGTTTTCCACAACACAGAGATTTGCTAACAGGATGAATATTAATGATGTCAGTAACATCACTGTAATATTTGCAAACTAAATTAAGATTGGTGTTTTCTTCCTGGCATCTTTTTAATCACCTCTAGACTCTAGATAGTCAGGGTAGCATCATTTTTAAAGTTTGACATGAATGAAAACGAGTCTGTGAAGGGTAGAAGTACAATGTCCTCAATAGATTGTTAAACTACAGTGCAAAGTAATTGTTCAGCTGACAAAACATCTTAAAAAAACTTGAACTAAAGAAAAACTCCATAAAACGTGGTAAAAGTTGGGAGTTTTGGTTTGTACATGTTGACTCTCGTGCACAGACAAAAGTCACTGCAAGACTGCAAATACATAATTAGTGCCCCATTTGAGACAATGCCATTGGTTTCAGTCATAAACATAAAGCCTGGTTTACAGATCAGCTTTTTCTGGCCAAGAATCTTTGTGACATTCAGGACCAAAACCGGTTACATACCATTCAAAAGTTTGTGGTGGGTCTCGCTCACCAAGGCGGCATTTGTTTGATCAAAATAGTCAAATATTGTGAAACATTATTACAATTTAAAAAAACTTTTTATTTTTATATATTTTAAAATGTAATTAATTCCTGTGACAATGCTGAATTTTCAGCATTTCAGAAATCATTCTAATATGCTGATGCTCAAGAAACATTTCTTATTATCAATGTTGAAAACAAAACTAGGATATATGTTATTTCAGTTTTTTTCATGAATAAAAAGTTTAAAAGATCAGCATTTTTTAAATGGAAAGCTTTTGCAATATTATTAATGGGTTTACAGTCACTTTTGATCAATGTAATGTCTCCTTGCTGAATAAAAGTATTAAAATAATAATAATAATAATCTTTAAAATAATTGTAATAATAGCTTTGGAACGGAAGTGTCTAACAAGAAGCAGAGTAAATATACAGTTGTCTGTCTTCAGCGATATCTCATTTACTGACTTTCAAACCTCTGAAGAGCCCATTATAACAACATGGAAAAATTACAAAAAATTACAAAAATAAATGTATTTAAACCTGTGTACTCAAACCCATCAGATTTGAACTACTTTTTTTTTGTTGAGAAAGCTAATTTTGTATACTATTTGCTAGCATTAAATTAATAGGAAAGAAAAAAAATCCAATGTTTAAATCAAATGTATCAGTGTAACTGCCAAAAATGAACTGGAACAAATATGTTATATGAAAGCCTGTAAAAAAGGGTGACATATTGTCAGCAGGAAAAATGGCAGCAGTGTGCTAACTATCAGCATCAGCGCTAAGATCTCAGCATTATTCACTGTAACTCTGACCACACGCACAAGGCATCTGTCATTGCTCTGGTGTTTGTGCATGTTTCTCTGACGCTGCGTTAGATGTGTTTGGATGACTGTGTGAGTGCATGTGTGTGTTTCGCCCATCATTCCGACATTAACTGGACAGAGGCTGCGGTGAACTCTAAACGTGCCCTGACTGATAATGAAAACAGTTCCTGCTCTTTCACACCCTCGCTCTCCCCTCTCCAATAAAAATGGAACAGAAAAAAGAACAGAAAATGATGCAGAAGGTTACATGACTCCACCCGCCTCTGTTTTGCCATCTCACCAAAATTCATCATCACTCCACAACCAATTCCTCTCTCTCTATTTCCACTAGTCTGCTTTGATGAGAATCGACAGCTTATCACAGAGGACAATTCTATTACCTGTTCACACACACATACAATCTTACAAATTCACAGAGAAATGCACATTGAATTGAATTATTTTGTTTTTGAACATACATATGTGCACACACACCGGTAGTGAATTCTATTACCAGTCTCCTATTGGACAGTAACCCTCTCTTCACTTCCTGCTACGACAACGACTACATCACACAAAAAGCATCTCACAGTGCACCGGTGTCACAGAGCAGATCCTAACAAAAACACAAAAGATGAATGACACATACGTTGTGCGTCAAAGGACGATGTTTGGAAGGGAGCCAACTGTCGCCCCTCAATTATGTACCCGTCTAATTTTATAACAATTAAAAAGAATTTTGCATGCAATGCCAGTGAATTAGAACTGACCGATACAGGGTTGCTGTTAGAGAACTCATGAGTCATGCAGATGATGCTGAACTAGAGATGTTAAAGTGCTCCTATTATGCTATTTTAAAGGGGTCCTTTTATACCCTTCTACGAAGTCTTGATTTTGTTTTTGGGGAGTACTAGAATGTTTTCAGGCTTGGTTCAAACAACGCATAATTTACATTAATACAGCTCCCCTCTCCCCAGTCTGGTTGAACGCGCCGTTTTTGATGAAGTCCCTTCTTCTGAAATATGAAATGTGCTGTGATTGGTTAGCTGACCCAGTGTGTTGTGATTGGCAGCACTTAGCACGTGTTCGGGAAAGGTCACGCCCCTTCAAAACCGCATGCTCTACTCAGATGTAAATATTAAAGATGCCATCAATTTCAAACCATTTCGAGCCCGATTAAGACCCTGACAATGTTAACGAACAAGAGGATTGTGCTGAACGGATTTCAAGCACGGATTTCACAGGACATTTCAGAGTGGTATGGGGTTTTTTTGTAATTTTCTTATAGATATGATGTTATCCACCATTTAATCAGATTTGTCAGAAAACTATGGTAATACAAACAGTAATCGATCACAAAATCATGGATCATTTTGCCAAGGGGCAGAGAACAGCCTTACAAAAGCAAGAGCTTACAAAAGCTAAAGTAAACACTACATCAATACTTTAATGTTAGTTAGCAGGCAAGCAGAGACAAAGCTTTGCCCTTCGTTTACATCTATCATAGCAACTGCATAAACCTTATAATTGGAACTGTTAATAGAAAACACAACTAAAAATAATAAGACATACTTACAAGTTGTGATCCATAAACAACAGATTGTCCTGACAAAATGGGAAAGGCTACGTCTTGTAGGAGAAGCTTTTGTCCATATAGCCTGCAAAATGTGCAGTGCACAGACAAACATTTAATTTTAAATTAAATGAACTTAGAGAGGTTAAAAATTAATAATAATTTTTAACCTCTCTAAGTTCATTAGCTTTAGGACAAACTTTTTTCCTGGGTGTAAAAAACTATTTTTCCATGTTGGGCTGCTTTAGAGATAAGGAAGTGTTCAAGCAGCCCAACATGGCCTCACCCCCGTGTTCCTGGGGTTTATGTTAATTTTAGGGTTTGTGTTGTCACCAGCTGGGAAGAAACTTGTTGTAGTCCCTACCAGCCATTTGTTGTAGTCCTTAAAAAGCGATTTCTGTAAAAGAAAAGATCTCTCTTTGCATTGAACTTTGCGCGTCTTGACTTTGCATATGTTGTTTATGCTCAGACAGCAACATTATACACTAACTAAAGTTAAAAAGGTGAAATCATGTTCCTAATTATGTTTTGAAGGTCTCCTTCAATAGGTTTACATTCATCCAAGGTAAAAAAAAAAGAAAAAACACCAATTTTCTTATAGTTTACATTGCAGCACTCAGACTTGGACACTCGGGTGAGGAGAGGGGCAGAGCTGTCAACTGATCACCACCTGGTGGTGAGTTGGATCCGATGGGAGGAAGCTGTACAGACTTCAGCAGACCCAAACATACTGTGAGGGTCTGTTGGGAACGTTTGGCCGAGTCCCCTTTCCCACCTCCGGTGGAGCTTTGACCGGATCCCGAGAGGATCATAAAATTCATAATTTTTAAGAACAGAATTTCTAGGCACAGCCAGGGACCAGAGAGTGTCCTGTTTTGGGACCAAATGATTTCGTCTCAGCTTTTTGCGGATGATGTTGTCCTCATCAGACCTGGAACTTCAACATGCACTGGGATGGTTTGCAGCCGAGTGTAAAGCGGCTGGGATGATATACAGCACCTCAAGTCTCAGACTTGAGGTGCTGCCATGGTTCTCAGTCGGAAAAGGGTGGCTTGCCCGCTTTCAGGTTGGTGAAGAGTTCCTGTCTCAAGTGGAGGAGTTCAAAAATCTTGGGGTCTTGTTCACGAGTGAGGGAAGGATGGAACGAGAGATTGACAGACGGATCGGTGCAGCTTCTACAGTAATGTGGTCAATGTACCGGTTTGTCATGGTGAAGAAGGAGCTGAGCTGTAATGCAAAGCTCTCGATTTACTGGTCAATCTACATTCCTACTCGGTCATGGGCTGTGGGTCATGACCAAAAGGATAAGATCCCGGATACAGGCGGCCGAAATTAGCTTTCTCTGCAGGGTGGCTGAGATCTCCCTTAGAGAAAGGTGAGGAGCTAGGTTACTCGGGAGGAGCTCAGAGTAGAGCCGCTGCTCCTCCACATCGAGAGGGGCCAGCTGAGGTGGCTCAGGCATCTGTGCCCTCATAGGAGACCCCGAGGAAGACCTAGGACACGCTGGAGGGATTATGTCTCTCGGCTAGCCTGGGAATGCCTCTGTATTCCCCCGGAAGAGCTGGAGGAAGTGTCTAGGGAGAGGGAAGTCTGGGTGTCTCTGCTTAGACTGCTGGCCCAGTGACCCGGCCCCGGATAAGCAGAAGCTGATGGATGCATGTATGGATGGATACATTGCAGCAGCATCACCTCTTTTCTCACTGTGTTTGAAACGGATCAATCAAGGATTCTGTCTCTCTAAATTCCTCCTTTCCGAGAGCTGCTTACAGCTTACAGTGCATGTAAGAAACAAAACATCTAGTACCAGATCTGAATTTCAGTTCCAGAGGCTTCCTCAGCACTTGTATACAGAGTGATATGAACAGAAACGATGGCATTGGTTTTACAGCATCAATTCGAGTCTGAGTCTGTATTTGGTGTTACATGTAAATTAAAGTTTTTTAAGCATGATGCTTCTCCTACTCACAAACTAGTCAGTTCATCTAAAAACTAATATTGTGTACCAATCCATAATTGTGCCAATATTGAATAATTTGGAAAGAGCTTATTTACTTTATAAGAACATATTTGTCTAAAACAATGTTCAAACAAAACCTACACCACTGCATTTACTTACAGACACACACAAGTAGCTAGCGTAATCTGTTAAGACTGTTACATCAACGTGACGATTATATTCTGTCAGGATTTCTTACTGTAGTTCAGGGGTCAGATTTACTTGCAAATAGAGATGCACCGATTACAACCGATTCCGATTTCCGATTTTTCATTGAGTTTGACCTGCCGATACCAATTTTAGCCGATTCCGATTTCATTTTTTCGAAACACTTTATAACACACACAAATATTTATTTTCCATCTTTTCTTTAATAGAACATTTTACATTTTGCATAGAACATAGAACATTTTTTAACAGATAATCGCTATAAAATAGAACTATATAAATTAATCCTGATGTGGGAAATTCTCATACATATAAAGTGCAGTGCAGAGGTAATAAATAAAAATAAAATAAATATAGCCTTGCAGCATGGGCGAGGCTAGCCCCTTTTTAGGGGTGCTTCAGCACCCCTAAAACTTGGAGTAAGAAATGTTGTTATTCAAAAAAATGTGTTCGTCTTTGACAAGGTTAAATAATGTCCAAGTCTTTGACAAGGTTAAATAATGTCCAAAACATACTCCGTAGTTTGTGGTTTAAAATGTATGTGTTAAGGATGAAAATGAAAACATCCCCGCTTAGCAAATGGTGTAATCCTCTTCTCCTACTTCTCCTCTATACCGGGCGGCACCGCTCAGCATGACCGTCATCCAGCGCGAAACACACGCAGAGTGAGAAGAACCATGGGCGTCTAGCCTAGAAATCTAGACGCACCCTAGCGGCCGCGAAAATCATTTCGCTGCCAGTGTGGTCTAGCAACTCTCAATAGACTTTTTAGTTGGAAAAACCAATTTCGGGTCAGGCCAATCACATCGTGTATAGAGTCGGCGGGCGGGCTTAACACAATGACGGCACAGTTCATGACGTTCCGCGTTATTTCCATTGGTGATTTCCCTGCTACTTGAAAACAATGAAGATGCAGCGGTCTTTCGAATCGGCTTTGGCCGCGACTCTGGAGGACTTGGAGTTAAGAGAACGTCACTTAAGTCATTCTTAAAAAAGGAAGATGTGTTCGGAGTTTTGACGACCGGATACGGCAAAAGTTTAATATATCAACTAGCTCCGCTAGTGGGAAAACGCACGGGACTCACTCAGCCACAGCCGTTCGTTGCTCTGGTTGGTTAGCGCTGTCCTATTGCATGCAGAGGGATTTTGAAAGACAACCGTTCATCCCGCCCCTCGGATTGAGGTATGTCAATGGAGAGTTCCCAGACCTAACATCTTGATGTAGGTCTGGCATGCCAGGCTACATGGGCGTCAGTATAAAGATATTTCTCAAAACACACACATAGGTCTATAGCAATCATTTGTACATCAATGGCAAGTTTTATTTCGCAAACAAAAGCATTTCTGCTTTGTCACCAGATAGTCTGTTTCTTCTCTCATTTGCCACATGTCCAGCCAGGCTAAACAAGCGCTCACTGTCAATGCTTGTACATGGTGCAGAGAGGTAAGCTCGGGCAAGTGGAGCAAGTCTAGGGAAACGACTGAGAAACTGAATAATAAAAACTTTAAAAAATAAAAGTTTAAATTTAAAAGTAAAAGTCTTCATTTTCTTTTCTGACATCTCAGATCTCCTTCTCCAGTTCTTGTTAAAACAGACAAGACATGCAAATTCTGCGCATTTTGGGCACTTTTTGCGTGAAATCATTTATTTTGTCCATCAAAAGTGTGCTTTAATGCAAAAATGAACTTTAATTGAGCATGAGCAGCGCAGCAAAAATAGACTTTGCGCCGAAACCCCCGCTTCACTGTTGCTTATACGCGACGCTCCTGCTTGACGCTCACCGCTGCTCCTGCTCAAGACCGCATGAAAATCGGCCGATTCCGGTCACCAGCCGATCAATTGGTGCATCTCTACTTGCAAAATAAATGTTTTATGTATTTTGTCAAAACAGAATCTTAATACGGGTTTTTAATTTGTGTTTGGTTCTATAAAATTGCTTCTTTTCCACAAGTTCAGAATGACTTTACTGGATTGGTATGAGATTGATTATTTGTCTTCATTCATAGGGCTTATGCAGTTAGCTGACTGCAGTAAAGTGAATGCCACACCAATCTCAGCTCTGCATACTGCCATCCTGCCAAGATCTGCATCAAAACACACACACATAGATGACATCAATAAAACCGGTCAGTATAATGTGCTCCTTGCTTACATCAGCATGGTGCCTATTTTTATGCACAGTACATATGCTAGCGTATGTTTTACACCTGCCACCTGTCTTTCTTTCCTAAGCCATAAAGAGAGGCGCTATTTTAATATATTTACAAATCTTTCTAAAACGAGCACAAATGCAAACCCATCCATGCACACGTTGAGTATTCCCCTATAAAAATGATTTACAGACAGTGTACTGTATAGTGAGTGCACAGAGAGGTTGATAATCAATAGTGCAGTGTGAATGTTTAACTTTGGCAGCTTTCAATCAATACTGAGCTCTGAACAAGGACTAAATATACCATCCTGCCCAGGTAAAAAGATAAAGAGAAAAAGTGAGGATGAACAACATGCAAACTTAATCTGAAACAAACACAATCAGTAAGCCATAGTACATTATGATGTGTACAGGATGAAAGATTGTTATAAATATTATACAACCCCAAATCAGAAAAAGTTTGGACATTTTGTAAAATGCAATAACATCAAGAATCTGTGATTAGTTCATTCTATTTAACCTTTTATTAGCTGACAAAAGTACAAAGAAATGTTTTCCAATGTTTTCACTGACCAACATAATTGTATTTTGTAAATATGAACAAATTTTGATTTTGATAGCTGCAACACACCCCAAAAAAGTTGGGACAGAGACCAAATAAAAGTGAAAAGATTATCTAAATTAGATTATCCAACTATTTTGAAAAAGTCAACAATGAGCAGGTGAATTGGTAATAGTTGAGGGTATCATGTTTGGGTGTAAAAGTGCTTCTCAGTCTTTTTAAGCAAAGATGGCTCATGGCTCATCACTTTGTGCCAAATATCTTGAGAGAATTATCAAACAACAAAAAAAATCACATTTCTCAATGCAAGATTGCAAAGCATTTATGCCTTTCATCATCTTCCATACAATATTGTCACAAGATTCAGGGAATACCGAGAAATCTCAGTCTGTGTAGGGCAAGGCAGCAGACCTCTGTTGAATGTGCGTGACCTTTGAGCCCTCAGATGGCATTGCACAAGATACCATCATGCTACTCTGTCAAATACAGACACATGTGCTCAGGAGTAATTTGGAAAATCATTTTCACTGAACACAGTCTGACGCTGCATCAAGAAATGCCACTTGAATCTCTGTTACGCAAGGAGAAAGCTTTACATCAGTTCTATGTGGAGATGCCAGCGAGTTCTCTGGGCATGAGCTCATCTCAGATGGTCTAGATAGAAGAAAGTGGAAATCAGGGATGGAAATGAACTTTTTTGTCCACCGGCCACTATGGCTGGTGGATTTCAAAATCTACCAGCCACTCAATGTTTTTACCAGCCACTTTCTTGTTTTTAACCAACAATGTGTAACTGCATGTGAAAATTAATACTACAAGATCTACAATACTTAAGCAATTTATTTAATCTCAAGTCTCAATGCAATACTGACATTTTCTCTTTCTCTCTTATACACACACAAACAATGAACTCATATACATTTCATTAAATGAGTAGGGCAGTTTAAACAAAAAACTGAACCGATGCTGAACTGCACTCTATGCTGGACAGGGAACTACAGTATCCTTTCCACTGGTGGCACTTGCGCTACTAACTTTTTCAGTTACTGGGGCAAAACATGATTTAGTCGCACAAATTATTTAAGTAAGGTATGGATAATAATGAACAATAATGAAACTGTATTGCATTAGGGGTGGAATGGTAGACAGAAGCCACGGTTCGTTTCATACCTCGGTTCAGACGTCACGGTTCGGTACGATTTCGGTACAGTGGAGTGAAAAGCAAAACAAAAATGCAGAAGGCATTTTTATAAATGTCTTAAGCCTTGTATTTTTAAGTTGTATACGTTTTATGAATAAAGGCATAGAACCAGTTTATTTGTAGTGCACTGACAATAGTTTTATACAATTAGTTTATTAATTAAATTAATAAAAAGACAAAAAGACCTTGAGATATGTTTGGTAATTGTACCTGAATGAATTTAAAATTAATTTGCTATATTTCAGATCAATTTATTTGTTTTCCTTAATTTTAATTAACCTTAACTTTATTCTCATCTGAATTATAAATAATTGATTTCCGTACAAAATAATACTACCATTAAAAACACATTTGATTTTCTTTTTTAATCAATGTAGAATGTGTAACTTAAAAATAAACAGATTAGTGCTCTGACTCCGAGGACAAGAAATGAAAACCAATGCGATATGATGAATGTCCAAAAGATGTAACCTGTTTTGAAATGGGGTTGGATAAATATGTTTTGCTTTTAAAACTGTGCGTGCGTGCGTGTGTCTGTGTGGTTGTGTTTGACAAGAGTTTAGAGTGTGACAAAAGCACAATTGTGTTTTATTGCGAGTGTACACAAAGTTTCCACTGATCGCGCCTGCGCCCCTCTCTCTCTCTGTCTCTCTCTCTCTCTCTCTAGCTCTCCTTTGGGGCGGCGGCAAACCGCCTCTCACGCTCAAGCCTCGACGGAAGAAGCGCGCGGGTAGATGTTCGCGCGGCTAGCTCTTTACTACACAAGAGTGCTACCCGCCCTAAAAATACACCATGGCTCGCGGCTAGCTCTCCCTTTGGGGGCAAACCGCCTCTCGCGCTCCCACGCCGAGCCTCGACGGAAGAAGCGCGCGAGTCTTGAAGGTGTGCCTCCTCTAAAAGTGTCCGCGGTCCGGGTGAAACAGTAGCCTATGCAATTTTTATTTACCCGCCACGGTGGCCGTAGGTGAAGCGAGTTTACCCGCCACAACACAAAATCACCCGCATTTGGCTGGTGGCGGGTGCTAATTTCCATCCCTGGTGGAAATGTCTGCTGTGGTCAGATGAATCCATGTTTCATCTTGTTTTTGGGAGAAAATGGAATCGATTTCTCAGTCCCAAAGACGAAAGGGACGAACCAGACTTTCACCAGCGACAGGTGCAAAAGCAAACATCTGTCCTGGTATTGAGGTGCATCATTGCAAACGGTATGGGTAACTTGCATTATTGTGAAGGTACCATTGACATAAATTTGGATTGTACAGAGACATAAACTGCCATCAACATGACATCTTTCCTGGGAAGCAAGACAATGCCAGGCCTCATTCTGCACGTGCTACAACTGAGTGGTTTCTAGACACTCTGCACTATAGAATCGATGTGTCTGCCTGTTTACTGCAGTCCAGATATGTCTCTTATGGAAAATGTATGACCCATCATGAAAAGGAGAATCAGGCAATGATGACCACAGACTGTTGAGCGGCTGTCTTGTATCAGACAAGATTGGGCAAATATTCTACTAGCAAAACTCCAACAATTAGTATCATCAACTCCAAAATGATTAAAAAGTGTAATTAAAAGGAAAGGTGATGTGACACAGTGGTAAACATGTCTCTGTCCCAACTTTTTGGGGGTGTGTTCCAGCCATCAAAATAAAAAAAAAAATTCATATTTACAAAATACAATTATGTTGGTCAGTGAAAACATTGGAAAACTTTTCTTTCTACTTTTATCAGTTAAAAAAAAAGGTTAAAAAGAATGAACAAATAACAGATTCTTGATTTTATTGCATTTTACAAAATCTTTTTCTGATTTGGGGTTGTATATATTACTGACCCCAAACTTCTAAAAAGTAGTATAAGTATATTATATATTAGATAGGTATCAAATGTCCTTGCAGTGGATGTCATGCAACAGAATACAATGATGATCTAAAAATCTGTGCACACAGTGACTTTACACAATAGTCCATGCCAAAATTTTCAGCTGACACAGAAATGACTCCCAACAGAGTCAAAGTCCCTTCCTTTCGTGTCTCATTAGCATGTAATACATGCGGATGAAAGGGCAGACAGAAAGACACAAACAGTAGAAGAAAAAGTATCAGAAAAAAGTAAGAGACAGATTGAGAGAGAGAGAGAGAGAGAGAGAGAGAGAGAGAGAGAGAGAGAGAGAGAGAGAGAGAGAGAGAGAGAGAGAGAGAGAGAGAGAGAGAGAGAGAGAGAGAGAGAGAGTCATGCTTTTCACAGTTAAGTAACACAGTCCATAGTTATCTACGGTAATGACAGGTCCATAATTAGCACAAAGCTAATTCACTATGATGCAAAAATGGCTCACTATCTCTCTTTCCCTCCCTCCTCTCATCTGTCTGCCACATGATTCTTGGGCATTTATTCTTTCTAATTCCTGCTTAGTCTGACTCTCTGCACACAGACTTTGTTTTCTCAATATCGCAAGCAAACCTCTTGTGATTCATCATTAAGGACAAACTAAAACATATTAAGTAGATTTTTTTTTGCAGGCAATGTTTCCATATCATAAAACATTCCAGACACTTGAGCTGTACAAGTGCTGGGATCGGTTTAAAGGAACGTGATTAACTTATTCATGCGACTGAGAAAATAAATGACACACACCACAAATCAGATCACATACTTTCACTTCTAAATTCTCTTCTTTCTCTTGACTTTCTCTCTTGAATTTACAATTCATTATATCTGTATTAACCAGATAGGAGTCCGACGTACCGTCCGCGGGCCGTTGGGCTGTTTCAGAGGTTTAATTCTTGCAAGAATTTTTTTTTACTAAAATATGTAAACATATTATACATCTTTGGAAAGCTGAGATTCTTGTGATTCGAGCGATGTAATCCATTTTAAGATACAATCAACACAGCGGGTACAATCTGTCAGTTTGTCAGACCACCAACAGCCAAAAAAACAAAAACAAACTGGAAGAAACTCACCAAGGAAGACTCTTGTTAGTCCATGATCCATTACATTCCAACAAAAATGGTTTGGTTACACTGTAAAGGGTCCATACAATCCAATTCAATGAAGGATTTAGTCCATAACACATTTATTTATCAATAAACATCCACGGAATATAGTAGTAGCATTTCGCGTTAGCCGCCAGCACGATCACAACTTCGACGCATTCTATGATCTAGTTTCATTTGAAAAGTAAACATTGAAGGAAATATGATATCAAAATGGCCGCTGACCCCTGAACTTTTGATAGACAGGTCATTTGAGCCAATCGGTCCATGGTTGAGGTGTCACCTGTTGTCAATAGCCAAAGAGCGCAATGATGAAGAATGGTACCGCCCTCTCTTTAGTGACAGTAAATCGACCCAATTGCAATAGAGAATGGAAATGACTGTCTTTTTTGACAGCCAATGAATGTCTGTAATGATTGATATGCAGCTTTAGTGGGCCGATCCCTCAGGTCATGCGCGAAGTTCGTGCGCAAAGCACCGTATTGATTCATGCGTCCGTGCGTAAACAGACCATTGGACGAGTTGACGATTTAAAGTAGCTAACAGGTGCAATATGGCAAAGAAAACTATGAAAACCCACTTCTTACTCGAAGAAATGATTGAACAGTGTACTCGCCGTGATAGTAATGAGTCGGAGGATGACATTTCTGACGAAGAGAGCAATGTGTCATCCATTGATCGGTAGCAGAGGATTTGTTTTTGGATGGTGGCGACGTCACTCTCGTCTCGACAAGTAAGTTTTATTATATTATACAACATATTTGACTGTGTATACTGAGGTATGTGTTTGTTTTGAGGTGTATTTGTCAGCTTATGTCGTGTGTTTGGGTTTTTTTGTCGAGTGTATGTGTGTGTGTGTTTTACGTGTAAGCTACCTGCTAACTTCTGTCGTGTGCGCTTGTGCAGGATTATTTGTTTATGTGGGCTCAAGCACAGTGTGTGTGTGTGTGTGTGTGTGTGTGTGTGTGTGTGTGTGTGTGTGTGTGTGTGTGTGGGGACATGTTTTTCTATCCTGGTGGGGACATAAACCCGAATGCACACAGACTCATGGGGACTCGAGTCACTGTGGGGACCTAAATAGAGGTCCCCATGGGCACAAAAGCTTATAAATCATACAGAATGAGTTTTTTTTAAATGTAAAAATGCAGAAAGGTTTATGTGATGGGTAGGGTTAGTGTAAGGGGACAGAATATACAGTCTGTATAGTATAAAAATCATTATGTCTATGGAAAGTCCTCATAAAGATAGCGTGTGTGTGTGTGTGTGTGTGTGTGTGTGTGTGTGTGTGTGTGTGTGTGTGTGTGTGTGTGTGTTCTCATGAACTGTATAACCTGATTGTTTGTGTGCATGCTGTTCTGTTTATATGCTTGTGAATACAGAAACAATGAAAATGTTTTGTAAATTACTTATTTCTTTGTTGTTGTTTTTTTTTTTTTATATCACAGACCATCATCTGATAATGAATCAGATGAAGACTGGGAGCCTGTCAGGAAAAAACTGCATACTGAGGGACAGAATGACAGCACCTCGTCAAAATGTATATATATATATATTTATATTATTTTTTTATTTTATTATTGATTTTATTATATATATATATATATATATATATATATATATATATATATATATATATATATATAGTGTGAGTTCAAATATTAAAGTGTTTTAGTACCATAGCACTTGTTTTGTCTCTTTTTTTGTAGAAAGTTTGGTTTCAAGAATTGAAAAAAAAACTATAATGTGTTTATGCTTCAGTTACTATGTGTCAGCAATTATTACCAGTGATAAGGAATATAATAGCCCTAAGTGTAACCTTTCATTAGAGCCCAAAATTATGACTGTAGAGTAAAGCATTCAAGAATAGCAGCATTTTATGTGTCTATGGTCACAAAGGGTCCTTTGGAGTCTCCAAGTGGCCTTTTTTTGGGAAGCGCCTAGACATATACTTAGATAAACATGTGTAAAACACTCATTTTCTAAGCTATTGTTATAAAATTTTAAACTGGGTTTGGTAAGGCTTCATGCTGTGATCTCATTATGTTTTCCAGCTAATAGCTCCCAGCTGTAGTTATCTTCAGGCATCTGTTTAAAAAAAAAAATGTAGGCGGATTTTTTTTGGTCCTTTTACAGTGTGTTCAAAGTTCTATTACACAATACCAGTAAGACTTACAGTGATTCTGACTATGTAGGAACAAACCTCTGAGTGTCACCTTTCAAAAGAACCCAAAAGCATGCATATACTCCAAATGGTTCAAGAACAGCATGCAATTTAAATTGGGTAGGCCTTTTTTAGGCGTTTTAGGCAAATTTTGCAGGAATGCTATTTAATAATTCCGACATGTAAACTAAGATGTTTTTTTTTTTAGGAAATTCAGCAGAATTATGTGGAATGGATTTAAATGTGGAAAAATGTAGGTATGTAGTTGTAGTTTAGTTCTCTTGGTACAAATGATACATTTAGTCCTGGTTCACTAAGCATTCACACTGTAATTTTTAAGACCAAATGAAAAAAAAGAAAGCTTTTATGACCTTTTTTTTTAAATATGTTTTTGGTCTGTGTTGCGTTCATATTTCATTCGAACCGCACCAGCGTTTGTTTGGAAGCAGACTGAGACCCATCTTTTTCGCAGTCTGCTGCGCACCAGGGTTTGGATAAAATGTTCCCGCTTATTCAAGTGAACCACACAAGCAGAGCAATCGCATCAGAGTTTGTTTTAATTGAACCAAACCTACCAAGTGTGAACACACCCTTAAAGTCGTTTTAGTTGCTTAAAGCATCACCAGATTTGGCACAATATTTAAAGGAGCATTGTCTGGGCTCTCAGTCAACATCTGTTTGGAGCAATTTACCTTTTTGCATTTTTTTTTCTTTTTCAAAAATGTGCTTCTGAAGGTGCACTGCTGTTTGCAAAGTAGTTGGCCCTTTTTTATTGTTTACATGACGTAAATGCAAACAATGACTGAAGACGGGAAATTACCCAGCAAATCGAATCAGACATCTCTGAAAATAAAACATTATTGTAGGCTTACTGGTAAGGCAAGAACACTGATTTCACTCAATAATTCATTTTCTGTGGAGTTTTGCAGGCACAGAATCCATGCAGGCCTGTTCAATAATGCTGCCAAAGAATTATTGAACAAGAATGCTAAGCTAATGCAGGTTTCTGTTAGTGGCCAATACTCATGTTTAGCCATTATTTGTCCAACTATGTTGGAACTTAGTGTGTCACTCTCTGTCTTTCTCTCTCAATTTTTCTGTCAGTCATTCTCAGTATTAATGCATTTGTGACATTACGATTCCTCTGGGAGTCAGTCAAATGGTCTTACACCCCTCTATGCCATAGGGAGGTCTTTAAAGCAAGGAAACATGACAGCGTTATACCTTACCTCAGAAAGCAGCTATCCCAAAGCCCAAAAGCCCTCGCAAAGTCTTGAAATTACACTGTGGAGGAAACAGCATTGGATCACTGAGGGGAAAAAAAAAGGATACAGCCGTACTCCTCCGGAACGAGTGCCGATGGCAAGGATCTTCTGCACCGGGTCAAATGCCAGAGCTGTGGGCTGATAGGGAAATCCATGACGCACCGTCTACAGAGAAATGAAAACAGAGCAAACATGAAAAAAGCGAACACATTGTGTGCTGCGTCAAGAACAAAGTACTGTATAGGCAACTTCAGTCATTCATTCCCACACAATAGTGACACAGCCTACGGCCTGCCTGAACCCCCTGTGACTCTTCTGAGAACAACTCACATGAGACAATTCTCGCTGCTCAATGTGCAGCTACCAGCTCTTTCCTCTCTCCTTCATAATATCTTCTGCCATATTTTTATTTTACAACGATTTCGTAGTTTGGCAGTACACTGCTTTTCAAAAGTTTGGGTTTGCTAAGATTGTGAAATGTTTTCAAAATAAGTCTCTAATGCTCACCCAGGCTGCATTTATTGTATTAAAAATACAGGGGAAACAGTAATATTGTGAAATGATTTCAATTTAAAGCAACTGTTTTCAATTATAATATATTATAAATGTATTTTATTCCTGTGATGGCAAAGCTGAATTTTTAACATTACTATAGTCTCTCTTCAGTGTCACATTATCCTTCAGAAATCATCTATAATATGCTGATTTGGTGCTAAAGAAAGGTTTATTATTATAATAAATGTTAAAAACAGTTGTGCTGCTTAATATTTTTGTGAAAACTTATTTATTTCTCAGGATTATTTGTTGAATAGGAAATTCAAAGAACAGCGTTAGTTAAAAGGTATGTGACTTATTTAGATAAATGTGTTTATGCGATATGAATATAACAATACGATCAATACAAGTAAACAACAGTAGCAAAATCAATTTAGGGCTGGGCGATATGGCCAAAAAATAATCAAGATAAAAAATGTCATATCAGTCGATATCTAATTAATCACGATAAATGTAAAATCTTTATTTCTTAGTTTAAATGCAGATTTTTGTTCCTGAGTGAAAATTGTTGAAACCAGACAGCTAATTGTGGTTTTATCATCAGAACATGACAACACTTGCCAAACAGGTGAACATTTAACAAATTAAAATTACATGTTTTGTCTCTATACACATTTGACAGTAGCTTGAGAAGACAGTAGCAGTAGATTGAGTTGGGATGCAGGTGTAAACCTTTTAACACAGGTAAATTCACACCCTGCACCTCTACCATGGTAAATAACTATATTGTTTCTATGGTAGGCCTACCTGTTATGGACAACAGTAGTCTAAAGAAATTAGTAGCCTAGAATAGGCCTACAAATGCACGAAAATAGCAACTAAAATATTGTTTATTCCGCAATCACTAAAATGACCATAGGCTACACTCTTAAACCAAACATAACCTACTTTTTTTTAAAAATCAGCATTTCTACTCTTCTCTAGCTGGTTTACTTATTTAGTCTAATAAACCTGCCATTGTGTAGGCTACTACAAAGATTGTTGGCTCTTTGATGAACGCGTTGTTCTTCTTCTGTAAGTCGCTTTGGATAATACAATTGTCTGTATTAATAATATAATACAATTCGATATCCCACATTTATGACACAATCCCATGGTTGACTGCAGTAAATCATATTGGCGATGTGTGGATTGAAAAGCGTGCTAACTGTATTGGTGTGGCTCAGTGCTTCTCCTGTGTTCCGCTTCAGTGTTTTGACAATTTTAGCGATGTTTCATCTGGCTTTAAACTAGTTTAATCGATGCATTTGATTTGCAGTTTGTATCGGAACTCTGCACCGAAATGGAATGCTTCTCACCAGATCTCACAGCGAGACAGTCACCAAGTAATTTCATTGGCAGATCACCGTGTAGCACGCGATTCAAAACGAGGAGCTGTTCGTTCCGCTTTTGGCCCGTTTACTTCTCATACACGATGGTTTAGGCAAATTGGTACTGGAACCCATATACCTTTCATACCTGACTCGTTTATTCGGTTAAATCGCACTAGAGTTCGTTGTTCCCCCTTGGTGCAGAAATCGCACTCGGGTGCGAACCAAACAAGCGAGGTCTCGGTACGCTTTCAAACGAACTCTGGAGCGGTTCGTTTTTGGTGAGAACGTGGTCCGACCTCGAACAGACCCAACTGCCAGAACTGCACATTTTTGGACTAAACCAGCTGCTGTAGTCAACGAAGTTATTCAACCCTCGTTATGGGATGAGGACTAATGTTTGTTGACAGTTTGCACTTTTAGCATGGCAGCGCGTTGACAAACTTGCAGTTGTGAGGAGGTGCGGAGCCTCATAGAAATTTGGTCTGACCATATTACGTCCCAACTTTCAAAACTCACATGAACAGCGAAATCTTCGCTTTGTTTAGCAAACAGCTCTCCATAGTAAAAAGCGACGTGTTGTCTTCTGTATTTTCCTCCTATTTGTTTAACGTTACTTCCAGGAGTTCTGTTGGAATTTTCCCGCACGTCTGACAAATCGAATCGAAGTGCAGTTATGCGTTCAAGACACATCTGGCCAACGAGTGATGTGGATGTTGTCACGTGACTGCATTTTGCTTCGTTTCATCAACTCAACTGATTCTGACCAGAGCAAGCAGTGTGATGTGAACCAAAACGCCTGAAAAAAATGCTATAAAGTATACTTTTTCACCCTTGGTCCGACCAAATGAACAGATATCTACAATATGCTGGCACCAGTGTGACATTATTTAGTGCATAAACATTATATATTGAACATAACTTTTATTTTATCGAGGTTATATCGCGATAGTTACCACCATTTTATCGCCCAGCCCTACATCAATTTATATAAACAATAAAAGATGAAGAACTATGCATATTTGTCTATTTAAACATAAGACATACTTTTCAAATTTCCATGCAATAACATTGATCAGTTATTCATACACAGTGTTGGGGGTAACTCATTACAAGCAACTTGAGTTACGTAATCAGATTACTTTTTTATAAGTAACTAAAGTAACGCATTACTTTTTCAATGTACAACAAAATATCTAAGTTACTTTTTTAAATAAGTAACTTTTTCACATTTATTGACTGACAGCTCTCCTGTCCCCATGTTGAGAGAAATAAAGTGAGGGGATGTTGTGTGCACTGTGTAAACAACATGATGGTTATTTTAGTTCAAGACTTAATGTGAACATTAATTTACCCATCTCACTTGCACGAAAACATTCAGTATTCCTCAAAATAAATAAAAACAGTAAAATGCTATCTCAGATTTTTAAGCAAAACTTTTATCATTAACTATATTAAATTACACAAATATATTTATGTATTTAATCTCATTTTATTAACCAATGTCTTTGCTGCTGACCTTCAATGATCTAATTCAACCATACTAATAATAAGCAAAAATTACTTTAGATTAGATTTAGAAATTTGAGTGTTGAACTTCCTCTCCTGTATTGTTCTTTAATCCAGAATGGCAGCATAGCTGAACAGTTTGTTTGAGCGGCACCCTCTATTGTACAGGCGTAAATATGCATTTCCTTCAGCCTGAGACGCTTATTCATTTCACTTTTGGTGTGAAAGGGCCTTAACATTTGCCAAAAATATAACTTTTTTTGTTGTTATTAAAAAAAACAGCAAACCATTTGAGAAAAAGTAACGCAAAAGTAATGTAACACATTACTACACACCAAATGTAACACATTACTTTTCATAAAAAGTAATTAAGTAACGCAATTAATTACTTTTTGGGGGAGTAACGCAATATTGTAATGCATTACTTTTAAAAGTAACTTTCCCTAACACACAAGTTGATAATATTCAAGTATTATAAGACGATGGAAGAAAACCTTATCCATCCCATTTTCCTCTTAATGTCAGATATCAAAATTTCTTACCAAATGCAAACTGTTAATGGCGGAAGACATTGTATTGATAGCAACATGAAGTACAGGTCAAATTACTCAAGTCAATAAAATAAAAAAACAAATGCAATCAAATATGCCCTGCTACTTAGTTTTCTGAAGAGCAAAATCACTTGGGATTTAAACCCAGGAACCTTTCAACCACAAAGTCGTATATCATGAATGATGATGATTGAGCCACTGAATCATATGGCACTTCATGCTGCCGTCAGGCTGACAACACTCCACTTTCCTATCTCATTTCCTCTTCCATGTCTACAATCTCAGCAAAGATCTCAGCATGCCTTTCTAGCACCTCGCTGACCACTCAAGCTCAACTTCATCAAAACCGATCTGCTCTAACCCCCAGTTAACGCTGCCCCACACTGTCTCTCTTCATCCCAGCTGAAGGTCACACAACTGTCAACTCTTGCTGTGCAAAAACGATGGTATCCTTCATGTTCAAACTATCACATTGAAGGAAAAAAACAACCACCTAAACCAGCCCTTTCAACTTTAAGCTTTTCTTTCACTCCTACACCAGCCAGATGTTTGTTTGCTCTGTTTATTTAATAGCAAGATTACTCTCTTCTCATTGGCCTTCGTGCCTCTGCTACATTCTGTAATCCCGTAAACATATTCAAAACATTTCTTCTCATCTCAGTTTCAACTCAGTTCAATTCTTTATTTCAAGAAAGAAAGTAAGAGTAACACTTTACAATAAGGTCTCATTTGTTAACATTAGTTAATGCGTTATCTAACATGAAATTAAGGCAGTACATTTGTTGCAGTATTTATTAATCTTTGTTAATGTTAGTTAATAAAAATACAGTCATGTTAGTTAACTGTGCATTAACTAATGTTAATAAATACAACTTTTGATTTGAATAATGTATTAGTAAATGTTGAAATTAACATTAATAAATGCTATAGAAGTATTGTTCATTGTCATTCTTAGTTCATGTTAACTGGTTAACTAATGAAACCTCATTGTAAAGTGTTACCAAAGGAAAGATAGAAATTACATACATACAAAAAGTAATTATAAAAAATACAACTTAAAGGATTAGTTCACTTTTTAAAAAAAACTTTTGCTGATAATTATCTCATCACCATGTCATCCAAGATGTCCATGTCTTTCTTTCTTCAGTCGAAAAGAAATTAAAGGGCACCTATTATGGAATTTTGAAAATTACCTTTCATGTAGTGTGTAACATAGATCTAAGTCAGGTGTGCCCAACCCTGCTCCTGGCGATCGACTGTCCTGCACAGTTTATCTCTAACCCTGATCAAACACACCTGCCTTTAATTTTCAAGTACTCCTGAATACCTTAATTGGTTGTTAAGACCTTAATTGAAGACCTTCAGGTGTGTTTGATTAGGGTTGGAGATGAACTGTGTAGGACAGTCGATCGCCAGGAGCAGGGTTGGGCACACCTGATCTAAGTGAACGAAAACATCCTGCAAAGTTTTAAATATGAAAGTTCACCGTATACAAAGTTATTGTCTCTCAAAAGTAAGAGTCGACTCTGAGT
This sequence comes from Chrosomus eos, assembly GCA_036326025.1. Taxonomy (NCBI): domain Eukaryota; kingdom Metazoa; phylum Chordata; class Actinopteri; order Cypriniformes; family Leuciscidae; genus Chrosomus; species Chrosomus eos. The sequence continues at coordinate 20,288,009 of CM070826.1, read as the reverse complement.
CGCAGATATGAATCGATAGATGAACGATGCTTTTTCTCAATTTAGATGATGTCAAATTGACAAGTTATTTGAATAAGATACGCCCACTTATTGCGCTCGTATAGACGCGAGGGAATCGACGAGACGCTGTGTTCTGAAGTGCGAATCAAAAGCGAACTTTTTTTTCACTGCCCAGGGACGAGCATGTGAAGAATCAGTGGCTAGAGTTTATATTTACAACTATACCACACAAGTGTAGCCGAACCTTGAGCTGTGTTCGCGTTATTTTAATGAGGATTGCTTTACAAACATGAATGCTTTCAAGTGTGGATTCGCGAGCCGGTTGATACTAAAGGAAGGTTCAGTACCAAGTTTATTTGGATCAGCTTCCTCCTCCGAATCACAACCTGTAAGTACTGTTAATAATTGTTGCTTTTATGGGTTTTGTAGCATGCTCAATAAGTATGTGTGTTGTGTAAGTTACGCTCAGCGCAGCTTCTAGGTTCAGATTTCACTTTTGAAATATGTGAAATGTTTGTCGTTGTTACTGGAGTTGTCATAAAGAATAGAGCGTATTGTAGTACTGCAGTGCTTTATCAATATGTTTATGCGTTAGGCTAACGCAAACATCTGACCAATCACCGCCGATTAGCGTCACGCAAAGGAGGGGTTTGGAAAAATGAATCGTTGAGCGAATCATTTGGGAATCGATGAGCAAATCAGGTAAAAATAAATGCACATTATAAGACAACAAAAGTGTTTTTTGTCATTGCATGCATGTAAAACTGTTTTTGGGGACTCCCAGAACAATATTAGGAACATTTTAAATGCCATAATAGGTGCCCTTTCAGGTTTTCGATGAAAACATTCCAGGATTTCTCTCCATATAATGGACTTCAACGGGACCCACACTGTTCAAGGTCCAAATGACAGTTTCAGTGCAGCTTCAAAGGGCTTTAAACGGTACCAGACGATGAATAAGGGTCTTATCTAGCGAAACGATCGGTCATTTAAAAAAGTTTACGTTTTATAAGCACAAATGCTCGCCTTGCTCTGTTCTGTGATGCGCGTTCATGTGACGTCACGTAATACGCAATTACGTTGAAAAGGTCACGCCTGACGAAAAGGCAGGGCGAAAAACTCCATCTCATCTTCTCCTCTAAGTTCAAAATCGTCCGACATTGTTGTTTTACCTTTTAACTTCCTTTTTTTGTAAACAGCGTTTGACTTTGTTTGCACGTTCAACTTGTAAACACTGACTCGGTACTTCCGCCTACTTGACTTTTTCAATGTAATTGCGTATTACGTGACTTCACGAAGGAGCATCACAGAACAGAGCAAGACGAGCATTTGTGCTTATAAAACGTAAACTTTTTTAAATGACCGATGGTTTCGCTAGATAAGACCCTTATTCATCGTCTGGTACCGTTTAAAGCCCTTTGAAGCTGCACTGAAACTGTCATTTGGACCTTGAACCGTTTGGGTCCCATTGAAGTCCATTATATGGAGAAAAATCCTGGAATGTTTTCATCAAAAACCTTAATTTCTTTTGGACTGAAGAACATGGACATCTTGGATGACATGGGCGTGAGTAAATTATCAGCAAAAGTTTTTTTAAAAAGTGAACTAATCCTTTAAATAATGTACCAGTAATGGAATAAAATAAATGAATACAATTACTACTTTTTAAAAAATAATAAAATAAAATAAACATTTAACAAGATAATAAATGAAGTTATAGGTTTAGTGCCTTATACTCCGGGGCCCAATAGTGATGCTTTCTAAAAGTGGGTCTTGAAACAGCAGCCTTCTGGTTAAGAGCAAAGAGCTTTATTCTGTAAGTGTGCATTTAACCTCTAGAATTTCTCACACATTAAATCATTACAAATCAAAAATGAGAGATGCTGTTATCTGCCATTAGCAAACAACTATCTGTAAGGACGGCCCCTTGTGGAGCATCATTGGGTTAAGTGCTTTGCTCAAGGACACAACAGTGACATGGGAACACTGTAAATCTATAGTTCAAGTGTTCACATCATTTAATCTATTTGTTGATACTTCACCTGCAACCAGTGGTTAATATCGTCAACAAAATTACTGGCAAAAATGCTTTTTATCATTAAAGAGTTTAGTTAATTAGAACAAAGACAAACATGTGCAAAAATATGAGAAAAATCACTGCACACTATATTAAAAACCACTGCACACTATATTAAAAATCACTGCACACTATATTAAAAAATGCGCAATAATATTTCTAAGAAGAAAATATGATTGTTTCAAATAATGCATTCATAGACAATAAATGTCAGGGATTGACCAGTTTGAGCTGCATCAGCTAATGTAACACCAGTCAAATGAAGCACTTTTCTAGTGGATTAATGAACTCACCCAAACAAATTCAATACAAATGAGAGTAATCGGATATATGCAAAATATTAAACATATTACAATATGCATCTGCAGAAAATGCACAAGTGATTGCACAAATGAATTGTGTAATTCATGTTGTGAATACGCTGTTTCCACAACAACACTAAACACAAATGATGAATAATTACATAATTATTATTCACATATAGATTATTAAATAATTACAGTCGCGAACTCATCTTATTTCAGAAGATCAGGTTTTTATAACCAGGACATTTTTCACTTTAAAAAAATGTATATGTTTAAATTTGGATTTATTTATGTTTGAATATTTGGTTTTATATATACACACACACATACACTTGTGGATAACTATGATGCTTTTCCTTATATTAACTTTCTGGTCCACACACACCTGTCCACTTGTAGCAGCTGGGATCACATCAATCTTTAAATAACCAACAAAACAATTAAAGTGCGTCAAAGTTCCAAAGCCTCTCACTAGCGAGTCACTTATGTGCCATTTTACAAAATTAGCATTTGCCTTGTTATACTTGCAGCAAACTGCCTGCAATCGCTGTACTCAATTGAGCTGGTGTTTTATTTGGTGCACTGAACTGTACAGATTACAGAAGTTGTCCAGAAGTGTGCTCTGAAATGTAAGAGCAGGTGCTGTCCACAGCCGTCGGTGCTGGAAGCGTGCAGCGAGAGCTATACACAGCCTGCGGGTCTGTGCTAGTGCTCTGGCGCTGTCCAGCACAGATGGTGCTGAAATCCATCACACATGCGGCTCCAGAGCTGTGACGCAAACTGTGACACTGTCCAAAAGATTAGTGTAGAATAGTTCCTGTTTGGGAAAGGAAGAGAAAGTGACAAGTCCAGGAGGTAACTATCTCTCTAATTTTTTTGACTGTAAAAATCACTTTTTGCGCACTCTCGCTCACTCACTTCCCCCATTTGTTTGGCTCCCTCATAGAGGTACGTTCATCAATAATTCATCTGCATAGCTCTGGACTGATGCAAGCAAGTACTGGATGAATGAACAAGATGGAGTGATCACAAAGCGAGCGAACGACAGGCAGAGAGAGCGAGAGAGACGGGATGGAGTGAGTGTGATGTTCCATCCGTGGCTATTAGGCAGTAATAAGGCTGTGATGAAAACCATTGTCATGTACAAATTCTCTCAACTTGTGACTAAAGCTGCAGGTTTTTGCAAACATCTGGAATCATTGCTCTGCGTCTGCATGGGCGTGGCTGCATTTGATGTTTCAGAGCGTATGTGCGTGTGAGTGTCGCTTTATCTTCTCTATTAATCAAACGAGTGCTAATGAATGCCTCGCCGTATAGATTTTCATTCAGTGCTCTGCTTTATTGCAGACTATTTAAGCATCCGCCTCCCATTCTCTTCTTAATTTCTGGGCTTCTGTCCTCTCGCTCTGTCTCTTACTCTGTCTCATACTGATATGGGGTGTTGCCTCTGCCTTTTAGCTATTCAATTTCTCCACCCTAATTCCACTACTCTATATTGTTCCATCAATCTTAAAGTGGGTTTCATTTTTGGGTGAATTGTGACTTTAAGTGTCTGTCTATAGCAAACCTCTCTCTCTCTCTCTCTCTCTCTCTCTCTCTCTCTCTCTCTCCTCTCTCTCTCTCTCTCTCTCTCTCTCTCTCTCTCTCTCTCTCATACACTACCATTTAAATAATAAAAAATAAAAAAAATAAAAAATAATAAAAACATATATTTAAAAATGAAAACGTTATTTTAAATTGTAATACTATTTCAGAATATCATTGTTTTTACTGTATTTTTGATCAAATAAATGCAGCCTTTATGAGCAAAATCTTGACTTCTTTTCAAAATCTTGCCAACCCCAAACGGTGCGGTTCATCTCATTCGCTTCCTTAGTCGCTCTTACCCATGACTCAATTTCCTTCAGCCACAAACATACGAATGAAACAACACACTCTTGTTCATTCACACTTGCAGAATCAAACGTGGTAACACCACACGTCTAACTGTCACAACCCTGGAAAAAGTTGCGTGTTAATGCTGAGAATCAGGCCAGGACCACATATGCTGTGTGTTTGAGCATGCCGTAGCATGCTTTTGTGCCAACCAAGGAGCAAGCCTGAAATGAACCTCCCCACCCCCACTCTCCATTTCTCCAATTCATTCATACGGGCTATATCAGCTTCTACAAGCTGTGTGTATCTGCCCCTCTCTTTGTCTTGCAATACATTAAATACTTCCTGTAATGCTGCTGCTATTCTTTCAACCCATACTTCTTTTTGTAACTGATGTGACACCATGATTAAAATGGAAACATTAATACTACATTAATACTGCCCCAATGGTTTTTGAACTATGGCTTAGTGACTTCTTGTTCAGTGAATGTTTTAATAGGAATTACAGTAAGTGTCAGATTGTGTTTAGGGGTTTTCTCTATCAGCTCATGTTTGTAAAGAAGGGCAAAGTCAGTTCATAAGAACCATAAAATACTGCATCTGTGGCACAATATCAACTACTACACAGAATAGGCTAATTTAAATTATGTTCCACACATAAACAAATGGGAAATGTGTTTATAGTAAGTATACACTTATAATAGAAACACACTGTATTGGCCATATAGCTCATTTAGAGCCAGATCTACTAAATAGGGCAAATTAGCCAAAGAGCGCAAATCCAAAAAAGCGCAGATGGGAGTGAAAAGTTCTGTGCGTGATTACTGACGACGCGTACATTAAAGAACACAGACGCCGCTGTCAGATCATTTCCATAATGACCAGCGCAATCTACCAAGATCAGCGCAAATTAGCGTCTGGTTTAATACATGCTTTTTTTTTACAGTAAATAATGGCGCAAATACCAGTAAATTTGACTAGCGCAAACCTTAGTAAATCACGTTTCGTGATTCATTTAAATACTCTCCTCCTATAAATTTTGTGTCTGAAACTCCTACAAATGCGATCATTTCTGCCACAAAAAATAGCCCCGTCTACGCCTTTTCAGCGCTAATTTTTCACTGAATGTCTTTAGTAAATCCTGACAGTAGTTTTTTAATGGCAAAAGATGATTTACGCTGGCACAAGCTGTTAGTAAATCTGACCCATAAACATTTAAAGGGATGGTTCAACTAAAAATTCAAATTCTGTAATTTACTCACCCAGTCTTCTCACTCAGTCTTACTCACTCAGTCTTCTCATTTAAAAATAAAAACTTATAAAGAACAAGTTCAGTCAAGCTACAAAATATACCATAAAGTAAAAAAAAAGTGCAGATAAAAGCTACAGCACAAATTGTGTATATATATATATATATATATATATATATATATATATATATATATATATATATATATATATATATATATATAGCATGACAGATGTGGTACACAGACATTAGGTTGAAAACAGCTATTCCTTTAATGAGATACACAAACACACAAGCCCGCATTCACACAAACACACACATAAACCCGTCTCCCACAGCTGGAGTTGGGGCAGGTGGTCTGGGTTTGGCAGCTCTTGAGCTTTTAATCATGGGCTGGAGAAGAGGTTGACACACAAGGGGGCACTGACCTCCTGTCTGTCCCAGCAGGGCAATGTGACCTGTGACAGGAAGGAGACGAGGAGCCCCTGGGACCTCCCTGTATCCATGCATAAAGGCGGGGTGTGTGTATGACAGGGTATACAGGCCCCATACGAGCTGCGAAGAGAGTCATTTCCATTAAATATACATAGTACAGAGAGAGAATGAAAAATACATCTACTGGCCCCAATCTTTAAAGACTCATTCATATTTCATGGCCAGAAGATCTTTTTTTCCCCCTCTTTTTCTCTCTCTCTTTCTTTCTCATTTTACATCTCTGGCCTTCGCCTTTAATTTTGGCTTTCGGTTTGTAGTCGACAACATTCTGCATTGGAAAGGCACAGGAAGGAGGAGAGCAACATGCAGTAAATAGACCTGTGTGGCACTGATGTTATAGAACTCTCCAGAACACTGAGCAAGGGTCTCTCGCTCTTCCTCTAGCTCTATCTATCTCTATCTAATTACATTTCAAACCACTCTTTCTCCATCGCTCCATATAAATATATAAATATTCCAACACATACACACAATGAACTCACTTTCTCGTTTATTCACTCAGCCTTTTCTTTCAGAGGGGCGGGCGAGTCTAGACCCCAATCTAAAAATAGACCACACATCCAGCGCTCCCATGCTCCGCTCTGTGCCCAAGACTGCAGATCTCACTCACACACTCGAACTGTGTCTCTCGCAAACACGCACACACATTGCACGTTATCGTTTTAGCAGAACAACAGGTCTTGTCGCATGCTCTCCCAAATATTCTTGGATGGACTGTCGACATCAGTTCCATTCATATATAATACCCTCTCCGCACACACACTTATTTATTTATATATACAACACTGCATTGATCTGTTCTGCAATGCAATATAACACAGTGTAAGCAAAAGATGGTCTATATAAATGTCTGTTGAAATCATTACTAATGCAGCATGTATTAAAAATCTATTGAGGAAATATTAATGCTGCCTTTTGTACACACAAACTGATAGTTCGTAATATCATAGTATGTCAGAGCACAAACATATGAAATATTAAGGAACAAATGAGTCAAAGCTGTGATGTAGTGGTTAGTGTACATGGGTGTCCACACATTAAGCCTGGGTGCTCATTCGGACAAAATGAGTTCGACAATCACTGATCATGAAAGTCTTGAAAAGACCAAATATAATATAATATAATATAATATAATATAATATAATATAATATAATATAATATAATATAAATATAATATAATATAATATAATATAATAATATAATATGTGACAAACAGTAAATAGAGTTCTCTCTTGCATCTTAACATACTTGATTGACATTACTTAATTGAATGATTGGCTGGTCATAGGATAGGCCATAATATGCAATGAATAGCAAACCACAATGATCCAACAATCCAATCAATTCCCGATAGACAAAATAAAATAATGTCGAGACATATTTCATTGAATGACATACACATACACAAGACATACACATATGAATGACAAGTGGTGGAAAAAACACGGCAAAATATATTTTACAATTTAAACACAAGACAAGAAAAAATGGCTTTCTGCACAATAAACTACTGTGGCCATATGTAGCAAATCTCTCAGAGCTGTCTGATACATTTGGTGGAGACACTCTGTTGCTGTTCCCTGATAAGCTCTATGCCTTTTAATATCACCCAGATGATCCGTTCATGCTTCAGGAAGAGAACCTTCCAGATTGGCACTTTGTGATGTACAGTATGACTCATACGCATGAACTACATCCTCTTAGTCCTTCAGCCAGAAAAGAAACATATAGACGCTAAACTTTTGAGTAACTTTTGAACCTTTAAGCCTGAGACATAGAAAGATAGGTGTATGAGATGGATGTATTCATACTTCAAATCTCAATTTCACAATTATGTTCACCTATTAACTTATTCGCGCAACACAAATGATTCGCTCTCCACCCAAATAATAAACGCTGTTGTCAGTTAATGAAGATTTGACAGATTAACTTGTGGATCGTTTGGACTCTTGTGGTGTCAAAAGTGATAGGACTTTCAGTTTTAGGGCATTGCCATCTTTGATATTGGTTTGGTCACTGTTGCTATGGTTACTGGTAAGAGAATATGGGCTTGACTCCCATTGCAAATTCAGACAGTATTTGAGTTGCTGTGTGAACAGATTAATTTAGAGACTCACACCTTTGAGTAAAAGGGATTGTCAATCCCAAAAAATTACAGTGTGAACGTAGCCATAAAGTAACACTAAAGTGCTGCTGCACTTTGTAAATAATCATTTAGTAGGCATGTTTACTTAAAGCAACTTATTGCAGGAAATTGATTCTATTCGGTTATATAAAATGATCAAAATTAGCTGTATAAAAATGTCAAAATAAATACAGTGGTGCTCAGAATTAATGGCACCCCTGGTAAATATTATCAAAAATGCCTGTAAAAAATAAACCTGCATTGTTTATCCTTTTGATCTTTCACTCAAAAAATTTGCAAAAATCTAACCTTTCATTGAAATAAAATAATTGAAAGTGGGGGGGAAATCACATTATGAAATAAATGTTTTTCTACAAAACACGTTGGCCACAATTATTGGAACCCCTAGAACTAAACATCTCTGAAGTATATTCCCATTAATATGTACCTTTTTTTTAGCACACCAGGGTGACTAGGAACATGAAATTATCTATATGACTTCTTGTTTCACTTGAGTTTAAATATGAGGAAGCACAAAGGCCAAATTCCCATAATCATTCATCACCATGAGTTAAAGAATATAGTTCTGATGTGCATCAAAAGATTGTTGAGCATTACAAAATAGAAAGTGGCTGTAAGAAAATAGCCAAAGAATTGAAAATCCCCATTTTGACCATCAGGGCAATAATTAAAAAGTTCTAATCAACTAAAAATGTTACGAATCTGCCAGGAAGAGGATGTGTGTCTGTATTGTCTTAATGCACGGTAAGGAGGAATGTTTGAGTGGCCAAAGACTCTCCAAGGATCACAGATGAAGAATTGCAGATATTACTTGAGTCTTGGGGGTCATAAAGCCGAAAAAATATATATCAAAAACCCCTACATCAACACATGTTGTTTTGGTGGGTCTCAAGAAAAATCCTCCTCGCTCCAAACTCCAGCATATTCAGTGGTCAGACACGACTGGAACTTCAAAAGGGACTGGATTCTGTGGTCAGATGAAACAAAAAAAAAGGGCTTTTTGGCAGCAAACCCACCAGATGTGTTTGGTGCAAACAGGGATAAAAAGTACCCCATGTCTACGGTTAAATACTCCTGGATCTTATATGTTGTGGGCCTATTTTTTGACCCAGACATCTTGTTCGGATACATGGTATTATGGATTCTAGCAAATACCAACAGATAAAAAATCAAAACCTGACAGCTTCTGTTAGAAATCTTATAATGGGCCGTGGTTGGATCTTCCATCAGGACAACGGTCCAAAACAAACATCAAAATCAATAGAAATATGGGTAACTGAGCACAAGATGAAGATTCTGCCATGACCGTCCCAGTCCCCTAAACTGAACCCTATAAAAAATGAGAGGGCTGAGCTGAAGAGAAGAAGCACCAACATGAACTTGTTAATCTGAAGGATCTGGAGAGATTCTGTATGCAGGAATGGTCTTCTCCAAACTCATCAGGCATTATAGGAGAAACCTCAGAGCTGTTATCTTGGCAGAAGGAGGTTGCAAACAATATTTAATAACAGGGACCCAATAATTATGGCCAGCGTGTTTTGGAGAAAAGCATTTATTTCATAATGTGACCCCCCCCCCCCCCCCCCCCCCCCCCCCCCACACACACACACACACTTTCATTTATTTAACTTCAATGAAAGGTTTGATTTTTTTGCATTAATTTAATGAAAGATCAAAACGTACTCGGTTACTAACGTAACCTCGGTTCTCTCTAGAGAGGGAACGAGTACTGCGTAATATCTTACGCTATGGGGAAACACTCTTTCCTCGAGATATTGAAGCCAAAAATTATCCTTAATTTTTTTAATCATGCAAAACGCTTTTGCAGCAGCAAGCAGACAAGGGCGAAACAGCTCGCGCGCCCATTGGCTGCCTCGCTGGAAAAGCTGCAGCCTATCGAGTGAAGGCACTGCGTGACGTAATGACGAATGAAGACGCTTCGTGCTCATTTCGTCATGTCCCGCCAGTATAGGCGTGGTCTCGCCCTGTAAATACCCCTCGATAGCTGTATTTCTCTGATTTTGTACACCGAAGCGAACCAGAGCATAGTTCAAGCACGGCAAGATACGCAGTACTCGTTCCCTCTCTAGAGAGAACCGAGGTTACGTTAGTAACCGAGTACGTTCTCTTACGAGAGTATCTCTCGTACTGCGTAATATCTTACGCTATGGGGACCCCATAAAAAACGCCGTGCGGACAGGGATCCAACACCAGAGTCCCGGGGCCAAGCCCGGGGCACATCTAGTGCATAATCACCATAACTCACATAGAGTAGAGGAGGAGAGGCTAGAAGCATCACTCCTTCATAAAAGTCCCGTAGGGGTACCGACCCGTAAGGGCAACATAGCCGCATTGGCGGCCGATAAACCCGAAGTTCAGACCGCCAAAAGCTTAGCTTGTAAGGCGGGCACCTCCAGGTTATAGTACTTGATAAATGTCGACGGCGAGGCCCAGCCCGCAGCCGTACAGATATCCTGCAGGGAGACCCCGCTTATACCATGCCCACGACGAGGCCACGCCTCTTGTGGAGTGCGCTTTGACACCCAATGGGCACCGCAGGCCCTTGGAAGTGTAAGCCAGCGCTATGGCATCCACTATCCATCTGGATAGGCTCTGTGTTGAGGCGGCGAGTCCTTTAGAACGGCCGCCAAACAAAACGAAAAGCTGCTCGGTCTGCCTGAACTCAGGCGAGCGGGACACATAAGCCCTTAACGCCCTGACAGGGCAAAGGAGACTCGCGTCCCTCTCCTCATCGAGAACCGGAAGGGCTGACAGGGAAATTACCTGGGCCCTAAACGGTGTATTGAGGGATTTCGGCACGTAGCCGTGCCTCGGTTTGAGTACGACCTTTGAGTCGTTCGGCCCAAACTCCAGACAAGACGCGCTTACAGAAAGCGCCTGTAAGTCCCCTACACGCTTCACTGAAGCGAGAGCCAATAGAAACACCGTCTTAAGGGACAGGTGCTTCATGTCCGACAGCTGGATCGGCTCAAACGGGGCGCCTTTCATGGCCTCCAAGACCGTGGAAAGGTCCCAAGCCGGGACTGAAGGGGGCCTGGGAGGGTTTAACCTCCGAGCTCCTCGTAGGAAACGCACGACTAAGTCGTTTTTCCCCAGTGACTGGCCAGACACCGGTTTAGCAAACGGTGCTATGGCCGCCACGTAAACTTTGAGCGTGGATGGGGTCCTTCCCTTATCCATCAGCTCCTGAAGGAAGGCAAGCACTTCCTTAACCCCGCAGTCCACAGGTGAAAAGCCACGGGCTCGTCACCAAGTAGAGAACACCGACCATTTCGAGGCATAGAGCCGTCTGGTAGACGGAGCTCTAGCCTGCGCGATCGTGTTTAGCACTCCTTCCGGGAGGCTAGCGGGTACCCGTTGATGGCCCATGCGTGCAGGGACCACAGTTCCGGGCGAGGATGCCAAATCGAGCCCTCCGCCTGAGAGAGGAGATCTCTCCTCAACGGTACAGGCCACGGGGCAGTGCTGGCCATCCGCATCAGGACCGGAAACCAAGCCTGGTTCGTCCAGAGCGGAGCTACAAGCAGCACTGGGCATCCATTTTCCTGATCCGTTCCAACACCTGAGGCAGGAGCGAGACAGGGGGAAAAGCATACAGGGGACCGCTGGGTCAAGCATGGGCCAGCGCGTCCCTGCTTTTCGAGAAGAATACTGGGCAGTGAGCGTTCTCGCGGGACGCGAACAGGTCCACCTGCGCTCTGCCAAACGTTTCCCACAGCAGCTGGACCGTCTGCGGATGCAGCGACCATTCTCCTGTCGGGACGTTGTCTCTGGACAGCTTGTCTGGACCCGTATTCAGGTGCCCAGGCACGTGCGCCGCTTTCAGAGAAAGGAGGTTGCGCTGGGCCCAGACCAAGAGGGGTTCCGCCAGCCTGCAAAGGCGTGTGGACCCGATGCCGCCCTGGCGATTTATGTACGCCACCACTGACATGTTGTCCGACCGGACCAATACGTGGTGGCCTATTATCTGGGGACAGAAGCGCCTTAGCGCTTTGTCGACTGCCATTAATTCCAAGCAGTTTATGTGAAGGAGCTTCTCCCGTACTGACCATAGGCCAGCTAGTGGTCTGCCCTCGAGCAGCGCTCCCCGCCCCGATGTGGAGGCGTCCGTAGACACCACCTTCACACCCGAGGCGATCCCCAGACTCACACCTGACTGATACCAGTCGGTCACTTTTCCACGGTTTCAGAGCTGAAACGCACTGAAGGTCGACCCTGAGGCGAAATAGACCGCGGTCCACGCCCTGGGGGAACTCGTGCTTTTAGCCATAGCTGCAGTGGGCACATGCGGAGCAGGCCCAACTGGAGTACGGAGGCTGCTGAGGCCATCAGACCCAGCATTTTATGAAACCTTCTGAGCGGGACTATAGAGCCGTGGCGGAAGGATCTCGCGACGTGCTGAATATTCAATCCGCGCTCCGGTGACAGGCGTGCTGTCATGGATAGCGAGTCCAACACTGTTCCCAGAAGGAAATTCTCCGACTGGGGAGCAGTGAGCTTTTCGCCCAATTGACTGTAAGGCCCAGCTCCTCGAGGTGCTCGAGTAATGCGGCCCTGTGTTCTATGAGCTCCGTTCGTGAACGAGCTAGAATCAGCCAATCGTCCAAGTAGTTCAAAACTCGCATGCCCCGAAGTCTCAGGGGGGCGAGGGCCGCGTCCATGCACTACGTGAACGTACGGGGTGCTATGGACAGGCCGAACGGCAGGACTGTGTATTGATATGCCTGGCCCTCGAAGGCGAATCTCAAGAATCGCCTGTGATGGGACGCTATTTGTATTTGAAAATAGGCGTCCTTCAGATCTGTTGACATGAACCAGTCTCCTTGGCGCACTTGCGCGAGGATTTTCCTGGTCGTAAGCATTCTGAACTGGCGCTTCCCGAGCGTTCTGTTCAGCAGTCGCAGATCTAGAATGGGTCTGAGCCCACCATCTTTTTTCAGTACCAGAAAATATCTGCTGTATAAGCCCCCTTCGCCCTGAGATAGAGGTTCTATAGCCCCTTTTCTCAGTAGTTTCGCTATCTCGGCTCGACTCGCGCCGTATAACGGCGGGGCGTCGAGCGAACTGTAGCGAACAGCCTCTCGTTATAGTGTTCAACACCCATTCTGATACCCCGGGAAGCCTTGACCACGCATCTGCGTGAATAGCTAGGGGTAGAATGAAATCTGGGCTCTGGCCGCGGCAGGACGGCGGCTCGAGAGCCCCTGTGTACTGGGAACACAGCACCGTGTTTACAGCGCTCGAGGCGGGGGGCGCGCTGATCACAGCGGGCAGCCTGGCCGCGCTCAGCTTCTCTATGGCGGGACGCGCAGAGAGCGAGCGGGGCGAATCCTGTGGGATTCGGCGCGTGTGAGGGAATGTGGGCACATTTACTAATGCGGCACATTTACTACACTGAGAATACTGTCAGCTCGCGCGACTAAATCACTGCTGTGTATACAGCGTGCGAGGCGCGCGCTGATCAAAGCCGGCAGCCTGGCCGCGCTCAGCTTCTCTGTGACGGGTTGTGCAGAGAAGACGAGCGGGGGTGAATCCTGTGAGATTCGGAGTGTCTGTGAGAAATGCGGGCGCGAGACAGCGGGCACATTTTCCGCACGGAGAATACTCGGCTCGCGCCGACTGAATCAACGCTGTGTTCACAGCGTGCGAGGTGCGCGCTAATCACAGCGGGCAGCCTGGCCGCGCTCAGCTTTTCTGTGACGGGTTGTGCATAGAAAGCGAGCGGGGGTGAATCCCGTGGGATTCGGCGTGTCAGTGAGGAAATGCGGAACAGCGGGCACATTTACTGCACTGAGAACACTGTCGGCTCGCGCCGACTAAATGTGTGTTAGTTTCGTTTTTACAGAAACCAAGGGACACGCATCGTGTAGTGTAAGCGGGCATTGTATGGGCGCGTTCACTACATTTTCTGCACAACCAACATGAGTTGGTTTTATTTGTGCTAGCCCTGCACCGTGGCGGGCTGTGTCTGGGTGTGGGAATGGGCACTGGGACGTGGGCATTCTTACAACACTCGTAACACCATCGGCCGTGGCCGGAACACCAGAAAATGCACTCTTTATTGGATTTATCTGGGTAGCCATAGAAACGGCTTTTGTGCGCAGGCAAGCGGGCTGAGACACCGGCTGCTTCACTGCGAAATACACTGGGACAGTCACAACGCATGGAACTGAACGAGCGAGAAGTTTTGGTGGAAATCCGGCCGCAGCGGGATCTGAACACCGTCACTTTCCTAGAGAGACTAGGAAGGCCTTGAGACCTCGGGCTTTACCTCAATCCTCGGCCGGGGCCCGCGCTGAGGGGGGCGGCGTCCAGCAGAGCGAGAGCGCGGTGTTTGATCTCGGGCCTGGCGGCGCTGCTAGTTAGCCGAAACGACGGCCTTTGCGCGCAGGCAAGCGGGCTGTGGAACCAGCTTGCTCACTGCGAAATACACTGGAACAGTCACATTGCTTGGAACTGAACGAGCGAGAAGTTTTGGTGAAAATCCGGCCGCAGCGGGAACTGAACACCGTCGCTTTCCTAGAGAGACTAGGAAGGCCTTGAGACCTCGGGCTTTATCTCAATCCTCGGCCGGGGCCCGCGCTGAGGGGGGCGGCGTCCAGCAGAGCGAGAACGTCGAGGAACACGGAGCGCTCAGCTTCCGTCATCTCGGATAGCGTTAGCCACAAATGTATCTCACCATTCAGGCCGATGTAATCCACGGCTTGAGAGAGCGGACGCATCGGCTCAGTTTCAATGCCGTCTCCGGTAAGTTTGTCGAGCTCAAGTGCGGACGCGGCGGCAGACGGCGGCCGCTGTCCGTCTGGGAGCGACTCGAGCGAAGCCGGCGAAGCTGGCGGGCGAACCGGCGAGCTTTGGCGGGCTGGAAATAGCTCGGGCGCGCGCAGGGCGCGGCGCTTCTTGCGGCGCGGCATCACGGCGGGCTGGGATGCGGGCTCGGAGAACGAGGCTAGGCGAGTCCGCAGAGTCACCATGGGCAAGCGTTCAATATGATGGCATCCGCCGTCAGCGAGCGCGGTGGCCGCGTGATCCTCACCCAGGCAGGACACGCAGATGACGTGGCGGTCCTCGTCGCTGAGTGGGGCTCGGCAAGAACCACAGGAAAGCATCTTTAAAAAGACGCAGCTCTTTTAGAACAGATAATGGGTGTTGCGTCACGTAATCAAACACACACACACTTAGCAGAGTAAAAGGATATAGTACGCCGGAAAGCGCAGCAGGTACGGCAGTTGAAGGCGGCTGGGCCAGCGACTTCAGAAGATGGCACGTCCCGCTGAGAAGGCTACAAGTCAACGGCGCGGCTTCTCACTCTGGATCCCGCGATGCGTGAGCTTCGCGTGAAGAATGAAAAATCAGAGAAATACAGCTATCGAGGGGTATTTACAGGGCGAGACCACGCCTATACTGGCGGGACATGACGAAATGAGCGCGAAGCGTCTTCATTCGTCATTACGTCACGCAGTGCCTTCACTCGATAGGCTGCAGCTTTTCCAGCGAGGCAGCCAATGGGCGCGCGAGCTGTTTCGCCCTTGTCTGCTTGCTGCTGCAAAAGCGTTTTGCATGATTAAAAAAATTAAGGATAATTTTTGGCTTCAATATCTCGAGGAAAGAGTGTTTCCCCATAGCGTAAGATATTACGCAGTACGAGAGATACTCTCGTAAGAGAACGATAAATAATGCAGATTTATTTTTTACAGCCATTTTTTATCATATTTACCAGGGGTGCCATTAATTCTGAGCACCACTATATATAAAAAATAAAAGTGTACTTACCTTAGATAAAATAATTAAATAAAATTATATATATATATATATATATATATATATATATATATATATATATATTATATATATATATATATATATATATATTATATATATATATATATATATATATATATATATATATATATAATATATATGTGACCCTGGATGACAAAACCAGTCTTATGGGTAATTTTTTTTAAATTGAGATTTATACATCACATGACAGCTGAATAACTAAGCTTTCCATTGATGTATGATTTGTTAGGATAGGAAACTATTTGGCCAAGATACAACTGTTTGAAAATCTGGAATCTGAGGGTGCAAAAAATAGAAACATTGGGAAATCGCCTTTAAAGTTGTCCATTTATGTTCGCGATTGTGCTGCATTCACTCACAAAATACACGTTTTATACATTTACGGTAGAAAATTTACCAAATATCTTCATGGAACATGATCTTTACTTAATATCCTAATGATTTTTGGCATAAAAGAAAAATGTATAATTTTGACCCATACAATGTATTGTTGGCTATTCCCACAAATATACCCGTGCTACTTAAGACTGGTTTTGTGATCCAGGGTCACATAATATATATATATATATATATATATATATATATATATATATATATATATATATATATATATATATATATATATATATATATATATATATATATTTTTTTTTTTTTTTTTTTTTTTTTTTATCTGAGCAACTTTGGTACTTCGCTTTGCAGAACATCTCATTTAAGAATGAATTGCTTATGTCGCACTCCTCATTTGCAAGTCGCTTTGATTACAAGCATCTGCTAAATGAATAAATGTAAATGTAAATAACTCTAAACTAATCTGATTCACTCACTACTAACTGCCTCGAATAAAATCCTTATCTTTCAAATATTCAGTGACATAACTCCCAAACTTCAGCAAATCCAGCTATTTTGTTTTCTAATTCAAACTGATAATTTCAGAAAGCTCTTTTTGTGACATCAGCTTGTTCATGAATGTTTCGTGGATAGTCCATGTGAGGCTGAGACTAGGTGTAGGATCTGGTGTTGTTTCATTCTGGGGTCTAAGGTTAAATCCCTGGGATCCCAGAGGATAGATTTATTGCTCAGAGATTGCTCTTTCAAAGATGTGTTATTGGTGACTGGAGAAGTACAGTACTGAGGATTGCCCCCTTCAGCAAATCACCTAAACTCAGATTGCTCAAGCGGGACCACGTCTATAATAAGCCGACTTGTAAGTTCCTTTGGTGAAAAAAAAGCATCTTCAAAAACTAACAAAAACTCTTTTTTCTGACTGTAGAAAGCAACTATGGAAACACACACATAGATATGTGGCACACACATACACTACAAACTTGTTGTGGTCTCAGTTTAAGTTCTGTCAAGAATAATAATCTTCCAAAGACAAAAATGAAGGAATGCATTCTGATTTATAATACATCCATACTGTAAAAATTTGCAATTTAGTTATTTCAACTTATTTTTTTGTGTAGAGATAACTACACTGTAAAAAATATTTTAGCAATTTAGTTATTTCAACTTATTTTTTTAACTAGATTGTCCAGACAACAAGAAATTTTAAGTTTTCTTGTCCTCAACTTATCGAAATAAGTTAGTTAAACCTAAAAAAAACCCATGCAAAAAGATAACTCAAAATAATGAGTTAACTTTTTTTACAGTGTAGACTTTCCAGACAACAAGAAATTTTAAGTTTTTCTTGACCTCAACTTATCGAAATAAGTTAGTTAAACTAAACAAAACATATATATTGTTCAAAAAAACATTGAATATATTGGTGTGTGTGTGTGTGTGTGTGTGTGTGTGTGTGTGTGTGTGTGTTGTGTGTGTGTGTGTGTGTGTGTGTGTGTGTGTGTGTGTGTGTGTGTGTGTGTGTGTGTGTGTGTGTGTGTGTGTGTGTGTGTGTGTGTGTGTGTGTGTGTGTAACTACAAATAAGGAAAGAATAAAACAAACAGAGCAGGATCCTAACCATTCTCTATCAGAAATCTGGTTCAATCAGCCTGAAATGGTATTAAGCCTCAAATCCAACAAATAACCTTAAAACAATTGAGTGAAGGGGAGGAAGACAGAAAGAAGTGAGTGGTGGGAGGGAGGGGGATTGATACCAGATAAGAGAAATGAGGCTCTTTTATTGGGTCAATAAGTGTGTCATCGCCCCGGTGAAGCCACATGAGGGCCAACAGCCCACTTTAAAAGCAGTTCTGTCACCAATCAATTACAAACCAGACCATCATCCTGCACACACATAACAGATTATGACAGAAACAAAACGATCAGTCAAAAACCAGTCCAAAGCACCAAGAGATTGGAAACAAACACAGTACAACCTGAAGGTTAATTGAAAGTACTTGTCCTTTGAATGACAACAGGACTGTTAATGCATCCATCTGCCCATCTTGTCTTTGTTAGAGCTGGTGTATGTGCATAATATGTATCTAAACGTCACTTGAACGGAATGTGTGGGCACAGCTTGTTTGAACCCTGCTGCTGTTTATGCTGCGGGCTTCAAGCTGCGCTAAGAGCGAGACTTAGAATGCAATTACTGAGCTTACAAGCCATTGTGTACTTGAGCGTGCATGTGCACGTGCCTAACTGGATTTCCGTCTACAGTCATATAAGCTATCACTCGCCTAGAGAGGGAGACCGTTCAATGCTGAAGTCATTGGAAAGGGAAGCTATGGAAGGATGCCCATCACAAATGAACGCATCTGTCGGAGGTGATATCATCATTGACTTGAAACAAATATTGATGAATGTTGGCAGTGAGGTCAACATGGAGGTGAGGCAACAACTTCTTAATTGAGCATTGGGCCACGTTTGAAGCAATCACACAATTCTAGCCAGACATTACATTTGTCACTTTCACTTTCAATTTACATGTTACAGTTATCAAGCCTGAGTGACAAATAAAGCGAGCAGTTGTCTATCAGAGGCTGTTAGAAATCTAGGAAGTCTGTTTACGCCTCTGCGTAATCTCACACTTGCAACTTTATTTCTCATAATTGCAAGATAATTTCTTTTTATATCTCAGAATGTGTCTTTATGTGGCGGTTTCGGATTAAGGAGTAGACCTTAATCTCTGTCCGGGAAACCGCCCCTATATATAGCAATGTGTCTTATTTTTCACTTCCAGTTGTGACATAGATCACAGCACAGCATGACAATTTATTGTAATTTTGGCTTTATATCTTACAATATGACTTAAAACAAATATTACATAATTTTTAATGTGACTATTATTATTATTAAAACGTCATCATACAATGTTTTTTTTTAAGTTTTACTCTGATGTAGCAACAGGCTTCCATAGAAATTCTGACAATTTAACAGCTTTAAAAATTTGAATTAAATACATCATGTAGGCCTATCATTTTATGTAATAGCGACTATCAGTATTTTTTTTTTAAGTTCTTAAAATCTAAACAGACGCAAACATACACAAATACACAGAAACACAAAATCCTCTGAAAAGAAATTTGTTCTTCCACTTTCTTCTTTTGTGCGAGTCACTCAATTACAACAAGAGAAAATGAAGGGGGCATCAGAGAAGTGGAGTGGAAAAAGGTTTAGAGGATATAGATTGACTGAATAGGGCCATTCATTTATGGGTGATTACAAGCACAGAGCTGTTTGGAGCACTGTAAAAAGTCGTTCAGTGCTATTGTCCATATGACTTAATTTTAAAAACTATATTTATTCCAATAAATTAATTTATTTTTCTTTCTTTGTTTTTTGAGTTGTCAAAAAGTAAAAAGTGTGACTATTTTCGTTACTTAATATTTTCTATAATAAAATTAATTTTATCGGACTTCACCATAAATTGATTTTACAAAACTTATTTTAAAAGTTTATATCAGACGTATATACGTAAGAAGACACACGACCCGCCCACCTGCATCCACGGAAGAACAAGCCCGGGCAAATTCTTTACTGTCGTCTCGTCTGTTCCAGAAGTTTATTCGAACGGGGTTTTCTACGGAGCCGGATAATTTATACTTCACGTACCTCATCTCATGTAAGTAACTCTTTGTGTTGTTAAAAGTTATGTTTACCCTAATTAACGTGTTTGTGTTGCGCAATCGCTCTGTCGAAGAGCGCCAATTTCGAATGTGCTCTAACGTTACTTCAAACAGTTTGTCAACTTGAGCCACATACTGTATTAATCTACATGTGTGTGCGTTGTAAGGTATGAGTAATGTTGTCTTTGTGTGATAGTTTAATGTTTCAGAGGTGTTTGTAACTTATTCAAAAACATTGTTGTGGCTTCGACAGTTTGGCAGTGGACTCAGACGCACACGACGCCACAGCTAACTTTAGCTGCTAGCTAAGTGATTAGCTATCGTCGATTGGAGATAAACGTTAATGTGCCAGAGCAGCAGTTAATTTGTCGATTACACAATCCACACAATCTAACCTAAACCACATTGACGAGGGAGCAAACATTTGCCAGTATGAGTGTGGGCACTGTTAGCTTGTGTGGATCAGCACATGGCATAGGTCCTCTTTCACAAGTGTTATTTACTAAAATAAGTTTTGCGATAAACGAAAGTTAATCATTCTTGTCTTGTTCAGCAGGATACTCTTCACATGTATTTTTAAAATGTCTTTTATCAGGCTTGTATTCAAAAGGCTAGTAGAGGTAACTAACTCTTTTTTTTTTTCTCCCCATTGACAGACGGGATGGCCCTGTAAAGTGTGCAGCACTGTGGTACCAGGAAAGAGTGACATTTTAAAGCATTATAGACTTCATCATGGGACTTTTGGACACAGCCATGCCTTGTATTCATATAGATTGCCCATGCTCTTTTAAATCTCGGAGTTCCTTCCGCTCTCACCTCTCAAGATACCACCCAGAACTGTCACTGCGCTTTTGAACAGTTGTTTTCTTTGTCTGTTCAACATCATTATACTTTGGACATAACGTTGAATTTTCAGGATGTTGTAATGGTTTATCCTTATCATGTTTTATACTATGCTGGAGGTCATACTTTCTGGTGTTAAAAAGTTTATATTTTATACACACAAAATAGACCTGGTGTGAAGCTGCACTTTAAAAAGTGGTCGGTAAGTGAGATCAGTGAGATGTTTGAGTAAAGCTGTTCAAAATATTCACATGCTGTGAAGGTATTATGCTATTGTATTATGCTAAGTTGAGGTCAGAAGCTCATGCTTGTGACCTGTAATGTTAGTGTTAAAATGTTTAAATATGTTCACACTGTACTGTTAAAGGGATAGTTTGTATTAAAATGAAAATTGTCATTTACTCACCCTCAAGTTGTTTAAAACCTGTATGAATTTCTTTCTTCTGCAGAACACAAAGGAAAATATTTTGAAGAATGTCAGTAACCAAACAGTTAACTGGACCTATTGACTTCAATAGTAAGAAAAAAAAGACTATGGACGTCAATAGGTCCAGTTAACTGTTTGGTTACTGACATTCTTCAAAATATTTTCCTTTGTGTTCAGCAGAAGAAAGAAATTCATACAGGTTTTAAACAACTTGAGGGTGAGTAAATGACAATTTTCATTTTAAAACAAACTATCCCTTTAACAGTACAGTGTGAACAACATTTTAACACTGTAAAATGTTTTAATATTATGTATGTACACAGTAAAATATACTGTGAAGGTGTTCTACAAACCTGCACTTTATAAGCTGAGATCATGCTTTTTTTAATGCATGAATAGATGTTATGTAAGGGATAATGTAAAGCGAGGTTGTTATAGCGAATACCACCCCGACAGGCTGACTAGGTGCCCGACCTGAAGCGGAGCCTGAAGGGTTTGTATTCGCTATAAACACCACCTCGCTATACATTATCCCGCTTATTACATGGCTACCTACCAAATAAATCAATAATTTGACTCAAAATATTGATTTAAAAAGGAGTTTATTGATTTAAAAACGATTGTATTGCTTCCGCTAAAGAAAATAGTCTGTTCCGTCTCTGAACTGCGTCCTTGGTAACGCTCTGTTTTTCATGGCAACGGTCAGTTATACTAAGCAGCGTCTGTTATCAAGAAATAACACACCGCATTCTACATTGGAATTCTACCAAGCCATGTAATAATGATTGTTAACTGTCCAGCTCATTTTGAATATAGCTTGTGAACTGTTACAAAAGTGCCTGTTGACTTAAAATGTTGTAACATTATGTACACAGTAAAAAACTGTACTGTGAAGGTATTACACTAACCTGCACTTTATTTGCTGAGGGCATACTTGCTTTAATGCCTGAATACCAATGTTTATACTGTACATTTCTACGGTTTTGTATATGGCAATGATTAAAATAAATGTTGGAAATTGACATAATAGCAACTAATTATTTGAAGCCGTTTACACTTCCAAAACAAAGAAAGGGCAAATTGGTCCAAATTAATAAATCAAGACATTAACTACTATTTTTTTCATTTAAAAGTAACCTATTTTATTTAAGTCTAATGTGTATAATATGCTGATATTTTTTACATTGATTGTACTCAATTTTTTTGCTTTTTCTGAAAATGCTACTTAATCTTTTCGCATTCATTGAATGTCACATTATTAAGTTGTCCTTACTCAAAATATCAGTTAGTTCACTAAACTTAAAAAAAGTAGTTGGAAAATGTTGTCTTAATTTTATTGAGTTAGATCCAAGTAACACTTTTAACAGTGTACCTTAGCCCGGCTCAGTCACTGGAGAGATGACAGAGTTGAAATGATGGAAAGAAATAACAATAAGGTTCAAACAAATGATACCATTAGAAATCAATCAAGTTGAGCAGATGGAAAAATAAAGTGAGAAGTAAGGGTGTCAGGCGCTGTGTAGGCTGTAGTAAGTGTACGATCATAAAGGATATGAAAGGAGTCTTCAAGAGTAAATTCCACAAGAAGCTCAGGGAATAACCACGCATAACATTAACAATACCGTACAATAAAATATAGGAGACAGAGGGCTTAAATACAAGGGAGAGAAATCAACTGAACAGAAACACGTGTGTAGAATAAGTAATTACCTATCAAGGAAACTAACTAGGGAACACAGGCAAACCAGAACAGGGAAAACAGAACCAAAACACAGTGGTTGTGTCCAAAATACTTGAGTAGGTACTTAATAAGTAATTACTTCACGACCACTAAAAAAATATGTTCTATATATTATAAATGTGTGTATGTAATCTGGATGTACTACATTCGATCTACCAGTATTGTCATTAAATACCAGCGTCGATTACAGAGCTTCACTGCCATTCATAAATCCTCTCCTGTTACCTCATGGGATGAGTTACACAGTACTCAGCAGTGAATATGGACAATTTTCTTGTTTCCTGACAATAGTGGGATACAGATTTGTTTAGACCGTATTTTCGACCTGTCAAAATATATATCACCGCTCCAAAATCTACAGATGATGGCCTATCATCAAGTGTTTTGTTTTGTGAATACTTCACATCATAATAACAGCCGTGAAAATGGACACGTCTCTTGTTTCCTGACAAAAGTTATAGTGGTATACAGATTTTTTCAGACCGTTTTTTCCATTTTCGACCTGCCAAAATATGTATCCCCCCTCCAAAATCTACAGATGATGGCCTATCATCAAGTGTTTAGTTTTGGGAAAAAATCTGTATCCCACTATAACTTTTGTAAGGACACAAGAAACTTGTCCATATTCACTGCTGTTATTAGACATAATGTGAAGTATTCACAAAATAAAACACTTGATGATAGGCCATCATCTGTTCAATTTCCTACTATTTAAGTCCAATGCATTATTAAATGATTTTGATAATAATTCACCGTGGAAGGAGGAGGGGGGATTCAGAACAATTTAATATCCAAAGGCTATTTGCTTTATGAGTGAAACGGTATGGTCGTCTTGGTTTTTCAGTAACTTTAGACATTCTCAATTCAGTGCAATGAAGTTTGATCGTTAGCCTACAGAAGAAAAAAAACAGTTATTTTAATAGATGGGCCACGAAATAGCTGTCTTTGCTAAACCTCGTTGATAAAACAACAATAGTAAAACGATAACTTAAACAATTCACGTGCAATCCACACCTGATTCCATGGCGGAGCGACACCTGTGACGACGCCCCCACAGGGATATGCGCCATCCCAATGCCGCCTCAAAAACTCACAAACACAATCAAATGTTATTTTTTAGAAAAAACAAACATTCATAAAAAAATATAGGGGGAAAAAAGGAAATATTGAAATATCCTTGTGAGCACCCCTGCTCACACCCCAACACTCCCAGCATGCACCGAGAGAGAGAGAGAGAGAGAGAGAGAGAGAGAGAGAGAGAGAGAGAGAGAGAGAGAGAGAGAGAGAGAGAGAGAGAGATCTGTAACACAGTGAAATGTTATTACAACTAAAAACTGTTTAAAACTAAAAACTGCTTTCTATTTTAACATATTTTAAAATGTAATTTATTTCCTGTGATGGCAAAGCTGAATTTTCAATAACCATTAGTCCAGTCTTCAGTGACGCATGATTCTTCAGAAATCATTCTAATATGCTGATATTGGCACTCAAGAAACATTTCTTATTAGCAATGTTGAAAAAAGTTGTGCTGCGTAATATTTTTGTGGAAACGGATACTTTGCAGGATTCTTTGATTAATCATTCATACAATTAAATGTCTTGCTGAAAAAAGTATTCATTTATTTTTAACAGTACTGTATTTCAGTAACTATATTTTGCTTTTCCAGAATATTTTAATATACATTTATATACAGTATTCTTATATTAAACAAAGAAAAAAATTGTAAATCCAAAAAGTCAATAAACCAAAAACAACAAACCAAGCTTCCACTCATTTGTTTGCCATTGTTTGGCCACAGCAATGTTTTAAAATAGTTCCACATTCCTAGGATAGAAGAATTCACTCTGCTGAATCTATAAACAGTGTTGTTGATGAAAAAAAATCAATCTACAAAATAGAGACTGTACTGTACAATACAATTGATACTTGTTTCTCTTTGGTCGAGTGAGCACAGCTTTCCTGTTGAGAGATGAGGACACATGCAGACAGAGCGGGCTGAACACAAGCAGCGCTGCCACTGCAGTCTCAGAGCACTGAAGGAGAGGCCGATTGTTGACAGAGCACTAACAGATTCATACCACAGTATCTACCTTGTTTTGTCATTTGCAAGTGCGAAAATGATTGCCGATTGGCTTAAAAAACAAGTTCCCTGCTGTTTTTTTTACCTTCCATTATGATGTTATATTCACATACAGTACACATTTTCTTTTTTCTATTTTTGCTCAATGCCTTTGACCCTATTATTAGAGTGTGTGCGTGCCAGAGCCATCCTGGAGTACACAGAACAGAGAGAGAGTAAGTGAGTGAGTGAGTGATCTACATTCTACCACACATGAAACATGACAGGCCGTGACGGGAGTTGTTGTCAAAGCTCATAATTCAGTTGAGTGATCATAACCAGAAATGGGTGTCACAATGTGTTCTTGAGCACATGAGAGGGTGTTAGGCAGTCTATTTCAGATCTGAGTCTCCAGAGCACTGTCTCTGTCAACATCCCAAAGAACCCAACCCCTTTGACAGTCCATGAGGCATATACTTGTCTATAGAATAAATACTCGTACAATTCACGTTGCTTATGTCTGCTTGCATAGGCCTGATTTCATTTTCATTAAAGGGGTCGTATCATGAAAATTTTAATTTGACTTTTGTTCAATTAGTGTTATCTAAAAAAAAAAAAAAAATTCAGACGTACGATTCATAGGACATGTCCACCAAAGCGTTTTTTTCCAAAGGTTAGTGTATTTTTCCAATTGTTCCGTTTTTTTTCAACGGCAGCAGCATGACGAGGCGCTGAGCAACTATTTCATGCTGAGTGCCGTTTTTCCCCCCCGCCTAAAGTAGAATGTTCAACTTTGGGTAAAATGCATCACTGTCACTTTTTACCCAGCCGTCCAATCACAGTGGAGGAGGGGCGGGACAAATACGACCAACCACAACATCCTGCTGGGACAACGGCAACAGACGACAAAAACAAATTTGTTTGTTTGTTTTATTTATTTATCAGCACAACTAAAACAATGGAACGTTGACTAATGTGCTGTACAATCATGCATGTAATAAAATGACACACAAACAGTAGCCAACAATGCATGCAACCAACATTTTACAAAAAAACAGTAGGTACGGCGCACCCGACGCAGAAGTATAAATTGGCCTTTACTCCTTACTCCTTACAAATCTACTACTTCCACTCTCTACACCTGTTTTATACCTGAGAGTATTAATCCTTGTTGCCCCCTCAAGGTGTGTAGTATAATTACAACAACCAAAAAACATGTTAACAGGTTGGACTGTTACATATTTACGTTTTCCAAGGTTAAGTCCTAGACTGTCCTAGGCTGGTAAACCCAGCCCGATCTGCCGGCGATTTGATTTCTCCCTGCAGCTCAGGCTGGAAACCTGTACATTTTTCTATCCTGCTTCCGTTACAAATCTGCGGGGACCAGATCACACACTGGCTTATCCACCTGGTCGCGCTATTGGCTGATTTAACATGATGACGATAGAGAAGCGACGGCAAGCAGCTTTTTGTTTACATTCGACCACTCACTTTCATGTTTTTTTTTTTTTGCACAACCTGTAAAAATCGTTCAATGCCATTGCTGCTTTTGCAAAGCGCTGATCAATGCTACAAACCAACACGTTTGTTGACACGTTTCCTGCCTGGAGATTTCGTGTCGCTCTGCAAAGTACATCACCCTGGTTGGTCTGATTGGTTGAAGGACTATCCAGTTGCGTACAGAGTAATTTGAACTATGCCAGTTGGTCACGCCTCTTGTGCGGTAGAAAATACAGAGCAGACTCCTCAGACTAATGTTCAATCTTAAAAGATTGAGCTTGGTCTGGTAATTGCCAGACTAAGTCCAGCATTGTGTAAACAATGGAATACCTGTGAATACTTTTACATGGTGTTTGAGTATAAATGTGTGTTGGCAGTGTGTGTACACAACCACCCTATAATGATAAAAAATCCACCAAGTGCTTTTTAAAAAAATCTCCATAGCACTGTCTCAGAACAAAAGCCAGCCATTTGGGCAAAATGACGTCACTTTGCACAGGCCCCTCCCACGACTGTTGACGGACACTGCCACTTTAGCATAGTCCGCCATTGTTTCGATGCTGGAGCAGCTGTAGCGACAAGAATGTCTCATAAGCAACTCGGGTGTTTTGTTGTTGGATGTAAGAGTGAACATAACAGTTTTTATGTACTCCTGACTTCAGAGCCGCTGAAGACGCAGTGGATTCATTTTTGGGGGGGGAATGCGCCCCCACATACCTAAATGCGTTTGTTTGCGTGAATCATTTTACATCAGACTGATTTGTGAACGAGGGTCAATACAAAGGTACAAAACAAAACACAGGCTTTGCTAAAAAGTTTGTTACTCAAGGATGGATCAGTACAACTGTTCATGATCCAGCTTACAGTCTCAGAGTGTTACTGGTCACGCAGTAATGAAAGGGAGAGCACACAGCAATGAAAAGGGAGAGATGTTATAAATGGATAATAAACTTTGGATGTGCACTTCTTGTACTGTGATTTAATCAGCTCTAACAGTGATTTTCTGAAGTGAAATGCTTCATCTTTTGTGTGATGTAGGCTACAATAAACTTCATGAAACTCATCAATAAAGTTGTTGGCATCATTCAGAGGGGGTCTGCTACAACAGGCTTGTAGTGGATAAAAGCAAGGTAACAACATAAGTTATAACCATAATTAAACTAAACTATACAGTATGTATCTCTCATTCAGCATAATTGTCTGGTCCGACTCCGGTTCGAACTGAGCACCGCTGACATTTCAGTACACAAGATATCCTTGTTGTTTGTTGCATGAGCTCTTAAAGTCCCGCCCTCTTCTTGAAAGGGGGCCATGAGCAGCAGCTCATTTGCATTTAAAGGCATCATCAAAAAGTGGCAATTTTAACATGCTATAAAAATGATATCGGGGGTATTTTGAGCTAAAACTTCACATACACACTCTGGGGACATCAGACACTTATTTTACATCCTGTAAACAGGGGCATAATAGGTGCCATTTAACAGTGATTGGCTCATACAAAGGAATTTCAATAGTGCAGATTTACAGAAATAAAAGCATGAATAATCTTCTCCAAGTTACTAGATGACAAAAACGGTTTTACCTTTGCTATTGATCTCAGATAAAAGAAAGGGATTTAACCACAGAGTTGATCTGTTTATCAAATTTCAGAGTCATCAAACTGCACCCCAAGATTCGTAACCACCGATTTGCAGAATGGAGCTAAATTTCCCATATTAGAAAAATTTGGGAATCAGAGGTCCCAAACCAGATAACTTCAGTTTTGCTTTCTTTAAAAAAAAAATGCATAACTTAGCATCATGTAAAAAGTTTAGTAATGACTCAATTGACCTGTTCTGTTATCACAGAGGTAGGTACACCTGAGTGTCATCAGGTAAAATGGGTAAATTATCCATGCCTTTGAAAAATAGAACCTAAAAGTAACATAAAAGTAGCAAAAAAACATATTAAAGAGAACAAGATTTAAACCATTCAAGAGCCATACCCTGAATACCCACAGTCTTTTCTAACATAACAATGGAACAAAATCATTGAAAACAAGAGCCAGAACAAATACTTTGCAAAGACTTATCGACTTTTTATCTGGGAAATCAGATAGGCTACTAGTAACACTTCCATGGATATTTCGTAAATATCACATATAGCGTGTCAACAAAAAAAGCATTTTCAGAAGAGTACTGGCATTTACAGCTGGCTAAAAATGCTTTGGTGGACACACGGCCTTATGAAGTGTAGGATGGTGCAAACTGTTAGACTCGGTATTCTGAAATTCTGACTGACCTCTCAACATTCAAACGGCAGCAAAACACTCAACATCAAACTGTGAACATGTTAACTATTTCTAAAAGACCTACGCAGACATTTTAAAATATGCTTAAAGATATTGTTACACCTTCATGTTAGATAACTCTTGATCCCTCTCTGAGCAATAGCTAACTTTATTTCCATCGTGTTAATTTTCTTTCAAATCAATTTATTCATGATAGGCCTACAGTTTAAGTGCATGTGCTTCACAAGGGCATGTTTCTGAAACTCTAATACATTTAGATATATTATTGAAACAGGCCTACTTAATCTTAAATTGCAACACGTATATTCAAAAGTTAGAAGAAAAAAACGGCAGTGCATATATTAGTAATGACCCATGTTCTACCTCTGTGGGGAAATACATCCTGACGACAATATCTGATTGATTACCTCATTTTATGTAGCTGGTGATTCATTCTAATATATACAATCTGATAACCTTCAATACCTTCTGTGAATCGGATATAAGCGCCAACTAAAGGGATGAAAACGAAAAACTACTCGGGGACGTTGGATCTGTATAGCCCGAGTCTCACATCGTATATTCCCGAGGAGAGCATAGCAACAACACCGCGGTCCCACCACTATACATGGTGAGAACAAGGCGTGTGCCCGTCGGCAGTGAATAAATGTGCTCCGGTGGAAATATTTCACAAGCAGTTTTATAAAGTGTAATTTCTGCACGTGATACATTCCTGCACTTCAATTCAAACTACTATCGTTTGTTTATTCTTACCCATTTCCGCTGTCTAATTTGCTATGTTGAGAACACGTCCATCCTCTATCGCTCTACAAAAGATTATTTACTCCAAATTCCGAGCTCGAACCGAACCGATTCACGTGGAGGCAGAATCGCTGCAGTCAGTTTCCTCCATCCCGACTGGGTGCGTTAGGCCCTCAAAAAATCTAAAAATAGCTTTAGGAAAAACCACAGCCTAAGCCCGGGGACTACGGCAGATTCCCTCACTTCTTATGTACGCGAAGACACCTCGGTTATGTCATTGATTTCCTATCACTTGACTTCTTCTGAACATCTCACTTCTGAACATCTCACTCCTGAGCATCTCGATAGATAGATTGTTATTTTGAAGGAGCCTGACTTTTCCTTATTTTGGGAATCCAAAGGTTCTGGCTCCGGGGGGAATGGGGACGGAGAGATATTGGGAATCTCATCACTGGCCTGTTTGTTTTGAGCGGTTAACTGCTGTTTAAAACTGAGACAACTGTTAAAGGGATAGTTCACCCAAAAATTTAAATTCTGTCATCGTTTACTCACCCTCAAGTTGTTCCAAACCTGTATGAGTTTATTTCTTCTGTTGGGCACAAAAGAAGATATTTCGAAGAATAGTTGACGGGCCCCATTGACTTCCATAGTATTTTTTCCCCCTATGAAGTCAATGGCTACGGCTACCGTCAACTGTTTGATTACCAAAATTCTTTAAAATATCTCATTTTGTGTTCAACAGAAGAAAGTAACTTACACAGGTTTGGAAAAACTTTAGAGTAAGTAAATGATGACAAAAAAATATTTTTTGGATGAACTATCGTGCTGGGAAAGGGACAGCTCGTCCAAAATTTTTAATTTACTCGTCAGAATGTTGTTCCCAACCTGTATAACTTTATACTGTCTGAGGGACACAAAAGAAGATTTGAAGAATGTTGGTAAATCATTTTGTTTACCATTGACGTCTAGTGTATGAACAAAAACACTGAGGCATTTATCAAAACATCTTCTTTTTTGCTCTACTAAAGAAAGTCATACATAGTTGTGAGGTTGAGAAAATGACAACTGAATTTAATTTTTTTGGGTGAACTATCCTTTTAAGGTCCGTGTCATTGGTATACAATCTGTGGTTTACTATGTCTGTGCACTATAGTGTGTATTGTGTCTGCTGCTGGTGCACTGCAATTTCTATTATGGCTCTATCAACAACAGTTCTCCCAACATCGGCATTGATTAACACAGGCCTCTTTGCCAAAACTAGCTTCACCTCTCTACTGCAGTGACAGACAAACCCTTTGCGACGATTTAGAGGGACACCCACCTTACAGATCTGGAAGTGCTCGGACATCAGCGTTTCCTGGATCTCCAGCTCGCGCGGTATTGGTGCCGCACTGGGTGTCCCAGCCGCACTGCCACACGCGGGAGATCCGCCTGGATTCACAGGCGAAGAAGTGGTCAACCCGTCTAAAACCTTCCGGAACTTCTTCATCTTTATCCTTGTGTTTACACTTCAACGTTTCTCTTGGAAAATCGCAAAACGTGCCGTCGAGACGCTTAAAACGGCATAGGAGATGATGCGGCTTCAGACGAATTCAGACTCCTCGTTTCTTCTTCCTTTCAGGATTTTATGTGCACAAAAAGTCGCAGAAGAACCTCATTTTCCAAAGCAAGGCTGATGATCACAAATAAAGTAGATGAATTGGGGGGAAAGGCGAAGAGAGGTTCAGTGCGCATTAAAGCCTGAACCAGGCTGGAGAACAACCAAGAAACTTCATGGCACTTACGCAGGACGGTATCGCATCCAACTAGCCAACATTCTCAGAACCCATGCCAGAAACGTATTAAAGTACAATTGACTTTGGTGAATTTATTATTATTATTATTTTCGAGACTCAATAGCGGTACACACCAAAACTCACGCTGAGCGTTTGTGGTTTGGGATCCCAGGCGCAGAGGAGACACGCTGCAGGAAGCAGCGTATAGCAGCGAGCCAACGTCGAAAATGGATCACAAACTCCCGGCAAAAGAAAGGAAATTCACAGCCTGACAGGTTTTCTGTGAAATCCCCTTCTCTATTTCTTTCTTCTGAGTTATTTGGTAGGAGAGGAGGCGAGGACCCTCGACCCGAACCCTGAATATCTCCCGCAGTCGAGTGCGAGCTGCTGTCCAAGGTGCTGAATGATCGAGCGAAAGAAAGCCACACCCCTCTATGTTCTGATTGGACCATGTGCCACGGCCCTACTGTAATCCCCGCCTTTAAACAGCAGCGATTGGACCATGTGCTTCAGAAACCACAAACAATGGATAGTTATTTAATTACTTGCACAATTTTTATTAAACTTACTATTAATTTTAATGCACCAAACTAAGCTACAAAAGTTTTGAAATTCAAATGTACCGTCATTTTTCATGCCAATAAAGCACATTAAATTGAACTGAATTTCAGAAATTAAAAACACAGAGGACCACAAATGTCCATAACATTATATTGGCATCGGTATATCACAACGTCCTGCAGTTAATTTAAAATGTTAGAGGTGTAGTCTTTTATTGTTAAATGACTATAGTCTAAAAACAACTGAAAAACATTAATATTCGGTTAAAAATACAGTATTGTACAAAAAAAATGAAAAATCAAATATAAGACCAAACTAAGCGAGACACCTCACAAGCGGAGTGGTTGCATTATTGTTCTCTGGTTATGGCCACACACTATCCATCCTGTTCATAATTCCTCTGAGATGCAGCTGTGTGTGGCCTCGGGGGGGCGCTGTGATGTACATCTCGCAGATGCAGATTACATAAACGCTTACATCATCTCTCCCATCGGCACGGCTTATTCCATTGAGTCTTTTCCCCTGAAATCTGCTCATGTTGGAGATACCTGCTCCAGAGATTTTGATGTTCATGATGCTCCTGTGAATTTCATTCGGAATCTTATTATTAGATATATTAGAAAAGAAAAGAACAAATAGAACAAAAGAAGCTATAATAGATCCAAACCTCCTCTTTATTTGCTTCATTTGTTGAGTGTGTTATATAGACATCTGAATAGACTATAAATATATTCAATAGAACATGATATACTGAAGATTAGGACAAGCAGTCAACAGCTTTGCATAGATGGCAGGCAATAGTGACGCCAAGCTGCAAGACAAAATGTAGTTTGTTGTCCTGTTTGGTTAAAAGCATAATATATACTTAATATACAATTATATTTATATTTATAATAATTTAAAATGTCTTTATTTTATAGATATTCTGTTCTTTTGGATATATTGCGTAGTGTTCAAGTGTAGCTAGAAGGAAGCTAGTCACACCAAAAAATATTTATTTAGTTAAAATAAGTTAAATGATTTGTTAAAAAATCTTTGTATTTAAAAAAATGCATCATTTGTTCAAAAGTGACTTAAAATGTATTGGTTCGTACACACACCACACACACACACACACACACACACACACACCACACAACACACACACACACACACACACACACACACACACACACACACACACACACACACACATTATATAATCTATTTGTAGGTACCTTAAATATCATATTATAGATATTATATCATTATAAATGTCAAATAAATTATTTCAATGTATTTTAAGTGCCTCAAAACCACTGACAGTCTTTTGAGATCTTTTCAGGATATCTTGTAAGTTCCTCAGCAAACGTGCCTACAGATACTTTGGAATCAGAAACACTGCACTCTTTCACTCATCTCACCATAGCTCAACTAGGAACGACAAGACTAGCTAAAGAGGGGATTTGGCAATTATCGTGATTATAGGGTACAAATGTTATGCTTTCTAGCATTTTATCTTGACATTTTCAGTTATCTATTGCTTTGACTGTTTATAGGTTATAAAATTATAGATCTGGCTCAAGCTCCCCAATTAACAGGCTAGAAGCTCAGTAGGCTGCCACATGTAATTGCTTTTTAAAACCTCTTCATTAAATATACTTTTCATCATGAATGCCAAGGCCTCTTTATTAGCACATACCCCAGACAAGATTTTCTATGATTGTCTAAAGGATGGAATCCGAGTCTGAACATTAATGGTGAGAGAAACAAATAAAAACATTTTGTAGCCAAAACATTTATGGTCATTCTTCTAAATCTAATAAGGATTAAATCCTTCTAATGCAGCTTGTCGCTTGACAAACATCCCCACATGGACAGTTTATCTAAACTATATTATTATGTGGCCTATCGCGAATGAGGCAAGCATGGCAGTGTTGCTTAAAGAACTCAGTAGGGGCCTTCTCCCTCTGCTGCTTGGTGGATGTATTACAGAAGAAATCCCTTTGTTGAGAGGATTTGGGAGTGAGAAAAAAAGCGAAATAATCCTCTTCATCACTCCCTCAGGGTAAGCAGCATCCAAGATAACGCAGCTGCCAAGACAACGGCACGGGGTGTGTGCTGCACTATGGGGCCGCTGCGTTAATCTTCATGCTCGAACCTGCAGACACGGATTAGGGAACATGAACACGTCAGGTATCCCATAGTGCAATGCAGCTGGGGAGTTTTGACTTGGCATTACACTGATTAAAATGTGATGTTGGAGAACATTAGCCAATAAAGAGAGGGATCATTTATTCACAAATATATGTATGAAGTAAAACTAAAACAGGGAAAGTAAAGACTGCAATCTGAATAAATGTTATAGATTTAATTCCAGGTAGAAGTGGCATATGGGATACTGAGATACTTGTCATAGCCGTGCCCTTGAGAAAGGCACTTTACACCATATGCCTCAGGGCTGGACTGTACATAAAATTGTTGTATTGTAAGCTGTTCTAAAACATTCATGCTAAATTGCAAGCAAGCAAAGATCAGTCTTTAGACTTTACTGAGCACCTAATTCAATAGGCTATGCAACAGTCTCTATTATGTGTTTGACAGTTCCATCGGCGCACATCTTGGCAAAACCCTCTGGTAGATTATTTTCTATGTAGCTACACATACCATTAAAGCTCTTATGTACTTGACTGGGGGAAAGACTATCGACTAAAATGTCATCTTGATCATTACATTTTCTCCTATTCATATATATACAAATGGCCTGTCTCATATGTCTCATATAATGTCTTAAAGGGTTTGTTCACCCAGAATTGAGAATTTTTTCATTATTTATTTCCCCTCCTGTCTTACCAAACCCGTAAAACTTTCGTTCATGTTCGGAACACAAATGAAGATTTTTTAATGAAATCTGAGCAATTTCTGTCCCTCCATGGACAGCAAGTGACAATTTGAAGGTTCAAAAAGTTCATAAAGAGATTGTAAAACTAATCTAAATGATTTGAGCGGTTTAGTCCGATGAACAGATTGAATTGAGGCTTTTATTCAGATATGAACATTGAATTTGCTGTCATATAATGTCCTGTTTGTTAGTTTGGATGATTCAGTTAAATAATTCCTCCTTAAATCACTTCAATGAACTTCCAACCAGCTACTTTCAAGTTGAGTAGCAGCACACTTGAAAAACTCGAGTACGTTTAATCTGTACTTACTTTTAATTAGTTAACAGACAATGATCACTAACACACCAGCCCATTGCATGCCATGCTAATACTCATTCACATTCACACTTA
Organism: Chrosomus eos; assembly: GCA_036326025.1. Lineage (NCBI taxonomy): Eukaryota > Metazoa > Chordata > Actinopteri > Cypriniformes > Leuciscidae > Chrosomus > Chrosomus eos. Next base: position 20,252,816 of record CM070826.1, on the reverse strand, counting down.
CTCAGACTGGGGACAAAACCAGGGGTGCTTTCACACAAAATGATCAGAACTGTCAGCAAGTCTTGTATTAAAACACCCTTAGAGATGTAAAAGGCTTGTCATCCCAGCTTAACAAAGTGTACCGTACATCCCCACTAGGCTTTGAGAGAAACAAATGGAAAACAGCCAAAGCAAATCTAACACATGGACATGGAGCTCAAGTTTATGAGTGTGCGCAATATTGCTTGAGGTAAAGCAGGTGTTTTTCTTTCTCCGTTCCAACATACTCTAACGTAGATATTCAAATGAATAATTTAGCATTCACTAACCTGTGTTTCACACAATTAGAAATGTCACACTGTCCTGTCCTCAACAATTAGAATAAATGAGCCCCACAAGCACATCCACGTGTGCCTTCCATGGTCATAAATCAACTCATGGCCTACCGTTAGGAAAATGATTATTAAAATATAATTGTCAGGTCTTAGACAGCATGCATTGTGTAACTGTCCTTACTGCTCGGCACCCGCAATAACAGTCAGCCCTGCCGCTTACGATCAAGACGTTCAAAAAGGCCAGTCACTCAAGATGAAGCCTCGGTTTTTCAATTAGGGCAAAAATTTGACTTGACATTTTTAATTACTCTCGCACGTTGTTGCTAATGTGACCACGTACCACGTGACTGACAGGGTTTGAATATCCCCTAGTGAGAATATCCCGAATTGATTTTCATCTGGTCAGTGTATGTAGGACAATGTAAAGCCATGATGTTCAACACACACTCTTTGTTTCAAATGCAAATACAAAGAAGCAAATTAGTATTGATCACAAGCGTTAATCAGACATCTTTCAATATGTACGTCACAATTCAATCATACAGTAGGCTACGTCGATGATGTGATGTCACAACTGATTAGTTTGTTTACACCAGTATTTGTATCATATTTTGTATTATTCATTTAGTTATTTGTAACTCTTAGATTCTGATCTTGATGAAAACCTCCCATTAATAAAACGAAACAGAAACCTACAATTAGAAATACGAACACATTGCTTCCTCATTCTGTGACATTTTAAGGTATATACTATGAAAGTTCATTAAAAGAAACTGAATAATTTAAAGAGTCTACAGTTTTATTCCTCAGAACAGTAATACATTTTTGCTTCAAACCTTTTCATTTACCACCAGTTGACCTCAGATCAGGTCAGCTACTTTTGTTTGTCTGCACTATCGATCTAACCGCCTACATGCCTGCACCATTTTTGGATGAGGATTTTTTTCTCTGCCTCTGGTAAAAAAGGAGGGAAAAAAGAAAGTGAACGAACAAAAATCAGAAGATAAAAAATACATAAATCTAAAATGTGTCAAAATACAAAACCTTTCAAAACATAAAACACACATTAACTTCTCAGCGAATACAAATATCAAATTAAATAATAATAAATTAATTAAATAAAGGGAAGTATTGTATTCAAAGTTATGCAATTTTAAATATTACAATATGATTATTAATGTTCAGCAAGTCAAAATTCTAAATGTAGCATGTGGTTTATGTAAGATGAATGGTTAAAAAATTGTATAATAAGTAAAGAAAATCAAAATACAATCTAAAAAGAACAAAAAGTGTCTAAGAAAGAAACAAACAAACAAAAAAGAAAGAAATATATGTTATTCTTGTTCCGACTAAAGAGAGCAAAAATCAAAAGTCCTCATCACCATCATGACATGGCTGTAGCTTCATACTCCTACTCATGTTCCTTGTTGGATTTCTGAATAAAAAGAAACACACACACACACACACACACACACACACACACACACACACACACACACACACACACACACACAAAACACACACACACACACACACACACACACACACACACACACACACACACACACACACACACACACACACACACACACACACACCACACACACACACACACACAAAGAAAAGGATCCAACCATTCATTTCGGCCCCTTTCATCAAAAATGAGTGTGAACAGTCTGAAAACTGATGATTGAATTAGCGACAATGGTCGCAGTGAGAGCTTTAGCAAAGGACTTCATTCCAGCCCACCACCTTCATCTTCACTGAGCCTAATGCACTTCTTCCAAACCACGTCTGTCAAGAGGCCCCACTCCATCCTTTAACATGTGACCATTCACATATCATGCCATTAGCCTGTTCTTTCCTCTCATTTTCAAGACCACGGTTAAGTCGTCCTATTTCCATCATCTTTTCAAATGCATTTATCAGTGAACATGTCATGACAAGGAATTACTTTTAACGCAACTCCAGACAAGACCCCAGAATAACTGGGCATGACAATCAATGAAAGAAAAAAAAAATGATACTGATAATTCAAACACAAATTTTAAAGTGTGGCTTAAGTGTCCAAATACTTTTTGGACACTATATGCCTATATGATTATATGTAAATGAAGCTATGAACAGAAAATAAACAGGGAGAAAAATCATTCCGTGAATGTGAATATAGACTCAAGAATATGGATCAACTCAATTCTGGTATACTGAAAATTTCAGCATCACTAGTGCTGAGCGAGTCTACATACTGCACAGTGGAAATGAGAGATGACAGTGTCAGGGCCGCTTGTTTTTGGATGTCACTGTGACAGTCTCATTGGGGTGAAGGGGGTGCATATCCTCTCTTTCTGTCACAACAGAATTTGTGTCACTATCCCACTGTCAACAGGGTGAGTCACCACAGCCTAAGATACTTGTGTGTATACACAGAATGTATCAGTGGCTCAAAACAGCTGCCTTACCATTTTTTCTACATTTATGTATTTCATTCTGAAGGTTTGGGCTGCACACATCAAAGGGCTCATGCCTTTTGAAAAGTAGCTAAAACTATCCATTTTCATTAAAGTTTTTTCCAACTGCTTACACACAAAATCTTTTCATGTCACACGGTTTTTTAAACCTCTCACTCAAAGTGCAAAACTACACACCAAATCTCCAAAACCATGAGCTATTTCTCAGCCTTTGACTAGTGAATTTTTTCAAAACACTACACACAATTCTCTACCTAAAACACAAAAATCTATCAGGAAGTGACTTGCTTTCCTTTTCCGAACACAACCATCAAAATGTTACACTTATTCACCAGGTCACACACACTCCTCACATGTGCAAACATAGGCCTATAAATAGGTCAAAGGTCAGATTACCTGTTTTAAACAATGGATGCCAACAATGGACAGAGAGCAAGAGGAGTAGGATGAAGAGGAAGAGGACGAGGGCAAAGAAGAGAAGGAAAGAGAGCCATTAGGGCAACACTTGTTGATCATGTGATCAACCACGGTATGACCATGAGAGAGGCTGGACTGAGAGTCCAGCCCAACTTGAGTCGATTTACAGTGGCGTCCATAATTCAAACCTTCAGAAATGAGAACAGGTATGCAACTATCTAATGACTATTTTAGCATTACAGTAATGTACTGTCAAATACGTATGACTGCATAGATTGCATAAACATTTGTAACTCTAAGCCATCCATTTACTGCACTGCATTGAATGAATGAGGTTGGCCAACAATGCAATTAGGATTCGAGAGATAAGAGAGCATATCTTGAATAATGACACCATATTTAACAACATCAATGCTGTAACCTGTCGACCATAAAATGCATCCTCCAACGGCACCAAGTGACGATGAAACAACTTTACAAGGTGCCATTTGAGAGAAACTCTCAAGAATGTCAAGAATCTGCAACATGACTTTGTAGAGGTATGTATGCAACACTACTTCCAGTGCTTCAGACATACCATATTTACTCATCTGTATGTCCTTTTGTCTGTTACTGAGAGTATTGGAGATGGATGCCCATGTAATTCGCCATGAATTTATTTATGTGGATGAGGTTGGCTTCAACCTCACCAAAACCAGGCGCCGTGGAAGAAATGTAATAGGACAGAGGGCATTTACCAATATCCCTGGACAGCGTGGGGGTAATATAACTATGGGTGCTGCCATTACTCAAACCAGGGTCCTCCATAACAATGCCACACTGGGTCCGTACAACACGGCTATATGCTCACTTTTCTGGATGCAATTCACACAATGCTTGTCCCTGATCCAGATCAGGAGCCTGCTAGATTTGTGGTTATATGGGACAATGTTAGTTTTCACCGGGCTGTTCCTATCCACAATATCCATCCACAACTTGTAGTTTTGTACCTCCATATTCACCTTTTCTAAATCCTATAGAGGAATTCTTCTCAGCCTGGGCTGGAAAGAGTATGATCACCAACCCTATCTCCAGGCAATGGAGGACGCATGTGGGGACATAGAGGTTGCCTCTGTCCAAGGTTGGATACGCCATGCTAGGAGATACTTCCCTCGATGTTTGGCAAGAGAAAACGTATCTTGTGATGTGGATGAAGTATTGTAGCCAGACCCAGCAGGGAGAAGAGATGAAGCGTAGCTTAGCACTGGTGATTGCACCCCCTTTTTTGTGGTCACGGAGTAAGTATTTATTCAAAACAAGTAGGCCTACCTAGAGAGTATGAGGTTTCAGACGCAGCCATTCGTTTTCTGTGTTAGCAGGGCAGTTCGGCCCACATCCCAGTCAACGCAATCCACACTCTTTCACATTTGAATCACAAACAGCACTGTGAGACCCAACTACCTTTTACTAATTAGATCAACTTTGCTGTTGTCCATAGACAACAGCTGGTTTGGTAAATCCCTCCAACATTTTTGACCTAACTTCCATTAACATCAGTGCCCATCACAAGCCTTAATCGTCATTTACGACAACCAATGAAGTTACCATTTATCCAGCAAAGAGAAGTCTTCTAGGTCCAATCCATAGACAGGTACAGGGCACTTGTAATCGTCTTAGAATTTACATAGGTCGCAACAGTAATTGAGTAACAACGGTGCCGGAGACTTTGAGAGAAGGAACAGACTCATCCCTTGAGGGACTTCTTTAATTTGCATATAAATGGGCGGGTCTGCCATTATCAGCCCGCCTGACTGGCTAAGAGGAAAGAACAATGAGTGCCTGCCCCTTTTCGATTAGCATGGCAGCATTGTTCCATTTCAGTGTAGACACACACATGAGAATAGGTTGAAAAGAAAACATTTATCTCATTCAGAGGCAATAAATGATAAACAACTAAAAAGACAAAGCAGACAAAAATAATAGTAATTGTCTCCGATAAGACCTTGTTACAGTTTTTTACGATTGCTTACACACTAAAATTTAACTTTCCCCACAATTAGCAAAACCTTACACTCAAGGAGCAAAACACAAGGCTAGATTTGCACAACTGGTAGCACATTATCAGCTTCACACTATTTGCAAAACATTACACACAGTGATTTGCAAAACACTAAACACACTTGTATACATCAGACACAGAAGTATATCATGATGTCACTTCCTTGCAATTCCAAAGCACTGACTGTCAAATTACCACACCTATAAGCCAATCTGTTACAGTAAAGACAGCCATCAGGTGCACAAACACATGATTACTAAATTGTAGACACACCAATCAGGTTTAAGCACTATACTGTAATTGTAACCTGTACTGGATACAGTATTTTACGTTTGTCTGTTGTTTGCTGAGTAGGCTAACAGTGTTATGCACACTACTGTAGTAGCATGACAACTGGCACATGTTTTGTTGTGATTCTCCATGTTGACTGATTTGGGTATATGGAGAAAAATCAATGATATTTTTCTCAGTCTGCAGCATTGGTCTTGTGTATTGTTTGGTGAACTATTGCACTCTCTCTCTGTACTTCTTTTACAGTACTCTAATCACTGAGAATTAGACTTGCTAAACGTGTTTTAGGTTAGCAACAGCAGTGTGTAACTGGTTCAAAAAGATTGAAGTCATATGAAATGTGTGTGTTTCGTATGGTAACAAAATATAGTTTTTAGGAAGTCGTGTATAGTTTTGACAAAAGTGTTCCGTTTTGCAAATGATCTGTTGTGCTACTTTGGGGTAGGGTTGTGCTAATTCTGTGTAGTGTTTTGACAAACCGGGCCCTGTTTTCAAAATTGTGCTTAAGCAATTGAAGAAGAAAAAACTGTAATGTCAAAGTAGGCCTACCTGTGAAGCTGAAGAGTAAACCAAAGACTGCTAATGATAATCAAGATTACGCTTCTTACTGTTTACATTTATGCATTGAACAGAAAGGCTAGGACCAGTAGAGCAGGCATTTATTTCAGATTAAGCAGCTGTTTTCACAGGGAAATCATGTACCGATCTGTCATTCCAAAAGCTAGAGGGCCAAGTGGGAGGAAACGGCTTATTTTAGAGAAGCTATTCCAAGGCTGTAGCTCTTTGTGTTACTGTCATTTGGTACCTATGACTCACAGCCTTATGAAGTCATTGCACTGCCCTCAATGTACGAAATGTACTTTTGCTTTATGCAGAATAAATTGGCCACGTGGCAATTTGTTTGGTCAGTGTATGAGTGCATTTATTTATTGGTGCAGCTTAAGCTCATCTGAGTAAAATTATACTGGTTCCTTAAGTTAACGTCAACTTGGGCTACTGCAACCAAACAGACACTGGCTGCGTTAGAAAACTTAGGCACCTCACTTGTTGCCTTGCTGCCCTATCAGGCAATGACTTTGCAAGCAGAAAGGTACTTTGCACATAAAGGTGTCTCACGCAAACTGATTTTGATTAGTCTCGCGTAGCCAGACCTTCAGACTGACGGCTGAAGGTCTGGAATTCATAGCAGCTTTCTTTGGCCAAGGCCCGCCCATGAGGCCGTTTGACCGACATGTCAAACAACCAATTACAGTTCGTTTCGTTCAGCGTCACGTTTCGGGGCGTGGAAATGTCACCACAACAACAGACCAGCGTGCAACAAGTCAGTCAGCATAGACAATCAAAGAAGGAGAAGAAAACAAGCAGTAAGTCATTGCTGATTACGTTTACTGATTACTACGTTTACTACGTTTAGCTGATCTTGATAAATGCTCATTGTCACTCATGTAAACACAACCGTTTTTCTTCCGCATTCACACGTCTGCGCTTTGTTTCCCGGCGGACTGAATAAACGCGACACTCGCGCCCCCCGGAAATCCGATAAAATTCAACCAATCAGATGACGACTTCGACATTGCTGAAGTGTTTCCAGTTAAGTGTACCATATGCATCAGACGTTTAGCCAACGTTCCGTGGGCGTGACGTCTGAGGCTGAGACTAGATTTTGATAGACTTCTGAGGCAGCCTAACGGTTCAATGATCTACAGCAAAATAGAGAGAGATTCGGTGATAACTACGGAAATATTGAATTACTACAATAGTATTTTCTTGCTTGACATCAAAAGTAAGAAACGTTTGACCACCACTGACCACCAGCCACAACTTTCAGATGCCATCTTTCTTTTTTACTACTCTGTCACCGAATGGAAAGCACATGATTGTGGAATCTCAAATGCAGCGAAGGATACATCTCTGCTGACTTCAAAAATCGATCAGATAAAGGTATCTCAGGAGACGGGAAGTGAAACTAACATTGGATTGGGACGTGCCTTGATGCCGTACTATCTTGGAATGTCTCCTCCGAATGCATTTTTAAGGTTTCGGACGCAGCCACTGTGAATACAAGTAATGCATTCACAGATAATAGGCTGAGATAATTACAACCAGCTGAGAGGTTTGAAGGTAGTTGTGCCACCAGTAAAGATGAGCTACAACTCCCACAAGATTTCTTTCATTGTAGGAAGTGATTAGAGTGGGCTGCCCATATCTCCAGGGTCACATCATTACTTGCATTCATTCATGGGTTGCATCTTGCTTTCATTGTCCTTGAGAATTCATAGCATATCCTTACTGTAAATGCACGTCTAGGGTAATTCTTCTTTTGGAATATATTTTTAGTGGCTAAAGTCTACACAGTAGGCTGTAGGCAATACTGTACAATACCTACTGTTTTTACTTACAAATAAGAATAGAAAGAATCCCAATTCTGATTCTGGTTAATACAATTACACAGACTTGTATTTAGTGTTTTTAGAGGTGGCATGAATGCAATCCAATAATTGTCCTAACTATTTATTAAACAACAATACTATACAAACAATGATATGGTTGTGTATTATAGTTTTATAAAATACCACTGACAAAACACATAATTTGTATCCAATTAGTAACTCAATTTAAGTCAGTTAGTTAAAAGCTTTATGTGTTCATGTTGACCCATTAGTCAATCAAACTCTGGTTTTGATTCAAGAAAGTTCAAGAAAGTCTCTGTCTGTTTCATGCTGTAGATTCAGAAGAGGTGTTGTGGTGCTGATAAGTAGTGCAGAAAACTGCAGAAAAAAGATTATTACTGCACTCTGTCCGCAACAATGTAAGAATGTGTGTATGAAACCATCAACCCAATAGCATTCAGATTAACGGTAGTGCATTGTTGAATGAATCTGTGTTTTAAATAAATACTTTTTTTTTAATTATTCATTAAGTCACTCAAAAAGATTTACGCATTTACATAAGCCCCTTTCACACAGAGATTCCGGAAAATACACAGATAATTTGACCCGCCATTTGTCCGGGGATTGTTTGATTTCGGTTCATTCACATTGCCAGTGATTTGCCGGGATCTGTGAGTGCGTTCACACACAACTCGTTAAAGGTGCTCTAAGCGATGTCACGCGTTTTTTAGGCCAAAACATTTTTTGTCACATACAGCAAACATCTCCTCACTATCCGCTAGCGGCCTGTCCCTTGAACACACTGTAAAAAGACGCCATCTCTGCAGAAACCCCAGGCTCCACAAACGGCTACAAAAACAAACTCTAGCGACCCGCTCTACGAAACATAACAAACTGTTCCAGCCAATAACCGACAAGAAGGGTTTGAGGGGTTAGTGCGCGGATGAGGAGGAGGGAGGGTCTAGCAAGCCTCCGTTTTGTTTGACAATACTTTAAACGTCAACAAGAAGTGACGTCACCCAGGATCGCTTAGAGAACCTTTAATGTCCCGGAAAGCCACGTGACGTCAGGATGAGACGTGTAACGTACACGTCGAAAACATGTACACGCGCGCACCTTTACACAGACCTGGCGAACGATCGCAGCTTCCGCGCGGATTGTGAGGAGCTCCTGTCTCTGCTTCATTCCAGTTTGCATACATTTTTTCGTTCTTTCTTTGTTGATGACGAACACAAACTTTCTTCTAAGAGCAACAGAGTCGCACGATGGCACATGCGTCATCACTATGACACACCCCTTACGGCATTGGTCCTGGCTTTTGTTCACACAGCGTGCGTTCCGGGACTGAACACGGCAATGTTACTAGGTCCTCAACCCAGCATCGATGCCGGTATCAATCCCGGGTCGAGCTTGCGTTCACACAGAAGGTGTTCTGGCAATTTGCCGGCAATTTGCCGGGTTCATCGTGCTGTGTGAATGGGGCTTTAGTGTCTGAATAAATTGCTGTTTTTGAATCATTTGAATGATTAAGTGATTCGCTTAATAAATGAATGAATGAAGGAGGCATTTATATAGCGCTTTCATATGTAGCTACTACTGTACACCCAAAGCGCTTTATAATCATATCAGGGGATCTCTCCTCAACCACCACTAGTGTGAGCATCCACTTGGATGATGCGACGACAGCCAAAGTACAACAACGCCAGTGCGCTCACCACACACCAGCTATAGGTGGAGAGGAGAGGGTGATAGAGCCAATTCAATAGAAGGGGAATTATTAGGAGGCCATGATTGGCAAGGACCAATGGATGGAATTTGGCCAGGACACCGGGGTTACACCCCTACTCTTTACGAGAAGTGCCATGAAAAGTTTAATGACCACAGAGAGTCAGGACCTCGGTTTAACGTCTCATCTAAAGGACGGACAGTCACTTGATACAACCTACAAATGTAATCTGCAAGTGGTATTCTACATTAGTCTAACCTCACAACCTTGTTTAATTCAGTGTGTGGTCGGTCATCATCTCAGAAATAAATAAGGGTATGACTATCACGCTTATGTGCTTTTCTCACATATCTAGTGTACTCATTCTTCCCATCATAAATCAGTATAGGTGAATTAGTGATGATGATTTATCAGCATGTGACTGTCTGAACACCTCTGTGAATGCAACAGATTCACAAGGGAAATCTCCTTAGACACACTGAAGGGGATGAAAGGAGACAAGAATGCACAGCTTTTCCATTCAAACACATTGAGAGCACATCATCATAGCACAGCATAGCTTTGCAAGGTGCCATTTTCATTCCAAACTCTGTACTCGCATGCATGATATGAATATGATAGGCAGCGTACAGATCGTAATACTCCTATCATCATCCAACACGACGTTATTATCTTTGTCCATGTCATTATTAACATTATCATCATTTACATAATCATGATAATTATAAATGGCTTCTGTCTCAGTGAGGGAGATGTTATGAGAAGATTATATGGAGATGAAGGAAAATGAGGACATCTGTTATTATTATATCCTTTGGTACATTTGATTTCTGAATTGAATTACAAGGAGAGAAATCAACATGACAGTGGAACGGAGCTACACCAGATCCACATGCCCTCCCTCTTTCAATTAGTTTTTTCTCACTCTTAAGTCTAGGGGGAAGGATTGTGTGCATTACACAGTGTGAATTACGATTACTATTACAGTAGTACTGACACACACACACACACACACACACACACACACACACACACACACCACACACACACACACACACACACACACACACACACACACAACACACACAAGAAAACACACTTTCACTCTTTAGGCTGCATCAAACCTGATGCTCTAGATGTAACATCTCCATTGAGCTCGTCACTGATTTTAGTCTTTCATTTAAATGTAGTCTGGATTTTAAATGAAATGTTTAGAAAAATGTATTTTCAATATTTTTATATAATATTTATTTTATATAATATTTGTTATTAAATAAATATTTATTTGTATATAATAGAATATGTTTTTATGTTAACATTGTATAAAATCAAACATGGCCTATAGTATCTACCCTAATGTTTCTGTTATTTTTTTGCATTTTGTATTATATTAGGCTTGTTATAAGGTTTGGACTATATACAGCACTGTTTTATAGAGGAACACATTTAAGTTCTGAATGTGTGTAAAAGCTTAACCTTAATTGACCTGTCCTTCCTCATCTTGACTGATTGATTGAAAAGAGAGCAATATGGAAGAAAAAAAGCATGCAGGTTTGGACAGGAGGGTGAATACAAGATGAAGAAATAGTTATTTAAGAAATCATTCCTTTAAAAATTGCTCACCATGCCCGTCCTTCTCTTATAGATGTTTGTCCTTTCATGCATCATTTAGTTGATAAGGGATAGTGTCAAGGGCAAGATTCAAGGGTTGATGTGAGGCTAAATTATTTTAATTTTATTCTCTTTATTTTATTTTATTTTATTTATAATTTATTTTATTCTCAATATACCAAAATATTACAAACAAAGCAACACTCTGCTTTGTCAGTTTTTATCCCTTTAGGCGTGCGTCTCTGTTGAACGCATTGAAATCCATTACGCATAAGTGACGTTTATCTTTTTCTCCCTCTCTGAGTGGATGTGCTTTTACTGGATTTTAGCATATATAAAACATGATAATCTCATTACACTGTCACACATTAAATCAAACCGAAATATCTCCATGCTTCATGTGAAAAGAGAAGCCAAAAGTATAGTGCTTATCATGACCTAAAAGTTAATCAATCTTTTTTTCCCTAAGAAATGGCACCTGTGATCCAAGTTGACCCAAATTAAAAATGAAAAAAAAAAAAGAAAAAAAAAAAAACACATCTCTTCCTCACACAGAACTTACAAATGGCTCCAGGAGACTTGAAATATAAATATTTGTAATTATAACAAAAAAAATATTTTTACTGTTATGTTGGTTTTGGAGCTTGACAGCCCCCAGTTTCATTATATTGAAATTAATTCACAGTTTTGGATCCATGGGAAAAGAATGTGAGGGTGAGTAAGGCATACTCCTTTTTTTGGAAATAGGCTCATTTTACAACTCCCTCAGAGTTAAACAGTTGGGTTTTACCGTTTTCGAATCCATTCAGCCGATTTTCTGATATTTAGAAGAATATCAGTAACCAGACAGCTTCTGGTCCCATTGACTTCCATAGTAGGAAAATATATATACTATGTAAGTCAATGGGACCAGAAACTGTCTGGTTACTGATATTCTTCTAAATATCAGAAAATCGGCTGAATGGATTCGAAAATGGTAAAACCCAACTGTTTATCTCTGAGGTAGTTGTAAAATTAGCCTATTTCCAAAAAAAGTGGAGTATCCCTTTAACATTTTTGAATAAACTGTCCCTTCAAGAATTGTATGATCTGAATTAAGCCAGCAATATATAGGCCTATCTGCTTCTATTTCTATATTTTATCATTTAAAATAAGAAAAATTGGGGGATGATCCAGTGATATGCAGTTTTGCATTACTTATGGTTTCATCGTAACCCTGGTGCCTGCATCAGCATTTAGCATTTTAGAGGTCATGGATAAATAGACAATAATCCTGAACAGTCTTTCCGTATGGCTAACCTCTAACAAGAAGAGGCGTGGCTTGAGTAACATATAAATCACATTAACCACAGCGCCACCTTCAATTGCCCAACCATTTATCAAGGGGTCACATATGCACATGCCACCAGCTGTGCATTTCTGCATGTGCCTGTTTTTTATGTGATTAAATGCTAGAGGTTCATAACTGAAATTGCAATACAAGGATATGCGCCTGCTGCAGATTAACTTCTTTCATTTAATTTATGATGTGGATGCGTAATAAGGTTTCTTATTTAGTGGTCCTTTGCCCTGATGCGTGAAGGTCTGACTAATTATTATATTGATCAGTGGGTGGCACATTCAATTGGTTAAACAATGAATCGATTGATTTAAAAATTGATTCAGAGAGACAAAGACCATAGATGTTGGACAGACAAGATTATCTAAACAGCCAGATACGTTAGATAATCAGTGAGTTTAATTTAGGGATTTATGATGCTTCAATCTGACTAGAGCTTGTTGAATGCATTCCTCTGGAAGAATTTAAGATTGTAAGGAGACTGTATGTAACTATATTTTCAAATGTCTAAATAAATTAAAATAATTACAGTATTCACCATTGAGTATCTAGCCTACTGAGGATGAAAGGGTGTAATCAACTAATTACTTTCAAGCATTTAATCTAATTTATTCTCATTCTTTTTCTTCTTTCTCCCACTGGTGACCGCATAAAGATTTTTTTTAATAGAATTTACATGAAATGTAAGTAGGCCTATTGTAATGTAACCTGCAGCATTCATAAATAAACCCGTAATATGTCCAGACGTATCACTCAGAACTGTTCTGTACATCCCAAATATCCTTCTCTTTTACTCCTTCTGTCTTTCAGACACAGCAAGTACGAGCTGACAGGAGGTATCAAAATGATTAGTATTGCTCAGCTGTGGGCAGATGCTGCTTTCAGAGAGATTCAGTGACGAGATCGGCTTTGACATCAAAAGCGTGAGACTAGCGCTTCCTCTCGACATGAGCACCGTTCCACTGACTCACATAATTGCACACTGACATCAATTAGACCTTAATGAGGGCGCCCAGATTAGATCCAAACAGAGAAAATATGAAATGTGACCTTTCATGGACTGATAACACGTTTGTGTTTTGCTAGAAGAAATAGATTGGACACCAGCCCAATTTGGGTTTTGTGGCCATAATATTTACAGCATATAGAAAATTAGAGGCAATTTGGACTCTTTCAGCTAAAACGCTGTCAGCAGCTGTCATAATGCAATGAACTAATATCTTTTTCTTGACTCTTTCTTGATTATTTGATTGGAAAAATATGACAATAACGTAGCAGCACACTTGTATCTGAAATGTTTCTGTATCTTTGTATACCCCATAGTTTTACATGCTATTGTAATACTACTAGAAAGTTATACAGTGTGTGCATAGCATGCTAGTATTCCATTCTGAACAGCCTGAGTTTTAATTGATCCAAGTGAATAGCCTAATTGATAGACAGCTTCCTGTTCAGAGGGTGTTTTGTTCCCTCATCAGGATCCAATAGCAGGAACTGCATGTTTATGATAGAAACACTTCCCCCAGAGCAGAATACAGCTCCCATGAGGCCACACAATGATGTCACTGCTCAGAGTTATTGTTTCAGAAAATCAATTTGGAATTAGTTCATAGCTTATGGGTTTTCATATTGAACACAGAAACTGTAGCAGGTTGTGTTCATGCCATAAGTTGCAATGGTAACTAGCATACTCTTAAAATTTCAAAAAAAGCTCATCCAAATTTAGGTTTGCAGTTTGCAAATAATTCCACTTCTCACATATAACCTCCAGAAAGACTGTCCCTTTAATACAATTGTACTGCAAGCTGCTTTGGATGTTCTTGGCAAATGCCAGAATATCCACAATTCAGTCTGTCCTAAAATTACCTATAACATTAAGTGTACATGGATATTTAAATTATAGCTACTTTAGATGACTTTTAGTGGATGTAAATAAGATCTTTTCAACCACACATATCGGTATATTTCATTTGTAGTCACTCACATTTCATTTGTAAAATATACTAACTCTTGAAGTAAACTTTTTATAATTTTAATCCTAGCCAACTTTATTTGGTTAAATATTTGTTTCGTAGTTGTTTTGCTTTAAAGGGTACCTATTATGGCATTTAAAATGTTCCTAATATTGTTCTGGGAGTCCCCAACAACAGTTTTACATGCATGCAATGACAAAAAAACACTTTTGTTGTCTTATAATATGCATTTATTTTTACCTGATTTGCTCAGCGATTCCCAAATGATTCGTTTGACGACTCATTTTTCAAACCCCGCCTTTGCGTGACGCTAATCGGCGGTGATTGGTCAGATGACGCAGTCAGTTATTTTTCGCGTTAACCCAAAGCTTAAATTGATAAAGCACTGTAGTACTACAATACGCTCTATTCTTTATGACAACTCCAATAACAACAACAAACATTTTACATATTTCAAAAAACACACAGACACAGCTTGGAGACCTAAGCGCTGAGCGTAACTGATACACACACACACACACACACACACACACACACACACACACACACACACACACACACACACACACACACACACACACACACACACACACACACACACACACCAGCTTGGAGACCTAAGCTGCGTTGAGCGTAACTGACACACACACACACAACACACACACACACACACACACACACACACACACACACTTATTGAGCATGCTACAAAACCCTTAAAAGCAACAATTATTAACAGTACTTACAGGTCGTGATTCGGAGGATGAAGCCGATCCAAATAAACTTGGTACTGAACGTTCCTTCAGTATCAGGCGACTCGCGAATGCGAATCCACACATTAAAACATTTGTGTTTGTAAAGGAATCCTCGTTAAAATAACGCGAACACAGCTCAAGGTGGCTATACTTGTGTGGTATAGTTGTAAATATAAACTCTAGCCACTGATTCTTCACATGCTCGTCCCTGGGCAGTGAAAAAAAAGTTCGCTTTTGATTCGCACTTCAGAACAGCTCGTCGACATGTTGTTTTCACTGTTTTCTGGCGCGCGCAATGAGTGGGCGTGTCTTATTCAAATAACTTGTACAAGTGACGTACGAAAGTTAGAGAAAATGCATCGTTCGTCTATCGATTCATATCAGCGACTCAGAGTCGACTCTTACTTTTGAGAGACAATAACTTTGTATATGGTGAACTTTCATTTTTAAAACTTTGCAGGATGTTTTTGTTCACTTAGTTCTATGTTACACCCTACATGAAAGGTAATTTTCAAAATTCCATGATAGGTACCCTTTAAATGTGTATTTTTGTTCTCTTTCTTTCAAATAAATGCCACTTGCTTTGATATGTTTATCTAGTGACATTCAGATATTTTTACGTGGTATGACTTTTTTGGGCCACTGCACGCCTCAAAACCAGACATAATCCAATTGAGAGGGAGTTCAATTCAAAGAGAGGCGATCCTGAGTGTGTTTGTGTGTATGAAACAGGGGATGATATTGCAGAAAATTCTTCCCTCAGGCTGTGTAAATCACCACACACAGTGCGTT
Source organism: Chrosomus eos (assembly GCA_036326025.1). Taxonomy (NCBI): domain Eukaryota; kingdom Metazoa; phylum Chordata; class Actinopteri; order Cypriniformes; family Leuciscidae; genus Chrosomus; species Chrosomus eos. Next base: position 20,236,702 of record CM070826.1, on the reverse strand, counting down.
GCTGGCCGGCAGGTGTGTCACCAGGGACAGACAGCATGTTGTGACACTCTAAAAGCCACAGACTCCTGGGAGAAAGCAATGCTGCGATAACACGCACACACGGTTTCGCTATCTTTATGGGGACTCTCCGTATAGTCGTAATGGTTCTCTTACGAGAGTATCTCTCGTACTGCGTAATAGCTTACGCTATGGGGAAAACTCTTTTCATCGAGATATTGAAGCCAAAAAATTATCCTTAATTTTTAATCAATGTAAAACGCTTTGCAGCAGCAAGCAGACATAGGCGAGACAGCTCGCGCGCCTATTGGCTGTCTTGCGGCAAAAGCAGCAGCCTATCGAGAGAGGCTCTGCATGACGTCATGACGAATGGGGGCACTTCGTGCCCATATCGTCACGTCCCGCCAGAAAGGGTGTGGTCTCGCCCTATAAATAAACTCGATAAGCTGCCATACACTGATTTTTCAACTCTTCAGCGAAGCTCACGCATCGCAGCCCGCCAAAGCTCACCGGTTCGCCCGCCAGCTTCGCCGGCTTCGCTCGAGTCGCTCCAAATGGACAACGGCCGCCGTCTGCCGCCGCGTCCGCACTTGAGCTCGACGAACCTACCGGAGCCGGCATTGAAACTGAGCCGATGCGTCCGCTCTCTCAAGCCGTGGATTACATCGGCCTCGACTGAAAGGCGCCCGCGCAACTAACGCGCAACAGGCTGGACGGACGCTTTCTCGGGAAAGACGAAGCTCCGTCACAGTCGAGACCCTTCCTCCCTGAAAGGTGAGAAACATTTGTGGCTAACGCTATCCGAGATGACGGAAGCTGAGCGCTCCGTGTTCCTCGACGCTCTCGCTCTGCTGGACGCCGCCCCCCTCAGCGCAGGCCCCGGCCGAGGATTGAGATAAAGCCTGAGGTCTCAAGGCCTTCCTAGTCTCTCTAGGAAAGCGACGGTGTTCAGTTCCCGCTGAGGCCGGATTTCCACCAAAACTTCTCGCTCGTTCAGTTCCAAGCAATGTGACTGTTCCAGTGTATTTCGCAGTGAGCAAGCTGGTTCCACAGCCCGCTTGCCTGCGCACAAATGCCGTCGTTTCGGCTAACCAACAGCGCCGCCAGGCCCGAGATCAAACACCGCGCTCTCGCTCTGCTGGACGCCGCCCCCCTCAGCGCGGGCCCCGGCCGAGGATTGAGGTAAAGCCCGAGGTCTCAAGGCCTTCTTAGTCTCTCTAGGAAAGTGACGGTGTTCAGATCCCGCTGCGGCCGGAATTCCACAAAAACTTCTCGCTCGTTCAGTTCCATGCGTTGTGACTGTCCCAGTGTATTTCGCAGTGAAGCAGCCGGTGTCTCAGCCCGCTTGCCTGCGCACTAAAGCCGTTTCTATGGCTACCCAGATAAATCCAATAAAGAGTGCATTTTCTGGTGTTCCGGCCACGGCCGAATGGTGTTACGAGTGTTGTAAGAATGCCCACGTCCCAGTGCCCATTCCCACACCCAGACACAGCCCGCCACGGTGCAGGGCTAGCACAAATAAAACCGACTCATGTCGGTTGTGCAGAAAATGTAGTGAACGCGCCCATACAATGCCCGCTTACACTACACGATGCGTGTCCCTTGGTTTCTGTAAAAACGAAACTAACACACATTCAGTCGGCGCGAGCCGACAGTGTTCTCAGTGCAGTTAATTTGCCCGCTGTCCCGCGCCCGCATTTCCTCACTGACACGCCGAATCCCACGGGATTCACCCCCGCTCGCTTTCTCTGCACAACCCGTCACAGAGAAGCTGAGCGCGGGCAGGCTGCCCGCTGTGATTAGCGCGCACCCCGCCTCGCACGCTGTAAACACAGCGTTGATTCAGTCGGCGCAAGCCGAGTGTTCTCAGTGCAGAAAATGTGCCCGCTGTTTCGCGCCCGCATTTCTCACAGACATGCCGAATCTCACAGGATTCGCCCCCGCTCGTTTTCTCGGCACAACCCGTCACAGAGAAGCTGAGCGCGGCCAGGCTGCCAGCTGTGATCAGCGCGCGCCTCGCACGCTGTAAACACAACAGTGATTCAGTCGCGCGAGCTGACAGTATTCTCAGTGTAGTAAATGTGCCCACATTCTCTCACACACGCCGAATCCCACGGGATTCGCCCCGCTCGCTTTCTCTGCGCGTCCCGCCATAGAGAAGCTGAGCGCGGCCAGGCTGCCCGCTGTGATCAGCGCGCCCCCCGCCTCGAACGCTGTAAACACGGTGTTGTGTTCCCAGTACACAGGGGCTCTCGAGCCGCCGTCCTGCCGCGGCCAGAGCCCAGATTTCATTCTACCCCTAGCTATTCACGCAGATGCGTGGCCAAGGCTTCCCGGGGTATCAGAATGGGTGTTGAACACTATAACGAGAGGCTATTCGCTACAGTTCGCTCGACGCCCCCACCGTTATACGGCACGCGTCGAAACTACGGTGAAAAGCGAAGTGTTTCATCTACTTCGAGCCGAGATAGCGAAACTACTGAGAAAAGGGGCTATAGAACCTCTATCTCAGGGCGAAGGGGGCTTATACAGCAGATATTTTCTGGTACCGAAAAAGATGGAGGGCTCAGACCCATTCTAGATCTGCGACTGCTGAACAGAACGCTTGTGAACCGCCAGTTCAAAATGCTTACGACCAGGAAAATCCTCGTGCAAGTGCGCCAAGGAGACTGGTTCATGTCAATAGATCTGAAAGACGCCTATTTCCAAATATAAATAGCGTCCCATCACAGGCGATTCTTGAGATTCGCCTTCGAGGGCCAGGCATATCAATACACAGTCCTGCCGTTTGGCCAGTCCCTAGCACCCCGTACGTTCATGAAGTGCATGGACGCAGCACTCACCCCCCTGAGACTTCGGGGCATGCGAGTTTTGAACTACTTGGACGATTGGCTGATTCTAGCTCGTTCACGAACAGAGCTTATAGAACACAGGGCCGCATTACTCGAGCACCTCGAGGAGCTGGGCCTTACAGTCAATTGGGCGAAAAGCTCACTGCTCCCCAGTCGGAAAATTTCCTTTCTGGAACAGTGTTGGACTCGCTATCCATGACGGCACGCCTGTTACCGGAGCGCGGATTAAATATTCAGCACGTCGCGAAATCCTTCCGCCACGGCTCTATAGTCCCGCTCAGAAGGTTTCAGAAAATGCTGGGTCTGATGGCCTCAGCAGCCTCTGTACTCCAGTTGGGCCTGCTCCGCATGCGCCCACTGCAGCTATGGCTAAAAGCACGAGTTCCCCCAGGGCGTGGACCGCGGGTCTATTTCGCCTCAGGGTCGACCTTCAGTGCGTTTCAGCTCTGAAACCGTGGAAAGTGACCGACTGGTATCAGTCAGGTGTGAGTCTGGGGATCGCCTCGAGTGTGAAGGTGGTGTCTACGGACGCCTCCACATCGGGGTGGGGAGCGCTGCTCGAGGGCAGACCGCTAGCTGGCCTGTGGTCAGTACGGGAGAAGCTCCTTCACATAAACTGCTTGGAATTAATAGCAGTCGACAGAGTGCTACGGCGCTTCTGTCCCCAGATAAAAGGCCACCACGTCTTGGTCCGGTCGGACAACATGTCAGTGGTGGCGTACATAAATCGCCAGGGCGGCGTCAGGTCCCGAAACCTTTACAGACTGACGGAACGCCTCCTGGTCTGGGCTCAGCACAACCTGCTCTCACTGAGAGCGGCGCATGTGCCTGGTCACCTAAATGTGGGGCCAGACAGGCTGTCCAGAAACAACGTACCAGCAGGAGAATGGTCGCTGCACCCGCAGACGATCCAGCTGCTGTGGGAAACGTTTGGCAAAGCGCAGGTGGACCTGTTCGCGTCCCAAGAAAACGCTCATTGCCCGAGATTCTTCTCGAAAAGCCGGGACGCGCTGGCCCAAGTTTGGCCCCGCCGCCCCCCATATGCTTTTCCCCCTGTCTCACTCCTGCCTCAGGTGTTGGAGCGAATCAGGAGGGAGGGATGCCCAGTGCTACTCATAGCTCCGCTCTGGACAAACCAGTCTTGGTTCCCTGTCCTGATGCAGCTGACCAGCGCTGCCCCATGGCCTTTACCGTTGAGGAGAGACCTCCTCTCTCAGGCGGAAGGCTCGATTTGGCATCCTCGCCCGGATTTGTACCCGCTGACCTCCCAGAGGGAGTGTTAAACACGATCGCGCAGGCTAGAGCCCCGTCTATCAGACGGCTCTACTCCTCGAAATGGTCTGTGTTCTCTGCTTGATGTCAAGCACAGGGCTTTTCACCTGTAGACTGCGGGGTTACGGAAGTGCTTTCCTTCCTTCAGGAGCTACTGGATAAGGGCAGGACCCCATCCACGCTCAAAGTATACGTGGCGGCCATAGCAACGTTTGCAAAACCGGTGTCTGGCCAGTCACTGGGAAAGAACGACTTAGTCGTGCGTTTCCTTAGAGGAGCTCGGAGGCTAAACCCTCCCAGGCCCCCTTCAGTCCCGACATGGGACCTTTCCACGGTCTTGGAGGCCATGAAAGGTGCCCCATTCGAGCCAATCCAGTCGTCAGACATGAAACACTTGTCTTTCAAGACAGCGTTTCTTACGGCTCTCGCTTCAGTGAAGCGCGTAGGGGACTTACAAGCGCTTTCAGTAAGCGCGTCATGCATGCACTGTAAAAAACTTAACTCATTATTTTGAGTTATCTTTTTGCATGGGTTTTTTTTAGTTTAACTAACTTATTTCGATAAGTTGAGGACAAGAAAAACTTAAAATTTCTTGTTGTCTGGACAATCTAGTTATCTCTACACAAAAAAATAAGTTGAAATAACTAAATTGCTAAAATATTTTTTACAGTGTGGAGTTTGGGCCTAATGACTCAAAGGTCATACTCAAACCTAAGCACGGCTACGTGCCGAAATCCCTCAACACACCGTTCAGGGCCCAGGTGATTTCCCTGTCTGCCCTTCCGGTTCTCAATGAGGAGGACGACGTGAATCTTCTTTGCCCAGTCAGGGCGTTAAGAGCTTATGTGTCCCGCTCGTCTGGGTTCAGACAGACCGAGCAGCTTTTCGCTTCGTTTAGCGGGCGTTCCAAGGGGCTTGCCGCTTCGAAACAGAGCCTATCCAGATGGATAGTCGATGCCATAGCGCTGGCTTACACTTCCAAGGGCTTGCAGTGCCCCTTGGGTGTCAGAGCGCACTCCACGAGAGGCGTGGCTTCGTCGTGGGCATGGTCTAGCGGGGTCACCCTGCAAGATATCTGTACGGCCGCGGGCTGGGCCTCGCCGTCTACATTTATAAAATACTATAACCTGGAGGTGCCTGCCTTACAAGCTAAGCTTTTAGCTATCTAGACTTCAGTGCTATCTGCCCGCTGTGCGGCTCGGATGCTGAGTGTTTGGCATGCGCATCGTTCAGACCGATGCAGCAGCTCCATGAGTACTGGCACAAGTAGGGCCACCTAGTTTAGGCTGAAAGCTTTCACCCTGGCTGCGTGTTTAATGGTCATATGGTTAGCCCCTGTGGGTCTATCTATAAGGAGAAATGCTTCTAGCCTCTCCTCCTTTACTCTCTGTGAGTGTGGGGTAATTATGCACTACATGAGCCCTGGGCCTTTGCCCCTGGGACTTTGGTGTTGGATCCCTATCCGCACGGCGTGTTACACTGTGTTCCCCATAGCATAAGCTATTACGCAGTACGAGAGATACTCTCGTAAGAGAATGTACTCGGTTACTAACGTAACCTCGGTTCTCTCTAGAGAGGGAACGAGTACTGCGTATCTTGCCGTGCTTGGAATACGCTCTGGTTCGCTTCGGCGATGAAAAATCAGTGTATGGCAGCTTATCGAGTTTATTTATAGGGCGAGACCACGCCCTTTCTGGCGGGACGTGACGATATGGGCACGAAGTGCCCCCATTCGTCATGACGTCACGCAGAGCCTCTCTCGATAGGCTGCTGCTTTGCCGCAAGACAGCCAATAGGCGCGCGAGCTGTCTCGCCTATGTCTGCTTGCTGCTGCAAAGCGTTTTACATTGATTAAAAATTAAGGATAATTTTTTGGCTTCAATATCTCGATGAAAAGAGTTTTCCCCATAGCGTAAGCTAGAGGGAACCGAGGTTACGTTAGTAACCGAGTACGTTTTTAAGCTGTACAAACTGTATTCTATCCCCTAACCCTAAACCTACCCATCAGAGATTTTTTTTTGAATGTTTGTTAATCCATTTCCCTCATGGGGACCGCGCTGTGATTTCAGGTTTATGGGGAATGTATAAACCTATTTGCATTTCCTGAAAGAAAAGATCAGTGCTTACAAGCTGGTATTTTTGTTTTAATAATAGCTGTGGTTTTAGGTATAATAATAGTTATGAACCTACATAAACAGAGACAGGAAGAGAGAAATGATGACAGGAAGAGAAAGAGTGTAACAGTAAAAAAATAGACCAAATCACAATTCACTGTAAAAATAAAAGTCCACAAGAAGAATAGTCACAATTCAGTAGTACACAGTTCACTGTTGCATTTTGAATGCTTTTGAATAATTAATAACTTATTTTTTATCAATCTAAAAGTACAAAATTGTAACAATATTATCGTTTTTTCTGTATTTTTGATCAACTTAAGCAACTATAATAATCTAACCAAACCACAAACTTTTGAAAGGTAGCGTACGCATCTCAACTATGCCCTTGTTTATATTGTACTTAAGTAAATAAGGCGGACATAAATATTTGAAACATGTTTGTGGGGATATAATTATCTTGTTGCAGGCCTTAACACCCCGTTTCCAACTCACCCACAGCTTTCCATGTAAGAAACATTAATTAGTGTGTTTGGAAGTAAACAGAAAGAGAGGTAAACAATACAGCGTAACTAATGACGGAGTGGCCGTGAGTTAAAGAGCAACATGTTCAGATTGGACACAGCAGAAGCAGCCGCAGGAGACAGCTAATGGCTTTTAAATGACTGACAGATGACAGTGTGTGCGCTTCCCTAATTGAATAGAGAAGGCCATCAGATCCAAAAATAACCTTCATGAATTCATCTCTCCTTTGTGTTCTTCATTAAAAAGATGTAAAAGGACAAAAGAGTGATAAAACAGGACTAATCTGCAAAGTAACCAATAAATAAATATTGACCAATGAAAAACTGCTTAAATCGACACACTTCCTATGACTCTTCACCAAATGCAGTGAATGGGTGTTTTTGATTTTCTCATTTCACTTGCAGCACAGTAATATAAATGTACACTTCTGTCCATAAGCCGATTCTGACTGAACATTTATGCAACGAGACATCTTACGCCTGTACCAACTCTTACCCGAAACCTACCCATAATAGACCTTATGGATTTAAAACCTGTTTGGATTTGGCATCGCTTTACCAATTTATCTTATTGTACTAGGGATAGTTCAACCAATTTTTTTTAAAATAAATTACGTTATGTCGTTCCAAACTTGTATGACTTTTATCTGATGAATACTGGGGTCAAAACTATATAGGACTATTGACTTTCATTGTATGGAAACACAAAACATAACTTATGTTCTAAAGACAAAATATTTAAATTTCTAATAATTTTTCTAAGCGTAAAACTTTTTACAGTGGAAAAATATTGTGAATGCCTCTTTACTACATTGCTAACAAGAATAACACTAAAGAAAGTCGTGTACTAGATGAAACGCAATAGTTGTGTAAGGTAGACATGAATACATTAAAAAACATGAAGCCCAGAACACATTGACCTCACAAACAGTGAAATAATCAAGAGTTCTCTGAATCTTCCATCTGAGAAATGCCTTTCATTTACAGCTGAGGAGGGGGAGAAGGAATAGGTCTGCTGAATGTGGCTAATAAATAGATTGGGACAGGGTCTGCCAATTCAACCCAGTCTGGTTGAACACAGAAATGACACAAGGAAATACAAATTTACAACAACAAGGTCAGCTAACATTATATAAGACTCATAAATATGCAAAATGCAATAAAAGCCTTTTCATTTGAGCTTCATTTATATGTTAAACAGAGGTTTTTGCATGGTAACTGAATTCAGCTGAAACATTTCCTTGTAAAAGTTAGCATACACACAGTACACACTTCTGCTCTTTAAGTTTTTTTAACATTCAATGTTATTTGCATCAGGGGCTCCAAATATAATTTCTAAAGTCTAATGTTCACAAACCATGTTTTCCCTGGTGTTCTGGAAATAAATAGTATTTGTTGGTTGAGTAATTGACACCAAGGTGTATAATATAATCTATTCCCTGCTGTGACAGCATTGAACATTTTCTTTAATTTATTTAATCAATAAACTATAAGCAGTATAACATTTTAAGTGAAAAGGTAAAGAAAAAAAAGTGCCTTGCAGAACTCGAGCTGCGTGAAACCAGTTAAAATGTAATAAACCAAACAGAGGGAAAATGTTTTCCAGTAGGAATTGAGAATGATTCAATGGAGACAACAGCATCTGACCTTTTATAACAGCCGGTAAATGTCACAAAATTGTTTATACTTGACTAGTTACCTCGAAATAGTGCAAAAGCTCAAATATTTGTCATTCACTTTCTATCATAAGATTCTTTGTCTTCTTAGGTTTCCAAAACATTTTATTTCAAAGACTAAATTAGATTTTGAAACCCATAACTTTCAGTTCTTAACCTTTAGACTGGCCCCCTACATTTAGACACACCTTCTGCTCTGATGTGCAGATACCCATAGTTGACTCCACAGTGCTGCACCTGTAATATGATGTGACAGCAGCACTGCCAGTTTTCTGTCTGGCTGCGCATCTACGCACCACAGATTTTATCTCCCGCATCGTCTCAACGAGCATCATCTCATCCACAGCTGCACCAAAGCACATCCCCGGAGACTCTGTTCCCAATTCAATTACATGATCACACATAAGAGGTCAATTCAAAAAATGTTCGGAAATAGTCAATGCAAAAACCACCTGCTGTTCTAGACAAACTAAACACAGTAAAACGTAATATAACAGCAGTATTGTAGTTTATGAAGCTCTTCTTTTCATTCATATTCATCATTGGGGTTGAGGAGGTTGTTGCGTGCATGCACACACAGATTCATGAATTAACAAACTGATGTTTTTACACAGCTTTATTACTATAAACAAACTTGGAAAAAAACATACTTTATCCATTTATGGATAAACAAACCGAAGTAAGTAATGTCCACTGAGTCAGAGATCAGAGGAAAAAAAAGTGCTAATTTCTGCTGTGAAAGGAAAGCAATCACTCTTAACAACCATATCTCATCAAAACTCTATTTAATATCACGTCAAGGCAGTCAGTCGCCAAACAATCGCTTGTCTTTCAAACTGCAAATCCTGCTAAATACTGTTGGGAAAAAAAAGACACGAAAGCAAAAAGATCCGGAAATATCTCTGTAGCTTTGAGCAAAACAGAGTCTGTCACTTTCTGTCATTCAAAAGTCAATCATGTCAGAAAAGCCTCAGAACCCTTCGGTTTGGGGTTTTCTTTTGAGTAAAACCGTCCTAGAGGTCACTGCAGCAACACTTATTTGTTTGGAAGTCTCTGAAAATGGAGAGACCACAAACATACTGAAAAAGGAAGCAGTGCAAGTTGTTTGCCAATGTATGAAACTCTTGTTTACAACCGTAATACTGCAATATAACTGGCACCAGAGAAGTTTTGTATAGGAATATGACAGAGTTGACTAAAAAGAACAGTCAAAGGGTATAAACACTACATTTCTCAGCTCTGGCACGCCGCACAACACCGTTTGAGATTAAGTGTGCAAAGAAGAGAGATCGAAACTGCATCCTGTGAAAAAAGGGCACAAGCGAGATGCAGAGAGAACAATATGCAGACAGACATGATGAACTCAGTAGTACATGTCCTGGAAGAGATTCTGGCCCATCTCAATGTACGCCTCTTTCTCCTGGGCGCTCATCTGTTCCACCAGGTCGGGTCTCTGGCTTACTTCCCTGTAAGGGAAGGGTCGTCCCCCTACCATAACCACAGGGTCATCCCCGACCTCCTCAAACTCGTCATCATCTTCGTCCTCATCCTCTTGTTTTCCTGGCCGCAGAGCTGTAGCATTGTGCGCCATGTGGGTTGGAGCCTGGGGCAACGAGTCCTCATCCGACTCGCTGGTATCGCTGTCAGAGTCGCTGGCGTTGGCCACTGGAACGATCGGTCTGGAGACGACGGCACCTCCTGGACCGACTCCGCTCCTCTTCTCGTGAATGAGTAAAGCCTGCATTACCTCCTCATTCTCATCCTGTGCGGCTCCTCTTCCAGCCAGGCCCTCCTGGGTTTCTATAGGGTCCTCGCCAGCTGGTGTGTAAAAATGTGAGGAAAAATAAGAATAAGAAACCCACAGCAAATTCAGATGCAATCTTTTTTTTCTTTCTAATTTTTTAACCATAAATGTGCAATTCTTTCTTTTCTAAAGCCATACTATAGCTATATATAGGGAACAGGCCATAATTTAAGTTGTTTTATGATGACAATCTTTCCTTCCATCCTAGTTCTCAAATTCCACTCACACTTCCATTGATTCAAACCTATTAATGACTACAATTCCAAGAATCATTGAAGTTTACATTGGGTTTCTTTTCAGCCTTCTTTAGTGGTGTAAAATATGCACAAATAATATATCTATATAGATAAATATATCTCTCACAAAAAGCTATTTTATGGCTATTGAAGACTTGACAGTTGTCATGTCAAGCCGCGCAGCAACAGCTCGAGTCTGTCTACACTGGACGTGACAAAGCAGACTGTTGCAAATCTATTTGCTCTAATGTCAGAAGTAGCGCAAGCTCGGAGTACATCAGAAATAGAATGGGGTATCAGTTTACATTTGGAAATTTGTCGAGTCCAGTGTAGACAGCATCACTTATTATAATGGGTTCTATTTGCTTTTGTCACGTTGCGCTGCTCGTGTCTGCTGTAGACATGGTGTAACACAAACCCATCCCGAGCAGTCCTCTATTTGACAGTCATTGTATTAAAAGAGCAGCTTGGATATTCCGCTATATCTCTTTTTGTGTTCCACAGAAAATCTAAGATGTTTAGAGTGACAATAGCGTGAAATATCCCTTTCAAACAAATAAAGCCCTCACCCTTATATCTAGTTTGACTATGCATTTAGACCAACGAGGAATATGAACAAAATCATGAAATACATAAAAACAGTGTTAATATGCAGCCATGACCAGAAAGAATGCTTTCATAATGATACAATATAGTTAATGTGACTCACAGTTCTTCAGAGCATCCGTTTCGCTGTACGCCCCCTGCACCGTGCTTTCTGTCAGCCATACGGGCCTCTCTTTGGGGACTTTGCCTTCAGCGGTCTGACCAGGCTGAGACTCCTGGTCTTCCATGCTGATGACCACATTCTGTGTGTAGAGGTCATACGACGAGCCTTTGGTTTTCCATGTATCTCGATCAGCCCCTGCAGCTGCTGCTGCAGACTGGGCGGCCCGCTCCCGACTGTAAAAAATAGCAGAGGTGATTACTAAAGAGTAAATTTTTAAATTGGTATCCACTGTAAGGGGAAAAATGCATCAAAGCAGATGATAATGGGGTCTCTTCTATTCGGTTCAAAATAAAATGGTCTATTTTTGGAATATTTTAGTATGCTTAATATTTCTATTTAGGATTTTTTTTTTTTTCAGTCTTAGTTTTTAGTACTTCAACTTATTTTATTTCAGTTAGTAGCCAATGCAACATTTCTATTTTTGGTTTACATTTTTCTTCTAATATTTATATTTCATTTTAGATTTATATAAATAAAGAATAATTCAAATAGTTTTAGTTAACTATAACAAAAGTCTTCTGGCATATAACTGGCCACTGAACTCTGTGCTGACCTCTGTTTCAGGGCTGGGATTTCTGACGGTTCGGGCTCCAGAAGGTCATGAGATAAGTTGATGTTCTCCGTCTCTCGTAGCAATACATAAATGGGCTCAATCTGCTCATTAAAACGTGCCACCAGAGTGCGGGCATCTTTCTTTGGCACAGCCGATTCATCTTCCTCTACTTCTGTTTGACAGAAGGTACAGCGGAATGTTCCTGTGTTTGAGAGGAAAAGGTCTTAAATACAAAACATCAAGTTTTGAAACAGTAACAGTGTTCATCATCCCTGAGCTTTAACCACCACATCCACGATGTTTGGAGCCTCTGGGTAACTCAGTTTAGAAGTAGGAGCCTAGAAAATCTTTTCCTGTCAAGGGGCTCCATATCTCTCGTTCCCTGCTAGCCAGGGGCTCCAAATTCTAGGATTCCACATCCCCTTTTCCCACAGAAATGGTTCCAATTGCGGAGCTGGAGCCAGTGCACAATCTGGCCCCCATCCTTCCAGTTCCAGCCTTCCAAACCTGCTGGTCTCAAACCAAGGACAACTAATGTCAGTGGCAAGGGGGGTATCTCCTTGGTCCGCAATTGGCACCATTTCTGTGGGAAAAGGGGACGTGGAATCCTAGAATTTGGAGCCCCTGGCTAACAGGGAACTGGAGATATGGAGCCCTTGACAGTTTAGAAGTAGGAGCCTAGAAAATCTTTTCCTGAGTTACCCAGAGGCACCAAACATCGTGGATGGGGTCGTTGTGGTGGTTAACGCTCAGGGATGACGGACACTGTTACTGTTTCAACTTCGCCTTACAAAGTTTTCAAACCAACAACAAATCAGTCTGGCAAAACAAGACCGTTCCCATTATAATTGACTAGATGTGTATACTTGAATTGGTCAATACTGACAATTGAGTCAAAAAATTAAATAAATATTTTACAAATACAATATAGTTCAAATATACTATAGTTGGAATTATTATTATTTTGATGCTAAAAATAAGTCTCTTATGCACACCAAAGCTGAATTTATTTTAATATTTAAAAAAAAAAAAACAGTAAGGTAACACTTTATTTCGATGGTCCACTTTAGACATTCTACTAACTACAAGTAACTTTGCAAGCAAGTACATTTCAACTTATTCTCCTAACCCTAACCTAACAGTAAAGTAATACTCTGAGAGCTAATTGACATGTAGTTTCAAAGTTATTTATAGTGTTTACCATGGTCTGTCTGAATACTCAATTCTGATTGGCTGGAAGGTGTGGAATAAAACCGTTTAATGCAATCACTGTTATTAATGCGCTGTTTTCATTGAAGCGCACACACAGAGAGAGAGAGGAGATTGTGCTGTGCACACAAACATTCAAGAGCATAGAAACTTATCAATACTACCCTGTGACTTTTAGTAATAGTAATACAATAGCTTGGCCTTCGCTACTGAATCGCTACATTTTAATTCTCAGCAAAGAGGGGGTTACATCATTATTTTATAGTATAAGTAATTAAACTTACCGACAAAAAAGCTTCGTTGTTACTAGAAACGCTGAACAGATGCAGATACAAGTCTCTCTCTCTCTCTCTCTATAATTAATTAAAATAAATGCTATAATTTATTTATTAAAATAAATGCAATCTTACTCACTACTTTATCTCTGTGTCTGATTCAAAGCTTGCAGAATCCTAGATCTAACGAGCCGTAACTGATGAAAATTACCGTCAATTTTACCCTTCCAGTCAAATATTGTGCTGCAAACATTAATAACAGATTTAATTTGTCAATGCTGGAAAATGACTATGCGGGATAATCCACGGCTAGCTGTGCATCAAACGATTTTAATAAACTTTGCTGAGGCAACCACCCTCCGCTTCGCATTCGGCAAAATGAGAAATGCATACCGGTATATATTAAGAGTAAAAGGTTGTGGTCTAATTACAGTTACAATTCAATGCCATCTAGAGGATGGAGCCAAACCCACTGCTGACTATCTAATATTATTGAAAGAGGAAGAACAAATCACAGACACAAGGAAAAACATACACAAACACACACTTAGCCCCAGCATTCACTAGCGGTTCCACAGTAAGCAAATCTGGTCTGGTTTGCCATCTGCTGCTGAAGTTATTTACAGCCTTCTGACAAGAACACACACAGCAGGGCCCGGTGTATGAGTGTGTGGTGTACACCGGCTACTAGCTGAATATACAATACACGCCTTGATATATTTTACAAATTTAGCATTTAATGGTCAGTCACAGATGGTGCTGATATCGTGAGCTACTTATAATGTCATTCTACTCATGTTCATATTGTGATATCACAAACACACCAGCAATATGTATTTTACGCTGAAATAATGTCATGTTGTTGTGCTGAGTGCATGAAGGCTTCCGAGTTTCTGGCCTTGAGGGGAATCGAACGAGTAAACGATTCACCGCAATTTCCATTTTAAAAGCTTTGTTGGAAAGTTGACAAAAAATCTGTGAAAGCGCTACTGAAAAACAATCACCTCCAGCTAGGCCCTTTTACTACAGATGTCTTTCTCTGCCAATACAGGAGTGGAGGGCGAAAAAGAAAACAATTTGATGAGCACAAAGAGAGAGAGAGAGGCTGTTAAAAAGAAAAGAAATAACATTCAGTTGAAGGGAAGATAAAAAAAAAGTCTTCATCACATTTGACACAGCTCCAGAGGAAATATTGACAAGCCTTAAGCGCAGGGAACATTTTACCGCAGCCTTCCTGGTCAGTCAGTCTGTCTGCATGTCCTCACACAGAAAAGGAATGAAAAAGCACAAGCGATAAAGAATGCAGAGATAACAGGCTGCATTTTAAATGTCTAAATAAAGACGAGGCGATATCAACACGCATTTTTAAACACATGCAAACATCATGTGGTGAAGGAAAAGAGCTTAAAACAGCAGATGTGTTCAGGACCATTCGTTTTGAATGCATTCCACAGCACTGCCTTTACATTGTTTTTCCTATGTAAACATGCACTAGCTTGACGTGTTTGACCGCTGCACTCGCTTTTTCAGTGTCTTGTGCATAACAAAGGGATACTTAAAAACACAGCGCTCAAGTTAACATAAGTTCAACATTTAGGGTGTGTTCACACTTGTAGTTCAGTTCACTTGGTTACGTTGGTCTGGGCCAAAATAAAAACAAATCGATCTCTGAGTCTGGACTGTGTAGTTGTGGCTCTGGTCTCGGTTTGCACTTAGAATATTAAGTACTGTAACGTCTGAAGAAAGACAGACAAGGGAGGCTCCGTTTATGCACTTTTAAAAGGACCGCAAGAACAACTGTGCACAAACGCACCAGCCTAACTCACTCGCTTGTTTCTCTCTACCCGGCCTTTTTTTTAACTCACCGCCTTTGAAAACATCCAGTAAGTTTCAGAAATCAAAACAGCTTTTATCGAAACGAAAGCTCAGAAAAAGACTTGTTACGGATTTTGTCAAATTATGACGCAATAGTGCGACGAAATATCGCCTCTGCAGTATCAGATCAAACTACTTCTACATCATCACATCTTTGGCCCCACCCACTGGCACATAGTGGATAGAAAAGAGATAGAGGATCACTGGACTAAATTCACATTATCTTTCAAAAGGATCTTATTGCTAGGAAAGTGTTTATTTATTTATTGCATGTTAAATAGAGGGAAACAAAATAATCACTGACCCACAGCTGCAGATAAAGGGAAGTTATACTACAATAGTAATAAATAAAATACTAGTACGTAAAATAAAAGGTATTGGTTTTTCTTCCCATGTCATTGGAGGCTCCCAAGCCAACATTAATCTGTAGAGATATCAAATCCAAAGCCCTGGACAATTAGTAATATGACATATGCACACACTCCGGTTGTCATCTTTGTTTTTAGGCAAAGTGTGCATCAGGCCGGCACATGCACACATTGTCGCAGTGATCTAAAGGAACATGGCGCAGCGCTGTTAGCGTGTAGGCATACATTAAGGCTTCTGTCGGTGAGAAGTGGGCTGGTGTCTTTGTGTTGATAGTTTTTGTATTATCTATGAGATATGAATAAGTCTGGCTTAAATTACATAGCACTCTCACCAGTGATTCAGAGCTCTTTTGAAAGCAGGACGGCGCTTTGTTCAGTTGTCTAAGCCAAAGAACAAAAGGACTTTTGTGATCATCCTTTAAAAGATAAATACATCATCAATTCAGCATTTGAGAGAGGATAAAGTTTTGTCTGTGCAACAGTGACAAATGCACCACATTGATTCCAATTACAGCAGAGATAAAGCAACAATAATAATTCAAATAAAACTACAGTAAAAAAATAGATTTTTCTTCTTCTTTGAAGGACTGTATATAACTGTATATAAAGGAATGTTCTAGATTCAATACAAGTTAAGCTCTATAGACAGTACTTAAACCCCATTCAGAAAGGATTAGTTTTTCAGAACATCTGGAATGATCATCAGCAATTTGCACTGGATAAGCAGTGTCTGTAGTAAATGCCCAGATGGGCATATCTATAGCATTTATGAAAAGCCTCTTTTCATGCTGACTACATTCAAAATCTTACATTAAGACGCTGCTCATTACAGTATTGGCCATTTTGAAAATTCCATTTTTTCACTACTCCTCCTTCAAATCTTCTCCAATTCTTACGAAAATTGGCTCAGATTATCTTCGGACCAAGCCGCACATAAATGACAGAACAGATTTTGTTTATTAATTTCTTTTCAAAAGTTATGATGTAACAAACTTAACAAGGTCGACCTGAAATTGGTTCAGAGGCTGTCTTTCGGCCAAACTTTGATCAATCGAAACGAAAATCGGTACGCTTCATTGGAACCATGATCTGAGAGTCCATAGCAAATTTTTGAAGTTTTTCGGAAGATCTATGTCTATTGTCTATGGATTCCTTGTGTCATAGCGAAACCATGGATACAGATTTGATACAGATCGGATGAACTATTAGGCCGCCATTTTAAATTTTGTAATAAATTGGAAAACATTTTAAACAATTTGACATAGTGGGCACATCAGGCACATGATCCTTCACAAATCGTTCTAAAATGCTGATTTGTTGCTCAAGAAACATTTACGATTATTATTAGTGTTGAAAATAGTTGTGCTGCTTTATATTTTTGTGGAAACCATGATACTATTCAAACATTTTTTAATCTTTGTGGTAAGATAAAAAAAATAATAAAAAAAAGATAAATTAATACTTTTATTCAAGCATGCATTATTTCAGAATTCAGATATTAAAGGTGCTATATGTAGCATTTCTACTAAAAAGAATCCTTTTTTTATTGCCTGTGTGTGAAGGGGTTGTAATCACACATTACAATGATCCACTTGTCGGGTTTTGCTATTACCTCTGAAGGCCAATATTCATAATTATATGTGAAGTCTCCGGGTCGGAGACCATCGGATGTGACATCGGATGTGACATGCATGCGCGCTCCCAAGCCTCTCTCCTTGTATACAGTCTGCGACCGACGGCACTGCAGCTAACGACATGGAGTCTGAATCTGATAACACCCCAAAACGACCTGCCTCCAGCACAACACAGACTCCAACATAAACTCCACAAATATAAAAAACAAAACAAAGTCTTATCTGCTAAAGCTCGTCAGGCCAAACGTGAATCTGATCGACTCAGGACGAAAACACGGATGAAATAGCAAGGTAAAATACATGAGACATGAAATGAATACAAAAGACTGTTCCAGGATAACAAAAAGTAGCTAGGTGTAACTTATTTTATGTACTAGATCTACTGTCTAACATTACTCATCCCACTAATATCATATTGATTATAAACATATCCAGACACGTTCAGTAGGCTACAGTAATGCTACTTCCTACTGTCTTACTGTTATTGTTACACTGACATTGTTCAGTCTAGTTCACCGTTTTCATTATCATATTATACACTCACCTATGTTGACATTGCTGATTGTGAAAGATACACGAATAGTTAGTGAAATGCCTTCTGCTAGATAACATCACATGTCGGCTAAATGCAGTCAATGTAACGTTATCATGGTACGAGCATGGAGCATTAGTTCAACATCAAGCTGATAAAAGTAGCCTATTATTGTAACGTTGCAGTGGGAGTTTTCATGAGTTTCCAGCATGTCAGTGTTGCCAGGTCCGTATGCCTGCACTGTTTCCGCGGGTTGTTTGTGTAGTGCACGGGTTGACGGGATTGTTTTACCCACTGGAACATGATTGTTATTGGGGAAACACCCGGGAACGCTATTTGACTATTTTTGGCCATGATTGGGTTAGTTTTGATGAGCAATTGGGCTGGTTTTGTTGTGCAGACCTGGCAACCTTGTGTGTGATGCTTTCGCCGTTGAGTTGAAAGTCTCCATGTGGCCGGCAGTGAATGCTCGCTCTTGAGATCGAGCACATACACGCACACGAGCACGAGCGCTCTTGTTGCAATCTGAAACATCACCGCTAGAGGCCGCTAAAAAATACATATAGCACCTTTAAATAAATCAAAAGTGACAGTGAAGACATTTATAAAAGATTTATATTTAATAATTACCATTTAATAAATATATTGGGTTCAGATCTAATTTCTAAATTCAGATTTTTTTGAGAATACAAAATTCAGAAGTTTTTGGGAATACAAAATAAGTGTAGATACATTCTTAAGTTAAAAAATAAGAAGAAATTGGCAGTTAAGAAGAATTTTATTCTTAAGAATATTTTGTGAATCCAGCCCATGATTTGGTGTTTAAGAAACACCGTTCTTATTAAACAAATATGCTGCTTAATATTTTTGTAAAAACTGATATATTTTTTTAGGATTCTTTGATGAATATACATTTTTAAATAAAAGCTTTTATTTAAAATCGAAATGTCCCTCTTAATCATTGTAATGCATCCTTGCTGAATAAAATAATTTGAACAACTAATGTTATGCAATTTTGCAAGTTAAAATAATTCTAAATAAACAAAATTATCTGTACTAGGTTCATGGTTGCATAACATGCATTTTTAAATAAAGTGGTCACTGAATAAAGATATCTCTGCTGTGAAGTACATCTTTTAATTTCCTGGTCTCCTTCTATTGATCAACATACACTTCAGAACTATAGAAACTAAATTAATGATTTTTAATGACACCTTGACTTTGACACCGGTTTCTGAACGATTCTTTTTTCGATACCAATTTTATGAAATCTCTTCTAACAAGAAGATTACACTATATTACCTGTCACTCTCGGATAACCGAAAATGGGCAAAAAGGCGGGATTAGCTGAGTTGATGTGACGGCTAACAGACTCAGACAGCAGACAAACGGCTAGTAGTAACAGCAGCGGCAATCCACCCGTCACTCAAGTGGACAGGCCATTAATTATGCAGAACTTCAAGGCTATAAGGCTAATATAATTTAAACGGATGAGATATACACAAATAAATAAATAAAATAAAAATAAAAAAATCACAGTTGTCTTTTCATTAAGGGCAAAATTAGCTTTTAGTACCAGGCTGTAAACATATTTTTTTTCTGCTGCAATGTTGGGCATATTTACACACAGGGGTTCAAGAGAGAGACCAGAAAATTGCAGCTTGGTTTTTCCTTGATGTCTCGCCACAGCCAATCATGCTGCGTGCTTATTGTCTCACTGATGTTGACGAGACTAACCCCTTAGATATCGAGATTTGGTACCGAACGACAACAGATTATTTGATACTCGATGGTATCAATGCAATTTGGTCGACGCCTAAAAAGTATCGAATTCTATTCCCAGCCCTACTTGGAGACTGGAAATGAGATTGCTTTCTGACGGCAAAAAGAAAAAAAGACTGCTTTGTGCTTTTACCAATTATTGATAGCATGAAATAGCAGATACCTAACGTAATACGAGTCAGTAATTGAAATACCCATATTGTTTAACCTCTGAAAATTGGGTTGTTACGTGCGACTCAGAAAGGAAGGAAGACTACAGGGAGATAACAGAAATGAGACAGAGTGAGAACATGCCGAGATAGGATCAGCGAGTGACTTATACCCGCGCAAGCCTGACCCTGTCAGATCTCCTTATCTCCCCTAACACCTCACCAATCAAAGAGATTTTCATAGATCAATTTGTTTTGCTCAACGAGGGGGGACCTGGATGCGCTTGACCAATCAGATCAATATACTCTACTGTTCTAAGACACAACTAAACCACCTAAGCATAAAAAGGCAGCACAGGGTGAAAACAGCCAATTCCAAAACATCCACGTTTAAGCCTACTCGGAGGAGAAACAACACTGTGTATCATGAAACTCATATGTATAAAATCCTTTCCGGTATACTGGTCCAGAAGAGAACATGGGAAACACGTACACGTTAATAATGGCAGGGTCTACACAGGGTTAGATATCGTTGCTATCGTTGGCCGTTCCGTTCTTCTGCTCTATCCTCGCCAATCCTCCTGATGTGTATCCTAGCAACAGCTTTGCCTCCCTGACTGCCAGTTTGCTTTCAGCAGAGGTGAGGGTGAACACGTGCCACCACTGCCACGCGGTCTTTACCTGCCTTTCTATTCCTCAAACACTAATCACTCACCTCTGGCACTGCTCTCAGCCCTCCAACTCTCTCTCTTATTCCTGTCCATTCCTCTCATGTATCCATCACTCTCTGAAACACATGCTTTCTATATACATAGGAGTTCCTCTTGTCTATCGGGTACAAGATGCTTTTCATATCCCCTATGCAATAACATATAGGCTACAAATGCAGGTAGAGCTCACACATGAAAGAAGGACAGCAAGACAGGGAGAGAGACAGACAGAAGAGAAAGTTGAAGTTCATATTAAAGGAATATGGGTAAAATGTTCTTTGTACATCATCTCTGTGACATGCTGTTGATATTAATTTCAACTTCATAAACACACTTACAATGGAAGCATAGCAAGCAGCGTGGCCACTAATACATGTTTTTTTTCTCTTTAAGACCAGTACTGATATCTCAGAAAGGGTGGCTGAAGGCCGATATAATATCATTTATACATAAATATAGACACTAAGATTGCCTAACAGAATAGAATAGACAAAATTGCTCAGTTTAAAAGCACCTTGAAATGGATTAGCCTACACATTACAATTAGGGCAGGGACGGTATGGATTTTTTAGAAAAGCAAGAAATTCACACGGTATAGCGGTAAACCGCTTTAAATAACCCCCCGTGAACTGGAGCTCGTCTCATAAATGAACCGAAACTCAGCGTATAGGCTACTTGCTTCACAGACATGAGAAATAAATAGAAAGATTGAAATGTCTACTTTTAAACAAAATTCAAAACGAAAAGATAAAATTGTAGGCTACAGTAGCCTAGTCAGGTAAGGTCAGGTTTGCCGATGTGCGTTTTATTTAGGCTATTTATTTATTTATTTTTGTGCCTGTGCGCCGATCGGAATTCTGAGGATACAACAAAGCCAACAGGCTATACTAGGGACTTTAGCCTTTAAATATCTTTACGGCATTGGATCAGTCTCCTATCTAGAACAGCCAAGAGCTTTCTAACCTCGCGGCAGCAGAGCCTTTCATCGCCACTAGACCTTAAAACTATCAGCGGACGGTGCGGATGGATGGCGGACGGATGATGAGTTTTGTGATGCTGTTGCGGATGAAATAATAGCCCATCTGCGCATCTCTAATACGAATGTAACGTTATTAATTTATGTGTCATGGAACATTGCGCTCCCAAACTATTTGCACCATCTTTTGATGATGATAAGTTTTGTTTAGAAAACCTTGAATCCATGTAAGCCACAAAGTCACTAGACACAATCCATGTCATTAGAATCAATGAATCCATGTTATTAGACACAACGTGCACACATGTGCAGGGCAGGCCAATGTTTTTTTTTGCGGTGATGACGGTGACGAGCTCAGACCCAGAGAAGGCGTCACGTGACCGCGGTAATCGCCCCAGACTCCCAGCCCGAATTACAATTTAACCAAATTCTCTTATTTTCCAACAAAACCCTATCATAGTGCAAATATTGTAGTCTGATTTTGTCAACAACAGTGGTTGACCTTTATGTTTATGATTCACTGAAAAAAACAACTAATTAATTTGGGAATTAGATGAAACATTTTTTATGGTTGTCATTTGTCATCACTCTGTATAGTTGATTCACTGAAAATTATCGCCTCTTAGGAATCACTGCACTGGTTGCACTGTATGGTTTTGATTCACCGAAAAGAAATGGCTCAGAATAATTTGTTCAGGAATCACCATTTGTTAAAAATACACTACACTGATCAGGCTGAAGATTCAGCAGATGTAATGGCGCTCAATATTACTGAGGGAAAACACAGTCCGTTTGTTCAATTCCTCATGACTCCTATCCCTAGCACAGCACCGGCAATAGGCTACACAAAATATGTCATTTAATTTAAAATATGGAATAACACATAATTTTTAAATATGGAATCATTTTACAGTGCACGTTAAACTGATTATGACCTAAAAAGTAAACCTAGTTACTTCTGCTTAACTGCGTGTGGATACCAGAAAAAGACATAACCACATAATAATGGGGAGCAACTCAACACACACAGGAATTACGTTGTAACACACCACCAGAAATGTTTCCATCTACAGCAGTCTCTTTAATTCATATTACACACATTTTATTACTGAAGATTTTCTTTAATATTTCTGCAGATTTCTGTTAAAGCCCTCTGGTTTTCTTGTCTGCCAGGCTTCCATTGTAAGTCCAATACTGTAAACATTTTCTGTTTGTTTAAAGGTGCAGTGTGTAACATTTTTGACTATTTATTAACAGAAATGCAATATGACATCCATAACTATGTGTTCAGTTGTGTATAAAGAACTTACTTAATAAACCATAATGTTTTTATTACCTTAGAATTAGGCATTTATCCGGTTGTTAAGTCGTGACGTAAGCGCTCCTGTTTCCGGGTCCAAAGGCCGGGTCCTCTCTACCTACCTACCGCTTTCGCCGGAGTTTTAACGTGTTCCCGTGTAGTTTAAATAGATCGGAGTTAAAAAAAACAAGTGACATTTAACTGTCATCTACTGCTTTCCCTGTGACGAGAAATATAAGAGAAAATGGCGGCAGTTGATAAGGTAAGTTACAAATCTTAAACGAATGAAGAAACTTTGGCGCCAGTGGGTGCTATCCCTTAATCCCTAGTAACACCCACTGGCACTGAAGCGAAAAAAGCCCTTTAAGAAAAGGTTTTATGTAGTCTAGGATCTGAAAGACGAGCGGAGCGCTTGGGCCCGGAAGAGGCTAAACGTCACGCGTGACGTCAGACTAAACAACCGAATATCTACATAAGCGCGGGAATCCCCTTCTATGAAGGCCGCCATATTATGACGTCATATTTCTACCGTAGCCGACAGCGAACAAACAGCGTTACAGAGCGCGTTTCGTCACTACCTTGAAAGAGAAGCCGCAGAAACCTAGAAGAAGCTAGTCATAAACACCGTGAGTGTTTTCCCTTGTCAGTGGTGTAAATATGTAGTTGGATTGTTTCATGTAACTTAATTCTTCACCCTCGCTGTGTTATGGCTTTGCTATGTGGGGATAAATGTGCTGGTTACGTTCGTGAGACAGCAGATTAGTAGGCTACTCTTGTCATTGACCATAAAACAGTTACAGGAATCACCAACCCGTCGATCTTGGAAGCATTTTAAGTCGATCGAGTTTCCAAAATCAGAGAAAAAAGTCTATTGTGTGTAATAAGTGGTGTCTAGGGGATGCGGAGGCGCGCGCGCTGTTACAATCACATCATTTTTGCCGCACGCACCTTTGGGCTCATGCGGACGCGTCGAGTATAAACAAGGCTTTAACCAGCTCAGCCACAGTAACAGCTCATATTAGCCAGCTAAACTTTTACTACCCTGTTAGAAAAAATCTATAGTTGCATAGTTTCATGTGGTTCTACTCACTCGCTGTATTATGGGTTTGCTATGTGGGGAGAATGTGCTGGTTACGTTCGTGAGACAATCAGCTGATTACTATTATTTACAACAACTGTGACGAGATCTGTCGTGTCGACAGCTCAGACCAATATTATTATATTATGTATTAAGACCCTTGATCCTCACCATGACTATGGCTTTGTAAACTTTATCCATGATGTGGTTTATAATGGACTGTGGTACTCCATGTTAGCTGTGGCTTGTTTTACTCTGGCTCACTACGACGATGTTTGTCCCGTTTTAGCCACCGTAGCTTCTTCGAAAGGGAGGGGTGAGCAGTGGGCTGAGCCCTTAGTGTAAACTCGCAAACGAACCGCTAGATGTCGCCAAAAAGCTACACACTGCACCTTTAAATACACTGATGTTTGAAAAAAAAACCAGAATATTCCTTTAAATTATGAAAACACTTTAAAGGATTAGTTCACTTTTTAAAAAACTTTTGCTGATAATTTACTCACCCCCATGTCATCCAAGATGTCCATGTCTTTCTTTCTTTAGTCGAAAAGAAATTAATGATTTTGATGAAAACATTCCAGGATTTTTCTCCATATAATGGACTTCAATAGTGGCCAAAACGGTTCAAGGTCCAAATGAGTTTTCAGTGCAGCTTCAAATGACTTCAAATGACAAATGACGATACCAGACGATGAATAAGGGTCTTATCTAGCGAAACGATGCGCCATTTTGTAAATAAATAAAACAGTAAAAGTATTATTAGCACAAACGCTCGCCTTGTTCTGTCCTGAGATGTACGTTTGTGATTCTCCTGTTCGAACTCGTTCATTAAAGTGAACAAATCTTTTTTCGAGTCATTTTATTCATTCAACGAACGAAATGACTCAAAAAAGAGTTGTTCATTTTGAACGAGTCTTTTTTCGAGTCATTTTGTTCATTCAACGAACGAAATGACTCGAAAAAAGATTTGTTCATTTTAATGAACGAGTTCGAACAGGAGAATCACAAACGTACATCTCAGGACAGAACAAGGGGAGCATTTGTGCTAATAATACTTTAACTGTTTTATTTATTTTCGAAATGGCGCATCGTTTCGCTAGATAAGACCCTTATTCATCGTCTGGTATCGTCATTTGTCATTTGAAGTCATTTGAAGCTGCACTGAAAACTCATTTGGACCTTGAACCGTTTTGGCCACTATTGAAGTCCATTATATGGAGAAAAATCCTGGAATATTTTCATCGAAATCATTAATTTCTTTTCGACCGAAGAAAGAAAGACATGGACATCTTGGATGACATGGGGGTGAGTAAATTATCAGCAAAAGTTTTTTAAAAAGTGAACTAATCCTTTAATGTCTTTTCATTGGGCCTAAGTATTTCCCTAAGTCAATACCCTAGACACTATGCAAAATCTCTTTTAGGTTCGGGCCGATAGACGATGCCATCGTCCATCGCAATGGCTGACAGACATCACGATGTTGAACTTCAGCCGCTGATGAAATGTAGCCTAGACGAAAATATCTAGTGAAGAAATTACAATGTTACGTTTTCTGTAGTCACTCCGAAGTCTCTTGCCTTTTTACAGCGGGTGAATCTCCAGTTGTCACTGGTGATTGTCGTTCGAACCGTTCTGGATCCGCCATCAAAATTGATAAGTTTAATTATATCAAGTGCTGCAAGAAAAGGCTATAAATCTCCACCTCCAGCATCCTCACACACAATAAAGCCTACTAGCCGAGACAGCTTCTTTATGAGTACAGCAGATGTGACGTAATGACGCAAAGACATGCTCGAATTTCACGTGGAAATCCACCAGTACGACAGGAATTAAAAACATTATTACAAGCTTACCGTTTTGAATCGAGCTAGGCAAGCAGATCGTTTAAACACTGGCTGGTTATGTACTTGCTCAAAAATGTACTGGAGCTTTAAAGATTTTACAAATGTACACAAACACACGAAGAGCATGAAGGTCCCTGTATGTCCCTGTAAGTCCCTGTATGTCAGATGTTATTGAGACCCTGCTGATCTTTAGTGTTCAGTGGTGTGGAATCTGTTCAGTGCTTCAGACTCTCTTCTCATATATTTCCATTCTGGACACAAACACAGGTTGGATTGATTATACATGACTCAAGACTGCTGGAATGGACCTCAATAAACATACACACACCAAACACAAACTTTGGTTTTTCTGGGTTCAGTCCATTATAAAAGCTTAAACAGGGATGGCTAGCAGTGCACTAAGCTTCACAAAATACTCCATCTCTGAAACCATTATAACGCTAGTCACGTCAAGAGCAGCACTTGTGTGTGTGTGTACTTCACTAAGTACATAAATCAGCAGCTGTTGAAGTCAGAATTGTAAAACAGTAGGAAAAACAGCAGAAAGGCATGATGATGATGTCAATGCGGTATGCAAATCCTTACAGCCGCCTCTATGAGATTACCACCTGTTTATTTTTAAACCTATGAAAATAGTTTCATTTTCTTTCCTGTCTGTTATTACTGTCTGCAATCTGACGCAATTCGGCATCAGTCTCCAAGTGAGATTCATTCAAATGTGTTGAATGCATTACAACTTTTGACCTCTGCTGCCATCATGTGTCTACATACAGTTCTGCCACAGAGTGGATGAAGCATCTTAAAGGATAATTCCGGTATTTAACACTTTGAGTCTATTTTCTAGTTTGTTTTGGATAAACTAGAGTGGTGGACTTAGAAATTTTGACAATGGGTCCTGTCTCGAGTTTTTGACTATTTTAGGATCGCCTCTGAGTGCTTCAGAGTGGTTGTCTACGAGCATACTGAAACATGTCCTTAAAACAACACTTAACATTAGCTCTCAAAACTGTGACACTCACCGAGTGGTTAGTGGTGTTTGTTGATGATCCAAAACAAGTAGCGTAGCGAAATACAGTTTCTGTCGTGTTTTATTTGCCATTTTTTAAAATTCCAGTGATGTCTGTTGGAGCCTCAGTGCTCGTTGATATTACTACGCTACGGATACCGAAATGGGTCTGTTTACATTTGGTTGTAGTCTTTTCGCTCGGTTCTCCGTCTCTCAGAAGGCTAGCGTGAGCAGAGCAACTGCGGCAAAGTGGTGGTCGCCATCAAGTGGTCGGGAGTGTGCTAACGCTTCAGACTCAAATATCCAGCGGAAGTTTAGACGCGGTTGTGAGGTATCTGAAAATATAGTTCTACTAACGTTATAGTAAATAAAACGGAATGAAAGCATACATTGCGCCGCCAATATATTTGTTTTTAATCATCAACGAACACCACTAATCAATCGGTGAGTTGCACAGTTTTGAGAACTAATGTTAAGGGTTGTTTTAAGGACATGTTTCAGTATGCTCGTAGGCAGCCACTCTGAAGCGCCCAGATGCGATCCTAAAATAGTCTAAAACTCGAGACAGGACCCATCGTCAAAATTTCTAAGTCCACCACTCTAGTTCATCCAAAACAAACTAGAAAATAGACTCAAAGTGTTAAATACCGGAATTATCCTTTAACTGAATTAAGCACTCGTTAAAGGGTTAGTTCATCCAAAAAAGAAAATTCTGTCATTAATTAATCATCCTCATGTCGTTCATCTTCGGAACACAAATTCGATATTTTTTGATGAAATCTGAGAGCTCTCTGTCCCTCCATTGACAGCAAAGTCATTTTAACTGTCAAGGCCCAGAAAGGTGGTACAAACATCATTAAAATAGTCCATGTAACTACAGTGGTTCCACCTTAATATTATGAAGCAACGAGAATACTTTTTGTGTACAAAACCCCCCAAAATAACGAACGTAGGCTCACTATTGGCCAGCATCACACACATGACCAGCGTCGTCCAATAGTGAGCCTATGTTCTGACGTAGAACCCAGAAGCACTGCACACACTGATATGGAAGAGAAGAGATTATTGAATAAAGTCGTTACTTTTAGTTTTTTTTTGTGCACAAAGAAGTATCTTCATTATATTAAGGTGAACCACTGTAGTTACATGGACTATTTTAACAATGTTTTTACCACTTTTCTGGGCCTTGAAAGTTGCAATGAGTTGCAACTCTCTCTTTTCAGAAAGCACTCAGATTTCCTCAAAAATATCTCATTTGATATTCTCATAAACAAAGGTCTTACAGGTTTGGAACGACATGAGGGTGAGTAAATAATGACAGAATTTAATTTTTGGGTGAACTATCCCTTTAAGAGAAGATACCAGAGATCAAACACAGACCTGTATTAGAAACATCTTTCCAATTCCTAAAGTACATGGGGGTTTAGGATCTTCTAGATGAATCACACAATCCCCAACTTTGAGATTAGCTAGGTATTAAGAAATTTAAGCAGGATTCTTCCTACAAAACCACACTTAAAGCTGGGTATGTGATTCTCTTTTTGTCCATTTTTTCAAAATAACTTGAAATCCTATTCCTAACCCAGTCCACAGCTACTGAGTTAGAAGCACTGAAATGAAAATTAAGCAATTTAATCATCTGTGGAACATGTACCATCATTTGGACGGTAAGTTCGTCAATCAAACGGTTGTACCACACCCCCTCCCCCCAGCGCGCGTGACCCCCGTCGTGCGCATACTCAAAGCTTGTGACGCATGCGCATCTCGTCAGTAAAGCCGGTTCCATGATTAGTAGTAAATCGTCATTACAATCTCTCACACATCTGAGTTTTCGCTCGTGCATGATTGCACGTCCATGTTCTTCGAATGGGTGGAGTCAGGGCCAGCGTTGGAGGAAAGAAGGTAGGACCATTTGAATTGTATATTTTCTAAATCTGCCGGTCGTTTTCCAAATCACATACCCCACCTTTAAATTATGCAATTAAAATACCAATACTAAGCTTAAAACTTTATTGTCTACATGAAAACTCCAGTGAGTGCAAGTAATATACTTCTTGATTGGAGAAGAGCTTTTTCTAATTGATTTCAACATTATGATCATCACACAACTGTTGTACAATAATATATTTTATAACTCCTCATTGCTCACTTACCCATCACCTAAAACATTTCAGAAAATATTTTTTGCTCCATGAAAATTATATTATTTTTTAATGCTCACCAAGGCAGCATTTATTTGTTTAAAAAAGCAGAAAAAACAGTAATATTGTGAAATACTATTAGAATTTAAAATACTGGTTTTATATTTTAATATTAATATACATTTAAAACGTAATTTATTCCATTGATGGCAAAGCTGAATTTTTCTTCAGTGTCACAAGATCCTCCAGAAATCATTCTAATATTATTAGAATGATTTCTTCAGTGTCACATGATCCTCCAGAAATCATTCTAATAATATTAGATTATTATTTGTCTAACCATATTATGGTCATTTGGTGCTCAGGAAACATTTTACATTATTATCAATGTTAAAAACACTTCTGATGCTTAATATCTTTGCGGGAACCAAGACATTTTTTTAGGATTCATGTGACGAATGGAAGAGTGTTCAAAGAACAGCAGTTATTTGAAATAGAAATTATACTTTACTGGCACTTTTGATCCTTGATGACAGAAAAAATAAAATCATACTGAACCCAAACTTTTGAATGGTAGTATATATGCAAATAAAGTAACGCAGTTCTGCCAACTAATATAGCTGTAGTTTTTCTTATACCATACATGTATGTAGACTATGTACCATCATAAAGTCCCACTCTAATGCCAAATGAATTAAGTCTTTTAATAAAAGATCCCAGAAGGAGAGCTTCGGCTTACATGTTTACAACATTCGAGCGACAGGAAAATCACAAATAAATACAATAATTCAGCTAATCTCCCACTTCCCAACTCTGTCCCACAGTTTACCTCTCATACTCACCAGTCATGGGGTCAAACAGCTGGTTGGCCTCAAGGTCAGTGAAAGTGTTCGTGCAGCAGGGGCAGCGGAAGGAGGCTCTGTTAGTCGAGTCGCGTTCATCCGTCTCAATGCGTCTGCGCATGTGGTCCAGCTTGTACTTGACCACATTAACCAGCAGCCGGTAGTTAATGAAGTAGTAATTGTGCCGAGTCGTCTTGCCGTCAGGCGCCGTTTCCACGCGCATACGGCATTTGACAAACTTGTCAGCCTTGAGTGTGTTCAAAACTGAGCGCAGCTGCTTGCGGTCGAACTTGAGAAGCTCCAGCATGTCCTCTTCACGTACGCAAGGGTTCCTGATCAATACGTCCAGCGCAAGAGCGTGCTCAATGCCGTAGAAACCCCGGACAACTTGCTTGGCCAGACGTTTTAGAGAGGCAGGGACCTCTGTGAGCAGATCTGGCTCAGTCATGATGGAAGGGAGGGAATGATGGAGAGACAGCAAAAGCAGGAGAGGTGGAGGTATTTCAAGGCAAGGAATGTGTTAAGAAGAACAGGAGTGAATTATAGGAAGGGTCAGTTCTGGTAGATGCCTTTAGGATACTAGGAGGTAGGTCTGTAAAAAGAGGAAGAACAGGAAAAAAAAAGAGATCATTTAACCATATGATCCAATAAACTGTATGTGCATCCAAATGTCAACAGTTATATTTGTCAGGTAGCAAAAACTGACACTTGACCTCAAATCTTATAAATGGCTTTTTTATAAAAACTACTTTTTATATTTGTCATAAAGTAATATTTTTACTTTCTTAATTTCATGTGACTTCAAGACAGCTATAAACATTCTACAGTGTGAATTCTATAAACTCATAAACACATTTTATGCTGTAACTATTACATCATTAATGCAATAAACTACTGATTTACTAATATCCATTATTACTTTGTTTTTAACTATAACTCCTTGTAACTAATGCCCCCAAGAGAAGTCATTCTCACAATTTCAATCTATGATCAATCTATGTTAGCCAACTAGACAATATTACCTAAATGACATTCAAATCAGTACAATTCACAACGTTCAATTTGTTTGTCTGGGAGGCCATTTGTTGCTGATACAACATGCCATGCCACTAAACTTTCTTTTACTGTCTATGGACTAAACATAAAGAAAGCTAAGAACCATAAATTACCAGTTTGGACCAGCTAGAAACCATTAAAAGAACCAGAAGCTGGTTTTAGATAAGTTTTCATATTAACAACAATGGAACATGTTAAAAGATAGCTTATAAACAAATGTGAGGGAGCTAATTGTAAGATTCATAGCTTGACCCAGTTACAGCCACTGTAGTTTAAGAAAGAAAGACACTTACTATTTATTAGTTACAGACTTTATCTACAAGTAACGTTACATAATAATCTGAATGTAAGAAATAAATGCGCTGTATCTAACTAACGTTAAAACAATCTGACAGTACAGCTCACTACAGTTTAATATTAGATTATCGAGATTCAGTAGATTGAAAGAAGCCGTTAAATTAATACCTCCAGTAAAACAAACAGCGTAAAAAGCTGAACGATAGGAAACAAACAGCTCAAACCTTAAATGTTCCTCCTGTTTATGAACAGAACAAGTTTTCTAGTTCAACATCATGCTAACGATCAGCGGAAATGACGCACAGGATGTTGCTGAAAAGTCCAGAGACAATTTTTAAAAAATTATAATAATTAGATAAAATGTTATTATTATGTATTTATCATTTAAATAAGTACATATTTTAAATATATCAAATAAATGTTAGAATTTTAGCTCGAAAAATATTGAAATAGATAAACGGAAAATACCCCCAACAACAAATATGTGTTAATGTCATTATACAGAGATCAGTGGTTAAAGGCCTATTTTGCTGTGTCTCAGTACCACTGTTTAATATACCGACCACCGGGATGCAAGCAAAGTTTTATATTTTTGACTCCGAAATTATTTTGCATTCAATTCTTATGTAAGGTTATATTTGAAACGCTTTTGTTATAGATTAATGTGCACACCCGCTTCCGCTGTGGTGCTTCCTTGTTGTTTCTACGGACTTCCACGTGCATTCAGAGTTATGCCAATACACAGCAAGAGAAAGCAAGGAAAAGATGCTGCTGTGAGTTTGCCCGTGTTTATATTCTGTTGTGTTTCATTTAAACAGGGCCAGCTCAGATCCGTGAACTTTAAAAGTATTTACTATATGCTAATAATAATGTAGTAATACCATATTTTTGCTCATGTACCATATAGCGCCTTGAATTATGTTATTAAAAATACAAAAAAAAAAAAAAACACATTTTCCTAACTTAAAGGTGTATATTATCACCCAAAAAGGAAAATCCTGTCATTATTGTTCCAAATTCGTATGACTTTCTTCTGTGGGATACATTTCCCCCCTGTTCTTTTCTTTCACATTTGCAGGTGCAGGGGACCAATGACAGCAGTGTGGTCAGTAAGGTGTCAGCAGCGGCACAGGGCTACTTTCATGATGACTTCCTCAAGCATTTTGTGTGCAAGGTGTCAAGAAGAGCTCCACTGATTAATAGGTAAATGTTTATGATACAGTTATTGCTATTTTAGTGATTATATTCCACACAACAGTTTTTATATAAGTGATGTGTGTATATTTTTTGTCAGAGGTTATTATGTGCGCTGGAAAGCAGTCGATCATTGTATGAATCAGTTTTTCCATGCTACAAACTCCAGCTCGAGGAGACAGGTGGGATGATATATCCATGTCTTGTGTATATGATTTTTTTACTGTAAAAAATAATGCCCTGATCATATCCTTCTCTTAATCTCAGATTCTGTCACTAGGAGCAGGGTTTGACTCCCTGTTTTTCCGGCTGCATTCAGAAGGAGCCCTTGGAGGTGTCACAGTTTTTGAGGTTGACTTTCCAGAAGTTGCCCGACGCAAGACTGACTTGATCAATAGCAATGCTTGTCTGAAGGACACATTGCCAGATTGGGAGGCTGTCTCAAATCAGCAGACTAGTAGGACATTCACTGTATTTATTACAAAACATACTACAGAGGTGATTAAAATATACAGTATATAAACTATATTGTATACACTCACCTAAAGGATTATTAGGAACACCTGTTAATTTTCTCATTAATGCAATTATCTAATCAACCAATCACATGGCAGTTGCTTCAATGCATTTAGGAGTGTGGTCCTTGGCAAGACAATCTCCTGAACTCCAAACTGAATGTCAGAATGGGAAAGAAAGGTGATTTAAGCAATTTTGAGCGTGGCATGGTTGTTGGTGCCAGACGAGCCGGTCTGAGTATTTCACAATCTGCTCAGTTACTGGATTTTCACGCACAACCATTTCTAAGGTTTACAAAGAATGGTGTGAAAAGGGAAAAACATCCAGTATGCGGCAGTCCTGTGGGCGAAAATGCCTTGTTGATGCAAGAGGTCAGAGGAGAATGGGCCAACTGATTCAAGCTGATAGAAGAGCAACTTTGACTGAAATAACCACTCGTTACAACCGAGGTATGCAGCAAAGCATTTGTGAAGCCACAACACGCAAACCTTGAGGCGGATGTACTACAACAGCAGAAGACCCCACCGGGTACCACTCATCTCCACTACAAATAGGAAAACGAGGCTACAATTTGCAAGAGCTCACCAAAATTGGACAGTTGAAGACTGGAAAAATGTTGCCTGGTCTGATGAGTCTCGATTTCTGTTGAGACATTCAGATGGTAGAGTCAGAATTTGGGTAAACAGAAAGAGAACATGGATCCATCATGCCTTGTTACCACTGTGCAGGCTGGTGGTTGTGGTGTAATGGTGTGGGGATGTTTTCTTGGAACACTTTAGGCCCCTTAGTGCAAATTGGACATCTTTAAATGATGCCACGGCCTACCTGAGCATTGTTTCTGACCATGTCCATCCCTTTATGGCCGCCATGTACCCATCCTCTGATGGCTACTTCCAGCAGGATAATGCACCATGTCACAAAGCTCGAATTATTTCAAATTGGTTTCCTGAACATGACAATGAGTTCACTGTACTAAAATGGCCCCCAAAGTCACCAGATCTCAACCCAATAGAGCATCTTTGGGATGTGGTGGAACGGGAGCTTCGTGTCCTGGATGTGCATCCCACAAATCTCCATCAACTGCAAGATGCTATCCTATCAATATGGGCCAACATTTCTAAAGAATGCTTTCAGCACCTTGTTGAATCAATGCCACTAGAATTAAGGCAGTTCTGAAGGTGAAAGGGGGTCAAACACAGTATTAGTATGGTGTTCCTATAATCCTTTAGGTGAGTGTATAATATATTTATATGTAAGCAAATCTTCAAAGTGAACTTCTGCAACTCTGTCTTTTGTCTCTAAAATGTAATAGAGTTTAGTTAGAACATGTTTCTTGCCCATGTGTAGATGCTGTGTTCATCAGAAGTGGTCATTATAATCTCATTGGTGTGGATGTCAGGAAGGAGCAGGAGGTGGAAGTGGCTCTGAGCGAAGCTGGGCTGCAGTGGGACACTCCTACACTCGTCTTGTCAGAGGTGGTGCTGACTTACATGGAAACACAATGGTGAGGATGTGAATTGATGGTTGGGTAAATTAAACACAATATATGTTGACATCACAATCGTGTTGCATTGTGGTATATGTATGGAGCTGCCGGAAGTGTACATATGAAGTAGACTTGCTCCCTCGGTCAAAATTGAGGAAGTGAGGGTCTATCCATATAAACTTCCCACGTCCACTTTACGAAGTGGAACGCACTTCAAAATGGCAGCAGGGATTCCCCCGAGGGGAAGTGCTTAGGGAAGTTCGCAGGTGCGTGTCTAAAAGTGGAAAGGAACGCAGCCCTGGTGCTCATTCCATAGATACAGGTTCGAGTCCCAACTGCAACATATCCTGATCTCAATGCTTCTCATATCTCTCCAATAGTTTTTGTATATTTTTTGTACTATACCTTTTTGGCAAAAAAAAATTCACTTTTAAGCAAACTGGTTGGTGCATTTTTCACTTGCAGTTCTCTTTATTTTGTTTTGGTGATTTTCTCTAGGTCAGATGCTGTGATTGGCTGGACTGCCAAGCTCCTCCCACAGTCTATGTTTGTGATGTATGAACAGATCCACCCAGATGATCCATTTGGCAGGGTCATGCAGAACCACTTCCTGAAGCTCAACTCTTCCATACATGCTCTCAAACAATATCCACACACTGTCGCTCAGACACAGAGATTCATACAGAAGGTATACCTCAAATTAATGTTTCCTATCCATCTATGTATCTTAGTATGTAGCCATGTAATAAGTGGGATAATGTCACCAGTTATTATCCAGAATAAACATCTTCAGAGTAAGACCTGTGTATTTTATGATAATGACAGGCTCACTTTATATAATAACTTATGGATATTTTGAACTACATTTTGTAAGCATAAATTAAATTATTTCAATTAGCTTATGTCAATTTTTGAAGATTGCATTGGCTTTATTTATGTTGAATACTGAAGATTTAAGAGGGTTGAAGAGATACAAAGAAAAATAAATAATGCATGCACTATTGTTTAGAAAAAATAGGTGTTGGTATGTTTTTTTTTTTACTGATAAATAATTAAATTAATATTTGTATTCAGCAAATATGCATTAAATTGGTCAAAAATGACATTTTCTATTTCAAATAGTAAACATTTTGATAGTATAAAATAATTGTATTTAAAATAAATGTTGTTCTTTTAATATTTCTAATGATCAAAGTATCCTGGGGAAAAAAACAGTTTCCCCAAAAATATCAAGCAACAATAATAATAAGAAATGTTTCTGGAGCAGCAAATCAGCATATTAGAATGATTTCTGAAGGATCATGTGATACTGAAGACTGGAGTAATGATGCTGAAAATTCAGCTTTTCTGTGACGGGAATAAATGACATGTTAAATTGATAAAATTAAAATTTAATACAATTTAAATAAATCCTTATAAACTGAAAAAAATCGTACCAACTTTTGAGCAGTAGTGTAGATAGATCACACTTGTTTTTCAGTAAGACAGGTAACTATCTTTATTTGCCACAGGGCTGGGAAAAATGTGTCTGTCTGGATATGAACCAGTTCTACTTTGACCTTCTTCCTGAAGATGAGAGGCAGAGAGTCGAGGGACTAGAACCTTTTGATGAGTTTGAGGTGAGGGAACGGCCCCATTCCCAGCAAAGACTTTTTGAATGATCCTAATATGACCACTGAATCTGATCAAATGCCTAATCCTAGACCAATGTTTTTTTTAATGATATCAGGAATGGCACCAGAAATGTTCTCATTACTTCATCCTTTCAGCCTCCAAAGGCTCTGTGACCAATCAAGGCCTTCTTATGCTACCGAAGTGTAAGTATTGCTGAGATATTTGTGTTATGTGTCACTAGGTGAGGTGTATGGTGCAGAGGTACATGTGCTCTGTTCACTTCTAGCGCCTTCCATCCGACACATGACTCCTCTATGGGCTGAGCATCCTCCTCTGGTCATTCAGCCCATGTGTGGGTCTCCGTGTATAGAGGCTGTCGGTATGGCCTCTGCCGTACTGGCCCCTGGAAACATCCTTCTCACCGGAGGCTGTGGGAGAAGCGGAAGAGACACCGTAGCAAGGGTCCTGATCAAAGAGCAGGGTGGCTGGAAATGTGCCTGTGTGGAGGCTCATGGAGACAGAGGTGATTTGATCATGCTCTCTTTTTTTTGCCAGTGCTAATGGTTTCCTTATTGGAATTTATCTAAAATAAACTGTTTGACTTGCCCGTTAGTAAACTGAACTCACTTTGTCAAGTCAATTTTGTTTGTATAGTGGTTTTCAAAAAGAAATTCAAAAGTAGCTTTACAAAAATTCATAATGTTTATAATACCTTAATGCCTTATTGTACACATTTAGCAGTTTATAGCTGAGAAACAAGATGGTTTACATATCTTGACGATATAAACAATTGATATTTGGGATATAGTCTTATAACTTTATGTGAGTGCACTATTTATGCTGATAGCACTGGACATATTTATAGTAGTTGCAAGTTGCTTTTATTAATACATTAAGGTGATATGAAAATTGATAAGGTTGTTATATTGTTTGGGTTGTTGTTGTCTGGTGCAGTGACAAGCTTTTTATGTATGTACCGGTATGCATATCGTAATATTTATTTTCCTTAGTGGTGAGTCTTTATCAGACGTTGACCTCTATCCCTGGTGGTGGAGTGGTCCTCTTTGGTGGCAGAACTTCTCCACTCAATCCAACAGGCAGCATTGTTTGGGTGACCTTTGACCTTGGTGATCAGCAAAGTGCTGTACAGCTATCATTTAATAACATGATTTGTACAGGCACTGGTCCAAAGCCACGATGGAGACACACATCGACCTTAGTATGTCATAATGGTGAGTTTATATATTTTTTGCAGTTTTTCATTTGCATTGTAAGGAGCAAAAAATTAACAACTTCTTAACATATAATTCCAGATAAGACATTTCTATTTGTGTTTGGAGGACGTACAGAGAAGGATCCAGTTCTAGGTGACGCACATTTCCTGTGTTTGGAGGACAAGCACTGGACCGAGGCACGTATTAAAACCTAATAAAAAAAACATACATACAATTGATTCTTCGCAGGGAGTTTGATTGACAGGCAATCTGACCAATCATAATCCGCCATCTGCCGAATCCGCAATTTTTGTCCGACAAAGCAGTCAGGAAAGTTAGTAGATTAACATGGGAGGATTTGAAAATGACCAAATTTGAGACTTTGTTTCATATCAAAAGTAAGCTGATCTGTCCTGTCTGTCAGCACGTTGTCAGTGACCTCTTTGCTCCGCGATGTATTTTTCACTGTGTGAGAACATGGTGTGTGGGCGTGAGAGCGGCGTGGCTTGTCAGACATAGCAACAGTAACTAAAGGGGAACAGTCAATTGGACAACGAGTCGACTGTTCGCAGATGTTGCAAAACTAATGCTGTAATACACTAAGCAAAACAATGCATAACACAATTGGGTGAAGTTGTACATTTGTAATTTTAATATAAGCAATTAGCAGTGCTTTGTAGTGTTGAAAATTGTCATTTCTCTTGATTCCATCCATTCCAATTTTTACTGAGCAGTGCATACAGGGATTGACCAATCTGCGAAAGGGTACACTACTGTTTAAAAGTGTGTTTTTTTATGTTTGAAAGACTCTTATGCTCACCAAGGATGCATTTATTTGATTAATAAATGTAATTAATGCCTCTTACCTTTGTGACTTGATGTGTGAACACCAACTAGTGAGAACTCTTAGGTCTGCCAACCAGGGTTTGTTAACAAGTCAAAGTTAAAATCTAGGGGTGAAAAATATCTTCTGATTGTTATCAATGTTGAAAAAAAATGATAATTGAAATTTTTGTGGAAGCCATGATCATTTTTGCCATGATTCTTTGATGAATGGGAAGAACAAAAATGTTTTCCAAAAGAACATTTATTTGTATTAAAATATTTTGGAACATTATAGATGTATGTACTTTATACATTATAGATGTATGTCACCTTTGATCAATTTAATGCTACCTTGATGAAAAGTATTAATTTTTTTTCTTAAAAATATATATATATTTTATAAGTTATAAAGTAAGTATATATATTTTATAAGTTATGTTGTAAGAGGAGTATAATGTTCCTGCCTATATTTTGGAATAGCCCTCATGTCTGGAGGGTGATTGTTAGAGAATCTTTTGTGTGTTTCAATTAGATTACAGTTGTTGGTGTCGTTCCGGAAGCCCGTCATTCCCATTCATCTTGTCCCTATGGAGGGGGGCTTGTGATATTTGGAGGTTTAGGGAAAGGAGGAAGACCTCTCTGTGATGTTTTTTACCTGAGACCCACGTCATTAGGTTTCTGCTGGGAGACACAGAATTTACATCCACCTCCAGTGCCCAGGTTAAAAACCACTTGCTTCTTTTTTATAAATACTCTATGTGTGTGTTATATATATATATATATATATATATATATATATATATATATATATATATATATATATATATACAGTCGTGCTCAAAATATTAAATAAACTTTGCAGAATTTGCAAAATTATAATTATTTTAACAAAATAAGAGGGATTATACAAAATGCATGTTATTTTTTATTTAGTACAATCCTAAATAAGATATTTTACATAAAATATGATTACATGAATTCCACAAACTATATGTGAAAACTTTTGAACAGGATGATGTCATCCAAATATTTCTTATTGTTTAAATATTTTTAAAAAAATAATTTAGTACTGCCCCTTTAGAAGCAAAATAAAATACTTGCATGTTTCCCGGAAGACAAATTTATCTTGATCTTCAAATTCACAATGATTTACCACCCATACCCCCACGTCCACCCCCCACCCCCCTCCTTCTGGAGCATCAGTAACACACTCAATTAGTGTGTTCACATTTTTTTTTTGTTTTTTCTTGCTGTTCACACTTTAAGATACTTAAAGAGGAATGTGTCATAAGAAAGATGTGTGCCACCTCTTAGTGATCGAAATCAGTCTTGGCCTCTGCTTTCAGATATTCCCACTCGGCCCATGTAATTAATGAGAAGTTGGTTGTGGTTGGTGGAGTTTGGCTTCAGGCTGATGGAGTACCAGGAGTTGCTGTAATAAATCTGAACACTGGGGGTTGTGTGGAGATCCAGCTGGATACCGTAAGTTACTCTACTCATACTCTAGCAGTGGTTAATGGCTTAAAATAAAATGGAAAATATTGGCTCTAAAATTTCACTGGATGAGCCACTCATTAGGCATAATAAAACTGATATTTTTGACTCTAAATTCTGATTGTTCTCTGCTGTTGCAAAGTCCATATATGTACAAATTCTGTTATAATGCAGGATGTTGCTATCCACACCAATAGACAATAACATTGTTTATTCTTAGCATGAGCTGCAGTTGTGTTTGCATATTTTCAATCTGGATGGATTTTGATTGGCTGTCTATGATTTTATTGTTCATCAGCTGGAAGAAAATTACTTTGAAAGTGATCTTAACTATATCGTTGCTCTGTCATCATCTTTATAATTTTGGTGTGGACTATTCAAGTGCTATTCACTTTTCTTTTTTTTTACGATTCACCATTTTAAAATCTTTATGGTTATTGTTCCTGGTGTGAACAGACCTTTAGACTTATAAACTATATTACTTGATGAAGGAATTGTTTGATCATAAATAAATTAAAAATAAATTGCTTGTTTTATAAAGGGTCTTCGTGGTCATAGCAAATCTGGAAATATTGAGGAATTTTAAATGTGTGATTTCCAGGCCATTAAATTCTTAAAGTCAGAAAATATGCCTGGATTTTTACTTGTATATAAGCCACCTGAAGACATAAATATTGTATTGTAATTCCTGTAGCTGAATAATTCATTTAAAATTCATTTAATGATACTAATACACATTGGGAAAGCCATAGTTTTAAAATGCATAGCATAATATTTGTTTCTTGTTTTTGTTCTATTACAGTCGTCTGTGCCTTGGCCTCTCATGCTGCATTCATTCTGCTCTGAGCTGCTGGACTCTGAGGGGACTGAGCTGGTGCTCATTGGTGGAGGAGGAAACTGTTTCTCTTTTGGAACTCACCTTAATCTCCACCCTGTAACTGTGGATCTAAGACCAATACTTTGCTATTTAAATGAGTCAGATCACAAATAGTGGGGTCTC
Source organism: Chrosomus eos (assembly GCA_036326025.1). Lineage (NCBI taxonomy): Eukaryota > Metazoa > Chordata > Actinopteri > Cypriniformes > Leuciscidae > Chrosomus > Chrosomus eos. Next base: position 20,196,488 of record CM070826.1, on the reverse strand, counting down.
CAGCCAAACTTTATTTTAGCCAGAACTTCGATTTGTGTCACAGCCAAATAGCCTAATTATTGTGACATAGTAACATCACTCCGTGAAGCGCCGGAAAGACTGCACGGTGGGACAGACTGCGCCCCAGTCCAATGGTTTGCGATAGTTGCCTTTCTCCAGGAAGTACTTATGGCCACGATAGTTGGGATGCTCATAGAAGATCCAGTAACCATCCAGAACTTTGCAGGAATGGACCTCTCTCAGACGGAACCTCTCCGCCACAGATGGACAGTCTTCAATGGACTCTATGGCCTGGCCTGTGAAGTCAGGCTTGTCATACAGCTGAATCTTGTACTGCATTCCACTCGTCTGCATGGGTTAGAAGTGTTTGGGAAAGGGGTGGATAAACTTGTGTATGGGTGTATTTGGGGTTAGGATAAATGACTCAAAATGGCAAAAAGACACATGGAATAAGAAGCTTCCAGTTTTGTGAATGTCAATAAATAACATATAAAACTTGAAGACTTTAAGTATGTTTTGTTGATGAATGTATATTTTTATCTTATTTGCCTGATTTAACCTTGCTTTAGTATCCGCTGATTTACATGCGGAGAATTTTCAAGATATATATTTAAATATACTATATTATTGATGCCTGTGATATATTCATACAGAAACCGTTCTGATATTGTATGGATTCAACATGTCATACATTTTTATATGGAGTTGTCAATGTTGGAGAAGATGGCCTGTAATGTCAAAACAAACTAAATTAAAGACCATTATATTGACCTGAAATGTAATTTAGTCCTGTGTGTGGTCCATTGATTAAAACAAGCTGAATGTTTGCTTACATTACACATACAAGTGTGGTCTTTTAACAAAGACTGAAGTAAAAACAGCTGGCCATATGGAAATTGATCTATTGGCAAAAGCATTGTGACCAAATCAGTTAACCGGACATAACATTCAGAAAAGGTCTATATGACCTCTCACTACTCACACTATCCCATGGTTTTATTGTGCTTTAACCTAGTAAATTCTAGCCAGCATTGTGAAACAGCTTGATCATTATGCCAGTCAAAAAACACAGCAAATCGTATGTGTTCCACATTATAAACCATTTAAGTATTTAAAAAAGCTTTATGTCAGTAATGTGCACTGCTACAGTAGATGCATAAATTAAATAGTTTAACTTACAACGCGGATAATCTTGCAGGAACTGAGACAGTCATCAAGTCCCATCCAGCCCAGGTACTCAGGATACTCCCCCCTGGTTAGCAGGTACCGGTTACCCGTGTAGTTGGGCCGCTCGTAAACCACCCAGGAGCCGCTGTCCACACGGATAGAGTTGCAGTGGCTAAGGTAGGCATGGAAGTCGGAGCAGTCGCTGTCACACTCGTAACGGCGACCCTGAAAGTTCTTGTCCTCAAAAAACACAATCTGAGAGACATTAAGGTGATATTGAAGGGCATTGTTCTTGAACAGCCAAATTAGCATAATTTTAAAATTGTTAATATATATATTTTGGCCATGTTCATGCTGGTTTTGGCATAACATGCAATGCACATTTTTATCCTGTTTACACAATTTTTGGTATCCACTGATGTGCTCTGGAGAATTTCTATGTCTATGTAGTATTGATCAGCTGGCCTACCTGCAACACTACAGTATCAGTCTGGTGTGCGAGCAACAAACTAATATTACCACTATCGAAAACCACCAACAATCTTATAATTTAACTAGGCAGTAGGCAGTTTCATAAAAGTAACCTAATTAAACCTATTGACTGCAAGCCAAGACATTTAGAAAAGTGAGTTCACAAAATTACACATTTGAATTCCTGAAAATGTCATGAGGTATCAATAATATAGCAGCATCTCTATTTGCTAGGAATTTTTATTCCAATATTATTTTTTAAAGATTTTAAAATAAAATAATTTGTAAATGTAAAGTTAATGGAACTATTAACTTATATAACATATCCATAAATGTGCTGCACAACTTAAAATCTGCCATTAAAGCTGAGAAAAAAACATGCATTATAAACAAATAAACATTAAAATAAATATTATTTAATTGTTATAAAAATGTTGCTAGGATACATTTTTTTGCATCTTTTCCATTATATTCAAGTGATTTCCTACTCACCCTGCCCATCTTGAATATTGTATTAAAGCTTGTCTGGAGAAGTTGTCTGAAGTCCAGAGTAAATGTTTATGGGGCTGTTTAAATATGCAGCTCCCAAAGTCAAAATGAGTGGAGGGGAGGGCCAGATATTCACTTTGTCATGAAAATGAGATCCAAAAATCGAGTCAGTGATTCTAGCACTATTCAGGTTTTTCCAGAAAAGCAAATGGGGATTAAAGGATAATGAGTAGCCTGGCACGGGCATTCATTCACCCTGGAACACCACTGCATCCCATAACTGGACCAACCTGAACCACAACAAATGCAGCACACTGGCCAGAACCTGATGCCAAGAGCAGTGCCAAATAAAGAGCCCAGACTCATTGAATTGTCATGCCATGCTGAATGGCACCCATTACCCTGGCTCAGCTCTTTTCAACAGCACATGCAGCCACTGGCAAATAAACCAACTAACTAAATCTGGAGAAAATGTGAGTGGTTTGCATATAGACTCATGAACAGGCAGTGATCATTTAGGTTTAAAATGACAAATCTACAGTGAAATATTGTGTTTAATAAAGTAACCAAGTGTGTCAGAATATACACACTTCCCTGCTACAAAATACGCAAAAAGCATCATGTGTGTAATGAGTCAGATCATGTATAAATACTCAGTATTAACAGTCGGTGAAAAACACCAATTTGTAGGGATGCACCGATACCACTTTTTCCAGAACGAGTCCGATAACGATATTTTCATTTTTGGTACTTGCGATACAGACTACCGATACCTGTATTTTCACTGCATTTGTAATTTTTTCATTATTTGGATAGAGTAACCAAAGGAATATGAATCATATTAGCTTAATTTGTGCAGCAAATATATTTCCTTAAAGTTATTTTCATGCTTAATTAAGCCTGCTAAAAAGTAGGCTATTGTATGAGCTACTGTTACTTTCATTGTTCATTATATTGCATATTTTATCTTTCATTTAATAGCACAGCACATTTTAATTGAGGATTGGGTCAGTGGTTCAAATGTTTAGATACCAGTGAAATATCACTATGTCTACACTATTCTCTATTACAATTTTGATTCTACAGCAAAAACTACTAGCCTAATTAATGTAAATTTAAAACATTATTAAAGACACGGACACTGGCACCTGCATGGAGACCGGACACGGACACTAAAGACACATCTCTTCACCTGAAACAAGAAGCTAATAAATGCACGATTTCGAGTATATCTGGTTTGTGTGTGATTTCTGTGCGTTTTGGGATATTTTTATATGAATAAAGAATGCTTACAGTATACATAAGCCAGGTGTAGCCATTAGCTGCATATAAAATGCTGTTGAAATGTGTAAGTGACATACACTCACCTAAAGGATTATTAGGAACACCATACTAATACTGTGTTTGACCCCCTTTCACCTTCAGAACTGCCTTAATTCTATGTGGCATTGATTCAACAAGGTGCTGAAAGCATTCTTTAGAAATGTTGGCCCATATTGATAGGATAGCATCTTGCAGTTGATGGAGATTTGTGGGATGCACATCCAGGACACGAAGCTCCCGTTCCACCACATCCCAAAAATGCTCTATTGGGTTGAGATCTGGTGACTTTGGGGGCCATTTTAGTACAGTGAACTCATTTTCATGTTCAGGAAACCAATTTGAAATAATTCGCGCTTTGTGACATGGTGCATTATCCTGCTGGAAGTAGCCATCAGAGGATGGGTACATGGTGGCCATTAAGGGATGGACATGGTCAGAAACAATGCTCAGGTAGGCCGTGGCATTTAAACGATGTCCATTTTGCACTAAGGGGCCTAAAGTGTGCCAAGAAAACATCTCCCACACCATTACACCACAACCACCAGCCTGCACAGTGGTAACAAGGCATGATTTATCCATGTTCTCATTCGGTTTACGCCAAATTCTGACTCTACCATATGAATGTCTCAACAGAAATCGAGACTCATCAGACCAGGCAACATTTTTCCAGTCTTCAACTGTCCAATTTTGGTGAGCTCTTGCAAATTGTAGCCTCGTTTTCCTATTTGTAGTGGAGATGAGTGGTACCCGGTGGGGTCCTCTGCTGTTGTATCCCATCCGCCTCAAGGTTGTGCGTGTTGTGGCTTCACAAATGCTTTGCTGCATACCTCGGTTGTAACGAGTGGTTATTTCAGTCAAAGCTGCTCTTCTATCAGCTTGAATCAGTTGGCCCATTCTCCTCTGACGTGACCTCTAGCATCAACAAGGCATTTTCGCCCACAGGACTGCCGCATACTGGATGCTTTTCCCTTTTCACCCATTCTTTGTAAACCCTAGAAATGGTTGTGTCTGAAAATCCCAGTAACTGAGCAGATTGTGAAATACTCAGACCGGCCCGTCTGGCACCAACAACCATGCCACGCTCAAAATGGCTTAAATCACCTTTCTTTCCCATTCTGACATTCAGTTCGGAGTTCAGGAGATTGTCTTGACCAGGACCACACCCCTAAATGCATTGAAGCAACTGCCATGTGATTGGTTGATTAGATAATTGCATTAATGAGAAATTGAACAGGGGTTCCTAATAATCCTTTAGGTGAGTGTATGTCAGCGAATCCGCCCAGTGTCTGTTGCGACTTGAGTCTGCTAGTTGACAGTGCGCTGTCCAAAGGCGGGGCATCTTGTGCACATGGCCCATGGGATGGCTAAATGTCTGGCAGAACAGCGGAGCTGCTGACTTGAGGGTGGATCCGCCCCAGAGTCTGTTGCTATCAAGGGGGTAACGCAGGTAACTCCAAACATTCTTTTTCATAGGTTCACTCATCGCTGCGTAGCAATGACACAATGGGAACAATTAGTATGCGAAGAGGACCAATCTGCCGCCACACAAATATCTTAGGAAGAGTTCCAATAACCCCTCCAAAACAACTGACAAATCTCAGATGGGGACACTAACAGGACGCGCAGACCTAAAGTGTCTAACTCCACGCATAAATGAAGAGACCAGACTGTGTCTAATTAAGGGGACCTCGTCTGACACCGGCTCCAGCACGGACACCGGCACTTGGCTATCGGGGCCAATTAATCAGCATCAGTTTGATAAATATTAGAACCTCACTGCCTAAGAAACATGGGGGGAACAGAATCCGGCAGCAAACAAATCAGCCGGCACAGACACGGACACTGGCACCTGCATGGACAACGGCACGGAGACCGGATCACGAACACCGGCAAGAACACGGACACTGGCACCGGCATGGACACCGGCACGGACACTGGCACCGGTACAGACGACTGGCAACGGCATGGACACCGGCACGGAGACCTGCATGGACACACTGACAATGGACACCGGCATGGATTTCAACATTTCAAAACACCGTCAGCGGCACGGACAGGGCACCATCACGGATATCGGCGCGGAGACCGGCATGGACATGGCACCGGCAGAGAGCTACATAGACACACTGACACAACACCGCGGATTGGCATTCAACACTGTCTAAGAAACAGGGGGAACACGGAAATCACGCTAAGAAAAAAAAATCAGCCGGCACAGACACCGGCAGCGGCACGCCCGGACACTGGCACCGACATGGACACTAGCACAGGCACGGACATCGCAACGGATTCGAGATATTGATGTAGTGGCTTAAAATGATTCTGATTATTTCCTGTACATGCATGGAGCTTGACCAGCATCAGTTTGATAAATATTAGGACCTATATGTACGAAAAAAAAGTTCGTCAGAATCCTTCCCCCACCCCCCTAATTAGAGGTGTTTATTTGGTGGCTCAAAAGATGCTGATTCTGTAATGTATTTGCACAGAGCTTAACCAGCATGAGTTTGATAAATATCAGAACCTCTATGTATACATATTTTTAAATATACTAAAAATAATATATATTTCAAAATATAATAAATTCTACAATAGTGGAAGTTACAGTCAAATCCAGCACATACTATTAAAGTACTAGACAGCACACACTACCATAATTAGGGGGAATATGAAAAATTACAATATGTTTTTTAAAATGGCAACACATTTCACACATATTCCATCCAAAATGCCAAAACCAATCACTATTGATTTGATATGGCCATTAAAGCTCAAAGTGTTGCTATGGTCACAATGTTCAGTTTTCATGGAGTCTAAAGTCCAAAAAGCATTTCTTTACTTGTTGACCTGAAACTGAATATTAATATAGGGCATGTTTATTAAACACCCAAAACATATTCCCTTTAATAAACTGTATAGTTAGTTTTTAAATGTTCACTTAAGACACATTTTAAGTGACAGCATTGTTGGAATCTGTCTTGTGAACATACAGTAATAGTGCAATTACAGTGTAAGGCATTGAGAATATACATAAAAAAATAATAAAAAAAAAAGGAGATAGAAATGTACACATTCATACTGGCCGTGACATTTCAGGAGACAATAGCTGCAAACTCTTTGTAACACCATGTACCAGTTGAGCATATGACACATTTGTCGATTACTACAGTACATGACTACATGCATCTCATTCCCTGTTCTCTCTAAATTCATGAGGGCTGTAATCATTCCCTTTTTTGATTTTCATTAAATAACGACTCTCTCCTGGTGATATTTTATACATAAAGCTCTGGAATGACTGAAGTCTTATAACAAAAAGTAACATTATGCTTAAACTATCAGACACCTGCAGCAATAATACACACTACAGCAACTCTACAAACTAATCCAGCATAGATTTCTCTAGACGTCAACAGTGTAAACGGACACAATGTCCTTGTCTAAATACAGCATTGTTTATATACATGGATTGTTTTTGACAGCCTTTGTACCGGAAGAGCACTAATGTTTGACAATCAGTTTTTGGAAAGTGAGGGTTTTGATTGTTTAGCTGCTCTCTTAGCAAACTGTTGGTGCCCGTCCCATTGCTTGTTCAGGTGGTTGATCTTTCAGAACATTTAGTCCAGAGTTGGAAGTGTGGCTTGAAGGCCAGTGGTCCAAAGAGGTGGAGGTGGTGAGGGCAGAAGGGAGAAGACTGTCTAGCTCTTGTCTTTGTCCCGTCTCGAGCAACCACTCATGAAACTTCTGCTCCACTAAGGCCTGAAACTGCCGCCTCTGAACCCTTTACGACAGCAAAGACACAATGCATCACTACTGAATGTCGCAGGTTATTATTATGAAGTTACATTAAAATTTCATGTCCAATTTAAAAATGCTAGGACTTATCTTGAATTACGATTAATCTTTCTTAAATATAAAAAATTCACTTTTAACATTAATAACTTTCATATGCCTATTAGAAGAAATACCTATGGATGATAAATAGATGCCACAGTTGATGTGGCATATCTAGAATGCATTAAAATCAACAAAGCTGTTTATAAAAATAAATATTTTTTTTATTATTTTAATCAAAATATATAATAATAGTATTGTATATTAATATAATAATAAAAATAAAATACATAAACACAATGTAATATTTTGTTATAATAAACCAAAATAATCTTTTGTTATGAAACAAAAAAAAACCTTTAAAAAGTGGACTCACTTGTTCAAGTGTGCTTCCTTCACGGTCTTCTGCCAGTCCTCTATCGCCTTCTCTCTGCCCTCCACAGCCTTCTGGTAGTCTGCCGGCAGGTCCCAAGGGAACTCAGAGTTATCCGCCTCCATTTGGAAGGGTATCACCAGCGGATAAAACTCAGAGGGGGGCTGGATGTGGTAGCAGCCTGCGTCTGAAGTGGAACCCTCTGCTCCGAACAGCAGTGGCTGGTCCCATAAATTGGGAACCACAGCTAGGCCTACACTAGCCATGTGGTCCTCTAAAGTAGGGTAATGTGTGTGGAAGGGGCCCAGAGTGAGAGACACATTTCCAGGAAGGAGAAGGGGTCGAGTGGGGGTGAGGGCATGGATTGTGCAGTGAAAGGAGCCGCCTACAGTCAGATGGCCAGCCACACACACCACACGAACGTTTTCACAGCTCTGAATGTGGACGCTGGTCCCCACCGGGCCGAGGACCACTGTACTGTTCCTGCACTTATCCAAGGTCACAGACCTGCAAGATAAAGACTTGGTTTTGCACGGATGTTGACAGTAATAAACAAACAATAAAAATTGACAGCAGACTATTGATCTGCATTTATTTTGACTAAGTCCTGGTAAGGAAAGGATTTATCCATTGCTGCTATTATTAGAAATATGACAGGATGGTTGACTAGTTGTCCAACAACTGATTTTTTTCATTAGTGTGATGCACATTGACTAGCTCACATTTATTTAACTTTTTTAGTAGGATGTTTTATTCCATGTCAGCATCTAAGGCCTGATATTTTTGTGGCAAGAACAGGGTTAAAACGGTTAAAAAATATATCTAAACAAACAAATGAATAACCATATTTAAAAGGAGTTATAAGATACTGCAAATGGTCTTAAAATGACAATAATGACAAACGTATTGCCCAGGTGCTTAAGAACTTACATTAAAATTTCACATTCAAATTAATAATGCAAGACTTGAACTAGGGTTAATCTTTGTAAAAAAAAAAGGTAAAGGTAAATCAGTTTATTTTAGTTCAAAAATAAATACAATACATACACAAATAGACAGTAAACTAATAATTCTAAAATAAAATATGTAATTATATAAATGTATAATATTATGATATAATATAATAGACTGACAGAGAGAATCTTCTATCATGGAACATAGAAAAAAAAAGGGCTTTTGATACCCAATTGACAAAAATAATGCATTTATTTTATTCTAGTAAAGTGATTCCTCACCGCAGAGGAGAGAGAAGGTAGATGAAAGCCTCACTGCAGCGGTGGAGTTTGATGTTGGCATCATTCAGCTTTTCAGAGTCTTTGGCCAAAGTCTGTTTGCAAACGTGTGACATGAGCACCAGTCGACTTCCTGGAGGAGCCATGTGGGTGTTTCTGAATATTTTGGCTTTCTTCAAGGTGCCCTCAACTATAAAACAAAATATGAAGTGTTAATGATGCTACTAATCAGGTAAACCATCCATCAATTCAAGCTAAAGTCATAATATACATTTCCTTCATTTCTCCCTTGAGGTTCACTTCTTTTGTAAGAGTGACCTGCCGATATCGATTTTTGCCGATATTTTGATTTTCTTTCAAAATACTATAATTGACAGCATATTCAAACAAAAATCTACTTTTCTTAAATGAAAATTTTTATTTTCATAAAAAAGTAAAAATGCAGAAATAAAACAAAAGCACAAAAAAATGCACTGGAATAAAGAGAGATTTGATATAAAACATGGCTTTACAGGGTTCATTCACCCCAAAATGAAAATTGTGTCATTAATTACTCACCCTAATGTCGTTCCAAACCAGTGAGAAGTTCATTCATCTTCAGAACACAAATGAAGATATTTTTGATGAAATCCGAGAGCTTTCTGACCCCTCCATAGACAGCAATGCAACAACCATTTTCAAGGCCCAGAAAGTATTCTCGTCACTTTATAACATGAAGTTGAACTACTGTAGTCACATGGACTATTTTAACGATGTCTTTACTTCCTTTCTGGGCCTTAAAAGTGTTTTTTTGCATTGCTGTCTATGGAGGGATGAGAAAGCTCTTGGATTTCATCAAAAAATATCTTCATTTGTGTTCCGAAGAGGAATGAACTTCTCACGGGTTGGAACGACATTAGGTGAGTAATTAATAACACAATTTTCATTTTGGGTGAATGAACCTGTAAAGCCATGTTTATATCAAATCTCTACTGTTTGGAAGGACATTAGGGTGAGTAATTAACAACATAATTTTAATTTTTGGGTGAACTAACCCTTTAAGTTTTTCAGGTGGGTATACAGTATATTCAGGTAAGATATACAACAGAAATTAAAACTAATCAAATGTAAAAAAAAAAAAAAAAAAAAAAAAAAAAAATGGATAGTCTTAATTGTAAAAATAAAATACAGATGAATGTTTACAACTAGTTGCAAAAGCTTTTCAGTCAAGAGCAGAGAGCGATTTTCCTTGTCTTTTATTAACATGACAGACAACAGCAGGAATATTAGACTGCTGTCACTTTAAGAGTGAACCAATATACTGTTACACAACTTGCTTTATCTTTCTCAACTTATTAGGTTCCAAAACTGACTGTGTTTAACTGAATACTCACCAAGATTTTGACAAGGCATTTTGACATAATTATGTGTGTATTTGACCGTTTAAGCATAGTAAGCCACTTATTTGTATTTGCGAGAAATTGCGACTCACAAGAGGTGGCTTTATGTGCGCTCCACTTAAATAGATAAGTGGTGCGCACACACACACGCTTTTGGTGAGAGTGTAAACCTGCGGGAATTAGTAAAATTATGCACAATACAAACACTATTTAACCGGAGCAAATGAGGCGAGTGAGTGAAAGGAGGCGGGTGTGTGTCACTTCGCGTCAGAGAGAAGAGTGAGAACGTGCAGCTGACATTATTGCCTGTGCCGCTGGCCGATCGTGCAGAAAATCGTTCGATTCCGGCCCCTGGCCAGTCGATCGGTGCATCTCTAATATTAGTCAAGGTTTTTGCAGTTTTGGAATTTACCATTTTTCACTCTCCCTCAAGTCTGTTTTTGTTTTGCTACTGTACTTTTAGCATTTCTGGGTAAACAACTTTGCAATTGAAAAATGTGTGTGTTTCCATTTCATATAGAATTTAAATGAAACTATACCACAAACATTCCTAAATAACGTTTGATTTGGAAACTTTAAGATGACATAACACCTACAATTTTATTTCCTTGATGAGAACTTCCAGTTTACCTTGCACGGACCATGCCAGTTTCTTGCCGGTCTGTGAGAAGGTGGAGATACCGAAGGGGTTGAGGCAGAGAGCCTGATGCAGAAACCCCTGGAACTGCTGCAGAGAGTAAGTGCGGCTGATTTTGGAGAATCCCGCCTGAGACTGCAGTACTGAGCGGCTAAGGAGCTTGTGGATTGGGTGCACAGTATGGCTGTGGCTCACAGAACCTTCCAGCAGCAGACTGAGGCTCTCTATGGCTTCTGAAGTGAGCTGGCTGTCACGCAGAACCTGTCCTGAACTGCTTAGCTGGCCTGGCTCAACTAGCAACTCCAAGAGCTCAGCCAAGTGTGTCTGGATGAAAGTAAGATGAGCCTGGTCGTCCCAGTTCTGGTAAAACAGAATGAATAAATTATTTATTAACAACTATTATGCAAAAAAAAATAAACAAAAAGTATGCAGGTGGAATTCTCTCTATACACAAGCCTAACACCATTTTTTTTTTTTACCATTTTTCAATCAAAAAAATATTAATGTTTTTTAATATTCCAATTATTTAATATTATTTTCATGACAATTAAGCACATCCTCCAAAATCAAATTTAATAAAAAAAATTATACTACAGGGCTCTTGAATCCTTGAATCGAATTAGTTGACGAACGTTCTAAGTTATTATTTTAAGGGAAATGCACGTCTTAAGAAGTTCCAGGCAGGTCTTTACAGCATTACAGTTCCATATCATATCGCCAAATTATTCAAGTTATTTGAAAGATCCTTACAGATTACTACAGCAAAAGAACCCAAATCCACAATGACACTGACCAAGCAAATAAATATAGTAAATACAATAAACCGAGAAAAATTATTTCCATGTTTTTTGCCATAAAATTGTTTTATTATATACGAAAAGCACATACTCTCTTTCTCCCGCTCCTGCTCTCTCTTTCACTCAAACGCACATACACATACTGTAGCCACACTCACACAGAAACGTGTTGTCAGACTCAGTGCTGCTCTGACTATTTGATCAGTGAAATAGGTTCACAATTAAAAAGCTACATGACATTTCTCACAAGTGAGGTCATAACAGCTCTGTCTTGGAGCAGATAAACTTAGTTAAGACACTGTTGCCGAACACTGACTCAGATAATTGACACGCTTTATCTCTCTCTCGCTCTCTCTAATAACTGCATTAATAACTGCAACAGTCCACCATCAGTGGGTGAAACCTTCGTTAATAACGCTAAAATTACATTTTGGGATTAGCAATGGAGGCTTGGGATTAGATGCGTAAGAATTTAGTCCCACACACAAGAGCATTTTATGGACGAAAACCTGACATATATCTTGAAATACATCATCTGAACAATGTTTTGAGGTGTGGTAACCATAGTATAATAATAATTGACACCGGGCCATTGAATAATTGAAAAATAATGTACACCTGCATTATCACCTCGGGTGTGCATTATTTTTCTAATAAGTCAACGGCCCGGAGTCAATTATTCCTTACATATACATTTGTTAACTATTTGTACACATACACTATTCTTTTTATGTTTCTGAAAATACACCTACTTCTATTTTAATATGTTATATTACTTATAGTAATTTATTCCTGTGATGGCAAAGCTGAATTTTCAGCATCATTACTCCAGTCTTCAGTGTTTTATGATTCTTCAGTAATCATTCTAATATGCTGATTTGGTGCTCAAGAAACATTTCTTACCATCAACTGTGCTACTTTTTTCAGTATTCTTTGATAAACAGAAAGGTTAGTTCAACAACATAAAAGTCTTTCTTTACTGTCACTTTTAATCAATTTAATGCACCCTTGCTGAATAAAAGTATTCATTTAAAAATAATAATACTGAAACCAAACTTTTAAATGGTAGTGAACACAGTACACACAATAAAAAAAAAAATCCACTGTATTATTGTATTGCATAGGTCATGAAAATAATGTCAATGCAAACAATAAATTTACGCTTTTAAAATAAGATTTTTGTATTTATCTTTTGATTTATGGTTAAATATGACTCATGTTTCAACCCACACACACACCTTATTTTGGGAGCTTATTTTGGTCTCTCTTTCAGACGAGGAAGAGGGAGATCGTGATCTCGGACTTGGCCACTCTTCCCCGATCAGTGATGTGCGGAGAGAGATTCGGTTCAGCTGCTGTAGATACAGGAAGAGTAGAAACTGCAGAGTGTTTACTGACAGCTAGGAAGACAAAGAGAAAAGCATTAGTACAGCAGCTCTGCAATTCTGTCTAACAGCACGCCACTACATCATTTTTGTTATTACCTTACAGCGCTGTCTGTCAAGTTCCTTAGGACTGTGGCTTTGAGACAGAGCTTCAGCCCACTCTAGTCTCTGCTCTGCAGAACGAGGCATTAACAGATCAAAAGTTTCAAAATACAGCCAGGCAAGCTCCTCTGCCAGCTGCAGTTTGCCACAAGCGATGTGTCGCCACATGTGCCAGCCGAGCCTGGGGAAACAGCCATCCCGTGTCCGGACGTAACTGGCCATCTTGCGCAGATAATGCATGCTGAATTTGCTTGGAGGTGTGGCGGGAAGCACCCCGATCATAAAGGGCTCCAGACGTGGCCATACACATGCTGTGTATTTGTCCATTTCTATAGGAGAAAACAGATTTGTTGAAATGAATGAGCTGGGTCAGGAGAAATCACTATTAAATTGGCAGTGATAATGTACTTGCATGAGTGATAATGTACTGGCAAATTGCATAACATGTTAAGAGCAATAATAATCTAAATGTTAAGAGATGGTCAGGGAAGGTTAGAGACCACTATTGAGATAGATCTACAGATCTCTGTTGCCTTTTTCACATTTGACGCCATTGGCTTTTGGCTTAATTAGTTGGGGACATTAAATTTAACATTTAATTTAATATTCAACAATAATATTTATCTCATTATATGATAACTGAGCTGGACGATGACATCACTGTTTTCTCTAGAACGGCTTTATATATAAATTAACTAAATTAATAACTTTTTTACAACAAAAATGAAACATCACTGAATTACTTAAGCTGGACTGTGACGCTATTTTCTTCTGGAAACAAACTTTGTTGTATTACGTTCCTATTATCTCTGTAAAGCTGCTTTGAAACGATCCATATTGTAAAAAGCGCTATATAAATAAATGTGACTTGACTATAGACGGTAAAGTATATTTGCTTACAATGTTGTAGGTTCTATCTCTTTTTACCATTAAACCATTACAATATAGCCTAAAATATTTGGTTTTGAGTAATATCCTTTCATTTTATACATTAACAATTGTATAATATAGGCTATCCCTTCTCTTTTTTATCTTTTATCAAATTCCATTGTGATTGAAGTGTATTACCATTATGTCAAAATTCAATTTCTTCTTGAATAAATGATCATTTTTGTATGTAACATTATACAATGAAGGGAAAAAAAGGTTTTCTTGCCCCAGAAATCAATACTTAGTTAAAACGTTTCAGCACATATACCAATATATAATAAAAAACAACTTTAGTTTATGATGACAAGTTTAACCACATCTTTTTCAAAACTACGCCAACACAGTGATAATGGACTTAGCTTTCACTCTCCTTACCTGACCATTGAACGTTTTACGGATCAAACGGTGGTCCTCTATGTTTCAAGGGTTAAAATATACATAAACATAAATATCTAAATCTATATTTAAACTGAAACGCTTTCTAATTCTATCCACGCTGACACGTGCGCGCGACCCGATCCCAAACGGAGCCTCGCGAACGCGCGCTGCTGTGCCGCTCAAAACTTCATTGTTTTCTTCTTTTTATTCACTCCACCATTGTTAGATTTCCAGACAATCACCAAACCATCATTTTAGAATAATAAAGTACTTCAAGCCTGATGAACATGTAACGTCTCAACAGCAATATTATCTCTAAAAAAACAAACAACGATAAAACAGAACAACTGTTCCTGAGCGGTTGCCATGTCATGTCTGCGTCACAACGTGACGTAACACTAATTGTTATGTTTGGGAGCCCGGCTTCATTTCAATATAAAAGTCATATGATGTGCAAATACATACAAACATTTTTTTTTTAACTTTTTTATTCATATTCAAAAAAAAAGTTCTAGCAACGCGTAAGGATTTTAAAATACAATTATTTTGTATTATTTACCATGGTGATCAAATAATATTCGGTGTTATTTAATAATCTTGCATTATTTGTTGATTTTTTTAGTCTGTGTTTGATAACATGATACACTGAAC
The DNA here is from genome assembly GCA_036326025.1 of Chrosomus eos. Classification (NCBI taxonomy): domain Eukaryota; kingdom Metazoa; phylum Chordata; class Actinopteri; order Cypriniformes; family Leuciscidae; genus Chrosomus; species Chrosomus eos. Next base: position 20,181,340 of record CM070826.1, on the reverse strand, counting down.
AGATTCCTTCTCCATATTTCAAAATAAAAGTTAGTCAATTTAGTTTAATTTAAGAGACAAAATAAACTATTTATCTTATTTGTATTTTATTGCATGTGACCTTGTTTCATTTTTATTTGTCAAATATTTTTTATTTTCTTTCAAAATAAACTGTAAAGGCCTGTATGTAATTGTATACAGTTGTACATCAAGTTTAGTCACTGCAAACGAGAAACAATATTAACCCTATATTAAGACTACCCATACATTATTACTTAGGAATGAAAAGAAATATAAATCCCTACAGATTATTTGATTTGTATGGCTCAGTGCGCATGCGCAGATGTGCAGGAAGTGCTCGCAGTCCGATAACCAGCTGATAGATCAACAACCGAACAGCCACCTCTAAAACAGCCGCTACTGGAAACAACAGGTAAATATCACTAATCTCGGCAATTTTATATCACTCTATATATCTAAAATAGATGTGATTATTTTGGAAATCGATGTTACACGGCACCTCTTGGCCCGCCTCGCCTGGATCGAGACGAGTCACGTTAATGGTCAGAGTCTATACTGCGTCTCTAATGCATCACATCAGACACATTCACCTGACAGTCAGAGTTATGTATCGGATCAGTAGACATACACCTTATTAATGACGTTATGTATTACATCAGCAGACATGCACCTAATTATTAGTTATCAGACAATAGACATAAACCTGATTTTAGAGTATTAATCAAATCAATAGACATACACCTGCTATTAGAGTTAATAAAGGAATAGTTCACCCGAAAATGAAAATGATCCCATAATTTAATAAACCTTAAGCCATTCTAGATGTATATGACTTTGTGTTTCTGAACACAATCTGAGTTATATTAATGATATCCTGGCTCTTCCCAGCTTTGTAATGGCATTGAATAGTTTTCGAAGCGCCAAAAACACATTCATCCATCATAAAAGTAAACCATACGACTCCAGTGAGTTAATAAATTCCCTCTGAAGCAAAGCAATGGGTTTTTGTAAGAAAAATATCCATATTGAAAACTATTATCACTGGATTTGGCCAGCACGGCTGTATGCACGTTCACAAGAGAGTTGAGTTCTGGCAGAAGGGTGACCTCGGCTCAAACCCAACGTATGACATAGTTCCTCTTATATCAAAATCCTCCAACCTTTTTCGTTAAAACTTCTCCTTTTAGACTCCATCCTCTGAGCGTCCGCGTTCGTCAATTCTCACCTAAGCTTATGCTATCCTATGTCATACGTACTTCGGGTCAGAGGTCACCCTTCCAAACTAGATTCTCTCGTGAACGTTGCCGGATGCCAGGGATTATAGTTCATAAAGCTTTAAAGCTACAATATGTAAGATTTTTGTAATAAAATATCCAAAAATCACTTGCACAGTGTGATCTATTTCCTGCAGTTGTGTACTTACAATATCCCAAAAGTCCACAAAGATTTTTAATTTCAGAGAAATTCCAGCGTCCTCCAGCTGAGTGGTCGGCAAAAAAATCGTACATATTGTATCTTTAAATTTGGATATTTGTCTTACAAAAACACATAGCTTCGCTTCAGAAGACATTTATTAACCCACTGGAGTCGTATGGATTACTTTTATGATGGATGGGGATGGATGTGCTTTTTGGAGCGTCAAATAAACTCCATATACACTATACACTATTCAATGCCATTGCCAATACAAAGCTGGGAAGAGCCAGGATACTATTTAATATAAATCCGATTGTGTTCGGGTGAAAGAAAAAAGTAATATACACCTAGGATGGTTTGAGGGTGAGTAAATTAATTTTTGGGTGAACTAACCCTTTAATCAGATCAATATAGACACACAACTGATTAGTAGAGTTAATAATCTAGATAAACATACAGTAAGAGCTATTTTAGGGCCGTTTATGGTAATGATATTTCGGCGCTTCATCCTCTAATATTTTTATCTGAACCCTTTCCGCTCCGTAAGCTTCTCTCTCATGCTAGCGCTGGATTTAGAGCTGCAGATGACGTGGTTATTTTAACAACAGCAGAAAGATTTGAGCTGCAAAATAGATACTCCAACTTGCTAAAAAACTGCAGAAAACGAGTATGCAGCAAATACAATTATTTTTATCTGTCATACAGATGACTTCGACTATTTAACTAAACCATTTGTGGCACGTTAACGCGTGGCGCCTTTCGATATTTTTTCCATACATTTAGCATTATTATATCAGCATATTAAGAGCATTTCATAATAAACAATGTTAGAATTTGGAAAGTTATTTTGAGATGGCAAGGTAAGACAAAAAACTTTGAAATTTTAGTTACATTTTTTTGTGCTCATGATGAGAGTTTTGATTATTAGATTATGCACGTTGTTTGTTTTTAGTAGTTTATTACTTTGAGCAAAATATAAATGGTCCATAATTTTCTTACGAGGTAGCCTAAACTCTTGGACCTCCAGTTAGTTTTTGCAGTCACAAAGCCTTCTATGTGCCATACACATAGTGTATCAATGTAAAAAAAAAAATATATATATATATATATATATATATATATATATATATATAACAGCCTGATAAAACATCTCATCTTACATTTTTATACTCATATCCAGTTTGGGAAAAAAAATATTTTTTTTTGGTAAATATTATAAAATAGGCTAACAATTCTTAGATATCACTGCTTTGCTCTCAGGGCCCAATATTCTCATCTTTGTTCACCATTTTGAGTGTTTAGGATTTTTTTTTATTTTACAAAGTACTACGGCTGCCCCGATGGAAATGTATAACTGTTCCGAATAAGTATTGTCCGGACCTCTGCTGGGGTGGAGACCGGACCTCTTGAAACTTTAGGCAATAGGCATTAAATACCCCTGCTGTGAGATGACTTTGAGCTATGTAGGCCTTGCCTATTTAAAACGGCTAAGCTATAAATGTTTGCACTGCAAAATGATAATACTGATGCAAACTCAGAGAGCGGAACAGCACACGACCAAGAAACCACAAAGAGGTGACAGTTTTAACCTGGTGGTTTCATACCTGCTCAACATCTAGGCCTAGTTCATTGATCACTGTTTATGTCAACATGCATTACAAGAGAGATGTGCAACAAAACAATACAATTCATACTTGGGGCAAAATGCTGGATTTGGAATATATCAGAGACTTTACTTTATTAACCAGACATTTTCACTGAGATGCCAAGATAAACGTGCGGTAACTGCAGAGTTGATTTTCTTCCTGTCATGCCCTTCAAGTCAATTTTTTAAGTTCAATCTCGAGGTTATACTTGCCACCTTGTTTTCTACAGACATTTTAGGATGTTTAAATTATGTATATGGATGGAGTATGGTACTACTAGCCTTGAATTAAAACTGGCATGAGGATGTTTAGCAATACAGTCTTACCCAAGAAATGTTGTTGTGTTGCTTTACTCATCAACTTCCCTATTTCTGATGAGAACTGATTCACATATGAGCATCCTCCTGACTGCTGGCTTGAAAGTCGTTATCTGGTTGTGTTTGAAAGGATACCAAAATCTGTAGTCACCTGTTTTCATACTTGTTTCTTATTTTAACTGTTGCTTCATTTGTTTTAGTTCAGTTTTGCTATAGCTTTTGAGGTTTTTTCTAGGCCATAGTTAAAGTTGCCATGAAATATATGTTGTGATGTTTTCTTTTTTATCATATTGTATTGAAATGGCTTCTCGAACAAAAAAACATGTAGACTTGATTTTGTTAATCGTGAATTCTTTGGATTGTTGTTGTTTGCTGTTGCTATGATCTCATTTGTGTGACAGGATGTTCCACCCTCACTCCAGTAAACAAGTCACCAGAGAAGAGACGTTGCTGCAAAAGGGAAGGGGATTTATTAAAAACATAGGTTGGCTATAAGTAACATTGCACCTACATGTCTATGTAACACTCTCATTAGAGTGTTAGTTGAGTATTAGTACTGGTAGGGTTAGATTAAGTTGACATGCAGTAGCAAAATTACTTCTAGTCAGTAGAATGTCTGTTTGGGGGACCATCACAATAAAGAGTTAGCAGATATTAAGCAGACAGTACTAATACTCTAATGACTGCTAGTTGACATGTAGTTGCAAAGTTACTTATAGCTAACAGCAAAAGGAACCATAAAATAAAGTGTTACCAACAAAAAAAATGTGCATGGATAAATCATTTATAATAAATCCTGCAACAGTCTCAATCTCATGGTGACTTTAAAGTGACAGTTTGCCCCAAAATTAAGATTTTGTCATCATTTACTCACTCTCATTTCTTTCTAAACCTGTATGACTAACTTTTTAGATTTTTTTTTTTCATTTTTATAAAAATGTCTCAGTATGTTTTAAATTTTTTGCAATGACAAAAAAACCTTTGATTTTCAGTAAGTTAACTCTTACCAGATCATTTTAGTTGTAAGTGACTTTCTCTTCCATTACCCATTCCAGTAACGTTCTGCTCTTACTGTTGTTTGTTTTTTAGCATCACAGTCTGACTTCTGTCCTCACAGCCTAAAAAGAAGTCTCCAGTACTTCAAAAAACTGAGTCCACTGCTTTGAGTTGCTGCTTTCATAGACACCATCAGGGAGGACGGCCACCCTTCCTACATCATGAGCACCCGCGGGACCGGCAGGACCAATGGGAGCCTACCGCAGACCAAGATCTGCCAGTTCAAACTGGTGCTGCTGGGAGATATGGCCGTCGGCAAGTCCAGCCTGGTGCTGCGCTTTGTTAAGGGCCAGTTTGATGAGTTTCAGGAGACCACTATTGGAGGTGATGAATTTAATTCTGTTCATAAAGATGGGTACTACTAATCTTTTGGAAAAGTGGTTTAAGCGGTTAATTGCATTTACATTCCTACATACACTACCATTAAGGTTTGGTGTCTTTATTAAGTATTTAGCAAGGACATTGAATTGATCAAAAGCGACAGTAAAGACTTTTACTTTCTTACCAAAAAAATAGATTTCATATCATAACTGTTTTCAACATTAATAATACCGGTAATACGAAACCTCATTTCTTGAGCAGGGAATCAGCATATTAGAATGATTTCTGAAGGATCATGTGACACTGAAGACTGGAGTAATGGCTGCTAAAAATTCAGCTTTGACATTACAGGAATAAATTACATTTTAAAATAATATTTCACAATATTACTGTTTCTACGTAGTTCCTTAAAAGTGAAATGACCAGGCTTTTCCCAGTATTTTTCACAAAGTCTCATTGGGTGTGAGCAGTACAGTCAACAGTGCCGAGAACACATTTGTGGATCCTTTATATTGATCTGTAACCCTGTATTAATTTAAATTCAAACTGAGCTAATTTTGTTCTTAGTCATTGCAGTAGATGTCAGTAGATAAAAGATATCACATGTGAGAATGATGACAAACTAGGTTGACTATATCTGTGTATAATCTTCACACTAGAATTTGAAAAAATGGTTATAGACTTTGGCCCCCATAAAGTCAGAGACAGGCAAATAGCATAAAAATGGATGTAATCCAACACTAATATTAGACTGGAGTTCTTGTTAAAATAATAAAACACTTGAGGTCATGCATTACAGTGATTTGACAATGGTTGAGGGGTATTTTAAGTCATGAAGCAGAGGTCTTGAGTGGTGTATTGCTTTTATAAAACGGCAACAGCAATATTATAAAATACGGCAATGTTCAATGAATAATTAATTAAAATAAAATGATAAAAAAAAATAACGGATCAATAATAGTCATCAGAATAAACAAAACTACTGCTAATTTTTTTTTAGCTTTTACCCGTGGTACATTTATAGAATTTATTGACCTCAACATTTTGTTTGTGCATCAAAAACTAAATTTAAGTTTTCTGTTCTATAACCAGTGTTATTTATGTTAGTATATTTATATAATAGTATTATTTATATTTAGAATTAGCTTTATTTTTATATTTTCAGTTTTCCTTGTATTTTTTCTTCGTTTTAGTGTTAATCTTTAGTGTTTTAGTATTTTTATGCGCTTTTGTAATTTTTTTTATTTAAAAGTTCTATTTATTTTATTTCAGCTGTATTTCAGTTGAATGATTTTTAGTTATAGTTTTATTTAACAATAACAACTTTGAATTAAAGAACCAAAAATAAAAATCAAGACGGAAAAGTATTATTAATACTTGAATCTCTGGCTTAGATTACTTATCTTTTTTTTCTTTTCTTTTTTGTTGCCCACCATCAGCTGCTTTCTTGGCACAGTCTGTTTGTCTGGACGACACTACAGTGAAGTTTGAGATTTGGGACACGGCTGGACAGGAGCGCTACCACAGCTTGGCCCCCATGTACTACCGTGGAGCCCAGGCGGCCATTGTAGTGTTTGACATCACCAAGCCTGTAAGTTAACCGTCCACTCTTTATACAAAGGATACAAACTTTCATTTGGTAACATAGTAGATTTGTTGCTTAGTCTTTAGCCATCTGTTTGTAGGAAACATTTGAGCGAGCAAAGGCGTGGGTGAAAGAGCTGCAGCGGCAGGCCAGTCCCAACATCGTCATTGCTCTTGCAGGAAACAAGGCCGACCTAGCAGACAAGAGACTTGTGGAGTATGAGGTCATATATTTCTCTCTTTTATTTCTAGACATGGGAGGTATTTGGGTTGTTCCTGTCAAAGAAGTAGCAAAAATGTTGAAAGAATACCTTCTGGGTTTGATTCATTAATAGCTCTGGGATTGTTGTGTTTGTAGTGTGTCCTTGATTTTATTTTGAACTTAAAGGACAAGTTCGGTATTTTACACTTAAAGCCCTGTTTTAAGATCGTTTCTGATGAAATAGATCGGTTAAGATTAAAATTTGGACACATGCTGCTGGCCCGAGAAATTTCGGTTTCTGTGGTCGCACCCCCCGACCTCCACAATGGTTGCATAGGTGCACTGGAACAATCCTTCATAAAACGCATTAAACTTTAGTTTACAAAGACATGAAACTCACCGAGTGGTCTGGGGTGTTCACTGATAAGCTCACTCAAAAATCGCTGCAAAAGATGCTTTCCAGCACACAGGACATAATTAAACCGTTAAAAATGTTAATGTAAAAAATACACTACAATTCAAAAGTTTGGGGCTGGCATAAGTCTCTTATGCTCACCAAGGCTGCTTTTATTTGATCAAAAATACAGTAAAAACAGCAATATTATGAAATATAATTACAATTTAAAATAACTATTTTCTATTTTAATACAATCTTAAAATGTAAATGATTCATGTGTCGTCAAAATTGAGTTCTCAGCAGTCATAACTCCAGTCTTCAGTGTGACATGATCCTTCAGAGATCAGTCTAATATGCTGATTTGGTGATCAAGAAACATTTCTTATGATTAGCAGCAATACTGAAAACAGTTGTGCTGCTGAATATCTTTTTGGAAGCCATGATACTTCTTTTTCAGGACTCTTTACTGTCTCTTTTAGTTCATTGTAATGCATCATAGCTAAATCATATATTTAAAAAAAAGAAAATCTTACTGACCTCAAACATTTGACCGGTATTATTATATATAACTGTGTATATAGTGTGGTAATTAAATTTTTAACACATTTGACAGCCCAAATAATTATTTGAACTCTTGGTTATTTCTTTAATGTCTTGTGTGCAGTAACCCAGACATTCATTTTACATTTCTGAACAGGAAGCTCAGACATATGCAGAAGACACAGGCTTGCTCTTCATGGAAACTTCTGCCAAGACTGCAATGAATGTAAACGAGTTGTTCCTGGCCATTGGTAAGAGTTAAAGTTGTTTTCTAACTATAGTGTATTCTCTTTTGCACATTGTTATTGTTACTACAATAAAACTGTGGTATTATCTACAAGTGTCATCGAATAAGGAATAATAATTTCAGGTTGTGACAAGGGACTGCAAACTTTAGATTTCAATAAATTCAAGAACATTAGTGAACATTCTTAATATTGTTAGTCTTTTCTTTACACGCAGAATTAAAACTCTCCTGGCATACCATCCCATTTCCAGATTTTCAGATTGTTAGTCTAAACAGATAAACAGCGGGGACTATATGGTTATTGATTGGCAGATCTGAATGCAAGCTTGCGGGCGTAATTTAAACAGACTGGACTATATGATTGGAGAAGTCCGGCATATGTCACCAGAAAGAAGTCTGGTGTTTCACTGGTAGATCTAGTTATGACATTTTGTCAGTAAAAGAAAATAAAGAGTAAAAAGTAACAAAAGTAAATGTATGCATGGATGAACCGTTTGTAATATAATTACATAATTTAGAAAATAGAGTGAATTTTCATTTCCTGCCAACTTTAAACAAATATTAACAATATTAATCCCAATTTTTTTAAGCTCGTTTCTCGATTTTTTTTCTTCTTTCTTCTTCTTCTTCATTTAACTCTTCTTCATTTATCTATAGCAAAAAAGATGCCAAAAACAGACACCCAAAACCCCACGCATGCTGCCCGGCACAGGGGTGTAAATCTACAGGACCCAGATGCACAGTCCACTCGAAGCTGCTGTGGGAACTAAAGGCCTGTCAACACTCCATAATGGGAGACCACCGACACCTTCTCCTTCCCAAAATCCTACCCTTCACCCTTTCACCTCCCAAGACGGATACGCAAAGAGATCGAAAGAGAGGGGAATAACAGAAAGAGATTGAGGAAAATCCCTCACTGATGCCATAAAGAGATTTTTCAAGGAAGACTTCTGATGGACAGGGTAGAAAGTGAACGGACGATGGACTCTTGTCATATCTGGCAGTATGTATGGATTCTGTATTATTTTTAAGTAAACAATATTTTCAGCCTCTGTTCATTTTCATTATGCCAGCAAGCACCAAGGTGTCACCCAAAGAGATAGAGGAACACAGAAGAAACAGGATGAACAGAAGAATTATTTCACCAATAAATCTTCCCGTTCTCAGTCCTGAAATGAACTGAGATAATGGTCCATAATATCCCCTTAAAACATCCGGAAGTCTTCAAGCGAAATCTACACAAAGTATCCGTATTCTCTGGGCTCCCCCATTCTGATCCCAACTCTAACACTGGAAGGAAGTCAGCACCTTAACCTGAAACTAACCCTTAAAAATTCTTCAACCATGAGCTGCATCTACTAATTTTTTTTAAACTACGAAAGGAACACTGAAGCAGAAGTTATTCATTAACCCTGAGCTTGTTTTTTTCAGCCTCCAGCTTTATTTATTACCTTTGTTTGAACTGGTCTCCCTTACGTAGCTTGTCATTCATCTTAGACCCAAAAAGTATTGAAGAAAATCAATGTTGCCTTCCCTATCCCATGTCCTTCTCCCGACCGCATTGATCTTGAGATTCAGTGTTGAAGTTCACTAAACAACAGCAAGCTCTACGATGCCTTCTCTACGTTCTTGTCGCTTTGTGTAAACTACTGTTTGAGAAGCAATCGGCAAATCATTTACAGCGTATTGACACCAAGCAGATGACCGATCGAAAAGCATTTCGCTTCACAAGTGATTGCAGAATATCGCACATTGATTCATTTGAACAAGGAATTCATGAAATACCAGGCCTGCTATGAAAAAGCAACAAAAATATTTAAGCACCCACAAATCAAGAACGTGAATGATTTGGCGACCGATGCTGTGCAATACAGTGGGATGGAAAATTACAGCAAGGAAAATTTTTACCCACAAAGCCCCTGAAAAAGTGGAAAAAAACAGAAGTGCCTACTCCGTTTTTTCCGTGTTCTTTGTTTTGGGCTTGTTTGAGGTCGGCAGACCGCCAGAAAAGTAGCGTTTTCGAGATGTTGGCCCGAAGTGTACAGGCAATAACCTGTAAAAAATAATCAGTTGAGCTTGTTAGCAACAGGAGTCATTTATGAAGTTGTTTTTTATGGATGCTGTTTGTTGATGTATATAAAAATGAGTTTTATTTAAAATTGATTTTAGTCTGTAATTTAATGGGTTACCAGTACATTTGTATGGTCATTTAGGGAATGAATTAGGAATCATGATAAGATGTCACACAGCTAGAAGTCATTTGTCATGTGTCTTCAGGTCCACCTTTTTTGTGGAATAGATCTGATCTCCTGTTAACACCTCTGTGAACTGAATTGTTAAATAAAGCTGTGCTGTTCTGCTATGAATGAAATGTGACTGGTTTCTGTGGCTTTTTGACTAGCCTTGATCTAAACCTCAGCTAACAGTCATTTATGAGGAAACGGTATTAGACAGTTGTGTGGCTGCACCCATGTGACATGTCACTGCAATATTTACCCTTAAAGGTACAGTATCAAATTTCAAATAGATTGGCAGCAACAAACAAAATTGCAAAAATGACAAAACAGGTTTCCCAAACACTTCTAGTGCAGTATGCAAATAAATAGCTCTTTAGGTATATTGTGCAATGTGTAATGAAAATAGCATGACTAAAATGATTTACTAGAATAATCAGAATCAGTGCTGCGGGAATGAGTCCGAAACCTGGAAACGAGTGAGAATAGTTGCACTTCCGGGGAACAGAGCTCAGTGACACTGTTAAAGGGTACCTATTATGGCATTTAAAATGTTCCTAATATTGTTCTGGGAGTCCCCAACAACAGTTTTACAAGCATGCAATGACAAAAAACACTTTTGTTGTCTTATAATATGCATTTATTTTTACCTGATTTCCTCACCGACTCCCATATGAATCGTTTTGCGAGTCATTTTTCCAAACCCCGCCTTTGCGTGACGCTAATCTGTGGTGATATGTTAGACACCCAGCCGACGCGGTGTCATTGGTTGTTGCGCTAGATCTTACCCAGATACAACAGTGCTATTTTCTGATTGGCTAACAACACCAGACGAACAACACCAGAGGAGACCAGGGTTGCCAGGTCTGCACAACAAAACCAGCCCAATTGCTCATCAAACTAACCCAATCACGGCCAAAAATATTCAAATAGCGTTCCCGGGTGTTTCCTCAATAACAATCATGTTCCAGTGGATAAAACAATCGCGTCAACCAGCGTGCACTACACAAACAACCCGCGGAAACAGTGCAGGCATACGGACCTGGCAACACTGGAGGAGACGCGCTTGAATAGTGCCGGTTCCACAGTGAGTGAGTTTTGGGCACTGCGGCATATTAAATATATTACAAATAGTTTTTCAGCGTGAGAAATACAATGTGTGGCCGGAGAGCGTGACAAAAGACCGAAATGAGTGACTGTCACGCTCAATGCGTGATGCGTGACACTCGAGAGCCCTGTGACAACTCCATCAACAACGACAAACACTTCACATATTTCAATACAATTGACATTGAAGACCTAAGTTAGCTGCTAGAAGCTGCGCTGTGCCTGTGCGTACACAACACACAAAATAATTATAGAACATGATACAAACATAAAAGCAACAGCCTACTTACAGATTGTGATTCAGAGAAGGAAGCTGATCCAAATAAACTCGGTACTGAACCTCCCTCCTTCAGTATCAGCCGGCTCGCAAATTCATACTTTATAGCATTTAGGTTTGTGAAGCAATCATCTTCAAAATGACGCGAACACAGAACAAGTTCGGGCTATAATACTTCTGTGGTATAGTTATGAACTGTAGCCACTGTCTTCAAATGCTCCTCACTGGGCAGATGAAAAAAGTTTGCTTTTGCGTCACACTTCAAAACACAGCAGCGTCTCGTCGACATGTTTTCCCTGGTGTCTCCTAATGCAATGAGTGGGCGTATCTTATTCAAATAACTTGTACAAGTGACGTACGAAAGAAAATGCATCGTTCGTCTATCGATTCATATCAACGACTCAGAGTCGACTCTTACTTTTGAGAGACAATAACTTTGTATACGGTGAACTTTCATATTTAAAACTTTGCAGGATGTTTTCGTTCACTTAGATCTATGTTACACACTACATGAAAGGTAATTTTCAAAATTCCATGATAGGTACCCTTTAAGACAAAAAGAAAAGTTGTTTCAGACGTGAAGAAAGTTGATGCATTTTCATGAAAGACTTGAGATAAAAGTATTTCAAAATGCAAAAAATGACATCAGGATCACTTAATATTTGAACTTTGATGTATTTACAATCAAATGTTAAAGCATACTCAATCACAAAACTGATAAAATAACAGACAAGACAGAGCAAACAATTGAGTGTGTTGTGATATATTTGGCTAAAAAAATAATAATAAAAAAAGAAACAGATCATTAAAACCAATCACAAATGACAAATACAAGATAAAAATGTATAAATGGCCATGGCATTACTTTATACACATGAAAATAACAAAAATAAAAGTAGTACATAACCTTGACATTTCTGAAAATAGCTTTCCATCATAATCAGCAAAACGTCTGTTCTTTAAAACAACAGTAGGTACAAAGCAGATCAAATCAGTCTAGTAACCCATTCAACTCTTTAGAGTCAAAAAGAGACAGCCAACCATCTTGGCAGATCATTCTTGGCATATGTAATTTGCTGATCTAAAAATATAATTGCATTTATCTAGCCCTCACTTTCTTCATCATCTACTGCCGTGTAGATACTCTGGTTTCTCCGTTTTATTTGAGGTGTGCCGCCCGTGTGACTCACGGGCCCCTGTGCCGTCTCACCACTCATGCGTTTGGGGACCCTGGCTGACGTGAAGCCCCCTTCCTCTTCTGAGCTGCCCTGAGAGAGGGATGCTGAAGGAGGGGGAAGAGAAAGAGGCCGTAAGGAGTGTAGTGGAGCCTCCGTCTCTGGTGCAGCACATGGGGGCGGTAAGATCAGTCTATTCGCTGTCTCTCGCTGGGGGCTGCTGTCTCTATCACTGTCCTGGCCGCCCATTTGCCCTTCTGGAACCACCGCGTCTGTCCCTTTCTCCTCGGCACATCCTACTGCCTCATCCTCTACCTCCTCCCATTCATCCTCAATGGTGATTTCATCAGGGTTGTAGGAGCTGGAGAGGCCGGAGGTGTCAGTGGGGTATTCACTGGGTTCGTCTACGCTCCCAGTGCTGTCCTCCTCCTCCTCAGTCGCACCTGTGGCACCCTCCTCCCCATAAGTCTGCCCATCTTGCCCAGCCAGGATGTAGATGTCCGTCAGGCCGAGGGTGGCACACACCTCTGTGGTTTGGGGGTTGGTGGAGTAGGCTGGGTGAGCATTGGGTTGAGGGCAGCTGGGGTCGTAGGCGGGCACCGTCGGGCTGAAATTTTCAGGGATGCAGAGGTCACCACTCAAATCTCTCACAACATCCATCATAGCTTCCTCTGACGCACTAAAATCCCACCTGAAAGAAGCAGAAAAATAGGATGCCAAAATACTAAATTAATTGATGTGCACCAAATTACAATTAATATTGGAATTATTCAGATACATATGCATGTGATGTAAATGTGTAAACCAATTTGTCAAACCAGTTAAGCGTAGTTTTCAAAATGGTATATGCTTATATTAAAGGGATACTCCACTTTTTTTGGAAATAGGCTAATTTTAAAACTCCCCCAGAGTTAAACAGTTGAGTTTCACCGTTTTCGAATCCATTCAGCCGATTTTCTGATATTTAGAAGAATATCAGTAACCAGACAGTTTCTGGTCTCATTGACTTCCATAGTAGGAAAAAAAATATACTATGGGAGTTGCACTAAACTGACCTCAAAAGTTTGGGGTCAGTGCATTTTCTTTTTTTTTAATTAATACTTTCATTCAGCAAAGACACATTTAATTGATCACAAATGACAGTGAAGACATTTATAATGATATAAACTAGTTATACTTAAAATAAATGCTGTTATGCAAGGGATTCTTTTTACCAAAGAATCTTGGAAAAAATGTTTTATCAGTTTTCAGAATTCAGATATTAAGCAGCACAACTTCTAAGTAATGATGCTGAAAATTCAGCTTGGACATCACAGGAAAAAATACATTTTAAATTGTATTACAATAGAAAACAGTCATTTTAATTTGTAATAATATTTCATAATATTACAGTTTTCCTGTATTTTTTATCAAATAAACAGCCTTGGTGAGCATAAGAGACTTCTTTCAAAAACATTAATAATGTGTCTTGTAAAAATAAAAATAAATAAATAAATAAATAATATATATATATATATATATATATATATATATATATATATATATATATATATATATATATATATATATATTCAATAACACATTCAAACAAAATTAACTACAGTATTGGTAATTGTGACAAATGTGACTAAGAACTATGAGAACTACAAGGGACACAGGCAGCTATGACAATTCAACATATCAAAGTGCATCATCTGAATTTCCACAGTAGATTAGCAGGAAAAGATCAGAATTAATTGGGAATATGCTGGTTACTGGAATATGCTAATATAATGAAGGCTTAACAAGCAATCAAATAATCATGTGCATGCAAATGAGGTTATTATTGTATTGTGGTCTGTACCGGGTGTGTAGTCCGTTGTCTTGGGGGGGGTTCCAAAAATTGTGGGATGGTTTCTGAAGTCGGTCTGTCGCTTTCAAGATGGCCAGCCACTCTGGGTCGTACTCGAGGTGCTCGGAGGAGCCCGGCCTGTCTGCTACCTCCACGATCTGCAATATCAAAATCTTTATTCATTCACAAAGAACAAACTTCTTGTTCTACTACTAGATCTACAACTTTGATTCCACAATATTTGGTCAAAGTGGATCTTGAAATATACTTGATGGAAACTGCAGGATCATTACCTGAAGGAAGTCTCGATGTGGAAGACACTTGTCAAGTGAGAGAAACTTGGTGATCTTTGCGGCAGAATTATTCTTAGCCTAATGTGACAAATAGCTTGTTGTTATTTACTTTTCTATAAATAATGAACTCTGATATATACATCTTATCTTATGTATGCAACTCCAAGAGATATATAAACATTTTAAAAGATTTCTCTCTTAACATTTTAAGCTGTTTGCAGATATTGCACAAATATATTACAATATATATAATGCTTTGAAATGGCTTAAAAGTGAGTTTGTTTCTTCCTCAACTATTTTGGAAGTTAAAAGTAGTTAAAAATCACAGACATCCCTGTATTAACATTCTCTTGTTCACAACTCTGATGATTAATCTAATGACAATCTAGTGCAGTACTTCTCAAAGTCCGGACACCGGTCCGGATCCGGACCCGGAGGGAATTCAATCCGGACCCGCCTCCATTTCGTATTTCAGAGCAATAATTGTGTGTAAGGGATTAAAAGTGTGGATTTCCTATTTCCATTTTAACGCATGTTAAAATCATTTGTTATATTTTTTTTTTTGAGATGGCCCGAAATTAAAACGAAGGCGAGTGCCCGGTTGCATAAAGCACCTTAAGTTTTTCCATTAAGTATGATACCTAAGGGGCGATTTCCCCTTACCTAAGAGAATAACTTAAGGGTGTTGCATATAATCTCTTAAACGGTTCTCTTAGGTAAGGGAAACATTTAAGTGTTTCACGACAGCGATCCTGGATTCACGTTATAAAAGTCTGTTGTTGCCATAGATACGCAAAACACTAACATGTCGGAATATCACGTGTCAGTCCAGTGACGCTTTCACGCAACACCGCGTACTTAGCTCCGAAAGTGGCGGCAGGTTGTGTTGTTCACGGTCTCATGCTTTGGCATTTGTTTAGGTTTTGTGAATGCACTTCTGGCTCTGTGTCTCGAAATAAAGCTGAGTATATTTCCATAGCATACCTGTTTTTTCTGTCATGATTCCTTTTAAAACACAGAATCAGCTCGTTCTCCTGTGAATTATTTTCTGCACGGGTCGGCCACACACTCTCCGTGCGCGCACTGACTTAACGTTGTGATAGTCTACATGCGAGTCGCGTGTAATGACAGACAGACAGCTGTCTAGTTTGATAGCGATGTCAAATATTGCGCGTCGATTAAAATTCTTGTATTCTTGCAACAATTATTCATAGCTAAATTGGTCCAAAGGGTTCTCTCCCTATTCCCTATGATCTTCAGCTGGTTCCATAAATTCAGCCATGTCGTCTTATTTTTGTCCGCGTTACTCTTAAGGTTACGATTTCCAAACCTTAAGTTACACTTAGGGAAATTACCGTTAAGGGGTTTTATGCAACACTTAACGATTACTTAAGTGAAAACACAGCATTTAAGGGAAATTCTAAGTGTTTATGACGTTTCACTTAAAAAAACTGTTAAGTAACACTTAAGGGTATTTTTCTGCAACACCCTTAGGTTTAAGGGAAACATAAGGGCGACCTTAAGGGAAAATTACACTTAAGGTGCTTTATGCAACCGGGCACAGATATTTAAAGTTTTCCTCCGTGATTTAGTTGTCATGACATCCAGTGAGCGTATGACGCGACACTTCACCGCAGTAAGCGTTTGAATGGGTGTGGAGGATGTCATTGTCCAGGAAAAGAAAAGTTGATGAAGAAAATAGAGTTTTCAAAGAAGATTGGACAGAGAGGTATGCGTTCACAGATATTCCAAGTCTCCCGGAAGTTCCAGTGCCCGGTTGCATAAAGCACCTTAAGTGTAATTTTCCCTTAAGGTCGCCCTTATGTTTCCCTTAAACCTAAGGGTGTTGCAGAAAAATACCCTTAAGTGTTACTTAACATTTTTTTTAAGTGAAACGTCATAAACACTTAGAATTTCCCTTAAATGCTGTTTTTTCACTTAAGTAATCGTTAAGTGTTGCATAAAACCCCTTAACGGCAATTTCCCTAAGTATAACTTAAGGTTTGGAAATCGTAACCTTAAGAGTAACGCGGACAAAAATAAGACTACATGGCTGAATTTATGGAACCAGCTGAAGATCATAGGGAATAGGGATAACCTTTTGGACCAATTTAGCTATGAAAAATTGTTGCAAGAATACAAGAATTTTGATCGACGCGCAATATTTGACATCGCTATCAAACTAGACGGCTGTCTGTCATTACACGCAACTCGCATGTAGACTATCACAACGTTAAGTCAGTGCGCGCACGGAGAGTGTGTGGCCGACCCGTGCTGATTCTGTGTTTTAAAAGGAATCATGACAGAAAAAACAGGTATGCTATGGAAATATACTCAGCTGTATTTCGAGACACCGAGCCAGAAGTGCATTCACAAAACCTAAACAAATGCCAAAGCATGAGATGGTGAACAACACAAACTGCCGCCACTTTCGGAGCTAAGTACGCGGTGTTGCGTGAAAGCGTCACTGGACTGACACGTGATATTCCGACATGTTAAGTGTTTTGCGTATCTATGGCAACAACAGACTTTTATAACGTGAATCCAGGATCGCTGTCGTGAAACACTTAAATGTTTCCCTTACCTAAGAGAACCGTTTAAGAGATTATATGAAACACCCTTAAGTTATTCTCTTAGGTAAGGGGAAATCGCCCCTTAGGTATCATACTTAATGGAAAAACTTAAGGTGCTTTATGCAACCGGGCACAGGAGTCTCCCGCATATTGATAGCGGCTCCCTGATGCCCGCAAATTAGTTCAAATATCTCGCAATCTTGAGCTCGCTCCAAACCGACAGAGAGGGAGAGAGCGACCTTACGTGTGTGTGTGCGCAAATGTGCGTGTGTGCCTCATGACCCATCCAATTTAGTTCAAATATCCCGCAATCTTGAGCTTGCGAGCTCCAAAAATCAACAAAAATCACCCCCCCCCCCCCCCCCCCCCCGTTGAATATAGACTTTGAGAACCCCTGATCTAGTGGATTGAATTCAAATCAAATCACAATAACATATTCTAGATATTCAAGCTTTTCTTTGTTTTATATTGCCAGCAAATGATTGTGAATATATTTGTAAGATGTGTGAAAGGGGCTTAAATCTAGTGTATCTGCGACAGCGTAATCTCTACAATGGTAACTGAAGGCTCTTATTTGTCAAAACCACTGACCCACCTCGTGCTGCATCAGTGCAGCAAACTTCACGTGCAGGTGAGCTGAGAACCAGTAGCTGGGTTGCAGGTGGTCCAGGAGTTCTGCAGCAGCAGGGCTGCCCAAGGTACCGCTCTCCACTTCCTGTCTGAGGAACTTCTTCATCCGCAGAAGCTGATTTGTGTTGCCGTAGTGATAAATGCCTCTTGGCCAATCATGCGTCATGAAGATGTCTATGGGCATCTTGAGCTTGAGAAGTGAGGTTAGAAATTATACATGTAAATAAATAGTATTGTGTCCTCTTTTTATGAAGTAACAATTCGTCTGATTTTTCTTGATGCACATACAATTTCAGATTTGTTTTCTGATTCTGCATCCTCATTACTGAATGTGTAAGATGCCTATTGATGCATTTCACATTACAAAGATTTACCTGTTTAAGCTTGAAGACGTCAATGTTCCGTATGTGGTACACGCTGCGCAATGTTTCCTGGCTGTACGGCGGAAACTCAAAGTGTCCTGAAATTGCAAACATTTTTTTTCCCCAAAAATGCATATTTGTGTCTTATAACACAATTGATTTGGAACTGTTAAAACTCACCTTTCTTGTAATCGTGGGATTTAAATATTCCGGAAAGACCGCCAATCCGTACACCTCTAAAGCGTACGACACCAGCATAACCTGAGTAATGAGGAACATCAGATCTATTGAGTACTTACACCAAATGTATACTAGTTTTGAGAATCTAACTACATATTATAGTAACAATATTTGTATAAAGATCTCACCCAGGTAATAGATGTTGGGAGCCACCCAGCCTCCATAAGGAAGTTCCTGCATATGGTTTGATGCCTCATGGTTTCCGCCAATGAAAATAGTCAGGACAGGAGCCTTCTTCTCACCAGAGTAGTACCTTAGAAAACCAATTGTAAGGATATG
Source organism: Chrosomus eos (assembly GCA_036326025.1). NCBI lineage: Eukaryota > Metazoa > Chordata > Actinopteri > Cypriniformes > Leuciscidae > Chrosomus > Chrosomus eos. The sequence goes on along the minus strand of CM070826.1, from coordinate 20,162,613 downwards.
AGAAACAAACAATGGTCGACCAATATCACCAACACAATATTTACTTTTTATTTGACATTAAATAATCCATAAACATGCCATTTCTATCTATTTGGCCGATTTTCTGACTATATATGTATCTTTCTGCTCATCCGTCTATCTGTCTATCTATCCAGAGAATAACGTCAGGCGTTTCCTTACTTGTAAAAAGTTTGCATTTGTCTGTATTTGGGAGGCACCGCCATGCACTTCATGTCTCCTTCATTTCTGACAGCCTGGAAGTCTCCGCAGCATAGAAGCAGGTCCACCTTCACACCTTCTTTATTCTCCAGGTAACTGATGCTCTCATATATCTTATCCAGCTCTCCATGACAACAGCCTTCTACTGCCACCTTCATCCTTATTTCTCTAAACCACAGCGTTACACTCAAAGACGACAAAACGCGTTACCCATCGGTCAGCATGTACATCTTAATCTTAATAGTTATACTCAATTCTTTCAGCAGCCGCTTTGCCTCCCTGCACTCACATGCTACTCTGCTCATGCGCAAAACGGTCATGTGACCAGCGCACTAAATGCATTTTTTATTCTTCATCCGCACTTTCCGTAGTTTATATTCGTTCTTCAGTTTTATATATAAAACGTGTAAAACCTTGGTTGCAAGGAAATTGATAAGCATGCATTTGGTTGCACGTTAGCAATATTAAAACAGTAAATTATGGGGATATATGTGGAACAGCGATATACGAATTTTGTTGTATAAAAATGAACCAATAATAATATTAATTTTAGATTAAAATAAGTAATATTTAATTACATTTTATTAACGGCACCAAACATACGGCTGATGTAACTGACTAAAAGACTGCTGTCTATAATGTTGCTTATTTTATTTTCTCTGTATTATAATTCATACTAATATTGTTTTTTGTGTTTTTGAATTTGGCTTATAATTTTATGCCACTGAACTGAAGCACTCTGAATATGACTGAATTAAATTATGTGAAGTGTGAAAAGTGCAGCCTGTTGCCGTCGGCCTTCTGCATACTTTTCCTTTGTCACATCACATGCTATATGTTACTTTTCATAACAATGTTCTGTGTGGAATAATCAAATCCACTTGTGTTTAATAAACAAACGATTTCTTTTTTCAATTCAAATTATACTGCTGAATTTAAAGTATGGTCTTTTTTTTTAATCTCAAGTAATACTTAATTAATAGGAATAATAATGTCAGCGGTAAGACATTCCAAAAACTCGTCCTAAAATTGGAAAAGGCTCAAAGAAGGATGGGACTTTTTGAATCACAAAAATCCCTTTTTGAAGTGACTTTTGTCTCTCACTTGAACCACATTTTTTTATTTAATTTAATAGTTGAGTATGGATTAATGAGTAATTTTATTATTTAAATCATTAATTGCCTTTTCATTATTTAAATTCTTAAAATTACTATTATATTATATATATTTAATTATATATATATATATATATATATATATATATATATATATTATATATATATATATATATATATATATATATATATATATATATATATATATTATTTATATTATCTATTTTTATTAATAAAACTTAAATAGAGAGGCAGTAAAATGTGACACCCAGTGGTGTGGAAAGTGCTGGACTGTATGTTTTGCTGATTTAAATTTGGGTAGAAAGTGCTGCTGTAAATACCGCGCTGATTGAGGTGTGTTTGTGTGGAAAGTGCCGCTGTGAATGTTCCGCTGAGTGAATGAGTGGCGTGCCTGCTGGAGGCCCCTTTACGCATCAGCGTGTTATCCGTGAGTCTCTTTGATTATACCTATTGAAACCTCACGTTTTCACTTCAGGATCTCTCAAAAATACTCTAGACACATTAAATAGACTATAGCGAGTGATCTTAAATTAAACGGCGTGTTTTTTTAATAACTGCTTGTGTGTTTATGTGGCTAACAGCAGATCTGGATGTGCTCAGAGCTGTCAAATCAAAGTTATATTTAGTTTTCAGTCTATATTTAGAGCCGGGGCTTCAAAAACAAAAACAAACCTGCTTTATATTCTCTGATATAGTGGTTAAATGATGAGTTGATGGGTAAATATGGTGGTAACGCCCCCCTTTTGACAGCCCAGTAGTTCTGTACTGTATGTTTTGACACATGTTGATCTACCCTCTCTGTGGTGCTACCCAAGTACAGTATTAGGTGTTAATACACTGGTGATGTGATGTATAGCATGTAACTGAATAATTACCAATCTCATCTGCCCCTGCATTTATATTGATACTTTGAATGGGAATGTGCTCATCTGATCTAATCAAAACCAGTAGTGTGATATTGATACAGCTTTAACCCTTTGTTATATTATAAAGTTAACTGTTTATATACACACTGCTTCTTTTCACAAGTCATATTTGATCATCAAATTTATTGCATTTATTCATGTTTTACACCTGAAGTCTGAGACCCCAAACATTAAGTATTTATTTTTACCAGCATGAAGCTTTCTTTATTATCATTATGCCATAAAATAACTTGCATATTGTATCTGTTTTGAAATGTGAAAAGGGGGCTTGAAGTCTTTCAGACCCCAAACTGAACATAAGGACTAAGGTTTAAAGATGCTATGTGCATTTTTTAAAGATCTAGCCTAAATTATAATTCATAAAGATAATCTCATGTGCCTCATAATATTTATGTGATTGCAGCTGTGCTTCTCTATAATCTTGTGTCTGTTAGTACAGTGGTTCTCACACCTGTCCTTTAGTACCACCAACCCTGCACATTTGTATGTCTTCCTATATCTGACACGCTCATTTCATGGTCTTGTAGTCTCTACTAAGGAGTACTCATGAGTTGAATCAGGTGTGATAGATGAGGGAGACATACAAAATTTGCAGGGCTGGTGGTACTCCAGGACAGGTTTGTTTGAGAACAACTGTGTTAGTATATTAAAGGCACCATATGTAAGATTTTGGATTAAAGGGTACCTATTATGGCATTTAAAATGTTCCTAATAATGTTCTGGGAGTCCCCAACAACAGTTTTACATGCATGCAATGACAAAAAACACTTTTGTTGTCTTATAATATGCATTTATTTTTACCTGATTTGCTCACCGACTCCCTAATGATTCGTTTGACGACTCATTTGTCCAAACCCCTCCTTTGCGTGACGCTAATCGGCGGTGATTGGTCAGATGACGCAGTCAGTTATATTTTGCGTTAGCCCAAAGCTTAAACATATTGATAAAGCACTGCAGTACTACAATACGCTTCACATAATTTCACATATTTCAAAAAACAAAAAAAATGACATTGGAGACCTAGAAGCTGCTGAGCGTAACTCTCACTCTCTCACACACACACGCACGCACGCACACACACACACACTAGGGCTGGGTAATAAATATCGATTTCTCGATATTAATCGATTCTCATTTTTACGAACCGATATCGATTCTTAAATCTCAATAATCGATTAGTCATCCTGTTTCATTTGAATGAATGGAACATTGTAGCACGCATCCAAAACATCTCAATAATCTTTGTCCTTTGTTACCATTGATATGAAACAGTGTGAATTTTCAAATTACGTCCATTTTCTTTTGAAATTCAAAAACATAAATACCGTTTTGCCGCTGTGGCGTGAGATCGCTCTGGCTCTGGGCTGAGTTTCCCGAAACCTTCTTAACGCTACGTCGTTCTTAAGTTACACCTTATGCTGTACCTTATCGTTAATACGTGTTTCCCGAAACGTTCTTAGTTAAGTATAACTTCTGTAAGTCATACTTTCGGAAGGTTGGTCTGGACCACTCTTAGCTTTACCTTATCACTGTTAAAGGTCGATATTAATATAATTCTGAAGTTTTAATACACACAGACAGTGTTCAATTAGGCTAATTCAAGTGTTTTCATGCAAAGAATAAAATTGTCATTACACTGATTGTTGTTAGAATTGTAATTATATTATTATAGGCCTAGGCTATATAATACAATTTTTATACATTTATTTTAATTAAAGAGCGCTTTTAAAGGCCAGTGAAAGCATAGGCTACTGTCAGTTAAGTCCTATTCGGACGCTAATATTGTTTATCATGGGCTCTTACTGTATTTTAAACATTTACAGGGGTAAGTCGGATATTTTAGTGCCGTCCGAATCCATAATATCAGTGTTTTTTCTCACCCAACCCGCGTAAAAATCTCTGTCCAAATTAGTACCTACTGATTTTTGACAAACAGGTCGTGTGGTAATTTAATTGCCGTCTGAATACACATCTCTGAGAAGAGATTCAAAATTCACTGTTTAAATCCTTTTTGATCACTGCCGAGCACCGTAGCTACGTGACGTACACTTTTATTACTGAAATGCTTGAAAGTATTTACAAGAACAATATTTCATCGCAGCTCACCTCAGCGAACAAAAATGGGAAAGAGAAGAAAGCACATAAAAAAAATAAATTATTATGGCAGCAATATATGATACAATATTAAAATATGTAGCCAAGACTATTATAGGCTGTTATAGTTCGGATTATTTTTTATAATATCCCATGAGTCCTAGTAAATGCAATTTCAACTATTTCTTAAGTGCTTATTTTATAAAGAACAGCGCGTTCTCACATAAACAGCCCCTGCACGAGTGAATAATTGATTCTCGAGTCATCGATATCAGCAGATTCAGCACCATCGCCACGGACAGCACCCGGTAACGTCGCACGTAAGAAGGTATACCTAAGCAGCTTTCTAAGGTATAGTTCGGGGAACACGCCTAGAAATGGTATACCTTCAGTTAAGTTATACCTTAAGAGTCTTCGTAGCGCGCTAAGAGACAACGTTATCGGGAAACTCAGCCCAGCTCAAGAGAAGCAGCAGCGCGAGCGCTTTGATCTCTTCCGGCTTAATAACACCAGTTACAGCGCGAAATAAACATGAATGAGCATCTGAAAGTGTGTTAAAAGATAGAGTACAACTTATCGAAATCCGTATCATGTCACATTGATTCGCTCAATCAGTGTTTCACTTTCAACCGTGGAAAGACGTCAGTTAAACAGCTTGTAATCAATGTCATGTATCGTCATATTTACCTCAGAAAAACCACATGTGACCATAAACTCGTTAGTCAGCTAGAAAAAATAACTAGAGAGAGAGGAGCATTTAGCTAAATATATGCACAATATTACATATGCATTATAATCTTAATGTTCTTCAATATTTAATGCATATTTGAATAAATCTGGCAAGTTTTTATGACAGCCACCATTTAAATGTTTATATTTAATGTAATCTTCTTATTATAAAAATAAATAAAAGTGTAATTTAATGTCCCTGTAAAGGCAATTTAAAAAAAAAAAAATCTAAACACATAAATGTTAGAAATGTATTGCTAAAACATATTACAAAGACTGTGAACTGTGAAGTACTGTTTGTATAGCTACAAAACAGTTAATTATTTCCTTCATATTAAGCTAATGAAGCTTAGTAGGCTACAACTAGACTTCCATAGTTTACAGAATTAGTTAAGAGATTTGATTTCCTTGAGAAAATTTGCCATTTCTTGTAACTGATATCCAAAATAATCAATATTGAATCGAATCGAATCAGAATCGAAATCGAATCGAATTGCAAGCTTGTGAATCGAAATCGAATCGAATTGTGAAATTTGTGTCAATACCCAGCCCTAACACACACACACACACACACACACACACACACACACACACACACACACACACACACACACACACACACACACACACACACACACACACACACACACACACACACACACAACACACACACACACATAAAAGCAACAAATAATAATAGTACTTACAGGTTGTGATTCGGAGGAGGAAGCTGATCCAAATAAACTTGGTATTGAACCTTCCTATATCAGCCGACTCGCGAATCCACACTTGAAAGCATTTGTGTTTGTGAAGCGATCGTCATTAAAATAACGCGAACACAGCTCAAGGTGGCTATACTTGTGTGGTATAGTTGTAAATATAAACTCTAGCCACTGAGTCTTCACATGCTTGTCCCTGGGCAGTGAAAAAAAAAGTTTGCTTTTGATTCGCACTTCAGAACAGAGTCTCGTCGACATGTTGTTGTCAGGTTTCTCTGTCTGCTCGGCGCGCGCACTGAGTGGGCGTGTCGAATTCAAATAACTTGTACAAGTGACGTACGAAAGCTAGAGAGAAAGCATCATTTGTCTATCGATTCATATCAGCGACTCAGAGTCGACTCTTACTTTTGAGAGACAATAACTTTGTATACGGTGAACTTTCATATTTAAAACTTTGCAGGATGTTTTTGTTCACTTAGATCTATGTTACACACTACATGAAAGGTAATATTCAAAATTCCATGATAGGTACCCTTTAAAATGTCCAAAAACCACAAGAACAATGTTCTATATTTTGTTGAATCTACATTATCCCAAATGTTTCCAACAATGATTAAATCCAGAGAAATCAACCATTTTAACCAGTGTAACGGCCCGTGTCATTGCCTCGACTGTCACCGTCATCATAGCTTACTGCAATATGCAACAAGTCGAGTGATGTTATAACATAACTTTCATCACACTCAAATGTATTTTTAGTACATTGTTTTGACCAAGTAAAACAGCACTGCGTTAGCCCATCATTTTAATTTGTTAGATAAAGTGACCTGTACGAGTAATTAAGCACTTGCAGCTTTTTCGTTAGAATGAAATAAAAGAATGAAATTTTAAGTGATCAAAAGTAACTGTAAGAAAGTTCAGGGAAGAAGGAGGTCCGTACTAAGCGTAAGGAGCGGCAACGGCCTACAAAGATAATTAAAGCCGAAGCTCCTTCATGGGTCTCGAGACCGGTGTGTCGCGCAAGGGTCTCTCATTAGCATTTGCTCTACCTACCTCATTCCGCTCTCCGCCCTGCTTCATGTCACAGTAACGATAATAAATACATTAGCTCATCTATAAACTTGATTTCTGCCTGAGTCCCGTTGGATAGCTATCCATCAGCTGTGGAGGTGAAGACGACAACTCCCATGAATCCACGCTCATTCAAAGCGTCATCAAGCTACGCCTTTGTTATTGTTTTGAATAAGCAACTTCTAGTGGAAACTTACATACTCTGCCTTTAACTAATCTCAATGCATAGAGATCTTATTTTGGTAAATGTCAAATAAATGATGTAAGATTTACAACTTAATTGTTTATTTAAGTAATGACGTCTAGAATGACAGCTACAAAATTAGGACTGGTTAATACTGTAATTTAAAAATTATCTAAAATTATCAAATGCTTTGTTAAAGTCTGTTTGAAATTCATTTGTGTAAGAACAGGTTATATACATTGAATGACTTTTAATTATGTTGCAGGTCAATTTGGCCAATTTAAAGTGGTCAGAAATACTAGTTAACCTATATGTCTTCCTTGATTTTTCTTCCTGAAAATTTTACGGTCATAAAAATGCCTGGAAAGTATCAACACGTGTTGTGGAATGTGTGTACAAAATTTATATTACGATTAGAATCTTTGCAGATCATTTGGACCTGCATATTTAATTTTTTGAGACAACTGCACAGACCTAATATATATAAATTTTTTGATGAATTTTGTTGTGTGAGGGTATCTGAGGGTATTTACATTTATGCATTTGGCACTGCATTGAAGTCATACATTTTTTTTTTATCAGTTCATGGATTTTCAGTTTGCTTGGAATTGAACCCATTATCTTGGCGTTGCTAGCACCATGCTCTACTGAGCATAGGAAAGCACACAGAATAGTTACAATATTGTTTATAATATTCACAGTTTAGGGGAAAAATTTAAGTTATGAACATCCTATGTTCTCATGTTAATTTTTTTGTAATATATAATGTTAAACATTTGCAGTTTTTTTTTCTCATAGTGTGATTTTAAGTGAATTGTACATTGAATCCAATTGACCTTCTCCATAAAATTGTTTCAGATTTGAACACAATGGTTATATTCAAAGTGAAATCTGAGAATGTGATGTTTTGAAGCATGAAGTGACATTTATAGCAGTGTAAGCTGATTGCATAGATTCTTTGGTGTGTTTGGGGTGACCATCGTTCCCACAGAGCATCATTCCCACTTTTCTCTGGCCTGAAATTGCCGTCTCTATACGAGAGAGCTGGGGTGTGTGAAGAGGCGGCAAGCAGGTCTCTGCTCTCCTTCTAGAGACTTCCACCAACAGCCGGTGACTGTAAGGATAAACAGACTGATGTATTTGGACCCTGTGAGCCGGAGAGGTGGCTATGGGGCGAGAATGAGGGTGTTGTGATGCCTCAGACGGGATGAGTTTGCTGAATCCGCTTTGTGCTGTCATTTATCACCATGCAGGAAGTCACAGCCACGAGTCGCCACTATGTTGACCGGCTTTTCGACCCTGACCCGCAGAACGTGCTGCAGGGAGTCATGTGAGTACACAACCATATGTTCTTCCTCTGTGTTTGCGATCTGCTCTGTTACAGTTCACCATGCTCACTTTTCGGAGTGCTAAAGATGAGGCTGCCACCGTAGGAGGTTAGTTAGTTTAGTTTTTGTTGTTGTTCCATGCGAGACGTTGTGGGGTGCTGTACTTGTGTGTTTACACGAGTGTGTCTGGGTAGCTGCGGCTCGGGTCTCTTCATCTTTATTTTTAACCCATCTCTGGTTACTGTTAGCTTGACGTTTCTCGACTGCCATTGCCGCACTTTTCCACAAATATAAATCTTCCATCAGAGTAAACATCAACCAAGACACTGAGTTATTACATTAATGCTGCCTGGCCCTGTTCATCAAGTTCAAATGAAATGATTTGTATTTGATGAATGTGCAGAGATGCACCACTAATAATAATTCATAATTCTCTTGGAGCACTGACTTTCCCAGTTGGAGGCGTGTCAGCTAAAGAATTATGGGGGATTTAAGCTAGATGAATTAAGCTAATTGGTCATAAATAATGTTGTGTTCAAACCCTCCTGGGAAGTTCCTGTTCCTCCTGAAAATGTTGCCATGGCAACTAACTGAAATGTTTTTTTTTTTCATCTAATTTGACTCATTCTAATTTGAATCAACTGATAATTTAAGCTTTATTTAAATGACCGAAAATGATTTGTAATGGCTTTAGTTAACAATACCAAACTGGCAATTATATATTTTTTCCTCCCTTTTTCATTTCCTGACAAAAGCAGGAAGCTTTTTAATGATGATGCAACAAAATAAAGAGCAAATGATGCACATTAGGTTTGTAATTGGTGCTTTATCTTTGTATCTATCATCATGTGCACTCAACTCTCAAATAACTCATTTCAATAATACTTAAACGCTAAGTTATAAATGCATAGGTTTATTATGACTATAGTTACAATTGTAAACAATTTGAGTTCTATAGACGAAGACTTTCCTGACAAAATATTTACTCATTTGACCAGTTTTTTCCCTATAAGGCAACAGGCTTTTGTGATCAATCCTTCCATCTTTATTGGTGGCAGAACGATATTGATCAATTGAACCGATAATGTTCATATCTTCATTCCCTTTTATTTAATTGAAAAATGAAATATGATATCTCACGTCATCTCCATTTTATTCAGACCAGGATCACTTTGTGTCGCAATTCCGTTGTTCATACTAAGTTGAAACTTCACAGGAGAGCTTGAATGTGGCTACATTATCTATACATGCTGTAAGTGAGCTGAACATGACATCTCTGCTGGGAACGTGTTACTGTTTGCTCTATCATTATCAGCCTCTATAATCCTCAGATCATTCAAATATACGCTAACTGTATGATATGTCAAACAAAAACATCAGTGTCCTCTACTTCAGTGGTTTTAAATGACATATTTCCAATTGTTGTGTAATTATTGTACATGCAGTTTCCATATCAATTGAAAGAAAACATAATTTGTAACAAATTATGTCTCACAATGAAAATGGTCAAAATTTGTTAAAAAATGATGAACACTTACTAAAATATCCATTTTATTCATACACTACCAGTGTTAAGTAGTTTGGGGTCTGTACGAATTTTTTATGTAATGAAAGAAGTTTATTTGGGAATTGCCTCATGCTAAGTTGCCCTGTCTAGTTAGTAAGTAAAAAGATCTAATTCACCCTAAACGTTTGAACAGTAGTGTATATACATTTTCAACTAAAAGTTTGAGGTCAGCCACCTGAATTTTTCCCTGGTTTGTGGTTCATCTGTGAAACGGCATCCTCAAAGTATTGAGAAATTCTGTTAATCTGTTTTTTTGTTATGCTATTTTAAATGTATGTGACTTGTGCATTTCTGGATTGACAGTGACATGAAGAATGCAGTCATCGGAAACAACAAACAGAAGGCCAACCTGATTGTGCTGGGAGCCGTGCCAAGGTATGTCCGCTGACTTCAAATTTTCTACCAATAGCACTACAGTTTTGACACATGCAATAAAATTGAAGCATTAGCTTATTTATTCAGTTTTACTTCTCCGGGAGTCTTAGGCATGTGACTATTTTTCACCATTCCAAAAAACAGGAATTGTCAATTTTGATTTCATGGTGACTTTAAGATACACAAAAAGCTGTTCTGTTGATTTAACTTCTGATGTTTTAAATGCTAATCGCTGACTCTAATGTGTGTGTGTGTAGACTCCTGTATCTTCTCCAGCAGAGCTCCTCCAGTCTGGAGCTGAGGACTGAATGTGCGGTCGTGTTGGGCAGTCTGGCCATGGGCACAGAGAATAACATCAAGTCCCTGGTGGACTGTCACATCATCCCAGCCCTGCTGCAAGGTTCTTGCTCTTTCACCTCTCTTTTTGTCTCTACAAATCCATGCTGATTTCTGCTATATATTTTTATTTGAAAAGTGTTCATGTGTGTTGTGTTTCTGCAGGTCTCTTGTGTTCTGATCTGATCTTCATTGAGGCATGTCTGCGCTGTTTAAGAACCGTTTTCATCAGTCCAGTCACACCAGTGCAGCTGCTCTACACAGTAAGACGACTACCACTTGCACGTGACCCATTATGAAATGATACATGCACGTGCATAAACCGAAGTGTGATCAACATGTTTTTATTTGCATCAGGACCCTACTGTGATCCCCCACCTCATGTCCTTGCTGTGTCGGTCACAACACACACAAGAATACATCACGCAAATATTCGCCCACTGCTGCAAGGTAACACACAACTCAGCATCACACAGTAAATATGCATTTATTCGGATTTATAAGACAAATAGTTCCAGCTCTAAATTAAGATAGGATTAGCCACATACAATACACACATGTGGCCACACGTCAAACTGTAAAGTAGTTGCAGTATTACAGCCAAGAAGCCTAAACTGCCTAAAAAAAAAGTTGAATAATGTGTGTGTTCAGACTCCAGAACATCAGACAGTGTTGTTCAACCATGGTGCCATCCAGAACATCGCTCCACTGCTCATCTCTCCATCCTATAAGGTACAAAAAGGAACAGAATGGCTTTTCCAGTTGTTATTGTATTTTTTGTATTTTATTGTTATTGAATTCTAACATTTATTTGAATGAATTAGCCTTTTGAGAGAGAAAGAGAAAGATGTGTGTGTGAATAATTACATGCATCCGTGCATCTTTTCTTTACTAGTAATGAAGCTGTGAGTTTAATTGCTTCAAAAACAGCGACATTACAAACTTTTTGCTGACTAATATAATGTAATGATTCAGTAGCAAAGTTTGTTTATTAATAAAAGTCGCGGGGAAGCTTTGACAACTAGTTTCTGTGCTCCTATTTCTATGTGTCAGCTGTGCATTCTCCGATCTCTGTGTGTGCTTCAATGAAAGCAGCGCATTAATTACAGAACAGTGATTAAACTGACTTGGAACTTCCTGTTTTGTTGCACACCTTCCACCATCAGAATGGAGTATTCAGACAAACTTACTCTCTCCGCAGGTACGGATGCAGGCGTTAAAGTGTTTCTCAGTCTTGGCCTATGAGAACGCTCAGGTCTCCATGACACTGGTGAATGGTGAGAATGAATTCGTTTTTTCGTTGGTCGGGATTGACTCTTGACTTTTGTAGTTTGTGCACCTCGCCAGTGTTGTGTTTTGTAGTGTAGTGTGTGTGCTACTATGACAAGACAACGACAGATGAGAAACCTTGTGTAGTGTAAGCTCCACAGAAATTCAGATAGTTTTACAGTCCTGTAGTGTGAGCTTGCCCTTAGTTAATAGTGTAGTGTTAGAGCCTGAAAAACATCATCAATACACGAAAAAGACTGATATGACATTATTATTGTTAAAAGCGTTATATAAATGAAGGGAACTGTTTGCAATGCTCCTTTTTTCTTTGAATCAGATGTTGTGATTTTGTTTCCTTCAGGGCTTTATTTAGGTTTCCTGTATGTCTATAGAAAAAAATCAATAATGCTTCAGCCTGTTAAAAATCATATTAATTTGTTGTATGTTTCTCAGTGCTTGTAGATGGGGAGCAGCTCTCTCAGGTTTTTGTTAGAATGATGCAAAGGGACAAACCCATCGAAATGCAGCTTACAGCCGCAAAATGGTAAGTGAATCACACCCTGCAGGTTATTTGTGAAAATGCATGTGCTCGTACACACTCTCACTCTTTCTCTCTCAGTTTAACATACATGTGTCGAGCCGGAGCCGTCAGTACAGACGACGGCTGTGTTGTACTAAAGGTACCTCCCGAAAAAAAAAAACATCAATATTTACGTGATGAATGCAGAAGTGTAACCATTGAGAGTGCATAGTAACTAGTTGTGTGTGGGTGGACAGACTTTGCCTTGCCTGGTCCGGATGTGCAGTAAAGAGCGGTTACTGGAGGAGAGGGTGGAGGGGGCCGAGACACTGGCCTACCTGATGGAGCCGGACATAGAACTACAGAGGATCGCCAGCGTCACTGACCACCTCGTGTCCATGTTGGCTGACTACTTTAAATACCCGAGCTCTGTCAGTGCCATCACTGATATTAAGAGGGTAAATTCACGCACACACATTTAATAAGCTTTACCAGAGAGTTCTGTTGTTTTTATATAAAGCTAAGTATGAAGATTGCAATAGCAGGTGTATCCAGGTACATTTTGATTTTCTGACAAAATGAAGACTCCGTTTAACTGATTGTCTGTCTTCCTGTAGTTGGACCATGACTTGAAACATGCACATGAGCTACGACAAGCAGCTTTTAAACTCTATGCTTCACTGGGATCCAATGACGAGGACATCAGGAAAAAGGTGAGATACCATGGGGGTTTCTCGTCATGGATGTACTACCAAAATTATTATATTATATTATATATTTCCCCATTCATTTACACATATTTCACACTACAGATTACAGAGACAGAAAACATGATGGACAGGATCGTTAGCGGCCTATCAGAATCTAGTATCAAAGTACGGTTAGCAGCAGTCAGGTATGACACACCTTTTCTCTTAATTGTTGTCTATCAAAAAACAAAAGCTACCATTCATAAGTTTGGGGTCAGTAAGATGAATTCGTATCCTGTTTTACTCAAATATATTATATTTAGCAACACTACTGTTTTTAACATTGATAATAATAAATAAGAAGCACCAAATCAACTTATTAGAATGATTACTAAAGGATCATGCGAATGAAGACTGGACTAATGAGGCTGAAAATTCATTTTTGTAATAAATGACATTTTAAAATCTATTAAAATAGAAAACAGTTATTTTAATTTGTTATAAAATGTCATCATATTACTGTTATTACTGGAATTTTCAAATAAATACAGCTTTGGTGAGCATACAATTCTTACAGACCCCAAACTTTTGATCAGTTGTTCAAATGTGAAATGTTTGTTGTAAGGGCACAACAACTGGATATATAAAGAATTCAAAGAATAAAACAAAGAAAAGAGGAGAAAACTGATTTCATTCAAATTTCTTCTAGATGTCTGCACAGTTTATCACGATCTGTACAACAGCTAAGGACGAGTTTCCACGATCATGCAGTATGGAAGCCACTAATGAAGGTATGATGTTCATATGATGTTGAGTAATTACTGAACGCTAATCAAACCCTAACTGAATGCACATTTGTTTTTGAGGGTAGTTATTACAGAACGCACCAGACGAGGTGCTGGTCATGGCCTCTTCAACACTATGCAACTTACTGCTGGAGTTTTCACCCAGCAAAGAGGTAAAGTACACGCACTCTGCTGGGCTGAGCATTTATTAGTGTTGCTTGTGATCATTTGTGTGATCTGTGTAAATTTGTTGTAGTTTTTTATTTATTTAAAATCTTTATTAAAAAGAATAGTATTTTGGGGTTGTTTGGATCACTTTTAATATGCGCTTGAAAGTGCAACGCTCCTACCATCTTCCTAAATTTGTAATATGGACCCTTTTCACAGACTGTGGTGATGCGTTTCCACAGTTATCAGCATTGCAAATGCAGTAAAGTTCTTCATATTTTCATTTTCATATATAATGCTAATATAACACTAATAATTGGTGTTATTACATTAGCAGTAAAAAAAAAAATAGTATTGCTGCGAGAGTGTTTCTAAAATGAGGGATTGATGGAAATTCGACATCTTTCTCTCTCATCTGACCCTCTGAAAGTCATGGAAACTCTATCATGGATTTTTTTTTCTTTTTCTTTTGGACATTCATTTAAGAGAATAATTATTATCAGCAGGCAGTAGAACAACATTGTCGCTTATACTATTTAGTTACTTTGTCATAATTTAAAAGTAGAATTTTTTTCATTAAATAGAATGAGAGGGTTATTCAAAGTGCCACTGTGTATGTGTTTGTTCTCAGCCTATCTTAGAGTCTGGGGTTATTGAGCTACTATGCAGCCTGACACAAAGTGACAGTCCAGCTCTGAGGGTCAACGGCATCTGGGCTCTCATGGTAAGACCAGCTGACTTCGGTCCTCACCAAAGCTTTAGTATGAAAACACTCAAAGTCATCAGTAACTGTTGATGCGTGTTTCTGCAGAATATGGCCTTCCAGGCAGATCAGAAAGTGAAGGTGGAGATAGTTCGAGCTCTGGGCACAGAACAGCTCTTTAGACTCCTGTCTGATCCTGATGTCAATGTGCTCATGAAAACATTGGGGCTGCTTCGAAACCTGCTCTCCACCCGGCCGGTAACACTCATATATATATAAATATGCATAATTGGTCTGATATGTTCTCAGGGTCTGACAAGATTATGGGCTTTCTGTAACACACACACGTGCACACACACTAATTGTATTTCCCTGTCTTTGGTAGCATATAGACCAGATCATGAGCTCACATGGGAAGCAGATAATGCAAGCGGTCACGCTTATCTTGGAGGGAGAACACAGCATAGAGGTCAAAGAGCAGGTGAGCTACACAAACACACTAAAGCCGGGTGCACACTGTAGGTTTTATAATAGTCCTTTAAGACTGTTGCTTGTCAGACTGTACGAACATGATCCCCACTGTAAGGGATCTCAGTTGCCATTAAGATGTGTTAAAAAAAACATTCACATGCAAGAAGACTTGTCTGGAGTTTTACATCATCAATCCTTGAAACGTTCAGTGACGTGAACTGCATTATATGCGGGATAGAAAAGGTGGCTAGCAAACAAAAACAATCTGATTCTATTGAAAGGAAACTGGAAACAAACGAAGACTGTGTATGTGGAGCAAGTGGTGGTTTGTTGTTGTCTCACTATTGCGGCATCAGGTTTGGTGCCCCTATTGTTTTTTTATTTGATTGTTGTTGTAGGAGAAGTCACTACAGGACTGTGCGTCAAATCTTGACACTGCCAGAATTTCGTCTTGAGGTCAAATTTGCTCGCAATGGTCTTTAATCAGCTGTTGGTGAACTAACGATCAAAGACTTCAGATTTTGGCCCAGAATCCGAGGAATCTTTTAGGATTCACGGAATTTCCCTCTGACGGCCAAAATCGTTCAGTGTGAAGCGCTTAAGATAAGAGAGATTAGACCAGGGGTCGGCAACAGGCGGCCCGCGGGCCAAAACTGGCCCGCCAGCAATATTTTCTGGCCCGCCGGATTATTTTGGAATTCCGTTTTTTTTTTTTTATCAGCCTATTTTTATTTTACAATAACAGTTTACAAACAGGCGCCATGTAGCTATCATTCGTTCAATCGTTTTTTTTTTCAAAGTAAAAACAAAAATAAAAAAAACGACTTGTTTTTCCATTATATCCTGAACTAAAATGAAAAAAAAAAAACGAATAACGACTCGTTTTCCGATTTTCTGATTGTGCGCTCAGATCAAAAATAGTAAGAATGAAAAACGGGTATAGACGAATTTTAATTTTGAATCTTAATTTAACACCTTATCAGACATATAGCCTACGAATGAAATCATTTTAAACAGATCAAGTAGGCTACTATTGTGGTAACAGATTACAGCCATTTTAATAAGGGTTTGAATAGCAATCATGCTCTCCTGTAAGTCTCATTCGCTTACAGTCCGACTTTTGAACTTTTTTTCATTATTATTTATTCGGGTATAACACACTGATAAATAATATGTATTACCTGATAAAAAATATTTGCACTAAATGCTGCACAAAACTATTCCACTACTTGAGATGAGCCGTAGCCTCGCGCCTACATCTGACAATTTTGGGTTCAAACACTCACATGAGCGGCTGATCTGCAAACCACACATACTAACAGTGTTAAATTAGGAAAATACTGTTTGGTAGAACTGCTTGTTACCACAGTTATCTGCGTGCTTCCTCAGCGATGAAGTTCCACATTTGCGGCTATCCAACAAGAAAATGCATGCAGCAAGTCTTTCACAATATTTTCTTCGGATAACTCCAAATTTCTCCCACACACTGGACTTGATTTTTGATGACTTTTGTCGACAACTTTACAATCCCCACTAGCTATTCTTTTCTTCAACTCCTCAGCATCCATCTCAACAACTGCAGATCGCGGAATCGCGCGCGCGCGGTTATGAGGATTTTTTTAAAAAGTGAACGTTATAGGTCCTGGGAGGGCGTGGCGCGTGGGCACAAATAAACTGATGTGGATTTTTAATTATTTTATCAACTTGAAATACAACCATATTTTTGTAGATGTGTTCCTAAAAATATGCATATTTTACGTTTGCATGTGATTGTTTTAAACCCGTGTTACCTGTGTGTAGGCCTATGTTGCTTGAGTGATTTGAGTGATTGGCTTTGCCCTATTTAATTTGTTATTTATATTTCATAATTTTTTTTCTGTGACATTTTTTTCTCTGCTGACAGTAATAAATAATATTTTATATTGACAAGAACACAATTTTTGTATAGCATTTTTAATTGTTATAGGCTACTTAATCTCTCTCTTTCCGTTATAGACATTTGAATGAGAGATTCTGGAAATTAGATCTAAATTTTGCGGATCCGTCAGGTCGAGATATAAAAAGCGGGTGAACACAGAGGGTATTTTAAGCGGTTTAATTTGTATCCGTAGGCCTACTCCGTGTAGCTGGCCCGCCATCTACTGGCTAAAAAAAATATTGGCCCGCGGCCAAAGTTACTTGCGACCCCTGGATTAGACACTCGGATGACAATGTGCTCGCTGGGTCTTACAGAATAAGACTAGTAAGTCTTCTCAAGCAAGTATTATATTCCTGGTGTTCTTAATGGAATGTTCTTGGCTTTATACAAGTTAAGGTTTATGTTAATTCCAGGTGTCTTCAAAAAATCCTTACTCCTGGTTTTATAGACAAGGCTTAGGTTTAGTCTCAGACTAAAATGCATGTTTGAGCTGCGATTTACATATTTTTAAAAAATCCAATTGTTTTTTTCTCAAGATGCAGACCAGTAATATTTTTTCAAATGTCCTATTTGAACTAAGGCCTAATCCTGGTTTAATCTAAGCCATGTCTGTGAAACCGGGCCTTAAAGTGTTAATCTTCAATTCACATTTCAAAATGGAAAGCTATTCATATATCTTAAATGCCATAGAAAAAGTCTTTAGCTCTTCTGTCTTTTTATCAGGTACTTGTTTTTGTTTATTGTTGTTGGCTGTGCACAGGGTTGGAGAGCGATATACTGTGATGCATAAACATGTGTAAATATGCAAACTTGTGGCACATACATCAATTCTGAAATCTAAATGCTTTATTGTATGCAGATAAATATAGCTTATTAACACATTCATATGTTACATAATACACTACCGCTCTTTTATTTAGTTTTTTAATGAATACTTTTATTCAGCACGGATGCATTAAATTGGTCAAAATAAGCAGTAAAGACATTGATAATGTCACAAAAGATTTCTTTTTCAAATAAATGCTGTTTATTTGTACTTTATCATGGTTTCTTTCCACATAAATATTAGGCATCACAACTGTTTTATACATTGATAAGTGTTTCTTGAGATTTCTTGATTTTGTTTTGACCTGTATCACCCAACCTTAATCATTATTCATACAGTATGAATGGTGCTATTAATGACCTAATATGATTTTTCTTTTTTCTTATTATAAAATAAAACTTTTATTTAATTCTCTTTTGTTTATGAGCCTTGATTTTTAGATAAAGAAGTCTAAAGGTGATGATTAAGTCTCCAAAGTTGATGCTTAACAATGCCTTTGGCATCTTTTGCAGACATTGTGCATATTGGCCAACATTGCTGACGGAAACACTGCCAAGGAACTCATTATGACCAATGACGACATGCTCCAAAAAATTAAATATTACATGGTCAGTGTATTGTCATTAGCTCATCTGGTTTCTCAGTCGTGGTCTTTGTTTTCAATGCTTTGTCACACTAGTTTTTCTGTTCTCTCTAGCATTTTTTTTTCTTTTCTAATTGCTTGCCTTAGTCTCCTTGTACTGTTGTTGGTTTCCCCCTTGTCACTGTCCTTTTCTCCTGGCCCTTCTTTCTTTCTCCTGCTAGATAATTGTTTTGCTTCTCTTCTCTATGATTCAGGGTCACTCCAATGTGAAACTGCAGCTGGCTGCAACCTTCTGCATCTCTAACCTCATCTGGAATGAGGAGGATGGTGAGGAGCTCATGACGCATGGTTTGTGGAGGTTTTGAAGAATCTGATTTTAGAGCACAAGTTTTGTCATTGAAATTACAAACGGTTGCACAGTATAACTGTCGTCTGAATTTGTGGTATAAATAACATGCACAACAGGATTTAAAAATGCAATTAGGGCTTAACATTAATCACAATTAATTTGTGGGTTTTAAAACATGATTTAATATCGTATTTATTAATTTGCATATAATTTTTTTTTCAAATATACATTCAGTGTTAATGCATTCAAGCTCCTATAGAAAGCAAGCACAATAAAATGTAACATTAAAATATTTGTTACATTTAAAGGTGTTATTTAAATGGCAAAAGATTTATAAAATAACAACATATTAACGTTAACTTTGTCCGAAATATTTCCTATTTGGAGGTTTTGATTATTTATTATTATCCAACAGCAGTGCAGTTTGTAGTTCACTTGTTGTTTATTCATATCTGATGGTGTAACATTCAGGTAAATATGATTATTTGTGTATTGTCAACAGTCAAGTTTCTGTTTTTCCACTTCCTCCAGGCTCACAAGAGAGACAAGATAAGCTAAGGGAGATGGGCTTTGTTGATATCTTACACAAACTCTCCCAGGCATCAGATCCCAACCTCTGTGACAGGTGATGGACAGACTGGCATTTTAGTGGGGTTTTTTCATGTGTTGTGTGGTTTGTTGCCACAGTAATGATGTGACTGTTCATATTTCCCTCTTTCTCTCAGGGCAAAAACAGCGATGCAGCAGTATCTGGCATGACCTCGAAGGAAGGCGCGCTACGGCCTCACTAACAATCTCTAGGAGGATCACATCTCCTGTGTTTTTTTGTTTTAGATTTGAGATTTTTTTTTTTTTTTTTTGCTCCTCCTTTTTTGTTTTGTTGCACAAGGCACCTTTTGTTGTGGAGCCCCCAAACAGCTTTGTAAATCAGAGACACGGTTGCCAGGGGGCCACAGCACATTTTGGGCTTATGTTTTCTGCTGAACTCTTGGAAGTAGTTTTTTGTTTTGTTTTTTTGGACTACATGTGAAGGAAAAAGTTCCTCAAAGTGTGTTGCAGCTCCACCTAGTGGATTGAGGCTTTGATGCTTTGGACTCCCTTTGGAGAAAGCCGACTGACCTCTCAGTGCTACGCTTATAGGATCTAGGTCTCCTCATTTTGGTTTGCTGTTTTACTATTGATGATATTATTATAACAATAATTATTATTATTATTTTAATTGGGACTTTGACACAAAGGTAAAAAAGACTTGCTTGTTTTTGTTCCTTTTTTGTGGATACATACCTCGTAAATATATATAAATATATAAATATAAATATATTTTTTGGATTTTTAATTTACCCTTTCAGGTTGTTTTTTCCCTTTGTATTTTCCTCTCTGTAATATAGGCTAATGTGGGTATATCTGGAGAGGCAGAATGTTAGGTCATATACCGAGACATTTCGTAGAAATCATCCAACCCCAAATAGAAGGTGAAACTTTGTTTGCTCTTTTGACAGTTTCTTCGTTTTCTCATTTTCACTCCCTTTATCTTCACGCAAATCAGTCTCCTCATAACTCCCTCTTTTTGAAGCTCTATAGTGAATGTTTCCACTCAAATATATGCAGGCCTCTGCCATGGAGCAGTTTACTGGTTTGTGTGTTTTTTTCCGGGGTTGGGAAGGGCTTTTTAGCACAGAAGATGAGGCCTAGTTGTTATCACATGCTTCAGAAATGTTGGACCTTGGTACTCATGTGGGGAAAACCGATTTGTATCCTAACTGCGTCCATTTTAGAAGTAAAGTCTTTAAAGAAAAAAAAGTCCTATCATCTACTTTCCCTGCCTAAAAATGTAGGAGAAAACCCCAAATTAAAAAAACTCCCATTAACTTTAAGTAACAAACCAAAGTCACTCTTTGGTTGATTTGAAATCATTTTCATATATTATTACTCTCATGAATTATTTTAAGAAAGTAGTTTTTAAAGGAGCACAGAAGTCTTTATTCTTATAAAACATCGTTTTTTTCTTTTATTATCCTGGTAAGTGTCTCTGTAAAGCTTGTTACAGTTAATAAAATACATCTGGACCCGTTTGCCTTGGGCGTGCGACCCGTCCCCTCCCCCCATATATGCAGGCACATTCCTCATGCAAAATAATTGGACATGCAGGAAACCCCAGACAAAGCTTTTATCAAAGCTCCTACTATTCATATTCAGCCCCCTGACCCAAGTACAGAAAATAGAAACCAAAGTATTCTATTGTCTTATAAACAACGTGACCCTTCTATTCAAGCAAGTACACGTTAGTCAGGATGGGCAGATGGCGCGCACGATTGCACCAGCAAACTGATAAAAGCGAGATGATGTCCATCTGCTTGCAAATTATACAGCAACTAGTGAAAAGAAATAACACTGGCTGCTCGGTTTAAGCCAGTCTGTCGCTGGTCATCAGGTATCAGAGATGCTGAGGCGATCATTACTGAAATCCAGAATCACATGGTGGTGAGAAGCTATTTGAGTTTGAGGTGTTTCTGCTTCCATGGATCATCTGTGAGGTTCCTCACGGGAGTCTGTTCTTCTCAGGATAGCAGGTAGATAAATACATACATACATATAATCATTAAATAAATAGATCAGTGAAATAAAAGTGCAGTGCTTTTTACTGACACACAACAAAAAGCTTTTGAGAAATATTGTGAACACTGAAAAATTGGGAGCGATATAAGATTTCTTTTCATATATATTATGAGAAGGCACGCTGGCAGGATGGCTAAAGCTGAGTGTATATGTTTATTTCAGTTCATTAGGTGTCATGCCAAGCTCTCGGGACCCTGCATGGGCTGCCCAGAATATGGCATGCCACCCCCATAGTCTGACCGCTAAATAGAATAACTGTTTCGCATTTTACAATGACAGTTTCACCTTTTTGATCTGTTTGTGATTTGAGATTGAGATTATTGTCCTTTTTAAAGAAGATTGGGGTAACTTGGGCAATAGAACATGACTTGTTAGGCTATTACATGCTACAACGCTTTGCTTGTCATCCATGGTTGTTCACTGGGTCATAAATGAACACTTGCCAAGTGCAAATGTAAGTAAACTGGCTTTGGCAAGTAAATGAAATGATCAGAGCAATTTTAACATACATGGTTAAATTACAATACAAGAATGATCTTTTTTTATTTTATTTTTACAATTGCAAGTGAGAAATAGAACTTTTAACTAAACGGGAAATATACCATCAAAAGTTTTTTTTAAATATTTATTTATTGTCATTGCTCCAGAAATGAGGTGGCACACTTGTGACATTTATACCACTGAAATAAAACAAGGCAAGGTTTTTTTTTTTTTTTTTTTTTTTGGTGGGATGGGTGGCGTTTCATGAGATTTTGGCTTAATTGTGATGCTGTGAACAACAATGTCCTGCGCTGATTGCTCCAACTATTCAAGGGACATTGTGATATACTTTTTAAGTAAATAATAATATAAAATATAGTTTCATGGTTGGTAAAAAAATATTTATAGCATGAATCAATTACCACATCATTTTAGACACGGTTGTATGTATGTCGGTGAGCAAAGTATTACACTTTCTGCTTACTCTAAATCATACTTGTTTGACTGAATATAATGAAGAAATCTATAAACTGACCAAATTTGATTATTTGAATTTTTCAGATATGAAGGAAAGGCATTTCCCAAGGTCTTCATTCTGACTAAATATGCAACTCATGGTTCTGGCTAGTGAATGTGTTAACTGGCCTAAGACAGTCTGGAGGAAACAAATGAATTATTATGGTGATAATGTGACAACTTCATTCATTTACCAAGTCTGAAATTTTAAATATAAACTTGTTTCATAAGGTGGGAAATTCTTAGAGTAAAAACATTATTTTGGTAATACAGAGATAAGAAACACCACCTGACAGTTCCTGTATTCTGTGCATGATTAGTGCACAGACATGCAAGTTTATCAGTGCACTTTCACTTATGTTATATTAAATTCCCATAGCAAGTTTTCTATGACCGCAGCGGGGTGCTCGCAGTTTGGGTCACCATGCTCTGTGATGACTGGTGCCTGTGAAGGCCCTATAAAGCCTTTAGAAGAGAAACTTCACGAGGTTGTGATCAGAGGAGAGTGACTGGCTGGTATCAAGTACTGAGGTGCTGTTTCAAATCATAGTGAGCTGCCTCATTGGTAGCATCTATCCTTGCTGAAAAACAGCTCGTCTCTTAGAAGACTTAGATGTTATCATGTTGCTAAGCTAATGCTAATTGCTGACTCAATTCTCTTAGCACAAAAATACATAGTACACAGTATTAGGCTAAACACTTTTAATATATAATTAGATGTTCACAGTTTGCATTAGCTTAGCAGCATGTTAAACTTAGACTGTGTTGGAGTCACCTGTGTATAAATGTGTTCCTGCCATGTATGAAATACCATAATTGCGGGATGTCTACATATAAAAAAGTACTCACGTCCTCAGGCCTGATAATTACAAAATTCACAGAATTTTCTGAAAGCTTCAACTTTTGTACCACATGGCCGCTGAAACGTCATGCGGAAACACTCGAAATGCCAGTGGCTTCAGCAGTAAAATGTAGTTGTGCAGTATTTTTAATAATCCTTATAATTGCCAATTGTTAATGTCTTAATGCATTTATTATCTGAATAGTGTAACTAAGTCCTGCTAATTAAACTTTAACTGTCACCGTCCCGCTAGCGGGACGCCTAACTTTACTTCATTATATTTCTATTAAATCCTAATCTAGTCATGACAAACTATATATCGTTGGAAAGGTCTAAGACTCCTAAATAGATATTTTAGCGTTGTTTTTTCTTACAAATTACGAATAAACAGTAAAATATGAATTTATGACAAGAGTGCGCCTCAAAAAATCGATGTCATTACAGGAGTTTCTGACCTTTGTCACAAAAAGTCGACGCACACACACTTTTAATAATTGAAACTTTGGTTTTTAGTGCTAAAAGTTCATAATTAAACAATCTAGTATTTGTCAAAAAAAAAGATAAAATTATATTTTAAAAAGTAAAGTAAGAAGTCCTCTAAAAAGTATAATATATATTATATATAAATATTTTTTTTATTATTATTATTATATCACATATTTTAGTAGTTATCATAATATAGGTATCATTTGAAAGCTTACGAACTCAGAATTCATCCTGTGAAAACCGTTTTGAAATTGGACGTTGCGTTACCATAGAAACTGTATTTTTTTATTAGGCCCCTCCCCTTTTGGGCATCATCTTTCATAATTTATTATTAAAACCTTTTCTAATCTTGACAAAACACATAGTCAGAAAGGTCTGAATCTCAAGGTTCCATATTTAGTGACAGAAGTGATATTTGGATAGAAATTTATTAATTTGTTATGGCAGAATGCATACAATTATATTCAATGGAATTCAATGGCACCCGGTGGCTATTTTTGGTATAACGCCTAAACAAAATCTCATGGGAACTTCAATTTTTGTGATATCAACCTTAAATTTGGAACACAACTTGGTTAGATATATAGCTTTCATTTTATAGTAATTTTATAGTAAAACATTTTGTAAAATATTTATTTTGTACAAAAAAATATATATTAATAAAGTATATTTAATTTACTGTAAATTATAACTTCCATAACTTTTTCATACTTTAATTTTTTGAAGTGCTTTCACTTCAGTAATAATCTGCTGATTGTTTTCTTTAAAACAAGACCAAACTTAGGTCTATATTCCAAAGCATTCTTGAATTACAACCATTTAAGTTTGTATAGTGCATTTTAATGCCAATTATCAAAAGGGGGGGTGACAGCTAAAGGGTTAAGCAATTACATAATGATTGTTACTTACTGGTTGTAGTTTTGTCTAATGATTACTCAAATTGCACATTTATTTTGGCCTTAATAATTTTGCTGTAGAAATACATAATTTCGAGTCGGAGGACATGAATAGCTCCAAGTAGAATGTCTGGGTTGTCATCTCGCAAGTATCGTATTCACACCATGACATGAACTCTTGTGTGGTTTTGTTTTATGTAACAATTGGGACAATCCTGGATGAAACTTTTTTTTTTTTACTGATCCACAATGCATTCTGAGATATCTTAGCCATATAATAATTTCTGGCCAAAATCCTTACAGGACCACCTCATTTTAGCTGTCTACTATTTGGAAAAGGTGTAAGTGTTGTGCATATGATGGCTAAAAATGCTGTCTAGCTAGGTAGCTCACTAGGGTTTGGAACAGATCCACAATTTGTCCAGTTACGAGTGTCATCCTGTAGAAACAGGTGTGTTGGGGTAATTGCTGTTGGCCCAGTTCATCACTCCATTATTTGCTAAGTCAACTAGTTGTAGTATTAATCTTTCAGTCACTCACAGTGGCGGTCCCTCTTCATCTATGAAGCTGATATGCTCTGTGGTAGGCCCTCCTCCTGCTGCCCACTCTTGCATCTCAAACTCTAACTGAGGAGGTCCCGACCTGGGGTTCTGCGGGGACCAGGAAGTGCCGAAAGAGGCCTGGGGTTCTGGCAGGGAGTCCAGGGAGCAGGGCAAGGGTGGGGAGGTGCGTGGACATGGAGGAGTGCATGACCGTGGCTGAATCCGAGGAGCGGTGTCAGCAGAGGAAGGGACGAGGGAAATGGGTTGATCCCCAGCCTGTGGTCGCCAGGGGAGTTATTGATCGAGGGAGGTGCTGAGCAATGAGAGGGTGGTGGAGGGGTGTCCTGTGAGGTGGGTCTAGGTAGCAAACCTCTGCTGTGACTGGCAGGTCGGTGAGGCCCCTGGCAGGGAGAGCAGGAAGTAGACTGGGAGCGGAAAGAAGGAAGCGAGGAAGAAAAGGTTAGAGATGGAGATGAGGGGTGACTGGTATGCGGTGGCTGGGTCGGAGCTACCTGGCCGCCTGGCCTCTCCGTTTGGGCTGTCACTGGAGAAAGGAGAACTGGAAGGGAAGGTCCCCTCAAACAGCCTGCGGAAACAGCGCATG
Organism: Chrosomus eos; assembly: GCA_036326025.1. NCBI lineage: Eukaryota > Metazoa > Chordata > Actinopteri > Cypriniformes > Leuciscidae > Chrosomus > Chrosomus eos. The sequence continues at coordinate 20,136,667 of CM070826.1, read as the reverse complement.
CTCCGGTGCTTGGTGTCTTTGAGGTGGGCTGGTGGGTATGAGGCAGCTGGGCAAGCCAATGCTTCCAGTTTCTGCGCTGTCCAATAGTAAGCATGTAGGCCTGAGTTGTGCAGACAGTGGGGCTGTGGGCGAAGGAGATGGTGGTGTGGATCTTGTTGGACCACTGCTACTGCTGGGAGACGGAGGTATCGTTGGACTGATGGCTGTTAGGAGGGGTTGAGATCCAATGACAAGCAAGGGCCGGAGGAGACGTGTCATTTCCTGTAGCTCTTTGCTCAGTTGAGAGACTTGCTGGGACAGACTAGTCATCTGTGAATGAGATCAGTGGAATGTGAGCTATGGAAGACATAGTTCTGGACACAAAATCTAATTGGATGTTCTTCATTCAAACAGTAAGTCTCTGACTACTCAGACCAATATTCTGATTCAAGTGAGCTGTTCTCTACTAGCTGTGCAATCATTTTAAACATTTTATGTTGAAAAATGTTTTATATTTATGTTGAATATAATTTGATTTATTTTGATTCAATGTGCTTGATTCAATTACCTCATCGCTCAGTTTGGTGATGCTCTGCTTGGTCTCCAGCTGCTCCTGGCTCACTGCACACAAAACGGGGTAAGTTTAGATTTTTTCATATATTGCATTTGTTGTAGAGATTAAGCATATTTTAAGGTGAGAGAGAGGATTAGATGGATGAAGAAAAGTTCACTGTAACACGGACCATTTTCTGACCATCTCACGCGTACACACACGAAACTGGTAAGAGCTTCAATCTGATTGGTTGGCTTTATGTAATTTGTTTACATCTGGTATTAGGATGTGTTTTGGTCGATCAGATCACAAGTGGATGACGCTAAATACAGGTTTCCAGGAGCTTGTCCACTTTCGACCACTCCCAGAGGTAGTCGAAAACGCATTCGACCAGACTATTGCTTTCGTAGTGTAGGTCATGTGATCCATTGTTTTCAAACAGCAAGAAAATATACCGCAAGAAAACTGATCTAACATGTAGACATTATGGGAAGCGTGCTAGCTAGACAGGATTTAAACTTTGGGCTGGAGGCCCAAGTTTGGTTTGAAGACAAAAAAAAAACCATACCAAGCACAATGTTCTCTCAACATTCCTGATTTCTAACAGGCACTCACTGTGTTCGTCTTGGTCTTGCGGCTATCAGAGCAGTAACGAAAGCAGGCGCGTTTATGTGTAAATTGTGTGAGCTTATTTTGTCCATTAGCCAAAACCCATACGTTTACCTCCCTAGACCCTCCCCTTGAAGAAATCAGGACAGAAGTGGTTGACAGTGGACAAAATAGACAGATTAAAACACTAGGTGTAAACAGGGCCTGAGTCAGGGTGCACCAGAATTAAAGTTGTTTGTAAATTTCCCATGCTGTTACAATGGATTCTGAGGAAGAATTAATAGCTGATATATATCCCTGTGAAAAAAATATTCTGCTTTGCTTTGAGGTTTTTATCCAATTTCAGATGTACCAAATAGTTGATTACAAAAAATTATTGGCAGCTTTACATATTGGTCAGATGGTCCCTTCCTGTCTAAGTGGGCGGTTCTTGGCCAGAATAAGCTGCAGAATAAGTCTGACTGTGCAAGACAGTCTATTTTTGGAAATATCACTTCACAATATTTCCTTCCAGAAATCGCATTCTGTCTTGTAGATGTGTTTGTACCTGGGGAAGGGGACGGGGGTCCGCTCTGAGGTAGGCTGGGACCGAACTCAAACCTTTGTGTTGAGCTGGAATTGCTTTCTGTCTCTATGCCGTCCACAAACCTGCAGAGACATTAGAAGAAGAAAAAAATCCACTGTTGTTCATGTGCAGCAGATCCAAGACTGGCAAGAGATTTAAGCAGTTTGGTTAAATGCATGATCATATCAATGTCTACACATAAAATGCCTATATAGAAAGGGATTCCTTTGGTTTCAGCTCACTAAATTGCAGCTTTAGGTAAGCTTTGATTTCTTAGTGTGAAATTGAAGAGCCAATCACTAGAGCAAGCAGCAATTCCACCAAAACTGGTTGCCATGGTAGCTGGAAACGTCTTCTAAATGTAATGAATATAAAAAGTTCTTATGAGAGCCACCAGAGGGCAACAGCTCATTGAGGATGTGATGTGAGATGTGTATGTGTACCTGGGGCTGAGCTCTGGAGGGGCGCTGCTGAAACTGACCACAGGTATCTGGAGGGTAGCGGGTCGCGTGTGGTCTGATGGAGGGCGGAAGGGGCGAGGGGGGAGGAGTGGCGATCGCAGTGGGGAGTTGAGACCCCGGGTCAGGCGAAGAGGAGACCGTGGGGCTCTTGACACAGAGTTCTGCTCTTCATCATTCTCCTCGTCCTCACGGATAGCAGGAAGTTTCTTCACCAGACCGCCGTTGCTTTCCCAGTCCAGCTGAGAGAGACAGAGCAGGATTAATAATGCTGTTGTCTATATAATGCAGTGGATACACGTCTTTGACCAACAGAGTGGGTTTAATGATTAGAGCTTGGGTGATAGCGCTTTACTTTAGTATTTGTGAGGCAGCACTGTATTTATGTTCCAATCAGTTTTTTTCTTTTGCACAATTTTCTGCAAGGTCACATTATATAAATCAAAAATGACAGTAAAGACCATTATAATGTTATAAAAAAGTCAACATATTACCATGATTTCTGAAGGATCATGTGACACTGAAGACTGTAATGATGCTGAAAATTCAGCTTTGCCAACACAAGAATAAATTATACGCAGGAATCAATGTAATTCAAAGAAACGCTATTACTGCTTTCGATCAAATAAATGCAGCCTGGGTGAGCATAAGATTTCTTTCAAAAACATGAACGGTCGGTAGTGTATGTATATTACAGTTTAAAAAACTTCCATTCTTTGCTTTGGCAAAATGTAAAACACTGTAACTGTAATATTTGCATTCCGAATAGTGATTGGCCCTCTCTCTGTCATGTATTTGCATACTAAACTGTGATCTTACTATCTATATAGCCATTTATAATCACTTTTACACTGCCATGATCCTGTGCCATTGTGTTGAACCTGTTACCTCCAACATTAACACCATTCTACTGCTGCTTTGCAATAGTCAAGAACAATACATTTTTATAAAACCAGTCTCGGTCCTCAATAGCATGTAATTATAAAAATTATTTTCAAATGAGTAGTAAAGAGTCATGACCAGTGTGTGGCAGAATAACACAGCCTCTTGATTATTCTTGTCCTTCTCAACTCTCTGCATATTTTCCCATTGTACAAGAGTAAGGAACCTCAATTGGTTCCCCCCAGAAAAACATTCTTCTTTACAGAAGCTGAAATTGATTTCGATTTCTTCGTTGTTAAACACTCAGCACGGCATGTTCTTAGAATGTCATAAAAAGGATGACTGCAAGCAGCGATATCCTGCGGCACCGCAAAAGAGGTTGCAGAGAAGGAGGCGGCACTGTTTATTTTTGTTTTGTCAAAACACATAAAAGATTGTGTCAATCACCGTCCTTCGCTTTTGGATGGCAACACACACAGTCCAACTACTTCATCACATATCCAGGGAGAAAAGAGGCTGAAAAATAACAAAATGAAAGCTTATCTTAATTCAAATTAACATGGTTCCATTCGTCTCCCCGTCCCTTTCTTCCCATCCCTCCGTTTGTCCTCCCCCATTAACATTGACTGAAATCTCTCCATCTTTATCCGCAACCCCCCTCCCGTTTTCCGCACCCTGCTCCTCTGTCTTCGCATCTTTTTTTCCCGTTCCGTCTGCAGTCCCACACCCCACCTAAAGCAGAATTTATTTTTAGCCATCTCCTTCCAATCTTAGTAACACAGACCCCAGTGGCACAAGAGGAGTCTGTGTGCATGTGTGTAAGATGCTGAAATTGGTTTCTACAGAAGTTTTCACTTTCTTTCCCTCCCCTTCTCCAGAGAGACAGAATGAGAAGGGGTTTATAATTAGACATTTCCATGTCCCTCGAGTCACCAAATTCAGTCAATCACGGCTATGTCTAACCAGAGTGAGAGCAAAGAATGCTTTACCTTTCTCCTCCAAAGCCTTACAGCACACACAGTTATATATGTGGTTTATGGAGACTCTCCATAGGGGTATTGGTTTTTATACTGTGCAAAACCATATATAGCCTAAAAGAACATGCACACGCACACACAGAGATAATAATAGGGATGCTTCACCAATAATCACACTTCTATTCTCACCAGCTCTGCAATTGTGGAAATGTATGTGTGAGTGTGTTCATTAGTATTCTGTGTGCGTTCTGGGGTTGCACACATGTGAAATGAGCATCGATGCTGATCTGTTATGTGTCATGGCACAAACAAACTTGATTTTTACATTTTCTGATGGAAATGAAGTGATTGCATGTGCGAAAGTCACTTCCAAGATGTTAAGCTTTTGTTGCTGGTTGCCGGGGCATTTCTATGCGGTTGCTAAGGTGTTCTGAGAAGCATTTAGCGCATTGTTATGCAGCTGCTAGGGTGTTGTCGGTGGTCTTTCAGGTCAAACAAATCCCTTGATATTGCTTGGTAAAAACTGTATATCCGACCGAACACCTCTTGTCAACAACCCGCACCATTTGAGGTAGGTCATTTGAGGTAAGGTTGAAGTATATTTTATACAGTATGTTTACTGCCCACTCCACCAATAAACTGTAATGAATTTCTCTTTTCTTTCTTACTTGATCTCCCTCTTTCTCTCCGCAAACACAGCGATATCTTTCTACATGTGACACCTTGCAAAAGGAGCACTGCAGGAAAAAGTGAAAAGGAGAGAAATGAGGCACCTCTCCCGCCCCGTGCCTCTCGCTTCAGAGCTATTTTTATCTGCCAGGATCCAATCTTAGCTCGAGGCGTGGGGGACCCAGCCAACACGGAGTCCCCGCCTTCCCTCTGTGCTATTCTTAGTAGCAGCACACACTCCAAACCGCAGCCTGCTGCTATTCCTGTCCTTGCAAGTTACACTCAAGGCTGGGAAAACGTGTGTGTGTGAGGGCGTACATGAGAGGGGTCTCGTGCACAGGCAATACATGTGCATCCAGAAGATGAGGGGGGTAGTGGCTTTATCCAAGTCAGTGAAAGGACACTGACTTAAAGAATGTGCAAGAAGAAAGGAAAGATGCTAAAGAAAGCAGATGGGGAACCATTTTGTATTCTGCTGGTTGTGGATGTGGGTAATGCAGCGTTACACACACATACCTCCAATCTGTAGGTCACGGCTCATGAATTCATTGAGTAAATCTGCACTCTACATGCACAAAATCACTATGGTCAACTGGGCTTGTGGAAGTGGCTTGTTTGTGTTTTTATTCATATTTCAAATGTTGTTTTTTCCATAAATGACTTGTTCACACAAACACAAATGTTCTGCCTGAAAATTCAGTTTTTTGCAGGAGATTTGTCTGTTCGGAACAATGCATAAAAATAGCAGGCGGTCTGAATGAATAAGTGGGCTACATAAGGTCTATAGACAAGCAGAAATACAGCGGTTACCCTGTTACTATGGTACACAAAGCGACGCTGCGCAACTTTCTCTTTCTAATTGGTTTGTCATTGAGAAGTCAAACAGTATTTACACTATGAAACAGGCATTGAGATTTTTGTATTCGCTATGGTGTTTATCAAACAACACCATATACAGGAGTACAGAAACAAGAGAGACAGTTCTGGACTCTACCTCTGCTATTCACTGTCATTTAGCAAAATTGTCTGTTCATGAGTGTCACCTTAATATTTATCAGCAATGAAATAATATTCTCTAATGTAAGAAAAACACTTCTAATGTAAGAAGTCTCTTGCTTATCAGAATTTGTTATATAGAATTTTTCTCTAGAAATTTATAAGAAATATTCTCAAACTTCTCAAATTTGTCAAGATACTAAATTCTGCAATCAAAAGTCAGATATCACATTATGAACTCAAACATTTCTCATCAAATTCCTCCAAGACCAGTTGAGATAGACCATCTAAATTTAGATTTAGAATCGTTCACCTAAATATGAAATTTGTATTATCTTTAACTCAACCTCATGTCGTTCCAAACCTGTATTACTCTGTCTTTTGCAGAAAGCAATTTTGATAAATATCCATGACCAAACTGTTATGGTTACCAATGATTTCCATTATATGGACAAAAAAACCCTTCATCTTTTATATTCTGTATTAGAGTCGTACAAGATTGGAACAACATGAGGGTGAGTAAATGATGACAATTATTAATTTATACATCCCTATTTATAGCTCTATATTCTTATTATATATAATGTGTTTCTATTTTATGATAAAAATCTGAAGCAAAATTGATACAGCAGAGAATATGAACCATAATACACGTTCATGAAGGTGACTGTATTATGTTTGTCTATTTGAATGATGCACTATTTATAGGACTCATATCAGCTCCACAGCACAACCGTCCAATATTGATAATCCAATCTGAGGCGATGTATCGACTCCTGACCTGTACTTTCGAGGTAATTGCTTCAGTCCCTCATGCACATGATTCAGGCTAAAAAAAGCTCTATTGTATGCACACACTCCTTGACCTTTACAGTCATATATGTAGAATCGAAGGATTATCGCCCTTTGCCCCGAATACGGTCATGTGTGCTTGCAAGCATCACTCACGTCAGCTCCACTGCCCTCCCGCAGGTTATAGGTGAGATCGTGCTGAATTTCGCTGACAAATTTCTGGGCGTATTCAGGATAGAGGCGCAGCACCTCTCGCAGTCCTTTCAGGCTGATGTACTGCAGGTCGCAATATGTCAGAGCTTTTACGTTTGCGTTGGTCTTGATCACCTGCTCTTTTGTCAGCGAGTCCGAGCCGATCAGGTCCCCTTTTCCTATTTGAGAAAAGCATATATAAAAGTAATTTGTTAGTGTATTTGAACAGTAAAAATGTCTATTCTAGGTTTTTAAATGGCTAAAATGTAAATGGACACTTTGCAGCTCTTGCAGTTGTAATATTTCAAGGTTCTGATGTGGCTTAAAAAGGCATTGTCATGTAGCATTCATAAGTACGCAATCAAAGTTGCATATGCATCTTGCCAATATATTGTGTAAACAAAAATGCTAAGAATGTCAATCAAATTTAGAAGCTAAAATTATAAGTTTATATGTTGTATACACACAGGGCAGCATAGAGGCTAAAAATATGTTCTGGTTTGGTGCAAAGGGACTGTGAAAGCAATGACAAATTCTGAAGTGTGATGAAGTGTCAAAGCAGTGCATTCTGGGAAGGCACACAGTGGAGGCAAATGAGTTCAGCAGCACTGGGAGAGAGATGGGTGGTGCACCATATGTGCATCCTTCAAGTAAGCAGGTGTGGTAAAAATGCATGTGCCGTATGTGTGCATGTGTTTGCACGTTTCTACTGTCATGTTTACAAAATCTCAACATATCTTGTCTCTAAGATAACACGTCAGAGCCCAATTACAGCAGATTGTTTTATTTTTTTCATTCGGCTTGCCAATTCTCTCTTTTCTCTCTCATTCTCTATCTTTTTGTTGCTCTTTTACCCCTTGTTCTCTTCTGCAGAAAACATTTTTCTTCTTATTATTATTTATCATTATTAGGTTTTGTTTTTGGTTTGTGTGCAACACATTGGTTGTTTTGATTGATGAGGATATTGTAAAAATTAAATATATATATATATATATATATATATAGTATATTTTTTAAATTGTCCATTGACAACCTTTCAAAAGAAGCCATGTAATTCGCCAAATTTCTACTTGCAACCTACATATTAAAAGTATAGAACATATAAAAAATATAGTAAAGTAGAAAAATCACTTTTGACTGATCCTCATTGTATATATTTAATTATTTTACACATTTATTTTTTAAATTAATTTTATCTCACAAAAACGTTTTTTTTTTCAACTTGACGTTTTCTATACAATGTATTTCTATAATAAAAATACATATTTGATACATCTCTCCTTACAATAAATTAACTGCGCCGCTCTATTAATGCAATAATCCGCTTTTTATTTATTTATTTTTTTTAACTGGGTACAAGGAAGTGAGATTATTCTACTCAACCTTTAATAATAATAATAATTTTTTTTTATAGTGCACTTTACATTTCAATGAAATCTCAAAGTGCTAGACCATGAGTGGATGAGTGCTTTAAAGGTGAGAGTTCAAGAGTACAAGAGTTCAGTACATGGACATGACATACAGTGAGTCTCAAACACCATTGTTTTCTCCTTATTTAAATCTCGTTTTTAAAAAACACCCCTGAAAAACAGGCGAATCTCCACATAATACCGACTGTGATGCAATAGTCGTGATCATTAATATGTACGCCTCCAAAGATTTGCATATACCAGCCTTCAATGCCAGGCACTGTGCAGCCGAACCATCGGAGCAAGCGAGGATCATAGGGAAAATGGCAGATCATGGAAATAAATACTATGTTCCAGGCTGTGCAGGGGATGTGATACCCTTTTCATACCCTTCCCACAGAAAAGAAATGTCAATAGGCGTGGTTGATGTTTATATATAATCGGATACCGCAACAGTTTAATTCGAAGTTGTTAGTTTGCTCTGCCCATTTCACCACAGACTTATTATCTAACCTGGGAGCTGGGACGATATCAAGCAGGCTTCTCTCAGTGAATAAATTCTATACAGAAAGCGATCAAAGAACAATCTTTCCACACAGCGCGAGTTTATGGACACTTGCCAAACTCGTTATGAAATCAATGATGTACATCATCGTGTTCGCATTGGTGACAGCATTAGAGAGTGCAACTGCGTTGCTATGGTAAGATCTTCATTCTCGCGATCAACAGACTGTCATCTGCTTGATGGAAATAGATTTAAATACTTTATAAACATCTCACGATTCGTTAATCTTGATAGCTGTATTAGTAAAAACGTATAATATCTGTAGTAAAAGTATTCAAGAGAGTTTCACATGTAATATGTAGCTATTTCATATGCAAGCATGTCAGCCAATCACAGCAGTGGCCGGCTAGCGATATTTTTTTTTCACAGGATGGTAGGGGAAGACTCATGAATATTCATTAGGGAACTCATGCCTGATTGGTCTGATGACCTACCCGTCACTGGGGTCTGATGACCTACCCCTAACCCCGCCCCTAAACCTACCAGTCACTGGGGTTAAGACCAATCAGGGATGAGTTCCCTAATGAATATTCATGAGTCTTCCCCTACCATCCTGTGAAAAAAAATATTGCGGCCGGCTACACTGAATCCCACAGCCAATCACATCAGTTACACTGAATCCCACAGCAGACACGACCCTTCAAACAGAGTGTTCAAATCAGAGGCTAAAATCAGGCTAGGAAAAATGCCTTTTATTTCTAAATTATGACTATTTTTGATCTAAAAAAAATACTAACATTATAAGGGCAACCCAGACAACATTATAAAATAATACAATAACCCCATTCTAGGGCACATTTAACCATCGAACATTAAACAAGAAAGTGTAAAAGGCTTTAAAAAAAGATATTTTGGAAAGTAAATCGGGAGCGCAGACCACAAATGCACAGTATATGTTGTCTTTTATCATACTGTTACAGCAGGATACAAAGAAAAAAATTAAATAATCAGGTGAAAAAGAATGCAGCAAAATACCAAGCGTTACGGTATTCTTCTGACGTCTGAAAATAAATCGAAGCAAATTCAGTCAAACTGGCTGATAATGATTATTGGTAGTGCAACCATTATTTGAAATAATTTTGTTTTAGACTTTTTGAGTGGAAGTTCCCCAAACCAAAAGAAGATGAATACAGCCATGTTATATTAGGTGTCCAAGATCTATATTATAATTATTGTTGGTTGCTTTGGTCTCTACAAGACCTCATTAGAGAGCCAAAAGCATGTATGAATCACAGGACCTGTCACTGACAGTAATTATTGACTGTGCATTAAAAGGTCAGCTGGAAATGGGGTCAAAGTTGAAATTGTTTGAACTTTGGCCTCCATGTTTATAGAGCTCGACTAGCATGCATTGCAGCATTAAGGGACAGACTTTAGCTGACGCTTCAATCCATTGAGTTCAATGAATCAGGCAACATTGACATCAGTCATGTGACAGGGCCTTAACAGGAATCTCTCTCTCCAACTTTTTGCTTCCTCCTTTCCTTGTCTTTATATATTTGCGTTCTACTTTCTTTCTTTCTGATTCAGTCTCTCGTTCTCCTCACAGCTCCGACAGACTGTAGCTCCACAGTGCAATAACAAGTGTAATCTCATTGCGAGGTGACATGAGTCTAGATGGAAGAAGCCATTTCATATCACAACTTAAATTAAGACAATCACTCCCACTCCAACTGCAGCTCAGGGACGTCTGCGTGTGTATATATTGGTCTGGTTCTGAGAATAAGTGTTTATTGCTGTCTGTCTTGACTAATCATTCGCTTGCATTTCATGCTTCATTTTTTATCAGTCATTGCTAATTTGCTCTGTCTGTGTCTCTCTCTTCTCTCTCTCTCTCTCTCTCTCTCTCTCTCTCTCTCTCTCTCTCTCTCTCTCTCTCTCTCTCTCTCTCTCTCTTTCCTCCTGCTGTCTCTGTTTTCCTGTCTGTCTGTTTGTCTGTTTGTCTCTTATTCTCCCTCTCTCCAGTATTCTCCAGAGACCCCTGTGAATCCCCGGGTCAAGCTGTCAGATCGATAACGCCACAGGAAAGTGCCATTACTTTGCGTGTGTGCAGGTGGTGTGTTTTCAGCATCAAACGCACATCCTCCAAACAGTCTTTTGATGACACTGAGTGAACGTGCATTCATGTGTGCATTCATTCACAGCTCTGCATTTCCTCTTCCTTTGAAGACAATAGTCCAGTCTTACACATAAATGTATGATCTATGTATTTGAATTCTATTCAAAATTGGAATTTGTAATACAGCTTTATAATAAACTTTATGTGATGCATATTTGTCAGTCATATATAAATTAAACAAGTAAGATGTTTGTAATAGTGCTAATAAACTGAATGTGTTTTAAATACAAAATAATCAGGTTTATAATTATCATAAATAAATCCAATTTTCTATTTCTATCTCTAATTGCTTGTTCCAAAACTATCAATGTAAATAATTAGTTTTTTTATTAACACATTTAATGCAAATTTAAAAATCATTAATATTAAACTATGCCATGATTTTTTTTAGAGCAGAAATCTTACCCGTGGACTGACAAATGTGCAGTTTTATGTGTTAAAACTGTGTAAATCAAATGGATGAACATTTTATTTGCAATTAAAATACATACGTTTAAAATGTAGGACTAAATATGGATTATATCTTATGGTCTAATGCTCCATTCACACTGTAATGAAACTGGAGGCGTGATATTTATATATGACATTATATGTTAAACCCAATGGCATCATGTAAATGCTGTCTATGTAGGATGTTTTGGAACATAGTTCTAGTGCGCAGAGTGAAGGAAGTGTGTCTTGATTTATTGTTTATTCTTTCTTACTGCATGTTCCTTTTCTCATTCCTTGATTCAGTGCGTCTACATTATTTTCCATGTGTGTTAAGAATGATCTATGGCTCTTGCCTTCATGTGTCAGCCTGTATTAATAGTCAAAGTACATTAATAAGACATTACCCATCAATTATTAAGAGTGTGAGAGAGAGATGGATGTGGCCTAGCAGCACGCCAATATTTGATTTGATCAGAGCAAGAGTCCAGGCATTTGGAGATAAAGAGAGCACACACACACACACACACACACACACAGGAACCTTTAGCTCAGCGAGAGCTCGGCTCATCGTTTATTGTGACCTTTTAAGAGCCTTTATTTCCAGATTAACTGTAGGCACTGTATGACAAATAGTTTTTTGATGGGAAAACTATAAACATCAGAATTTGTTTTTTTGGCCCTTTGGTCTGAAGCAGCATTTAAGGCACCATGTAAATAAATGTTATACATAAATAATGCTTGCGATCTTCTACATATTGCATAATCTAGTACAAATCATTATCCTTATTCCAACAAATATGGTCCAACTGGTCAATACTCAGATAAAAGAAGAAAAACATAATAACAGAATACAGAAAGGATGTGTTCATTAAAAAAAAATCCAGTCTTAATACCCTCAAAGGCAACGTTTGAGACAGTGCTGCATTGATGTTACATCTCAAACAGGACAGCAATTTCCCATAACGGTCACATAAAATAATGATTATGAAAAAAAGAAGGAGGTTCTCCAAGTGTGCATGTGTAAGAAAACCCCAAAGATTAAAGGGGTGGTTGACTGCTTTTTTTCTTTGCATGATTGTGTTTATGGGGTGCAATATAACATGTCTTCGTGTTTTTTTTTAAGCCTTATTTTTCATAAATTTTAACTTTATTGTAAGCCGCTTTCTCCTCTGTCATTTGAACGACCGGTTGACTTCCTGATTCTATGAAACCACTCCCTCAGAAACAGGCAATGGGCTCAGATTGGTTAGTTGGGCCTGTGTGTTGTAATTGGCTAAACTGCGTAGTGCACGTTGTCCGGAAACTTCACGCCCATTACCTTTACAGGCGAAAGTTGCATATGTGCTGCGGTCAAATTTAAATAATGGTGTCAATACTGCCGTATTGCGTGTAAACACGGCTGTTACAAAACGTTTCTGAATGGTAAATTTTTGTATTATTATTATTCTATTCTACCATTATTATATAATTATTTCGATACGCTGTTACTTGAAAATGCTACTGCTGCTTGTTTGGTTTTGAGATATGTTTTTCTCCTGATTAAATATTTAATAACTGAATAAATAAATTACTGAGTAATACCGTTTTTTAAAGTTATTGTTTTATTGATATAATGAACAACCGTTTATTCACAAAACTTAGTTTACTCTGCGTATCGTTTTCTTTAGGTGTACATGTTGAACTTTATACACGTTTGTCTTACAGCTACACACAAAATAGCATCAAACTAACTGGCTACTATAAACAAACAGCGTTGGCATTGGTTTACGTTCTTGATCAAATCGAAAAATTACGACAAAGTATACATGGAAAATACATTTACAAAATTAGTACATAATTACAAATTCAGGTCCAAGATGTTTGTACGCGTTTGTCATAGACACACGAAATAGCATAACTAAGTGGCTACTAAAGCCAGCGCTGGCATTTGTTTACGTCCTTGATAAAACAAAGACATTACGTCTGAAATTATACATGCAAATACATTTAAAATTATTAAGTCTTACTTACAGGTTGTGGCCCAACAACTGCTGCCTCTGGTTTTAAGGTTGGAACTGCTTCATGTTTTAGTAACAGTTTCTTGTTGAATCCGGCATTGAATTTTGTGGAGATTCTGGAAGCTGTCTTCCGTAAAATGCGCAGCACAGAGAGCTAAATTACGATTGTAATTTTCTGGAACATAATCAAACGTAAATTGTAGCCATTGTTGACGAACTACAGTGTCCATAGGAAGCCTGAACACAGAAGACCTACAGCTGGGTGAAAATAACACACTTTCATGCCTACAGCTCTCCACAACTCTTCCTCTTCGGCAAAGCCGCAGAAATATGGCCATGCCCCCTTTTTTGCATATTCCGGAGGGAGGGTAGATGTAAATTTATGGGTTAGTTACGTATAAAACCCGGGAAGTATCTCGTTGTAGTCCCATTCGAGTCGTTTTTGTAGGCATTAAACTTCCTGATTTTTAAAAGACGATATCTCTGCTTACGTTGAACTTTCAGCGCAGCAACTTTGTAGATACTGTTCATGCACCAACAGCAACATTACACACTATTTAAAATGAAAAAAGTGAAATCGCAATCAACCACCCCTTTAAGACTCATACTGTATAATGGCAGCAACAAACATTGCGCAGTCTCCAAATCTAAAATATCTATTAATTTGACATTTGCATCATCTACAAGACAAAACCTTATCCTACAACTTATTATTTTTTTATTTTTATCATTTGATTTTGAAGGTACGGAGCCCCACACATGGCACGCTGGAAAAAAATATGTGTATCGTTGCCACAAATTAACAATTTGTTCTCACAATTTACTAATACTTCAGCACGTTTTACTAATTAATTTACACATTTTACTAATCCTCATTTTAAGTAAATTGTGGGCACAATGTAATTCTTTGTCCTCTCGTTTTACTAAATCATGGCCATGTTGTACTAATTTGTTCCCTTGTTTTAGTTAAAGGGCACCTATTATGGCATTTAAAATGTTCCTAATATTGTTCTAGGAGTCCTCAACAACAGTTTTACGAGCATGCTATGACAAAAAACACTTTTGTTGTCTTATAATATGCATTTATTTTTACCTGATTTGCTCACCGACTCCCATATGAATCGTTTAGCGAGTCATTTTTCCAAACCCCTCCCTTGCGTGACGCTAAACTGCGGTGATATGTTAGCCACCATAGCCCAAAGTTTAGTGGTAAAAGCACATTCAGTCTTTGTTTGCGTTAGCCCAACGCATAAACATATTGATAATGCAGTACTAAGAGGTAAAGTTATAGCTATTCTTTATGACAACTCCATTAACAACAACAAACACTTCACATATTTCAATACAACTGACGACCTATGCGCTGTGCGTACACAACACACACATAGCTACTTATTGAGCATGATACATAAAACATAAAAGCAACAATTAATATTAATAATACTTACAGTGATTCGGAGAAGGAAGCTGATCCAAATAAACTTGGTACTGAACCTTCAGTATCAGCCGGCTGCCCGGCTCGCAAATCCATACTTATAGCATTTAGGTTTGTGAAGCAATCATCTTCAAAATGACGCGAACACAACAAGGTCCGACTCCGGGCTATACTTCTGTGGTATAGTTGTATATATGAACTGTAGCCACTTAACGTTAGTCTTCAAATGCTCCTCACTGGGCAGATGAAAAAAGTTTGCTTTTGCGTCGCACTTCAAAACAGCGTCTCGACATGTTAGTTTCCCCTGGCGTCTCCGGCAGGGTTGCCAGGTCTGCACAACAAAACCAGCCCAATTGCTCATCAAAACTAACCCAATCATGGCCAAAAATAGTCAAATAGAGTTCCCGGGTGTTTCCCCAATAACAATCAGTTACAATCAACAACCAGTGGGTAAAACAATTGCGTCAACCCGTGCACTACACAAACAACCCGCGGAAACAGTGCAGGCATACGGACCTGGCAACACTGGTCTCCGAACGCAATAAGTGGGCGTATCTTATTCAAATAACTTGTCAAGTTGACGTCAACTAGACAAAGGAAAAGCATTGTTCGTCGAACGATTCATATCAGCGACTCAGAGTCGACTCTTACTTTTGAGAGACAATAACTTTGTATACGGTGAACTTTCATGTTTAAAACTTTGCAGGATGTTTTTGTTCACTTAGATCTATGTTACACACTACATGAAGGGCAATTTTCAAAAATCCATAATAGGTACCCTTTAAATCAAAACGTGGGAACAAATTAGTTCAACATGGCAATGAATTACTAAAATGAGGGAACTCGTAGGAACGAATTCTTAATCCGTGGCCACGATTTAACTAAAATGAATGTACGAATTCTTAAATCATATATCCTTTTTTTCTTCCTTTTTTTCATGCGGGGCTTCGTAGAAACGACATGAGAGTATAATCGAAAAAATTAATTTTGTGGTGAACCATCTCCTTTAAAGCAAAAAAAAGTGCATATGTAAATATGTATTTTAGCTATCATTCACATTTAGGTTAGGAATTTATTATGAAGATTCCTACTGCTATTGGCCGAAGGCAGTTTCACCTGCTGTAATCATATTTCTAGAAGCTTCCCAGCAGGATATTTGAAGGGCCTTTAAGCTATGTACATTTCCCATGAATACTTCCAGGTGAAGCAGAAAGGTAAGCACAGTTTTATTAAATTACCCATAAATAGAATCTATTCATGACAATGATTGCTATTTAAAATGAAACAGCTTTTCTTTTCTTTTTCTTTTTTTCAATTAGCTCCTGTTTACATGCTTCTCTTTCCTATCATTCCTATTATGTATGTGTTTTTATTATTATGTTTTTATCCATGAGATTAAAGCGAATTGATTGGCGCTGCATGACATTGAAAGGTCCTATGTAAATTCAGCTCATAATTACAAGCCATTAAGGATATCAGCAAAGGCATTTTATCACTATGTATGTATGTATCTGTTGTGACTATTTTCAGAGCCATATTTTTTTTTAATCTGTTTTCAATTCAAATGTTATCTCACAATTTTAGATATGCAGAACATTTATAAAACATGCGGCACAGATTTGTTTTGTTAATGAAATCATACAATTTTAATATAGACCTGGGCTAGTTGTCACACGAATATCATAAATGCTTTTCTCCAGCAGGCATTATCTGTGTTGGCTTCAAATCTAATCTAAACTAATATAATCTAGTTAAAAATCGATAGTTAAATTAATAATATCTAAATAATAATAATAATAATATCTAAATGTATTATTCTCAAATCCCTGCCAATCCATTACAGGTTTTATAGGGCCCAGCATGTGTTAGATTAACTGTATATTTTTGCATTTCAGCCCAATAGTAGACATATCAGGGTGTATTGTGTAATATCACTAGATCTGCAGAAGAAAGAAGACATTTACGTTGACGTTATTTCTGATTCTATTGTTATTTGTTACAAAAAAGTAACTTACAGGGTGGTTATTGCATCAACCAGTAGGCTAAGAGACACATGTGTCACAAAATCATGATGGTTTCACATCTGGGCTGCCTGCCCAGCTCATTAAGCACTACAATACCATAAAAAGCACTGACCTTTTCTAGTGCAGTGCACTTTGCAGTGCAGTGATATTCACACATTTCCAAAATTCAAACAGAAAATATCTGTTTGACACGCTTGACTCAAATTTGCTGTACTAGATCTACCTGCAGATATGCACGTTATGCTGTAGTGTTATGTTTGTGTGTCAACATTTTCCTTCACATAAACATAAAAAGTACAGGACTGGAGAGAATGTTAGAAATGCGACTGTAAGTGTGGGAACTACAGACACTGTGCATGGAATAGTAATCACAGACTTAAGTACATGTGAGCTGAATTTCTAATGTCTCTTATGGCATGAAAGCACAAGGTAACATCAGGATGCAGGCTTCATATTTCAACCAGCTATTGGCGAAGGCGATCTTAGGTCAGTCAATTGCTCAAAAGCAACATATAGCTCATGGGGGAAAAGAGGAATTTGTAGGCATCAGATGCTGTTATGAAAGCTGCCAACAGATAATATTTTTTAAGGGATCATAGTAATCCAAAAGGTAGACAAAATTATGCTGCCTTCTAAGATATCTTGTTTTGGCTAAGAAGGCAATCTCAGAATGCATTACCATGCGCTCAGTGAAAAAACATTTCAAGGTGCCGGACCAGTCGAGAAACAGATTATAAATGTTGCATTTAATACCTAAATCATAGATAAAAAATGTTTTGGGGGGTTTATGCTCTATTGAGGACTGTGTTGTTAGCTTGTTAACCTATTAACGATTTGAAATTCAGGAGCGTATTGTGTGATGAACATGTTAATAGTTTAGCATATTGTTGGGCATGTGCATTTCTTTTTAATATTATGTTAATTCCATGCTTGATTTTAATGCTATTTGGATGATAAAAAAAAAAAAAGTTTGTTGTAAAATTTACATCCTGAAATAAAATCTTTGATAATTTAGGTCCATCTCTTATGACGTTTCATTTCAGTTAGAATGTTGGCTTTAGATGAGGTCACATTAGTGAAATTTCAGCATAATTTCATGGCAAAAAGGTCCATTGTCAATAGTGTAGCAATACATGAACACAGAATGCACTTCCAAACCAAGCATCTTTCTGTTGGTCAACATGACAAATTTGCTTGACCAACTTGCCACCAAAATCTGCAAGTGGAACTTTGTCACCCTTGCTTGAAACAGATTCCTATTGAAATTGCTTTATTCTGACTGAATACAGAATACATTTACAAAAACTGTAAATGTGACCGCACCTTTACAAGGTAGAAGAACTCTCTAGATTTTGGAACTGAGCTTGTATGTTTTGGCATGTCACGTAAGAAACCGTACATATCCACATCATCAACAGTAGCTGAATCTCACAGATAATGTATGCATTAATATGCATAAACAAGGAAGACAATTAATGAGAAAATTAAGCCAATGTGCCGATTGTGCCTGTGTAAAGAGGGGAGGGGATAGTTACTGTTCAATAGACTTAAATTATATGGGAATCCTCCCTCGAAACAATGAGAACTACAGAAAGTGGGAGGATGAGATCCACTGAGCAAGTGAGTGAGTGTGTGTTTGATGAGGTGCTTTAAAAGAGTCATTATTTAGCTAATTTATAATGTCTGAGTTGTGTCATAAATTATACAACGATATTAATGGATGGTATGTGTGCGTGTGTGGGCAGTTTTTATTGTATTGGCCTGTCTCAATCTCACAGAGGAAGCACAATTAATAGTGACAGGTAGGAGAGATTTAAATGGGTTTTGAAATTGCTGTGAAATTATAATATAAAAGCCAGCTAGCCTGACACCCAGAAATGTCTTTGCACTATAGCTTTAGTGTTACAAATGACATTTGAGTCTGGATGTAATCGTTTTGTTTTACTTTTAAAAGATTTTACCTGGTTACCACTTTTATTAAATAAGTACTTATAAAAAATGTGTGTATTTTAGCGCCACTAGTGGTACCAAATGGAATTGCAATCTGTTTATTTGAGCAGGCTGACTTGTTTTTGTGTGTAAATTGACAATTTACACACAAAAAAATCATTGTGCTCTTGTTTCCTCATTGAGGCCGATTGCGTGTATATATAATGTTTATGTGTAATCTCACCCAGTATAGCCAGCACAGTGTTGTCCTTAAGCACTTCCATGGAGCCCGAGCAGACAAAGTATATGGCTTGCAGAGCGTCACCCTGGCGAATAAGGAACTCCCCAGGAGCACAGAAAGAGGTTTTGATGATGAGCGACAGAGAGCGCAGACACCCTCGACTGGCCGATTCAAACAGAGGCAGCTGCAGCAGCTCTTTATTCAGGTGCATGGCAATGTCAGCCCGCAGTTCATCTGGAAAGTCCTTCAGAAGCTGGGAAAGGACAAAGATATTTTATTTTAAGTACTTTAAGAGTACACTTCCTTCTCATTCTCTTTTAATTCACGTTTGATTGTCAAAAAAAAACAATTGCGGCAAAGAAACTGTAGATCAGTTTTCTACTTGGACTTTAATGGGATATTACATTAGATATCAAAGCAGAGAGAGTGGGTTATGAGTTATGTAACAAGTGTTTTGAATTGGACTCATTAAATACATTGTTAGTGTTAGATAGAATCTCTTGTTTATGAGCACGACAGATATGGATGAGATGGTGAACGAGAGGCGGGTGGAAAGAGAAAATAAAGCAAATGATAAAAGAGATGAGGGATTGAGAAACGGAATGAGAGATAGTAAGAGAGCATGGTGAAGTGAAAAAGGAATAGAAAAGGATAATACGCTCTAATCTTAGACAGATGCATCAAATCACATAATTAATATCAAGAAGCCCAATAATATGCAATGCGGATTGGAACCAACTGTCACATAGAGAAGCTAAAAATTGCATAACATATAATACTATGGGCATGATATTTAATTCCAAGTGTTTATTAGATTTCCTATATTTTTAAATGCTACAGGTCAATGGGATATCCAGCATTTCCTATTAAGTAGCGTACCATTCACATAGAGAAATGATGAATGCAAAATGCATTCTCTGTAAATGTTAACATTTTCTGCTGGAAGTCATGGAATATTGAATTAATTGCTTATTGCCTTGAGGCACCTTCCACAAATATAGTACATTTCAAAGTAATCATTCCTTACAAATCCAATTTAATATGTATTCATTTTATATACATTTAATTTTGATGTGTATCTAAAGTTTATTGCTAGACAACTGCACACAACATTTTTAATAAAAATTGTCAAAACTTTGGCAACAGAACAACGGCAAACCCACAACACGTACAATAGTTTGTCTTCCTGAGATTGAAGATCCTCAAAAATGTCTAAATGTTAAACAACTCTTTCACTAACTGTTATCTGAAAAACAAAAGATATTCATACGCTTGGCATGCAGAAACCAAGAAAACCCAAGTATTCAATGAGTAGATAAGAACAGCAGCTCTCATACAGCTACATCTTTAAATATAACACCCACATGACTGCACACACTGTCCACACTCATAGTAAAATTATTTATAAATTCTGAGCTTGTTTTGACAATGTATTCATGTGTGCGCACAGATTACTGAAAGTTCTTTTAAAGTCCTACCTCGCTGACATCGATGCCGTTGTTGACAGACCACGTCGTCTGAAAGCACTCCAGCATGCGCTGCGCGAGAGCCTTGGGCAGCCGATGCACGCGGATGAAGTCTTTGAGGTCTTTGGTTCGAGTGTGATAGAGCGAGCGCCGTGAGTACATCCGCTGGATAATGGCCGTCACGTTACCAAAGACCGCGGCATGCATGAGTGCTGGTGGGAGACACACAACAAACATTTCAGGTGATTGTTTAATGAATTTTAACTATGACATTTGGTGCGTCCAAAAATGTGTACCGTCTGAGTAGGTACTACATTTGAATTTGAACTTACTTTGAGACTGTTAAAAAAAGTATGTTCTATATAGAATGAATGTGTAGTATGAATGTAATCCGGACATACTACATCCGCCATGTTGTCACTTTGTAAAGAAACACTATGCGCCTATATACTGAACGCGTAATAAGCATGCGCATGATGTAACCTTTTTTAAACAGAGACGATATCGCTATTGTTATCAAAAGTTTGTGTTTTCAGGCCTCCCAATCAGCATTGTCATGTAAATTAATGGCCAAAATACAGAAAAAGTTTTCCGTTTATAGTTGAAAACACCGTCATATAAATTGCCCCAGAGGCAGATTGCCATTTACACGTGGTGTTTATTACACCTAGCTAACAAAATTGAAACCCATTATTCCGTTGCAATGGACAGTCACCTGTTGTCCATCAGAATGTATTCATGTTTATGCCACAAATGCAATCTCCAATCTTTGTGATCTCCACATGTGACTGGCTTCACCTGATCAAACCAAAGATGGATTTTAAATGGCCTTTTGTATGAAGCTAGTTAAACAAGCTCTGTGTTTCAGTGTAGGTTTAGAGTTGACAAAACCCAGCAAATCCATCCTGATGTAGATCAGGTTCAGCGGGCTCACAACGCTCAATATAAACGTGTTCTGTCAACTCAGGGTTTGATCCAGAGTTTGTGATTAACTCGGAAGCACGTGCACTCTGCCCAACTTGTTGGCAGAGGCTATATACACTAACACCCACTGACGTCTGGTTGGGCCAGACAAAGTTACGGAAGACGCTGGCTCATCAACAGAACCAAAAAGCCGTGTGGTAGTACGTTTTGACACAAATTGACCTGAGGTTCGAATACGCCTTTTGCAGAGCTGGCTCTACTCCCTTTTCCCATCACATATCGGAAAGGCATTTATTTTCATTTAGTCAAATACACTGTAAAAAATTACCAGCATTTCACAATAATTAACAGTATTATTTTACAGTAAGTTGTTGTAATTAACTTTCCCTGTAATATCCCAATGAATACCTGTAAAAACTACAGAATCCTTGGATTTTACAGCATTTAACTCTAATTTTACAGTAAAATCTTGTCATCTAAAACCTGCTGTTATATCACAACAAGGTCTGTAATATCACAGCAACACAGTGAAATAAATAAGGATTTCACAGCATTAAACAGTATTATTACAGTAAAATATTGTATTGAAATATGCCCTGGGAAGTCACATGACATAACCGACCTGTTTTGAACTGAAGGCTCCGTCGTCGTGTCCCTCTTCTATTCCGGGCTGAATCGAGAAGGTAAGCAGCATGCATGTTTGCAGCACTTACACCCATGTTATTTTAATTCAAATAAACGTTTATCGCATGACACAGGAATTGTTGAAAGTTCTCTCACATCATTTGTTAATAGTAGTAATGTTAGTAATGACGAGAGTTTCGCTACAATTTTTCATGTCACTATCACCGTTTAGACAAATCTGGTGTTTGTAAAGTTTATAAAACCAATGATGGGACAAACATTACTATTTATGTGTGCACATTTCTCCAATAAAACACAACATAGCCTACTGATACATTCACAAAAGACATACATTTTATTAGCTTGATGTAATCCAAATCCTAGAATCCATACGTTGTTTGCAAGAAACAGATCCAAATTCAGCCTTTTATCTATCGATCTTCATCTTCATTTCTCAGCATCGACCGCAAACGTCAAATCTTTCCCGCGCTGGTGATGAATTCAAATTCAAAAAATGCGCCTTCAAGAAGCGTTACGACATGTTTTACGGCCGTGATATCAAACGCTCATTGGCTCTCGCCTGCTTCGTCACAGATTGCGACATGCCGTGTTTCAGTCGGTGTAGTACATTTGAAATGGAGAAGCGCGCGTGCCTTCAGAGAACGAACCGAAATCGGATTAACATTTTCATGGATTAACGTTAATAATTTAAATTCTGATCTGTTCCTCATACACAACTACTATAATACTGCCAGAGAGGACTGCGACTGCAACGCATCATCATGTGAACGACTTTTGGTAATGTAAACGTTACCGGTTTTGACATTTTCGCAATAAATAAATTATTGTGAAATATATACTTGTTTGTCTGTTATGTTTTTTTTCTTCATAATTGTGTTAGCCTACGTAGTTTTAATGAATGGTTATGGATAGGTTTAGGAGTAGGATTAGTGGCTCAAAATATATTTTAATGCTAGCGTTATTTATACATTAAACTGCCATTTACCTACACATCTCTGTCCAGTAGCAGCTAAGTTACGTTTTATCCTTTTTATATTCTGTATAAAATGGATATGTTTAGGTTTTCTATCTTTGAAAATAACGTATTAATACCTACGTATTAACAATGAGACCAGGCTGGATTGAGCTAACTAGAGTTAAGTTAGTCTCATGTCGTGTTCGACAACGGGATGATTTTAACACTAGGGTTCCCACTTGTCCTGATATGAATGAATAATAATTGTAAAAGTTGTAAATGCACTTTACATTGAGTGATTGCACACAATCTCAAAGTGCTATAGAAAAAAAACACTATACACTGTCATTTTTGACATACAGCTAACATTAAATTACAATGATCATAATCTGCATTCAAACTGAAATTCTTATTGTTGAAGATCCGTGATGTTCTGGCCTGCTATGATCCAGACTGGCAAGGCTGCATGCATCCTGCTGCTGCTCCTAATGTTGTACTTCAAAGAGCCGAAAGAGAGTTTGATGCTTGAAGTTGATGTAAGATTTTTTATTCCAATATTTAAAATGAGTGATTACATTAATATCAACATTTACCTTGCATGATTTACTACCTCTGACCAATGAACAATATCCTTTATCCTAAATCCATGCTATTGTGTGTTAACTGTTACAGCCATGTGCCACTGCTTTTGACGTCAATACTGCAGAACTCCCCAGCATGCCCTGCTTGATCATTCAAGGTAATGTTACTTTGATCTAGTATCGAGATTTCTAACTCATTATTTTGTTTTCATTCTAGAAATCTACATGACCACAATTAATAATTATAAAAGAATTACATTTGTATAGCCCTTTGTATCTTAGTTCTTAGTTCACCCAAAAATGTAAACTCTGTCAGTAATTACTCTCCCTCATGTTGTTCCAACCCCGTAAGACCTTCGTTCATCTTCGGAACACGAATTAAGATGTGTTTGATTATATCTCAAGGCCAACAGAGATGGAAATGAATACTTTTTGTTTATTTTTTGTGCTCAAAAAGTATTCTCGTCGCTTTATAAACTTAAGATTGAGCCACTGTAGTCACTTGGACTATTTTAACGATTTCTTTAATAACTTTTCGGGGATGGCAAGTTTCTATCCCTTAGAAGCCTATGAAGGAGTGATCCAGCTCTCAGATTTAATCAAACATATCTTAATTTGTGTTCCGAAGATGAACGAAGGTCTTACGGGGTTGGAACGACATGAGGGAGAGTAATTACTGACAGAGTTTACATTTTTGGGTAAACTAACCCTTTAAGCAATCGCAAAGTGCTCATAACACATAATGTTGTATCTGTTCATTTCAGGTGTATGATGATAAACCCTCTGGATGGCTTATATCCATCGAGGGACATGTCGTGATGGGCCCACACCTTTTCTTTTTACACGGAGTACCTGCTTTCTTCAGCAGCTATTACGTCTTTAACTTTGAGTATCCTGCCGCTGGATTGTCGATGCTGGATTTCATTCAAAGGTATTTTATAAAGATCACATTTAATCTTGTAATCCACATTATAGTACAGGCTTCCAACTCAATGATTGTCTTGAGGTCTAAAATGCTGACAAACAAGGTACCTGAGGCTAGCCTGGTGAGACCATCCTGATCTCGCGAACTCATTCAATTTTGCTCTGCAGATCAGTCTGGTTTTCTACACATGTTATGCTCACAAATACCTGCCTGTCCAATCATAGCTATTTATTTTGATTTGGGGCAGGCTATGTGATAATGCTTTTGAAACGTCTATTGCGAAATGTGAATGTATTGAATGAAGTAGATGGAATTTTCTTTAAAAGCAGAACAAAATACTCTCAGGCCATTAATTGAAAAGGATGTGTTTGTCGTACTTTCAACAGGGTTTGGCTTGAATTTACCAACTGGCCAATTGTGTGAAGATGCATTTCAGTGGTGGCGCACGTTGAAATGGCCTCTCATAGTAGAAAATCAACCACTTTGCCTCAAATTTATGGTGAGTAAGATCTAACAAGTTTGGATTATAAATCTATTAGGGTTTGATGTGGGGAAAATGCACAGCAAAAAGCACACCTTGATAAATGCTGTCTGCAATACATACTGTAAGTCTATTTAAAACTGAAACTATCTTTGCTTATTAACAGGTGCTTCCTGGGCATCAATCCTGAAAGAGGCTCAAAGACCAAAAAGCGGACAACAATGAACCCTCATGTGAGCACCCTTTTGAGGAAACTTATTGACTTTGAGTGGGCATCAGTTTTTTTTTTTTTTTTGCAGCGGTAGTTGTCAGGCTCAGTTTTTAGTAGCATTGTTCTTTTTGTAATTTTTGAAGACAACTTTGCACTACAATATTTTTACACACTGCTGTTGCGTGTGGACTCATTATAATGTTTGAGACTGAGAGGAGCGCCTGACCCCTTACGACATTCCTTCATCGCTCTCTCCATTGCTCTCTTATCTTGCCATGAAGGCCTCATTCCCATCCTGTCCATTACTGTTATTGTGACACAGCTAGTTGAATAGATGAATTGTGAGACAGGTAGTTGAATTGCAAGTTTGCACAATTTCTCTGCATTTTCTGCATTTTAAGATGACTTTTATGACTAGAAAGTTGAATTTCTTGAACTTCAAGTTCAAGCAGAAGTTCTTGGCATCTGCTGTACATTGAAAAATATTTATTTAATAAATATGCCATTGGGCTAACATTGACTTTACCTCCGAGTTGTTTGTTGGGGGGAGGGGGTTAATTGTACAATGATTGTAAATTCACAGTAAATGGAAGCTTCATCTGCATTACTTTTACAGTAAGTTATTGGACAATTTTAGCATGACTTACACAGTATACATTGTAAATTCACAGTACATTATTGTCAACTTGTACATTACTTTCACAGTACACACTGTAAAATTACAGGGCCTTGTTGTAATGATGTACAGCAAAAGATTGTAATTCCCCAGTAATGTACTGTAATTTCACAGTAATTGCTTTGTCATTGAAGCTGTGAAGTTACAGTATATAGTTGTGCTTTTACAACAATGCATTGTAATATCACAGACTTAAAATTACAGTAAATTACTGTGAGTATATTTCACAGTATATTGCTGTGAAAGTCATGCAAAATTTATCCAATTATTTATTGTAAATTCACAGTAAAAATTTTTACAGTGATAGTGAGAAAGTTATCGTTTTCTTTCTATTATTTATCTCTTTGTTAATGGACAGCATGGTGGTTTGTAGCTCAATCTGTTTTGTTCATCTTTTCAGTGTTTACTTTTTCTCTGCATATATTCTGTTCATCTTAACTACTTTCACTCCACCACCAAACTCTGTATCATCTATTTATTTAACATCGTGAACTTTGCCAACATGAGTGTAAACAATCAAGAAGGACTGGAGAGTACTCATGGAGTGCTAATTGAAGTCTACATAAATTGTTGCGGAAATTGCATGCTGCTCTTCTGTTTGAGAAGTGCGCTCAGAGTAAGTGGCTGCACCTGGGTTATGTGCCTTTTGAGTGCTTGGATGAGGTTTGTGCTGAAATCCATGAAAATCTTCAAATAGAGGCAAATAGGGCTACAAAATTAATATGAGCTATTAAATCCTGGTTCAATCACTTGATTCCTGTAGCAAGCACAAATGAATTATCTTGCTGAATTGTTCCTCCAATACAGCAGTGAGATTATATGAAGACCGTTTCTTTATTCTTGAGATTCAATTTATTCTTGAGCCTCAAACTGTGCAGCCATTATGAAATCAAACATACTTAAACAAGTGGTATCCACATCA
Organism: Chrosomus eos; assembly: GCA_036326025.1. NCBI lineage: Eukaryota > Metazoa > Chordata > Actinopteri > Cypriniformes > Leuciscidae > Chrosomus > Chrosomus eos. The sequence continues at coordinate 20,110,058 of CM070826.1, read as the reverse complement.
ATTTTAGCATGCTATACTCTTACTAATTTCTTTCTATTTTTATTTCTCTGCATTAGTTTTAGAAGATTTTTTTAAAGGGAAAGTTCACCATTTTATCATCATTTACTCACCCTCATATTGTTCCAAACCTGTATGACTTTCCATTTCTATGGAACATAAAACATATATTTGCATAGCTGTTTTTTTTCTCTGTTCAATAAAAGTCAATTGGGTTCATCTTTTGTCCCTATTAAATTTCATTGTATGGACTAATAAAACACATTACATATTTTTTTAAGTAATATTTTGATCTTTGCATGTTTTACATCTTCAAGGTTTAGAACAACATAAGTCATGAAACAGAAGCTGTGATAGTCTTTTCTTCCATATTACGATGTATATCAGAGTAAATATAAATCATGTATAATACTGAAATATTCCATAATAATAATAATAATAATAAACAGGAATTGTCATTGTTGATTTTAAGTCTAAGGTAAGAAAGCTAAACCATGCTAATCTTAGCAAGCTTAAGCTATGAAAGTGTATACTCTGATAAACATTTCCTCTGGGATGAGTGGTGGACATCATATTGTTTTCTGGTTAATATAATGCTCAGTCGTTTGACGTAATTATGGTAATTTTTAGTCTAAGGCATACCAGTGTTCCCCAAATACCCTCTGTATGTATGATCTCTGTGTGCGGTTAGGAACCCAGCTGTCAGCTGGCTGTGACAGTAATGCCCTTAGTGTTAGGATTTGGTGACAGATTGATTCAATGTGCATGTATGTGAGTGTGCATGGATTCAACCAGCCTTATTTGCACCTCTTAAGTGCAATGAAGCCTGTGTCTCTCTCTTCATGGCCCAGAGGACATGCCTTAAAATTCAGTCCACTGTCACAACATCTCCCTCGAATCCACATGGGGCACATGAAGCCACAAAAATCATTACAGCTGTCCCAGCAGATAACAACTAGCTCCATTTCTGTGGCATTCGAATCCTAGCGGTCAAGTTAGCATAAAACAGCTAAAAGTAGCCCAACGTAAGCTGCCTTTTTCTAAGAGTCCACACAAATATGCCAACATTAAAGGCACATTAATTTACTTTAAAAAAAACTTTTGCTGATAATTTACTCACGCCCATGTCATCCAAGATGTCCACGTCTTTCTTTCTTCAGTCGAAAAGAAATTAAGGTTTTTGATGAAAACATTCCAGGATTTTCTCCATATAATGGACTTCAATGGGAACCAAACGGTTCTTTTTTCAATTTCAAAGGAAATTATCAGCAAAAGTTTTTCTAAAAGTAAATTACTCCTTTAAGTTTTGAACCATACAAACAAATACAGACTGAATCAAATGTCTTGTTTTGCAATTAAACAATCAATGCAACATGCCGTGAGACATACTGGATGTTGGCAATTGGCATATTATACAAATATGTACTTAACAGCCATGTTTCTATAAATATGTTTGTAAAATAGTTTCTGTGGTAGTTAAACGATGGTCAGTGCTGGATAGTAACTGATTATATGTAATTATACATAATCGGATTACATAATCAGATTCCGAAAATTAAATACTTGTAATTAATTACATTATATTTTAAAAATACTAATACTAATACTATAGTATTAAATTCATCAGAATTCATTGATTCTCTCTAATTTTTGATTCTCGCTAATAAAAGATTTAGAAATTTGAAAAAAAGAAAAGAAATTTGATTCTCTCTAATAAAAGATTTACCTCCTGATTGTTTTATTTTTTGAAAAAGTACAAAAAAAATGTCTTCACAATAAAATATTAATCAGCAAGAAATTTTAAATGAGCACTAAATCACTATATTAGAATGATTTCTGAAAGATAATGTGACTCTGAAGAATGGAGCAATGACTGCTGAAAATTAGTTTCATAGTTTTGCCATCACAGGAATAAATTACATTTTAAAATATATTCAAAAATAAAAATGTTATTTTAAATGTTAATAATATTCAAATGCATTAAAAAAACTTACCAACCAAAACTTTTAAACTAGAGTACAGTATATAGATATTTTAAGCTGATCAAGAAAAAAGAACACTTAATTACAGGTATCAAAAGATTCAATTATCAATATTTGGAAAGGATTATTGGCACATCTCTGTAGTGAAATTATAAATCTAAACCTCACAATCATTTAAAAACGTGTATCTGTGTTCTTTCGCAATTACCTCCAATCAGCATGGTGCAGATAGAGAAGATCTTCTCTGAGTCAGTATTGGCTGAGACATTGCCAAAACCCACGCTGGTCAGACTGCTTAAAGCGAAGTACAGAGACGTCACATATGAACTCCGAATCGAGGGCCCGCCTCCCAATACGGCTGCAGTCTGTACGGCATTTGGAGTGCCCACCGGCCCCGCTCCTGTTGTGTTCCATTGGCTCGAGTTCCACACAGACTCATGTCCCACTAAATCAGTGCCGCTTCCCTGGCTTGAATTGACCACCAATCCATCCAAGATGGTGGGACGCAGTGAATCAGGAATGAGGGATGCAAGAGGGGACAGGAAGTAAGGGGTGCCCAGACGCTTACCCAGCTCATGCAACCAGCCTATTAGAAAGAGGAAGAGAAAATGTAAGACAAGACACTTTTACATTTACTATTTTGGAGACTCAAATGTTTTGGCCAGTGAAATTATCTATAATCCTCATAATATTGTAGTTTTGGGGATGGTTTTATAACCATTTTTTTTTGTTTTGTTAATTTGTGTTTGGCACTATAAGTACCCAAAATGCAATTGGTTTGGCACTCCTATAACCTTTTCAGTGGGTACATGGCCACTCTCAGTACTGAGCAGATATAGAGCAGTTGTCCCTGTCCATGGTGCTGAACATGCAGCTTTTTTTTTTTACATCAGTTGGTTAGCAGTAGGCTGAAACTTCTTTTGGGGACTCTACTTTTGTTCCCTGTGGGACTGATTCCTCTCTCTCTCTCGCTCTCGCTCTCCTCTCTCTCTCTCTCTCTCTGCTTGTTTGTCTGTAAGTTTCTAGTTTGGAGGTAGTATGTGGCATTAGAAGTGATATTTTGGAAAGAACCAGAAAAACTCCCAAGGGAGATGGAGAGAAGTGTGAAAAGTCAGAAAGGGAATGAAGATTGAGAGGGAAAAAAGTGCCAGAGAACCTCTAGCTAGCAGTTGTCAACCACACAAACACTGTCAGTTTTTCTCATTTACACAACGAGCAGCTCAGTTTACAAGACCTTTCTCGTGTACACATACACCAGAAACCTTGGTCATTCCTTTCCTGACATATAACATCCAGTCTTCCCTTTGTTGTCTGTAATACATCTTCATGTGCTAATAGGCAGAATTGTCTTTCATGATATAAAAGTATTTAAAACCTTGACTACTACTAATAGTATGTAATAGTACTATTAAAAATGTACATTGACAAAGATTTGGTAAGTGGTATAATTGCAGCAAAGTGTTATACAGTAATTGCACGATTACACTAATTGTATTTCAATAGTATCCCACTGTATCTCAAATAAGAGCTCACCTTAAAGTAAAATAATTGCTATAATACTTAATAATATTACATATAATAGTTTTCATTTTTATATGGTACTAATGATTTTAGCTAAGTAGCTGCATTCATATTAACTTACCAACAATCAACAATGTAGGGGTAAAATGTATATTATTTTATATTTAAAGGCTTCAAAACTTAACATTTGCATGTGTGTGGTCCTGGTAAACCTATGTTCCCCTATGTTATGGGGAAATAAAATGTCCCCACACAGATGGCAATATCCAAAATCCTTGTTGGAACATTTTTGGTCCCTGTGAGGAAAACAGCTTATAAATAATACAGAATGATGTTTTTTTGAAAATGTAAAATTGTGATGGTAGGGATAGAACATACAGTTTGTACAGTATAAAAATAATGATGTCTATAGAAAGTCCCCATAAATCATGAAAACACAACGTGTGTGTGTGTGTGTGTGTGTGTGTGTGTGTGTGGCTTGTTTTTGTGATATATGAGGACACAAATGTGTATAATGACATGGGTATTCACTGGTATTACACATTGCATGCGTCCTCATATTTCAAACAGCTTAAAAATCATAAAAAACAATGTTTTTTTTAAATGTTAAAATCCAGCATGTCTCCTGTAAGGGGTAGGTTTAGGGACAGGGGCAGTGTAGGGGGATAGAATATATAGTTTGTCCAGTATAAAAACCATTACGCCTATGGAATGTCCTCATAAGTCACAAAAACAAACATGTGTGTGTTGACTGGGTGAAGCTGGTGTGTTAGAGAGAGGTTCCTCCATATACCACAGAGATTTATGCCCACTTTCCTGTCACGTTATTTGTATTATTTGAGATTTTGACAATTCAATTGCACTTGATGACAGAGTGCATAATATTTTGTGAAAAACAGCCATCAACCCATGCTTGACATATTTACAGCCTTTAGAATGAATAGCGCTAATGTATACATGCAAACAGCATCGCCGAAGATTAATTTATACCATTAATGCCTCTGATGGAACAGCCTATAAAGATATATACTCTACATACCCTGCTGTTTAATTAGGGTGAAACTTGATTAGAAAATTGCTAATGAATGTAAAAATGGTGTCTCGACCACAAAGCTTACATTGGGTTGTAAATCACTGCAGGAGGAAGAAAGGACAAGTTCACATGAAAGCTTCAAGCTTACAGGATCCTCAAGCAGAAATAGAGGGATACAGAATCAGTGTTGGTGGAAGAAGATGAGGGAGATTGATGGGCAAGAAGAGGATATTAAAATTCCTGTAATAACAAGACTAAAAGGATAATATATTTCTAATAGTGGACAATCTGTGTTCCCTTCAAAACCACTTAAGAAAGAATCAAGAAGTTTGCTGATTTGACACTGGGATTTTTGGAGCCAACTTTAAAATCCTCTCCAGTCTCTCTAGGTCTGCCGCGCAGCTAGCCATTAAAAAGAACAGTGTTCTGCTGAGGTGAGGTCAGTGATGTGAGTGATATGGAGAAAAAAAGACAGAGACAGAGGAGCAGAGCAACATGAGTTCAATCAGCTTCTGGAGGAACCCTCAGAGAAACCTTTCATCATTGATACATTCATTTACATTCTTTCATTTCCCCATTTCCAACAAAGATAGACAGCACTACTCAAAACTACTTCAATATTTCATTACTATCAATAACACTGTCTCAAGTTTCCACAAATAATAATAGCTGTAAAGAGCCAATCTGAAACGGGTACTCAGCAACAGCTTTTTGTAAATCTAGAACATTTACAATATTCTACATTCACCATTTGAAAGCCGAACTGTAAAAAGTTTGAGTCTCATTACACATATGATGTGTCATGTATTTCAGTGCTAAATATTCCATTCTGATGTGCAGAATGCTACAAACTCCCATTTCCACTAGCAAAACTAAATGTGTCAAAACAGCCTCATGTGCTTAATATTTAATGGCTGGCCAATGTAAACTGGGCAAAAGGGAATGGTGTGTGATATTGTTGGCAACACCAGCAAAGACTGGATACTGGAGTAGTATCCTTGCTTTTCAAGAGAACATGTGGATGAAATTTAAACTGCCGGCCAGTAGCCAGTGTGGTGTAGAGGTCAGTTAGGGCTCAGATGTGCCTGAGGTTACTACTGATGCTGAGGCTAATCAGAATTGCTTTCATTAGACATGACAGATGGTGTTAGACTGTGGGCATATTGTAGGGGATTTTCGACGAATAAATTATCAAATAATATGTGCGAATAGGTTGGACACACCCATATTTTAAGGAAGCTTTTGTTTGTGTATGACAACAACACCAAATGTTAGCCATAGCCACTTATGGATCAGGTATCAGGAATTTAATGAATTAATTTAAATTAATTTATATATTATATCACTTTATGTTTATATATTGCTGTGAATCTTTGAATCAATTCACAAATCATTGGTTTCTGTCAATTAAGATTAAAAATTTAATTTAATCGATACACTGAACATGATTCGATTCAGTGACTGAGCAATATCACACAGGCATGAGTGATGTTGTAAGTAACTGGATCAACAGCACGATTATGAGTGTAATATTGTTTATTAAACGAGTAAGTAAAAGCAATGTGTTAGTATTAAGTAACTTACATTTTAAACATTTCAATTTTTTTATTTTGTTGAGCTCAAAGCAGTCTCACTGCAGTGACGGTCCTGAATTTATTAATGTTTTTGACAGAATCAGTTGAATGATTGATTCAATGACTCAGTGATAAAGACATGTGTCACTCGTCAGCACCTACTGCTGTAACTATGTAACCTGCAGAAAACAGTCAGTAAAAAGGCTAATCAAAATAGAGGACCATAACTAAATGCGGTCTAGATCATATCAATGTCATACACTCTTCTGTGCACTACAGCCATTTATTTTACCCTTGGTCTTTTTTTCTCTTTCATGGGGAGAGCAGCACATGGGAGACTGAGAGAGAGGTTCATTTCAAGTCAAATTGATACGGTAATTCACTTGTTCATGAACAAATGTGAAAAAGGTACGTTTGTTCAGAGTTAGACTTGACATGACGTGAAGATAATGTCTTATATTGGAGGCTGTCTCATCGGGTCTTTAGAGGTGTGCCGTTCAAGAGCCAGAGAATGTTCTGTCCTTCTAATAAAACGCATTACGTCTGGCTTGTTTTTCAGTCTACCTGATTTGAAAAGTCATTTGCACCTCTTTTAAAAAGTCTTTTTGTAAGGCACATAAAGAGGTTGTACATTTTCAATGTAATAAGCATGTTAGTGGACAGACATCTTCAATAATGATCTTTGTGTAGGAGTCACTGTGAAAAGAACTCTTTCACATGTAAAAATAAATAAGATGGTTTCTGTCCAATTTAGGCAAACAAAATAAGACCAGCATCTGATCTAAGCAGTACTTATGCTAATATCTTAACTGCCATTCAGTATTTTTCTTTTGTTGTTGTTGACTTTTTAATTTCACTTACATTATCTGGTTTCATAAAACATCTAGTGAAGATATTCAATATTTTTTTAAGATTGATACAGCTATAGTATATTGACAGTTTGTAGATATGATACTCACCAATGTCCCAGGATCCAGGGCTGTTATTCTCAATCTCGCTGCGCCCGATTACGTACCAGACACAGGCCATCCAATGTGCCAGCAAGGCAAACATCGACATGAGTAATGTGAGTACAACTGCACTGTATTGGGAGTAGCGCTCCAGCTTTTGCAGCAAGCGTAGAAGCCGTAACAATCGAACAGTCTTCAGCAGATGAACTCCAAAGTACTAAACACACAGAGATGGAATGCATAGCTCAAAAGGAAATTATAGTATTAATAATTATTTAAGATGGCATGCCCAGCATCATATAAAAGATGGTGTGTGTGTCCCACAAAGCTCTGTGTGAGGCCCATTAAAGGCACAGTATGTAGTTATCACTGATAGAAGTCGCATATTCAAAACAATAACAAAGGCGTCGCTTGATGATGCTGTGAAGGAGTGTGTAATGATGGGAGTTGTCGCCTTCACCTCCAATGCTAATCAATGTGACGTGGACGTGACACAATTAACAGGCGACACAATGAGGAGGGACGCTACACTGGTTAAAATTGCCAATTTATCTAAATTTAAGCATTTTTGGAATCATTTGGGATAAGTACACAAGTGAACAAAATATATAACACTGTGCTAGTGGTTTTTGGATAATTTAATGCAAAAATCCAGCCCATTCTCACCCCAAGGCGTCATCTAACTGACGCCTTGGGAATCAGTTTGACCATGCTTCAATATTCGACGTTAAAGGTACCCTTTAGCGTCAGTTAGTTGACGCGATCCCAGGGCGTCATCTAACTGACGCGTTACCCTTAGCGTCAGTTAGATGACGCCCTTCTACCCAGACCTAAACCTACCCGCGTCATCTAACTGACGCGTTACCCTTAGCGTCAGTTAGATGACGCCCTGGGATCGCGTCAACTAACTGACGCTAAAGGGTACCTTTAGCGTCGAATATTGAAGCATGGTCAAAATTGTCAGTTAGATGACGCCTTGGGGTGAGAATGCGTTGAAAAATCTTACATATTGTGCCTATAAAAACAATTTAAACACAAATACTTAACATAGAAACTGTGAATAAACAGTTGGCTCAAAATGAGCAAAATTAACACTTACCACGCTGACATTGAAGGCATACAACAGGTCAAAAGGTAGCGCAGCAATCAGGTCCACGAAGAGCCAGGTTGTGACATAATGCACACAGATAGATCGTCCATCATATACCACCTGGCCTGATGTGCTCACAAATGTGGTGCGAAAGTTTAGCAAAATATCTGTCAAAATAGAAGACAGATAATTATTTATTATTAAAGTGCAGAAAACTGTATTTTAATCATTACCTCGTTTAGTGACAGGTTATATGACACACTTAAAATTGCTGCTGTCACCCTGTACCAAAAACTAACAAAATGGACTTTGATAATCTGAATAATTTTCGCCCCATCTCTAGTCTTCCATTCCTCGCCAAAATTTTAGAACTTTTTGAGCCACTTCAGTCTGGATTTCGGAAACTGCACAGCACTGAGACAGCACTGGTCAAAGTGACTAATGATTTGTTAATGGCTTCTGATTCAGGCCGTCTATCTATACTGATTCTTCTTGGTCTTAGTGCCGCTTTTGACAGTATATATCACTCTATTTTAATCAACCGCTTAGAGACCATCTTTGGAGTTTCTGATTCTGCTTAGAGTGGTTTAAGTCCTACCTCTCTGGTCGCAAGCAGTTTGTTGTGATGGGTGATTGCAAGTCTGAGGTCGGTGTGGTGCACTCTGGGGTTCCCAAGGGATCAGTTTTGGCCCGTTACTTTTTAGTATTTACGACACTCAGATCTATATACATTCAAAACCTGATGCCAATATGCCTGTGTCTTTTCTCTCTCAATGTTTTACTGAGATTAAGAAATGGATGTCTGAAAATTTTCTCTGTCTAAACAGTGATAAGAAAGAAGTGATGCTTATTGGTTCACCTCATCAGTTGCGTAAAGCAGAGTCCATAACCTCTGTGGTGGATGGCTCTGCTTTGAAATTGCAAACTAAACTAAAAAATCTGGGGGTGATATTTGACGCCAATTTAACATTTGACCATCATGTTCGTAACACAGTTAAAACATCATTTTTTCATCTCAGAAACATTGCCAAATTACGCTCTATGTTGACCTTCTCTGTGGCTGAAAATGTAATTAACACTTTTGTTTTTTCACGTATTGATTATTGTAATGCTTTGCTGGCTGGGGTTTCAAAAGCTACCCTAAGTAAATTACAGTTGGTACAAAATTCGGCTGCTAGGGTTCTGACTGGGACGAGTGCAAGGGAGCACATCACACCTATCTTGGAAAAATTGCACTGGCTTCCTGTTAGTTTTCGTATTGATTTTAAAATTCTCATGCTCACCTATAAGGCCTTGAATAACTTGGCTCCTCAATATTTGTGTGAGCTCTTAACCCCCTACACTCCTACACGTGCTTTACGATCTTCTGAAGCTGGTCTTTTAACTGTCCAAACAACACGGCTAAAAACTATGGGTGATCGGGCTTTTTCTTCTTTGGCTCCTAAATTGTGGAATTCCCTGCCCTCAGAGATTAGGAATGCAGAATCCCTTAGAGTTTTTAAATCGTCCCTTAAAACTTACTTTTTTAGGGTGGCTTTTATGTGATTCGTGTGATTACTGTGTTTGTCATTATATCGGCCTTCTATTTTTATTGCTTGTTTAGTTTTTACTGCTTAGACTGTTGTGTATCTTTCTAATTTCATTATTTTTATGTAAAGTGCTTTGAGATGCTACTTTTAAAGGCACTATATAAAAAATAAAGTTTATTATGTACAGTAAGTTTGGTCTGGGTAGTGACTATAATACTATTTAATGAAAATTGCAATTGCAGCAAATACAGTAGCACTTAATTCAAGCTCAGTTTAGTAAATTACGTTAGGCACTTCTTTGCAAATGTTTTGATGATACAAATAGTTTTTTCTACATTATGAAACTGTGTTTAATGGGCAGAAACAGATCCTGTTATTAAACACTAACTGCCCTTAAGCAGTGCTAAAAAGCGTATCCACACACTGTGGATGTCTAATATAAAGGTGATGGCTGGAGATATGATGTTCTGTCTAATGGATATGTATTCGAGCATATCCTTAATGGCAATAGCTACAGATAGGAATCTTAAATTAATTTTAAAAAAAATTCTGAGGCCTCCTGAAGAATTATTTTTGAACTCTAAAACATATCTTTAGCATTTGTATTTGATAAACTGTCCTTCAAAATCTTTTTAGTTTCTCGTGTTTTTAAGGCTTTATAATTGCTAGATGTGTTTTAATGACGTTTGCTTAGTAACATCTTGAACTTTTTACTAGCTCTGAGTAATTGAAAGATGTCTGGCTGTATATTACCTCTGTGATATAAAAGACTGTCTGCACAGCACAGAAACCTGAACAATAACAGTTACAATGTTACAATTCTGGGTACTTTATTAGCAGGCTATGGGAACAAACGACATTTAATATCACCCCGGTAACATTACTGAGACAGAACTTTTTTTTCAGACTCCAAAAACTATAGCACTGAAGGTTGAGCCTTACCTAACATGAAAAGGATTTCCACAAGGATGTCGCTCACACTCGGTGGACTTCTAGGGGTCGATGCCTCATCCCTTCCACCGACAACAGTGAAACAAACATTGTAGGGAACAGTAACTGCTACATAAAATGTCGCTAACAGGATCAGCCAATCCCAGCCAGCTTTGAAGGTGCCATAATGGAGAAGAATGAAACGGCTCTTCTGAATGGCTGCCACTTTGTACTCTGGGATGGGCGGCTTCTCGCCAAACATGTTCTAAATGATAGCAATAATCAGACAGAAATGTTTAATGCATTTTTAGTTACATTTTTAACTTTAATCAATATTTCCATAAACAGTATACTGTGTGCTTCTCAGTCACAATGAATTAAATAATCCAATACCTTTGAGAAGAATAAGTAAACGACCTGAAAAGCCACACTGATGACTTTTACTCATAAGTGAACACAACATTGTTGATCTATTTATTTAGCTTTACAAATGCATTGTTGTATTTTATACTTCTGGAATACTTGAAATAGTCTATGCAAATGAGAGTTACATTGACTTACATTGTTGATCTTGAGTTTGCTCTTGTCTTGTTTCTGCAGGTGTCCAGACAGCTGGTAAAGCACAGCTCTACTGCGCCGCCGGTTGGCATTGAAACCCGGTGGCCGCGTGACCTTGTGCACCTCCAACCCCGTCTCCACATCTAAGCAGAGAACAGCCATATATCATTTTTATTGATTTCATTTCAGAATTGTTTTGCTTAACACAAAATAACATCAAGGTTTTCTAGAATAACCACATGTAGCTTTACTGCGGATCAGTGAAACATGAGCACCGATTTGCACAATTACTTAACTGAAGTCGACCTTAATTTCTTACCCATAATCTTCTGAACGAACAGAACGATTACATTTACCCATTAGCATGCTGCCTGCTATATTACAAATTACATTTGCATTCATTAGTTTATCAAGGGTTTGTAAATATGACAAAACATTTATGCATCCAATGTAAAAAAAAAAAAGCAGCAAATGAAAAAACAACACTTATTCATTTGAACAATTGTGAACACAGCTAGATAACACCATGGGAAATAAACAGCCACATTTATAATGGACAATTGTAACCAATTGTCAAGCTTTTTAAAAAGGAAAAAGATGCTAATTTGGTTGTTCTTCTTCCCTCTCTAAAGGCTACCAGACTCTCCTTCTATCATGCAGGGGTGTTCAGAGACATTGTGAAAGGTGGCCTGATTCTGTGATATAGTGACCCAAAAATCTAAATCATGTCATCATTTTACTCTTATCATGCCATTCCCTACCAGTATGATTTGCAGTTCATAGAACACAAAAGATAAATTTTGTTTTGGTTGCCTTTTTCACGCCAAAAACATCTCAAGCTCCAAAACAACAACAACAACAAAAACAACAACAAAAAATCACTATATTTTAAACAATTGAAAGCAAATTCTAAGTTTGTAAGAGTAATTTATTTTAATTAATTTATTTGCTGAACAGAAGTATTAATTCAGTAAAAAATCATACTGACCCTAAACTTTTGAACAGTGTGTATTATCTGACAGAAAGACACTCTTCTCATATGCAAACTAACATGTTTCCAAGCAGCTAACCCTTGATTGAAGTGTTGATTTTAACTGATGACTTTAATTTGGAGAGAACCATCTGTCAGTTTCTTGTACCTACTGTAGATGTCTTACAAATCCTCCAATGTATTTTTTTCAATTCTTTCCAAAGCTCATTCCATCCTTTTTTTTTGTTTGGCTTTTTCCCTTTATTATATAAGTAGAATTACGCTCTTTTTTTAGTGATTCCAATAATTCACTTTTAATGAGTTGACATCATTGACCAGATTTATTATTTCTAGTGCCAGTACAATGTTCATCCATCAACCAAATGAACAGTAACCGTGCTTTGGCTCAAGCTCAGGCCACTAAAGGGACTTCACACCTCTGTGCCAAGCTTTCCTACCGGCCCTCCCTGTGCCTTGTGTGTGTGTTTATCTCTCTCTCTTTCTTTATCAGTCTACTGCTCTCTCTCTCTCTTTCTCTCTGGGGAGGAGAAGTGTCAGGATTACTGTAACAGCGAGCACCACATGAGATGCTGCTGGCCTGTATTGAAGCATCCACAACGCATGATTCAGTAGCCAAGAAGTGAGAGGGAATGAGAAACAGAGGATAGCATGAGCTTGCTAAGTATGACACTGACAGGACCAGGTGTTCGAGGTATGTGTACATACGAATATTAGTGCAATTAAGGGAAAATAGGCACAATTATCTCGTAATACACTTTGTAGAGCATCCCGTACAAGGCTAAAAGTGTTGCTGTCTATATAAATAGATAATTTGCCCTTTTGAAACCATACTCCCTTTGTTATATAGCACTTTGCTTCTGTACCTACCTTTTTTTACTCATTATGAATCTTGCTTTTTTCTCTTTTCATCATTGTTTTCTATGTTATACACAAAACAGTACAACTGTGTTTTTAGTGCATTTTAAAAGGTTACTACCCTCATTACTGAAGGTACTTGAGAGACTGGATTAACAAGCAGAAAAAAATTTGCAAGAATCAGTGTATTTTTTTTCTGGGTTCAGTACATCGATGGTTTACTAAAGAACTAGAGCATTAAAAGTAGGGATCCACCAATATTAAAAATTGTAATGGCTGATAAATTATATACTAATAAAGAATTGTAAATATATATATATATTTTGATATGTGAGCGAGATGACAGCAAAAAAAAAAACGTAAAAATAGGGACAATTAAATATATATAATTAAATTAAATTCCAAACACGCACGCACGCACACACACACACACACACACACACACACACACACACACACAAATCATATTATATACTGATACCAATAAATTAAAAACAACTTTAACATTGGCTGATTACTGAAATTGTATTTTTCTGGTTTTAACTGGAACTTTTGGCAAAATCCTGCTTGATAAATCTCATCATGAAGGTAGCAACACTCACCTCTTTCTGGGTTCTGTTCTTCATCTTGGACTTTCTTGTTGTCTGTTATGTCCTTGTGTGATACTAGAAAGAGCACCACCTCTCCCTTCTCATTCTTAATGGGCACGATATCCAGAAGACACCAGAACTGAGTTCCTGTCACAACATAATATCTGCCGTCAGAGTTAACATTAAACGTGAACATTCAATATTGACACACATTTATTGACAAGCATTTACTGAGCCTTATATTTAGACCAGACTTCATGTTAAAAATGTACCATAGATCCATAAATGGCTTGATAAGACCTTTTATGCGTATTGCTTTTTGTCTAAATCAGAACTAGCTTTTGTTTTTCTCAAATGGCTGTACTACCTTCATTTCCCATGAGCCAAGATATAGTGCTCCAACAACTAATCAATGAAATTTATAAGTAAACAGTCAAGAATTAATTTCCTTTTCGATTAGCTGGGTTTTGTATGTTCAGCACAGAGAATCACCATCAGTGTCGTCACATTGCAATAGCCAAAACCTTATTTCAATGAGGTAAAACATAGAAAATGGTGGAGTTCGCAATGCAAAACATTTGGGAATACTCCATTTTAAATAATTAATTTAAAATATTTTTAATTTAATAAGCATATAGAGTTGTGTAGATCCAGATTTAATGTATATAAAAACACTGTTTTATTTTACTGTCAAGTATTTATGTAAACTGATGTTTGATGCGCTGCTTCTCTCCAAGTTTATACATTAGTCTTTTGACAGGTGAGCAGAACATGTCTTGAATGCTGAGCTCAGAATTTACTGTTGTGTGTCTGTGTTTGTGTGCGGATATTTGTGCCTTATGTAGGTTCAACGTTCTGCAGCTGCTCAACATTATGCCACAGCATCATTCCATGCCTCATTAAATCAAAATGGAGGGACACGGAAAGAGAGAGGTAGAACACGCTTGGCTCCAGGTACACAGTTGATACACAGATACACAGTGTGTGTGTGTGTGGTGTGGTGTGTGTGTGTGTGTGTGTGGTGTGTGTGTGTGTGTGTGTGTGTGTGTGTGTGTGTGTGTGTGTGTGTGTGTGTGTGTGTGTGTGAGAGAGAGAGAGAGAGAGAGAGAGAGAATCACCAAACCCTATCATTAGGCACAGCTTGAGTCAAGAGAAGTAAATTTCAATAAAAAAAGAATAGATTTCATTGAATCAGCAGTCAGAGACCATAGACCATTAATACAATGAGCAATATGTTCAAAACAAAGCACTTAATAATGCAGAAAAATTGCAACATGCCAACCTATGAATAAAGCATGTGCCGCTGACAATAGCTAAATACAATATATTAAATTGTGCCACATGCGGTGAACAGCTAAAATAAACATTGATTAACCAGCTACTAGTTTGACAGTACAATGGATGCATTCATTCTCTCACATAAGAGTGCTTTAATCCATCGTATCTCAAAGCAACTGTGCATTATTTATTGCCTGTTTCCATTAACAAAATGAAAAAGTTTGTGTGCTCGAGTTTGCTCAATCAAAACTCACTTTCGGATGTGCCTAACAGTCATTCCTGCCAACTCATTCAACACTCCAGTTAGTCCAAGAGTAAAGGCAAAGGCAGATAAAGGCAGAATGTATGTTTCTGATGTATTTTGCATATAAAGCATAGAGTATAACAAATAAAACAAATTGGAAATATAACGCTGATCTGATGGCAGTAGTTCTTGAGTCAATAGCAGTACAGTGATGATAGCAGTTCTTTCTCGAGTCAAGAGTCGGTTAATGGTTACAGTTCTCGGGTCACTGACAAGCTGCAGATACAAGCATGTGTAAACCATGCAGTTGACTTAAATGAGTTTTTTTTTAAACAGTTGAAACAAACTCTCCGAAAGATCCAAAACCTGATTTCCCCTCACTAATACTTATGTAAACACCTAGTTACTTGTATATGTTTTTATAAAAAAATAAAGATAAATAACTATCCCCAATTAATTTAGAATTTAAATCGCAGCATATAAACCTCATATGAACTCCTCCCTGACACAAAACCAGAGAGGGGTTTTGAACAAATGAGCAATCTAAAGGTGACAGTATTAAATTTGAACTGTTACATTTATAGTAATTGAAACATAACACATTTATTTATATTATTCAAGTCAAAACCATAATATAGTAGAGGCACTCGGTTAAATGGTATGCTACATTTTGTTCTATTTTTTATTTATTTTTTTAACTACACAATTATTAAAACACTTGAAGGCATTGATAAAATCACTAGATTTTACTTTGATGCAGCCCTTATGTGCTTTTAGGTAACCATTTACTTGCATTGTATGGACCTACAGAGCTGTGGTATTTTCTAAAAATCTTTCTTGTTCGAAAAAGAAAGTAATTTGCATCTGGGATGCCATAGCATAAGGGTGAGTAAATATTAACTATTCCTTTAAGTTCAAATAGCATTGCTCCCCAACATTGCCCAAACCAGTGTTAAAACGTTTAATATAATGGACATTTAATTAACAAAAAAAAATTACAAAGCAGTCCTTTAAATGCTATCCCTAAGACACTTTAATTCTACCCAGTTATTTCAGCAGTATAAAATGACCTCTTTTGAGTCTTCATTGTATAATCGTCTTTTTAATTGGTGTATTTTATGTTTTATTTCAAAGTGATAATTGAATGTCTGAACAGTCTGTTGAGCTCTTCATCTCACTGACAGTCTCTCAATGCAAAATGGCAGTTGTGCAACTGTAGGAATGTACAGCAGTCTTGCAACTATGATCTTCTATTCCCTTTGAACCATGTACAACCTCAACCTGAACCTGTGGGCCATGAGAGGTGCGTGAGATGTATTATGCGAGCACCACATCTTTTAGAAGTCCTTGGACTCCGTGACAAAGTGGCTTGAGGATTGTTGGGACTGATGTACAGAGGAAATGTGAAAGAGGAAGCATTCGTAATGCAGTGGCTTGTTCAGACAATCCACAAATTAACCATTACCAACTGGATAGAAGAATACACAAATTGCCAATTTTCTTTGAAAAGGCAACAAACAGATACAGAGTATCTCTTGCAAACCAGTCAAATGAATAAATCGAACTCAACACTGCTCCCACAGTGTGCTCTCTGAATTTGGGCACTGAATTAGGAGCAAATTTCCCCTGATGCATGTTGCACAGAATGCTAAATTAAAGTGAATCAGGTGAGAAATAGGTTGTCAATGCTGCTGTGTTTGGAAAACCTTTTGCGAAAAATGTCTGGCAGATTCTCGCTAACTGTTTTGGTGTCTGATAGGGTTTGACAGAGAGATTTACGCTGTATGTTCACAGCAATTCACAGTGGTTTCATGGTACACGGATGTAATCGTGTTCTCTTGACCGCAGGTGGGTAAAAACGTGGATGACACGCTGCACACTTTCTGTGTATCACATTCAACATGAAACAAATCAAGCCATCAGAAAACATTGTCATCTCTGAGCCACTGTTTATCCAAGGCTGGTTTAAAGGCAAGTTGTGTTATTTTCAGGGAAATCGGTGAGGGAGAGAAAAGACAGCTGTTGAATTATGATGTTATCATAATCTATGCTCAGCTGCTCCAGACACAAGTTAAAGAACAAGGCAGGCATTTAAAGTCAATTTGTTCAAATGAATGGATTATCTGGACTGAAATGGTATTTGTTTGGTCATCTACTGTGAGGGGTTAGCTCAAAATTACTCCTAAAGTGGGCCATTGTAAATGTTTTTTCCTTTCAGATCAGTTGATTATAAAATCAAGATTGCATTTATTCAATTTTTACATACATGTTATTATCCATAAAAATGCCTAGCACTGCCAATTCATAATCAAATAGTCTAAATTTTGATCAATAAGTAAGGGATCATCTACAGTACATACTCACATTATCTTACTTATTACACTGCCACTTACTAAATGCACATGAAATATCGATTTGAGGTGAAATTTAGTTTTTATTAGACAGTGGAATCTAACACAGCTATGTTGGAAATAATTTTCATTACAGTCAATTATAAAAGATTTAACAGCAGAATCGGCCAATTCAGCAAACTATTCCAGAGAGCCGTATAATAACACAATCCAATGTTTAAAGATCTAAAGAAAATACTGGTTGATTCAATTGAAATAATCTTATTCAGTAGATAGTTTGCTTCTGTTCTTTTATTTTTAATCCCTCCATCACTGTTCCTCACCCTTTTGTGTTAATTCATTTATTTCTTGCCTGCAGCTATGCCTGCTGTATCACTCTAATCAAGTCAGCAACTCATTATTCAGTGCAACTCATTATTATTATTAACAATAATTGATAATTAAATAATTGATCATATAAATTATTAATTACTATATTGTAAAATTATAAACAACTAAATTAACTGTGGGAAATTGGGCTGGACTAATACTAATTTTGCATGATACTTAAGGTCATTTCCTTTTGGTGCTGGAGACAAAGGCATAGATCACACTTTATATTAGGTGTCCTTAACTACTATGTACTTCAGAAAATAAGTACAATATACTTTTGCTGCTATTGAGGTGGGATAACTTGTAAGGTTTAAACAGTACTACATAGAAAAGATACCTAATATGAAGTGGGACCAAGGCATGTAGTTAACTACGTGACTCCTACCTCCTTTTTTGTAGAAGACCAGTTCCATCTTAAACTCCCGCCTTTCGTCCAGCGCGCCCTGGATCTGTGCCATCATCTTATCACTGGTCTCTGGCCCATAAAGAAAATGACACGCACAGCTCTTCTGCATCAGTTCCGCCCGGGCATAGCCAGTGAGTTCACAGAAGCCATCAGAACAGTACACGATGGGATAGAGAGACTGGACCTGTGCGTTCCCCAGCACAAAGTTACTGTCTGTGAGAGAAAAACAACAAAGAGAAAAAGATAAAGGTCTGCTCATAAGAAATTCAACAAAGTTCTTTGAGTTTCAACACTCAAAAGTGTGAATATGCAGTGATAGAAAAATAATGCGAGTTAACAGAAATCCCTTGTGCTAGCGATATTTTCTCCAGCTCTGTTATCGCACTCACCCCAGACTGACTGGGGGCCTGAACAATTTGCACATCTTCTCAACAATGCTTTAAAGGCACCTTTAAATGTAATCCACAAGCCTACAGGGAATCTGTTTCGACCGCTGCCATCAGACAGTGCAAGGTTTCCTTATATCCAGCACCTCCTCTTGCTTAACACAGTAGTAGTAATGCTCACATGTTCAACTAATTCTTAAGCGTGGTACGGGTAAGATATCTCTTGACTTTAATGGAGGGGTTCAAGCTTGAGATTCGACTACAGCTCTATGTTCCCCCTCGGCAGAGCCGATCCTGACCTCCCTGGGGTCCTAAGCAAAATTATGTTAAGGGGCCCTCCTACCTGACCCATGAGCCATGTAAACCTTTGCCATTGCCACTCAGTGCATTTTCGTGCACGCATATGAACGCATGTTAACACGGAGCGCAGTTATCTGTTCCGAGCTGCAATTCATAAACAAACACCTTTGCCCTTTGTTGTTTATCAAACGTAATAAATACTTGTATTTCACACTCACTTTGTGTTGTCAGGCACAAAGTCATAGAACACAGCACTGGAAGTGGCCGGCATTAGCAAGCAAGACACAGACAGACAGACCAAAAGATGCACTGCCCAGCTGGGTTAGACAGACAGACAGACAGACTAGAGAGAGATGCACATCAACTTAACTTTACTGTTCTTTGCTGACGTCAAACTTGGAGAGGAGAGAACACAAGTCTGCCTGATTGCTGTTCCTGCAATTCACTCTCATGGGTTTTTTCTCTCTTTTCGTGACCAGAAGGATAGTTCCGCTTAATTTTCTCAATGTTGTAAACTTTGATTGACTTGCTTTTACACGAGGGGGAGGCGGGGCCTTGAGTAATTTGTGGGGCCCTACGCAACTTGCGTAGTGTGTGTATAGGGCTGATCGACTCTGCCACTCGGACTATTTGATAGATGCCTGAATGAATGTGACAGGAGTGAGGTAAGCAGCCATTTACATGTATATGCTCCTCTTAAACTTTCGCTTACTCATTTAAAACATTTTGTTTTGCATTATATATTATAACTGTATTGCTCTGAAAATTGTAGGCTATATGAAGTATAGAGCAAATGGTATACTAAACATTTTCTCGGAACTAGCATCAACCAGAAAGTGTCCAAATACATTCATTTTTAGAATATTTTTGGGAGCCACTGTTGTTATAAATTAAAATCATTAATTCATAAAAAATTGTTTTTTAATCTAATCAGAGTTGTATATTTACATTTATTTGTATATTCAGATTTATTGAACTAGTTTTCATAACTGCTTTTATAACAATTTTCTTATATTGGATGAAATTCCATTCATTATCCTTCTTTATTTTATTAGATTTACATGCTGCAGTGTTAAGCAGAACCAAAATAACACCATTCAGTTCTGAAAGTGTGAATGATAAACAAAATCAAGCACTGAATCTAAAACCCAGTATTATTTCACACAATTTCCTTATAAACCCAGTGCAAGCACAAACATGCACGGACTTTAGACGGCACTTATTCAGAAGCATGACTTTTTATCATCAAAAAAGAGATGAATAATTTAGAGAATATGCATGTCAAAAAGAATGGAATGTGCTGCCTTATATTATCAGCAGTCATTAAATCCTCCTTTAGAGCTAGAAGTCATTATCATATTCTGACCAATCGAATATTTATTGCTTCACGTCGAGGTGCAAATATTGATCCATGG
The DNA here is from genome assembly GCA_036326025.1 of Chrosomus eos. Classification (NCBI taxonomy): domain Eukaryota; kingdom Metazoa; phylum Chordata; class Actinopteri; order Cypriniformes; family Leuciscidae; genus Chrosomus; species Chrosomus eos. Next base: position 20,089,706 of record CM070826.1, on the reverse strand, counting down.
GCTGCTGGGCGCCCCTCTCCCTCTCTCTGTGTGTTTAATATTTCAAAGGGTTGTGAACGGGAGCAGATTTGAATGTGGTATTTAAAATGGAGCAGTGCAGGTTCATTTTTGAGGTATAATAAAGTGGATGGAACGGGAGAGAAAAGCTACAAATCACATCAAGACAACAGCACAAAGAAGTCAGCAGAACAGCTTGCAAAAAAAGACAGCCAGGATGTGAAGAAAGAGTGGAGTGGACAAGAAAAGTGATGTAATATTTTTTTTTACTACACTACACTGTTTACTCGATTCTGATTGGTCAATAGCACCCACCAGCAGTCTGATATTTCATCAGATATTACAGCGCTGTGTGTTAGTCCACTCTTCCAGATAACTGAAACTGCCACTAGTGTCTCCAGTACTGGCCGCTCTTACAGCTTTGAGGATTTTAGTACTGTAATACTGCTACAATTAATTATATTAAAAAATGATGTCTATGTATACTTATTTGGTAGGTAGCGATGTGATAAGCAGGATAATGTACAACAACTCTCACTGACTGACCATGTTGTGTACATGAGCAGTGCCACGTCTGCGTTGTTGAATTCACATATACATGTTGTGCATGTCCCTTGTTTTCTCTGCTAAATCTTTTCTACCTGGCTGCAACTTCCTGTTTATTCTCATCACTCTGTAATGAATGAAGTGAATCCCACTAACAAGAGCTTCCGTATGAGTTCTATTAGATGTACTTGCTGTTGCTGTGATGAAACATTACTGATGTAAAATAAAAGCTGAGGGTGATTAATGCAGGACAAAACACTCTCAACTAAAGTGGCTTGCAAATCTCTCTGCGGTTGAATAGATAGATCTATGACACCACTGATGGGAATATAAACACTAGACATCTTGTTTACAAGACAATCTGAAGATGTTGTTTAATTTTATTGTCAAATTTCAGATTTGATTGTTGCCGACATGATGTCACAATGGAACTTGACTAAACCGCATTAATCCACTACGCACCTCTCTATCTTGTTGACACTTTACTTAAGTAATGGAAAAGAGGCTTGAATTAAAGTGGACAATACTTCTGATCCAGTTATACGTCTGACTTTTTTCCTCCTACTTATTTTCTTTACTATTTATCTCTTTAATGAGTTAACTTGACGCTGCACCACTAATCTGAACTATGAATTGCACACAACTTTTTCAATTATCTAACGTTTCAAACACTGCACTCTCGCATGGTTGTAAAGCACTAATGTTTGTTCTTTTATGGCTAGACAAGATATATTGCCAAAGTTTATTGTTTAATGAGTTTGTTTTACAAATTAAAAAATATAATGGTTGCATAATGTATGATAGTTCACTTGTTTTTATTGCTTAATCAGCAGTGCCTCATGCAAAAAAAAAAAGAAGATTTCTTTAATGCCTTTTGTTTCTTCTAGGCAGAAATCAGAGCTTTAAATACAGACTCAAATATTTTTCATGTCCACAGGCCAACACGTATTTTGTAAGCCCATTTTCCAACATGTTTAGCTCAGTTAGATATGTAAAATAAATGTATAGCATAACATAAAAATATACTTAACACTTCAACAGTTTTAAGCAGGCCCCTGAGGTTGAAAATGCTAATATTTTACTAAATTTGTTTCTATTTTTCTAACTTCACAAGTACAACCTTGTTTCTCTGCACACACACACATTCCTCTTACAGGCACAAAGTTGCACCCTTCACACTAAGTCAGCTTTATACTGTAGGAACAAAATAAAGTGTAACAGAAACATTGCAGTGATTCTCATAAACAACAGAATAAAAGTAAAGCTGACAAATATAACATGCTAGTTCATTACAAAAGTATTAGCATAACAGCTAGCAGATACTGCTGTTTGCTCTGTATGGTTTCACATTGACTGCTTTTTAATGACTTCTTTATCTCTGCTAGCTTGCCCGTGGCTTTTCTCCCTCGTGGACTTTATTAGTTTTACATAATGCATTCAATTCCCCCTAAATTTTTGATGAAAAGCTTTACTTTGTCAATATGATTCAAAAGCTAACCCACTGTCTAGCCAACTGATGGTCTGTATACTTTGCTATTTGCACTTGGCCTGAGGGCTATGCTTAGGCATCAAGTAACTTAAAAAAAAAAAAAAAAGGTTATTTCAGGTAATGACAAGATTATATAAATTTTCACTTTTGAATAGCCAACTAGACTGGGGAGTCCCAGACCCTACCATGATGAAAGCTGCATTAATCTGTATGACAGGTCGCAAAAACAGCAAGAAAAAGTAATGTAGAAAATCTAACTGAACTGCTTCTTCATGAGATGTGTTCATTTACTTTTATCCATTTGATATTATGTAAAGTGACTTACAGTGCATTCAAGGTTTACATTTTTGCCAATATGTTACTGTATGAGTGAACCTATTCTTCTTCAGAAATATGCTACCATAGCATCAAGGGTTATGGGGGAAAATATATATATATTTATATTTATCCTTTAACAGACACTTTTTTAAATACTCAAGATCAATAGTGTTTAAAGGGAATAAGATATTTTAAAACAAATTTAGTTTCAGGTAAAAACTCATGTAGTTATCATCACTAAAGAGACTGAAAATTGAATCTCTTACTGACAATATCTGCACTTTTGTGTTTATGATGATATAATTCGAGAGGGTGTAAAATTATTGATAAACCCTTGAAATAAAATGTAACTGATATTAAGCTGGTATAAAGCCTCAATTTATGATCTATGGGAAGAAGTGATGAAGGAAGTCTTTGATTATTCTCTGATACTGTGCTATTGGGAAACAACTCTAAGGAAATACAACAGCAAGTATAAAATCGAACTAAAGCACAATTGAAATGACAGAACAGAACATAACCCTGACAGCATTGTGATGCTTTTACACATTTATTCTCAAGGTAAGACCATTCGAGTATACTTTTAAAACCTGTTTTACCATGTTGAACTGGAAGATTATGGACTATTTTGTTATTCTTGGTGACTCAAAATAATGTAATGCTTGAGCGGATTTCATTTTCTAATACTATGAATGAGATTAATTAGTAATTAAGATATAATCCAATTTACATTTGCATTCGTTGAACTGCAATGGCTGAGAATAAAGTTACAGTGCATGAGTGTTTCTGGATACTTCAGTAGAAGAGAGCTCTGAGTAGAGAAGCAAGAAGAGATCTCAGATCTTGAAAATGTTTTGTGTAAACACAGGCTCTGCTATACAGACATCTTGCTACAGGGCAAAAGAACCACAGGGACCTTGATGAATAAAATAACGAGACTTCCAATAGCGACATCCCATAAATAATGAACTATTCCATGGTAGAGTGTGGAGCTCGAGTTTGTGTCTTGTGCTGGTTAATGAATCAGGTACAGAACACAAGGTCATGGTAGCTTCATGGAACAGAATTTTACCAACTTTCCACTACCCAAGTGCTACACGTGTGAGTGCTTGTATACATGTTTAATAAGTGCACGTAAATAAATTTGTCTGACATGAAATCTGCATACAAATGTTTATCGTTTAAGGCGAGACACTACAGGTGAATAGGGTAATTTTTTTAACTAGCAGATATCACCATGAAACTTTCCCAGTTGATTACCTACATTAAAGACCCACTCCGATGAAAATAATGTTTTTCTAGGTGTTAACATGTTCTTGTGTAATTTTTCTGATGTTAGAGGACATATCTAGAGAAAAATAAGCTCAATGTTGTATTTCTGAGTATTTCTACATTCAATGGCTGTGAATAAGTAGCAGACGCAAAAATGCCGTTTAAAATAGACTGGAGTTGTGACGTAGTAACTCCACTAGGCGGGGCCACAAGCTCATTCTCCACTCCGCCCCGCCCGCTCAGGTTCTGAGTTTTCTGAGTAGAGAAGACCATGGCAGATCAAAACCAAGAATACTGGAACTTGCGCGCTATTTTCTGTCAGCCTTCCTAAAGCGTATTTTTGTCCCGCTAAAGTTTGACAGGTGAGTGATGTAGATGAGTGATGTATTGTAGATGACGGACTGCTGTCTGCTGCGCTTGTTTAACTGAGAGAGCGAGCAGAGAGAGTGAAAGCCCCGGTCGCGCGCACTCACCGTCTTCAAACTCCCTATGTGAGAGATAGATGGATTACGTTCCTTGGTCATGGCAATGTTAAAAACCACACATCGGTTTGCGGTCAGCACTTCACAGAAGACTGTTTCAGCAACTCTCAGCAAGGGGGGGGGTGGTTGTCTCCGTGCCAACGGCTCCGCCCACAACGCAGAGGCGAATTGCTAATGAGCTACTGCCGCTCTACTGAAGCAAAGTCCCAGAAAACGGCACAGGTTTTGTGATTTTGGCTAAAAATGTCATAATCATAATTTAAAGACCACTGGGAATGTTTAAAAATAGCTCAAAATATGATCGGAGTGGGACTTTAAGATGAGAAAAAAATGTATTACAAGTTTTGTATTGTAAGTTACGAGCAGCGGGATGATTTAGAGCGCCAACTTTTGATGAATTTATGAGAAATCTACAGACGCAAACAGACAAATTGTAAAATAAAGACCTACATGTGTATTTCTGACTTTTTTTTCACCACAAGTCTGAAAGAAGACATGTTATTGAAGACAAATATCCCAAAATCTCAAAATTGACCAGTGAAAAAAAAAATGATGTTTTTGCCTGCCATGCAATCATGTAAATCAGGATTCACCAATAACTTTCATAGTAAAATGTATTTTAAATTTAGAATTTATGAGTCTGTAATTTGTATGAAAGGTGTTTATTGTGTTTGAACTGGTTTTGAGGATTGGCAGTGCTGGACTATCTTGCTGCAGGTGATCTTTGTGCATCTTTAGAGAGTGTCAAGTAGGCTGTATAGAAAGCACATACTGTATGGAGTGGTTTGGCTGTTTTATGCAAATGACTAACCTTGGGCACACGGTCGCTCATTTAGAATACTCCAAATCCATTAACATTAGAACAAGGTTAAGAACAAATTCATGTGCATACACACATCATGAATTAGGTGATTTTTTTTGTGAGATGTTCTCCTGTGCTTACAAATATGAAATAATCGAATTACTGTGAATGAGACCCAATGTCTTAAGAGTTAAGTGACACTTTCAATAGGTTACATGCTAATAGGTAGCAAAAAGTTACTGACTGTCTTTATGAGCGAGTCATGGAATCATTACCTCAACCGATTTGTTCAAAACTCAAAACTGGCTGTTTCCAGATATGCATACTTCCCTACTATATAGTAGGTGAAAAACAGTATGTGAAAAGTGTCCAAATTTACAGTTTTTAAAAACAGTAGGCAAAAAGTCTGCAGATGACTTGGGTTGTTTGATTGATTATGACATCTTAGGTTCTGGTTTAGCTAAATGAAGCAGCCGGAGAGCTGAATATAACCTATACATACTTAAAATCCAGTCCAGCTCTGCTGTATCTAGAGCAGCATTGAGATGCAGTGAGTGATGTATCATCAAAAGAACTGTGAAAAGAATATTGTGTAAAGTGGTGCGTCAGTCTTGAAGACTTTGATGAAGACCTTTTGAAATTGAAATTGCAAGCCTTTTTAAACAAAGACGCTTACAAAAATACATGTTGCAGTCACTATAAGATTATTGCAACAGCGATTGCTAAATGAATTGAATTGAAATAAATGCTTGAGAATAATTTCCTGCTTTCCTAAAGGTTAATGATTTATGAAAAGCCACCGACCTCAGAGCAGTTAAGTCATAAAACAGAAATCTCAATTGGCATTTAATTGTATGTTTTTTCAGCTGCTGTTCTTTATAAAATTTCCAAAGGTACAAAGGACTAGAATTTGGCATTTGTAGAACAATGTGAAATAGTCTTTCTCTTACATACAGTAGTAGCATACGCTTTTGTCTCCTTTCATGTCACAAGCCAAAGTGTCCTGATTTGATTTTTTTGTTTTTTTTTTGCTTGTGTGACTTTTTAAATGTGGTAATCGTCCTGCTCTTCTTGATGCCAAAGGTAAACCAAGTATGCAATTACTGCAAATAATAAGTTAGATTAGTGCATTTAATTCCAAACTGGCTGTTTTCAGAAAGTCATATTGAAAAAAATCTAACACTGTGTGTCTGGTTTACAGCCACATATGAACATCAAATCAGAAATCGGATCACGTGGGATCAGAAAATCAGATTTGGCTCAAATGTGATGTGAATGTACAGGTAGTGCAGTATTACAGTATCAATGTTGTATAACTATTTACAGTAAGTGCTTAGGGGTGGCCACATGAACTGTCCCACTGCCTGAATCTTAGATGTGAAGTCCAGCTTAGGTTGAGTTAGAAATACAAGGGGTTACATTTGGAGTTTGAATGTTAATTTTAGATAAACCCACATGTTTTGGGGAGGTTGGCCAGCTGTCAGTGAAGGACACGCATTTGACCTCTTACACTGTCCTCCTCCAAACGATGACATTGCTCTTGAATATTTCTGGCAGAGCACAGGACAGGTTTCTCTGTAATTACCTGCCATGTGCTTATACAGTATACTTAATGCCAATACATATATATAAAAAGGAGAAGTATTTCTAGTTTCCCTCTGAAATTGTGACAACTGCGCTGGTCTGTCCAGACAGGACTTTTCCAGTCGGCAGGTATAAATCCTAAATAGATCTGCTCAGTCAGGCAGCAACTTGCAGGAACAGCTGGCACTTAGATCACAGCTGATTACCACTACTCATGTGCTGTTTACAAGTGTGACTAAAAGATCCCAGAACTTTTATACCTGCACTCATTTAGCACACACATCTAATTGACACTAAGCCTTCATGATGTTGCACATGACTGTACAGGCAGCAGTGGGTATTGTCAGCAATGAGGTTACTAGAGATGGAGTTATGTTTGGAATACTGTAGGTTAACATTTACCATGTCAAGAAAGATTGCCACTGACATCACATCACTCACTATTTTTAATGAGTGAATCTCACCGGGAAATGCCCAGTCATATTTATCACCTATATCTTAGAATAAAATATAGAATATATAATAAATTATAAATAATGTGCATAAAACAAATTCCCATTACTGTAAATCTCAGTTTCATCATACAATAAAAAATAATAATCTTAGATTTTGTGGGAAAATGTTGCCGTTTTTGACATTTTTTAAGACTGTGATTGTAAATGCTGACAAATATGCTAGGTAAGTTGGCAATTATTTACTATTTTTAGATGAAAAAATTACATTTTACTGGTAATGTTATTTTGTTTGTGCTCAGAAGAAATTTATATACAACTCATAGCCTAAGTTGATCAAATATTATTACGCATTTTAACTTTGGTTACCATTATTTATGAAAAGTGAAAGTTCAAAAGAACAGCATTTATTTGAAATATAAATCTTTTGTAACAATGTTAAAGTCTTTACTGTCACTTTTGATCAATTAAATACATCCTTGCTGAATAAAAGTGTTAATTTCTTAAAAAAAAGAAGAAAAAAAGAAACTTTGTAATGAAAGTGAAAAGTGTGGTCATGAGGTATTGCAAAAGCTGATACTGTAACCTGATGGTGCTCATTAATGAAACACGAGGTCATGTGACAACAAATGTTTATTGTTGCATACTTCAAACTATTTTGCATACTATATTACATTTTTGTTGAGAAAAAAACTATCAAAAAAGGCAAGTTTAGTTTATCTAGGGTGTCCAATCCTGCCCCTGGATGGCCACTGTCCTGCAGAGATCAGTCTTACTCAATCTCAGTATGGACACACAAGCTTGATATCTTGGGGGCTATCAATTGACATCTATTTTTTATATTGAGACAATTAAATCTTCTATCCCTTAACATATTTCAGTGCACAACTGAATTACTCCAAATGTTTACAACACAAAAATAAGCATGCAAGATCAACATGAACTTATATTTGTCCATATCATTTATTCGCAAATGTTTTTTTAAGCTGCAACAGCCTCTGGGAATTTGCATGAAGCATTTGACAGAGGCTATGTTTTTCATCCAAAATGGTTTCCACCTATAGCTGTAGGACAGGGCATATAATTTTCTAACCCTATTATTTCTTGCATAGTCTGTAATATGCTATTCATTATATAAATAATACATCTCTGTCTGTATTAACAAAACCCATCTGAAAGAAACAGCTTAAAAATAAACCGACGGCCTGAAATATTTGCAACCTCTTTTAAGCTACAAAAGCTCTACTTCTAGTTCACACACTGTTGTTTTTCTGAAAATATGTCAGAGCTGCACAACCTTCTTGGCCGAGCCACCATTTGAAGAGAATCGAGCTGAGAAAGTTATTGGAACTGTAGAACAATTGCATATGGTGGCCTTAGCTGGTTTACACTTGTCAGGTTGGTATGGTTAAGTGATTTAGTAGGTTTTGGGTCCTATAGTCAAACCGAAAGTTAGACCTACTGTACACCCTACAGGTATGTGTGTGTGTGTGTGGGGTGGGAGGGGGGGGGGGGGGGGGGGGGGGTTCATGCGTAATTAGAGCTAGAGAGAGTACTAGAATTGAAAAGGGTTTTTCAAGCTGCACTCAAAAAAATAGCACATTGGTTGAACATGATTTAATCGTGGACAGTGGTTCCACGTGATTACACCACATTATCTTAACAACAATGGATAATGTTCAACCAACTTGAAATATTTGTGTTCATTTAACATGAACAGATGACATTCACTAAACATGATTTAAATACTTATTCCTAACTTGAATTAATGTTTTTTATTGAACTTCAATTAATCATGTTATCTTAAATTTAATCCTTGATGTTAAGCCGATATGTTAACAACACTTCCAATGAATCCCATTTAGTCAAGTTACTACTACTGTTATAAATTAATGAATATCACCCGTTTTCCCCATAATTCAATGATGACTACAGAGGCAGCAAATATGTAATAAATTATTTTTACTAGGGAGCACACTTAAGCAGGTGTCACAATTTCAAAAACATTTCGAACACTTAGGCTATAACACATTTAGCCAGAATTTGACAATTTATACAAAGCACAAATGTGTACAGAAATGTTTTCTTTTACAATGCAAAATGAAACAAACGGGTTTACATTCCTACATGTACAACAACCCATTAATAAAAAAATAGCAAAGTGTTTTTGCTTTTAATGCATTTCACAAAAAGAAAGTAACCTGCCATTCCAAAAAAGGAAGGTTCATCACCAACTTCACATCTGATGACAAAAACGGCCATCACCATTTCTTTGAGTGCAGCTTCCGTGTTGGAAAAATCTACATCCTATAAACAGAAACAAAGTACATTAATACTAATGTACTATAAAATGTATTGTTATACATAAAATATTGTCAGAATATTCAGTCAATACCATGTACTCCTTGATGAGCGTGTCAGGATCCTCATTTAGGTACACAAACAGGGCTTTGAGGACACACTCCCTCTTAACATTAATGCAGGCACACTAGGGAAAATAAAGAAAATTAGCAACATGTACCAATCAACTTATACATTTTCAAGTCACACAAATCATAAGTGAGAAACAAATGATTAATTTTTCTAGAAAAAATTTTCGCGGTTATCATACCCGTGCAAGTGGCACAAGACGTTTCCATATCCTTTGTCCCTGAGCTCCACCTCTCTTGGCAAAGATCCTCAGAAGACTTGGAGTGTGTTCATCCAGCTTTGAGAAGATTTTTGAAATTAAGGCAACAGTTGTTACCCATGCAAATTCAGCACAAACCTAAAACACAAAGAGAAAAACACCAAAACTTTAATGTATGCCCAAAAAAGCTAGCTAGCCCATGTGTTCTAACTTGCTTATATGGTGTTATTATTATTTTTTGACTTATTTGCATTTTAATACATTTAATTTTATATTAAATCCCACTTAAAGACATTAGGGTGAATTACCTCATTTTCTTGGAACAAAGCCGGACATCTGCTCATAAAGTCAGCAATAAGTGGTGATCTCTTTCAGGCATAAAAAATTGTGCTTTCTGTCATAAATAGTAAATACATTAGTATAACCTACATACCGTAATAAAGCAGTTGTATAATATTGTTTTTAATAACACCAATGCAAATAGATGGGACACATACCTGTTTGTTTGTCGTTTAATTCAGCTGATAACACGGCGATCTCTTTCAGGCATTAAAGCTGGCATTCTGTCAAATACATTAGTGTGTCAAGGCGTGTGCATCATCAGCGTTGCCATATTATAATAATCACAGTACATGTGTTATGATACAATATTATTGCAGTATTAATTATATTACAATACATTACCTGTTTTTGGAAATAGACTCATTTTACAACCCCTCTAGAGAAAAGCAGATGAGTTTGATCTTATTTTATTATTTTTTTCAAAAATGTGTTCAGACCATCTCTGGGTCTGGCGGAGGCACTTTTAGTTTAGCTTAGCACAGATCACTGAATCGTATTAGTCCAGTAGCATCTTGCGCTTGAATTACCAAATAGTTTCAATAATTTTCCTATTTAAAGCTTCACTCTTCAGTTACATTGTGTTCAATAACATTTTTGAGCAAGATGCTACTAGACCAATTGGATTTAATGAAAACTAAAAGTGTCACAACCAGACCTAGAGATTAGCTGAACAAATTCAAAAATATTCAAATTCATGTTTTTTCTCTATGGGAGTTGTAAAATGAGACCATAAAAAAAAAAAAAAAACACTGTACTGTACTGGTTACAGTCAGTATTTATATTAGTTTATACAACTTTAAAATGTGTGTGGTTCTGAAAGACACAAATAACAAATATGAATAACTAAAAATTATTAGCCATACATACCATTCTAGCAACCAAAGGCGTTATTGATATTATTATTAACAATATTCAGTAACCAATAATAATTGTCATTAATGCTTTAAAAACGCACTGAACCATCAACCACACAACACAACATTTTATAACATATTTTTTTCTAATCAGACTGATGCAAATGTTCGAAAAAGTTAACTTACCTGTTTGTTTGCCGTTTAATTCAGTTGATGGCGCGGGGATCTAGGCTTAAAATAGTGCAATCAGGCCATGAATAGATAACGTTCAACCAATATTAAGTTAATAAAACTGTTGGCTAATATTTTTTCTAACAACACTGATGCAAATGGATAGATGAGTTAAAGTCCCCGTGAACCGGAAGTTGCAAACGACTTTTCTCCAGTGCTGTGACGTATTTCCGAGAGAAACGGAATACTAAATGAGGCAAAATAGTGAGCGTGGCTTTTTTTTCCAACTAGCACCTGATTGGATCTAGAAAAATGCACCTCCTCGCCATCTCTCCTTTCACACGCTGTGTGCCTGTCTAATGTCAGTTGGAGGGGCGTGATTACGGATGTTAAGCAGACACCTAAACCGTCAAGTGTACGTCATCGGGCAAGGTCCTCCAGTGCAGAGGGGAGGGGCATTTTCAGAATTTGATTAAAGATTACGAAGCCAAAAAATTTTTTTGTGTGGATTGACTTGCATGGATGAATTGTTCACCACAAAACGATCAATTTAGGCAAACAAAGTAAGTATGGTCAATTTTGATTTCATGGGGACTTTAAGTTAACAGTTACCTGTTCGTGTGCTGTTTCATACAGTTGGCGCGGCCATCTTATTTAGGCTTACAATCGTGCATTCTGTCAAAATAACACATTAGTATCAAACGACATCATAAAACAGTTTGATAATATTGTTTCTAATAACAGTGATGGAAATGGATGAACACGTACCTGTTTGTTTTGAGCTTATATTCCAGTTAATGGCGTGCCGATTTATATGAGACATGCGCAGCATTAACGTATTTTATGAATGTTGCCGCCAGGATATGCAAATTGCGTCACAACAGATTTCCGCTTCCTTTAGGTTGAGAATGTGGTTTGTTTTCAGGCTGTTTTGAAATTCAGTCCGGCTGACTTTATAAAAACACACATTTTATATGTGTGATTGACTTTTACTAAACATGATTTGTATCAGTCTGATTTAACAGAAATTTAAGACAAATAACAAACCTAAAAACACCAATAACCATTTAATTGCACTTCTATAATTATAATCAAGCTATAAATTAATAAACAAAAATATTTCAAATAAATTATAAATATTATGTAAGTTATTATAAATATTTTTTTAATTCAGTCAACAGTTTGACTGAGCTAAGTGATTGAAACATGTACTTTTAAAATGAAAACTTTATGTTAAACCAACGAGTGACAGTTTTAAGTCAGTTTAACATGACACAATCATGTTGAAATGAAAAATAGCGAAAATGGCATTAATTCAACATGAATCGTTCAGGTAAAGTGAACAAAACTGAAAAATCATTTTTTTGAGTGTGGGTTTATAAGCCCAGTAACTCCCATTCGCTGATGTTACTACACACTCATGCTAATCCCACCCCCAGATTCATCATTGGCCCATTGTTTTGTATACACTACCATTCAAAGGTTTGGTGGCGGGAATTCAGGTCATCTCAATGGAAAAAGGTGTCCTAATCAACCTAAATCCAACCTATATACTATATCATATGATATCGAAACACTACTGATGATCCACAACAACGGAAAACAACTTGACATTTTTCCACCTCATCTCTTTCTAAAAACGAAGCATGGAAAAAAGTAAAATGCAGACAGCAGGCAATTTAATAGTGCTGTACCACAGCAAGTTGTGTGGCATTTTGGCAACATAATTACCAAGCTGAATGCCCAGGTCTCTCTCTCTCTCTCGTTGCTTCTCTTTCTCTCTAAAACACAAAGCTCTGTCACTGGCCCCTAGAGCCCTGGGAGAACTATGGGGACGGCCCCCACACACTGCTGATTATAGCCTAGAGAGTGAGCAAGAGAGAGAGAGACGTGCACTGATACAACACCCACATGACAGGGAGAAAGAGAGAGAGCAACAGTCTGTCAGTTTGCGAGTGAGCAAATGTGAGAACTGAATAAAACCATGGTGTTAAAACGTGTAAGCAAGGGTTTGTGAGGGAGAGAACAGAACATTAATAATCAGACTGACTAATAATTTGATACAAATAAACTCGATTCTGACACACAAGAATTTCCACTACTCATAAATTTCATTAGCCATGCCACGCAAACAGCATTCAGGAGAATATTTACTAAACAGTTGACCTCCGTCTTATTCATTGTGCACAAGTTTAACCAGGTGCGTAATAGTGGATTACATTATTTAAATTAAGTCATTATCATTCTCAGTCTAAAAAATGTAGCTCTTTATACATTACACCGTTTACAAAATGTGACGCTATTCGTCTGGAGCAAATAGTATCATGCTGTAAACTTTGTATAATGTATTCACGATAGATGTTTTTTTACATTTTCTATTAACCACGTCAGCAGTGATTCATCAAATGATGATCGAAATGATGGAGAGGACATATTGGTATGGACGCATTGATACTTTTCATTTATACAGAAGTTATGGGTTGATCGGTAAAAAAAATTAATGAATACATTTTGAATTCATTAAGAATAATGATTTTATAATAATTATAATAGAATGTATTATTAATAATTATAATATATGCACATTTATATACACATGTATTGTTTTTGCATTTAATTATAATATAAATGCAAATATCTAATCAGCCAATCACATGGCAGCAACTCAACGCTTTTAGGCATGTAGACATAGACTATCTGCTGAAGTTCAAACTGAGCATCAGAATAGGGAAGAAAGGTAATTTAAGTGACTTTGAACATGGCATGGTTGTTTGTGCCAGATGAGCTACTCTGGATATTTCCAAAACTGCTCATCTACTGGGATTTTCACACACAACCATATCTAGGGATTACAGAGAATGATCTGAAAAAGAGAAAAATATCCAGTGAGCGGTAGTTTTATAGCTGGAAATGCCTTGTTGATGCCAGAGGTCAGAGGAGAATGGCCAGACTGGTTCTATCTGATAGTAAGGCAACAGTAACTCAAATAACCACTTGTTACAACTGAGATCTGCAGAAGAGCATCTCTGAACACACAACACTTTGAGCCTTGAAGCAGATGGGCAACAGCAGCAGAGGATCACACCAGGTGCCACTCTTGTCAGATAAGAACAGGAAACTGAGGCTACAATTCACACAGGCTCACCAAAAATGGACAATAGAAGATTGGAAAAATGGTCTGATGAGTCTTGATGTCTGCTGCGGCATTCAGGTGGTTGGTCTGAGTCAGAATTTGGCGTAAACAACATGAAAGAATGGCTACATCATGCCTTGTATGAGCGGATCATGCTGGTGGTAGTGGTGTAATGGTGTGGGGGATATTTTCTTGGCACACTTTAGGCCCCTTGGTACCAATTTAGCATTGTTTAAATGCCACAGCCAACCTGCGTATTGCTGCAGACCATATCCATCCCTTTATTAACAGTGTACTCATCTTCTGATGGCTACTTCCAACAGGATAATGCACCATGTCACAAAGCTCAAATCATCTCAATCTGGTTTATTGAACATGATAATGAGTTCACTAATCTCAAATGTCCTCCAGAGTCACCAGATCTCAATCCAACAGAGCACCTTTGGGATGTAGTGGAAAAGGAGTTTCACATCATGAATGTGCAGCTGACAAATCTGCAACTGATTGATGCTATCATGTCAACCAAAATCTCTGAGGAATGTTTCCAGCACTTTTTTTAATCTCAGCCATGAAGAATTGCTGCAGTTCTGTTGAGACATCAATCCTTTTTTTTGTATCTTGCTAGCCTGAATATGTGTTCAAAGCCAAAAAAGGTTTGTATAAAAGAATTACAGCAGGAATTCATCATTGATCAAATGATGTTACAACATCAGTGCCCGGTTGCATAAAGCACCTTAAGTTTTTCCCTTAAGTATGATACCTAAGGGGCGATTTCCCCTTACCTAAGAGAATAACTTAAGGGTGTTGCATATAATCTCTTAAACGGTTCTCTTAGGTAAGGGAAACATTTAAGTGTTTCACGACAGCGATCCTGGATTCACGTTATAAAAGTCTGTTGTTGCCATAGATACGCAAAACACTAACATGTCGGAATATCACGTGTCAGTCCAGTGACGCTATCACGCAACACCGCGTACTTAGCTCCGAAAGTGGCGGCAGTTTGTGTTGTTCACCATCTTTTCATGCTTTGGCATTTGTTTAGGTTTTGTGAATGAACTTCTGGCTCGGTGTCTCGAAATACAGCTGAGTATATTTCCATAGCATACCTGTTTTTTCTGTCATGATTCCTTTTAAAACACAGAATCAGCTCGTTCTCCTGTGAATTTTTTTCTGCACGGGTCGGCCACACACTCTCCGTGCGCGCACTGACTTAACGTTGTGATAGTCTACATGCGAGTTGCGTGTAATGACAGACAGACAGCCGACTAGTTTGATAGCGATGTCAAATATTGCGCGTCGATCAAAATTCTTGTATTCTTGCAACAATTTTTCATAGCTAAATTGGTCCAAAAGGTTATCCCTATTCCCTATGATCTTCAGCTGGTTCCATAAATTCAGCCATGTCGTCTTATTTTTGTCCGCGTTACTCTTAAGGTTACGATTTCCAAACCTTAAGTTATACTTAGGGAAATTACCGTTAAGGGGTTTTATGCAACACTTAACGATTACTTAAGTGAAAACACAGCATTTAAGGGAAATTCTAAGTGTTTATGACGTTTCACTTAAAAAACCGTTAAGTAACACTTAAGGGTATTTTTCTGCAACACCCTTAGGTTTAAGGGAAACATAAGGGCGACCTTAAGGGAAAATTACACTTAAGGTGCTTTATGCAACCGGACACAGGCCCTTAAAAGAGATGATGAACAGACATCTAAACGCAGCGCAGGATGGGTATAGAGCGCTCGTTTCTAGAAGGAGCCAAGTCGAGCTGTGCGAGGGTGTGTGAGAGCAAACAGAAACGTGTTTGAGAGAGGGAGAGTGTGCAAAGCAAAAGAGAAAAGAGGACTCTTGAGAGGGAGAGACAGACAAAACTCCTCACAAATAAGCAGGAGTGCACTTCAGTATGGCACAAAGACCTTAGAGTGTTCAATTTATTATAGACGCAATGTAATTAAGCCAACTGAACAGTAAAATCTGGTTTGTTATGTGATTTAATGAGAAAGTGGAACCCGTTTCAAATGTGTCCTCTCTGCAAACGCTGTAATAAAAACAAGAAAATAACTAGGGAAAACCAAAAGATATATTTTAAGGCACTAATGCTGTGTCTGCCTGAAGAAAACATGCAGAGCCAAAACATTATCTCCCATCATCCCTTTTGTTTGCCTTCTCTTTGCTTTAACAAGGCCTGATCAAGTCTTCAGAGAATAGTAGCAGTTGAAATGCACTTCAAAGAGGATAATCTCTTTTTCTGCAATCTAACTTCACATTAGCCATGCACAGAGCTCTTTTGTGTGAATACAAAATAGACAGAAACTGGATTTTTAAAAATGGGACAGAAGAAAATATCAAATCATTTCAACACCTTCTAGTGCAATGCAACAGTAAATAGCTACAGATCTGTGCCATGTTGAGGGGTGATACACAATCTTTAGGGGCATGGAGACTCGCAGGCACACTCAGGGCATCGTTCTCCAGCGGGCGTCAGTTTCGCTTAGGAGGGGGAACTATGTCTGGCAGATGGCATGGTGGGGGAAGACTAAGAATGACACAAATTGACAGGAAGCCAGTATGGAAATGACAAGGCTTGGCAGGACGTTAAGGATGTGATGGGTGATGAAAGGAAAATAGAGAGAGGATTGTGTGGGAGAAGTCTTCATTGCAAGTGTGTGTGTATGAACATTAGGGGTGGGAACCTCACGATCTGATCCGATTCCGGGAGTCTTGATCCGATTCCAAAACGATTCTTAATCTTTTTCTTTTCTTACTAAATTAGTTTACCGACTTGAAAATCTTTTTTTTTTTAAAAAAGTACTTTTTAAAATAATTACAAACGAAAACAATTGTATGCTAATAATTTTAAATATGTAAACTGATATAGTTTCAAAAGATAAAAGCAAGTAGTAAATAATTAAGAGGAACGAATAAACATAACAAGCAATAAACAAATAGTGCTTTCAGTATGTAAGAGTATCTGAAGGTTTTCCATTCAAGAGCTCTGATGACATCACTAGATCTAATAAGCTGCATTAACACTAATACACAGATCTTTTTTGAAATAATATAAGATGTGGTTTGTCCTCCCTGTTTAATGCCTTAAGACATAATAACTGACTGTGTTTACATTCATTTTGCATCATAAAAGCATTTTGGGGTGCAAGTATACATTTAACCACTTACACAGAGTTGTACACAGCCGCATGCGCAAGCGCTCTTTACAAAGCACACAAACATTTGAAATTGAAAGCAGCCTTCTGTCAGTGAGTTTCATATTTTTGATATATAAGCCCACTGCATTCCAAACGACATAAATAATGCCTTCGTTGAGCATTTGTGAGGAAAATACCGGCGGGCGAGACCACACACTGCAAGCGTAACATCAAGCAAAGCACGCGTTTCTCACGGCGCATATCCTGTGCAATGAAACCTTTCTGAATTTTATGAAAGATTATTTTATGGAAGTTTCTGAAATTCTTAGAATCAATCCAGAATCGTTGGAGAGAGAATCATGATGTATCGTCTTTTTCTCCCACCCCTAATGAGCATGCATGGCGCTTCCTCTGCAATTACTATTAAACAGCAGCAAGTCACTTAAGTTACACACAAAAATTTGGAAAATGATTTAATATATGCATTATGCAGATAAACACAAGCATATTCATGTATTTCTCTCTCGCGGTCACAAACATCCCAGCTTGACATAAACAGGTAAACAGTCCAAATAACATACTAGGCCTAATATATATATAATGTATACAAATAACATATCTGTAAGTTTTATTTAAATAGTAAGCTACTCAATCTACATTGGCCTAATATAAATATTAAACAAACTTGTTAATATGGCCCTAGACAAAGGCATCATATCCAGGATCTAAAAGCAATCGTTTGGACGAATATGTCAATATCACTGTTATAGCCCTGAAGATTGAGGGATTAGAGGTGTGATTGCATCGATTCCTGCTACCAGTGATTGTTTGCAGTGTTTGCTTTAGTGTTTTGATTTATTTGAAATGCATTATGATATATTTCAAGGTATAGTACTAGACTATGTCTAGTCTATGGCTCAGAAATGGTTGTTACCGAGAAGAACATGCAACACCATATAAATAAAAAATATGTATCTGTGTCCATTTTAGCTTATTACGCTGCTTTACACAGTTGGTGTCGACGATTGACGTATAGAGTGTCTGAAGCTTGGTGCTTAACGCGACCATTATATTGACAACAGCCAATCACATTACTTTTCCGGTGTTGCATGAGCTAGCACTGTGCTAGGGTATTTGCATAGGCGATCTGAAATTTCAACCCTCTGCTGCAACGCAAGTAACGCCAGTGACCACCGATACCCCGTGTGAATACAGCGTTAGTTCAGTTTTGGGAGATATCCTAAAGTAGCAATGCTTTAATGCTTTCATCAAAGAATCCCGGAAAGAAAAATCATGGTTTTCACAAAAATATTAAGCATCACAACTTCCACCACATGACATTGAATTTGACTTTCAGTCATTTGAGAATTTTTATTTTGTTTTTAGAAATGTCAACAAAAAAAAATCATAATAGTTAATTGTTTGCATATATAAGAAATGTTTTTTGGCAGAAAATCAGCATATTAGAATGATTTATGAAGGATCATGTGACACGGAAGACTGACATAATTATGCTGGAAATGCAACTTTGCCATCACAGAACATATTACATTTTTAAATATATTCAAATAGAAAAGTTATTTTAAATTTTAGTATTTCAAAATATTATTGTTTTATTAAAAATATTTTTAAAATATTACCAACACCAAACTTCTGACCAGTAGTGTGAATCATTTTTCTTTCTTTCCCACTTATTTTGTTAGTGAATGGTTGTTTATGATCGAAAGGAATCATTTCTTCTTCCTCTCACCTTATCTGATCAGAAATACAATAAGTGATAATATCTCTACTGATCTTGTATTTGCAGATATGGCAGTGTATCTCAGTGACTGGATGAACTGTTTAAATTATTTCATATAAAGGTTAAAGGCTATCTCAACACACACATTCCCTCATAGATCATAAATGGCTGACAACACTAAACAAAAAATGTCCTGTATCCAAATTGTCAATGAGCTGTCTCAATGCAACTAGTATAAAAGAGACCTACTTAAATGAAAATTCAATAGAAAAGTCAATACCAAAGATTCGTCATCACTACAAGAACAACAATGTGAAATGACATCAATCAAGTGCAAGAAATATGAACCATATGTTAACCGGAGGCGACATAATTTGGTGTATTTAGGAAAAAGCAGAAAACAATCAGTCATTCTGAAACTAATTTGAAAGGGTTGAAGAGAGTCGATGGTGATAGTCTGTGGATTTCACCTGATTTGTTAAAAGTTGAAAGGAAATTTTATTTTAAGGTTATAGAATTTTTCTTGAGAAAAAGAGTCCTAAAACAGATAACAGCTGGAAACTAGCTTTCCTTTCCCCATCAGATGAGGAATTTATTTGACTTGTAAAACATCTAGGTCCAGCAAGTATGATCAAACGTCCCGTCCACACACACACACCAGACATTTGTTTATTCAGACACAAGCCTCATAAATCAAAAACTATCCATATGTCACGCAGAAGTCACCTCAAGGCAACTTGGAATGGAAACTAATGCATTTAGTATGAATCTGATCATAGCGGCTGAAAGCACCGCTTAGAGACAGACTGAAGGGTTCAACTGAGGTATACATTTCAAAAAAGTGCAAATTCACTTTACACATAAGCGACTACTGGTAGTTTACAGCGTGTGTAAGTGCGCCTGTGTTTGTGACTGAGTATCTCACATGCCCACATGTTCGCACACAGACACCCACATGCATTGAGTGTTAATGTCGCTGCTTGTTGGCAGCTATCACACTTTCTCTGTTAATCTGTTTTCTGTTCCAACAGCTTGTGGCTTGGAGATATCAGGCCATGTTGCCAAGCGACAGGTACCCATTCTGTTTTTCTTGGTTGCCATGGTGAGAGGAAGGAGGGTGGGGCCTGAATGAAACAGGTACAGATCTCTCATGTGCACTACATAGATGTACGCATACAAACACCACGCAGGCTGTGTAACTAACATTAACAATGGCATATTATTATAAATCATGGTATCATATCATCATGGTATTGTTGCAACCAATATGTAGGCTAATATATATAATAATTAAAATAAAATTTAAAACAGACTATTTTCTAAAATATATAAATATATCAAATATATTATCCTTTTTAAATATATATATATATAAGAGAGGCTGTGCTGTATCGTGAATAAGTGAATAAGGCATGACGCGTTATGTTATGAACTTGTTATGAACGCGGAGAAGCAAGATGCAACTGACAAAAGACTAGCAAGTCAGGACACGGGAAACCCCCATAACTGTTAAAAAGACAAGATATTGCATTGCTAAGAGTGGTTGGTGGAGCGCTCTCTAACACATAAAGTAATACATCCCTTCCATTCAACATTTGGCCCACAACAATAGAATAATATGTAAAAAAAAAAAAAAAAAAAAAAAGTTTAGCTTTTAACACCTTTTACATGACACTATTTCTTTTCATGGCCATAGGTAAAAAAATAAATAAAAAATCTACTACACTATTTCAGTAAAAAATTATTTCAATCCTCCTGATGTTCTCTTGCATACTTTCCTTATGTGGGCTTCTAGGTCGCTACATAGCACCTTTGTGCCAGCTTTGCAGTTTTTTTACACGGATCCCGACCGAAACGAAAACACAGGAATTGTCTGTACACTGTAAATAATCTGTGAATTCACATTTGGGCTTTTTTTTACGCTGTTCATGAGCCATGTGCCACTGAGCGCTGCTTTGTCTCTCTCTTGTGTTCTCATGGTGCTGAGGGTAATGACTGAGATGCAGTTTGACCAATGTTTGCGTTAGTCCATGACCGACTGACCAATGGTGGCGTGCGAGAACCCGGGACTTAAAGCAAAAAGAAAAAAAGAAGACGTGTCCGGGAAAAAGAGGACTTATGGTCACCCTAATATATATATATAATTATTATTTATTTATTTTCAGCGCTTTACTTGTTTCTATATATGTATCTACTACAGGCAATTTCTAAAGCATTTCGACCTGCAAGCGAGCTTCAACAAGCCTTAGTGTTATGAAATTACACAAAAAAAGCAGTATTAAATATGCATACATCATGTGTCTTATTTTTAACCATAGCAGAGTTGTTTTGTCTGCACACTAGGGATAAAACACTGCAAGCTGATCTCAGATCAGATTCACAGTTTTTTTTTCTTTGTATGATTAGCACTAGAAAAACAGCACAATACTCTGAACTGACTAATAGGCAAGATAAGGAGGATTTACAAACATTGATATTATTCATCATGTGTGTATTCTTTGCAGGTTATTAGGCCGTGTGATTGTTCATAGAATTACCCATATGTGATAACATTCAAGGTGTTGTCTTAGTTAACGAGAATTAGGTTTTGTTCGTGTGAAAGCAGCAAACAAAAGAACGGACAGGCAATAAAGTCTCCGACTGGTTTTTTCTTGGCGGGTGCAGGCTGCCGGCAGGAGATGAGGGACAATAACCTCAAGCTGGTATTTCCTGGAAAACTGAGATAATGGTTCTGAGAGAGAAGGTAAAACATGGCAAAGTGTTAATTACATGACCTGGCAAGTGTCTTAGAAATTATTCAAGGCAACGATTGCCACTTATCAAGTTAACGATTGCTAAATGATTGGTTGATATGTGATAAATCGGCAGCACTTTTGAGTGGAGGTCAGGTCAAATGCCTTAGTTTTCTCTTAATTTTAACAAATGCCCACCACGCCCCTTCCCCCGCTGGAGACATACACCGTAAACATGTTGAGTTTGGCTGCACTTTAATCTAATGATTGTTTGCGATTCAGTTAGTTTAATTTAATGATTGCTGTCAGTGTTGCTAATAAGTTCAACACTGTTCTTATTTAATTTGTATTTGAATTGGATTTAGTTTTGTGATGAGAACTGTTGAATACAATTGAACAGAACAGAACTCAATTTGGTGATTGTAAGAACGATAAATGCATGTTGACGTCAAACAGCAATTGCCTTGTCAATTTTTTCATAAGGTCTTTTTGGCATTATCGCTTGAGTAGTAGGGGTGTCGAGTCGACGAGGACGATTCGGTATCGGTTCAGTAATAGACCATCACCGATTATAATGTAGCCTACTGATGCTTTTCTGACGAGACGAGAGTGCGAGTAATTAAAAATTCTCCAACTACTTTAAAAGCCTACATCTAGGCACGTTTCGGCTTTTTACAACCTTGTAAGCACGACCTGGAGAAGATTAGTTTAAAACTTAAACTGGAATGTCACTGTTTCTGTCACTGCGACTTCCCGAACAGGCGAGCACACACACACGCACACATCACTTTTGAAGTAAAACTGAGGATGCAGTGCATCGCGATATCGAATTGAACTGAATCGGTGACATGATAATCGTAATCGAACCGAACCGTGAGACCAGTGTAGGTTCACACCCCTAGTGAGTAGACACATTCCATGATGATAAGTTTAATTTCCTTAATTATAACGTGTAGCGCTGTTTTAACTTGCATTCAAGATATAATGTATTTGTTATTTTTCTAAAATTAGGGATTAAATACAAATTGGTTCGTTCTGAACAAAAATGGTAAGGTTATTTTTTTTTCTGGTTAGTTTCAAGGTCTCCTTAGGCCGCTTATAACTAAATAAAAATGATTACTGCTGTATTTATTTAGAACATTGCTGCCAACATTGGAAACTCAAAACGCGCACTCACCCGTTTGCAATATAACTAAATTGTATTTATAAAATAATGTTAATTACAATGGTCATGTCTGTATTTTTGTTTATTATGTACACTATTTAAATTATATTCAGAAACAGGTGCAGTTACTTAGGCTATACCATTTTATTTTATTTTTCTGATTAACTTTTATTAGACTGCAGATCAAAATAAAATAAGCCTACTTGATAATATTTTTTTTTTTTAAATGGGAGATATCACTGCTATTCCGAATTTATAGGATAGTTTCTTTTTTTTTTCGTCTGCAGAAAATAAATTGCATAAAAATGAATAGCAACGTTAAGTTCGGAATAAAAAAACATCAAATAAAGATGTGTAATCAAGAAAAAATATTTGACAAAATGAAGAAGAATAAATTATGTTTGACAGGGAACGCATCTCCAAAGCATGTATAGGCTAAGGCTATAGTCGCATACATAGACACACATTGCCATTAGAGCAGTCAGCGCTGAACAACAGGCAAATAAAATACAGATTAGGCTAATTAAAGTTACAAAAGTTATTCTATTATCCTTGGATTATATGAGAGGGGCTCTCTGTGCGCGCTTTAGATGTGTGCGCAGCACAGAAAACACTTTATTCCAATCAGCCTAGGTTGATATTTAGCATATGCAGTTATATAACTATTTTTAAAAACATTCATACATTGTCGACTCAATGCTTCATCAACACCTGTCTTTGTTGCCTTTCTCACACCCCATGTCCCCCTCATTGCTTTTCAGTTTGTACCTCTTTCTGGAGAAGGAGGCAATTTTTGGACCAGTAATAATAGCTACAAAGCATGCCCACCACAGCCCTTAAAAATTGGACTAGCTTATGGGCTATTCTTTCTATTCATGTCATTCTGAGGTGTTCTGCGTGAAGTGTGCATTTGTGACAAATCACTTCTTGTTAGTCTGCAATGAATGGCCTCTCACACTGCTCTCTTTTCAAGGATGCTGTTAGGGATCTTTGTGAGATGATGTTAGTTATAGGAGGCTATTCATGCATGGCAGAGAGAATTGGTTATTGTCATTTAAGGGTGCAAGTTTGATGCAAAAAATTTGCAATTAATAAAATACTTGTCAGTGTCAGGGAATAGTATCTGACACAATTATTATATATAAAATAATAAATATTATTATATATTACACAATTGTACGGTAAATAAAAATTTAGTTTTAATGAAAAATGTATTTTGCCTGGTGTCACCTACTAAAGAGCTTTAATTAATCAAAATCCTATAATTAATCAGTAATTTTTGTCCAGTAAAACAAGATAAATTTGCTTGAGATTCTATTAAGTAAATGTTTTTGAAAATACACTGTATATTTAATCAAATAGATTTTTCTTACCATCGTGGCTTTTTTTTGGGAGGGGGGGGGGTAAAAAAGGGGGAAAAATTGTATATATTATTTAGTTATAATATATAATTTATCTTAAAAATAAGTCTTTAATTCTTAAATACTGATGGAGAAAATTATTGTTTGCAGTGTACTAAAATTAGATTTGATGCAAAATTTCATTTTTTTCTGACTTCCTGTTACATGATAAACAAATCAGAATTTATAAAGGCAGAAATTTCAATGAAAATGTTCTTACTGTATGCACACCAACAAACATGTTTTTCGCTCAAGCAGTATGATCTGACTACTTTTAGAGATGAAAATAAGTGAGTTACTGACTTACTGACTGACTGAATAAATGACAGTGACCATGCACAAGTACATTCAGATACAATATGAATCTGAAGTTGTTCATATACTAATTATGCATCATTTTAAATGGCATTGTATTGATTTATTTACAATATCTTAGCATTGTATCTGAAATATGTATTTATATGTATATGCACATCTGAAATCTGAAAGCTGCACTGTAAGATGCCAAGGACACATTTTTGTAGTGAGGAGGAGCTTAAAAAAAAGACCATAAATCAATATACGGACAAGCAAAAGCAGCCTGATATTCACAAAGGTGACCATTGCAATTTATTTTTCACCTTCTTGTGTACTATGATAAAGGACTTGAATATAAATGAAAGATTTGATTAAATTACTAATAATGCCGTGTATTCCAGTAGCTGTTTGGAGTATGGAAAACATTATTTCAGAGTAAAGGCCTCCTTAAATGAAAAATTTTAAATGATTATAAGCCTGATTTAGAAAATGCTATTTGAAATAAAACTTGAATACACATACTGTACTGGCAGAACAAACTGTAACAGGTAAACAATGTGGATAATATGCTGATCAAGCAGCATCCAACCTGGACTAATCGGTACAAACCTCCCATGGATTGCATGCTGTTCCACTGATTCAACTGCCTACAAAATCGTATTTTTGAACTATATATTCTGACTAACCCTCAGTAACTGGATTCAAGCTGATTTCACTGGATCAGTTCACCCTAAGTACATGTAAGTGCAGGAATCTTACGAAGGCTGTGAATTTCAACGGACCAAAGATTAGAAGCAAAGTTGACTGCAACACACTGAAAGGTGTGTGTTTTATGTTTGATTTTAATAGCCTTCCTTCACATCCAATAACTCACACACAGACATATAGTAAACACACCCTCTCAGCCCTTTAATACAGCGTTAATTGGTCATTAGGACATCCACAAGCACTAAAACAAATGTTGATCATTAACTTAATATTACAGCATGAGGTAGCCAGGGTAACAGTGTCGCCCTTAGTCTGTATGTTATTCCAGTCAGATAAGACAGCGCTCACATATTTTGGTCACCAAGTGTCTGTTTTTTCTTCTGTGCAGTAGCCACTTTCATCAGTGTGTTCAATTTCATAACGTCATTGTCAACTTCTATTTGTCCTCCACCATTCATAAGACTTTAATTTGCAAAATAAAATTATTCTTTTACACTTAATAATCAAATATAATAGCTAATAGGATTAAATTCAGATTATCTCTGCATTTCGTCACTCCAAGACACCTAACAATTTAACATTTCATCTTTCCGTGTATATTAAAAGATGGTCTCAAAAGGCTCAGTTTGATTAACACTTAATGATTTAGACTTGTTTCATTCAGGCATAAAAATAGGACGTACTTAATCCCTAATGTGATTAAGATCAGAGAAAAGGATATCAGAGGCATATTGTTTTGATTCAGCGTAAATTAATTAAGAGCACAAGGGTGAACATTATTGCGATTTAGTGGTTAGTGGCAGAAAGTGAGGGAGAGTAAGAGGTGGTAAAGAGGCAGATAATGAAAATCACACAAAATGAACAGGGCTTGAAATTGCATGAGAAATGTTACTGCCATTAAGAGCCGATCAGAGCAGCATCCCTTGAGTGAGCTGCATACTGGTGGTGAAATCAGTAAACTAACTTTATATGAAGTCAAATAATGTTAGGGGAATTCTGAACCTAGTTTGGAACAAATTCCAAAACCAAAATTTACTCACCCTTATGTCATTTCAAACATGTATCACTTTCTTTCTTCAGCACAACACAAAATATGATTTTTTGACAAATGTTTACAATTATTTTGTCCATACAATTAAATAGCCTGGTAATACCAGACTCTGCTACTTCACTTTGCTTCGTAGACAGAGTCTGGAATGGCATAATAGAGAAGTGTTTTCTCTCTCGCTAGGGGGCGCTTGTCTGAAGTTTAAAATCATTGGTTACCCGTAAGCCAATCAGATAAGTTTATTTATGACGTATGTTTTGCGCCGACACAGCCGCATCGAACCACAGACATCATGCATCGAACTCAAATCTATGATCGAACTTCCACTGTAAACCTGCTGTAAACACTTGATGATGCGAGCGAAATACCGGAGTGAACATGGTTGTGAACGACTTTTGCAGATTATGCGAAGTTAATCTACGCATCCACGGTACAATCAAGGCCTCTAAACTGATATTTGACAGTAGAGAGAAACAAAAAAATATTTGCAGCCAACTGTCAAAGTTAGGATTAGTTCTGTTAAACACAGCTCTTTGTTCATCTCGAATCTGTCGGAAATGCTGCAACTTAATGGGCTCTATGCACGGCGGTATTTCCGGTGAAGGGTTAAGGATGCTCGATAACTTCCGCCGATCGTAGAGTCCAATGCAATACCAAGAATTAATATTGAATTTTATACTCCATGGTTATACTAAAGAAACGTTAGTCACAAAAACAGACGGTACACTTTAACCTTTATCTTAAAGGTATAGTTCACATTAAAAAAATTATTTACTCACCCTCATGCCATTGCAAATATGACTTTCTTCTTATGAACATAAAAAAGGTAATGCAGAAAGATACCTTAGTTTTTCTTCTCCATCCATGAAATTGAAGGCAATGGGCACCGAAACAGTTGTTTACAAACATTCTTTAAAATATTATATTTTATGTTCAACAGAAGAAAGAAACCAACACTTTAACCTACTTTCAGGATTATTGGAAGTCATTTTTACTGGGTCATGTATCACTCTGCAGTCTGAAATCTCTACACGTGTCGTGAACTAAAGCAATTTCAAGTTAATTTATTCATTTGACAAGTAATCTTGTATTGTGTGATAATGAGCAGTGATGACATAACGCACTTTTTATATCTAGGCACTTTTCTGCATCTGTATACTTGACACATAACACAAAACAAATTGATAACAAAACGAACAAATCTGCTGTATAATTTTACAGATGGGCCTAACACAAACCAACTTAGGAAAATTAATTTATCATACATGCTTAATTTATATAAGCAAAACTAAACTATTTATTGTCATTTTGTGACCTACATCGATTCTGTTCTCTGATAACGGACTCTTTGCAGAATTTGCATCGTCATGATTATTTCAAGTTGTTTAAAAACAAACATATAATAGCCAACTGTAAAAGCAACACTGGTCAGTGGATAGATTAATATTATTTCTTACTATACGTGTCGTGAACATGACTGAAATTAAATATTTTCTTTTACCTGTAGGCCTATCTTTTCTCGGGTAGACTATCTCTGTGGTGAAACTGTCTCTTTGATAGTTGCTCATGATTATTAAGTTCATTGCGTTGGTCAATGTGAACATTTAAAAGTTTAATAACCCACGTACAATTATTTATCTTTGTCTGTATTATAATGACTGCTTAAAGGGACTATATGCAACTTTTTCCCCAAAATAAACGTAACAATAGCCTTTTTATTTTACCATTTATGACTCAAACATCTTCTGTTGAGCATACTGACACCTTGTTCGCTCACAGCGGGTGCACCTATAAGCCTGTATCCTATTTTTCCTATTTTTTGTCGGGTCGGATTTTTCCCGCGCTGTCTGCGGATGTGACGTCAAGCGCGTTCATGTTAAACGTTTCAGATCACCCTGCCACCACCGCTAGTCAGCAAGTAGCCTACACTCGCAAACTTATCTCAAACAATATTATGTATTTGACTGTTCTAACCTCTGCAGGGTTTTTCCTGGCTCAAAATGAGGCGGAGGTGGTAAATTGTAACACTAGGGGGGTCCGGGGGCATGCCCCCCCGTGAGAAAATTTTGTACATTTTAAAGATAAATTCATTAATCTGGTGCACTTTGAGTCACTCGAATCTGTTGTTAAAAATAAATAATAATCCACCCGCCAACCACCCATATTCTTTGATTTAGATATCTGCATCTGATCATCACATTACAATTATTCAATTAAGCATGATAATATGGTAACATATCACACAATTAACATTTATTTAAATTAAAAGTTCTTCTTTTGGCAAAATTACATTTTCTTTATAGCCTAAACAGAGGATTTACTCCCTTTAAACTTATTGTCAATGTTTCATTTTTGAAAACACTCTTATCAAAATAATTTTTTGTACCTTTATAAAGGGCATTTTCCCACTAATTTTATTTAATGTATGCTCTAAATTTCATTTAAAATTCTTACATTTTATCAATACATTCAATTAAAATAATAAGACACTAGGCTGTTACCAATCAAATTAAAAAAATTACATTGAAAAATTATAACTGTATTAAAAGAGATTATTTTAAATATTTTTTGAATATACAAGGAATGTTGAAAAGAATGATACTTTGAAACTAAACCGCCAGTAGGAGGGGGCAGGCGGCCGTCTTTATGAGCGAGTCATTAATTTAAACGTTTCGTTCAAACGGCTGATTGATTCAGAATGAGGCGGTTTAATAATGGGCAATTGAATCTTTGACTCAAGCGATTAGTTCAAAACGCTGAATGATTCAGTAATGAATCATGGATGAGTGTTGCTGTGAGACGCGATATGGTTCTGTTGTTTGGAACTATTTTCGCTGCTAAAACAGAACAAAAACAGTCTAAAAATGTAAGTAACTTAATTTTAACTATTTGTTTATTGAACTGTTATGAAATTAATATCTCGGTTTCAATCGTGATGGCATTCAGGAAAACCGCACTCTGGTCGTGTGTAGCCTATATATTGTTTCTTAACTATAATTAATGTTATAAATAACTGCGCGAGACTCAACAGCGCAACTTTGTTACCGTCCGTACATTAGGTACCATGCTGGGAGTTCCGTGTCTTTATTACACTCATTTAGCTGTCGTCCACCCTCGATTGAATGGAATGTTTTTATTACTCGGCCCACTCGACCCGCGGATTATGATCCGTGCAGCACTATCGGCAAACTACACGGTTAGAGAATGGACACAAACGGGAATCGCGACAGAACTGTCACGGTGGATAAAGTGTATGAGCACGTGACTGTCTGTCCGAGTTTTGTCGAGAGGCGGAGGCGGCACGAAATTTGACGGAGGCGGCCGCCTCATAATTGTCTATGCAGGAAAAACCCTGCTCTGTAAACATAATGTTGACCTCCTTGCGGCAGATGACTTGTGAAGTGTGCACGTACGAGCGCGCGCTGCGAGAGCGAGCAGAAAGGAAGAGCAGTTCTGTTTTTTGGCCACAGGTGTCAGTCGCGAGTTTAAATTTCAGAAAAACGCATATAGGCTCTTTAATTTGGGATTGCGCATGTAGACGTGTTCGGAGAAAATAGCCTAGCTATTAAAAAAAATTACATATTAACTCTGGACTGGTCAAATGAATGAAATGACTAGAAATGAAAAAAGTAAAAAGAGAGCTTATTGTATGTATAACCAAGTGCGTAACAACAATTATAGCCTGCATTTTACAACTATTTGAGTGAGCGGTTTTCTGAAGAGCAGTTTCGAAGCATAAAGTGGGCGGAGTCGGCCGTCGCCATCTTGGCAGTGCGTCACCGCGCGTCACTCCCGGATAACAGAAAATGGGCAAATAGGCTGGACGTGAGTGGAGCTGAGGTGGCTTGCTGCTGAAACCACGCTCGCCAAACTCGACGTGATCGAGTTTGCTCAGGCTAAGGAGCTAATGCTGTATGCTACTGGCCTCATGCTAAAGTGACAGCTAACTTGAAGTAAAATCAATAGTTATTGTTCATGCTTTTGCCCTTCAAAATACCACAATAGTTCAAATACAACTAAAAGTGAGACTGTGTATCGTGATGCTGTATTCTACTAGTTAAAAATGTATTATGTAGTGAATTACAATATTGTTGTGAGCTTGTGATTCATGTGCATACATGTTGGCCTGCGCGGCATCGCACGTCAAGTTTGTAGAGAGCTTTATTTAGTCCATTTTAAATTCAGATTTTGACCGCCTCTCAAATGGGTCAAGCCATAGATATTACCTAAGAAGTTCAAGTAAATGCGCTAGAAATCTGCGCTCATTCAAGGAGGTGCATTTATTGCTTTGACCGAGAGAAAGCACTGACACCTCCAGGATTTCATCTGACGGTACATACCGGTAATCATATATAGTCTATCTGTTCTGTGAGAGCAACGGTACCGCAGAACGAGTGTAGCGTCTATATCTATAGACGTTTTTAAATCTGAAAAGTCCAAAAAAGCAACGAAATTGTCAGACTTCCATGAGTGCATGTTCACAGAACATGAACAACAGAAAAACAGCACTGGTTGTTCTGGTTGCCGTAGCCTCTTCGTGCGGGTTCGCTTCTCTGCATTGGTTGTCGAGTCATTTCTTCTTCACCGATTTCAAAAGTTATGGCACAATAAATTATTCTTTTCAATATACCGCCACGGGAAAAACTGCACATTGCACGCAGTTTCAGAATTTTTTTTGGTGCATTACAATTCCAAAATTAGGGAGGTTAGAGGGGGGGCAAGCTTATTGACACGGGGGCACTACCTTTTGAAATCGGTGAAGAAGAAATGACTCGACAACCAATGCAGAGAAGCGAACCCGCACGAAGAGGCTACGGCAACCAGAACAACCAGTGCTGTTTTTCCGTCCTTCGGATGAGACGTTAAACCGAGGCCCTGACTCTCTGCGGTCATTAAAAATCCCATGGCACTTCTCGTAAAGAGTAGGGGTGTAACCCCGGTGTCCTGGCCACATTCCACCCATTGGCCCCTGCCAATCATGGCCTCCTAATAATCCCCATCCACTGAATTGGCTCTATCACTCTCTCTCCTCTCCAACTATAGCTGGTGTGTGGTGAGCGCACTGGCGCCGTTGTACTGTGGCTGCCGTCGCATCATCCAAGTGGATGCTGCACACTGGTACTGGTTGAGGAGAGAACCCCTTATTGATATGATTGTAAAGCGCTTTGGGTGTACAGAAGTACATATGAAAGCGCTATATAAATGCCTCATTCATTCATACCCACGTCCGTCCGTCCGTCCCCCCCTACCGCGTTTTAGACTTCTAATTTGTGACCGCTGTTTTGTTTTGCTCTATCCTCTGCGCTTCCGCATTCAGCAATATGTCATGCGTCAGGTCAGAGTTCACTCTTCCACCGAAACTAGACCCATGGATGGAAGCTAGTGATTGTAGTATAAAAAAATTATAAATGTGGATATTTTTCTTACAAAAGTGCATCTCTTTGCTTCAGATGGCCTTTATTAACCCCCTGAAACCTTATGGATTACTTTTATGAAGGATGGAATGCGCTTTTTTGGGCTTTAAAATCCAAGTTACCCTTCACTCCCATTATAAAGCTTGGAATATTTATAATGGGATAAGAGAATTTATAAGAGATATTTTTTAATATAACTCCGATTGTGTTCGGCTGAAAAAAGAGTCATTTACACCTAGGATGGCTTGAGGGTGAGTAAATTATGGAATAATTTTTACGTGAAGTTACCCTTTAAATATTTCAATAGATGGTCTTTTTGTAAAGAGAAGAAAAGGTTAAGTTCTGCACATTACATTATGATTTAATAGTACATACGTAATACGTTTTGTAATCCTGAAAAGATGCTAATACAATCATTATTATATTTCATCATCGTTAGATTCACAGAAGATGGATGTGACAAAATATCTAACCTTAATGTGTCAGCCAGTTGAATTAAATCACCAGGTAACACCTATTGTGGGATGAGACACTGGCTTTTACCTTGGGGAGAACGAATAACGAATGCAGAATGGCGTGAAGAGACACTGACATGCGAGGAAACCAGCTCTCATGACAATGAGGACCACATTCCTAAAACTCTCCAACATCTGCACTTATCAATTACGAAATGAGAGACCGTCACCCAATCCTTTCCTTCCCAGGCATTTGATTTTTATAAAGGTTCTTAATTAAAATGATTAAGTGGAGTGTGAGCTGCTGTGACATGGATACACGGATCAATCACGGGTCAATTATATCTGCTTTGACAAGTGGCTTCTCTGCTCATTACAGACTAGCACCACTGCATCCATATATTAAAATATTTTGAAATATAATTTATTGTTGATGGAACAAATGACGGCTCTTTGGGAGGCCTATGTGGCATGTTGTTGGTTACCACAGAAAATAATTTTGAATAAAATAGGAATAAAATGAAAACTGAAAATGAATAAAATAAAATAAAAAACACTTCCACCTAAAGATTATGGGCTGAGGCAGTTGCATACATTTCAATCTTGTACTTTTTCTAATGCATGCATTACATAGTACAACAATGATCTGTGAAGTAAAAATACTTGTATTGGTGGAGGAAGTTTCCAAGGTAATTTACAAAGTCATTTATTTATGAATATGTCCTCGTGTTCTTAAGCATATTATCCTCATAGTAGCAGGTTTACATGGTTCTAAATTTAGCAATTTTATAATTGTATAACATTTTTATTAGTGCTGTAGCGACGCGTCGATGACGTCGACGCTTCGACGTCAAAATTACGTCGACGCCATATTTTTGCGTCGACGCTTCTTCATTTATTTATTTTTTTGCACCGTTTCCGGCAGTACAGCTCGCCAACACACGTGGGAGACCGAAACATTGCAGAATGGAGGACGAAGACCACTAGAAGTGAATGTGCTCTCCATCAAATGAATCAAACACAGTAAACAAATCCTTAACAAAAAAAAAACCTTTGCAATTTAGACGCGCAAACTGGGTGCGGGTGCGGTGAGACATACGGCTCGGGGAGATTCGGCATGCAGTCGTTCATCGCGGACGCGGCGCCGCGCGCGTTGTTACAAAAGAAGCCGTGCACGCGATATGGGGTTTTGCCGGTCTTGCGCGCCCAACGCGTCATATTTGCCGCACGCTCGTGCGGACGCGTCGAGTATAAACAAGGCTTTGCTCCGTGACAGCGCGCGCTCTGATCGGTAACGGGGAACAGAACAGACTCTCCTGAATCATCTCCAGCAGGAGCAGAAGCACCACTAACTCCGCCTCCGTTTCCCTGGTAAGCTGATATTAGTAGCTACTTAAACATTCTCTATGATAAAAAATGTTTGTACAAAATATTTTAATAACACGGTTTTGGCGGTTATAGAGTTCTAATGACAGTGTTCAAATACATAACATTAGACTAACGTTAGCCAGCTACAGTATCATGATTCAGTACGCTAGTTCGTATTTATTTGAGATACATTGTTTTTTTATTAATCGAGGAGCAGAAAAATAATCTTTATATTAATCGCCCAATTAGTCGTTAGATTAGTCGACTAATCGATAAAATAATCGCCCAACTAATCGTTTAGTTAATAATCGTTTACCCCAGCCCTAATTTTTATAGACAAAGCTTAGTAAGTGATTTTATGACACTACTCTCGTTCAAACATGTCATTTAATTTCATTGTGATAAACTGTTTTTACCCCCGAAACTATGGTATTGCCCCATAGTCATTTGACATTAACATCAGAATAAAACACATTTAGTATTCATTTATGATTTTAGACAACCCCTTACCAGAACAAGGTGTTGAGCATGGTCTAAGAGTGTCGAAAGGTGTAGTTTGGCAATTTGATTATACAAAGCCAGAGTTATAAATAAAGTTGAAAAGTGAAAGCAAGACACAAAGACAGAAAGGAAATCAGCAAAGAAAACTTGTCCTGCTCCAGTGGCTTGTAGAGAAAAGAACAAGATCAGGAGAGACCATGTAAAAAGTAAAGTAAAAGTAAAGCAAGGTAAAGTAAAGTAAAGTAAAAGCACTAGCACATAAAACAGGTGTCTGAAATTGAATAAGACTTAGGTTTGAAGTGGAGTGCTATTGCTATTTCTGCAAATAAATGAATTATAAAAACACCTTCATGCCTGTCCAAACTTAGCAAAAAAGCTCTGAAAGAGCCAGGATCTGGAAACGCAAGAGTGTTGCCCTTAGCCTCTATTGTAGGCCGGTTCGCAGCTGCCTGCTGGTTCATGCCACTTTGTTTGCCCTCACATTGTGGCCCTCAGCTGCCAGGAACAGGTGACAGGTGGAATGTAATTTAAAACCCTGTGGAGTGAGCTGGTAGACTAATATCATTCTCCAAGTCCCCAGACGTGGAGTGAGGTATAATATTGGGCCTATAATTGGGTTGGGGAAGGTGAGCTCCTGTGTTTATTAAGTTTAAACATAAACATGTTGTGTATGTGCCTTTAAGTGATGGGTAAGGACTCAGTGGCAGGGTTGTCAATGCGTTGAATGTTCAAGTCACACAAACGAATTATAGATATTAGGGTGACACATTGCATGGGTTTGTTAAAGTGTGTTAGCCAACTAAAGCAAAAAAAAAAAAAGTGTAAGAGTTTTTTTTATGAGATCTTCATTGCTTCGATATGTTTATTTATTAATTTAAATGTCATGTGACCATCTGGTCTGTTTGGTCGATAGGGACCCTCTTTGTCACTGGGAATTAAGTGTGTCAGTCAGACATTTTGTGCTAGTAACTAAGCATGAAGTTAGGCTAATCCTCAAATGTTCTCAATTCTGATGAAAATAAAAAATATATAAATCTCCAGGGAATTAGTCGGCCGTCACTCTCAGAATTCTCAAAAGAAAAGTGCCAATCAACAAATAATTCATGGAACGCTGCACCATCCTGAAACAACAGGCAGAGTAATGAACAGACACACAGCTCCTGCCATTTCATTTATAGCCTTGGCTTGTGCTGTAGTTTATTTTTCCTCTTTCCCAGATGCCACATCTCTCGTTAGAGCCTCTGAACTCATGATCTGTCATTCTCCATACTGTGAATTCCTCTACAGTATGAAATTATAAAACTTGATATATATTTAAGACAAAATAGTATAGAATTTTTTATATCAGCCATTTATCAGTCATAACATGAAAATAAATATTGATTCGGGATATCGCATGGACTATACAGTAGATGTAATATCGGTGTATCCCTAATCATTTCGCAATACATTCTTGTCTTGTTTATATCCATTTATATTTATCCTAAGGAGAAACATCTGATACTTACAGTATATCAACTGTAAACTCTAACACTATATGCCAGACACAGTTTCCTGCAGTAAAGCAATATGACTGTCGTGAATCCAAACTGTTGTGTGATGAGCCACAATTATAGTCAATCAGAATATATTTGATATTTTATGTACATTTACATATATAGCAGTTGGTTAGGAAGATAGCTTTTAACATTTGCTGCTTTATCACCTTGAAGTTGCTTGGGTCAGTTATGAAAGAGCAACATCTGTGCAAATAACATTTTCATCTAGAAAGATGTTTCAGCTCACATCAGGAAGATTTTGAAGACATATCATGTGCTGTATGTACAAGGAGATAAAGAAAGTTCAAATAATTTGTCTGTGCTTGCTCATAATTCTGAGAGAGCATAAGCGAAGAACAGGTGGAGGGTTCACCACACACGCCTCATCAGACATAGGAAAGTAAGTGTGCACAGCTGATAAAGGGCCGTTTCATTTGAGCCGAGTGTGGCGGAGCACGCTCCCAAATTGCTATGCCTCCCCTACAAAGATATGAGTCATTGAGAGAAAGAGAGCAGAGAAACTATCAGAGGGAAAAGAGCACCAGATTACAGTGCATGAAATAAACAAGGCTGAAACAGCTGGACAAAGACGAGAGCGGTATAAATGGAGATGCAAAGTGATACGGTCCAGTAAATATATGCGTATTAGTGAGGCTGAGGCAAAGTACTGAATGAGGGAGAAAAGAATGCAATGAGCAATGAACACATCCTCAGTCCATTACAAAAAGAGAGAGCAGGTGCCAGACAGGAAATGAGGAATGACAGCAAGCCATGATGAAGGAGTCCTGGCCCATTTGTTTCATTGTGAAGTGGAACATCGACTGATGGAGGGATGGAGTCTAGCTCTATTCCAGCTTCATCATCATTAGCTACTGCCCTCGCAGGTGAAACAAGCTCATTTTCAACTCTCCAGCAGTGCGTTTCCATTCACCATAGATAGCTATGGAAAATTTCCTAGAAACAAACAGTGGATTCCCCCACCTTTTCCCCATTGTTTTCCTACAAATCAGGACTTAACATTGAATGCAACATTACACTGTCCTATAGGCGCTCTCTGACAAGGCTCACAAGGACGTTATGGAAGGTATTAGGAAATTATTCTTCTGTCATCACTGGGAAAAAAGGGGAAAAAACAGACAATTGGAACATTTGATGTTCAGAATACAGTCTTGCGTGAACATTGCCATCTATTGATGAAACGTTAAATGTAAAAATGTTTATGTAAAATGAACTACACTAACTTCTCGCATGTTACTAAAAAGATGAAATGTTATAAGTAAAGGTATGACTTCTCAAAAGTCTTCAAGACATTTTGACATTTGTATTTAATCTCCCTGTAACTCATTTTAAATTCAACGAGATTTTACCTCCTTGTGTCACTGCAGCATAAACAGGGTTTAGAACACTGCAAGATTAAGCGGTTCATTAATTGTCTCCAGGCAACTATTAGGTCTAACAAAGCAAGGTCACTAAGATCCAGTGAGAGCCGATTGTAATGAGGAGCTGTGGAGTGTTTAGTGAGGCCTAGCTTTGCTTTTGTTTAAGGGAGCTAAACTCTATTAGCATTTGTCAACTCCTTGATTTTCACACTAGTTATGTGTGGCGAACCGTTTTACTCATTTCCAATACTGGGCCATTTTTTTTAAAAATATGACTTTCATGTCCCTTGACCTTTTCAGTCATAAAAGAAATCACATTTCATGTGATTGGTGAGATCAACGCTAAAAACTAATATTTTGATAAAACGGTGTGTGATTTTTCCACTGTATTGAAGTTGTTTAAAAAAATAAAACGTTAAAATAAAACAACATTCAAGAATCCTTATAGTAAGACAGAATTCTGTAATACAATATATTTTTAAATAATATGAAACTGCAAAAATTGTCTTAATTTTCTTTCTTCTCTTATCCCATACATGTAAAAACACTTCTTTATTTACTTTGTTTTCTCTAGATTATCATCAGTAAATTAGCTAAAAAGTGTACAAAAAGCAAAACAAAAAAGGTAATTTTTAATATTTTAAAATAAAAAGAATGTATGACCCTTTTGTCCCATTTCATGTGTTGTATTAATGCTGAAAACTAGTATTATAATACCTTTTAGAAAAATAGGAAGAGGAAGAGGCTGATCAATGAATATGCTGATTTCCCCGTATTAAAGAAATTTTTTAATAAAATAAAATAATATTTAGTTTTTTAGATAAAAATCCTTTATTAGTAATAACGTTTTTGAACTCAAAACTTAACTCAAGATATAGTAATTCCTCTATACAGTAAATTCCATGGATACACAGAGATGCCCAAGAGTGTCCACTACTGTAGGCTAGCTTGCAGAGAGATGACAATGACTGAAGCAAGAATTTCTCATGGGGATGACAGTGACCGAATACAGAAAAAAGTGCTTTAGACCTCAAAGCAGCAGAAACACCTTTCCTGCGCCAGTTAATCCCCTCTGTTCGGCCTTCTGGAGCACAAAAGGAAGTTATTTCCAGCCTCCAGACCAAGCACTGGCATCTAATATGAGTCATACACGACTGACCATTAAGACATCCCAGGACCACCGGCAGGTTAACTATCCATCTTCTCACCTCTGGACCAACATAACCTCATAATGAGTGGCACCAGGTCAATGTTGACATCCTAACATGTGCGCTCTAGTGTAGCTGTCATGTGAGGAGGAGGGGCACCTTGTGACCATAGCAACAGACTAAATTAACACGGCTGCCTCCGGAAAATCTTCTGTTGTCATTCATTTGTTACATTGCTGTGGTCAACATCCTGTGGGAGAAACTGGCTGTTTGGGAACAATGGAGAATTTGTATGACTTTGTATCTGTATGACTTTGATTTTTCTGTGGAACATCAATGAGAAGACTGTTTTTTTTTTAAGAAAAACGTAGATATCTAAAAAATATCTACATATATATCTATATATATATATCCACTGAAGAAAGTCACACAGGTTTGTAATAACACACGGGTGACTAAATAATGTCAGGATTTTCATTTATAAGTGAACTCTCTCTAGAAGAATGGACCCAGCTGGTTACCAGCATAAGGTTGGGAATGACTATGTATCCATATAATGGTGTTTTGGCTGCACTAGTCTTTCATCATGTCTTGAACCGGAGATGAAAGAGGCACTCTCTCATTATCCGCCCTCGGAATAGTTCGGAATGGAAAAATACTATATAGTGATTCCAGAAGACTACAGTGAAGAACCCAAGCATCAGCTATACCCCTTCTGCCGAGAGATCATCGTCACAATCCATGTCATGAAAAACCTCATTATTTAGCAAAATGCATGTTCTACTGAATATCAACACTGATTTTGAACCTTTTTTTTTGACAAGGCCGCCAGAATCGATGTCTCCCTGTCACAGTCATTTTGCTGTGTATGAGATAATGCCATTTTGAAGCTGTCATGGGCATCTGGAATAGGTAGGACAGGCAGGTTGAGCCATCAGATAGCTATAGTGCTATTCATCGGCCTCTGTTATCTCACAGCCTGCAAGATGACAACTTATAGCACTCGAGAAAGGAAAGTCACACTTAGGTCAAGTCAATGTGAGGCTTTTGCAGAGGCAAAGATATGTCAGCTGTCAAATGGCCAGAGATTATGGGTTCTCCCTAAACCCGATGCGATCATGTGGAGGATGAAAGAACTGGCAGACAAGTTCATAAAGAATAACGATGAGTGAACTGCATGTTTCAAACAGAATGGCCATGTCCATGTCCATGTGTGTATCTTTGAGCTTACTTATATGCTATTGTACTACTAAATGTTGACAAAATTAACCTTTAGCAGGTATACAAAGGGAAAAAAGCAGTCTTTTGCTTCCTGGAAAAAGCCAAAAATAT
Organism: Chrosomus eos; assembly: GCA_036326025.1. NCBI lineage: Eukaryota > Metazoa > Chordata > Actinopteri > Cypriniformes > Leuciscidae > Chrosomus > Chrosomus eos. The sequence continues at coordinate 20,050,263 of CM070826.1, read as the reverse complement.
TGATTACTCATCCTGCACTATACAATTTTTTGTCCAATCAAATGCTAGAATGAGAATATTCCTCCAACCTGTAACTAAAAGCCTATTTCTAGTTTAAAAAAAGGAAGAGATTCTCAAACTTCCTGTTTCAGTAAGAAATATACTGTTCAAAAGCACGGGGTCAGGTATTTTGTTTTTAAAGAAAATAATTATTTTATTCATAAGAATGCATTAAATTGTTCAAGCTACTTAAATGTTGAGCAGCAAGCTCATTGGCCGCAGATGCAACAGGAACCAATCAGACTGTGCTGTACAGTTAACAATGACTATTGTTAACAGAAAGATAAGTTAAGGACCCATCAGCAAAAAATATTAAACAGCACAACTGTTTTCAACATTGATAATAAAAAATATCAGCATATTAGATTGATTTCTGAAGGATAATTTGACACTGAACACTGAATTAATGGCTACTTAATTTAGAAAAGAGTTATTTTAAATTGTAAAAATATTTCATAATATAACTGGGTTTGCTTTATTTTTGATTTCCTGTATTTTGACTTTTTAAAAAAAAAAAAAAAATGTTTTAATTAAACCTTGGTGAGCATTATTTTAATATAATTTTAATGGTAATATATGTAAACACAGGAAAGAAACTTGTCAATCATGTATGATCTCCATTAGTGAGTTTAATCCCCGTTATTGCATGTAATTCTGCAGTAAATAAACCTGACCTGTTTTCCCACAAAATAGACATTCTTAGCTTCACATTCCTCTTCCTCCTTTTCTTTTTCATCTTCTTCTGCTCAATCAGGACATAATTATTTTTTGGAAGCATCCAACTCCGTCAAAGCATGAAACCAGCTTTTCTTAACCCAAAAAGCTTCAGTCAAATAAATTGCTCCGAGCAAATCTGTGCCAACTGCCAAGTAGATCCTGGTAAATAAACTGAAAAATCCAAGAATGAAAAAAGCGCTGTGCCTGTACTCCCCAATACACAGAAGTTATTCAAATGCACATATGTACACATGCCTCTGCTGAAAAGACCAGCACAGCCATATTGTTCATCCACAAATATAGCTGGTTGGAACACAAGTACACCAGGCATAGTTAATGCAAAACTGAAAATGTTCTCATCATCTCATCATTTACTCACCCTCATATCATTACAAACCTGTTTGACTTTCTATCTTCTGTGGAACATAAAGAGACATTTTGACAAATGTTTTTTCCCAAACATTTTTGTCCATACAGTGGAGGGCAATGGTCACCAAAAGTGTTTGGCTACGAATTCTCTTCAGAATATCTTTTGCGGAAAAAAAGTAACATGAGTAAACGATGACAGAATTTGAATTTAGGTGCTATCCCTTTAAAGGGGTTAACGGGGTCATAGGTGAATAATCCATTCAATCACCAAGTGTCATTAGTGCTGTTTATTTACATAATTTCGTTCGACCATTCCCAAGCTGAACGCATCCAAATGTTCATTAATGTTGAGGCAAAAGACAGCAAAACAGCGCCCTATTTTCACACAATGTCCTCATGGCGAAATTCACTTGACTCAAGGCAGAAATCCCACAGTAGTCGCATCACTCAAATAGCATTCCATAAACTGTGGGAGGACATTATATAAAAGCAAATGAGAGTTTAACACAGAGGGAGCCAAATGTAGGATATAGAGAGAAAGGGAAACTTAAGCTGCCACCGCATTCCCCCGTTTTGTTTTTAAAATGTTTACACCTGCATTTTGCCTGGTATTTCGGGCATCTGCGCACAGAAGGAACGGCGGAGCAGTAGCTAGACGCTTCAAAGCTGAGTCTGAGCAGCAGGGACCATGGGCGCTTCTTTACAGCTCAGCAGGCTGACTTTATCCGAACGTATTCTGCAGCTGTGAACCCTGGCAACATGAAGACCGGAGAAAATGAGGGAGGGAAAGGAAATCGTGAGATATGCAAATGAAGACTAACCATGTGAGAGCTGGGAGGGACAGGAGAGAGAGAAGGAAGACTGAGCAAAGGGAACTGTGCTTGAATATCAGATCAAAGCCAAATACAGCTTGGCCAAATGAAAAGATAAAGAGCACAGATTGCTTGATTCTTACCCTTCACTGCATTTCTTTTCTAACCACTTGACAAAATTACAAATGAATGTGACTTTAGAAGCAGTCTGACCGTAGAAAAATTATTTGGTAGTACAGACATCCCAAATCTCCCGGAAGTTCCGGGAGTCTCCCGCATATTGATAGCGTCTCCCTGATGCCCGCAAATTAGTTCAAATCTCCCGGAATCTATAACGCGCGTGCGAGACAGAACATACTGCGCGCATAACAAACATAGAGCGCGCGCGCACACGCACGACAGAAAGGGAAACACACCTTGCGAGTGTCTCTCGCGCTCTCCTGTGCGCTCGCTATGTATGCGCGCAGTATAGTCTACCAATCCCCCCCCCCCCCCCCCCCCCCGTCAACAATCCAGTCAACACCCCCCCCCCCCCCCCCCCCCCCCGTCAACAATCGGGTCACCAAGATACCTCCCTGAAATTACTTCTTGCAGGTTGGGATGTCTGGTAGTATGATCACAGTACCAGTACAGTATCAGATATATGGGTGTCTTCAACTTTTATGCACTTAATTCACTTTTATCAGTTTCAGGTCTTTCAAAACGTCTTACATTTCATTCATCTTTTAGTATTGCTACATATCAAAAGAAAACAAAGATACATTGTAATATTAATTGTATAATGACTTGTGTACAGTGATATTAATTTATTATACATTAAATCAGCAAATAATTTTAGTATTATCCATATGAAGTGGATCAAAATCTTTCATCAAAATTATACATGAATTTTTAACAATACCCGTTCTTGTCTTAGGACAACTTTGATGAACTTTTTTGATCCACTTCAAATGTTGACTAACTGTACTGTACAGTATTTATGAATATTTTCATTTAGCTTTTATTTTTATATATTAAGTTTACATTTCATTTTCATTTTCATTGTTTTAGTCATTTTTTTGGTGCTCATTTTTTTATTTCTTTTAGTTTTGATACATTTTTATTTCAGTTTTAGCTTTAGTCATTTAAACAAACTTATTTCAGTTAATTCACAGTAAGTTTAAAGTTTAAGTTTTCATCTAATATTAAAAAAAATCAGCTGTATTTCAATTACGGAAAACGATTTTTATTAGTTAGTTTGCAACGGTTTCCAATCAATCTGTAATTTTTTTAAATTATGTTGAAAATATTATTTAATTGTGTGTATTTAGAATACATAAAATGATAGCAGTGAAATTAGCCTAGAAAGAGAGGAGTCAGCTACATCAGCTATTTTATTTGAATAATTTAACAAAACATAAATCCACCACCATCATCATTCATTTCCATCACAAAATTCTACTACACAATTCAAAATTGGAGATGGTGGAAATTACACTGATGAAAATTGTCAAGAAAAAAAAAATTCTCCCATGATGAATGGACATTGTTAGTAGACAAATTAAACAAACTAATGTGAGTGTGAAAATGGAGTTTATTTTCTAAAAGAAGTCAAAAAACACTTTTTGAAAACACAGCCATGTGTGAATGCTTTAAAAAAAAAAAGTACCATGTCCACACAAACATGGTCATACCATTATTTATTTGTTAGTGAACTTCAACATGGGTTCAGTGATGACTCAGACCACCGTTGCTTTGTCATAATTGGTTTAAAAGGGTTATCATCTTTCTCCAGACTAGCCATTCTCCTGCTAGCATTAAACACTGGCTCAAGAGCAGGCGACCGTAATGGAGCACTTTTGTATCTGCTGGCCCGAGGGCCACTGAACGGAGCACCTCCATTACGAACCGCAATAACGTGAGCAGGATTGAGCACTGCCGCAGGAATCAATCTCTTCAATCGCATTGTGTTCGCTGGATTCGGGGGGTGAGTCTAAGACCCAACACTTTCACCCTAGGGGCCTGCTCTCGGTCTCGCATTTGCCCTTCATTGGCAATGACGTGACCGGCCGTTCCCCTGGCGCCGGAGCAGGGATGGGAGACATATGAGCGACATGGAAAAACACAAGCCAGATCCCTCCAGGGGATTCGCTAATATCTGCCAGTGCTGCCAGGTGCATGGATGCTAAAAAAGCACAGGGCTGCATGCAGTCATTGTTACAGACCATTAAGTGCTTTAAGCAGATGGATGATCAGGCATGAACGATTCCAGGGTACTGGAAACCCTATTGCCTGTCGGGCGATACTGTATGAAACAAAATAGGGGAAGAATGATGCCTCTGGACACACTGACAAAAGGCTGCTGTAACTAGAGAAGGACTAATTGTGTTGTAATACATGCTTTTTCAATCACTTGTCATTTAAGTGGTTTGCTTTGTTTGGTCCACATTGGTGACTAATCAGAAATGTGATCTCAGTAACTTTCCACTTCTTGGTTCTCCCTTGTTTGTTTTAAGCAGCCTGGATCCTAACCTCTCAATAGTTTGATTACCTTGTAACTGAATATGCTATTGGATTTCTAATTCAAGGAATATTGTAGCTATTCTATCAAAGTGAAATTTTATCCCGCCAAAGCCTTATTTGATCAGGTATTTATAAGTGAGGTAGATGACTGCTGCGCTTGTGACAGGGCGCATGTTAACTGAGAGAGAGAACGAGCAAAGAGAGAGCCCCTCCCCCGTGCGCGCACTCTCTCTCTCTCTCTCTGTCTTCAAACTAAGCTCTGTCTTTGCTCTCTCTCCCTCACGCATATTAACCAAAACCAATTGACACGATGGTAAAAGGTTGGAAGACCGAAAAGTCCACCTTGGGCAATCTACTAACTATTAGCGTCAACAAGTATTAGACGGTCTGCTTAATTTCTGATAACGTTTTATTTTGATGGTCCCCCAACATAGCACATTATTGGAATAATTGGACACTATTCCTGGTATAATGGATCCTGGATCTTTGCCCCCTCCCCCTCCAGGTTGTGCTGTGAAGCAGGGTCTCACGGGGGGTATTGCATCCCATTAGGAGAGAGCATGTAACATTCCCTTCACTGGAGACCAGTCAGAGACACCTGCCCCGGCCTCCAGAGCTCTGCACAGCCCTGCGAAGCTCTAGTCTCCATGGTGAACGACACAGTGGAACTACATGTGAACTACACACTCAAAGGAAGACAGTTGACGTGTTCTCAAGACTTCAAAGAAAGTATTTTAACTGCAATCAGTACATTTTAAAATCTAAACGCATAGGTGCAAACATATCCTTTATTTTTATATTTCCCACGTGTCACTCTTTAAATGCGACATGCATGCAGTACTAATGTCAGTTTGATCTATGTGTTCTGACAGGTGGTCGTTGCTCACACGCTCTTATATCATACACGTTACATCACAGAGATAACAGTGTTTGGTCGTAGTGTACGCGGGTGTCGGGAAAAAATGCTCTTTCTTAGCAAGGCAAAACCTAAACAGTTTGTCAGAGATGTCAAATTATATACAGTAAAAGTAGACATCAATAAAATGAATGTAAATGGTACGGCCTTGATTTAATGAGAAATTCTCTGACTTTGTTTTTTTGATACAAAACTCTTGTAAATTGAGCACAATCAGATCTGAAACTATAGAGGAGTCATATGAGATGACTGGGATTTTTACTGGCAGATAAAAAACAATATATTATTAGTAAACGTTTTATAACGTCACAAAAGATTTCCATTTAAAATAAATCCTGTTCTTTTGAACTTTCTATTTCCCTAAAAATCCTGGTTTCATCATGGTTTTCACTAAATTATTATTAACTTTTCAACAATGATAATAATAAGAAATGTTTCTTGAGCACCAAATCAGCATTTTAGAATGATTGTAGAAGGATCCTGTGACACTGAAGACTGAAGTAATAATGGTAGTAATAATAATTTTGCCAATACAGGAATAAATTACATTTTTAAATATGCAGCCTTGGTGAGCATAAGAGACTTCTTTCAAAAACATTAAATAATATAGTACTAACCCAAATCTTTTAAATGGTAGTGTGTGTTGTGTGTATATATATACACACAGAATTCTACCGATACAAAAATAATGAATTTTCCTTAAATACTATCCATAATTGCTTGACAAAGGTTGACGGTAAACCAATCCTTTTCTCTCATCGTTGTTAAAAGAATCCTCACTGACTTCATAATAACTGCATGGATCAACCTTTCTTTATTAGTATCTTTCTTGCTTTTTTACATTAGGAGACTATTCTATTCAGCATTATTCCAGTTCATTTTGTAGCTTGTTAGAGGGAATTACCAAGCATATCTCGAACCCCAATTTAAGACACTCTCATCTGCTGAAACCAATTGAACATGACCTGATCAGCGTGATCTCAAACACAGAACAAGCAGAGAGAGACACAGACAAGGGCGTAAATGTAGATGTATTCTTTCAGTTGCTAAGCCACACAGTTACACAGAGAAAAGTCGTTTGGAGAGTATTCGCAGAGATCCTCATTCCCTGTAGGTCCTGAGACATGGAAGAGATCCAGGACGGGGCTCGACAACTCGTCCTCTCTCTGGTTTATACTCATACTGTGTCAACAAAAATGGATAAGAATTGACACATGCCCCAGATGATTCTTGATGAGCCTTTTATGTGCTCAAAACTAGAGGATATTCATAAGCCGGGTGGAATATCTGTGGCCGTAATAATTGTCTGTAAATTCTTAAGGTGAAATGCATTGTAACTGAGTGAGATTTGGGGCTGAGAAGAACAGATCTTATAGGTTACAAAACTGACATGCCTTGCCGTTCAAAAGTACTCGGCCAAATGATAGAGCTATTGTTTAGGCCAAAAGGAATCAGTTTGCAATTTGGGACTTTTTTTGTCCTCAGCTTTTTTCCTCAAAGCAGAACTGAAAGGGCACTGTCAAGAGGTGTAAGATTGCAAATGGATCTTAAGTAATGGACTTGATTGGATCTTCCCGCTGCGGCTCGACTGGCACGCATCACGAACACAGCGTGGCCCTGTCCCTCTGGCCATGGGGTTTGCCATGGTAACTCATAAGATTAGTGCAGGTGGCAGCCTCGCTCCGAGGTAGATTACACACAGCTAGTATTTTCGACAGAAATTAGGTCAAATGACGTTGCCTTAAATACATTTCTGCTCTGTATACTCCTTTTCAAATGTACAATATTTGAATTCTGTAAAAATAAAGAAACACTAGTAAATCTTGTTGTCAGAAGGCAGAGCAGTAAAGCATTAGGCTACATAATGACTTTTAATTGATTCTGCTTGCTATTGATTGGATCCCTAAAAAGATGCCTTTAATTGGTTACAATTGCATAATATGATTCTCAAGCTGCTCTACAAAAAGAATTCGGACCCTCACATTTGCAAATTAATGCTGTTGCTATAACACTCACCAACATTACGATCATCAGTGTTGGGGGTAATGCATACGTAATCAGATTACTTTTTTCAAGTAACTAGTAAAGTAACATATTCCTTTTAAAGGGGGGGTGAAACACTCAGTTTCAGTCAATCTCATGTTAATCTTGAGTACCTATAGAGTAGTATTGCATCATTCATATATCCAAAAAGTCTTTAGTTTTATTATATTTATAAAAGAAATATAGGCTGTACCGAGTCTTTCCGGAAAAAAACGAGCGGGTGGAGGCGTGCCGTGTGGGCGGAGCTAAATAATCACGAGCGCGCGAAGCTTACGTTGAGAGCTTCTGGAAGCTGTGATATCCCAAAACAAAACATTGCTAACAATCAGATTCAGCCATGCATTTTTGATCCCGAATCAGATCCCGAGGCTGAAATTGAAGACGAGCAGCAGCAGCAACGACTACAGCAGGACATCTCTAAGCGGTGTGTACTGGAACTGTATAACTTATATTTGCTTAGCGGTTTTTGACTAATTTTCACTTTATGTCGTCGTATTTTTTTTAAAGGTGTACATGTGGGAAGTGTAGTTTTACATTAACTGTACGTGATCATGTCGTTTACTCCGGCAATAGTTAACAACTCACAGACATTTGAAGCAGTTTTACTCACCGCCTGCAGTTCCAACGCACGACCGTAAACCTTTATCGTTGCTGGACTGCTCCATCCTTAAGCATTAGACGATCTGCAAATACGGCGTCGAACTGGGCCTTGTTTATAAAACAATCACAGCCGATGACTTCCATAAAGCCGAGCACAGCGCTCTGATAGGCATAACGTTACTTCTCTCGCTCTAGGCTACAGCTGCGCGCGCGCCCTTCCGGGAGAAATGCCCTTAGGACCCGTATAAGGAAATTCTGGCCTAGCTGACGTCACACACGCCCGTACTCAAAAAAAACTTTCCGAAACTTGTGACAAACCGGAAGGAGTATTTTGAGAACAGAAATACTCAATCAAATGTACAACTTAATTTTTGAAACTTTGTCCATGTTTAGCATGGGGATCCAACTCTTTAATAGTGTAAAAAAATCACTATTCATTAGGGGTGGAACGGTACATGTATTCGTATCGAACCGAAACGGTACGGGCGTCACGGTTCGGTGCACGAATTTGCACGTAGAATACACGGTACAAAAACCGCGCGAGAGAGCGAGAGAGCGCGAGAGAGCGCGAGAGAGAGCGCGAGAGAGAGAGAGAGAGAGAGAGAGAGAGAGAGCGAGAGAGCGAGCGAGAGCGAGAGAGAGAGAGAGGCGCCCACTGTGTGTGTCTGCGCGCGCGTGTGCGAGAGAGAGGCGCGATGAACAGTCAGTGTGTGTGTGTGTGTGTGTGTGTGTCTGTGTGTGTGTCTGTGTGGTGTGTGTGTGTGTGTGTGTGTGTGTGTGTGTGTGTGTGTGTGTGTGTGTGTGTGTGTGTGTGTGTGTGTGTGTGTGTGTGTGTGTGTGTGTGTGTGTGTGTGTGTGGTGTGTGTGTGTGTGTGTGTGTGTGTGTGTGTGTGTGTGTTTTGCGCGCGTGCGAGAGAGATCTCTCGTGCGCGATCAAACAGTGGAAACATACTCCGTCATTTTTTCATACAGGACATCATTAAAACTGCAAAGTGTTTAATGTTTACTTATATTTTTGTGTACACTTGCAATAAAACACAACATTGTGCTTTTGTTACACTCTAAACTCTTGTCAAACTGTAACCTACAAATGTTAACAAAAGTTTTTAAAGGTAGTATTATTTTATACGGAAATAAATTATTTATAATTCAGATGAGAATAAAGTTAGGGTTAACTAAAAATGAAGGAAAACAAATATATTGCTCTGAAAGAGCAAATTAATTTTAAATTCATTCAGGTACAATTACCAAACATATCTCAAGGTCTTTTCATCTTTTTAATAATTTAATTAATAAACTAATTATATAAAACTCCTGTCAGTGCACTACAAGTAAACTGGTTCTATGCCTTTATTAATAAAACTTATTTAAAAAATACAAGGCTTAAGACATTTATAAAAATGCCTTCTGCATTTTTGTTTTGCTTTTCACTCCATTGTACCGAAATCGTACCGAACCATGACGTCTAAACCGAGGTATGAACCGAACCGTGACTTATGTGTACCGTTCCACCCCTACTATTCATGAAATAGCATTTCACCCCCCCTTTAAATTTACAACAAAATATCTGAGTTACTTTTCAAACAAGTAATGCAAGTTATTTCCCAATTATTGACTGACACCTGTCCTGTCCCCATGTTGAAAGAAATTGGAAGTGCAGAGGCGTTGTGTGCGTGCGTGTAAACATTTACATTTACTTATCTCATTTGGACAATTCAATTCAAACAGTGAAATGCGAACTCAGAATATTACGCAAACCTGAAATAATTAAATTATTAAATTTAATAATTTAATATTGCCAAAGAAGAACCAAAATGTAAAATAGTGTATTGAAATTAACAAAATTAGTTTTTTAGAAAAAGCTCTCATAAGCTTGCAAAGGATGTAATTTCACAAATAATTTACCTCATCTACACTCATCTGATGTTTACTCTTAGAGCAACATTATATTCTGATGAGACTGTTTCTATCAAATGGAGTGTTTCTTACAAAAAGACATATGCATTTTTCATGAATTACATGAACACGAAGAACATCCACGTCCTAACAGGTATGCCATTGTCCAGCAATTATAGAGATCAAAGAAAACACACTAAATAGACTAGACAGAAAAGAACGAAAGAACGATGCTTTGGATTAATACATGGCACACAATATTACTGCATTACTGAAAATCCCACATGGCAGAAAAACTTGATGAGAATGCATAGTAAGGTAAGGCAAGGTAAAGTAATATGGCTAAAGCAATACGCATTCTGTGTATTCAAGTCACAGTATAAATGATTCAGTTGAAAAGCCACAAACAGCATTATGGTAGATGCCAATGTGACTAAATAAACGGAACACGGCATAATACACTAATACACAAAACCGATTAGAGAAAAGAAAGATGATAACAGCTTGGAAAAATATACAGAGTGAACATTACATTAGAGTCTAGTTGAGATTTGGTTTAAAAATGTTCTATTCTGTGGTTTTTAGCCCATCTAACTTTGAAGCCCTCTACATAAGGGCCTGATTTGGTTTGGTAAAATGTAGGGCTGTGCGATTAATCGAAATCGTAATAAAATCGCGATTTGAGCATGCGCGATTTCTAAATCGCTTCATAGCACGATTTTTTCCGCGCTCCCGGCTCCAACCTCGCAGTATGCTATCTGAACCAATCAGAATGCAGCGCGCCTAAATTGAGCGCGAGAACAGAACAGACCGGGCGGGTACCAGAGATTCAGTGAACTGCGAACAGATGCGCGTGCCAGAAGGGAGCGCGAGTGCATGGAAATATTAGCGCAAAGGGGCTTGCCTCACCAGTTTCTTTCTCTGGGAAGGTAAGAGAATACCATTACCTGATTGGTTTACAAGTATATAGTTTCCTCCGCTGCGGCTGTCAGTCATTCTCCATTCAGCATCAAACAGCGCGTCGCGTTCGGTTACGACAGTCACTGTCAACAATGAAACTCTCACTAAGTCAAGATGGTCATTCAATGTTAATATTATTAAACTTGATCTGTAGATAAAGCTCTATGGTTTTGCATTAAATGACTATCTTGTTGTACTGTTCGTTTCTACCGTGTGTCTGTTAGATCACAACACTAGAGTATAGTCAGAGCACTAGTATGTTCATCACGCGCACAGTAAATGAAATTTAAAACTGTTAAAAGAAAAGGCTCAATAAACTATTGCATAGATAGATGCTGTATAAGACACTATGCATCTATATGTATTTCCTTTGTGCTTTGAACTTTTCAATGCGGACTCGACGCGCTGCGCCTGCGCGCTGTGACAGTGTTGCTTCAAGCGCATCATTCTGCGCTCGGGATGCGCATAAGCGCTTTGTGCAGCACTGTATTGGAGTCTTTCATAATCATATCATAATACTTTTGCTCAATGAAAGATTATTAATAGACTCTTTTGTTCTGTTTTATCTATCATATGTTGTTGCCTCATTAAACAGCTGTGCTATACTTAAAGGTTGTGTAGGTAAGACATTTATAAAAAACTTTTTTCCAAATTTGTTTAAACTTTTTTATATATATCAATGCATAATTAAAATCTAAGTACTCTGAAAAAAAAGAGTATAAAAATCGATTGACTCTAGACCGTTTAATCTGCATTAAACACAGCTCATTATTTCGAACCGGGACGAAACAACGGATTGGCCTAGGCGACTGTCACTCTCTCGCAACCATGGCAACCACCCCTTCGCCACACAGGACCTGCCCTTTTGCGCGCACTCGTTTGGTTTGTGTAATTCAAGGGAACCTAGGATTACCAAAACAATGGCAGAGAAAGACCAATCTAAGTCCACATTTGCAGTTCACGAAGGCAACCCAGTCAAAAAAAGGAAGTCATTTACATTACAAGAAAAGGTAATGAACAAAAAGTTGTTGGATAAACAAAGAAATAAAACTCGGGTGAATATCGGCGAATACCCTAGTAGCACGACCTCTTGCACGACCTCCTCTGCTTCGCCCTCGACCACGGTTCTGTCCTCGAGCTGACGATGTGGTACTTGTCTCGGGAGTGTAGTCCTCATCAGAATCAACTATGCTTTCATCAAGCAAACTCTTACATGCAGAACATCATATATATGTTATAAATCTTACACGAAATTCATCTACATCACAGTGTAAATGATGGCAATGGAACAACGTGTATCACGCAACCTGTGTTTAGCTTTGCCTTATAGATAACTAGCTCGTTAGCGAATCAATAAATATATATTGTAAAGTTTACCAATATCAATATGCTAGTTTGATAGTGAGTAATAAAATACAACTTATTTGTTTAACTTCATAATGATAAAGTTAGATTTTTTTATTTACATGTGTGTCTGACATGATGTCACTACATGCACTCGTTCCTCTACTCTTCGCTCGTCTCAGGTAAATAATGCGTCTTCAGCTCAGCTGTCAGAGTTGCTCGTTCATGTGTTTTGGGGGTGTGGCTTTGGAAGGAGACCAGAAGGGAGGGGGTGAAGTGAATGGAAATAATGAGCTGTCTTTAAAACAGTCGTGAGAGGTCTACAGACATTTGATTTTTATACTTTCTTTTTCAGAGTACTTAGATTTTAATTATGCATTGATATATATAGAAAGTCTAAACAAATTTTGAATTTTTTTTTTAATAAATGTCTTACCTACACAACCTTTAATATGTCTTAATTTTATAGTAGACTATATATAAAATAATTTATCTTTTTGATTTTTAATGTATTTTACAACAATACAAAGAGCAATATGTAATGTTTTATTAGATTTGGTGCTACACGATAAAGCTCTAATTGGTTTCCTTTGGAAATATGTTTCAAATTCACACAGAATGCATTAAAACTGTAAAGCATGTCTGCTTGTGTCAAAATCGTGATTAAAATCGAAATCGGAAAAAAAATCAAGAAATCGTGATAATTTTTTTTTGTCCATATCGCACAGCCCTAGTAAAATGGGTCCCCTTAGGTGATTCTTATGGGGGGGATTTTTTTAATTTGAGGGGGAGTTAGGAGGGGGGCATTTTTTTCAGCCTAAATATCGCCTAAATGTTTGCACTCAATGCATTTTTACAATGGGGTAATATTGTTAAGAACTTACACAAGAAAGCTTTTAAATTAAATTGAAAAAAGTAGCACAAATAAATACAATAGAATAAAGATACATATAAAGAGAAATAAAGAGAAAGGTTTTTGAATAGGTCTAAAGGCCATTGCACACTGAGTCCGAAATTCGCATCCGAAATTTTTTGCACGTTAAAAAATAAATACGACCTCACGTTATGTCAATCACGCTTGCACACTGCCTCCGATACTTTCGTCCGTCATAAAAAAAATCAGATCAGGTTCGATTTTCTGCGTTTTTCACATCCGAAGCAAGCAGTTTGAATGGTGTTTGAATGGTGTTTTGACAATTCAGAGCCACCGAATCACGTATACGAAAAAACGCATACGAAAATTTCGGCCTTAACACTAGTATTCAGAAATAGGCCTATAGAAACTGAATAAAGCACAGACCTCTCCCGAATCATCTCCAGCAGTAAGCTGATATTAGTATTTAAACATTCTCTTATGATAAAAACATTTTTGTAAAAAATATTTTAATAACACGGTTTTGGCGGTTATACAGTTCTAATGACGGTGTTCAACTATAACCGTCAGTCTTAATATAATAACCGTTATATAATAACCGTCACACCCCTAGTTGTGTAGCTTGAGCTCTGCAGTCTGTACACTTCGGTGGTTCTAGCTAACCATCTTAGCTCTCCGTGCAGTTTGTTTGTGCTTTCAGTGATTCAGTTCGTATTTATTTGAGATAAATTATTTTTTATCAATCGCAGCAGAAAAATAATCGTTATATTAGTCGTTAGATTATTTGTTAGATTAGCCGACTAATCGATAAAATAATCGCCGGACTAATCGTTTAATAAATAATCGTTTACCCCCGCCCTAGTGCGCATAGAAAACCATCTCTCAGAGAGCGTGCGAGTACTGAATAGTTTAAAATCGCTTGAATGTTTAAACTGATAACACTTAAAAAGACGAGCAAATGGTAAACTTTAGTCATGATGCACTGCTGGCCCGATTGTGCAAGTGAATATTCAGTGCGCAATACCCACAATCCTGTGACAAAATTCGAGCCCTGTATATGCTAGGCTACACCTAAACATTGATGCAATTCACTTATTGCAGATATATATATACACAGTACTGTTCAAAAGTTTGACTTTTACTGTTCAAAAGTCAGTACGATGTTTTTGAAGAAGTTTTTTATTGTAGTAATAATAATAACAATACTTCATGTTTTAATTAATTTTTTGGTCAAATAAATGCAGCCTTTTAGCCTGGTAATACCAGACTCTGCTACTTCACTTTGCTTCGTAGACAGAGTCTGGCATAGCATAATAGAGAAGTGTTTTCTCTCTCTCTAGGGGGCGATTTCTGAAGTTTAAAATCATTGGTTACCTGTAAGCCAATCAGATAAGTTTATTTATGACGCATGTTATGCGCTGACACAGCCGCATCGAACCACAGACATCATGCATCGAACTCAAATCTATGATCGAACTTCCACTGTAAACACTTGATGATGCGAGCGAAATACCGGAGTGAACAAGGCTGTGAACGACTTTTTTGATCGGTGAGTGATGTAATAGAATGACTGCTGCGCTTTGACAGGGCGGCGCAAACTAGCAGAGAGAGAGAGAGCTGCGCGCGCACTCTCAGGTCTTCAAACAACACGAGCGCTATCTTGCTCTCTCTCCCTCGCAAATATTAATCAAAATCAATCGACAAGATAGTAAAAGATCGGAAGACCGCAGTTTCACGTGGAACATTTGGAGATTTTTAGAGATTAGAGACTCTGAACAACATCTCAATAAACAACATCTCAACACTAAATTATAAAGGCCTGTCTCATATAGACGCACGTCTCAAATACAAGCCGGTGCAGTTAGACGATTTGGGCAAATAAAAGCCCGGGCTATTATTTGAAGTTTTACGGTACGTTATTTAAGACCTGGAAAAGAAAGGAGACACACTGACCTGTCAAAAGGCTCCCCAATATCTCGCTGACGATCAGCAATAGTTGATCAATTAAACTTTTCCCAAAGGGAGTAGTGCCACAACATCACCTCCATTCAAAATGTTTAATACACACTCTTCTTCTTCGGGCTTCAGTTTGCTAATGCCGGGAATATTCTCCACAACAGAGCGAATTGCATCCGCGTCTCCCCATCCGCGGTCGTTTTCGATTTCTCTGACCTAACTCTTAAACTCGGCGCTTAGCGACTACGTCACGGCTTTCAGCCCGCCTTCTGTTCGTTGATTGGCCCGGCTGTTTTCAGGCCGGTGGAAAACTGAAAGATAGGCTGCTATCTCAGACTGACTACAGGAGCGAAATGAAATTAGCGGAAGTAGGAAGTCTGACGTAGTCAGGCTAGCAGCCTTTAACAGCAAAAGAAAATTCTAAAACATTAAAAAAATCTTAGTGACCCCAAACTTTTGAACAGTAGTGCATTTAAAATATACAATCTTTCTTTTCCTGGAAAACAAACCAAATATACTTGACTTATCCTGCGCTACAGTTTTGTGTCTAATCAGATGCTAGAATGAGAATGAGAACACCCCTCCCCTTATTCCACCTGCAAGTGACTTGAAAGTAGCAAATCATGTGACAACTAAAGCCTGGCTATTTACAATATATTTTTATACAAATATATTTTTTAAATGATTCAAAACACCCCAACTTTCTGTTAAATGGGAAATATATCAGTAACAAGAAGTTTCATGATCTTTAGAACTATTTGGTTGTAACTACTCAGTGGAGAACCTGTAACTCAAAGTTCAGGCTGGCCGTAATCCATCAAACCTGCCTGTTGTTTTGATTCTGTCACTGACTTGGATTAGAGAGATTTCTTGGATCCTACTCTGGCATGGACGTCTAACCACATCAATGTTCGATGCTGGAGTTCCAGAGAACCAAAGCAAGTCTCTACCTTTGCATTCCTGTCTAAACATAGCCCAAGGGATCTATGCTGCTGAAACAGGAAGCGAACAGGAAGCACTCACACACACATTGTGCTAAGTGTGTGTGTGTGTAGATCACATCCAAAAGGAAAGGTTGAGATGAGGGATCTCTTAGATTTCTGATTCACATTCTATGACAGACACAGATGTAGTGTCATCACTGTTGTCAGCCTAGTGTTCATTTTATCCTTGACATATGACTTGTCAAGGTGCAGCGGAGTGACAGCTGAGCTGTTTCAGCAGCATACTGTAGTAAAAAAAAAAAAAGAAACAGAACAAAGAAAAAAAATACTTATTTCTTAAAGGGGCTATATGTATTTTTTAGCGGCCTCTAGCGGTGATGTTTCAGATTGCAACCAATTTCTACAAGAGCGCTTGTGCGCGTGCTCGAACTCAAGAGTGAGCACTCATGGTACCGGCCACACTGACTACGTTTACATGCAGCCAATTTTCGGGTTAAGGTCACTATTCGGGTTTCTGAAACATTAGGAATAACCCGTTTACATGCGTGAGCAGAGAGAGTTTCTCCTGTATACATGGAATTGCAATATCCCGATGTAAACGGCGACGCACGGTTACCGTCTGGACTAGGGCTGTCACTTTTGAGAAAAATCACATTCGAACGGATATCGAATATCAAGCAAAATATTCGAATATATTCGAATATCTACGACAATATAACAATGCACTATGCTCATATGTAAACACTGTTAAATTCACTATATCTAATGCGTTTCATACAATACAGACACATAAACATACACAAAGTAAAATGAAGTTCACGAACAACCTCGATCCATCAGGAAACACATGGTCGCTGAATTTAACTGCGCTTCATGAAGAGTTTTTCTTTTGCGTGAAGAAGCCGTTCGCCGGAGATGTGTTAAAAGATAGCGGAGTACGTTCATGATTCATGAATACACACATTCATACCAGTATAATAATCCTCCTGGCGCCAGGTCTGGGTGAGTAATTTACTCTCCTACCTTTGTTCTTTGACACTTTAAGACCACTTAAAGAAGTTGCTGACAGAGACGCGATCTGACCACACAGAGATGGATCTTACACGAGTCTTTTCTGTGGGTCGTGCGCGCGTGTGTGTGTATGTGTGTAATAGGCAGGAATTATAGCGCGGTTTCTTTCGTCTTGTCTTTATCTTCCATTTTCAAAACAAGCTGGCTATATTGGCTATTATTTGCTTGATTTGGACTCATGGGCCTACGCTACAATACGTTTAGAGCGGCCACTACTGGATGAGATGGCAAACAATAAATAAAAAGCAAACGATAGACTGTAAAAAATGCGCAAAACATGGCACTTTAAAAACCGGATAGTTTATTTATAGTTCGATTTCGGTTATTTCACGTCATGTTCGAATGCATATTCGAATATCGAATAAAAAGTGACAGCCCTAGTCTGGACGTACGGACAACCTTAAGACGCAATATGCGTCATTTCCGATTCTTCTTCCTGTATCCAAAGACAACAACAACAGCAGCATGCGGATAATGTATAGTTCAGGGCAGATAGCGATCGCCTTTGTTTGCGCTTTGGTGCTGGTTACGTTACATGACCTCGCTCCAGAAGTATGCTGTGCTGCGTCTCGCCATGTTTACTTCCGGTATACTGGACGCAGGTTTTTGTATGCACCGAGAAGTTTCTCTACTCAAAAGACCAAGATTCCTTGCGAATAGAACATGCGCATAACACAAATCACTATGGGGATATCCCGATACGCGTTTACATGACCAAAAATTCGGGTTAGAAAAGGGGTATCCCAGGTATAATATCCCGGTTTTTAAAATCTGGGATATGAGCATATCCGGGTTTTTGCCGGTGTTTACATGGCCGTTCGCGACCGGATTATTGCTAATATCCCGGTTTTGAACGGGTTATTGGCTGTGCATGTAAACGCAGTAACTAAGACTTTCAACACACCGGAGAAAGCATCACAATACGGATGAAAGCCAACTCCGGGTCTGTTTTTATACCTAAATATATACCTATACCTAAAACAAAGCGGAGGTCTCTCCATAATTCAAACGCTCTGCCGATGTTGATACGTGTTTTCGTCCGAAGTTGATCCGATTCACGTTTGGCATGACGAGCTTCAGCAGATAAAACTTTTTTTGTTTTTTATATTTATGTGGAGTTTGTGTTGGAGTGTGTGTTGTGCTGGAGGCAGGCCATTTGGTGTTACCAGACTCCATGTAGTTCGCTGCAGTGCCGTCGCATAGACTGTATATAAAAGGGAGAGAGGCTCGAGAGCGCGCATGCACGTCACTTCCGATGGATTTCATGGTAAATCCGACCTGGAGCCTTCGCATAGAAATAGGAATACTGGCCTTCAAGGGAAATAGCAAAACCCGACAAGTGGATCATTGTAATGTGTGATTACAACCCCTTCATACACAGGCAATAAAAAAAGGATTTATTTTAGAAGAAAAGCTACATATAGCACCTTTAAAGGAATAGTTCAACCAAAAAAAAAAAATTCATCATCTATGTACTGTATGTTAAATGTACTGTAAGCAAACGATTCCCCCCTAAAAAATTATTTGAGTCTGTCTCTCAGTTTCGGAAGACAGTATATTAAACAATATATTAAATGATGTTTTGTGAAAATCTAAACATGCAGAAAAAAAGATACAGAAAATTAGATACAGTCTAAACAATGATATAAGAGAAGGAAGAGGAAGGGATGAAAAAGGAAGGAGAAGAAGCAGAGAAATACAGCCCTCTTGCTGTTTCACAGTTCGTACGGCACTTCGTAGCAGGTATGAACGTATCCCCGTGGGCGGATCAATGGAGGACACAAAAATATTTCTCGGGACTCTATTGTATTTGTGGCCAAAGAAATCTACCCACTCCTTAACCACAAAGGGTTTTTTTACTTAATCACCACACAAAAAAAAATCCCTGGTGTCCCTTTAGGGGGATGTCCTTGCTCAAATGTCCAGAACATCCTCTGGGGAATAATTAGCCTGTTTTTCCATCTATCAAGCACTTTATATGGGGCTTGACATGAGCTAAATTACATCTATTTATCAGATTTGCTCTTTCAGCAGCTTCTGTGCTGTATGGGGTCACATGTCAGGTTGGTCCAGTGCCCGGTTGCATAAAGCACCTTAAGTGTAATTTTCCCTTAAGGTCGCCCTTATGTTTCCCTTAAACCTAAGGGTGTTGCAGAAAAATACCCTTAAGTGTTACTTAACGGTTTTTTTAAGTGAAACGTCATAAACACTTAGAATTTCCCTTAAATGCTGTGTTTTCACTTAAGTAATCGTTAAGTGTTGCATAAAGCCCCTTAACGGTAATTTCCCTAAGTATAACTTAAGGTTTGGAAATCGTAACCTTAAGAGTAACGCGGACAAAAATAAGACGACATGGCTGAATTTATGGAACCAGCTGAAGATCATAGGGAATAGGGAGAACCCTTTGGACCAATTTAGCTATGAAAAATTGTTGCAAGAATACCGATTTTGATCGACGCGCAATATTTGACATTGCTATCAAACTAGACGGCTGTCTGTCTGTCATTACACGGGACTCGCATGTAGACTATCACAACGTTAAGTCAGTGCGCGCACGGAGAGTGTGTGGCCGACCCGTGCAGAAAAACATTCACAGGAGAACGACCTGATTCTGTGTTTTAAAAGGAATCATGACAGAAAAAACAGGTACGCTATGGAAATATACTCAGCTGTATTTCGAGACACAGAGCTAGAAGTGCATTCACAAAACCTAAACAAATGCCAAAGCATGAGACGGTGAACAACACAACCTGCCGCCACTTTCGGAGCTAGCGCGGTGTTGCGTGATAGCGTCACTGGACTGACACGTGATATTCCGACATGTTAAGTGTTTTGCGTATCTATGGCAACAACAGACTTTTATAACGTGAATCCAGGATCGCTGTCGTGAAACACTTAAATGTTTCCCTTACCTAAGAGAACCGTTTAAGAGATTATATGCAACACCCTTAAGTTATTCTCTTAGGTAAGGGGAAATCGCCCCTTAGGTATCATACTTAAGGGAAAAACTTAAGGTGCTTTATGCAACCGGGCACAGGCCTTTAGCTAAATGTGAGGCAGAGAATGGACAATCCTGGAATGAAAGATGTTGGTCTTGGTTATTTTATGTGTGTGTATGTGCATGCGTTTAAGAGAGAGACACGTTTTCCTTTCTGGCCCTTTCAGCTTGCTCAGTCTTGTCCTTCAGACTCCAATTAAAGCTGTTGTTTCAGATAGGGCCAGAGAGGGCACAGCACCTCAGATCTGACAAATGACACACAAGACTTGTCTGGAGAACAAACACATCTGTAAAAAACAGACACCTCGGAAACATATTTTTTGGGTTGATAAAGAACAATGAACAACTTTGCTATTCTTTGGCAACAAAATTGGCCCCCAAAGTGAGCTAAACCTTTGGGATGTGCACAGAGGTAAAATTAAAAAAATAAAAAGAATAATATGAATATATATCAATGTTTTTTTTTATCCTATAATCATACTTTCCTTTATATCAGATGAATAGAAGTCTATAGTACATCCTAATTTAAATATTGTAAATAAGGTACAAATTAGTGTAGGAAAATTGATTAGGCTATTTTTTTTTTTTTTACTTAAATACATTTTATGCAAGAAAGGCTACAACATCTACATACTAAAGAGCTACTGTAGTGTTTATGTTAACAGAGGTTATCTTCGTAAAACATTAAAACAATTAGGAATGATCATTAAAGGTTTTTGAAGGTCACATTAAAATGGTCTCAATGCCTTTTATGTGCAGTTATTCTCATTTCTGAGTGCTTTGTATAAAAGTCTGTTTAAATGTACATGGAATTTTAATTGTTTGATCCTATTATATAATATAAAATATATAAAAAATATATTATAAAATGTGTATATTATGATTGAAGAGTTACAACATAATTTCACATGTAACCATACTAAAGAGCTACTGTAATGTTTGTAACAGACGTTATAAAATAATAAGGAATATGTTCATTAAACTGATCAAAATCATTTAGCAGAACCCTAAAAAGCAATATATCCATTCAAAAGGAACCAAATTCACCAAAGGTCTTTAATAACGTTAGCTGTAATTTTTGACATATCATAACAAACTCAGTGTTGATACTGGCAAACACAAAAACAATTGAGCTCCAACATCTATGCCATACATAAATTATTATTATCCTTCAATAATTCATGCTGTCTGGAGCCTAATGCCACTACTTGCCATAAAATGTGAAGTCTTTATGGTGACTGGTTTGCCTTTCAAGGAAGTCATTAAGCAGCATCAGAGAATGGGCATGTATAAATATACACACTCTGTGGTCACTTTATCCTGTAGCAAACACTCCTCCAATGAGCTCACCTGAATACATACACACACAAACAAAACCCATACAAGGCCAGCAACTTGTGCAATTCATGCACAATACACATACTCTGATGTTCAATATAAACATATAACACAGCTGCACAATAAAATCTCTGTCTACCGAGTGTCTTTAAAAGGGCACTCTTGTTTGATATGCTCTCATAACGCAGCTAGAACTCAATAGTTTTTACCAATAAACGCTGCAGTTAAAAGACCAGAAAGCTTTCATGAGTGGAAAGTCAAACTCATTGAAAACGCAACCTGACCTGACCAGCACACATTATGAACCCTAATAACTGAGTTAATGAGCACCGTGATGAGATCATCTCAGGAAAAGTAAATAGAAGAAATTATCTTTAAAAAAATCTGAATCTCTCATACAGAAATAATTGTGTTTATGGGTGTTTCTTTAAATACTGTATAGGCACATTAATGCCCTAAAGTTACATTTTTTTATTTATTTTTTGGCAGGTTTCTGCTTATTTTTTCTTTTAGTTATTTAAAGGTCATATTAAAACTGTCTCAGAGAATTTTTAATATAACATTCATTTCTTCTTTTTAACTTCCTTTTATATGCAGTTATTTTAAATGAATAAATGTAAATGTTATTTTAATTGTTTGATCCTTGTCCCAAGACCAGACTTTCAGTCTATATTTAAAAAATATGAATATTTATTGAAAATTCTTTATATTAATCTTCCTTCAGTAGCACCTTTTCCATCACGACGAACCATTTTTGGATAATAAAAACATAAAGGTTAACATCCATTGCAGAGAGAATATTTTTCATAGTGCATAATTTCCAGTTCAGCTGAAAATGTTGCTTAATTGTGTGTATTTAAGTTAATGCATACAATATTAATTTAGCTTTTCAGTAAAAATAACATTGTGATGGAATAAGATAAGTTGCATAATAATATGTATAATCCTCGTATTCAAAGAATCTTTTTTTAACACAATCAGGACAATGGACAGCGACAGGTTCATCCATCAATGGGTGTAACCACATGTTTAAAAAAAAAGTGTAAGAACAATGTGGTGCTTAAGTTATTTTTGTGCGTTCAGACCCTGAGAAGAGGAACAGAGCTCTGGCAGAAGTTAGCAAAACTCTTTCCATACATCTTCTTCAAAAACCTAAACCAGAGTGATGATCTCTGCAGAGCCGTCAGGGTTTGCAGGGTTGTTCTCTCCAGCGTGCTGGTGTGTGTATTAAGGAGGAACGGTTCATAGCACATTTGGCCCTGATGGAGCGGAGGATATTTAATCAAGCGAATTCCATCTGCTGCGGTAAGCGTCTGACCGTGTTCGAAGCGGGACCAATTACTGGCTGATTCGACGAGGCCCGGCCACAGCGAGACACGCCGAAACGAGGGAAGAGCAAGCGCTTAGTGATTTTTCTGCAGTTTACTCACCACTTAAGGACGGCAAAAATTATTTCTAATTCTATTCTACGAAGTCTGAGTCATCCATAAAATTGTAAAGCTCAGAAAAAAAAGGAAAAACTAATGCCTTAACTTGTTCCATGTGCCAGGTGATGAATGTATCCCTGCACGTAGTGGTGGAACGGATCGGAAAATTCACGGTTTGCATCACTTCCGGTTTTTGAGCCACGGATCTGATCATTTTTCGGATCAGCAGAAATAATAATAATATATATATAAATATATATATATGGGGGGGGGGGGGCGTAACTTTGCTTTTCATTTATTACTTAAAGCTTACTTGAAGTTTTTCGATAGGTACTTACATCAAAAACTACTAGCCTTATAAAGTTCACACATTATTTAAAACAAGTGAAAAGTCTGTGATGAAATAAGAACAAATACACAAATTACAAGCAGAGATGAATACTAAATAAAGTTACAAAGTCTTAACAGTAGTATTCGGGTACAGAAATGAATAATTAAGCCTATATGTGACCTGATCCAGCAAAATGAGTCACAGTGACCCAAATTTCAAAATTGAGATTTTGGTATTAATGGAAAGAGGAGACCATACACTTTAAAATGATATCCTAGTCAAAGTCATACCTTAAATGGTTGTAAAGATATACACATTTGAATTATGGTCATCTGCCCTCTTTTTCCAATTGAAAACCTGAGAAAATTGCGTTTAAAGTTTTTTGCCCATTTTTTGTTGATATCTTTCAAAATCCATTGCATTTAAAGAGATGAACTATTTATTTTACAGCTTAATTTGACCAAAGACATATATAATGCTATTAAACCAGACTGAAGCTCAAATTATTTTAAAGTTTTTATTTGAATAAATAATTTAAAAGGCACTTTTACAAAAATCAGAAAGATTGAACAGAGGTGCTACATTTTTGCTTGTGTGTGTGTGTGTGTGTGTGTGTGTGTGTGTGTGTGTGTGTGTGTGTGTGTGTGTGTGTGTGTGTGTGTGTGTGTGTGTGTGTGTGTGTGTGTGTGTGTGTGTGTGTAGGCCTAAGTAGGCTAATGCATTAATAATGCGATGTTAAAAGTGTGTTTTAACATGAATACGTCTAAGAGTGCATATCTGTAAAAAGAGAATCGCACTGGTGACAACTTTTTTTAAAATAAAACTTGATGATAATTTCTGGATTTGAAATACAAATAGTGAGTAAATGTGTGTGTGGTACAGCCGCTGATCAGTTGCTCACAGCAAATGCACGCAGCATGAGCACTATCTATAGCGCGTGCTGCTCCCGCACCGCATACGCACCGCACACGAGTATGTGCACTCTTGCTGATCAGCAGCAGAGCTTAGGTTAGAAGCCTCCAGTGAGTTCAACGCGTTGGTGACTTTGCTCTCTTTTGACAGCGACATTTCTCAAATTAATATTTAATCTTTCTGATGAGATCTGCTAGCTTGTTTACACCGAGCGCGAGTCTGACAGGAGGGTGGCTGGACCGATCGCGTGCCGGTCAGTCGAAACGGGGCTTCCCATTGCCAAATGATCAGCGTTTGTGTACATTTTCTAAGCTTTTTGATTGGTTGTATACAACGTGCAACACCATATTTGGAGAGCAGAGATAGTGACGTTTCAGGGGATACCCGGGAAATGCTCAGAAGTGATGAGAGGAGTTGAGAAAAGCAATAATTTCCAGCGAATTTAGTACAACTTTGTAAACTTTAATAGTCATTTAAATACATTTACTCATTTATATGGACTATGAAACTTCGGGAGATTATTTTTGAATGTCTTTTGAATGAAATTACCCAAAAAAGTTTTTTTTTATTATTTCATTATTTTTCCACATAATCAGCCCATATCTTAAAATAGAACGTTGCGACTTCCGACTCATTTCGCCAGAGCGGGTCACATATGTAAAATAACTATTTGTTCACTGTATAAATTAACTATAGTTTCATCTTTGTTAAAGCTGTATTTTGTTGTTTTATTAATATTAATGACAGACAACAGTAGGGATATTAGGTGTGTTCTGTCACTTTAAGACCGACTGCACGGACTGAAAAAACTGACAAACATCCATTTCTTTCTCAACCGTTCACTTATGACATAAACGAGAGAATACTTGCCGAGACGGTTATTTTGACATAATTTTTGTGTTTATGTGTCCATTCAAGGGCAAGGAAACGCGAAAGAGGAATCAATTAGGTGTTCGAGCACTGCACTGATTAAAAGTACATGCGAAGACATTCACAGATTTTAGACACAGAGAGATGTTTTGTATCACAGATGACTGTTTAACTGATACTGGTGGATTATTCTATCTAAGGGAACATATTTACATGATTTTTCTTTTAAACTAAAGCCAATTTCGAAGGAGGAAAAAAAATTATAAATGGAATCAAATCACATCCTTTCATAAAACTTTGTCAAGAAAATAACGGCACACATATTCCCTCCAAACAGAAATAAGTAAAAACAGATTCCCTAAAGCAAGGAGGAATTACTCTCTCTCAAGGACTGCTAAAGCTAATTAGTACTTCAGTTTGAGAGTCTGACATGATGGTTCATGTCATTCAGAATAACATTCCCATGGGTCCTCAGAGGGGCGTGTTGAGGGAGGGATGCAAAGCAAGGGAGCGTGGGTAGTGAAGGCAGGAGATGCCTGACATTTGGAGTCACCATGGGTCTAATTCAAATCAACAGCAGGTTATGTTTATGTAACACGTCTCTTGAACACGGCAACCAGTCTAACTATTAATGACACACTAAAGGGCAATGGAAATGACCCTCTGAAAAACATAACAGACTAGCACCTCACCGGAGTTTTACATACACAAGTTCTGACAACACTTCACACAATCTTAAATGCACATTATATTCACTAAAATGACAGACAGTGCAAAATAAAATAAAATAAACTATAAATGCACCAATGGTCAATATACAAAAAATACTTGTTTGCTTAATCCACACTTAAAAATGATGTTTGATTTGTCATATGACTGTGATTGTACTGATTACATAAATCATCAAAAGCACAATCAAGAGAGTGATACAGTTTTATACTGACCTCTAAAACAATGTTTTAGAAAGAAATGGTTGAGTGAAAAAATGAGTGACTCACTCAAATATGATACTTGATTTGTTCCTGATAGAAGCAAAGTCCCATTGCTTTCGAACTATATTTTAACACGCTTGGAAGCTTTCTAACAAATTTGAGTGCTTTATTATCCTGTATCAAGCTCTTAATGTAAGAGATCACCTGTAAATATCGCCAGTGAACCGCTGCACTGTTCTCACTCTTGAGAATGAAGATGACTTTGATGCTGGATGACAAACCTGTGGTTGTCACTCCCACTTTTCCTGTCACCTCAAACACCCCTTTCCGGATCGTTCACAAATACCTTCCTCCACCATCTGTGAAGAAGCAACTTCAATCAGGGAGACGCAAGCTAAAAACAGGATTTAGCAGGTGCAGGTGTAATAATGTAATTTAATTGTGCACTGCAATTTTGTTAATTTTTTGCTGATCTTATATAGGCAAACTAGCCTATGTGAATATGTTTGTTAGAATTACACGGAACTTGTTAGGCAGACCTGGTGTAGCTAGCGATCATCAATTAACTTGATAAAATGATTAATCATTTTCCATAACTGACAAATGAGGGTTTGTTGTCTAGAGGGGACTAAAGCTCAATGCCACACCAAATCAAACTAGCCTATTTCGTGGCATGGACAACCCATTTATTTTAAAAGTGACAAATGTAGATTAATTGTTACAAGGAAGCTTGTCATTTCTGTGCATGTAATTGCAAAAGTCAAAACTTATTGGACCTGTATTGCTTTTGGTCATCAACATATAGTTCCACCCCCTATTGCATGCCGTTGTTAGAGCTTATGTTGAAATGTTGGGAAAGGTTGGTAATGTTTCATTTTCACATTTGGAGCTATATGAAATCATGTCTTATGTTCAAATAAAAATAATAAGGTTGTAGAAAAACTGATGAAATTTCAGCAACCAAATCCATCTGCAAAGTTAAACCAAGGAAATACCAATAGGCATGACCTTGAATACTCTCTCTAACTCCCTCAGCATTCACAGCCCTAGGCATGAAAGAGCTTCAGAAGTTTTTATACATGGATTCATTGTGATTAAAGCAATGCCAAAAAGAGCCAGGTTATCCAGTAGTGCCTGAAGACCCTCAAGTGAAAAGTTCTTCTCTAAAAAACCTTTTATTTGTTTTCTACATTACTTCTATCAATGACTGACACTTGGTTATTGGTTAAAACATTTGGATATGGTTAAGAGCCTATGTTTGAAGTACATCTACAACTGCATTAGCTTCAGAATTGAACAATATTGGTCTCCAAGAGATTTTTCGAAGGCTTCTGCTGCACGTTGGTATTCCTCTACATATTTACCATTCAAAAGCTTGATAGACCACTGAAGTGCCAAAACAAAGCGACTCCAATAACCTTGAAAATATATTGTTCGATATAGTTTATAAAAACAGCAAGCACTGAAGTAGTGCTCTTCAGCCCACTGTAAACCAGTGTTAGAGAGTGACCTAAAAGTTCAACACAAATCAGAAAGATGGTAAAAAAAACAGTATGTGTAAATTCAGTTCTTTGTGTCTTTTTGCTTCCCATTACTAATATTATTTGTCTAGTTTGACAGATATCATGACAAGACTTAATGTTCTGCTGCTGTAATCTTATTAGAATACACAGCAATATCAGACTCTTGGTCCTTTATTGAATGCAATACACATGATTGTTTGCAAAATGAACAAGCATACTGTAACTTCCTGCAAGGCTGAAATCAGTTTGCCTAAGGCATTATATGGCCCAGTAAACGCAACAAAATATAAAAAGCAAACCACAACAAAACTAAATCAAACCACAACACAACAAAATCAAGCCACAACACAACGGAAACAAGCCACAACAGAATGAAATCAAATCAAGCCACATCACAACGGAAACAAGCCACAACACAACGGAAATAAGCCATAACACATGAAATCAAGCCACAACAAAATGGAAATAAGCCACAAAGGCATTATATGGCCCAGTAAACAACAAAATTTAAAAAGCAAACCACAACAAAACGAAATCCAACCACAACACAACAAAATCAAGCCACAACACTACGGAAACAAGCCACAACACAACGGAAATAAGCCACAACACAACGGAAATAAGCCACAACACAACGGAAATAAGCCATAACACATGAAATCAAGCCAAAACAAAATGGAAATAAGCCATAACACAACAAAATAAAGCCACAACACAAAGAAATCAAAGCCACAACACAACGGAAACAAGCCACAACAGAATGAAATCAAATCAAGCCACAACACAACAGAAACCAGCCACAACACAATGGAAATAAGCCACAACACAACAAAATCAAGCCACAACACAAAGAAATCAAAGCCACAACACAACGGTAATGCTCCCTACCACTAGGGGGCTCTCGGAGTATGGTAAGTTAGTTTTCTTTGCCACTGTTCTAAAGAGTCGGCAGTCTTACAAAGATGCAACGATTAGGTTTAACAGTAACAGTATGTAACCATTGCATAGATTAATCCAAAATCAACCAAGTGCATTATAGCTGTGTATTTATACTAGAGTGCTTTGACGTGCTACCACACCACATAATGCCAGGCTCACACTACAGGAATTTTAGGCCGATTTATCCCCGATTTTCCCTTCCCAAGAATCGGAGAACAAATCTGGTCAAGGACCTCGATCGATTGTTACGCCACTTGGTGGCGGCAAGGGACTATCTTTGAGTGAGTCATTAAACCGTTCATTCAAAGAAAATGTAAAACAAAAAAAATGCTGATTCATTCAAAGATAGATGCAATGAAACAAGGTGTTAATTATTTTAATATTTAATTTTAACTTTGAGCTCCACTTTACAAGGCTCAGCTAAGCAGCAATGCGGCGCATGGGCAACGCTGAAGCTGATGCTCAATGGCATTGATCCATTGTATTGACCAGCACTGACGCCATTCATTGGAAATATCCTTGAATGTTAAAATTATGATTTTTAAAAGATTTCGCTTTCCTTGGACACGACAACCTTTTCACGAATATGACTTGATACGAAGGACAGATATTTTGTTTACATCCGCTTTTCCACTACCGATCTGCTGCGTGAGATCACGTGAGGCGCTTCCTATGGCACGATAATCCTAATAACATTTTGTAGTGTGTGATGCGCTGCGATTTTCAAATCTTATAGTGTGAGCACGTTTAAGAATTGATGGAAGAAAATCTCCAAAGATTCTCCTTAAAGGGTAACTAAACCCTAAAACAACTTTTTTTAGTCAATGATCTGTAAGACTGGGGCTTTATTAATGCTGTTCATTGATTCAAGTAATTTTTTTTACATTTGGGTATAAAGTGTTTTTTTTTATTCTACAATATATGGTGCAAAAACGTCTGAGTGCTGCCCTCTTCAGGTTGAATGGTGGCTACTGCAGTTGAATTTTCCTATTGGAAGTTGTGGTGCCCTGTGACATAAGCAGGCACCAGCTAACCACACCCTTGCCTCAGTGGTGTAGTCTACGTGATACGCAGGTATACGCCGTATACCCACTAGAAAATGTCAAGGATTTCCGTATACCCACTAGGAAATGTCAAAGATCTCCGTATACCCATTTTAAAACGCGTGAGGTTTCGTAACAACATCGTTTTGTGAAAGAATTTTCATTCATAAATTCACCCCGCCGTGACGTCTGTGTTTGCGCAGCGACACGGATCGAATCGCGGAAGCCAGCAACAAATGTAACAAATAACCTAGGCTACTCTAAAGCGGAACGTCACGCAATTTAGCCATTTTTGAATGAATAAATCAAAAGTAGGCTAATGATAGAATCAAATCTCGATATTTACTAAGTGTCTATGAATATTAAAGCTCAAAAAGACTGCTATTGAAATAAACTCTAATGTTCTGCGTGTTTCTGTGAATGAGCGCTCAATGTGTGCTCTAGCCTACTACACACTGAACACTACACACTGACGCGCGCGTGACACTCGTGGTGTTTTCAGCGTCTATGAGGAGGACATGCACACATTTGAACTTCATTGCAGAGCTTTTATGAGAGTCACTTCACAAGAATTTTACCATTTCATTTGATAAAACTACCGTCGTTCATTCGTATCATATTCACACTCACAAACTTTAAAGACTTCATGACAACCTGTCAAAATCAAAGTTTTGTATAACTTAAAATATAAAATATAACAGAAATATTTTATTATTGCACAGTAGAGTATACTTCAAGTAGGCCTAATAATAATAATAGTTTATTAAAACACAGAAGCTCAAATGTCTTTAATTTACAACCCACCAAAATAAAGTTTGTAGATAAATTAAGTAACTCGAGGGATTACCTTAAAACAATTTTAAAGGAATATCACACAAGTTTTTAAAAAGTAAATTCTTATTTGTGCTTACAATGTTTAAGTATTGTAATTGTCAGCTGCTAAAACCCGTGCTTCAGGGACCATATTCATATAACATCTAAGGCTATATGTTTTTTAGTTTTTTTTTTTTTTTTTTTGTGGGGGGGGGGGGCTGGGGGGGACTGGTATATCACAGTATACTCACTACAAAAAACTAGACTACACCACTGCCTTGCCTACAGAGAGACGTATTTCAGGTGCACGCCTCCCTCCGCTGGGCTCTGCCCACTTCTCCAGCATTTTTCAAATATTGCCAGTGGGTGGAGTCAGGCTCTGACCAGGGGTTTAGTTACCCTTTAAAGCAGAGGTCTTCACTCCTGCTCCTGGAGAGCCACTGTCCTGCAGAGTTTAGTTCCAACCTGCTTCACCACACCTGCCTTTGAATACTCAAGCGATTCTGAAGTGCTTGATGAGCTGATTCAGGTGTGTTTGATTAGGGTTGGAAATAAACTTTGCAGGACAGTGGCTCTCCAGGAGCAGGAGTGAAGACCTCTGCTTTAAAGGGATACTCCACTGGTTTTTCATATTAAACTATGTTATTCCCTTAACTAAGACGAGTTGATACATACCTCTCTCGTCTCAGTGCGTGCGCTCAATCGCTCTGTATTGCCGCAAAACTATGTTAGCACTTAGCTAGCACAGTGCATTAAATATGGGCCAAAAAGAGAAGCGACCAAACACTTCCTCGTTTTCCCTATTTAAACACAGTTACTCGAGTAGTGTAACTCGACCTAGGCTGGTGACACAAAATAAA
Source organism: Chrosomus eos (assembly GCA_036326025.1). Lineage (NCBI taxonomy): Eukaryota > Metazoa > Chordata > Actinopteri > Cypriniformes > Leuciscidae > Chrosomus > Chrosomus eos. Next base: position 20,019,234 of record CM070826.1, on the reverse strand, counting down.
ACGTTGCGCTTTTCTAAGCATTTGAAATTGATGTAAATAACAGGGGGCAATAGTCATCAATTTTAAACGCTTAGAAAATCACAACGTTTTATTTTGTGTCACCAGCCTAGGTCGAGTTACACTACTCGAGTAACTGTGTTTAAATGGGGAAACGAGGAAGTGTTTGGTGCTTCTCTTTTTGGCCCATATTTAATGCACTGTGCTAGCTAAGTGCTAACACAGTTTTGCGGCAATACAGAGCGATTGAGCGCACACACTAAGACGAGAGAGGTATGTATCAACTCGTCTTAGTTAAGGGAATAACATAGTTTAATATGAAAAACCAGTGAGTATCCCTTTAAGTGTGTGCTGCAACTAGATTCCACAATCGGTTAGGATTTTAAAACTCCTGTAGTGTGAGCCAGGTATAAGGGAATGTCAGCCAATTCCACCAAGTGGTATTTGTATTATTTAGACTAGTATTTGTTAGACTGTCGACTCTATAGAACAGTGGCAAACTAACTTTACCCCGCTCCGAGAGCCTTCTAGTGGTCGGGAGCATTATCATTGTGTTGTGGCTTGATTTCGTTGTATTGTGGATTGATTTCGTTGTATTGTGGATTGATTTCGTTGTGTTGTGGCTTGATTTCGTTGTGTTGTGGATTGTTTCCGTTGTGGATCATTTCCGTAGTGTTGTAAAACTTTTGTTTGCTTTTTAAATTTCATTGTAGCATTATGGCGCTTTTCCACTGCATGGTACGGCTCGGTTCGGCTCGGTACGGTTCGATTCGGCGCGGAACGGTTCGGCTCGCTTCGCTTTTCCACTGCGTGGTACGACTCGGCTCGGTACGGCACGGTTCGGTTCGCTTTTGCGCGGTTGCTTTTCCACTGCAGTTAGTACCCCTTCAAAGTGGGTGGGACTGATCGTTACACTGTTTGTAGGTCCGGTGATAGCCGTGTGCGGCTAAGAGCTGAGCTACTTGGAACACCTTTTTATTCCGTTTTGCCCCCGCTCCTCTGCAACCAACGAGAGGAACGTCAGCACCTCGATCAAGATTCAGCCATTTCCTTTTTTAAAGTTTTGATCTCTTTTTTTTTTCAAGAAAGTAAAACACAGGTGCTACCACGTTGGCTGTTGTCTACTGGTTATTTAAATCCTGCGGGTTTAGTGTCTCGTGTCACAAATCCAATGACGCTGGTAGTGACGATTCTGTCTGACCAATCAGTGATCTGCAGTGTTTCACGTCACATTTTAGTACCGGTACGGTACGCTTGGAACCTCAACAGACCAGGTACCATTTAAAGCGAGCCAAAGCGAGCCGTACCGTACCGTACCATGCAGTGGAAAAGCACCACAAGTGAGCCGTACCGAACCGAACCGTACCGTACCATGCAGTGGAAAAGCGCCATTAGAGACCGCAGTATCAAAAGTAATTAGTCTCATAGTCACACCACAGTTTACGGTTCCCTTCTGAAGGCAGCCAGCTAGTTATTTTTTATACTTTTAATGGCATTAAAGTTTAATGGACTTTGCTCTAAATTCATTACATTGAATGGAATCAGATTGCCACAGTAATTGGAAAACTTTATTGATTAATTAAGGAAGTTTTGTCACTGCTTTGCCAATAGACCAGTGAAAAGAAGTTCATTAATTCAAACAAATTAGAGTCACTTCAAAACTCCAGCTGTCAAAGGAATGCGGCCTGTTGCACGACGCATTCACACGTTTGAGTGTTTATGCATATGTGTCATGATGTTAGAGAATTTTTCAGAAAATTACACCGTACAGTAGGCTCAGTGTATCTCAGTTTGATGTTTTCTTTCTCCCCTCAACTCTGTCTCTGCCTTTTCATACATAATGACAGCATGTATTTAGTCAGATGTAGCCCCCCATATGCAGTGAATGAATACAGGAGGGACACACTAGCTACCATTACATGGACACCTTTATTCCGATAGATGAAGTGTTCACCTGAACGCAAAATAAAGTGATCGGGTTGATGCCGCGTTTATATGTCACAAGCTTCAAAACGGAATTGATTGATTTTGACATGTGCACTGCACGAATACAGAGTTTTCCACTGTTTCCAAATACTATTCTCCTACATTGCTAATTTTCTTTGTTTTAAAAAGCAGACTTAATATTTATTTATTTTGGGTCCTAGACGATGAGCAAACGAACCATTGTTCGAAACAAGGACTGGTGTGACATTGTCCTGCTCCACTTAACAGACGATGAGTGGAAGGGGAATTTTAAAATGACACGACAGTCATTTATGACACTTTATTCAACTACAACAACAACTCTAAATCACTGCACATTTGTAGTACTTTCCAGTTTCAAGTGTTAACATGTTCTCTCGATCGGATTAGAAAAGGTTTAAACCACCCCTTACAATCAGAATGAAATTTTAATCATATTTGTACAATTTATTCCAATTGACATGGTTAAAAGTGACTTTTTTTAATCCGAGTGTGCTACTAGTCTGATTACAATCGGATCATTAGGGTCCATGTAAATGCAGCTGTTGACATGTGAATAGATATAGACAAATTCTTTACTGGAGAGTCTTTAACGTATAAAACAACATTTAATATAATATAATATAATATAATATAATATAATATAATATAATATAATATAATATAAATGCCAGAAATGTTCATACATTTTATATGTACATTTAGATGATTGCACAAAATAATATTGTTTATTTGCCCCATACACTGTTTTCTTATTGCAAATTAGTATAAAATTTGAATTTGAATCTAATTTGAGAGTCGTAATTGTTTTGTTTTTTTATTAGTGGGTTTGCACTTATTGGCTATTCTTGCTGCATTCTTCCTGCAGAGTGTGTACTGAGTGCTTGCACTTGAGTGATTTTTTGAATAGTGCTTTCACACAGACCTCATGTTCATAATACACAAAGGGTTCTGACAGGGTTGTCAATTTTGAAGCTTTTCGTGTTGGCACAGAATGCTCTATGTGACTTGTCTCTAGGGTCATTCACAGCCTGTCTCTCTCTCGCTTTCTTTCTGAATTGTTGTCTTACCGGTGACCAATGTTTTCGTCTTTTTATAATGAGGGGCAGATTGTGCCTAACCATGGAGTCAGTACACCACCCTGGGGAGAGACTCTCAGTCACACACACACACACACACACACACCAAAAAAAACTCTCTTAGAAAACCAGTCTTAGACCATCATGCTAACTTCATGAGACAGCCGTATCCTGTGCGGAATCGCCTTGAAAACATAGAATGGACATTTGGAGATTTTGTTGATTGCCGTCGCCCTCTCTGCTTCCACAAATGGATTGTTTACTCTTAAATGCAGCCACTGCAACCCTTACAAAAATTCACCATGGTAACAATAGTTTCTGGCAAAACTTCATAGTTTCTGCACTGACCAGCTCATGTCCAATAGCTAGTTAGATTCTACCAATGGAAAATATTCACAAACACACAACATTTGCTGTAATATTTAGTTTTCAGTTTGTAAACTGTGGCCTGGTTTCACACAGACAGGGCTTAGATTAAACCAGGATTAGGCTTTAGATCAATTCGCCTTTGGCTAAGCCACGCCCTAGAATGTAGATTGACCAATCACAGCGCAGCCAAGAACGAGCTCCCACAGAGAGGTCCGACACTTTTTCACAGCGCTCCATTGACTTTCAACACAGGCGTCTCATATTTTTGGTCTCGGCAGGCTATTACCGTCGTAGTTTTATCAAAAATATGGTTAAATGTTGTGCCTGGGGCATTTGTAACACAGATACGCGTTTCCCAGAGAGGTTGGAGGAGGTGTCCGTTTTTATCCCTTCCCAAAACCGAAGTAAAATCCTGACAAGTGTCATCTTTGGATTAAACTGTGTGGACGTCCTCACAGTCAACTAAACCCCGCAAGGATCAACAAGCACACCTTTTTTGCTTTTAACCTTACTGTGAAGTTATACTAGTTAGACAGTTTTATAATGTTTTAGGTAGGGCTGGACCAGAATATTCGAATATTCGAATATTCGTTCGGTGGGTTGGTATTCGGTTTGAAAATGTGACATTCGAATATTCGTTTTTTTTTTTTTTTTTTTGCAAATCTGGCATCCCCCTCGAAACGGTTCTCATTCGCGCTTGTAGCCTATATGTTTTACACTATAAAATCTGGTGAAATACAATACTTTACATAAAAATCCATTATAGCTAGGCTACTTAATAAATATATTTGCTTCTTCTTGGACTACTAAAAGTGTTCCTGCAACGGGAGTATTCTCTGGCTAGACCGCAGAACAGTTTGCATGGACAGATGTGAATGCCTGAGCTTGTATTTTGGGTTACGCTACATTGCTTTGACATTGTGGAAAATAGAATAATAGAAACAAAATATATTAAAATGTATGTAGTATTAAAATGTATTAATGTATGTATTATATCACTAGTGCAGTGTCCATTCTCGGAGCATATAAGATAGCATATCAGAGTCCATTCTCTGCTCGCGTGAGGCGCTCCGCTTTTTCATTTAAATCTACTTTGTCAGTAATTTGTTAGTGAGACTATTAGACTAGCCTACCTTATTAGAAATATTGCTTAAGTTACAGACCTGTGAGTGTTTTATATCACTAGTGCAGAGCAGTGTCCGTTCTTCTCGGAGCATAAGCTCTGCTCGCGTGAGGCACGCGCTTCCCGCTCGCGCTGTTCTGTATTTTATTAAAAGTTTATTAATTCTGAACGTGTCGCGTCTCGCCTGTCTATCTATATTGCACCAAATACACTGCACTCCCTTGTGAAGTCATTTGGATGAACGGTTCTCGAAATAATAGCTAATCATGCGCTGATGATGATCGCATGATCATCATCAGCGCATGATTATTATTTCGAGAATTTGAAGCGCATTTTACACGCGCTTCAAGAGGCACACACACACACTTGCACACACACGCACATTTGCACACACGACACACGCAAGGTCTCTCCCTCTCTTTGTCGTGCGTGCGCTACACGGTTTGGAGCTCGCGAGCAGCTTCCGGGAGATTTTAACTGATTTGCGGGCATCAGGGAGCCGCTATCAATATGCGGGTCTGAGACATAATAGAGATTCCGAAGCTTCGAATATTCGATGTTCATTCCTACCGAAGCTTCGAAGCTCAAAAAATGGTATTCGGACCAGCCCTAGTTTTAGGTTATGATTTCGGTTCTCAAAACGGTTGTTGATACGCTAGCACATGCTGCTAATAAATACAACGTTATACTCGTGTAGTCCGTTTGCTTTGTAATAACGATTATAGAAGTGAATAGAGACCTATCCAGCTTTGCATGAACAGTGTTGCTCCCTGATATTGTTAGTCCCAGCCTCTGTCTCGATTAGTAGGATATGCAGTGGTTCATTTTTTGACTGTGACCGGTAACGTTATGCTTTTGCCTCTATTTGGATGCCTTGTTGTTCCTTGCGTTTCACCTGTATGTCTTGAATATAGCCTTCGAATGCATATTGCAGCCCCTTTTGTCTACTTCTATCGGACAATTTATTTGCTGCTTTATAAAAGTTTGATAAAATTTCAGCAGGAAGAGCTGTCACAGCATACGCCATGTTGATACCAAACCAGAGCCCAGATGAAGTTTGATGGACGTAGCAACAGTAACTAAGGGGGGCGGGGCTTAGCCAAAGGTGAATTAGGACATCTAAGTAACTTTTATAAACGTGCTTTCAAAAAAAAAAAAAACATTACTGCTGTGCATCTTGAGACAAAACAATAGCACAGACATATTTTAAGATATGCCAGTGGAAGTTGCATTTAGTTAAAACAACTCAAACATGCATAGCCCAGGACTAGGCTTAAGCTTGTCTGTGAAACCGGGAGTAAAACTCAAGGTTGAGCCCTGACCGCATGGGTGTGTCCAGAGTGGCTTCTATGCCATTGGTTGATCTGATTCCAATGGTTACATGAACGGTTGCTAGTAGGGATGCACCGAAATGAAAATTCTTGGCCGAAGCCGAATAATAATGAAACGCTTGGCCGAAGGCCGAATACTAGGGATGCACCGATACCACTTTTTCCAGACCGAGTCCGATACCGATACTTTCATTTTTGGTACTCGCCGATACCGATACGGTAACCGATAACTGTATTTTTAATTTTCAGTTAATTTTCAATTCATGCATTTGTAATTTTTAAATGTATTGGTAGAGAAACCAAAATAATATCAATCATATTAGTTGTTTATTAAATTTAAACTTAATTAGTTCAACAAATATATATTTCATGCACTGCATATTTATTACTGCATAAATTAAATATATATGGATCTTTTTGTAAAGTTGATAGAGGTAGCCTATTTAGCCAAGAGCAGAGAGTAATTTATTTGTCCTTTGTTTGATTAACATTAAAACACAGCAGCAGATTTATTAAAGTGCTGCCCCTTTAAGGCCGAACGCACTGACGCCATTTGAATTATACTGTCTACGTTCACTTGAGATATATAACAGACTTTTACTAGGATACTCGCCAATGTGTTTTTACATAGATTTGTGTGAATTCGTCCGTACAAGCGCAATGCGTGAAAGACTTCCATTCAGTATTCGCGCGCTGTCTGGTGGTTTTCGGGGCGCGCGCCGTGGATGTTTGAAGTTCATGGAAATTCTTGACCTGCAAATGTCCTGTAATAATGTAGGCTACCACTCGTTAAACATAAGTAAGGTAACAGTTCATGTTTTACTTACATATACGATTTAGTTTTAATCCAAATAACACGTGCTGAGTGAATGATCCGCAATCAACAGCATTCAACAGAAGTGCTCTCTCTCTCTCTCTCTCTCTCTCTCTCTCTCTCTCTCTCTCTCTCTCTCTCTCTCTCTCTCTCTCTCTATCTCTCGTCAGTTAACGTTATTAATAAGCTACATGCCTCGTTTTACTTGATTTGCCATTGACATCCGACTGAACTACAAACTTTCCACTGACGTCTGTGAAAAAGGGTTGCGCTCGACCAGCTCGCGCGTCTGTGTCGTAGCGCGCTCAATCCTCTCCGTGTTTTTCTCTTATCAGCTTGCGCACCATATAGTTAAATAGACGACGCGTTAATATATTCTGTTTAATATTCCACTGATAAGATACATTTATTTCATATACAGCCTTCTTTTTTTATCCCCATTATAATTTCTGACACTGTACACATGCTGCCTGGTATCGGTTGTTGGTATCGGGGCATTTTTACGAGTACGAGTACAAGTACATGAGCTCAGTATCGGGCCCGATACCGATACTGGTATCGGTATCGGTGCATCCCTACCGAATACCGAATACCGAATGCGGTATTTCACATTTTTTCCATTTATTTTGCCAATTTTTTCACCATTGCATTTAATTAAATAGTAAAAATATGCTTTTTTACTATTTTGTCTTGAGAAAAACATCAAATTGCAAAAATACAATTTGTTTAACACTGATTTTTTTTTTTAACATTCCAGCAGATATTATTTAAACAAAGCACAATATAACTTAAAATAAATAAATTAGTAAAATAAAAACTATATTTTTATTTGGCCATCTTTGAAGCCCCCCCTTCTTGAATAGCCTATGTTAGGCCTATAACTGACTGCTGAAAGAATATAACTAAAAAAGTGCATTGAAAAGTGCAAAAAAATGTGGATGAACCCACAACAAATGAATAACTGTCCTAGACATAAGCCTACTTTTGCGGTATACATAAACTTTATCGTGGGCGTTGACAGGTTTGCATGGATTGCCTGGATCACTTGGGTTTCAATATAGCGCGCGCTCTCCGTGGCGATTAGCAGATAAGGAGTTGCCATGAGAACGACTCTTTTCATCTCTCAATTTTCATACAGATTACATAAACAGAGAATATTTGTTTTCGTTTTGAATTAGATCGTTTAAAAGTAGACAATTAAATGATTATAAAGATATATGCCTTTGCCTGTGTGACTAGTATTGTATTGGCTGAGTTTTTTAGAGACGTGCTCCAGAAAAAAAAGTTAACGGAGACAGAGGCAGAAAGCACACCCTGTTTATTTTCTTTATTTTACAAAAGCACAGTTTTGTTTCGATTGTAAGTGGACACAAGTAGTCATTTAACAGTTTATTTTTTCATATTTCTTAAGTCTGCATTTAAGTGACCATAAATGACGGAGTATTTAAGTCTATTTTGCTGCTATGTGAAAAAAATCCAGCAAAACGCAGCGGCGCATTTGTCAACTAGAGGGTTAAAAGACGCTTTAGTGCTGCAAGTAACAACGTCTGCCACAGACGCATCAGAAGAGCTTCTCTTTTGTCTTCTCCTCAAAGGGGGCATGTTGGCTGCATTTATAAAGCGCGTGCCTCTCACTCTACGCTGGTTATTTGATCGCGTCATCAAAAACGTCATTGTTCGGTCAAATTTATTCGGCCTTTTTACTTGTTCGGCCGAACACCGAAAGTGCTTTTTTTGCTATTTTCGGCCGAATAATTTCGGTTGCCGAACATTCGGTGCATCCCTAGTTGCTAGAGTGTTCAGAGTAGTTAATGGGACATTGCTTGATGGTTGCTAAGATTTTCTACAGGTGCTGGGGTGTTCTGAGTGGTTTCTAGGGCATTGCTATGTGATTGCTAGGGTTTCCTAGTTCCATTTGCATTCACCATGCCATGTAGACTAACCTTTGTGGAGGAGCATGTCATGTGGACAGTCTAGTTGGGCCTAATATACAGCTACATGGCATGGTGAATGCAAATGTTTTTTAACATGTGGTTCCTTCCCTGCAAGAATCTCCCAATCAGCCCGCTATTTTCATGCAAGACAATGCCCCGTCACACTGCAAAATGGGTAAAGGAGTTCCTTGAAGCTCAGAAAATTGAAATAATGAAATGGCCAGCCCAGAGTCCTGATCTAAACCTGATTAAAAATCATTGGAAAATCCTTGGCGACAAAGTTATGGCTAAGAAACCCACTACAGTTACCGAACTGTGGAAGAGACTGGAAGAAGAGTGGACCAAGATCACTCCAGAGCAGTGTGAGAATCTAGTGATGTCCAGTGGCCGCAGATGTGCTCGGGTCATTCAAAGCAAGGGCCTCTACATCTCCTACTAAATTTTGACTGCTGGAAGCCTAAAATTTGTGTTGTAGTGCTTGCTTTTGTGCTGCAAGGGTTATTGTTCTCTAATTTTGATTGCTGTGTTTTCCACAAAATAGGCTAAAGGTTTTTGTTGAAGTACCTTGGTTATTTTGTAAAATATGCAAGTAGAACAATGGTATACCCACAGCGAATATCCCTCAAAAATTCAAGCAATGAAGATTAACAATATTTCTGAAAATAAATAAAAGTGTTTCTAATTGTTCTCTAATTTTGACTCTACTGTATATCCTTCTCAAAAAAGGACTACAGATCAAGAATACATACTGAGGATTTCAAGAGATTGTTTGTGTGTGTGTGTGTGTGTGTGTGTGTGTGTGTGTGTGTGTGTGTGTGTGTGTGTGTGTGTGTGTGTGTGTGTGTGTGTGTGTGTGTGTGTGTGTGTGTGTGTGTGTGTGTGTGTGTCTAAAGTCAGTTCTTGGATCACTCTGATGTTTTGAACAGTTTCTTTGGAGATTTAACAAATGCTCAGACAGGCCGAGATGAATTTTTGACACTAGAGGCAGTTAATTATGATGACTTCACTCGTTTTGTTAGGGGGTGTGTAATTAGCTGTGTGATTGGTGAATGGAAAGGCCTGCATTTATTCTGTCTGAAATGTGCTGAATGCTCTGAATGAATGTTTGATTGAATATGGATGACAAAGACCGAATCAACCCCTCCTTTATTACTTTCTCTCTGAATCTGAAGCTCTTCACAGCAAACAATTTGGCTGGCTGGATTTAGCTAGCTCATATTGAGATCAAGAGTTACATTTGCAGAGAAATGTGATTTCTAATAGGGATCAACACATCTCTGACAGACCGAGGATTGTCTGATATCTTCATGCTTAAGAGAACTATTATGTAGACAACAACAACAACAACAACAACAAAAATATATCTTGCATGGTTGTACACCAAAATTAGAAATGCATAGGGGTGGAGTGATATCCCATAGAATTAGGGTTTTCTTTTCAATACAATGTACATCAAAGCCAATGTTCCCAATTTAAATTTCATAATTCCTGAGGATAAAATAAAATTATAGCCAATAAACATTAAATAGCCACAAAATATTCCTAAACTGCAAATTAATAGACTGTTTAGATTTGTTTATTAACAATTTCTACAGTTTTACTGAAAAAAGAAAGAAAGAAAAAACATTCACTATAAAAAAAGCAGAAAGCTGAAAGCTGAATTAGGACAAATAGTTTTTATTATACACAACTATTTTCTAGCCATGTTCATTTTTTTCACTTATACAATTTTAATATTTATACGAAAGTGTAGGCTATTTGAATGTACACGATTTAACTTTTGGCCCTCTAGTGGTTAAAAACAAACCTGCATGCATTTTGCGGAAGAACATAATTTTGGCTGTGCTTCAGCTCTGCGTGACTGCGTGGATTAATATGGTTATCATACTGTTAAAAAAACATTCACTACTAGGCTTAAAGGGGTCATATAATGCCATTTTTGTACAAGTTAATATGAATCTTTAGGGTCTAAATGAAAACTTTGTAATATACTTTTATTAAAAATTCTCATTAGTATTGTAAGAAAACACTCATTTTACCTGCTCAAAAACAGCTCTGTTTTCAGCACGCCGTTTAAGTGTATGTGCCTTTAAATGATAATGAGCTTCGCTGACTCCGCCCCTCTGTTCTGTGGGCGCTTTGACACAACGCACGGAGTGTTGACTTGACAACAGTTCAGGGTTTATTATGGCAGCGGGATTCTCTCTGAGGACACATTTTGTGCAACCATATCAGTTTGAACCGGAGTCGGACCCGAAACAAGATGACGCCCCGAAGAAAGGCTCGAACAGGACGAGAATGGTTGGTTAACAATGTCACTTTGGTCTATTTTTGTATGTACTGGCAGGGTAACGTTAAGAGTTGTGAGATACAAACGCTATGTGTTTAACGTTACTTTAAGTTATAGGTTAGTTCGTTGACAGATTTATGTTGAAAAATTTTTTTTTTTGTAAATGTAGGCTTGTCAGTGATGCGTGACGTTATCTCAGTGTTAGGTACAACTATCGTGACTGAAACTGACTTGAGGTCATGTCAGTAATGATTCTAGCAGTAGTTGAAGGATACCTAAGAATTTGTTGTATGTTTATGTTTAGTGCAGTATGAAAATGTTTTAAAACTTTTAAGTACATCTATAGTATTGTAACTGCATTGATATTCCTGTTAATATTCCTGTTACGTTAACTGTAACACCTGCGTACACAGTTTTTAATAACACAATAACTATAACGCGTTTTTCATTATAAACGTGGGATTATGAATTATATTGAGAATGTGTAACATTACATAGAATAGCCTACATGCCATAACGCACCCTGAGTGTAAACATTAGCCACAATCATCGTGAAGCGTGCAATAAGGGATTTGCAAAGATTAATATAAAGGTGACTGAAACGTTACACTCACTTCTTCTGGAGGTCCAGCAGGAACACGAATAGTTGGTACCGATTCCTTTTTCAGTAGCAGCTTCTTAGCAAAACCTGATTTATATTGACCCTCGTTTAAAAAGCAGTCTGGTGAGAAATGATTTGCGCAAATGATTTGACGTTGCTCGTCGGAAATATTCCCTTCATAAACAAAACTCAGCCACTGCGTCTTCAGCGGTTCGGATTTAGGAACATTAAAATGACTGCTGTGTTCCTTATTACACCCAAGAACAGAACACCACAATCGCTTAGGCGCCATTCTGCTCCAGTGTATCAACAATGAAGAACTATGATTGACATCTCACTCACGAGCGAGGGCGGGTCTGTGTTGAAACACTGCTGTCAATCAACAGTCGTGGGAGGGGCGTGCGAGCTTGTGACGTCACAAAATCGAACGGCTCGATTTGAGGCAGGGGAAAACATATAAGGAGATTAAAACAAAACCACTGGATGGATTTTTATCATTATATGATGGTTGTGTACAGACACTGCCAACACACATTTCAGTACAATCAACTTGTAAAAGTGCATGTACCATTATATGACCCCTTTAAGAGTAGCCTAAGCAATTTAGATGACTATCTGAAGATGTTGTAGCTATACCCATTAATAGACGGTACTTCCTTGAAAATAAATTCCAGCACAGAGCTAGCTACAACAACCATAACGAAATGACTCACAATAGATAGCCTAATGCTTTACACAGACAGGTTTTAGATTAAGACAAGATTAGGCCTTAGTTCAATTAGGATATTTAATTAGCTTTATGCCTTAGAAAAAAAAAATTACTGGTCTGCATCTTGAGACTAAACAATGGCACTGACACATATTTAATGTCTATGAAGACCTACCTACGTATAGCAATTTGAATAAAATAACTTACCTTTGTTGAGTAATAAAAATGTCATCTCCGCGTCGCTTTTACAACATTTTAATCCCATTACAGTTCTTGCTGTCTCCGAAAAGCCAAGCCAATGTTGATTCTCGTTTTATACGAGCTCTGTTGGTTAAAACCAAACAGTTGATTCCCCGGAGGTTTGAGATTTAGCGTGCTCCATGTGAACCTTTCTCACTTCTGAAACCTACTTAGCAGCTATGCTACACTGAATACCACACGCGACAAAGGCCAGAGTTGACGAGCACTGGCCTGTGACGTAGTTACGCGATTTCCCGCGAAAAACATCCTGTCAGGCAGGCAATTGCAGAGGGGGGGTGGGCTTTGAGTGCTCGAGGCGAGCCCCTGCCCTTTTTCAAAATTAATCAAAAGTGCCTCTCTCTAACAAATATCAATGATAATGCATTTAATTAGAATTAACATGACAATGTGTAGTACAAAACTAAAGTAGCCTAAATTCACGTTTACTTTTTACGTATCTGTCAGTCGGAGCGGAGGCGTTGTTGCCATAAGCGTTGCGATGGGTTGCATCACGTCTTCTTTTGTCTTGCTTCGGAGTTCGGACATGACTGAAGAGGTCAGTGTCCGTTTTCCGGAGTAGGCTAATGTGTGTGAAAAATTCTCTAGTGTAAACATAGGTATTCCATAGTCTGCGCCCTCTTTTTTTACAGGCTATGTGCCTCGGGATGCTCTCGAGCCAAAATATGTTTTTTTTTCAGTGAGTAACGTTATCATGCTCGACGGCAGGAGAAAAATAAACCAAACCTTTTTAAACTTTTTTTTTCTATAATCAAAGGTAGTGTGTCGATTCAATTAAAAAAACTAGGCTACATTACATAATTTAATTACATAATTCACTGATGCCTGTTTTCATGTATAATACCATCGACCAATCATCATTTGGCACAACAAGTTCAAATTTCAATGGAATGTGAAGTGAAGCGGTAATTTTCCGGTCTTTCATAAATCCTTTGAATATTACATGGACAGACGAATTTACATTTATGTAGCGATCTGAATCTGCGTCGTTGAAACAATGGATGTTATTTGACTACAAAGCACTGCACAAAACCAGCCCCAAAAGTATCATTAATGGTAAGTATTCAAGTCACTTGCATTTATTTAGTCTATGTATTTTGATCATGATATTGATACACCGTTTACCATTTGATCAAACTATCATAGTTGGTTTAATGAAGCCCAGGCGCTACCTACAGGCCTATGTGAAGTGTAGGCTGACAAGCGAAATGGTGTCGTGAACTTTTTTATTTTAACATTTTGATAATTATGCAGCAATTGTATATAATAATAGTATGTGCAGTACCGGTCAAAATTTGACACATTACTATTTTTTTTTATGTTTTTTAAAGAAGTATCTTATGCTCATCAATGCTGCATTTATTTAATCAAAAATACAGAAAACATATTACAATTTAAAATAATGGTTTTCTATTTTAAAGGGCACCTACTATGGAATTTTGAAAATTACCTTTCATGTAGTGTGTAACATAGATCTAAGTGAACAAAAACATCCTGCAAAGTTTTATTTATGAAAGTTCACCATAAAAAAAAGTTATTGTCTCTCAAAAGTATGAGTCGACTCAAAGTCAACTTAATGAATCGCTTTTTCCAATGAGTCATTTTCCTTTTCCTTGTGACGTCAAGGTGAAAAATGATCAAATTGGCCGCGCCCACTCATTGCGCGCGCAGACACCAGGGAAATTTGAAAACATCATGTCGACAACAAGACGCTGTGTTCTGGGGCCTGTTTCAATAAGGAGGTTCAACCAACTCTGGATAAAACTTGAACTCTGAGTTGACTTACCCTGAGATGGGAAACTCTGAGTTTTCGGTTACAGAACAGCTGAAATGAGTTGGTTCAATCAACTCTGAGTTGACTGACTCTGAGTTAAGCGCGTGCACCACAACTATAAAAAGCCATTATCAATGGAGTGCAGATATTATGAGTCACCATGGTAACATCGCCATACAAAAAGAGGTGTAGGGTGTAATTAATTACCAAGTAATCTAAATATTGTAATTTAAATAAAGGAATTACTCTTAATTCTTCTGTAATTTAAAATAAAATATGATGCAATTGCATTAAATAAGCTATAGACAATAGACCAATTCAGTATAAAACAATAGTGGATTTAACATACATTTTTAAAAGGTATATTTTAAATATACCTCTACACACTTTGATCAATTCAAGAATAATTCAATTGTATATTATTAATTTGAAAGCATTAAAAGTGCAGTTTCTTGTCTCTCCTTGTATTGTTCAAGTGGTTGAGGTTGAGGGGTGGGGGACTCTCCCATGTAGGGTTGGGGGTGGGGTGTTGTGGGGTACTCTCCCATGTAGGGTTGAAACGTATGAGAGTTTCACAGTATGATTACCGTCTCAGAAAATATCACTGTTTATGGTATTAAATAATTATTAAATATATAAACTGCATTATTAAATTACGGTTATTATTATCATCAGTTAAAATTACAGTTAAATAAATTCAACATTTGTTCAATAAAACATATCTAATCAACTAATTTCAATAATTGATTATGAATTACATTACCATCTTATTTTTTATCATTAATAACTTATTAAATTGTTAAAAAAAATAATTGAGTTCTATGAAATGTTTTTTATTACGATTTTTTTTATGATTTAATACTATTTGGTAATCAAATAAAAGTTTTGCAAACGTTTTAATCCCTTTATTTTTTGTCAAACTGCTCAAAACAGATTTAGTCAATTAAACCATGGGCAAACAATATATATTCCTTAAAGAATGTGTAAATACATTTTAGTATTATTGTTGGTGTTTAAACTCCACTTCCTCTTTAAAAAAGGGGAGGAGACCGCAAGAAACTCTGGGTTTACTGAAGAAAACCTGCTCCCGACCAGGTTAGGTTCACAGAGTAAGTTACCATGGTAACTGACTCTGAGTATAAGTTACCTCTCTTTCAGAAACGGGCTTGACTTACTCTGCTTTCTCGGGTTTTACTTACCTCCCTTTCTGAAACGGAAAACCCAGAGTTTCCCTCATTTCAGGGTTAACATACTCAGAGTTTTCACTTAACCTCCTTTCTGAAACAGGCCCCTGAAGTGTGAATCAAAAGCGACCTTTTTTCACTGCCCAGAGACGAGCATGTGAAGAATCAGTGGCAAGTATAGCCTGAACCTTGTGCTGTGATAATTTTAATGCCGATTGCTTTACAAACACAACTGACTGGGTCATCTGACCAATCACCGCATATTAGCGTCACACAAAGGAGGGGTTTGGAAAAATGAGTCATTGAACGAATCATATGGGAGTCGGTGAGCAAATCAGGTAAAAATAAATGCATATTATAAGATAACAAAAGTGTTTTTTGTCATTGTATGCATGTAAAATTGTTGTTGGGGACTCCCAGAACAATATTAGGAACATTTTAAATGCCATAATAGGTGCCCTTTTTAAAATAGAATTTATTTCTGTGTGCAAAGCTAAATTTTCAGCATCATTACTCCAGTCTTCAGTGTCACATGATCCTTCAGAAATTATCCTAATATCCTGCTTTATTATCAATGTTAAAAACAGTTTCCGTTTTTTGTTTTTTTTGGAACCTGTGATACTTTTTTCAGGATTCGTTGATAAATAAAAATTTAAAAAGAACAGCATTTAAATAAAAATAGGAATTCTTTACTATCACTTTTTTATAAATGTAACACATTCTTGCTGAATAAAAGTATTTTATTCATTACTGACCCCAAACTTTAAATGGTAGTGTATATTGGTTCAAAATATTTCTATTTTAAATAAATGCTGTTCTTTTTTACCCGTTTAAACTCAGAATCCTCAAAAAGTTTTAAAAGTCATTAAATTGTAGTAATATTTCACAATATTACATATTTTTCTGTATTTTTTATCAAATAAATGCAACCTTGATATATGCCCCCTTTTTACATTTGAGCCCCTGCCCAACTCGTATATCCCTGCTGTTAGGTCTGAAACTTATTCACTATGGCTTACCATAGTGAATTAGGGTATGACAAAAACACATTTTGGATTAAGCATTGATGATGTATTGATTCATTATTTAAATTCACTTAATTTTGAACAAATAAAGTTTCATAGTGTACATTTGAATAAATAGGCCTATAGTCTAAAGAAGAAGAAAAAAATAACAAACACGGTATACCGGTAATAATAGCCTATACCGAATTTATCCTCTCAATATCATTTTCAGAAATATCATATTTCAAGATTGATCCACCCATGTATACACTCAAAACATCTGACCTGATATAGGCTGAAGCCGTCACTTCCTGTTAGAATGTGTGAATGTGAGGTGCCCCACAGCATTAAAGAAGTCCAGTGTTTATCAGTGTTTACCAGTATTCCCTCTCGCTGGGTCTTTGAACTCCTCTCAAATGGGAGCACACCAACAACACCAAACTCTCCCCTCGCTCTTTCCTCTCCTTTTCTCTGGCATCAAATAGCAGAATAAAACCTTTGATAGTGCACGTCACATTGAGTTTAAATGCAGATGATCCTAATCATGTACGATGTGACATAGTGACAGACGTTAATCTGAGTTTTTGTCTTTACCAGCTCTGACTACAACAAAACAAAGAATCTCCAGCTATTTTTCATTTTAAGTCATGGTTTTCTCTTAAAGCATCTGTTTTATCAGGATAAGTTAATGATAAAAAAGTGAACTGAACGATTTGAACCTAAAACCTTTGATCTTAAAAATAAAACCTATTAAGATCTTTGAAGGAGCTCAATGGAAGTAAATGTGGGCATTTTTTAATTTAATAACTAAATATAAAGCTTACAATTTACCACAAAAAAAAAAACTGTTAAACTTATTCTTCTGTTAAAACTGTGTATTATTTGAGCTGTAAAGTTGTTTAAATAATTGTAGCCACTCTATTGGGTTACAGGTTTATGACGTTTCATTGTCATGGCAACAAAGTTGTAAAATAATAATAGTTTGTTACATTTATATAGTATTCAAAGCACTTTACATGGAAGGGGGAATCTCTCCTCAATCACCACCAATGCAAAGGTTAGTAGGCATTTTTTTCCAAACCAAAATGATGTTAACAACATGCATATTGTTTATGTCTTGTGCTATATAATTAAATATTTTTACATTTACAGATTGGCCTTATTCACTTCCATTGTAAGTGCCTCACTCAAGAGGGATTTGTGGAAATTAATAAGTTTTTTGTGGTAATCAACATTATGCCACAAATGCTGTCAACTGAGTTCAACTCGCACTGAACCAAGAATATCCCTCTAACCACTAAACTACATCACCTCGACCATTGGACAGTTGCATCATATTGGACGTGAAGCTGCATGTTAGCGACCCTCTATCCACCTACACACCCACTGCTCACCCGGACAGCACACTAGTTACTCATCCCTTCTGTTCAAAAATACTTTACAAACTAAACAAGAGCTATTTCTCTGCAGGCTCACTCTCTGTGGTTTATAGAGTTCAAAAGTGAGGCTTTTCGCAATCATCTGCAGTTGTGGAGTAGTGACAGATGCACCTGTTTTCCCTCTTTAAAGGATCTTTAACCTCTTTCACCCTCAATGAGCCTTCCAGATGTCAAGTCAAATGTGTTCTTACAAACAGTGAAATCCTATTACATTGCTTCTATTCTCCAGATTGTGTCATTATTTTAGATGCTGAGAAGAAAATGAGACAAAATGTTCTAGGGATGCAGGGAACAGATCGCTCCACAGAATGTCTCAAATAAGCAGATACGCAGCAACCCTAACTCAGGGAATGAAAGTATAAATCCCTTTCTTTAAGATTGACTAAGTTTAATCAAGTTTTACCCAGAGCTCTGTGTTGCACAACAGTTGAAGCGGAGCTGACAAATAACGTGGACATTAACTTTAAATCAAAACCTAACTTTTATGAATAGAAAAAATAATATTTTGCAGTTCACATAATTAGTCCTGCAATGTGTCCAATTTTAAAAGTAATGCAATTAATGAGACTATAAAATTGTAAAATAATGCTAAAATGTTGTCTAAAATAGTTTTAAATGTAGTATGTCAGAATGACTGTTGATGGCATGCCAGCAACCCACAACAATGCAACCTGCTACACGAAACGACTCCACGCGCATGCATTAAGAGCTTTCAACTGTTTCACTTTACGCACTGATGCAGATACCAGCGTGGATGTTAAATTTGCTCAAAACACTTTGTATTTGCTTTTGACACTTTGGTGAAGGAAATGTAAGTTGGTATGTTCTGCGCACTTACGGGTGCCATCGAAACGGGTGGCGATGGTGTCGAGGAAGGTGTTCTGCGGGGCCAGCAGACCTCTCATCACGGGCATCCTGGTGCGGGTCGACTGCGTCCTCCTCCCGCCTCTGCGCCCAGCAGAGGCAGTGGATTCCTGGTCAGCCCCGAACCCAGGTAAGAATCGGGATGTTCCGGGCGCGCATCCTAGACCCTGCAGGAGCGCCCCGATCCTTGATACGCGCGGCTCCACTTTGGCAGCTCAGCAGTGACCATATCCCTCAACGGAAAGCCCACACATCTGCCTTACATCGTGTCATAAAGAGGGCGAAAATCCGCGTACTTGTCTCTGTAAATCAGGTGCTTGGTGATGAGATGAACCTGTGCGTAACGGCAGCGCTGGAGACCGGAGCTCCGACTGGTGAAGCGACTGCGCACTGATGCCGTGTGAACTCCTCTGTGCCACCACGATCCTTTCTCTCTACATGAATATTACTGGCGTTCTCTGGTTGCTATAACCAGCAGATGTCACGTCACGTGGTGAGCAGAGTCTGGTGAGGAGGCTAGAACCCTTGTGCCAGCACATTGTCTTTTTATTATTTATGGAAGGTTCTTTGTTCAGATGAAATAGTCGAAAAACAAAACAAATTTGGTAATGCATATTTAAAATGCATTACAAATTACTTGAATAGTCTTCACCTCTATAATACAATGACACGTTTGTCAAGGTAGTGTAACTGTTTGGAGATTTTTTTTTTTAAACTCGTCAATACTCAGTCAATATGTGTGTTGTTAATAATACCAGAATATAATAATGGGGGGAATAATAAGTATTTTTTCTAGTAGAAGAAATAAAATACAATGTCTCTATGGAACAACATTTAACGAGACTAACAATGGAACGTGATTTGACACAGGCAAAAAATAAACTATTTCACAACTCACCACTGAGGTGTAAATACTGTAGTTCAAAATATAAAGAGAAGAATCAAAAATTGTAATAAGCATAGCAAGTTTATCTTACTGTAACCCAAAAACATTCTTCTTTTTCTCTTCTATGCTAAAACCTCAAACTCTCATTTGTCACCTTGGCCTGCAGACTCACATTCAGTATGCTCAAACTATTCCAACGGACCACATACAGACTGTAAAAGATAGGCCATAGCCTTAACTTGGGTCCATTCATACAGACACATTTTGCATAAAAATATACAAAATAAAAGGCAGATTTCAGGGATGCTAAACCAGGGTTTTTTAAACGTGGATCCCCAAGGGACCATAAGGGGTTCGTGGAAAAGTTTAGAGAAAAAAAATGAAAAATAAATAAATGCTTTTGATTTAAATAAATAATCGATTAAAATTAATACAAATTAATGAAATAAAAAATATTAAAATAAATAAACAAATAAATTAAAGATATACCTAACAGTATATTGCTACAGTGAGCAGGAAAAATGTAATATATTTTACACATATTAAGTTTTGTATCGTATAAATGGGGTCTTTATAAAAATGTGGCCTACTGTCATTTTAGAATTGGGGTCCCTCAAATAAGGATGATCATATTGATACGTGTCATTTAAAATACTGAAAACCCTTGTGCCCAAGCTTTACATTACACACCGGTATAAATGACAAAATATGGTTGTGGCACCCACACTTGAGACTTACAAACAATGAAATTGTGACATCTTCTGGTAAGTCTGAATTCTGCACTCAGACAGGAGATACCAAACGACTGCTCACTTTCATGGACTCGTCTGCTCTCACGCGAAATCAGAAGATACAGTTTCGCACATGAAGAGCATGCTCGTGATGGTGGACTGAGAATATGTACTGCTCAAGAAACAGAATGCGTTTTGGAGGTAGGCTGAACCTGTAGCCTATCTGTCTTACCTGTATCTTACTACTGTTTCTTATGCTTTTGTTGCTAAAAGTTAGCAAGATGCATGATAACTAGAAATCACCCATTTGTGTTGTGTGTAAGGGCTGCTATAATAATCTGGGTTGTGAATATTTCAATTGGTATTGGCTACACTACAGCTTTCTGTTACTTTGGTTAAGAGGCGCACTTTTATGACGCGAATGTTACACCAATTGACTGCATACTTGACAGCATTTACCTTTAAATAGAACGCAATAGGCCTACCTTAAAATAGAAATTTAGATAGACGTGTAAGGAAGGATCATAGAAATACGATAAAAGTGAGTAGAATTGCAAGGAGGCCGTCTAAAATGGATCGAGGCTCCACAATGGGCAGGGCTTGGTGGCCCCGTTTTTCTCGAAGTTGTCAGGAACGATATATTTTCTGTTTCAACTATTCATTGTTTGTTTTTAGTTCGGTGTAAATAATAATAATAATAAAATAAATATTGACAAGGCCGCCGTAGTCACCGTGCTGAATCAGAATTTACTAATAATAACACTTTGAGTTAATTTATGGTATTTTTTGTTCGTGAATGAGATCCAAAACATGCGTCATTAAATACAAAAACTTAATGCAATTAACAAATGCAAATCAAAAGCATCAAATGTATTCATCAAAATTCACTTTTTTTTGTTAAGATCATCAATTCTGTAAATAGCCTAGAGGAAATGAGAATTTAAAACATTGTCCGAAACTAAAATATTATTTACCAAAAATTAAACGTCAGAATTCAGTGTGAAAGTCAGAAGTCAGGTAAAATCATATCAATGTTAAAACGGTTTCCTTAATTGTATAATGAACTAATTGACCCTTCGCGTGGAGCTTCATTGACAGGTGTTCTAACCAATCATACTTCGCCATCCGCCATTTTGTCCGAAAAAGCAGCCAGTAGAGTTAGGAGGATTTTAACTTGGTAAAATGAATATACTGACGCCTTTCCGCGGTTAAAACAACATTATTTCTTATGTTCGTTCATGTTTATTTGATGCTATAAATGAACTAGAAGGAAGAGATGATCGGATCACGAGCAGCTTTAACTGATGCTCTACAGCGATCTGTCACGGCACATTAAAGAGCCACAAAACGGTATTTATTGTTTAAATTTCTTTCAAAAAATGACCACATTTGAAAGCTGAGACTTTGTTTAATATGTTTAATATCAAAAGTAACCGAAAAGTAACCTGGTCTGTCCTGTCTGTCCGCGTGTTGTCAGTCTCCTCTCTGCTCCGCGATGTATTTTTCACTGCGTGAGAACATGGTGAGAGCATGAGAGCAGCGTAGCTTGTCGGAACATAGCGACAGTAACTAAGGAGGGCGGGTCTTTGCGAAGGGTCAATTGGGGGAAAAAAACATATATTTTTTTGCGGATCTCAGACTCTAAATGTATTTTTGTTCTACGTGATTTTTAAATCGTTTTTTTTTTTCTCAAAGTCATTGCTTAATTATTTGCAATTTTAGAAGGTGAAGAAAATGTGCAGCTCTGGTGCAGCTCAACGAAGGATTCGTTTTTTTGAGCTGTATAGCGCCCCCTAGAGAGAGATACTGTCTGTCCCACTTCAAACAACTAATTGTCCAGAATCATGCCTCCAAATATGATTCATAATGAGGGAGGAGCTAGTCGTTTGAGTTAGTTCCTTATTCTCTTGGATTGGTGGATGATTATCTGATTGAGGAGTGCAGAGCAGGGGAGAGCCTATGCCATCCGCTCAGCTGATACGAAACAACGCCTACCAAGACTAGTCCAAAACCTTTCAAGCTTCCATAAGAACACATCAACCATCTGAGATCTCTTCGTTTTCTCCCGTACAGCTTCAAGAGAAAAGGTAGGCTTGTATATTGGGTTGTGAGACTTAGATTGTTTGCTAAATCACATTACAGTCGCTGTCGTTTGTTTTGACGTTTCCTAAAGTGCTACCGGTATGCTGAGCATCGAAGAAAACACTATAAAAGTGGTGCATTCATCAGTAAAGACCGTGTTACAACCTCGATGATCATATATTTAATGGATTGTTTATGTTGCATTAATCATTTCGACAAATCGTAAAATAACCCCCACATTCGTCTAAAGCTTTTTTTTACGATTATTAAAACATCAAGTTGTGTGTAAATCAGTATTGCACGCCCTGTATTTGACATTTGTTCTAGTTGCTTTATGTGACCAGTTCGTGGAACTGAAAAAAAAAAAAAAAAAGAATTGTGACACAATCGTTACAATGATACACTAGGGTGAATCCCAATTGTCTGGGAAGTGGTAGATAAACCCAAGCATTTTCGCGAGCTTACCTGAAACCAAAGAGTACGGAGTACCCCTCGATCAAAAAACGAGAATTGGGATAGCCCGTACTCTCACGTGAACCTGCAAAACTAAAGGGAAAACAGATAATTGGGATTATGGTGGATAAAAGGCCAATGTCATATTACACAATGGCTGCCTGTCTGTCAGCTGCTGTTACTTCAGCTGAAAATACATGAGAATATCTAACTGATGTCTTTCACAAGCTGTGACATTAGTACAGAGATAGTAATACCATACTGAACTGTACTTGCATTTTAGTCCAATGTACTTGAACAGTATAGCCCTGCAATGTTAAAAAATAAAACATTGAAAACCATAAAAAAATGTTGCATGCTACAGACTTCTAAATCTGACATGCGGTGCTTATATTAGTCTGCACGAAAATGCTGTCTGTTAAAACAGGTTTAAGTAAAAAATGCTGACTCACTGGTTGTGTAACTTTTTTTTCTCAATGGAATCTATTCATTCTACAGGGAGTAAGTACTAGCACTACTATACATCTTCACACATAACTGTCATCGATTTTGCAGGGTCCAAAATGTCTCAGAAGATCAAAGCCGGTTCTGTGGTCGAGATGCAAGGAGATGAGATGACTAGAGTAATATGGGAGCTCATAAAAGAGAAACTCATCTTTCCTTATCTGGAGCTGGACCTGCACAGTGGGTGTGTGTGTGTGTTGTGTGTGTGTGTGTGTGTGTTTCTCTCATTATATTTGATTTCCCTTATGAACACGTTAATCTGATTTAATGCAACTTTACTGCCAATTAGTCATGCATTACAAACATTTGCCAAGGTAACCTTAATACTAAAGTTGATGCCATATCCCTACCATTTCTGTTTCTACTGTAAAATTATTTTTTTTAAATATGGACCATCATTTCAAAATATTTTTATTTCTATATATTCTAAAAATAATAAATATTTATTTTTCATATTAAACTCATATTTTTATTTATTTGATTTTATTATTTAGATATTTACCACACCTTTTTAAGTTCCAATAACTGCATTACTAATATCACACCACTGATCAGGTGCCTGCCAAGTTTTACAAATATGTCAGTACAGATTTCTCAGGCCACAATGTGGTAATCCTCAAGGCTAAAGAGAAGTGTTATCATCCCATACGTTAGAACATTTATTACCCAACATCGCTTTCTGTGCTTGAAATTGTCATGAATCGTCAGCATCTGAACTTTGAGCTTGTGTTTACAGTTTAATCTGAGTGGCTCTTTAGCTATGAAGTATGAAGAATAAATAAAGTGCATATGAACTTGACCTGAAGTATGATAAAATAGTGCAAACTAAAACCGTATCAGTCTGATAAGAGTATTATCAGTATGTTAGCAAACAAGGTGTCGTCACTTAAGAGGGATCTCTTGATGTATGTTCATTCAGTCACTGAACTGCTTTTTGAGTTGAGTTGTAAGATTGTTTGCATATCTTTACCTCTCAACATCCTTTAGTTGCATTGTTGGGCACTACAGGCTTTTATTGACGGATTAAACTGAGCAAAGTCTATGGCAGCCCCTAAAAATGAATGATACATTTTTCTGAAATGTGTAAATCCTCTAGCGCCACCAACAGTTTTTCACAATCATTATCGCACCAGGGAGTGGAAGTGGGTGAAAGGTCACAAAATACTTAACAATAGCGAGGCCCGAGTATAAGGAAAGTATGGGAAAGTTGTGTTGTAGCTCAGGGATGCTCGATCTGAAGCTTGTAAAGTATGTCACACTCTTCCTCGCTAGTTGTAGAGACTCTGAGAAGACGCCCTCAGTATTTCAGGCACACATATCCAGAACAGATGAGGCCTTTCATTTGCTCAACTGCTCAGAGCACAAGTGAGAGTTGCTTGGATGAATTTAAATCAGCATGGATTTAACTTTAGTTTGGAGATTCCTGACTATTAAAAGGTTTGAAGGCATGTTTTTGGTAGCTGGAGATCACAAAGTATTTACTGAATGAAATATATGGGGATATGAATAATAAATTAATTAGTTTTGAAAAAATGTGGCTCTAGTACTCTCAGCTAACACATTATACTATGTTTAAAATGCTTTCTGCAGAATTCAAACAGATTTTGTCCCCTTACAAGAAGGCAAAAAAAGGTTTAGTGAGTACAATTTTTTTTTTTTAATTCTTTGAAAGTAATTAATGCTTTTGTTCAGCAAGAAGGATTAATTCAATTGATCAAAAGTGACAGTAAAACATTTGCAATGTTCCACAAGATTTCTGTTTCAGGGAAATGTTTTTTTTTTTTTTTTTTTTAATTCCTATTCAAAGAATCCTGAAATGTAACATAGTTTCCACAAAAATATTAAGCAACACAACTGGTTTCAACGTTGATGATAATAAATGTTTCTTGAGCAGCAGATCAGCATATTAGAATGATTTCTGAAGGGTCATGTGACACTGAAGACTGGAGTAATGATGCTGACAATTCAGCTTTGCCATCACATAAATTGAATGAATAAATTACATTTAAAAAAATATTAAAATAGAAAAGTTATTTCAAATTGTAATAGTATTCTGTTTTTATCTCAGTAAGAAATTAACTCTTCTGTTTCAGTGCCTTTTTTAAGCCAATTACCATGGCTCTAGTTTCCCATTGACCTCATTTAAAGTGTGCTGTGGGGCGTCATCTTCTGACTGCTAGTGTTCTGATTGTATTCCGAGGCCAACATTACAAATTTAGCTGTCAGTATGAGTACTTTTTTTTTTTTTTTTTTCCTCTTCTTTTTGTGTGGTGTATGTCCTGTTGTTGGGCCTAGAGCCTGTAATAAAGTTATATATATGAACAGAGTTATAAACTTCTTTTTTTTATATAACTTTTTTATTGTAAAGTATTATGTAGGCAGGTAAAAGAAGGGAATGGGATCAGAACAATACCCAGGTCAGACTCAAACCTTCTCGTATGTGTTCTGAGCATGTGCACAGTCAACTGCACTACAGCTCAGACAGGTTATAAGCTATAGACCTTCTGTAGTCGGTTTTCCGGTTTGTATTTCCACAGCATGAAGATAAGATCTTACAGATTTATGAATGAACCACTAATTTTAGAATCTTTCCGGTTTACTGATATTTGTTTTGACATCTGCTTCAAACATTACAATGCTCATAATAACTTTAGTTAACTCTACAATAAGTAAACCCACTTCACCAGATAATTACTCTTCTACAGCATTGTCATAGAAATATACAGAGCGACCGAAAAAATAGAAGTTCAAACACAAAATTCTGAAGATGGCTGCATGCTTGCTTCTCTGGCACTAAGGTTTATGCAATGCATTTTTCTCGCTTTCCACTTGAATCGGCATCAATAATAGAGCTTTATAGTTATCCGATTTTTTTTTTTTGACTGCTAAAATATAATTTGCAAAGAAATGCATAATTATTATTAATATGTCAAGAACATCACAGAGTTAGCCTGGCTAACGCCAGACCCAATTCTCGTTGAGACTTGGGTCTGGGAACCACATGTACATTTTCTCGTATTTGAGGCGTGGTTTACGAATGCCCGGCGCCGTTTATTGGGTGCTAAGAATGTCTATCAAATGCGCCTGCCAACATATGTCGTCATTGTCTTGCTGCTCCCTCCCCGTTCTGTGATCCCGTTCTGTGATTGGTTCCCTAAATGAGGCGAAAATCTGGGCCATGGTATCCATACTGCCTTTCAGCGTGAATAAAATCGCGCTGCGGGAAGGCAGCATGGGGAAACCCAGACTATCACAGAGTAGTAGGGGAAAAAAAACTCAAAAAACAAAAAAACTCATGTTTTTGCTGTGTGTGTGTGTGTGGTAGCTTTGACCTGGGAATGGAGAACCGAGATGCCACCGACGACGCGGTGACTGTTGAGGCGGCGGAGGCTGTGAGGCGCTACAACGTTGGCATCAAGTGCGCAACCATCACTCCTGATGAGAAGCGTGTGGAGGAGTTCAAACTCAAGCAGATGTGGCGCTCTCCCAATGGAACAATCAGGAACATCCTGGGTGGCACTGTGTTCCGAGAGGCTATTATCTGCAAAAACATTCCCCGCTTGGTTCCAGGCTGGATCAAGCCTATAATTATCGGCAGACACGCACATGGTGACCAGGTGAGGAGCTCCTACTCGTGCATGTATTACGATGTCTATAATTAAGTCTAATTGTGAATTTGTTCTGGGGTTTTTTTCATATCGCTGCCATTTTATCAAAAGAAAACATACTTTAATCTTGGTAAGATCACTTTACAGGTAAAAGGTCTTCTGGAATAACATGTCCTCTTCACTTTTACAGTACAAAGCTACAGATTTTGTTGTCCCAGGCCCTGGAACGGTGGAAATGACGTACACTCCAAAAAAGGGAGGGGAGCCGCTTAAGTTTGTTGTCCATGAATTTAAAGGTAACCTACATTGATTTACAATAGTGTTGTTTCAAATTTGTTTTGGAGATTTTTAAAAACTAATCTGTCATAAATGAATTCATCATTAATTACCAGTGTCAGTTGTTTGTCTTCACTGCTTTTCACAAATCCTCTCCTGTGGCCTCATGGGATTGTAATTTGTATGCGCACGTCAGAATCTTGCTGGAAGTAGTAGGCATTTATAACTGTTTTATAAAGACTGTGAATTCACAGAGGTGTAAAGAGCACCAGAAAACCATACTTGAGAGTAAAATTACAGGTACCTTAGAGTGAAAATGATTTCATTAATAAACCAATATCAAATATAACAAATAATATTGAGTAGTATATGAATCCTGTGATTCAGCAACTACCTGCTAAAGCACTCGCATTCATGTAAAGTAGCCTTGTTGACAAGCTTGGGTGAGTAAAGGCAAAATGCACAAGTTATAGTACAGTATAGTTCAGTGCCCTGGAGATGGTGATATCGCTTCTTTAGCAGAAATAAACTGTTGCAGAAAAATGTGGGTGCCATGCAAAATGTAACGAGTAATTGCGTTACTCATGACACATCTTTTGGAGTAAAGAGTACATATAGGCCTACTTTTAAAAAAATGTAGTTAAGTAGAGGGTAAAAGTTACTAATATCTTTGATACTGTCAAACTACAATGTAGCCAAAAAGATACGGTAACTAATGACATTTACTCCAATACTTTACACCACTGTGAATTCTCATATACTGCTTTTTTTTTACATAGTTTTTCGCCTACTCTTTAGTAAGGAAGTATGTGTTTTTGGATGCAGTCCTTCACCGAACATGTTTGTCTAGTCAATGTTACAGTATGAAATTATTGTGCAAATATTGGATTTGAAATGTAGCCTACTTGATTCTAAATATAATTTGGCACAAGCTTATCTGCTTTCAGACCAGGTTTTCTTGACAAATCTCATGATTATATATGTCCAGGTACTGGTGGAGTTGCTCTGGGGATGTACAACACAGACAGCTCAATCCGGGACTTTGCTCACAGCTCTTTACAGATGGGGTTGACCAAAGGCTGGCCGATGTATCTCAGCACCAAGAACACCATCCTGAAGAAATATGATGGCCGTTTCAAAGATATTTTCCAGGAGATCTATGAAAAGTGAGTAACCATGAAGTAGTTGCGTATGAATTGTCACTGAATAAATTGACTTTGATGTAGTTACACAGGGTCTTTTGAACTAAAGAAGCATGGAGTGCTTTTACTGTATGTATGATAACTGTGAAAATCTGCCTGTTTAACTATTTTTTTTAATGGCTTAAATCAATAAAAACATGGCATTTTTCATTATAAAAGATTTTCTCTTGTCATGGCATTAAAGCATAAACCTTTAATCATAATTATGCCCACACTGAACAAACTGAAAAATAAATACAGAAAAATATTATATAAATTGCTTTTGTTACAATAGCATTCTGACACTGTGTGTGTTGCAGAGACTACAAGGCTCAGTATGAGGCCAAAGGCATCTGGTATGAGCATCGGCTGATTGATGACATGGTGGCTCAGGCCATGAAGTCTGAAGGTGGCTTTATCTGGGCCTGCAAGAACTATGATGGAGACGTGCAGTCAGACTCTGTAGCTCAGGGTGAGTAAAACTAGCATGCAGTGAAATGACCACATATTATTTTAGATATTTATCTTTTGCTCCCAACCAATCTGCCAAACATTTTATGGAATAAATGAATTGGTCAGCACTGAACATAATAAAAATGGTGGTGCTCAGTGCTACTATTGAATATTTGGAGGCCAATGAGATTTCTTTATTTTTATTTTCAATTTTTGAAAAAAGAAATAATTTTATCCTGCAAAGAAGCATCAAGTTGATTCAAAGTGATAGTAAAAAAATTTACATTAATATAATTCCCTTTTTAAAAAAAAAATCAGCATATTAGAATGATTTCTGAAGGATCATGTGACAGGAATAAATTGAAAATATATATTTAAACTAAAAAATGTTTAAAATTCTAATAATATTTCACAATATTAGTTTTACTGTATTTTGATCAAATAAATGCAGCCTTGGTAAGCATAAAATAAACATCTTTCAAAATCATTTACAAAAATCTTACCAACCCCAAACTTTTATATGGTAGTGTATAATTTTGAGTTAAAATCTTATACATGTTTTTGTATTGACCGGGTGTGAAATATGCATTAATTTAAGCCCTATCGTGAATTTGCGTAATGGGTTGTCATTACTCTTTGTAAATTTGTATTATGAAAGAATGATGAAATTGATAGTGAGTAAACCTTTTGGTCTCTGTCTCTAGGCTATGGGTCACTGGGTATGATGACCAGCGTGCTCCTATGTCCTGACGGGCGTACGGTAGAAGCTGAGGCAGCCCATGGCACCGTCACGCGGCATTATCGTATGCACCAGCAGGGCAAGGAGACGTCCACCAACCCCATCGGTGAGGAAAACACTTACTTCATTAGCAGTCTCAAAATCCACTGATGATGCCATAAAAACTGTTTTTCCTGATCATATAAAAACAATGCTCGTCGCACAATGCAACTTCATAGACACACAATTTTATCCCATCAGCCTCGATCTTTGCGTGGACGCGTGGGCTGCTGCACCGGGCGGAGCTGGATAAGAACGCAGAGCTGCGTGTGTTTGCTGAGGCACTGGAGGCCGTTTGTATCGAGACCATTGAAGCTGGTTTCATGACCAAGGACCTGGCCATCTGCATCAAGGGCATGTCTGGGTACGTCCATTATCTACTCTGGGTCACTTGCTCTAAAATATATGGTATTTATTGAAGGTCATTGGGTAGATTTCTCGGTTATTATGGTTTTGTGTGGTGTTAGACATGGGGGATTTGATGATGACAAAAGACAGCATGAATTGACCCTTCGCGTGGAGCTTGATTGACAGGTGTTCTAACCAATCATACTTCGCCATCCGCCATTTTGTCCGAAAAAGCAGCCAGTAGAGTTAGAGGTTTAAAATGGGAGGATTTGAACTTGGTAAAATGAATTATGAATATACTGACGCCTATCCGCGGTTAAAACAACATTCCTTCTTATGTTCATTCATGTTTATTTGATGCTATAAATGAACTAGAAGGAAGAGATGATCGGATCACGAGCAGCTTTAACTGATGCTCTACAGCAATCTGTCACGGCACATTAAAGAGCCACAAAACGGTATTTATTGTTTAAATTTCTTTCAAAAAATGACCACATTTGAAAGCTGAGACTTTGTTTAATATGTTTAATATCAAAAGTAACCGAAAAGTATCCTGGTCTGTCCGCGTGTTGTCAGTTTCCTCTCTGCTCCGCGATGTATTTTTCACTGCGTGAGAAGAACATGGTGAGAGCGGCGTAGCTTGTCGGAACATAGCGACAGTAACTAAGGAGGGCGGGTCTTTGCGAAGGGTCAATTCAGTGTTAAAGTGATATTGCATTTAAAAAAAGCACTTTCTGTAAAAATACAGTTTTTAAAGTATATTCATGCCTGTGCAAGGATAGTTCTGATATTTATATATGCATTTCTTTCTGTTTATGTCTTTGAAGCGTTGCACGCTCAGATTACCTCAACACTTTTGAGTTCTTGGACAAACTGGCTGAGAATCTGAAGATAAAGTTGTCAAGCCAGCCCAAACTGTAAAGCTGCTGGGTTTTGATGGGGTGTCCATGCACATGCAGCCCTCAACCCACATCAAGCTGCAGACTCGGCCAGCCTCATCTCCTGTCTAACTGGGACCAAAGACAGAGAAATTGACTTCACCACTACAACCAGTAGGGGAAGCAGTGCACTTTCAACTGGAAGACATGAAAGTGCCTTTTTAAATGGAAAGAGCTACTGTAACCTTCATTCTGCTTTTAAAAACAAATTGGAAACATTCATATAGGACATTTTTATCTGTATAGATTTTATCATTGCCATTTTATTTTTAATCCTGCCCCCTGTAGTGCATAAATATGTGTATTAATGTTCTACTGCTATAGTGCAGCCCATGATCTCTCAGGTGCTTGAATACCTGTTGCCTTATCATCTGCATCTGTAATTGTCTCGTCTTCAGACAGCCACTCTTGAAGCCATCCCAAGAACCGTAAGATAAGGTCTTAACTATGTAAATACCTGCTTTTAACTGAAATGCTGGTAGTTAACGCTGGTAGACATTCCTCTTCATTCTTCAACACTCTGTGCCACTGTCTGTCACCGTTTTACAAAGTAATTTCCTTATATGCTTCGGTTTATGTCAGTCTGTGTGCTCATGTGATCATGTCTTGTGATATGACGTCAATAATAAATGAGACTTTTTAAGAAGAGTATCTCAAGTTTTTTGTCTTTGTCTGATCTGGCATTTGTTGGTGGCAATAGGCTCCTTGCACATAGCAACCTGACGTCATATCCGCAACGGGTAAATACGGCTCGCTCTCTTCCTGTCTGAAGGCGTACATACACAACGTAGACATTTTCCGCCTAATACTAGAAAACAGTACAGCATTATAACACGCATATTCTGTCAGCCCGGGATTGTTTATTAGCCTAATGTAAGCTAGCAAACTAACGTAAGCCATAAAGTTTGAGATATATAGACTTACCTTCATATCCGTGGATATATGAAGAGGCATACATTTTAAAGCCATTCTCTCTAATTTGCTGGTAGGTGATTTGGAGGAGGACTTACAAAGGCGATATACGTCCGTTATTGTAAGTTTCGGCAACTCTTGTAAACATCTCATCTCATAGTGTAGAATAGCGCCGGAAAAGACGAGGCCGCATTTCCGGTAAGGAAGTAGTTACGTGCAAGGAGCCCATTCTTGCCATGATAAAAAGTCTTTGTGATAATCTCCATAAAATCCTACAATTTATGTAGCAGAGCTTCCCAAACTGATTGTTACTTCCAAAAGAGTAAAAGACACAAGACTTGTTTTTACTCTAGTATTTCAGTGTACAGAAGTGGCCAAAAGTGATGTCCAGCCTAGGAAAACTTACATATTTACCCTTTATTCACAAAATCTTTAACGTATTTGCAATTTATTGTGTAGTGCTTAGATTCAATTGTGATTTTTTGCATAGTATAATAAAACCTGTAGCTGTAGCCTTTTTTGCCAAATAATTTTGTCAGATGTATTGTTCTGCCCTCATATTTAAATATTTAATAAAAATTCTTCACAATTCTTATCCAAGAATAAAAAGCCAAATACATGACAAGCCTGAGCTTTGACAATTCCTTATTAAAAAAATATTTTAAGTCTAACTATCGAGAGACGTGTGTTACTATAGCGATATACACTGCTAAAAGCCAAACCACTTTCATGATGCCTAAAACCCAGGGTTGGCGAAAACTAAGCTAAGTAGCCATCTAAACCGGCTTCATGGTATAGGCCCCCGTTTACTTGCATTTGTTTACAGCGCAGTCTTGCCCTCAGCAATATGCCGGACGTGTATCGCAGCAACCTTCCAAAGTGGCCATTATAGGGATTCTATGTATTTATGTCTATGGAAACTAATCCTGCAACCCGAGTTTGGTCAATTACATTCATGGTACAGGCCCCAGGGCTTGGTTACCATAATGGGCTACTTGCACATAGCAACCTGACGTCATGTCCGCAACGGGTAAATACAGCTCGCTCTCTTCCGGTTTGAAGGCGTACATACACAACGTAGAGATTTTCCGCCTAATACTAGAAAACAGTACAACATTATAACCATACATGCCAACCCTCCCGATTTTTCCGGGAGACTCCCGAATTTCAAAGCCCATCCCGAAAATCTCCCGGACCGACCTTTCTCCCGAATTTCTCCCGATTTCCGAGTGCGGGTGCGACCGTGCGAGAGTGATACCCAGCCGATGGGGTGTCGTTGGTTGTTGCGTTAAATCTTACCGAGAAACAATAGTGCTATTTTCTGATTGGCTAACAACACTAGACGAAAAACACCATAGGAGACGCGCTTGATTCCTGCCGGTTCCACGCCGCGGCATAAATGTATTACAAATAGTTTTTGAGCGTGAGAAATACGGGGAGAAATACAATGGCCCTCATTTATCAAAAGTGCGTACACCAAATTTCTAGCGTACACCTGGCGTACACCCAAAACCACGGTGACTTTGAGATTTATCAATATGGACGTTGGCGTACGGCACGCTCAAATCCCACGCCAGCTCAGGAGGTGGTGTACGCACGTTTGAGTTAGTGCAGAAATGCGCAGAAAAACAATTCCTATACCACAAAACGCACTGACAAACTAAAACATGACAAAAAAACAACAACAACAACATAGGCTAATTATAAACTTCAGTGTAAGAATCTGTCACAAAGAACCGGCAAAAGTAGCCTAATGATTATGAATGTAAAATATAGCAAGGAGATATTTTAATTGTTTATTAATAAAGAAGTGTTTTCTTTGTGTCGGCTGCAATGATGAAGTTGAGATGCTGACTCGCGATCTTCGAAGTAGTGAACGCGCCAGAGAGAAATGCACATTTCAGATTACATAAGCAGAGCAGTCAGCAGTCTGTTTTCTTTCGTTTTGAATTGTTCTGTTTAAAAGTAGACATGTCTGAGGCAAGTAGAGTACCTTATAGGCTACGCTGAGTTTCGGTTCATTTATGAGATGAGCTCAGTTCACGCGTCCTCCGTTTCATGATTATGATCTGCTATTTACTTCTTATGTGTTAAATCCAGGTAATTGGTTGATGAAACTTAAAGTAAAATTAAGATACAATTATAAAACGAAATTCTCTTTAAAGAAAGGTTTTGTGCTTTCTGTTTTATGTCTCTGTGAAAGTTTTAAAATATATTTTAGTGCCGCTTTCAGAGCGCTTACGTCCTATCATTGTTTTTTCCTCATAAATGCGAACACGAATAATAATACGAATATTACAAATGGACATGCAATTATTAATGTGAATGAATGGTACTCCACACACACACATCATCATCACTATTGTACGTGATACGATATTAAATGCTTATTGTTTCAAAATTCTGTAAAATAATGCATTGTGATAGGTCATTTGATCTCCACGTCGGAGAAGTTTCTCTTCTTTGCCGTCTTCCGTGTGTCCATGGCGTAAAATGAGGGCGTGGGGGAAGCGGAGACTTGAATATTTAGAGGCGTGTTAGTCTAATGACGATCGTTTTCAGCCGCTGCATTTATCAAGGACAGGTATTGCGTACACCTAGATTTCAAAGGTACGCACAGCTTCATACATCAGGCGGTGAGAGGAGTGTAAGCATAATCTTACGCCAACATATACGCCCGTTTCTACGCAAGAATGATAAATGAGGGCCAATGTGTGGCGGGAGAGCGTGACACAAGACCGAAATGAGAGTGACTGTCACGCTCAATGCGTGACACTTGAGAGCCTGCTGATGTGTGATGAAAGCACAAGCAGAAACACGGATAAAGTATGTATTTTGTATTTACACTTCTCTTGTAAGTAATTCGTGGCTGCTGTCAGTGAAAATTGCTCTCTATTTATATATATATATAATATATATATATATATATATATATATATATATATATATATATATATGCAATTTTTTTTACAATATTTTTGTGTATATATATATATATATATATACACAAAAAATATTGTAAAAAAAAAAAATTGCGTTTGTGATATCCCCCCCCCCCCCCCCCCCCCCTTCTTGAATATCTCCCGAATTCTGAGGTCTCAAGGTTGGCAAGTATGATTATAACACGCATATTCTGTCATTTATTAGCCTAATGTAAGCTAGCAAACTAACGTAAGCCATAAAGTTTGAGATATATAGACTTACCTTCATATCCGTGAATATATGAAGAGGCATACATTTTAAAGCCCTTCTCTCTAATTTGCTGGTAGGCGATTTGGAGGAGGACTTACGAAGGCGATATACGTCCGTTATTGTAAGTTTCGGCAACTCTTGTAAACATCTCATCTCATAGTGTAGAATAGCGCCGGAAAAGACGAGGCCGCATTTCCGGTAAGGAAGTAGTTACGTGCAAGGAGCCCATTAATATTACTCAGTACTTAAATGAATAATTACGGTGTAACAAAGAATCCTTAAAAAATGTAACCCAAACATCCCCTCCAGATAAAATTTTGGCCCTTAACGTTACTGTGTGTAACTTTTAAACGGTAGTATATATTAATTACTGGACTACAAAAAAAGCTGTGGAAATAATTATTACCCTATAGCCTAATTATAATACCTTAGTTACAGACTCTCACTCTGTTTGCTTACATAAAATATAACATTTTGAACTTTGCTGCAAAAAAATATCATATTTTGGTGGTGTGTCTGTTACCTGATGAAATCAAAATGTTGTCAGTTGAGGAGATTGTGACAGTTTATTCACTAGATGGCAGCACAATGACGGGAAGAGTGAAGACCTATGGTGGAGACGGACAACCTGTAGCAAAACGGCTAACTTGGATCACGTGAGGCACCTCAGCCTATCATGTAATGGCAGTGACGTTAGTGCCCGCCGTTCAAAGCATGGTTCAGTCAGTTACAGTTTACGTTAATCCGTTTCTTGTGGATTAGCACGTTGATCTTGTGAATAAATGTTCTATGTTTTT
This sequence comes from Chrosomus eos, assembly GCA_036326025.1. Lineage (NCBI taxonomy): Eukaryota > Metazoa > Chordata > Actinopteri > Cypriniformes > Leuciscidae > Chrosomus > Chrosomus eos. The sequence goes on along the minus strand of CM070826.1, from coordinate 19,983,360 downwards.
TGTTATCGGTAGTAAATGTACGTACAGTAGGATTGCATTGTTTGTGGAATGTGCTTTACTGCTGTAAAAAAAGAGCGTGAAGTAACTTAGTAGGCTATAGTCACTGCAGGGCGCATTAAACTACATTTAAGAGTACTAGCTACACTAAAAAAATAATTGTAATTTAATACATTTAATTCATTAAAAGTATGTTTTACCTCTCATTCATTAAAAGGGTTAGGCTATATCATCATAATTGGCGCACATCGCACAGCAGTCATAAATCTAACCTGTCTATCTAGTCTAACCTGGCAGCGATAGAAAGAATACTTAATATTTTATTTTCTTTAAACAACATATAACACAATATTTATAATTAAATTATTATTTTTATTTGTATTCATTAAATTGCATATGCATAGCCTACATGTATTAGTCATTCCAATTCAAGTCTTAACTAGTTAAAACCTAACATTGGTGTTTTTTACTTTCTTTAGACAATATAGGCTACAACAGGTGTTTCTCAAACCGAAGGCTGCAGTGCATCCTACTGCATCCTTCCTAGGCTGCCTTCCAAAGATCCTTCAAATTGGGAAGGCCTTCAGTGACGAATGACGATTGATGACGTGGCAGCCGAGATATGCAGCCTTCCATTTGAGGAACACCCAATAGCTGTGTCCCAATGTGAAGGCTGCATCCTTCGAAATGCGCAGCCTTCACATTGGGACACAGATAATAACTCAATATTACTATTAATGCCGTAAATGAGTCTTACCTGTTGCGATATTCCCTTCTCGGCCTTCTCTTATAACCTTTTATCGTAAAAATCTACATATCGTTTCCAACAAAAGTATTGTTTAGCATAAAACATGTTGAAGACTAGCGTCATTAAGGGTAGTTTCATTAAGGTATTTCCTCACAAAAGTGGTTCAGTGTTGTGAAGCCTCTTCTCCATTGACATTCATTAAAAACAACGGCCTAGTCTCCTTCCCTGCGTAATGACACAGCTGCAGCGTTAGCATTAGCATTAGCCATTACGCTTTTTTGGCTAAAGGTTGCAGGCTTGCCTTCTAGTGGCTTTGGAGCCTACATCATTCTACAGTGAAGGACACAGATATTTTCAATTATTATTATTATTATTTCATAATAAGTTTAAATGGAAAAATGCATTAATTAAAACATGAGCACTGTAAAATGTGCACTTGTAGGCCTACAGAATGTGACTTCCTCCAAGTGACCAGAAAATCAGAGTGTGTCTGAGTACCGCATAGTCCGAACAAAAACTTCTACCTACACACTCCAGGCCAAGTGTCCTTGACTTTATTAGATATCAGTGACAATGGTTTACCCCAGGGAGAGCGGAGAGTGGAGGGAAAGACATCGGGTGTGAGAGAGAGAGAGAGACAGAGAGAGAGAGAGAGAGAGAGAGAGAGAGAGAGAGAGAGAGAGAGAGAGCATCCCTCAGACTGTCACCATTATGCCGTGATAATTGGATTCTCCCTGTGTGAATGGAGACTCATTCATGGGCATTGTTAGAGTAAAGATTACTATTGTGCCAGAGGAAGTAAAGCCTTATGAATATGAAATAGAGGCCGGTGGTCTTTCCAACGTAAATGACATAAAACATGCACAAGCTGAGGTCAATGGACTCGAGCATTGTAAAGGCCACTGCGATGCAAACCCCGACCCACAGTCGATTTCATTGGTCAATTCAATTACACATCAGCTGTCAAGAAAAGTTCAGGCTTTTCATGAACTCAGTTTAAAAAAATGCTATCTATCAAGATAGTTTAGTTAAAGTATACCAACTCTATACTTTTAAGTTTTATGTTAAGGGGTATAGCTTTTATTTTTTATTAAAATCTGTCAAAAAGCTATATAATATTTTGCATTTACAAACATTTTTACACAGGTCACAAAACCAGTCAACATCATTTGCACCAGCATGTTTGCACCTTCAGAGAAGGGCATGGACATTGAAAATGAATAAAGCGATTAATGATTGAGATATGGCTTGACGTTGTTTCTCTCTCTCTGTTTGAGAGTATACCTTTCTCCTGTAGGAAACGCAGTGGTTTCCATGGGGACCCATAGCCACTCTGCTCTTCAAAAGCGGGCCGAGCAGAGGCAGAGGGGCCCTTTGTGTTGGAGAGGAAAGCGTGGAACAACGCTGGGCAGATGAAAGCCCTGCTATCCTTACGCCCAATCATAATTTAGTCATCAGTGCAGGAGCACAGAATCCAAATAGACACTGAAAACACAAACAGTGAAAAGGAGAGGCTCATGGGTCAAGATATGAGCAAGAGAGAGAGAGAGATGGGAGTCTGATATGAGGATAAATTTCAAAGACATAAAGGAATAGTTGTGCTGTGGCTCAGGCTTGTTTTTTCATGCTGATGATCAGTTCTCGGTGCTGTAGTTTGTGCTGAAATGATGGCGCCCACTTCCATCCAATTTGAGAAAATTATGCTACATCAACTATATTGTTCAAACCAAAAATAGCAATCTTTTTTATAAGGACGTATTTCGTCTTTGTCTGTCAAAGGAATATAAGTGGGCTTTAGATGGTCGATATGTTTATTTACAAGTAAAATTATTATGAATTAAAAGTATCATGTAAAAAATACTAAAGTATTACAAGTATGATCCATAGCTGCAAAGCAATCTTATGAGGGTATATGTACAGTAACCAAAACTTTTGAGGAGTAGCAAGATGTATGACTGTATTGTTAGTTACGATTTAATAGTTATTAGCTTCAGAAATGTTCTAATGTTCAAAAGTTTGGGGTCAGTAAGATTTTTTGTTGTTTGTTTTTGAAAGAATATTTTTATGTTCACCAAGGCTGCATTTATTTGATCAAAATATTTAAACATAGAAATACTTATGATTTAAAAGAAATGTTTTCTATTTTATTATATTTTAAAATGTTATTTATTAATCTGATGGCAAATCATTCTAATATGCTGATTTGGTGCTCAATTTTTTTTTTCATTATCACTGTTGAAAATGATTGTGCTGCTTAACAAAGTGTCTTTTGTAGGATTTAAGAAAGTTTGAACAACAGCATTTATTTTAAATAGAAATCTTTTGTAACACCATAAATGTCTGTCATTTTTGATCAATTTAACACATTCCTGCTAAATAAAATAATAAAAATGGCACACATGATAAAATATGAATGCATATGAAATGTGAATTGTGGCCTAGGAGTTCATATTTGCTGCCATTTGATAAGGTTAGCAAAGTTAACATTTCTTTAATAAACATTAATGAAGATACATTCATAATCACAAGTGGACAAGCTTTTCATACAATTGCTTCTTTGTCAAGGTTAGCGTTTCAACATTAATTGCTGTGTCCCATTCTCTTCTTCTCCCTCTCTACATGTCACTTACAGCGGCCTGTCCAATTGCTGATTCTCTTAATTGAATCAGAACAACATAAAAAGAAGACAGAAAAGAGAAGGGGGAGAGAAACGTTGAGTTTTCTGGGGCAGATCAGCATTCAGCACGGGTTCAGATGAGGGTCTATATAGGTCACGCACAATATGGCTCCTGCAAGTTTACAGCTGGGTCTCGTAACGCCATTATCCCACAACAATATCGTGGAGAGGAACTTATTTGAGCCCATTAGTCCATGTCCCCTCCTCCTTCATTAACGAAGCCTTTCTTTAAACAAGTCAAGACAATGAGCTCTCAGAAAGGGTAGCAGGGAGAGAAGAGGAGGATTGGAGGGGAGGTCGCAGGTTTAGCCCGGAGCCCACGATAATTACTGTGTTTCTGTCTGTGGCCTGAAAAAGACTTGAATAATGTTTCTTTTTCTGTGGGGACCCTGAACAATAGATGCGGGGCTGGCTTCAAGAACGGCTGTTGGCTATACAAAAAATCCCATCTTTGCCACTCATGCCAAACCACTTGGCTTCACTATTGCGCAAAGTCTTAATGTCGATCACAGTTTGCACATTAAGAATGCATAGATCTTTTATGCAGTTAGACTTCTTTTGTGTTAATTTGTATGGCATCTCATTCCAGGTCCACGTGGGTTGCCAATGAGTGTGAGATATGTGTAAAGGATGCTGGTGTTTGTGAGAGAAGAGAGATTGATAAAACAAGTCTCTGCAATATTACAGGCTAGCTAAAATTATTCATTATTCACTATTTATCATGGATAATGAAGGCTTGGTGGCATGATGTCGGGAAGCATAGGCCTATATTATATTGATGCGGGATGACTCACAGACGCTTTTCTTTTGCAAACCTTGCAGATTATTTTGTGACTCGTGTTAACAAGGAAACACTGAAATACGTTGTTCCACTAAAATAGCCTAAATCTGAAATCTCACTTGGCTTACAGAAATGTACTGTGGTGGTACCATGATGCAGTGATTGTGTCAGAGATGACAATAACACGGTACTGAATAATTATGTCCATGTACCATAAATTAACATGGTAGTCCAAGATATTACAACAAGGAATACCATCATAATCACGAAATAAAATAAATGAAGCAGTTAGGCCTATAAAAAACAATAAAGGCAGCCGGAACCATTTAACGCAGGATGTTGTTTTACCCGGTGTGCATTTTTGCTGACGGAACTGAATGTGACAGATTGTAAACAGAATCGGGTGAGTCACTTTCACATACAAATAACGGATTATCCGCTCTTTTCATGCTCGTACTTTGTGTTATAGTCATTCTCTTATTATCAATGACACATTAACTTATTACAATCGCTGTGAGTTAAACACAATCGGATGACACAAATGTCATTGGCTGCTGATGTAGCCGAGTGCTAACTAGCATCATGGAATGAAGTCATCGGCTAAATTAAGCGAAACAGCGACTTGTGAATAAAAGCACAATTTCTTTCCGAATAGGGGCAAACCTTGATATTAGAGTTTTTTTTGTTTGTTTTTGTACACCTGTTCTCTGTATAATATCAAGCAGCTTGCTTTTGTGTCAGCTGCACATGTGTGAACTGTAAGTACATCAAGTTATTCATTAAAATAATCCATGACTCTTGTCGATTTAAATATTGTCTATGCTTTTTATTCCGTGAAGGTCTGTGTAAACAGTCGCATTAGATGGCTGAAGTAAGGGGTCGTCGCTCGTAGTTTTGTGTCAGTTTTGTTAGGTCAAATTACATTTATTTATAAAGCGCAGTCAGTGTCAAGGAACCAAAACTCCATCAATTGACAGTAGTGGAGAAAAAATACACTATGCTAACATAAATGTAGCGAAGGTGTTTCACATTGACCAGATTTACCATTGTATTAATTGAAGATGGTATCATTCGCATTAGCATACTTGTTAGTGTAACATGTCCAAAGTTAAGCAGTTTAGTTGACTGGCAGTTGGGTTTTTTTGTGTTTCCATAAAATCATGTTATCATAGATCTGTGATGATATGATTTAATGTTATTTTATGATGACACATAAGTTACTGCTCATTACAGCATAAATCTGATTCATTGCACTGCTGCTGCAGAAATAACGTGAATATAAAATTACATCTCCTCTCTACTGCTTTCACTTTATGATTCTCACATGCTACATGCAGGATATAACTTTGCTTTGTCACTGCCTCAGTGTGCAGATTGATGTTTGCTGTGAGATGGCTAAAAATAGAACAGCAGAAGAGGGCCTCCTCATCACTGTCTGAACAGTGTGTCCACAAGCAGAGGTGTGAAGATCACCCACCAGCTCAAATTTTTACTGTTGCGGGTCTGGTTCTCATGGCTGGCTGCTTGTCTGTACTAAGTTTTTTAAAACTGCACAGAAAGGTTTTGCTTTCATCGCTGAATTTGCCCCAAAATAAAAATTGTCTCATCATATAGGCCACGGACACACTGCATCTAAATTTGGTTGTCAATTCAGCTTTTAATGCTAAGCTTAATCTTGTACTGTACACACAGAGTTCAGTAATTTACGGAAGTGCAATTCCAAGCATAAACAAAAAAAAAAATCCACATTTTGGTCTCCCTCATCTAGGTTGTTCAACTCATCAGCTTATTAGAGATTGCAAGACTTGAGTTGGATGTGACTGATGAGGGGGACATTCAAAATGTGCAGTGGTGGGGTCGACCCCAGGATAGGTTTGAGAAGCACAGGTTTAGTTAAATTTGCAGAAGATAATTTTAGGTCACTGTAATATTACTTTAATATTTACATTCTGCCTTTTGTGTGTTTTGTACCAAAGTCCTATTCGGACAGGACTAGTCTCTTAAACAACAATTGAGTTACAATTCTTATCACTCAACGTCTGGATTTCATGTACCGATTCGTCATCTGCTGTGCTTGCGTGCATCACGTATGATGTATGTGTCTTTTAATTTATTATTTCTTAATATCAAATATCAAATTTATTATAAAAATCCTTTTTAAGTAAACTTCACAAGTTTATCACAGTGGCTGTTTATAACAAACTTGCATAAGTGTGCAGAGAAATCTAGTAAGTATCTTACCTTTACCTGACTGATATTAAAATGGGCAATCTTCGCAATTCCACAATTTGGCTCTATTTATTGATTGTATATGCTATTTTTTGTCGGAGACCATCCATATTGAAACTAAATGAAAGCATGCCGGAGATTGGTGTGCAAACACTAGCTCAGGACAAAAACACATGAGGAGAAGCGATAGAATAATATTAATCAGCAATCACAGACATTTGCATTCAGATGGGATTCGATTTCTCAGAGGACAGTTGAGTTTGCTGAAAAACAGTAGGGCCTAGGTAATTTCCCCAGGAATTTTTACAGAGGTTAGTGTGACAAAAACACTGACTTGGCAGATACGAACGGGATTAAAATCACAACGTACGTCTGTGAAACATGAATTTCTCTAATGTGAATGGAAAACTAGTCCTGTCTGAATAGGGATTATGTTTACCATGGTGTCAATCATTGTAATTTCCCATATTGAAATACAGTTGTCACTCCTGAAACTTTACAATGTACATGGCCTTACAAACACTCATGTTGCTCTGATCCTGTATGACTTTCTTTCGTCTGTGGAACACATTTACCCATGGCCTTCAAGGTAATAGCATTAAATTGCTATGGTGTCTTATAGCATAATAGCGTGACAATGCCTTGCTATGATTGTGCCTTGAGTTTGAAGAATGTTGTCTTCCATGAGACTTTTCAGAAAATGTCTTCTTTTTAAAGGTTTGGAATGACTTTATGGTGAGAAAATGATGACAGAATTTCTTTTAAGTTTTTTTTGACACTCATTATTTTATATTACTTGATTTGAAGATTTGCTTGTTGTGTTGGTGAGTTTTGAACCAATGGAAATCACCCATTTGCACAGCTGTCTGTTGGACTGCATGTATGTCTTTCTTTGTTTCTCCATTTATTCTCAAGGGTCTGGTGAGCCTCTTCTCTAAGATGATGTAATGGTCTTTTTAATAATTGATGGTTCAAAGAAAGTGAAAGACACTGAGCCGGAGTGCAGAGGAAATCAATGTTAGTGCGGGAGGATGTAGACATGAGTAAGATGAGGAGAGGCTGTATAACTATGTGAAACGAAAATCCAAGAAAGAACCAAGCCATGCTTATGTTTGGAGAGGCTGGAAACTTCCAGGTTTGTCTGTGTACCCAAAGCTCTGGAACATAAGGTAGCCTGTTGAATGGATTCCACGCTAAGGTAGTATTGTGACATTGACAATGTATTATGATTTTGCCATGAGTGTAAATGCAGGTCAAGGTGAGTGAAGTTCACCTACCAGCATCAGTGCGCATGTCTCACAGAGTTGCTGGAAAATCAGTCACTTATAATGTTCAATTGCAGAGAGTATGCCACCAGAAGGCAAATGTCTATAGGTGGTAGACTGCAAAAGCTCACTAGGGTTTGGGACAGAGCTTGGTTTGTCAGAAAAATTCCTTGTGGTTATTGTCTAGTTGGGGCTCAACTTTTGTACAATTCCTGATGTTATACTTTCTGCTCAGAGGCTCATCACAAGAACATCAGCTGTCCATATAGTTACTTTGCTGACTGTATTGTGCTTTTCTTTCTTGTTTGTCTAAATTTAGGATGTCTGGCCATGGGGAAGGACGTCCTGGTGCCACCTTGGATTTATCACTCACTGAAAACAACGCCTTACTGACTACAGTGATTTAATTGATGAACTCATCTGAATGAGGCAACTCCTGTTCTAGACAGCTCTGAGTTTACACTCAGGCTTTGCTGACCTCACCTTACCCAGTGGTGATACTGATAGCTGGCACAGCGGTCAGTTCTCATTAGGTGCTTGATTAACAACGTTGGCAGACTTGGCACATAAAGTGACAGTACTGGAAGGGGTTCAGGCTTTTGTGTACCATCTGTTTTGCAACACTCCTTTTGGGTTCAGACAGCAGATGTTCCGTCTGCGTTGCCTTGAGGCTTCTCGATCCTGCCCTATCTACCCTCGCACACGTAAGGAATCGGTCCATTTGCCCCACCCCTCCGCTTCTGTGACCCCAAAACTGTTGAGGTGATGGAGGGTCTGGAGGTCGAGGACATTAGCCCTGCCCTCGAGGCCACTGAGGATTACCTGCACTGCCTCGCTGACAATCAAGGGGATGGCCAGGTACATCCGCCCAAGCTTAAAGAGGCATCCACCATGGACAAGTTGAATTCCAGTGGCGTGTGGGGGCTACTGACAGGAAAGCAGTCAGAGATATCACCAGGCAATATGGCCTGGGCAGAACAGACGTCCTTCAGCGTGCTGGGCCTACGGCATGGAAAAAGGAACCGGGCACGATCCACCAATGATTTGGCGGCACATGCCAAAGAGGCAAACTCAACCACCAATATATCCAATGGCGGCTTCAAACGTGGCCACAACCGCTCCCGTTCAGACGTCAACAACCGCACTTACACCGATAATGGCATGCCAGCCATTGACAAAAATACCCTCAAGAACATGGCACTGAACGACTACAGAGATGGTAAGAATTAAACTACAATTATTATTTATACATTTAATTGGAATTGATGCGTAGTGCAGAGATGCAAGAAGTTAAACATATTGTATCTCATTCAAAACCAGGTGTTTCACTTACAAGATTCCAGTGACAGGACATTTGTCCATCCCACACTGAAAGTAAAATGCTGAGTGATGCCATATAATCACAACCAATCAGAACATTATCACTGTGCAACAGTGCACATCCACTTGGTTAGCAGTCTTGGTCAAATACATTTTTTCCATAGGGATTTAAAAAAATTGTTGTAGAGTTATAAGCCATGAAATCAACCAGCTGCAAGGTGAATCATCACATTAAATGATTTTAACCAAAAAAGCATTTGGGGGGAAAAAAGACTAAGGTACAAGACTGTATACTTAGCAGCTTTAATGATGGAAAGAACTACAATTCCTATAAGTGCTATAAAATAGATTTCTTTTTATTGCAGAATCATGGGTAATGTAGTTTTGACCAGGAATTTCACTATTAAACAATTATTTAAAGGGGTGATGAACTGAGAAATCAAATTTTCCTTGAGCTTTTGACATATAAGAGGTCATCATATTATAAGAATATCCTGTAAGTTTCAGAACTGAAAACGTCCTTGTTAGTCCAATAAATGCTTTTATTGACACCAGCCTCAGCAAACGCCTCGTTTTTCAAAGTGGGGAACTCTGACGTCAAAGAGGATAAAACACCACCCCCGCAGAAGAAGATCAACGCCTACTTCAACACGGGCGGTTTAGCCCTGCCCACCGGTTCGCGCATTACACGCATAGCTAAATAACATAGGCCTGCCTCGTGATGACAAACCGGATCGAGCTACCGAGCAATAAACATGCAGTTTACAAAATATTGTGCAGTGCCTGGTTGTGGAAGAAGACAGTCGCTGCATAAGCTTCCTCTGGATTCCAATAAGAATGCTTGGTTAAACTTTATTTTTAATGACGCTCCAGCGGATGTGGGTAAAACATTGTCCGTTTGTTCGCTTAATTTCATTGAGGATTATTTTGTAAACAAGACACAGGTCGAGACTGGATTTGCAGACCGATTAAGATTAAAAAACGGTGCTGTGCCTTGCCTTCTATATTGGATCCGACAGGAATGGTGCAACACACTTATGTGAGTAAAATTTTTATTTAAAAAATACTAATAATCTGATTGCATTGTTACAGATCGTTTGATATCTAATAATCTAATCGTTTCTGACGAGTGAGTTGAAACTCATTGTAATATGCAAACCTGTTATCCACTCACAGCAGTGGGCGTTTACTTCCAAGTCTTCAATGCGAGACGCCCATAAAAAACCGAGCGTTTTTGAGCTAGGCTCAAGACTAGGGTAGAAAATAGCCTATTACTTATTCATTTTTATGTTTTGAATGTAAAAACCAAGCAAACGTCATAAGTTGACCTCAGACAACAATATAAAAAAATTTAAAAAGCCAGTTCATGACCCCTTTAAAAAATGTGTTGAAAGAACGCAGACTGATGGCTTCAACAAAAGGATATACCATTGATAAACAACCTCATAGCTGACAGTAGCTTTATCTTTAAAGATTTACACGTTGTCATTAAAAATCAGTTCCCAATGGAGAAAGTGAATGGGATATTTAGAATGAATATTCAGAACTTTAATGTTGTGCTGTATATACCATGGTTACGTTAAGTGGGATTTTGGACCAATGAGATTTCACTGTCCCACTTGTCACTTGTGGCTGGTTAGGACAAAAGCTCAACATTGAAAAAACTCTCAACTTTTATCGATTAGCACTTTATCGTGTCACATCTGTTTAGATGGTATTATTATTACAGCTGTTATCCATCAAAAGACTATTCACTTGCTCAAATGACATTGTTTTTCGTCACTTTGTACACTTTATTAAAATGTCATGTGATGTTGTAGCTTTTATCTCCTCACACCTGTGATTTGTTGTGTCTACATCTCTGTCAACACCGCTCACCTGCGCTCTTTGCAGGAATCACGTCCTTTTATGTCGAGGGGGTTCAATGAGTTTGTTTGTTGTGTTTTTTACTGAAGGGTTTATTTAGACAAGGTCATACCAGAACAAGAACAGTAGAAACCCAGAGGCATATTATGATTAACATGCTACTATGATTTAATAAAATACACGTTCACTATTATAAATGGTCACTTTGTTTTAAAGCTTTTTATATCCAGTGTAGTCTGGTTTATATAACTCATTTCGAAAAGGCTGATTTATTTCTACATCCAATAAATCAGTACTAGGTTTTGCAAATCGGCAGGTGATACCAATCCTCTTGGCTGTCCTTGCTTCCGTATTAAATCTTAATGGGGCAAATTGTTAATTACAGCAAAATGTGCCAAAGGGAGCAACTGGAAATAGAAGCAAGCTCCATGCTCGAATGCCCACCGTTTCTTCAGTGACTGAGATTGAATCCTAGGTGACATTAGGATATTGGCAACCCACCCAGTTTCTAATTCTGATAGATCTACTGATTAAGACTGGAGAAACCCATACACTCTTCACTGCACAGGTCTCAGTGTTTGCGCTATGCTTGACTTGGCTCTGTAGTTCACATTACAAGCGTCAATTTCAATTTGGTCTGCTTTGTTTGCACCCATTTTTCCACCCTTTCGTTTGACTGGCCTTAGATTCAACTTAATTTAAATTAATATTTTTTTTATTATTATTATTAAAGAAACCTTTTTAAAGACATTTTACATTTTTAAATTACACTACCATTCAAAAGTTTGGGAACTGATTACAGAAAGATTTTTTTAAAAGAAAGTAATACTTTTATTCAGCAAGGATGCATTAAATTGATCCTATTTCAAATAAATGCTGTCTTTTGAACTTTCTATTTTAATAATTTCTGTTCATTTAAAGTATCCTGAGGAAAAAAAGTCTATCATGGTTTCCACAGAAATTTTGGCAGTAAAGGGTCAGTGCAACAGAACTTACTAGTCTTTAATTGAAGTGGTTAGTAGACAGAGATTGTACTCCCAACATTTCAATGTTTACGATGATGTCATGTTATGATGTGACTCTTCCATGTGTTGCTTTCTCTTTGATTACAGCAGGTCTGAAACGAGTCGTGCCTACTCATTTGCATGTTTATTGGGCCTCAAGCAGTACAATTTTATTGTTAGTTGAATACAGTTACAGATCTTAAATTAGATTATGCTGAAATCGCAATCTAAAGTAAATTGCAGGGGTTCTGGTTTAAAAGATTAGGGAGTCAATCAAGATTGCTTGATTGCTTTGGTCTGTTATGTCAAGCTAAACCAAATTAACCCATCACGGTGTAGGTATACTACTATTTATTTTGAGTTAATGTGTTAGTTTCAGAGAGCTTAATATTGTGAAATATCATTACAATATTTTAATATATTTAAAAGTTTTGTTTATTTCCGTGATGCAAAAGCTACATTTTCTGCAGCCATTATTCTAGTCTTTAGTATCACATGATCACTCAGAATTCTGCTGATTTGGTCCTCAAGAAACATTTCTTATTATCAGTGTTGAAAACAGTTGTGCTGCTTAATATTTTTCTCGGAACTGTGAGTTTTTTTTTTTTCTTCAGGGTTTTTTGATTAATAGAAACTTCACAACAACAGCATTTATTTAAAATGTATATATTTTCTAGCAATGTATTTACTGGCGGATATCTTTTGTATCTTAAAATTGTCCGGATTACTTTTGTGATTCACTCAGATCCTGTTCCATTCTGTCTGCTTTTTTCCCTTCCGGCTCAGATTTTGAGTCATTACTGATGACTGTTTCCCCCGTGCCCATCTGTGAGTGGTATAGCATCACTACTGTTTTTTTGAGCCAGTCTCTCTCAAATAGGTGTTTTATTAACTTGCAGAGGGAACGGTCTTGGAAAGGTCCAGGCTCTGCAGGCCTACTGGCTTTGCACCAGCTCGCTAATTGGGTCATGTCAGCACGCCTCATGTCCTCTCTGCTGTGAAATTAGTTGTGACTCTTTCCATAGCTGCAAACTATGCACCTTTGAAGACCTCTGAGTGCAAGGAGTCCCCAAACACCCACAACAGCACTCCAGAGGCCCAAAGCACGTCAGCTGTCGCAGCTTTTGCTGGCTACTCAAAGTAACCCAACCTTCAGAGCTCTCAGTTTATCAGCAAAAAGTGGGTGGGCATTGTCTGTTATAAGTTACAGATGTTATGGAAGGTGCAGTTTTGACTGGTACATTAGAGATAAGACTTAAAGAAAACAATACAAGGGCATTTGCTTTTAATTTACCCTCCTCTTGGCCTCTGTCTGTTTCTATTGGTCTGGCCAGGCACAGAAATCCGGGGAAAACAGCAGGTTCCCGATGGTTGAGAGGATAACGGCCAGTTTCCAGCCAAGGAAGTGTAAGGATGAGGAGTGTTGTGGACCAAGAGAGGAAAGGAGATAAAGGAGGGAGTATATGAAAGAAATGGACAGAAAAAGGAAGGACTGAAAAGGAGTGCCAAAGATTAGGGGTCACTGTTTGCCGTTTTGTTTGCACAGCAGCCCAACACACAATAATGGTTCTTCCTGCTTTGCGGTGGCAGAGCTCAAGAGTAACATGAGAGAGGAGGGGCACTGGTTCCACTGTAAGAGGTACCAGCATGATGGGCATTTAAAAGGAAAAATGAATTAATAATATCATATAGCCCTTTACCATATACCATATAGTTCTCTAAAGAATAAAGAATTCAAAAGTCTTGTTTGCATAGTACAAGTCACCAGAAAGTATTGCATCCACAATATTGCCTCAAATTGTCCTGTGCAATCACAGGTTTACCATTGGTTTGACACAGGGCAGCCAAATATTCATATTAATGTTATAGTTATTTAGAGACATTTTTAGTTTATAGTTTGTTATTTGTATTAAAGGTACTCTTTCTGACTTTTCTTTTCCAGCTCATAAGGAGAGCAGCCCAAGCCTGGTGAAGCAGGGAACGCTAGAGCAGAGAGAGGGACCGTGGGGACGCTGGACCGCCTGTCATGTGGAGCTTACGCCCTGTGAGCTGCGTCTCTACAGCCTGGACAGCAGCGGAAACCAGCAGCTATGTGCCGCCCTCTCGCTGTCCCACTGCCAAGGGGTGAGTGCTCCCCAGACGCAGGATGGACGTGTGCTGCAGGCCGTCTTTTTTAACAGCACCCGCGTGCAGTTACGCGCACCGTGCCAGTGGGAGGCACTGGAGTGGCGTAGACTCCTCTGGGAACGCGTCTTGGCCGCCCGTGCAGCCCATCGCAAAGGGGAGCCGGCACCTACCCTCCAGGAACCCGATCCAGACGCGGCGACCGCGCCAGCCCCTCGACCGCTGGTACGTCCCACGGCCCTACCACTGTTCACCCAGCACTGTGCCGATGTTCTTAAAGCTGGCCTTCTGCATCAACTCACTGACCTCAACAACTGGAGGGCCTTCACGTTTGTACTGAGCCGCACCGAGCTGCAAGCCTTCCCGACCGAGGGAAGAGGCCCGGTGTCGGAGCCAGTGCTGCGGTACCGGCTGGCTTGCTGTCTGGCTGTGCAGCGGGATGATGAAGACGGAGGCTCTAGCTCCCGCTTCCAGGCGGTCTTCCCTGATGATGTGCTGCGCTTGCGGGCAGAGAGTGAGTCCAAAACTCAAGACTGGGTGGAGGCCCTGAGAACAGCGGTGACGGCTCAGCGGCCACAGTGTGAGAATAGTCAAGTCTCCAGCGGAGTTCTGATGAGGAGTAAGCCAGCCAGGGAGCGACGGCACAGGGAAGCCCAGAGAGCTAAACGACAGTCCGTCACCACTAGCTTTCTCAGTATCCTTACCTGTCTGGCTGTAGAAAAGGGTCTCACCGCTCAGAGCTTCCGATGTGCAGGTGACCATCTCTCTAATACGCTTTCAACATTTCCCTAATATAGTTATAGCTTTTTGGTTCACTAATAGGTTTGGTTCATCATCATTAAAAGATTCGGGAAGGAATTCCCTAAGAGTGCGCATTCATTTGTATCCGTTGTGGCACAAGCATGCCTGCATAATTAGTGTCGATCACAATTTTCCTTTGTTGGGGGCCCAAATGTGATAAATCTAAAGATCAGGGCCCGTATTCCTAAAGAATCTAAGAATCCTTTTAGAAAACTCTTAATTTAGCTTAAAAACTTTTACGTAGGAGTCTTAGCTTAAGAGCGATTCGGGATTGATCTGAGAGCAACTCTGAGTAAGGAAAAGACAAATGCTATGTATGTGCCATTGCTATGTATGACACAATCTTTTGAAGACTGTGATTGGTTGGTTGTCCAAGAAGGAAAAAAAAACTCATGTATTTCAGTAATTAAAATTAAAAGATGAAACTAATATATTTAGTATATATAACTATAAACATATGCATGATTATACTTTTCAGAGGACTGACATTTCTGAGTTTAATAATAATAATTATACATTTTATTTCAGGGCGCCTTTCAAGACACCCAAGGACGCCTTACAGAGCAAATTTAAAACAGAACATTAATACTAGCCCAACAATAATATCATTTGTAAAATCAAATTAATAAGTACAATCAAAAAATGTAAGTAAAATGAAATCCCGATGAAAATCTATGTTGAATAAGCTAATCTAAACAGATGAGTTTTAAGTTGAGATTTGAATTGAAGAAGAGAGTCTAGGTGACGAATGTGAGGTGGGAGAGAATTCCAAATATGTGGAATGTTTAAAATTATTTTAATTTTTTTTTATTTCGTAACATTCTAATTTTCTGAGATTTTGAATGTTGGGGTTTTCATAAGCTGTAGTTAATCATCAAAATAATAACTTTTGCACTATATTCAAATTTTTCCAGTTTCACCTGGGTCTATTTTAATTTGAATGTTGGTTTTAATGTACCAAACTCCATTGTCTGCAACACATTTCTTCTCCCTCTTCATCTTTCTGCCATTTTCTCCTCTGCTAAAGAAACTCTTAAGCCTCTTAAAAGTCCTCGTCCGTGCTCCTAACAATTTTGACCTTAGGACCTCTTTTAAGGGTTAAGATGCTTTCTGAATTACTTTTTTCTTTACTAGGATTTTTTCTTTAATTTTAAGAGTAAACGCCCACATTTCTAAGAATTTTCTTAGAATTGTGTCACTAGGAGCTACTTTTTGCATTAAGATTCTTTAGGAATACGGGCCCAGATCAATAAATATACTTAGAAGTTATTTGAAACCAACATGTACAGTGATAATAAAATGGAAAAACCAATAGACCATTCACTTCTTAGTTCTTACGCGCATACCAAATTAAAATAAATGTATTGTTATTTCAATATTAGTAATAAACATATTTAGTGAACTCTTTAATATTCCATAAATGTGTTTGGATTTAATGTATATTTATTATTTGACACATTAAATATTGTATTTTCAATTTGCTCATTTACCTATGGCTATTTAATGGATTATTTTTAATTCTAAAAAGAAATGTCTTATTTAGCAATGGGTGATTGCTACACTGCACTACACCTATCTCTTTTAAAAAAAAATTGTCTTTTTTTTTATCCATTTATTCATCAATTTCTTAAACGATTGAGTGTCACACTTGGCCCACGTTATAAATGCTGTATATAGTCATGAAATTAGAAATCTCCTTGATGAAATCTGTTAACAAGTGGTCACGAGACATTTGATATGCATTTACATACCAGATATAATAAGCAATGTCTCTCGGCTGACCGCTTGTGGTCGTATCACTCTTGACAAATGTTAATGTCAGGTGTAAACAGAGCTAAAATCACGATCATTGTGTTATATTGCTCTTTTTGCAATGTCACTTTTTCTATTCTTAGATCTGGATCTGACATCACTGGTCTAAGGCTGCCAGCTCATATTGACTCCTTAACTTTGAATTTTGCCTTTCGAAAAGGCCATGAGTGTATGAACTTCAGCCTTTCTCCATGAGTCAAATGATTCAGCAAGTTCACTCAACCCTCAAAGAAATAGATGTTCCTCTCACTAAAGAATTTTCAAACCAAATGCCCCATTTTTCAACAAAGGCCACATGATTTGGTCATTCAAACAAGCTTGCAACCTTTATACAGAACCAACCCTGGTCTGTAATTTGAGCGTCATCTCTCCAGTCCAAATACTGTTTGATTATGTTGATGTCTGTGGCTTTGCTTTAGTGGCCTTAGAGTCATGTCATATTGTAGTATCTCTGTCTTTCTTTTTCTGGTGTG
This sequence comes from Chrosomus eos, assembly GCA_036326025.1. NCBI lineage: Eukaryota > Metazoa > Chordata > Actinopteri > Cypriniformes > Leuciscidae > Chrosomus > Chrosomus eos. Next base: position 19,966,263 of record CM070826.1, on the reverse strand, counting down.
AAATTTCCCCCCTTGAAGTGGATATGAATTAATCGCTTTCCTCTGTGGTTGTAACAACCAGCTTTTTAATGCGGGATATTTGAAAGCCTCACCGAACAAGGACAGCAGGCACCTGACGATAATTGGCCCATATAAAGCGGAAAAAATCCCCTTTTAGAATCAAAGGCTCCCTGGATTCTGCGTTCTGTGCGGAAGCTAATTGTTTGATTCAGGGCCACGAAAGAGATTTTTTTGAATGGGACGTGTCAGCCTAAAAAGAACAGAACAGCTGGGTACGTCCCTGCACTCAGCAGCCTCACACTCTCTCTCTCTCTCTCTCTCTCTCTCTCTCTCTCTCTCTCTCTCTCTCTCTCTCTCTCTCTCTCTCTCTCTCTCTCGCTCTCGCTCTCGCTCTCTTCTCTCTCTTCTCTCGCTCCCCTCCTCTCTCTTGTACGCATATTTTTGTCACACAAAAACGCACACTTTTATGACTTTTTTTCTTTTTTTTTCTTTTTTTCCCCCCTAAACAGATGCCTGCTTTCTTTGCTTTATCAACACTATATTACTTTAGACATTTGCGATGTGTGTTTGTAATTGTTTAAAAGATTGCTTCCGAGCTAGAACTACACTCTAAATACACCTCGTTTTCTGGCATCTTTCTCAAATGTTAACTTTAACCATAACTGCACCCAAGATGTCTCATAAAAACAAAACAAATACTGTGATTTGTCATTTCACATGTCAGTCGGAAGGGCCTGTCCTGTCTATGTGGGCTATCTTTAAGTCTATTCTTGGGCAGAAACAGTTGCAAAATGGACCAGATTAGTCGCATCAAAGCAGCATTGGTTTTAAAATGATGGGCCAATTAGAAAATGTTGGTGGCGAGACAGGTGCATTCAGTATCTTGAATGTTGGTAGTAGCGTGTTTAAGAAATGGGCTCTGAGACTCCTGTGTTCTTCTGTCTATTCCATCCTATAGTTTTTTTTTTTTTTTTTTTTAAATTCAACAATGTGTTCTATCTGTATGAACTGTATGAAGTGTGGGAGAGAACGTACTCATCCAATGCAGGGTAGATTCAAAAGGCAACGTACCCGGTCTGGGTTGATGATTGGATGTGGTAGTGGCTCTTCATTATGAGGGTTCATTGTGAGGTTGGAGTTTTGTCTCATTACTGTTGCAGTCTTTTATTATCCTCTGTTTAGTTCTCTGCCATTTGTTCACTTCGCAATACCTCTTGGCCCCGCATCCACAAAAGGTTCTGCCAGCTAACCCAAGTCCTATGTGGGGGTTATTGAAAGGGGTTGTGATGCATTCACATTACTTAAAGATGACTTGAAAATCCTAAAGAGGAGAAGAACTATTGAAATGCAACAATAGAAAAGAAGGAATACTCATCCCTGCCTTTATTTGAATACATTTCAAACTTTCAAACCATCTGTTGTTTCTGTTAATATTTTGGTTCTTTCTTGCCCCAAGAAGGAAGAGCATTCATGCTAGATGTCTAATGTGGTAACATACTTTAAAAATCAGTCATTGTTCCTTCTCTTCAGAAAATGAATATTAAGTGGTTGACCAGAGGTGTGAATACTATATTTTGATTCTTTCATTATTGCAATATAAATTCTGAAGTTTTTGACACTCTTTTCTAGTTTAAGATATTTTATGCATTTATTCGTTCATTTTATTTACTCATGGCATTCTTTTTTTTTAGTGAATAATTTTCAGCAGCCATTACTTGTCTTCAGGGTCACAAAAAAAATCTCTCTGACCTGAAATGGTAGTGTGTATAAGTAATATATCCTTGTGATCATCAAACTTTTTATTTTTCCTACAGTGCTTTATTGGATTGTTCATTAAATGAGTGTCAGTATGTGTTTTGACCAACCCAGGTTGTCCAGTTCACTCTAGCTCGTCTCCTGTCAAAACACTGATGATATACACTCAATGAGCAAACTCTATTCAAATCAATTGGCAGACAGAATAACAGGACTTTGTTTAAGAGGGTCATGCATGTCGTTCATTTGAAGAAGAAAAAGAGACCTGTCCTCTTACCTTCCTTTCTCACACACACACACACACACACACACACACACACACACACACACACACACACACACACACACACACACACACACACTTTTTCTCAAGCCAAATCACATAGTTTGCTTGAACCCAGCTTGTGCTTTTTTCCACACATTTCTACTAAAGTATCCTGTAGCGCGTATAAGGACAGCAGATCAAATGGGAAGATCAGTCCCTCCAGAAAAACGCGATTATGCGATCGCTGAATTCAATGCAAAATCAGCCAAAGTCCGCATATTTATGCGGGGGTCGCATTTTTTCAAATACTCCGAAATTTTGCCGCATAAATTGCTCATTTCCGCGCAAAATATGCGGGGCTTGCATGATTTCATAATCCCCGCATTTTCGTCGCAAAAAGTCACATATATATCTTGGCAGAAAGTTGAAAAATGTTGCGTTTGCTTCACACAAGAGCAGCCATTTCTCCCTGTTGCCATGGGAACGTTAAAGTGACGTAATTACGTGTGAACATCATCGAAAAGCTGTAAAACAGGAGCACACTTTATTTTTAAATATTTAAGAAGAAAAACAGGGATAGCTCACAGCTGAAGTTATTGACAGACAGACTCACGGAGGCGATTGGCATCTCACAACTCGCACTTTGTTCCCAAATCGAACTCGTATAACTGTCTGTCACACGTTTTCTTCGTCCACATCGTTACTTAATAAACAAAATAAGAGAAAAGAAGTAGCATCGAACATGGGGTGTCTACTCATAGACATAATATAATACATTGTATTATATTATGTCTATGTGTCTACTGAACACTGTTCGAGGCGCATGGCGGCAGACAGTTCAACAGGGAGCGCACAGCTCTTAAAGGGGCCACACCTTATTTCCACTCATTACAGGCTGGAATAAAACAAGATGAGAAATTAAATATTTCCAGCACTTTCTGTGATGTAGTATGCTTGCTTATCATAGGAAGTAATAAGAAATGACTCTTAACATTAAGGTAGTAGCCTAGTGAGAACATGGTGTCTGGGGAATCACTTTTTTTTCTCTTTTTCATCAAACCGCAATTTTTGCAAGTTCCCGCAATTTTTGCAAGTTCCCGCAATTTTTGCAAGTTCCCGCAATTTCATCGCAAAAAGTTGCATAAATATCCCGCATATTACATCGCATTTTTAAAGAAAACGGGCCGCGTAATCAAGGATTTTTGCCCGCAACAATCACAAAAAAACTCCGCGTTTTTCTGGAAGGACTGGAAGATCCAGCTGTAGTTGGGAAAAGAGGGAGTGCAGGGTCAGGTGGAGAGAATGGGGTCCAACGGACTGCTGTTTACATCAAAAAGATGGGCAGTGCATCTGTCTCAAGCAAACACATGTGTGAGCACACTTACGCACACACAACCTTATGCCATTTTTTTTTTTTGAAGTGGATGTCAGCTTGAATAGGGGACATCAAAGCTGGGGCCTTGTCTTCTTTCACGCTTATGGAGCCACAAAGCCCCACCCTGGAGTTCTTGTCCCATGAAACTCGGCGGGCTGCTTGAAAGTGGCGCGAGTCACAGCCTTTGCAGCTAGAAAACAGCAAGACCTTTCTCGCACTGAAGGACCGAACACCTCCTCCAGATCTGTCACGTTTATTCTACTAGAAAACCATTGTGCAAGTGGGACCTCAGAGCACCCCACTTCACCTCTTTTTTCCCTGCAGATAGTTGTCGTTTTAGGACAACAGGGTGCTGCTGAAAATGAAAGAGGGGAATCTTGCAGACAGTCATGCATTGAACACATCAAACGACTCTTGTTTGGCATGGCTCTCTGTCTTTCCCACAGTCTCAGGTTGGCCCCACTTTTTTGTCCAAAGAACTTGCCGTTCCCATCCACTTACGCTTTGCTTTGAGATTGAGAAATGTTGAGAACCATATTCAATTCAAGTAATTGAATAAGCGCCACATGTGTGCTTCAGGGCCGCAGTTCCAACCTGCTAGAATGTATCGTAGGCTTCAATTGACCCTGATTTTTTTTTTTATGTCCACAGACATCACTGTACCCAGAATGGTGTACTTGGGGATATATTCTGTTCTGTCTGGCTGTGCTGTGTAAACTGGCACCTTGTGTGTGTTTGAATGTATGTGGGAACTCATGTGTGGGGCTGTGTTTTACTGGCACAGACCGTGATGTCCACAATACACAGAGCCTGCGGTTTCCAAGCGGCCAACTCCTTCTCAGACGTTACATGCTCTCTGGCCACTGTCCAGAATCTCTTTAGCCCAACAGGCTTGGTGTAAATGGATCAGACAGTTTGCTTGAATTGAATATGCAATAAAAGTTCAGTTTTAGTATGTCTAATATGTGATAATTTGAAGTGGCAAAGTAAAGCCCAAAGTAACTGTAGTTTGGATGTTAGCACTTAGTGTATGTATACAGCCAAACATACAAGTAGAAATAGCGTGAAATATAGCACTAGAAATGTTACAGATTTTTCAAACCACACGTACAACGTACGATCAGCTCACATATGCACTGAGTCATTGTTCAGTGTAGCTCAAAGCGCATATGTGAGCTGATCGTACGCTGTACGCGTGGTTTGAAAAATCTGTAACATTTTTTAAAATAAGGTCTCATTTGTTAACATTTGTAACTAACATGATATAACAATAAGAAATACATTTGTTACAGTATGTAATAATCTTTGTTGATGTTGGTTAATAATGCACTGAACTAAAATGAACAACTGTATTTTTAAGTAATGTTAACAATTACATCTTTTGATAATGTACTGTATTAGTAAATGTAAACAATAATTAACATTAAGAAAGATTAATAAATGCTGTAGAGTTCATGTTAACTAAAGTTAACTAATGAAACCTTATTGTTAAGTGTTACTGAAATATCTGACATGCGTAACGTTACTATGCTGTGATGATAAAATTAGTGTCACGCACACTTTATGCATACCCTAGCATACACAAAAATGACTTTTACTTTATACTTAAATTAATATTTGCATAAATCAGGCTAACAGACCTATTGTAGCTTTGCTTTGACCAACATATACTCTACAGTCAGACTACAATTGGCTGATGCACGGTTTGTATTTCTTTTCTTTTTTTTTTTTAGATATTCAGTTAAATTTTATGTATTGTGTGAAGATGAATTGACTACTTGACTACTAGCTTGTTTTTACACATTATCCATATGTTCTCTCTATTTTTTTTAATTCCACAGCATGTGACGTGAGCTGTTAGCTGCTGATTCTTCCATGAGGTTATACAGAAACTATGCTTTGGAAGCCTGTGTAATACACAGAAACATTGTCGACAAGTTTTGAGTCACTGCCTCTCCTTTAATTTTTGCAAAATTTTTGTTTTCCTTTTGCTGTAAAGCCCAGCCTCAACTAGATCTCTCTTAATAATAGTCTCCGTAGCATGAGCGCTGTACAACGATGTGCTATTTTTGGAAAAGGGTGGTATTTGTGGGTTTACTCTCTGCATGTATGCTGATTACAAGGCAGCTCTGACACACGACACCCTGCTGCTTGGTCTGTGGTTCAGCCCAAAATCAGGCACCCATCAGCTGTGGCATGGGGGACACCACCTCTGACTTTTTATAGTCTGGGGTCCCTGCCCCTAAAAACCTCAAGTTTACATTGGCAGCACAGTGCAGCGCATGATGCTAGCGCCTAACCTCAGCTAGAACAACCCATTACGTATGGGTTTGGAAATGGAATAGAGTAAATTTTCTTTTCTTGGTCCAATCTGGCTGTATTTCTTGGCAACGTATTGTGCAAGTCAAGAGTCACAGAATAACATTTCACAGAATAATTTTTGCCCAGTCTTTTTTTTGTTTGTATTTTATTTTTTTTATGCATCAAAAACGGCTAACACCATTCTCTTTAAAATTTCTTAGGGCAGTGCAAAAATATTTAAGTGGCATGCGTAATGTTAATGTCTTCATCATATTATTTATATGGTAGTGTTACATATTACCGTTCCACAAAATAACTAAAGTAATTCACATAAAACAACACATACAAAAAATGTTGTTTCACTTGTTAATGTTCACTCTTGAGTTACTTTACTCTTTGAGTTACTAACTGTGTTACTTTAGTTATTTTGTGTAGTTTCGAAGCTCTATAGCATGTGTACCCATTCACTGTTATTTTTATGGAAATAACTGTATGAGCATTCTGCTAAACATCTCCTTTTGAGCTCCACCGAGGAAAGGACTTATTACAAGTCTGGAATGACATGAGGCTGAGTAAATGATAACAGAATTGCCATTTATGAGTGAATTGACTCTTTTGAATCTGGTGGTAATGATGTAATTCTGCTTACAGTCAGAGATGTACGTACTTCATCACTGTTTTCGGCTTTGCTCTTTTCAGTCGGCTAATAATGCTTCAAAAATAGACCTACAGCATTGCCTGTAAACACCGTAATCAGTGTCTCCCTCTACAGATATTTGTAGTGATAACATTCTGCCTCCCTCTTTTAGAGACTGTGTTTTCTGACTTGTTTTTGTCCTCTCTATCCTACCTTCCATCTTGTCCACATTTCTTCTCCCTATGAAGTGTATAGCTGACGCTACGCTCCACTGAAAAGATTGTAAAAGTCCATATCCGTCTGTGCCTGTTCCTTTCATTCTCTCTTTTTATTCTTTGAACGTCCACACTGTCCCGGCTCTGGTTCTCCAAGATGGCTAGGATAAGGGACACCTGCCATGTTCACAATCACCTGTTTTGGTTCCTTCGGGATAAGCCCTTTGGTAGAGTGCCGTCTGACTGTTTGAAGACAACTTAAACAAGACATTTAAAAGACAAAGCAAAGTACTTTCAGGAGATATCTCACATTAAATGTGCTCAGTATTTGTGCCTGTTCACAACTAAGCATTTGGATTCTTTCTGTTGTGCCTAGATGGGTAAAACCACCTTTTTAGTTTTGTTTTCAGTGACTCAATCGCTGGCTTTTGTGTAGTATAAATCTTTTTAAATTTCTGGATTATCTGTAATATTTATCTGTGTTTAACCAGGGTTGGGTCATAAACCTTGACATATCAGCACATTACCCAAACAGATTGATCACGTTCCACTAATGATTGTCAGATTTTAACAGGGTCGTGCCCTCATCAGTAGATTAGGTAGTCATTAACATTGTCATTAACCCAGACTTGATCTCTCCTGTCCCCGGTTTGATTTGTTTGTTGTTTGAGGTTCCTCCTTTTTATTGTTGCTTTGTTTTTCCATTCAGGGTGTCAGAGGCCAGTGGGTCTGTCACGGGGCAAAGCTAAAGTTTGCTCTTACAGTGGCTGGTACTACTGCCCAAGTTGTCACCAGGACAACCTCTTCCTCATACCTGCTCGTCTACTGCACAATTGGGACACTAATAAACACAAGGTATGTGTACAGACCTATTTACCCAATCCATATGTGACCAGTTACGGAAACTAGGGACACAAGTCGGTTCTGGGGCATTTTGAGTTATTCACAGATTCTGAAAGTGTAGTCTCCAAGCTTTCCAACAATGTGTAACACATCTGATAATATTTTGAGAAGTTGTGGCCATTTGAAGGTAGGCACTCAGAAAAACTAAAAGCGGAGAAAACCGCCTCTAAAGATCTGCAGTTCTCACCTCTCTCTGCAGCTGGGAGTGACAATAGCGCTCATTTACATCTCATTTAGATAAGCCATACCCCTGTAAAGCTCCCCCAATGTGCTTTACAGCTTTTTTTTCTTTCCTGCTAGCTAATAACAATAGTAGGTATGGGAAGGTCTAAACAGACTAAACTTGAGATAGCGTGTACGTGTTCTTAGAATGAACACAAAACAAAAAACTTTAATGTTTATGGAAACTCACCCCCAGGACCGGCAAATGCACTTCCTCCGCTCTAGGTGAAAAACAATTGTGCTGCCCCTCTATTTGCAACGTATACCAGCAACAACACACAAAGACCAATATGCCATACATATAACGCAAAACCAGCAACAACACACGAAGACCAATAACGTTATGCCATACATAACGCAAAACCAGCAACAACACACAAAGCCCAATATGCCATACACAAAACCAGCAACAACACACAAAGACCAATATGCCAAAGGCCTACATATAACGCAAATATAATATACATATAACATACGTCTACATATAACGCAATATTAAAGTTTATGCAGGAGGCAAATGCCTGCTGGCATTTTTCTTTAAGCAGTCATGACAGGGATTTTCCAAATAATCACATTTCACCTCCTCAAATTACTGTTGCAAATCTCTTTACATGTGCGTATAGACACACAACAGAAATGTCCGCAAGCACATTATATCATCAGCAGGTTCAGCATCTTAAATAACGACTAAAGAGCAAATGAAGCTTAACTTACGTTTCAGAAACGCGCACGGCAGGCCTTCATGTTCCCTGTTCACAAAACGTTCCCCATCCAAAGCAATCGGGATGTCTCATATGAAACAGCCAGCTACCGTTGTCAGCGAGCCGAGCCGCCGTATTCAAGCACCGAGGGCGCACGCGCGCGGATTTCAGTTTCCCGAGCCCACAAAGTGCGGCGAAAACATTTTCAGTGTACCGGTAACTGCCACGGTTCAGCTCATCCACGGCAACCTTTGCGGCGTCCATCTTCATTGAATTGAATTGAGCCGACCAGAGCACAGCATAATAAGTAGCCATGCGGTTCACTTGGAGGGCGGGGACAAAAGCGCCATATTCAGTATGGAAATACACACAGACAATAACACACCACGCCCCTACTGCGTGCTAGAATCTACGAAAACAAGCCGATTTCAACCTCAAAATATAAGCTTTTAAATATACCAATACTGCTATCTCAAACATGGAGAGGCTTCTTCGTGATTTCAACTAGCAGATTCTGCAAAAAAGCGGAAATCACAAATTTTGGAAAAAAACGCTTGTTTCTCATTTTTCTCGCAAGTTGTGCTGCCGACTTGCGTCCCTGGTTTCTGTAACGGGTCACATATCTTTAATATCGTTAATAATTATATATGTTTCCTTGGTGCATTTGAGTTTAGAAATCAGCCCAAGACTCAAGACATCTAACTGTGATTACAAGTAACAACATTGTTGACATTGTGGTTCAGGTATCGAAACAAGCGAAGGAGTTTCTGGAGTTTGTTTATGAGGAGCCATTGTTAGACGTCCAGCAGTTGAACCTGTGTCTGTATGAGCATTGCGAGGCGCTGGCGGCCGTTCTCAAACTGAGACAGCAGCTCCAGTCTCTCAGGGCCTACCTCTTCAGCTGCCGGGCCACAGTGGCAGAAGACCTCCGCCGCAGGTGAGCTATGCCAGATAGCAGGAAGAGGAAAGATAGGGAAGAGTAAAACAGATTTAAAATGACAAAATGGTATATTGGTAAATGGTAAATGGAATGCACTTATATAGCACTTTCACAGACCCAATGGCCACCAAAGCGCTTTACATTTTGCCTCACATTCACCCATTCACTCACTCATTCATACACCGACGGCGGTGTCAGCCATGCAAGGCGCCACCAAGCTCGTCGGCAGAAGCTGGGGTTAGGTGTCTTGCTCATGGACACCTCGACACTTGGTCAGGTGGAACCGGGGATTGAACCACCAACCTTCTGGTTGTCATGTAGACAACCTACATGAACCACTGAGCCACAGATAACGCACATCTGACATGGACCGTCTTTTGTTGTTTGAATCAACAACATTTTGTTTACAAACCTGTTTTGCTTTATTAACACTGTGGGTACCGAAACAGCAGATTATTGAAAATGGTAGTTACTGCACCAAAGGGGGTTTATGTAGCGATGACAGAAGCCATTTTTGGTTCCCCAATGAACCTTACAGTGAACAGTTATTAAAAGCAAAATTTCTAAGTGTAAAAGAACATTTTAATAATCATAATTAATAATCTTTTTCTATTCTAAAGACCCTTTTGTGCAATGTTATGTTAAAGGTAATTAAGTAAACAATCAATTTTATTTTGTTTTTAATACAATTTAAATAAATGTATCTTTTTTTTCTTAAATTTTTAATTCTTATGATATTTTTAATAAAAAAATATTGTAAAGCACTTTGAATTACCACCGTGTATGAAATGGGCTGTATAAATAAACTTCCTAAAATATATAATAAGCTTGTTTTATTTTATTTTATTTTATTTTTGGCCTTGTTGAGATTGGTTGACCACGACTGGAGTACTAGGGTTTCTTAGTTTCCTTTAAAAAAACAGTAATTTGCTGCAGTTTTTAAATAAATGTTTTCTTGTAGGTCGTCTGGGAAAGTGTCAAGGTAAGTGTTTATTGGCACAATTTCTGTTTAAAAAATGACAGGTTCGAGGTTCTGTGAACGTTTATGCGCCCGTAAAATTGATCTCAAATGGGTTCTCGTCTATTGAAAAAGGTGTTGCAATAACTCGAATCATATGCAAATGAAATAAAATGTGCAAAAGCTAATTATTGTGACCTAATTTTTATATAAAACGCATGACCATGGAACAAGAGCAAAACTCACTGTAGAAGTGATTGGTTGTTTCATCTATGCCTATATGGTGTTTTTTTCTTGTTAAGAACCAACACAAGAGATTATATTGTTGTAAGTGACATCAAAACAGTTGGTGGAGTTATAAAGTCAGTAAGATAAGATTAAGTTCATAAATACTTCATTGATATCAGTGCATGAATGTATAAATATTCCCTGGTTGTAGTAGGGATTCTGATAACAGTGTTTGATTTAGCCTAGCAGGGATACACACTGAGCTTGTCCTCTCTGTTTCCAGATTTGTAATATAGGACTAGAAGTAAATATATATTGTGGAAAAACCTATTGTTTTCAACAGGACATTATCCTATATTTGGATAACAAACTCCTACTTGTAATAGCTACATTTTTCATGATAATAGCATCTGCATTAATCATTTGATGTAGGTTACATAACTGTGATAAATATTTGTAGAGTCTTCCAAGGCACATAAAATAGTGGTTGACTGCTGCTGGTAGCATCTGGCTTGTTACCCTGCAAATGTGTACAATAGAGAGAGATTCATCGTAATATAGACATGTATTTAGCATGTAGCACTGATAAAGAATGAATTTGTAATGCTATTTCAAGGAATGCATTTTGGATTTTGGGAATAAGCAGATCTTTTGTGGATTTCTAAGGTCCATGTTCAGCAGGAATGTGAAGGAGCTGTGTTTATGCAAAGGTTTCAGCACTAAAAGGCTTGTCTATGTGATGAATGCTTTGTGCTCTTACCAGGGTCAGTGTGGAGACCATGAGATTGCGCTAAGAGGCCTTAAACATTCACACTGTAGGAGACGAAAGCGTGTACAGCTCTGTGATGAAATATCACACAATGGAAAGCTACCACCAGCGTTTCCCCAACAAATGGCTCAGCTCCTTTTATACTAAGTTAATCATAACTGTTTACCGAAGTTAGGGTTAAGTGGAAGTTTAGATGTTTAACCCATCTCTAATTTTGCGATCATTTACTTTAGTGTGGTTCTTTTAAGCCTGCATCACAATCTTTATTATTATGTATTATATATGAAACTCTGAGACATTCTTCAAAATATCTTCTTTTGCGTTCCACAGAAGAAAGTCAAAGAAAGTTTATAACATCACAGTGTGCAAATGATCACCAAAGCTTTATTTTTGTGTGAACTATCCCTTTAAGAGAAACTGCAGTTTATTTCTCCTAGTGCCCATGAAACATATCCTCAGATAGACATTGAGCTCTTTTTGTGGTGAACTAATTTCCATCTTATTCTTTCTTTTCCCTATTGAAATCAAGTATGGCATAACAAAACCGTTCATAAAAAAAACTTCAAATGTTGACTTAATGCTGTTGCTAATGCACTCTTAGCTACATGTTCAGAACACTGTTTGTTGTTTTGAATCACTGAATTATTGAATGGGCCAGTACCCTTTCCTATGTATTCGCTCCTTTGAACTCCATGGTGACGTAGAAACAGGATGGCCGTTTGAAGTGCAGACGTGAGGGCTCTTGCAAAAGGGAACCTCAGCTTGAACTGAATATCCTCTCAGAGGTTCATCTTCTTGGAGCGGTCCCAGCTGCCTACCGTGCGGTGACTTTATCTGGCCGCTGTGTTTACGGGGTGCAGCAGTGGTGACCCTAGCAGGAGGCAGCGCTAGCGGGCTAGTGTTTATGGCCAGGCTATTAGCAGGCATCAGGCTAATGCTTCGCTTTTCCAAACAGTGTAGGATTGATGAGGGCGGTGGCGCTAAAATATTACCTTAGCCATTCATCGCCCAGCCCGGACACTCATCAGCGGTTGTGAAGAGGCACACAAGTGTTTACACTAAGCCATTGAGAGAAGGGGGGAGCTGTCACAGTCCACACCTAATGCACCTCATTGAACTGCAGGGGCATCCACACATACGCATACTACCTTAGTTTTTACCTTTCAATAGTTCTTCGTGTCTAGGCTTGGGAAATAAGAACCGGTTTTGATTTGCTCTACTATTCAGGAGCACTGCAACACTGCTACTGGATCCACAGTGTGACATACAACACGACCAGTACAGTCCATTTATCAAGCGAATGACTATTATGAGCTAGATCTTTTTAGTGAATCATAAGCATACCGTGCAATTGGTAATGTCTGATTCTTAAGAAATTCTTTAAAAATCTTTTGACGTGGATCAAAACCCCACAGGACAGCCAGTGTAGTCTAATATCGATTCCTATAAACCAGGGCTGCATCCGAAATCGCATACTTCCCTTACTATATAGGCGAAAAAACAGTACAGATAAAAAGTATTTCGGAATTCACTATACTCGTAAAAGATACTAAAAATACTAAGCAAAAAGTACCCGGATGACCTACTACTTCCGGCTAGACTCTGAAGTGTGCATACGATAAGCACTTTATTATCCCATGAGGCCACAGGAGAGGATTTATGAATGACAGTGAAGTGATACAACTGACACTGGTAGGTTACATGATAATGACAACATGGCGTATATTGTACGTCCGGATTACATTTATACTACACACAGTCGTACTATATAGAATGTACTTTTTTAGTGGTTGTGAAGTAATTACTTATTCAAAATAAGTACCTACTCAAGAGAGTATGCGATTTCGGACTCTCCAGTTTTTCCAGATTCCAGTTCTTTTTGGTGAATCAATCACATACATGTGTTTTCTAATGTTTTGAAAAGTCTCTTATGCTCAACCAGGCTGCATATATATATATGATCAAAAATTTATTTAAATAATTAAAACATTAAATCTGAAATATTATTACAGTTTTGAATAACTATAACTGTAATTATATATTTTTGTTTATTGCTGTTGATTAATATGTATTTTACTGATTTGAATCAATGAATTATTGATTTGTAAATATGGTGTCTGCTGACTTTTCATCTACTTTTGACCAATCACATGTTGCTACATATCCACATAATCACACACTGTAAAAAAAAAAAAAAAAAAAAAAGTTGAGAACTTAAAAGTTTAAGGCAACCAGCTGCAGGACATTTTTGAGTTTTCTCAACTTAGGGTCATTAGTTGTACAAACTTTTTCATTTTAAATAGTTGAATAAAACAGTAACAATAGTAAAACAACAAAAAAACAGTAAAACAATAAAAACAGAAATTGTCAAACAAAAAATGTAAGTTGGATTTTTTACAGTGCAGTTCATCTGCCATTAGAGAGTATCTATCCATAGGCGGTTGAGGGAAAACAGCAAAATCAACATATACCCTCTTGCTTATAATATGCTTGCCACCCTCTGATTCCGGTGGCTGGATTTAGTTATCTTTTGTTTGATAAGAAGTCATATATCGACTGGTTACCAGCACTGCAAACACTTGATTGTATTTACCCTGAGAAATGACAAAAGATTCAGACATGAAGCTCTGCCATGAGTAGAGATGAACATATGCTGGAGGATATAGAAAGCAGTCACCATATATCTGGTCACCATGACCAGAGGTAAATGAACACCCAGAGAGATAGCGGTTTCTTTTCACACACTGTCCTGACTTGAACAAGCTTGACAAAGGCAGGCGAATCAGTGTAACAACACATCCGCAGGGATTAAGTTAGGATTTCATCTTGTCATACTGAAGATAGCGCATTAGAACATGGAATCTTGTCAATGCAATATCTTTTCTTTGTCAGCCTTCCTAAGATGTTCAGTAATACCTCACTTGTTGCACAGATTTGTGGGTATGTAAAGCTTTGAGCTCTGTGGTTTCCAGACCCTTTATTAGGCGTCCATACCTCTCTAAGGCTGCAAATCTGTCAAGAGTGATCTGTAAACACTTCAGTGGAAAATTCTTTATCATCCACATTTTTTAATTATACTTTAGGGTTCATCTATAATATGAAAAATATGAAGAAATACTTGAAAAGATAAATAAATTCTATTGCCAAATTATGAGATCATTGTGATGATAAATACATTTAAAGAACATTTTCCAAACCTTGTTTACATAGACCTTTTTTTACAGTCTTTTAGAGGCATTTAGCTGTATGTGTTAATTCACTAAAGAACCAAATCATGCATTTTTCACTTTCGTTTGAGAATCAAACATGCCGCATTTGATTTACTTAAAAGGGCAGTATGTAAGCATGACAACTAGTAGTCGAAATAGGTACTGCAGTCGTATTCAAAATATCGATCGATCGACAGTTTGAGCACGCGCAACAGGAACGAGCGCAAATGGACAATGAAAATTGGCAAAGTGCAGTATCACAGACCGAAACAAAAACAAACATTCCAGCCTGGAAAACGCACATTTCAAAGTAAAATAACTGGCTGTAGAAGTGTTTTTCAGAGAATCGAGTAGGTGGACTTAGCATGTTTTCTCAATATATGCAAACATATTATGGTATTTTTATGCTTTAGTAGAGTGAAAAAGTTACATACAGCACCTTTAAAGAACCAGAGCATGCATTTGCATTTGAGAGTCATTTGTCCTGGAATCAGTTAGACTCCAATTGTTTCGCTGGTTTTGCATGATTTTGATTTACTTCAAAATAAAAAAGACTTAATGTAATTTGGTGACCAGTCAAACTACACTGTTTGTGTGTAACAGAGGCCAGCTATTAAAGAGCTTTGCAGGTAAAACCTCACTCAAAAGATGCATTAGCGACTGACACTGTATACTTTGCACTATATATTTAGTAGTGTTGTTTTCATTTGGTTGCTTTAAAAAAAAAATGGATCTCGTTTACCAACCCTACTCATCGTGCATCATTCTTTTTCAGTAACGGGTTTAAAGAACGTGTACAAATGATCTGACCCCTGTGAGAACAGTATAACATGGCCAAAAAGACAACACATTTAAACTCTCTCTCTTTAGGGTTTTAATGCATATATTTCTTAAACCTAAGACATCGCATTCACAGCTCTTGATAAAGTATCGTTTTTGACGTGCCATACATCAAACCCTAAACAAAGCTGCTGTCATCAGCTCTATTTGTCCTAATGACACCTGCTGCAACTCTTGTCTGTTGACCCTTGAGCCTTCCATAAACAACTGAAAAGAGATTTCATCCTCAGCTTAGTAAACATCCCACCCCCTGCCTCCATGCCTCAGTTTAGACTAAGATTAGTGCTGTAATGATTGCTTGGCCTAATGAGGTCTGAGGGATGAGCTGTGAATAGGGCTGTCTGGAGTACCGCCATGCTTCTCTTCAGCCAGAAATGAGATTATGGCAGTGAATGAAAAAATGGAGGTTCACCACACAATCCCTAAAGCTGAAGACTGAGATGTCCAGCGAGTATCAAAACACGTGTGCATTTGTGCAACATAGGCCTATTTTTAGATCGTGTGCGACTCTACTTAATATAATAGCTAAATTCACTCCTAAATGCCCCATTATAGCTCAAAACTACCCAGCATGCTTTCCTCCCATGCCTTAATGCCATAAATTCCATCTCTCCTGTCTCTAGCTGTGTTTGTGGTCTGCAAGGCTGTCTCTAATTCCCAACATCTGCCTGACGGGCTGCTAATGACGGAACCAAGCCATTGAGGAAGCGGAGTGGAGGAACTATTAGTGGGCAGGAGTAAAGATGCACCGGTTTCCAGTGCCAAACTACCTAATAGATCCAATTTTCCAGCCTTTTGTGGTAAAAAAAAAAGACATCAGTTGTCCGCTATAGTGTGGCTACACCAATAGCTTTGTGTCTGAATGAATTGTTGTATGCATCTCCAATGAGGAACATTAACATTTCATTAGACTGAATCGCCTGTTCTGCTGGGTCAGTTGTCAGTGGATGTTATTGACTGACTAGTTAGTAAAAGATGGGATCAATAACAGTTTTTCGTTTCATTTCCTTCTCGCAACCGCACATCGTTTTTTTTCCTCTCCACCTCACAGTGTGCCTGTTGCTTTTCCCTTCCCCTCTTTTCTGGATAATTCTGTGGGCCCTTGAGTTTGTAATGTGAGCAGGCGTGGGTGAATGAGAGAGGGAAAGAGCGAGTGTTGGCTCATGGGAGGAGAGAGGTGAAGAGGGCCATAATAGCCAGCCAGATGGAGAGAGAGAGACTGAGCCGCCCCACTTCACCCATAATAAGGGATAGTGCTTTTAAATGCCTATTTTACAGCCTTTTTCTAATTCAATTGAATTAACCCCTATTTCCACACAATTTGGACCCATGTTGTCATGGATACAGAGGCGGAAAGGCGGGAAACTAGCGTTCCCCCTGAAATAGATTTGTATGTATATGTGTGTAAGCTATTGCAGTTATTTTTCTATATATATGATCAGGCTCAGTTATGACTTGAGGTAATATTTATATGTTTTTTATGCTATTTCATGTTATTTTATTTGTTTTTTTAATGCAGGATCTTTCCAAGAGAATACCTGTTACAGCACGTGCACCTCTACTCATTGGCAGACCTGCAGCAGGTGAGTGTCTTCCCTGTCTTAACCATTCCTTTTTTTCCCCTTATACATATAGTACATGCATGTAGGAATAATTTTTTATTAATGTTTGGTGATCTACGAAATCTATGAAGTTTCGCCGAATAGAGTAAAATACTGTAAAATGAGTAACCAACTAAACTGAGAGCGCTCAACAAAACGAACAAACTTGCAGATGTGTAGATCCTTGAAAGGTTTTGAACTCTGTCAACACACAACAATTGCTCCAAAAAGTATTTGGGCACAGTTAAAATTGAATATTGCACTAGAAAATATCAATCCAAATGGAAATGAATTGACAATGAAAATCTGCCAGGTGTTTTCTCAGGACTAATTCACTTCTCTGGGACTTTTATCTACAGCCTCAACTGTATAGGTTTTTTGTGTATATATGAAGTCAATTCTCAGCATTGTAACCACATATTCATCACTGTTACTATGAATTAATCCAGAAACAATCGTTTTTCTCTTATTTTTATTTCGTAAATAAAGGTAAAGCAATTTCTGAATAACAAATCAGCATATTAGAATGATTTCTAAAGGGTCATGTGACACTAAATATTGGAGTTAAAATACAGCTCTGCCATCACAAGAATAAATTACATTTTAAAATATGTTTGAATAGAAAACATAAATGCAGCCTTGGTGAGCAAAAGAGATTTCTTTCAAAAACATTTTTTAAAAAGTATTGCCAAACATTTGAATGGAATGTTTTTTAAAAGTTTTACTTTGTGCTTTTGAATTATTTATTGAACATAAATGCCACTTGGTTTGATATTTTGTATCAAACCAATGCAATGACATTCATACATGTTTAAAAAGAGTGGCTAAAGTGATAAGTATGTAGGTGACTATGTACTCATATCTCCTGGTACGATCCTGATAAAAGACTTCATCGCTTTCACAGACACACACCTGTAGCGCCCATCATCACCATGCAGCGTGTGTCTGGTCATTGTCTTCCGGCAGTGGAAGTTGAGAGGCTGTGAGAGTGAGGGTATTTTTCACACCCTTCCCTCGCAACCCTGACATTCAGAGAGTTACTGTAGATCTATGTGCAGCTTAGTGTCACTGACACATTAACCTTCTGCTTTTCACTTAGTGTTTTCAATGGCTCGTATTTTTTTTTATGGCTTGCAAAGAATTCTCTCGTCGTCAACTTTTTTCTCTTTGTTCTTGCATATAAGATACAAAACTGAATTAAACTAAAACTAAGAAATGTACACACTTTAATTGAAATCAAGCCTAAAACATCATAATGTACAGGTTACTGTTTCACTTGGAAAAAGTTGCCTATTTAGTCCATTGTTGTTAATTAAACAATTGTTGTTTGCAAACAGTGTTCTCATCTCCCCTCTTTTTCTCTCTCCTTCCCTCATTCTGCACCCCCCACACCCCAGCCACCGTGCCTGAATTTTTTTTGTCACTCTTCTGTTTCTTAGGAATGACCCCTGCCCTTATTTTTCTGTTGCTCTCAGAACATCTATTCTTCTGTCCCACATCCCCTCTCCCTTCTGTCTCCTGGTGGGAGGCTGGAGTCCCTCTCCACCCTATGTTCCCCCACCCAGCCTACTAATTACTGTCATTCAGAAGCAACAGGCAGAAAAACAAAGCGTGACAGTCCTGCCTCTGCTTCCATTCCATTCTATTCATCCCCAATATCCCATTGCCTGACACTTTTTTTGTTAGTTTATTTGTCTTTTACATTCAACATGTCAATTAGAGCTTGTTTTTTTTTCATTTTATTAATTTATAGTAAATTAATTATTTATTTACTTAATTAGTATATTTTATATGAGTTTTAATTCATTTATTTTTACCATAAAATAAAGCTGTATAGTTGATTTTAAATGTATCTTTAAACCCTAACCCTAAAGCCTCTTTCACACAGAGATTCCGGAACATACAATGATAATGTGTCTCGGGATTTGTCCTGGGATTGTTTGATACATTTTTTTGGTTCATTCACACTGCCTGTGATTTTCTGGAATCTGTGCGTGCGTTCACGCACATCCCGTAAAGATCCTGTAAAGACACCTGACATCAGGATTTGAGCTGTAATGTCCCGCACTGTCTTTAAGTTTGCTTATGATTTGCGATTTCTTTCTTGAGAAACCACACTCGTGCATTTTTTTTCTTATTCGATCATAAACTAGCGCTTTGCGTACCGTTCAACTAAGTTGGCGAAACAATCGAGCATTTTTTTGGGATCAACGCTCTGTGTGAAAGGGGCTTAAGTAAGACCAATTGTAGTAGTAATACTTAACCAAAGTCTTTCTCTCTCTTTTTGTCTGTCTGTTTGTGTCACAGTAGTCTTGCTCAGTATTGGGTCTGTGGGTCTTAAAACAGTGCCTAAAAAGTGTCTTCTCTTTAAAAATTCAGAATATTGTTTTGCTATTGTGAACCAGTTTTCTTTGTCAACAATTTGGCTCATACTTGCATCTTTTGAAGTGAAACGGCACAGTTGTCCGTGGTTCTTAAATACTCTCTGCACTGTCAGTACTTTGTCCCCCTTCTTGTGTACTTTTTATTCATCGCATTCAGGACAAGACCTTTATACCTCTCCCCCACTGCCTGTGTAAGGCCCAAATTTGAGGCATTTCTCATTCACGTCACATTACTTTCTCTTTCAGCTTCTTAATTGGCTTACCTTATTAAGGAGCCATTTTCTTTTAGTGTTTCTACTTAGTGCCGGTTCCTCCACGGCTCTGGAATGCTCGCCCTCCATGTTGAGGTCACTGAATGCTGATCTCCAGCAAGACTCCAAACAAGCACTAAGTTTTGGGCAGTCTTCTTTTAAAAACATGACCCCATTTACCTTATTCATTTGTGTTAAACTTGCCCATAAGCCAGCTTTGTTTGGCCACCGCTTGTTTGATATCTTCACTGGAAGAGTATGAAAAGTTTACCAAGTGCACCAAGATGGACACAAGTAGAGTGCTATATAAATGCTAATTGTATTGTATGTGTTGTACCGAAGACAACAGCATTAGCCTTGCCAACAATCTGCAACAATATGCACTTAATTGAGCTCAAGCGATAACATTCAGGTCCTCAGAAGTTACATATCTGAATCGAGTGTTTTTTCTCACCGAGAGAAGTGAATTGCGCTGCTTCTCTCGCGAGAAATGAATCGCAGTTTCGCTCTTTCTCTGCATGTGATTGGCTATTCGCTAATGATGTCACACCTCAACTCATAAACTTAGGATTAAGGCCTGAGTTGAAAGAGAAAGTTGATGATCAGCATCATGGTACCAACAAAGCCTGGTTGGATTGGTTGGTTTTTTTTTTACTCGAAACAAATCTGTAACCCTGAGTTTGTTCAACTACCATCATGGTACAGGCCCCTGGTCAGTTATGACCAATGCGTTTACTGTACATGGTCCACACATATGATGGATCTTCACGCTGTTTCTCTCATGCCCATCTCACGCGGCTGTACCTGTCCTGGCTGCCCAGCTCTCTCTCACTTCCTCACACACGCCAGTTGTAATCCTGTTTTGCGAGGCCCTGGCAGGGAGGGTGTTATCCAAACAGAGCTCACACTTTCTTTATCGGTCTAATCTGGGCCCTTTCTCTGCCGTTTAATGGAGCGGGCGAGGACATTAGGGCCAGGGCTGAGGAGGGGATGAAGAAGTAGGCGCTAAACTGTGGTTTTAGGGGATTAAGCAACTGACAACAAAGCATATGCAAGACAGGAGCAAAAGGTGGGGGATTTGGGGGGAGCTGATTTGGCAGACGTCACCCATGCCCCCAAAATAAAAACCTGATGATAATGTTCTCCAGCCTTATCCAGATGATCCAATGTGCATCTTGTGCTTCAATAGATACACATCTGACCATCTGTACATAGATTTTAATATATTTTTAAATGTAATTTATTCTTGTGAGTCCAAAGCTGATTTTTCAATATCATTACTCTAGTCTTCAGTGTCAAATTATCTAATGCTAATATGCTGATTTGCTGCTCAAGAAACATTTCTTATGTTGAAAACAGTTGTGTTGTTTGTGGAAACTGATATTTTTTTCAGGATTTGCTGATAAATAGATCATTAAAAGTAACTAGAAATAGAAAAATAAATATTTAAATAGAAATATTTGCAAATATCTTTAATGCCAATTTGGATCCATTTAATGTGTAGTGTACAGTAGTGTATATTACGTATAATAAGTGTATTAACATATATTAATTTGTAACATTATTTACTAATGTGTTTTAATGTATAGTAATATTTTAGGCAACATTTCTATTTAACTGAGCCCTTGAGGGTGACTTACTGCAACTCATTTTAAATCAGTTGATCTTGTCTAGCTGTTGATGCATAAATTCACACTTTTACTTCTTTGTCAGTAACTCTCTTTAACAGCCCTCTTGCTCTTCACAGTCCCTCCCCATCAAGTCGTACACGTACTCGCCGTTTCGCTCACCTTGCCTGCTAAATTATTGAAATGCTTAATTACTCCCTCTGTCAGCATTGATCAAGGGGAGTATACATCATCTTTACCAAAGGACGGCAAGTGTGCTCACCACACCGCTTTGATTGGTGGCTTGCAGCGTTTCCTTAATGCTGTGCTATATTACTCCACCACATGGGAAAAGGCAGGGTATTGGGCCTCTGTCAGCCCGGGCAGAGAAAAACAGGAGTGCCTGACTCTGAACTGAAAGGTACTTGATGGATGGATGGTTAAGGGCTCTCCTGATGCCTGTACTGGGAAAGCCTGCCAACAGTTTCACCTTTATGTTCATTGGGCAATGACAATGACTACTTTATTGCATGTGGGTCTTTCTGCCTAGTGTCTTTTTAACTTGGGCGGTGCTTTGGTCGAATGTGAAGATTTTTTTCTAATAGTGAATTATGAAATGTTGAAAAGGGATCTAATGTAATGAAAATATTCTTGGAGTGTATATAACCCTCTGGTGCTGTTGGGTCATTTTTTTAAATTTATTGGTATGGTACAAAACTTGGTAAAGGTTGTGGCACTTCTTGTGTGTCACACTTGCATAGTTCAGAGTCAAAAAGGACATGATTGGAAATTAATGGGAGACAAATTTCATTTATTGGAAACGTTATACTGCGCACAAACAAATTCTTACTGAAAGCAAATTCTTTTTAGATATCAACCTCAAATTTGGAACACATCTTTTAGATTAATGGCCTTTTCTCACAGTTTTAGAGTAAAATGTGTTTTGGAAAATATATATTTTGTATAAAAAATGAAAATTGTATTTTTGTGCTTTTTTCATAACAATAAATGTAAAATGGTATAGCTTTTATTTCAATAATCTGCCACTTGTTGTCTTTAACAAGAGACCAAACTAAAGTCTCTGCTCCAAAACATTCAAGATTTATGGCAGTTTAAGTTGGAAATGTAACTTTCAGGTCCATGCTCAAAAAAGTGAATAAATGGATTATATAACTACTGCATACATATAATTTAATACCATAGAATGCCCCAAAAATACATAATATTACATAAAAAAATATTATCTAAAATATTTAAATATCTAAAATAAAGGTTAATTTTTTTCCTTTGTCTTTCAGTAGAGGAATCATCTGCAACAACGGGCAACAAAATTATTGCCAAGTAGATTTAAAATGCTTCTTTGTTGCATAATCTTATATCGCCGGAAAAAAAATCATAAAGTATTCGATATATCACTCAGTCTTAGAGCACAATACACGTTAACCAGTTCATTCCCATGGACATTAATACACTAATGTAAGAAATGTAGACATTTTTAAACCCCGTCGCTCAAACATTAGAGAATTGCACTAGCAATACAAAAGTCATGGGATTCCAAGGGGAGGCAAGAACTGATAAAACATGTTCCTTGAATCCCACGTAAGTTGCTTCGGATACAAGCGTCTGCCCAGTGCATAAATGTAAACCCTACACACCATGTTTTAAGTAACTAAACACATCATCTGGCAACTTTGGTCATCGCTGTATTAGAGTCTAGATTCCCTGTTCCCACACAAACTTTCCCCTTTTCAACCCATTCTCCCGCTCACATATGTGTGTGCGTGTCTTTCGTGGGAGACTTCGGTGGTCCTCCTTTTATTCTTTCTTTTCCCTCGAGCCTTCCCGTCCCACCCTCCCCAGCTCTCCTGCTCCACTGTCCCCTCTTCTCCTCCTCCATCCTTGTGGAAGGGCTGAAGAATGCTGGCAGGCCCTTTAATTGGTGTGCTGCAGTGCTGCCAGGTGTAGCCACTTGTCTCTGCTCCCTTGGTGAATATGCACTGGAGGTCTAGGCCCCTTCCCTGTCTCATTCAACATCCCACAATACACCTTCTTCAGCGCCCCGCTTTCAAAGACCAGGCCGATTTTTAACTACTCTGGCCGATAAATGGCATTCACATATTATTTTTTGCAAACAGTCTCCCAAAAGGAATTACCCCACCCTCGATCCGTAGCCAACCCCCCACTCTCTAAGCATTCATTAGTTTTCATGTGGATTCCTGATGTGATGTCTTTTTTTTTCTTCTTCTTTTTTTTCCGTACTTGGCTCCCATTGTATCTTGTTCTTAAGTGTTTGTCCAGTCGCTAAAAATCTCAGATAGACCTCTAACTGTTAACAGGATGATTACTGTAAATTTCAAGTTTCAGTCTTGTAAGGGTGAGCGACATACTATAGTATGGCAAAATGTGTTGTTTAACTACTGGTAGAGTTTAGACTGTTGCACCTACTGCGGTTACGCTCATATGAGGTTGCAGTGCTGCATTGTCACAAAAGTATATCACTTGCATGCATTTAAAAGCTTTACCAGTTTAAACGTTCAAGCAACTTTCTGTGAGCACACATCCGAAACACACACAAAAAGCTGCTGCTCACATAGTGTGGCTTTACATCCCTCATTTCTGAAGTATTTCTTCTGTTAGATATACCTACCTGAAAAACATAAAGCACTCTTTATTTCGTTTGTATGTTCCATTTATTTGTCCTATTTGTTTGTAATTAGTTCCTTATTTTATTACTAACAATTGCTGCGAGATTGGTGTTGAGAATTGAGACATTTGATTGGAATCTAAAATTTTGGTATCGTAATAAACTTATTTCCAGCAAAAATAACTATATTGTGATATATCGCCCAACCCTCAGCTATGGAATGCTTACAGTTTCCACTTTTGTAATGTCTTTCTCTTGTCTGCAGGTCATAGATGGAAAGCTTGCTCCCTTCCTCTCTAAGGTGATCAAGTTTGCCAGCTCTCATGTCTACAGCTGTAGTCTGTGCCGGGAGAAGGGCTTCATCTGTGAGCTTTGCCAAAACGGTCAGGTCATCTATCCCTTCCAGGAGAATTCCACCAGAAGGTGAGACATGTAGCCGCTGTTTCACCTCTAAATGTCGCATGACGTTTCAGCTCTGTGAAATCTAAGGTGGCCTAAAAAAATTAAAGTAGCTTAACTTTTCAGCCATTGTTGCAATTACGTTTCACTAACTAGACTCCGTGGAACCACAGGTGTGGTTTATATAGGTGCCAGTTGTCTGTCAAATGGTCCGCAGCTCATTGCTGACGATTGTCCAGCCTCTGTGTCATGTTAGTCACACCCAGCGGGTGGTGGATTGAGGTGTGATGACGCAGTGATAGTACACCCTTTGTAAGGGGACAGTTAATCCTCCGAGCATCTCAGCTTTTTTTCAGCAGGCTGTGTGTTGGCCGCTTATGGCCTGCAGCTGATAAACCGCTCTCTGGTCTTCATACCACCACTGTGACTAGAATCTTTCGGACTCTCCAGCGAAGTGGAGTGCAGTTCCCAGAACAGATGCTGCTATTTAAACATAGCTCCTCTCACGGCAACACTGATAAAGCCTCAATGACTATTGGTTAGGGCTGTGTTTACATTTTGAAATGAATTAGATAAGGTTAATGCAGTTACATTTATCTAAAATAGTTAAAATATTTTCCTATTTAGACTTCGATATTTCATTCTGTTCTGTCTGATTTTCTGTAGACTATTCTGACCAGTCTACAGAAAATCAGACAGAACAGAAGGAAGTATCGAAAGTTTAAATATGAAATGGGGGAAAATATTTTATTGTTTTTAGCAGACCTATAAAGTATGTATGGAGAGAGACCTTTGAGTCTCTTTTTTTTTTTTTTTTTTTTTTTTTTAAGTTTATTTTTATTTATGTACACTACCGTTCAAAAGTTTGGGGTCAGTACGATTTTTTTTTTTTTAAAGAAATTTTATACTTTTCTTCAGAAAGGACGCATTAAATTGATCAAAAGTGACAGTAAAGACATTTATAACAATGCAAAATATTTCTTTTTTAATTAAATGCTTTTCTCTTGAACTTTCAAAGAATCTTGA
The DNA here is from genome assembly GCA_036326025.1 of Chrosomus eos. Taxonomy (NCBI): domain Eukaryota; kingdom Metazoa; phylum Chordata; class Actinopteri; order Cypriniformes; family Leuciscidae; genus Chrosomus; species Chrosomus eos. Next base: position 19,941,033 of record CM070826.1, on the reverse strand, counting down.
AAAAAAATGAATCACGGTTTGCACAAAAATATGAAGCAGCAAAACTGTTTTAAACTGTGATAATAATCATAAATGTTTCTTGAGCATCAAATCATCATATTATAGTGATTTCTGAAGGATCATGTGACACTGAAGACTGGAGTAATGATGCTGAAAATTCAGCTTTGATCACAGGAATAAATTACACTTTACTATATATTCACATAGAAAACAGCTGATTTACATTGAAATAATATTTCAGAATATTATTGGATTTGTTTTGTATTATTAATCAAATAAATGCAGCCTTGGTGAGCAGAAGAGACCTCTTTTAAAAACATTAAAAATCTTAATTATCCCAAACTTTTGAACGGTAGTGTGTGTATATATATATATATATATATATATATATATATTTTTTTTTAAGAATTATTACAATTACGAATATTAAAAATATATATCTATATATTGCACAAGACATTTTTTTAATATTATATTTTTTCTGAGCACAAGACACTGTTTTATTTTTTTTCCTAAAAGGAATGAATGCGTGAGGAGATTCATTGCATTTAATTATATAAATTGTTTTACAGCCTTACTATTAGTACATATTGATTCACTGATAGACCCAGTCGCATCTGTCCATGCTTGATTGAGCTTGTCCGTTAGTACAGCTGGATCCAGGTGTTGCACTAACTGCTTCACTGCGTGACTTGTTTAGTTTATCCAGAATTTCATGGGTGTGTTTGTATGCACTTCATGTTGTATCTGTAACAGTACATGCTCAATAGGCCACTACTGTGCAGTCATAAGAGCAGAAGGTGTTTCCACGCCCCACTGTAAATCCATAAATTCCACAAACCACCACCACACCTCTCTGATGAGCAAGTACGCCACAGCCCTTATGGCTTTTGGATCCACACTGTTGGAAAGAATTATTTATTTATAGAGGCCGATTTAAAATAGACATCCTGTCAGCTAGTATTATCTTGTTAGCTTGCTTTTGGGTTTATTTATGTTGGGCATGCTTCAGATTGTAAGACTTTTTCAGTTCTGGGGGTCTGTTTACTAAAGAGGAAATCATATTAGATCAAGAGGAATGCCTTTCTAATATTCTAATAAGAACAAGGCCTTTTTATGCTTTTGTACAAAACAGACCGTTTTCAGTAATAGACCACCAGTAGTACTTCTGGTTAGTATTGCATAACCTCTTTGCCAACAGTGATCTTGGTTGAAGTCTTGGCTTGGCAGCCCAAAAACTTTAACCACTGGGCTACTACCGCCCATGATGGTGCACAGAGAGAAGTCGCTTCTCTTTAGAGGAATGAGGAGCCCTTGAGCTCCTAATTGTATAAGTATATATATATAAGTCTGTGAGCATATCGACAAATACAGGCAAAGTACGCTCTCACACTAATATATATATATATATCAACATTTGAAATGGATAAAAAAACTTCATCAAAGTCGTCCTAAGACAAGAACGGGTATTGTTCAAAATCCATGTATAACTTTGATGAAAGATTTTGATCCACTTCAAATGTTGACTGACTACTGTATATGTGTGTGTGTATGTTATGTTATATTATATATAAAATATAATATATATATATATATAAAACACACACAACACACACACACACACACACACACACACACACACACACACACACACACACACACACACATATCAATGAATGTTTGGATCAACCATCAGCGTTCTTCTGTTTTGAATGCAGATGCGATGGCTGCGGAGCCGTCTTCCACGCCGAGTGTCGGATGCGAGCCCAGCCGTGCCCGCGATGCGTACGCAGAGAACTGCACAAGAAGCCGGCGTCATTCTGGAGAAGACACGGCCCTCACGACAGCCCTGATGACCAAATGCTAGACTGCTTTGAGCTGGACACCTGAACACACTGCACTAATGAAGTCCGAGTGCTGCTGTATCCAAGAAGCACAAGATACTGTGGTCCTTCGGTGGAAGTGCTCCCTGAAAACCGAGAAACAGAGGAGTTTTTGTTTTTTTTACATTCTCCCTCACCTGAGAGAGATGGGCACAGAGACAATAATTCAGCTCCCGAAGAGCAGAGGCTTCATAATGATACCAATTTACCCTTCCCTTTCATCTACCAAATGACAGCCAGGGCCAACCGACAAATACAGGCAAAGTACGCTCACACACTTGCACATAAACACTCTCACTGACTGATGTAAAATAATGCACTTTTTTTGGCAGACTCACAATCCAAGAGTGATGATTCAAACCAATTTCTGGACACAAATAGAGCTTCTAATCCATTAATGGTTTGGTGAAAATGAGCGCTGCAAGATGGCTGTCTGGCCGCCTCATACGGTTTCCCTCCACGCTGTAGTTAACCTACGATGCCGAAGAACCTTGTTCTAGAACGTGAAGATGAACTTCCTTAGAACAAAAATATATTTTTTTTAATGTTTTAACATGATTTCATTATTGCATTTTCACATTTGCTATTTGTTCAATGTTTTTTTATATAAGTTCATTGCACTTTCAGTCACAGTATGTTTGCATATCTGTTTTCATTTTAAATCCGTTATGCTTTGAGCTTTGTGGACCGAAGGTTTGAGTTGTGTAATACGAACTAGGACTGCTGTCTTGTCCCGTCCAGCTGAAGTTTAAAAAGTTTGACTGTTTATCAACACTCAATGGCACTGCCTATAAGCAGCCGAACCACGTTGTTCTTGCTAACCGCCTGGTCTATGATTACAAACTACCCTCGGCCACCAAGCCCCAAAATTACAGCCTAGAGTTCCAGGGCTTTGTTTAGCACTCATACGTCTATTTAACAAGAAACGTAAAGCAAACCCGCCGCGGACGAGCTCATAATTCATGTCTTAACTGAACTCTGCTTTTGATCCACGCTGCCTCTCTGCGCTCATACTATGTTTTCTTGCTACTTGAACTTAGAGTTGGCAATAAAGTCACTTGTTTTGCTGCCTTATTTGACTTCCTGGTCTTCGACCAGACCACTCTTTTCAGACAACCCGTGCTGTAAATGTAGCGAGCTGACTGACATTTTACAATGTTCCCTTGAATCCTGAGAATCATAATTTTACCTTTTTTATTTCATTCAGCTTTACTGATAGAAACGCATTGGAACTACCTACTAACTAAAAAATCGGCTACAAGTTACTGGTTATACTGGATCTAAAATATTCCAACTGATGCTGTACACTTGAAACTACGACAAACCATCTTTAGTTTATTACTGGCCAACAACTGAGATTAATTGAACTCTTTCAGATGGGTCTAGGTCAATTTACATATCATTTGCTACCATGTTACAGTTTGTTTGTGAGAGAATGTTTTTATTTAAGTTTTTGAGCTTATGAGCTTGTTTTGCACCAAGAAGTTTACTTCTAAATTAGATTCAGTCTTAGTTTACGTGTGGTTTGTGTGTGATAGAATGATGTAAAATGGTGGGTGGATGATCGTGTTAGAACATTTGGTTGTATTTATTGAATCTGTGTTTGTTTGCCTGCCTTAAATTGAAAGCCAACGCATTGGCCTGTTGATGTTCTTCGATTAGCAAGCTATAATCACATAATGTTTCAGTATTTAATCTAATCAGAATATCAGGCTATAGAATATATCGTAATATAATCACTTAATCATTTTGGTATTTGAAGGTGAAGACCTTTACTTATCTTACTAAAAAAAAGGAATCTTCCCAAAATCTGGCAGTCTCTTGTTTTCCCATCAGAGATCTTGTCATTATTACATCATTTTAAACTTGAGCTGAGCGAAATGCACCATGTTTTACATGCTACTGTAAAATGGAAGGATTTAAAATCTGTTTGCTTTGAAAGTTTAATGTATTATGTTACATTGCATTATTCGTACTGTTCTTTAAAATCAGGGATTCTTAACACAATGAATAATGGGACAAACAAAAAGGGAACTCAGTGGATGTACTTGGTGAATATCTTTTGTTCCTTCAGTACACCAAATTGGTCTTTTATTTTCATGTTTGTTGAAGGTGTAATGGATTTTATTTTCTGCTTCATCTTGTTCTCAGTTGTATATTTACATGTCAGTTTTGTTTCAGTCATATTTATTGTATTTATATACTTTACTGCAATTTCTGTATCAGTTTCCGGATTTTCCCTGTGCTTTCTTGTACTCTGTAAACTCTCCATTACAGACAACTTCTTGCAACTACAAATATTTGTGTTTCAGAACTGGTGCGGGTTCCTTCCAGTTTTCCTCTTCTTTTCTTTGCCTTTTTTTTTTTTTTTACCACTGTTGCCAATAAAGAAAATTACTTAACAACACATTGTGCTCTTTTTATGCTCCAACACTAATGGTGTCATCTAAATTGACTCTTTTGGATTTTGCAAAGTATTTTCAATTCTGCACGGATTATTTTCCTGGTCAGAATCCAAGGCAGCAGTGGAACAAATGCATCATGGCCGTGGCTGTGGTTGTGGTGTTCCCTTTTGGGTCCTGGTGCACCGGAGTGGGTCCAAGCACTGAATCATGAGCTAATCCCAAATTAAAAGCCACATGCTTGTATCTGGTTCTGTTTGGAGTTGTATCAACAACCACTGGACCTGTTATTGACCACAGCATGAGGCTTCTAATTTTTTGCACAGTGGTACTGACGTATAAACATTTGAAATTCAGTCTTGTGATGTGATTTGATTCTATTGAGAACAGTTACCATGGAGGTATTTTCTTCATTAAGGCATTTTAAATATTTGTCCAACCTATCCAGGGCTCAACAATAAGGATGGTCCGCTGGCCCAGGGCCAGTGTGAGTGCGTTTCGGACCAGTTGACTGAAAAGTGCTCTGCTGACACTTTCATGAAGCTTACATATAATGTTTATGTCTTTAAAAACGTAAGCATTGTTGAGCTCTGCTGTCTTTATTAATTTTTTGCTGATTTATTTGACATCGTATTTACATTTATTTTATAATACCTGTTTTAATATCTGTTTTATTCCATCGTAAAAAAGCAATTAACTGCAATTATATACATCTACATATACAGTAGCTATATGATCACACCTTCATTCATTCAACTGCTATTAATCCACTCAAGTGTGATAAAATGCTAAAAAGAACTTAAATCTGTACTGCTGTGTGTCTGTGAATACAGAAAAACACTTCAGACAGCGTTCCCTTTAGCGCTTGAATGGACAAAAAACACAAAAGTATGCCAAAATGCCCACTTTGTTGGGTATCTTAAGTCTTAACTTAGTTTAATAAAGTCTTAAATGACCTTAAAGAGATGTGAGGACATTGGATGTTGTCATCTTAAAGTGACAGAAGCCTAATAAACCTGCTGCTATGATATCTGTCAGTAATGTAAATCACTGTCTTGACGGAATGACTTTTGTAGCTTTAATAAGGATGAATCTCTCATTTATAATTTATGCAGTGAAGACTGTCTATTCAGTTCTATAAATCTACCTGTTAGATCAAATATTTTCATATGCTATATTATGCTTATATTGTTTGTACATTCATTAGGAGATTAACTATGAAATTATTACAATATGAAAATATATTAAAACTTTAATGGGTGCGATTATGAATTGGTTCAATTACTTTTGCTTGATGTGTTCATTGCAAACATCTGAAAGTCTGTACATTTTGCCAATAAATCTGATTTGCAATGGGGGTTAAATAATTTCGATTACAAATCTGTGTCACACACACACACATATTTGAATATGAAAAAATATAAACTGTATTTGGACACTTGCATGTAGTCGCATTAGTGAACACCTGCATTTTTTCCCGTATTCCATATATTCACTTTCATCACCTTACATGTGCAGGGGAAAAAAAGGCTTGTTTAATATAGTTTTGCAAACCTTTCCTGATTCTTGTCTGAGTGATGTCTCGGTTAAGCTAATGGCCGGCCACCCCAGACGCTTCCTCCTCTCCTTGGTTTACTTTTTCAACACTTCCCTCATGTTTTTTCCTCCTCCCCTGCTTTTTTCTTCTCTTGAAAGAGAACAGTAATTTGTCCTGGCCTTAGAGAGCTCTAAAGCCTTTCTCTGACAGAGAATAATCCACGAGAATCCAACCACTGCCGATGGGCCGGAACATGCCAAGTCTTTCCTCCTTTGTGTGTGTTTTTGTGAGAATGTGCTTGTTCCCTAACTCTTAAAGCCGGTTTTCGAGCCTCGGCTTAAAATCGAGGCGTCCTGCTGATCCCAGACTCCATTACGGTCTTAATGTGTGACAGCTCAATGTTGAAGATGCCGTTAAGATGGGTGTTTTCACACATATCTGGACTTGTTGCGTCCTTCTTTTTTTTTTGGAACGGTGAAGATTTTTTCTTGTCAAGAGGATGTTTTTAGGGATATGCCGTGTTTTTTTTCCACACACAGAACAATAGATGAATTATGCTAAAGTTGTACCTAAAAGAAAGAGAAACAAACACGTTAGATACTGTTTATTAAGTATCAAAGCAAAATTTTTGTCCAATCTCTTTTTTTTAATAAAATAAAAATCATAATGCATTAAATAATTAAAAAAAAAAGCTTTTGTGGAATTTCCAATCCGTCTGGACAAGCTGAACAGCCTGTTCTTGTTTCACCCTCCTCACAGTTTGAGTCTCCTGCAGTATTTCCCTTCACAGCTAACATGAACTTGCTGAAGGGGTGGGAGCGTATATTTGGTAGTTGCACTCTGCTTATGAGAATAGCTGTTATTTTAGCAGGGCCGTGTGAATGTGTGTGTGAGCTGTGTGTGCACGGTCTGACTCATTTGCCTGTGATTTGTATTGAGGAGTGGGCAAATTGAACCTGAGTGTTGGTCGTGCTTAATTGTCGTCGCCAATTAGTGCATTGTTGAAAGCCACAATGGCTCCACTGTAGCGAGGGGAACGCTCTCCTTTGTGCTTCTCCAGTGGCCCACAGGCCAGTCAAGACTCATTTAGGACTCTGACAACAAGGGGCCAGAAATGCCATCAGAAAAAGACAACAAAAGGGCGGTTTAAGGAGAAAAAGACGACGGCAGAATGGAGGCAGGAGGGGTGGAGACAATAGTGACATGGGATGGAGCGCCAGGGTCCGGTTCTCGTGTAAAAGGGGTTAGAGAATGTCTTCTTCAACCCTTTGCTTTCCTAACGTCCACCTGCCGCTTAAACACACGGGACCACTGAGCAATAACGCGCCTCGACATCAGCTGTGTTCTGCTTTTTCATGCTCATTTGTTTGGGATTTTATGTTACAATGATGATTATGATTTTTATGTTACACAATAACAATGCTGCTCTTAAATATTGATGTTTAGCAGGCAAGCTATAATTTATTGAATTATATCATTTTACGATATGTAAATGCACAAAACTGTACATAGTAAGTTCATACAGGGGCCCAAAACTGTGTTTGTTTATAAAGTAAGAAAGGAAAAATAAACATATGATTTGTGGAAATCAAAAACAAAATATTTAAGAATTCCTGGATTAATAATGATAAAATATATTTTTTTTGAAAGATTCAGCAAAGAAAACTCAGCTATGATTTAAATAACGTATATAAATACGGGTCATTTTAGACCCATGTTGTGCATTAGGGGTAGTGACACAAAAAGTTTTTTATTTGATAAGGTATAAAAGGAAAATTTAAAATAAGGTTTGATAATATCTAATAACAATGTTATTCATTCTTGCAAAGATGTAGAAAATAAAAAATCAGTCGGGTCACTTTAGACCCATGTTGTGCATCAAAGGGTTAAAGCCGAAAATGTATGTCTTTGCATTTAATAAAATATCAAACCAAGTCCCATTTGTTTTAAAATAAAGTAAATTTTGTTTTTAGTTTTATCCAAATATATTAAAATACACTAGTTCAAGATTTTTTTATGTTTTTGAAGAAGTCTCATGCTCACCAAGTCTGCATTTATTTGTTAAAATACAATAAAACAGTACCACTGTGAAATATTATTACAATTTAAAATAACAGTTTTCTATTTGAATATGTATTAAAATGTAATTCATTCCTGTGATGGTAAAGCGAATTATCAGCATCATCACTCCAGTCTTCAGTGTCACATGACCCTTCAGAAACATTCTGATAATGCTGCTCAATAAACAGAAACACTTTGCAAAAATTAATATTTGCTGTCACTTTTGATCATTTCATGCATCGTTGCTGAATAAAGGTATACATTAAGAAGTATAAATAAATAAAATGATAGTGTGTGTAAATAACTATAATTAAATATATTTCGTAAAGATTTTATTTATTTTATTTTTGACTACTGCGTTTACACTAGTCTGTGTTATCATTATTCCATTTTTAATTGGACCAATTTTAACAAATACGCTATCCAAATTTAATATCTACATGTATTTCCAAATCAACTATCAGCTTACCCATATCATATAATCTTCTCGTGAAAGAGACAGAAAAGCAAATAAGGATGAGATTAGGATCAGTTTGGTAAGACAGCATCATGTAGTCATTGTATGAATTGTCCATCCACAGACATAAAGAGTCGGGTATCAGATAAAAGCATGTGCCCAAACACATGTTCAGGCATGTAAAGAAAGGGAAGAGGGAGTGGATAAGAGAAAAAAGAGGAAAACCCAACCACCATGGGATGTTTTCATGCCCAGGAGACATCATGAAACACAACAGACGGCTAGTGAGCACCACACCTCATCACGCTTCAACATCATCTCTACAGCTCAACTAAAGTAAATCCAAGATCGACTTATCTAGAGCGAAACTGATTTTAATCAGTCTATATTTCCTCCCCATATCAGTATTCAACAGACTAGCTAAGTCCTGTAGATACAAGTAGGCTATATACAAGCAATTTCCCTTGCAAGGCCTAACTACTGTATGGACACAGTAAACTGAAAGGAAGTCTGTTGGCGTTTGTGTGACTCCTTAAGGTGGGGTTTTGTAGTTAATATGTGACAAAGTTCGTAGGTAACCTATGAAACAGGTGCACAAATGGCTGGCAAGATTGATTTGGTTGCCATAGCATTTAAGACACAATCAAACAGCCCAAGCGTTACAAGGAAAACAATGTAATGGCCACGTCTGTCTCAATGATTGATTCCCCAAGCAAGTCTGTGGCATGTAGAGTTCTGTTTACTCTCGTCTTCTCAGACTTTCTGTGAGCTGATGTCATCTAAGTGTTAATCGAGCATTAGAAATACCTGACAGAGCAGGCGGATTGGTCACTTGCACTTTTAAACACACACGTATACTGGCACACACCCTGTGAGAACTTTGGACTTATAGAAAGCTATGAGATTACAGAATACTGAATCAACAATGAGAGAGAGAGGGAGAGCGAGAGAGAGGAGAGAGAGAGAGAGAGAGGAGAGAGAGAGAGAGAGGAGAGAGAGCGAGAGAGAGGGAGAGAGAGAGAGAGAGAGAGAGAGAGAGAGAGAGAGAGAGAGAGAGAGAGAGAGAGAGAGAGAGAGAGAGAGAGAGAGGAGAGAGAGAGAGAGAGAGAGAGAGAGAGAGAAAAGAGAGAGAGAGAGAGAGAGTAGAGGGAGAGAGAGAGAGAGAGAGAGAGAGAGGAGAGAGGAAGAGAGAGGAGAGAGAGAGAGAGAGAGACCCTTTTGTGAAGAATTCCAAAACATGCTTCATATCTGAGTAAGTGCACAGAGGAGCTTGTATATCGCCAGTCCAGACGTGTAGAAAACGGGCAATAGTTGGTGACAATTCTCTCTTAAAATAGCTCAATAATTTGACTGTACTTTCCCAGTATTATACTGTATATACAGTTGACCACAGTTGTAATTTCTGAGCCATTTTTGCATGATATTTAACCTGTTCCCAAAGGATTTCTAGAGGATGTGTGATGTCATTTTTTCCATTACACACAGGGTCTATAATTCCTTCCAATATTACTATGAATAACTTGGTCCAACTCTGTTTGAACTACATAATTGTCAAGTTGATTTGAAATTAAAGTTGTTCAATCATGAATAATTTTTTACAGTGTATGAACTTGGTCATTTTGCTACAGAAAGTGTTCAATGTCTTAATTTGAATTATAGCCTATATCTTATCTTTAAAAAAATTTTAAGAATAGTTTTGTGGAATATTTTGCTTCGAAAGTGTTTGTGCAGCTTTTCAAATACATGCCACTTGGTTTACTATATTGTTTTTTAATGCAATGCTATTCATACATTTAAATTTAAGTATTATTTATACACTATAATCTATTTATTAGAATTTTTATAATTTTTTATGTGATTTTGTCAATTGTATTAGTTTTCAAATTTTTTTTTATTTAGTTTTAGTAATTTTAATACTTCAATTCGAATTTATTCAAATTCTGTCAGTTGTCAAGGCAACATTTCAGATACGTTTTTTTAAACGTTTTTCCATCTAATGTTTATATTTTACTTAATTTAAATTACTCTGATTTTCATTTTAGTTAAAGTTTGCAAATACAACACCAAGTTTGGCAAATGCAACCATAAGTCATAAAGATTACAGATGTATGTTCTTCACAATACTGGAAAAAAATACTTTTTTGAAAACTTTTTTGTTGACAATTCATAACATCACAAATGAACTCTGACCTAGAGATGCCATCATAGTGCACACTAGCTGTTCTCAAGCAGAGTATCAGTGTGGCAAGGTGCTCTTCTGTGTTGCTTTCTTTGTCTCGTTGAGGCGTGAGTGATTAAGCTTGCGTTAGGAGTCATTATCTGAGTGTTTGCATAGCTCCATCTGTCCTGAATGGGCCCAGAGGGTAAACACAAACGTAATACAGGATACACTTGCACAAGAGACTCAAGGCCTTTTCATAGTCAAACACACACACACACACACACACACACACACACACACACACACACACACACACACACACACACACACACACACACACCACACACACACACACACACACACACACACACACACACACACACACACACACACACACACACACACACACACACACACACACCACACACACACACACACACACACACACACACACACACACACACACCAACCACACACACCACCGTGCCATTCACTTCCCCCTAAATCTCCACTGACTAATTTAAACATCCTCATTACGGTTAGAGGAGTAACGTGTGGTATCTTCCTGGTATTTTTGGACTATTGTGTTGATCTGTTAAGCCATTGCTCGTATCTAGTATCACATTTCCTATTTAATTGAGGTTTTATACCATGTCATAGTTCAAGACTTATAAATTGACAGACAGACAGACAGACAGACAGACAGACAGACAGACAGACAGACAGACAGACAGACAGACAGACAGACAGACAGACAGACAGACAGACAGAAGACAGACAGACAGACAGAAGACGACAGACAGACAGAAGTAGATAGATAGATAGATAGATAGATAGATAGATAGATAGATAGATAGATAGATGATAGTATAGATAGATAGATAGATAGATAGATAGATAGATAGATAGATAGATTGTCTGCAGTGGCCCCTGGTAAAAGGGGGTTGGGGCCTGAAAGTTGTGGGCGTGTCATCGCGGGTGGAGTATTTTCACTCCACTGAACCTCTACGGAGTGAGTAATTACTGGCTCCGCAGCCAACAGAGGAAACACACGCTCTGCCACACAGAAAAACACGATCTCAACAAATTAGTAAAAGAGTTTAGTGTGGAATTTATACATGTTAAAGTGCGTGAAAGGACTCCAGAGGACTGATGGGAAACACACTGAAGGAAATGGCAGGAAGCACCTGAAACCTGTTGCCCTGCGAAAGGTGATTTTTTAAAAAATTATTATTAATATTATTCACCTTTATTATACTCTTAAAAAAGGATTTCATTTTTGGACGTCAGATTTATTTTCCCTGTAGTCTTCTCGCTTTTTCGGCGTCTTTTTTGTTGTGAATCCGCTGGATTGCATTCATCGGATGCATTCACCTGCCATGTGGAATTTAAAGCAGATAAGAAAGGAAACAGACGCTTAAAATGTTACTTTGTTACAAAGTATCTGCGGGAAATGAACTTTCGACCTTAACACGGTTTACTCGGTGAATGATTGACCATTCAGTCCACGGTTGCGCGTGCTTTTCCACGGTACGTTCTGACGCTCAATTATATGTTTATGATTTTCTGTCGAATTATTAAGCCTTTGTTTGATTTAACTATAGTTGTTCTTTTACTCTTTCAGCCCGTGTTTAGAATCATGGTCTGTTTGAAATGCACTCACACAGTTGGAAGAAAGAGTGCTCGGGATCTGGAATGAAACTTCACTGTGATTTACAACCTTGTGGACTGTGGACATGCTGCTGGAGCAATTAAGGTTTCCTTTTGGGATTTCTTCTTTCCGAAATGCAGCCATAAATTAAAAAAGGAAGGGGGGAAAACCTGAGCTGAGAAAATACTCAAGAATTGAAATTCATAGTTTTCCAGTATGAGAGAACCTGCAGATAAGCATCATTTCACCATGGAGACCTCTGGGATGCACCTGGTCGGATTTTGGCTTCACGTTCTGCTGCTGTCGCAACTGTCTCGGCTCGGCAATGCTGCCTCTAAGGATATAGTGTGCGAGCCCATCACCGTACCGATGTGCAAAGGGATCGGATACAATCACACCTACATGCCCAACCAGTTCAATCATGACACCAGGATGAAGTCGGCTTGGAAGTATCACCAGTTTTGGCCACTTGTCCGGATCCGTTGCTCCCCTGACTTGCTTTTCTTCCTGTGCAGTATGTACACCCCCATCTGTCTTCAGGACTACAAAAAACCCCTGCCGCCTTGCAGGTCTGTGTGCGAGAGAGCTAAACGGGGTTGCTCCCCTCTCATGATCCAGTATGGGTTTGAGTGGCCAGAGCGGATGAGCTGCGAGCAGCTGCCCATGCTGGGTGACACCGATCGGCTTTGTATGGACAGGAACAGCAGTGAGACTACGACTCTATCACCTCCTTTCCCCAAACCCACTCCCAAGGGAACACCCCGACATAGAGCCACTGCAAAATCCGCTCCGCCGCAGAAGTGTGACCGTGATTGCCGTTGTCGAGACCCCCTGGTGCCCATCAAAAAAGAAGTACATCCTCTCCATAACCGTGTCTATACTGGCTCTTTACCCAACTGTGCTTTGCCCTGCCACCAACCTTTCTTTTCCCCTGATGAGCATACCTTCACAACCTTCTGGATCGGACTGTGGTCGGTGTTGTGCTTTGTCTCGACGTTCACCACCGTGGCCACTTTCCTCATCGACATGGAGCGTTTCAAATATCCAGAGCGGCCGATTATCTTCCTGGCTGCTTGTTATCTGTTCGTGTCGCTGGGGTACATCGTGCGACTGCTCGCGGGCCATGAGCGGGTAGCTGCGAGGGCTCCGGCGACCAACAGCACATCCTCTACGACACCACGGGTCCGGCCCTTTGCACGCTGGTTTTCCTGCTCGTATACTTCTTTGGAATGGCCAGCTCCATCTGGTGGGTGGTGCTTTCCTTCACCTGGTTCCTGGCGGCAGGGATGAAATGGGGCAACGAGGCCATCGCTGGATACTCTCAGTACTTCCACCTTGCTGCTTGGCTCGTTCCTAGCGTCAAGTCCATCGCTGTCTTAGCTATGAGTTCGGTGGATGGGGACCCTGTGGCTGGGATCTGTTACGTCGGCAACCAGAGCTTGGAGAGCCTACGTGGCTTCGTATTGGCGCCTCTGGTCGTCTACCTCTTCACCGGCTCCCTCTTCCTGCTGGCTGGCTTCATTTCCCTCTTCCGGATCCGTAGTGTCATTAAACAGGGCGGCACCAAGACAGACAAGCTAGAGAAGTTAATGATCCGGATTGGGCTCTTCACCGTCCTGTACACGGTGCCTGCAACTATTGTGGTAGCATGCTTGGTGTACGAGCAACATTACAGGCCAGGTTGGGAGCGGGCGCTGGCCTGTTCTTGCCCGTCAGAGCGCCAGCGGCTCGGCATGGGCCCGGATTATGCCGTCTTCATGTTGAAGTACTTCATGTGTCTTGTTGTAGGCATTACCTCAGGTGTTTGGATCTGGTCAGGGAAGACTCTGGAGTCTTGGAGGCGCTTTGTGGCACGGTACATGCCCTGTAGGACCCAGAAGCCACCTGTATCAGGGTCGTCCATGTACAGCGAGGCCAGTACCGCTCTCACAGCCCGAGCTGGAACGGCACCCACTGGGACCTATCACAAATCAGCACCCTCATCACATGTCTGAACATTGGCCAGAAAAACCTGTTCCTTTATAAACCCTACAACAGTGACGCCGGTCATGACTCTAAATGAGCAGGTGTCTATTCGACCTTCCACCAACATCACCAGATTTGTGGACGGCATGAATACATTATGAAGGATTTTTACAGACTATTGATTTTGTTGTAGTCAAGCTCTTTTCATTCACTGGTCTAATTTGAAAAGCAATGAACTTGTTGATACTTTGTGAGGAAAAGATAATTTGTCAACTTTTAATTGTCACAAGAATCTTAGTTGTTGTCTGTGACTTTTAGATCACGAATGATGGGAAAAAAAGATTGAGAAGGTTAGTACTTGATATGAGTCAAGAAGTTCTGGAAATATTTTATTTATTTGTGTATTCTTGTAAATATGCTATTCAAGAACATTGTGATATCTCAGCTAACAGCCAATCTGTTGTTTTTGTGACTTTATCAGCATTTTACAGGATGTGGGTATGTTCCGTTCCATCATTTTAAATGCCATCTCTAGTTTTCTAAATTATCAATGTGTTTTAAGGTAGGACATGAATAGATGCTCTCTGTAAGCAAGAACACTGTTCCAGCTTATACTGTGCAAGTATAGTGAAGCAGCAGTTAACTTGAAGTTGTTGCAGGCGGTTCTGTACCATTTCATGTTCACTGTATATTCTTCAGGATCCCTCAACAGCCCCTTAGCAGGTTGTTTTTCAAAGATTATCAACCTATCTTTCCACTGATAATAGATTGTTGGTTAGCATCAATTGGAGAGTGTGTGTATGTACCATCTATAGACTGGTGTGGAAGGTCTGTAGCTCTGTAATGTGAGCTTGACTTCCCTCTTGTGGTCAAAGGTTCAGGTGTTAACCAGCAGCCACACTAGGTTCGCTGAATAGATCTTCAGAAAAAGGCCAAATATTTACTGGTTTCAAAACTATGTGGAACATAATTTCTTTTGGTCGGTTTAAATCAGTTATTTATTTACATCAGTTTTCTTGTCAAGCCTCATGATCCTTTGGTAATTTTGTTTGTCATTTGAGCTTATTTGTGTTTTGAACCAGAAAACCAGTGTCGGGTATGCACTTTTTAGCAGGCAGAATCTGTAAACCTGTGTTGGTTTTGTAGATCTGTGTGAAATCTTTCAGTGGAGCATTAATGTGTAAATGGCTTCTGTTGTCCAAGCTGTTGTAGAAATACTTTTCCTGTGTAGTCCTCACAATTTCGCTGCATGTCTGGTTGAGTGTACATACTCGTTCGGCTCTATTCATATGTAAATCTTGTAGAAGACGTCCTTTTGAGAGTCCAGACTGCAACTTTGTACATATGTTTTGTAAAAGATATGAAATTCAGTGCTACAATTTTAAAGAGATTCTTAGATATTTATGAAAAGTGTCTTTTACATGTTTCTCTTATTGGTAGAGAATAAAAGTGAGGAGCAATTTGTGAACCTACATGTCAAATGTTTGGTCAATCATTTATTGTGCTTTTTATTTTTACTGTTTAAAAAAAAAAAAAAATCCTGTTGATCTAAAACAAATCCTACTGGGCATGTTTACCTTGATGCTTTGTTAGTAGAGCGCTATCAATTTCAGTCCCTTTTTACAGGCACTAAAAACCTGCAATTTATTAGTTTAAAACAAATAAGTTTCTAACATGTTAATTAGCACTTATTTAGAGAGAGAGAGAGAGAGAGAGAGAGAGAGAGAAAGAACTGTTAAAATACCTGGATATTTTTTTTAGTGTAATGCAACAAAACCCCTTAAACCAACCTTTTTAAAGTAAAAGCGACCTTGTAAAACATTCTTCAAAATTCAGACGCGCTACATGATTAGTGTTTATTTAAAATACTCCATCTGCAAATGATTTCAATTAAAAACTGACAGTTCACAGCTAGTAGCCTACATAGTAAGCAAAAAACAAAACAAAAAACCCTTATTCAGTCTGTTTTTGTCTCCATGTTGTTCTGCATTGGTTGGGTAACGTGTAGGATCTTTCGACTGGCATAAAATCGCCGGGCAGAGAACGAGTTGTCCATCGAGTGCCTTCTGTTCCGAGCAAAAGCTCTAAGAAAGAACGGCATTGGATCTGCGGATGCCCACTAGGTTGTCTGCGCTAAACGATCTCCTCATGGCCACTCTGCTCAGATCCTTGTACTTATCCTCACATAGTCTTGAGATTGCCTTTGAAATAAAAGTTAAATGAGAACTTTAGTATTTAAATTGACTCATTAGAAAAAGATGTATTACTTTACGTCCAAAAAAACTAAAATCGGTCGCATTGTTTAGTTCCTCACCTCTAGTTTCTGCGCTCGTTCGTTGCTCAGCGGCTCCAAAGGAAAGCTCAGGTTGTTGTCGTCTGCTAAAGAGCGCAGGTCAAAGTAATACTTGGCATAAACGCTGGCCGGTACGTTAATGTTAAACTGCAGCAGCTCCAGAAAATGTCTTTCCATCTCGTTCCTGAAAAAATGGAATATTACATTAAATTAGTCAAGGAGGAGTCTTTAGTTAAAATCAATGTAAATAAAACAAACATTAGAAAAATAGCAACATGACAACTACTATACAATCCATTATTTTGCACATCAAGCATTGACAATGTGACATACTAAACTTTTTGCTACATCCATAACTACTTTTAACAGCATTTGCAATTTTTATACACTATCGAGTCAGTGTGGGAACATTTTGAAAATGTTTTTGAAAGAAGTCTCTTACGCTCACTAAGGCTGCATTTATTTAATCATAAATACAGTAAAACAGCAATATTATGAGAAATTACAATTTAAAATAATAGTTTTCTACGTTTTTAAAAGTGGTTTATTCCTGTGATGGCAAAGCTGAATTTTCATTATTATTCCAGTCTTCAGTGTCACATGATCCTTCAGAAATAATTCTAAAATGCTGATTTGGTGTTTAAGAAACATTTTTTAATAAAGTTTTGCGCAATATTTTTGTGAAAACTGATTTTTTTTTTCAGGATTCTTTGAATAGAAACTTTAAAAGAACAGCATTTTGTCTTTAGGTTCACTTAATACATTTATAAAAAAGTATTTCTTTCGAAAAAATTATACATCTAGTTAGTAATCTCATTAAATGAGAAAAAAATACACTGAATAATTTGTCCTTTTAAAAAAATTACAATTTACTTCGGGCTATTGAAGTGACCTGCACAAAAGCCATGAAATAAAAACAAATTCACCATTCACCAAACAAATGTCATGCTATTTGTTAACTATTATAATAGTAGTATTATAAAACATCTTTTACACCTCCAATCCATCACAGGTACTACCATCGTGGAGACAGTGACCCGAATGTTTTGGGAAGAGCAGACATTAGGTTGAGGTTGGTATGGGTGGTGTTGGGAAAGGGGGAGGGGGGAGGTTCGGTCGCTAAGGGCAACAAATGGAGTGGGCGAGAGCCTGGACCATTGTAGAGAAGTCTAAGAGCACTTGAAGCCCGCCAGCCCAGAGGCTCACAAAGACTGCTTCAATGAAAGGGATGAAAATAGAGCGAAGGGGCAGAGAGGAGAGAAGAGGGACATGGCCTTTAACATACACAATCAGGTAGAACAGCACAAAAACAGACACGTACACACACAAACCCTGTCTGTGTCATTTATATGGATATTGAGACATGAGAACAAACAAAAAAAACAAGGTTTTGAAGTGTGTTGCTTCATTTTTTTTTTTGAAAATCTTGTTTCAAGGGATATGGGAAGTTGTGGGGTGTGTGGGAGCTGTAGACTGGAATGAGCGAAGTCTCCTTCCTGCAGCACGTGTTAGATTATGGATGGTGCATTGATGCATCACATCAGGACGTTTTGTTCTATTTATTTATACACGGACGGTACAAATGAGCTGTAGCATTTTAGCAGAACGGACAGTGATTATATTATCTCACTCACATGTCCTCAACAGTGATGTCTTTGAGGATCTGACAGTAGTCAACGTTCCACACGGCCTGATCATCCCAGACTTTCGAGGCCAGCAAGATGGCTCCCAGAACAATCCTCTTCCAGTTACATGGGCAAATGTCCAGCTCGGCATACGTCAACAGCCTCTCCAAATATACCTGCAGCAAAGACAGTGGAGAAGTATGATGTCAGAACTCGCAAGAAAGCATACATATTAGTGTGTGCAGATTAGAAATAAAATATAATCTGGATTAATGTTCATGTCTAAATACAGTACAAAGAAAGTAAAAAAAACATCAGTCACATGATCTTTCAGAAATCATTCTAATATGCTGATTTGGTGTTTAAGAAACATCATATCAATGTTGAAAACAGTTGTGCTGCTTAATATTTTTGTGAGAAGAGTGATATTTTCCCCCAAGATTCTTTGATAAATAATAAGTTCAAATGAACAGCATTTATTTGAAATATACATTTTTACACTATTATACATGTCTTTCTTAACTGTCACTTTTGATAATTTTTTGTGTCCTTGCAGAATACAACTATGAATTAAAAAATATGAATTAAAAAGAATCTTACTAACCTCAAACACTTGAAGGTAGTGCATACTAATACATTATTTTATATTGTATAAATCAACATTAATGTATTATAAATGAATCTGCATGAACAAAAGTATAGCATTACCCAGATTAATAAATGCTATTAAAAAATGATTTATTTTTTCATGATTTAACTAACAACTGAACCTCATTGTACAATGTTTTAATCAAAATATTTGTTTGTAAATAATCAGAATTGATTAACCACATTAACTGGTCATGAAATAGGTGAGCAGTGCATAACACGATTTACTTGAAGGTAAAATAAAGAAGTTGGAATTGTGGAAAAGTACAGGTTAAACAAGCAAATGATGATTCATTCTCTGGTGCTCTACTGTCCTCTAGTGGACAGTCAGGAAAATGTGCCTAAGCATCTCTGTCAAAAATCAAAGGCTTTTTTTTCCGCATTGTACCTGCTATTTATTCTACTATATTTTTTTCTCATTGTATTGTTAAAAGTGGAGCAGACTAATTGGACAGACTGCCATTCTCTTACCAGAGTGACGATTGCACACTCGGCCGTGAGCTGTGCTGCGCTGAACAGTGTCCGGACGAATCGATAGATGAGTTTGTGTTCGGGGTCTGTGCGGGAGTAATCGTCAGGAACCTGCTCTCTCTGCCAAAAGTAGCATTTATATACATGACATGCTAATGTTCACAATTTCTAGTTCAACTTCAAGCTCAAAAGCCAGCATGATGCCAAAGAGACCTTCCACTATAACAAAGAGTCCCTGTCATTGTGCAAAGTACAAAAACATTCTTACAGTGCTACAAATAACAAAAATAACTGACTGTTCAGAAACGCATTTCCAAAATCCATTTCAGCGGGATTTTAAACCACATATGAATCAGATAACATGTACAAATCGGATTACATAAAATGTTTTGCTGCTCAGACTAAACAGCTAAATGGATTTGATGCACACAAAAATAGATATTGCAGCCTGTCTGAACAAAACCAAATAGTGAAATTGTCCATCAGCTGCCGATGAAACAAGATAAATAAGGGGTTAACTTACAGATAAGGGGTGCATTTTTTCATCAAAGATGTCCAATGACCTATTGGAGTCCCTAAAATGAAGTATCACAGAACACATTTATAATTTCTATGAAATACCTCATCAAATGTATAGTTCAAATTATTTGCTTGTGATAAAGTACATAACCAAACCTACCTGTTTTTAATGTGATAATATATTGCTAATGTGACACTGGAAACAGAGAACAGAAATGTGTCAACATGCAAACCAAGACAAAATAAAACAACCAACAGTACCTTTTCATTTCGCTAACTATTTTGTACATGCATTCATTTGTATGTACTCATTAATGTGTATATTTTACTATAAACCATACTGTAGAAATGTTGCAATAATACATTGAACCTTCACTGACCATTTGATTGTGCTTTTCAGGTTGGGCTGACTAACGGTACTGTCATCAATGAATATCGTAGAGCAGGAACTGTACTTCTTTGAAAGCAGACCAGGTGAGACCTTTGGAAAGGACCAACATTTAATATGCTTGCAGCAAGACATTCCAAGCGTATAAGCAAGCACAACCACAAAACAGACTCCGTAGCACATTCACTCACGTGGTTTATGTGATTGCTTTTCCTCCTGTCCCGTACTGAAAAAGAGAAAACCAAGGGTTTTTTGGTAAACATTTCTTCAACAAATATTGACAAGCTGTGCCAGTGGCCAGTTATGAGCCAGGACTCAGGACACTTGGTTAATATGCAGCTGCTGACTACAGTAGGTAGTAAAATTAAATGATTATCTCATTAGATTTGTTTAATCACTCACCATCCGTCTGTGACTTGCTAAGGAAGATCGTGCTGGCGCGGGCATGATCTGAGGGGTTGGACTCTAAAGCCAAATCTAAAAGAAAGATCAATCAATCAATGGATAACATATAGGCATAATTACAAACATTAGAAAAATTACCTTAAAGAATGGGTGGTAATATGTACTTAAATATCAATGAAATATAATACTTCTATAATTTCACACATATATTTGGGTTGATTTGATTTTCTAATGTTTTTGAAAAAAGTATCTCACGAAATATCATTACAATTTAATGAAAAAAACACTTTTCTATTTTTATGCATTTTAAAATGTAACTTATTCCTCTGATGGCAACGCTGAATTACCCGTGTCACATGATCCTTCAGAAATCTATCTAATATGCTGATTTTCATGATTTATTTTTGTGATGAATATAAAGTAAAAAGAACAGCATTTGATGTAGAAATCTTTTGTAAATGTATAAACCTCTTTACTGTCACTTATGTATCCTTGCGCAATAAAAGTACTAATTTCTTTAAAAAAAAAAACTTGTCTGTATTTGCAGTACAGTATATTTACAATTACCTGCTCACTATATCTGCCAATAACAAGGCACTTTTTTTTTTTTAAGATAGAAAACGAGAAAAGCACTTGTGACAGTGGTGATCAGTCAGAATAAATATTAATCTTCAACCTGAAACCCACCGTACAACACTAATAAAGGTGGAGTGTCGTCCTATTCGGCACGCTTAAAATGAACATGCCACTACCCGCTCTTGCCACAGGAGCGAGAGGGGTGGTGGGCACAATGAGCCTATTGTATGGGCACTGCAATACAACACTAGCTTACACACATAGCTCCGCCCACAACACCATGCACAGCAGGAGCCGTGCCAGTCAGATGCGTTACAATAACATGATATTATACTATACCGAGATGGTGTTTATGTTTTTCTATCTTTAATAAAACGGTTCTTTTTTGCCCAGGCCACTTCTTGAAAAGTTGTCTTTACCAGCCAATGAAAAGACATTCTTTCTGGAACTCAGTTTTACCGTAAACACACTCCAAGGAGATGTTTGGACAGCTGCAACCATGTCATGAGAGCTACAAAACTGGCAGGAGGTGTAGGGCAAAAGGATTCTTGAGAGTTCTGGGTAACCAGTTTTAGAAGACTTTACTCTACAGTCTACAGCCTGAAATGTACTTTAACAAGTATGTGAAAGCAAACACAATTTTGTGTCCCAATGGATCAAATGTCAAATCATAATGCATGTAGCATTGTCAGCAGGACCACAAGGGGCACTATGCCTGCAAGTGGGTTTTGGTGTAAACTTTTCTCTTGCAGGTCAAACACGTACTCTAGAAAATGAACACCTCAGAGCCTGGCAGTACCAGCCTTGACATATTTCTTCAACACAAATAAATCACAGCCATTTTGTATCAGAAAATATAAATGTCATGGCAAAGTAAAAATGCCAAGTCCAGTTCAGATGAGAAAATCTGAGGACTTATTTCTCAACTAGGCCTAAACTCTTGTTGGAGCTGAGGCACAGAATTCTTCCCCGAGAGATCGATGGACACGGGTGAGAGAGAACGCTGACCGATAGGAAGGTGCAGCTTTAGTTAACACCTAAGGACGGCAAACTATAGCCAATTATCTGTTAATCAACTCAGTTTTACAATGCAAAACTAACGTCACACTGCAGGAAAATACAAAAGCGATCTTTCTTGGTGAAGCACAAACACTCCTTAACTGTGGTAAAAGCCCTGTAAGGAACTCCCATGAATTATTGCCTTAAAGGACTTGTTCAACAAAACCAGAATATTTTGTGATAATTTACTCACTCTCATGTTACTCCAGACCTGTTTAACTTCTGTGGAAAAAAAGAGGGAGACCACAGCAGTCACTCTCTTCCATGCAATTACAATGACTAGGGCTCAAAAGAATGATTCATTGAAGACTCAAGCATTGCTTCTATCATGAACTCTGATAAACATGGCAAGTAAATAATGACTTTTAGCTTTTTGAAAGGAAATAGACCACTTTTTTGTCATTTTGTAACGTTACAGGCCCACTTTTAAATTTTGTTATTGGAAATGATAACTGTATACTTTTGCGTTCAGCAGAATAAAGAAATGCATACAGGTTTGGAACGACATCCGGGTGAGTAAATGAATGAGTATTACTATTTTTGATGATCTATGCATTTAACATCGTTGTTTAAAGTATGGGGTCGGTATATATTTTTTAATGTTGTCAATGCTCACCAATGCTGCGTTTATTTGATCAAAAATAAAGTAATATTGTGGAATTTTGTTACAAATTAAAATAACCGTTTTCTGTTTTAGTATCAAAGAACATTTCTTATCGTCAATGTTAAAAAACAGTTGTGCTGCTTAATATTTTTGTGGAAACTGACAGATTTTTACAGGACTCTTTAAACAGTATTTATTTCAAATATATATTTTTTTGTGACTATGTAAATGTCTTTACTGTCACTTTTGACGAATTTAATGCAGTGGTGTCAAGCTCCCCTCCTGGAGGGCCACAGCCCTGCAGGGGTTAGCTCCAACTTAGCCTGTTTGGAAGTTTCTAGTAATCCTGAAAACCCGGATTAACTGGATCGGGTGTGTTTAATTAGGGTTGGAGCTAAACTCTGCAGGGCTGTGGCTCTCCAGAAATTGAGTTTGAGACAACTGATTTAATGCATCATTGCTGAATACAAGTATTAATTAATAAAAAAAATGTAAATCCCACCAACCCCAAACTTTTGAACAGTTCTGTATGTGCTAAACAACTGAGATTCATTCATTCCACAGGTCTCTATAGCTCATGAACTCAACTGACACTCCCATTCCCCCACCACCAAAGTCAAAAATAAGCCTGGGGGTAGGGCAGCCACCCTCACTGAGGGGAGGAACACGGCTGTAGTGTGGCGTGTGTACAAACAAGGGATACGTGTACCTCACAGACAGATTTTGTTACTTATTAAAAAAAGAGAATTCACGACTTTGATAAATAAATGTCAGTGCTGTCACTACAATAGAAATAAATCACAAATAATATACTTTAATGAAGATATTATCAGCAGCGCTTGTCTTTCATGCACTTCTCTTCTGGTTTGGTGGTTATTAAAGGGTCTATTAACGGGTAAGTAAGACAAAAAAGATGGGGAAACACTGGCATAAGACACCAGAGAGAAGGGATTCTGTTCATGAAAATGGTGAGACAGTTTAATACAGGAAAACTAAGTTTGTCCAAACTCAACCTCGAAGCCCCAAAGGGAACAAACCGTGCCTCATTCAGATTCCCAACGAGAGAGAGAGATAAGGAGAGAATGCAGCTGTCCCAAAGATCTACATCACTGGGATGCCAGGAATACTAAACATTTTTGATCGTCTCTGCCAGTTAAACTTAGAATGGTTTTTATTCACATCTACAAAAGAAATCTAAATTAACCATGACCTGGAATGTCCCAATCATAAAGTATTAACCACAGCCAAAGTAGTGGAGTTTACACTGCTGTCATATGTGCTTTGAAACAAAGATGAAGACATGTTGCTCTAAATACAGCACTAGACATTAAGTTGTGTGTCTATATACATCTCCCCTGAGGGTAAAATAGCTCAAGCGAAATAAACAGCAGTAAAAGACTGCAAACAGCCCCAAGAGGCTTCACACACGTATCCCACATACTAACAGACATCCTTCTAAAAATCTCCATAAACCTCTTTTCTTTCAGTAACAATAGCTGGTTTTTAAGTTGGCGACTGTAATTTTGACAAAATATCATAGGCCGTCCATTTTCAGAGCAAACTAACCAACACAGCACTTAAAGTGTTGAGCTGTTAGGAGAAACCCGACCCGTGAGATGAAGAGGTCAAGGCATCGGATCTCAGTCTAGTTCTTCAAGGCGCTGTGACACACGAATGTGGAAACACAATAACAGAAGAATAGAACAAAACAGAAGTTTCGCATAGAATAAAAAGTTGTTTTGTGGTGACATGGATCAACCCTTGTAGGGTTCAACTGCAACATTTCAGTTAAAGCTGTAGATTTGATTCTCAAATCTGGTCCTGGGGAACCTCAGAAGTGCACATTCAGTTCAGACCTGGAAACCTCTTCTAATAAGCACATGATATAAATCAGGTTAAATAAAGAGACGTCCAAAGAGTGCCATTGTCTGGCTCAGGGTTGCTCAGTTTTGCTAGTGGGGATCCAGCATCCTGCTAAGTTAATTTCCAACCCTGTTCAATCACACCTGTCTGTAATTATCAAGTAAACATTAAGACATTGATGAGCTAGTTCAGGTGTGTTTGAGCAGGGTTGATCTTAGTAGCAAGAGGACTGAGGAACTGTGGTATAGATATTTTTTTTCAGTGAACTACAACACTAACTTACCATCGGGCACCTCTCGATCACTGATGTGCTGCAGGTATGGACCAGTGTCATCGCTCAGGTCTGTGTTGATCTGATAGTCCTCCAGGCGCTCCACCTGCCGGGGTAGTTTGGGGCTCCCACTGGGAGACACACAGCAGGACACTGTGTTCCCCATGATGACACAAAAGCACGTGCTCTACCTGCTCAGGTGTATTGGTCTATGACAAACACCTTTGAAAATCACACTGGGGCCTCTTCTGATGTGAATCAATGAATGAGCTCAAGCTAAATGAAGGTACATGAAGAGCTGAAATGGACACAGAGTCAGCATTACAGTCTTGCTGCTTCAGAATCAAGAGGTATTTTACTATCTGTGCCAGGCATATAACGGGACTCCATGCATTTAGACGCCGTGCCACACAAGACCTTTAGAACCCGAGTAATCAATATAACCGGATACAAGACACGTGACTGAAAACATATCCCTATTAAATAGCTTTCTGAGATGATCCAATACGGATTTATTCCTTTAAATTAGCCGTACATGCTAACGGCTAATATTGATTCATTGTGAATAGGCGAGTTATTAGCCCCGGGCTAACTGAGATAAACAATCCCTTTAACGCTGATTTAAATGTCCGAATGAGTACTAAATCAAGCCGGTTCGGCGGTTCAAATCGGGAACAGATGAAATAGCCCCTAAATAACAGACTTCCGAGCATTTATCCGTCGTTTATAGGGCTGATCTGTGTGTTGGCTGAAACTCTGAATCCAATAATCACTTAAATCCTCAGGCCTTCGGCCCGCTGAGCGAGAAAATTAGGCTTTGTGCAAGGCGGAAATAAAGTCCTGCCCATTTATATGCGCCCAATTCAAGCGCCGGGTTTGTTTTGAGTTATTAGAATTTGTCCACCGAGTCTCGTCCGAGAGTCCCCCCGTTATCGCCTCCTCCTCGCCGGCCAGTGCAGCAGCAGCAGCGATCCGCTCCCCGCCACCACCGCCATCTGCTCCGAGTGACGCAGAAAATGACCCGCCCCGTTTCGACATTCCATCAATTGCGATTGGATGAGTTATCAAAACAACTAAATATCTGTTCGAGGATTGGTGATTAAAACTGTCAATCTACGCCGTCAAGCCAGAGATTAAAACCCCGCCCATTTACACACCTCTTTGTGAATGGAATGAAGTGGAATTCTA
Organism: Chrosomus eos; assembly: GCA_036326025.1. NCBI lineage: Eukaryota > Metazoa > Chordata > Actinopteri > Cypriniformes > Leuciscidae > Chrosomus > Chrosomus eos. The sequence continues at coordinate 19,915,006 of CM070826.1, read as the reverse complement.
GCGTAATGCACACTGTACTGTAGGATGCCTGCTATTCTTTTGAACATGTGAAAGATTATAGACTGTAATGATAAACATTTCAAACATAGTATGCGTGTTTAATTCAGGGAGTTGTGTGAGTTATCAACTCTGAAATAAAAATGGTAACGTTACGGTCATTCAGTAGAGTCGCTCTACTTTGCAACATTTTAAATATTAAATACCAGTAAATCATAAAATGCTCAAATTTGTATTCAGTAGGGTAAAAAAAAAGTGTGTTAATTTACATTTTTTATTTTAAAATACGTTAATTGAGTTTAGGAGATTTCAGGTGTATCAAAATCTGCATGTTCCCGCCACAAATCAGATGTATCTATTTATTTATTTCAGGTTTTATTTAATATGTATAACATAGTAATTAAATTATTACAGTTTTAGTTTTAGAATATGTTACAAAAAAGTTGTCCCCAATGGGCTCTATGCACGGCGGTATTTCCGGTGAAGGGTTAAGGATGCTCGATAACTTCCGCCGATCGTAGAGTCCAATGCAATACCAAGAATTTATATTGAATTTTATACTCCATGGTTATACTAAAGAAACGTTAGTCACAAAAACAGACAAAACAGACACCCCTCGTTGTGTTTATGCTTCTTTTTAAAATTATATGAAATTAACATAACTACATAAAATTACATCTAAACATATGAAAGTTTCGTTTCAAAGACGGGAGGACAGTACATTTTGAAGACTCTGCCATAATCCCGTTTTCCTCGGTTTTCCTCCGCTTTAATCTCCCCAACCGGAAACGGAAGAGCATCCTTGCGTCAAATGCGGAACTTATGCGTGCATATAGCCTATTGTGGCGTTACTACAATGGTCCTTTAATAAAAGGGGAATTCTAATTGGACCACTTTCTCTGTATAACATGTGATGATTGATCTGAGAGGTTCATGACGAGTTAATTTATTCTTATTCATATTCATAGGTTGCTTTGTCACACTTTAGTTTTACATTGATAAGAAATCAAAATGTTCTTACCTTCCATTTTGCTAGCCTATTAAATTATATAGCCCAGCTTCTTGTTTGCTACTCCAATTAAAGAATAACCTGTCATTTTTTATGAAAACTACCAAATTACTATCCAACCAGACAACTCTGGTTTCTCTATCCAAAAACGTGAATATAAAGAGAAAAAATAGGTACTTCAGACTTATTTGGGGTCTCATTCGGCTCTTTACTTGAGTACAAAGCACATTGCATTGTGTGAAACATTTTATCAGACAATAAAACTCATTACGCAGTATTAGTATTTTATTAAAGATTTACATTTGTGTACAAAAGGGAGGTGGGGGGAACAACATCAAGTATCCACAATTGTATTGTAACAGTAATAGAGTGCAAAGCTTCTAAAAATGTAAGCCAAGTCACAAAGTATATACAATACACTTCTAAACTTTTGAAACACTATAAAATCCTACTGTACATAGTGTCCAAAAGGTGAAAGCTATCATACAAAAAGTGCATGATGTGTTTGTCCAAAGTGAGTGGGATCAAACATTGCTTTAGATTGATTGGTCTTTTGTATGCATGAAGGCAAACACACATATTCGCATATTTCAGAGTTCACTTTGGCCAGCATGGCAGTAGATCAATCTCATTGCATACAGGATACATACAAAAGGGGAACAAAGTTCATGTCAGTTCACAAAAGTAAAGATTCTATCACTGAAAACAGACAGAATTTGCATTTCTCTGAAAGCCGAGGTCAGTCTGTCCTTAGATGAGATTCTTGTGTCGGAAAATAATTGGTTTTGTGAGGAAAATCAGGTTGCATGTCGGCTTGCATAAGCAGTTAAGACTGCAGATCTGGACAGTGAGCGCCTGCTGTGGAGAGATTGCTTCCCTAATTTGTCACGCTTGAGCACGTAAATATCACGTCAGGCAGACGGTTTAACATTTAAGAGTAGCAGCAGATAATGCACTCGCCAACAGATGACAAAAGGTACATTTCAGTACAGGCTAGAATTGTTGACGGACAGTTTTAATTCAGTCTGCTAACATCTCATTTAAAACATTCTGTCCTCAATGCAGAGAACATGCAAAATGTCATACTCCAACCAGCATGTGAAACCAAAAGTCCAATAATTGCCAGATTTTAAATTAATATTAATTAAAAACTTTAAAAGCCATACACAGGGTCATCTGAGACAACTTTGTAAACAAAATACAACTAATGTAGAAAAAGGCAACTTAAGTTACCAACTGTTCAGTTGTTTCTTGAACTTTCAAAAGCAACTGAACGTGGACAAAGGAAAATGAAACGAGAGAAATCTTTTAAACACGTCTTTTTTATGAAATAGCTGCCAAAATGCATATGCCCATAATAGATTGATAACATATACTCTTTACTTGTGTTATCAAATACAAAGACACCGCCTCCACGTTCATAGTGTTGAAATGAAAAAAAGGACCATATAACGATATCAAAGCCAATGTAATATTGATAAAACATGCTTTAGTCTATAATGCCAGAGATAGAATGTATTGGACTGTTTTCCATCCAATTATAGCTCTATGATATACAAGCTTAACACAAAAGTCATCTGCTGAATCTGATCAACATAAATGTTTGAATCTGGTAAACATTTAAAATTTACATCTGTGCATAAATCCTGATATTTTATCGGCAATAAAATAACCATTTTATTTTGTTTGTGCAACTGCTGCTACTGCAATGACAGGATTGCAAGCAATTAAATCATTTAGGTAAATTTTTGTTTGTCATCTAAAATAAAAAAAAAGTCAAAATCGAAATGTACATGGGATATAATCTTGCTCTGTATACGATACACAATATTTCAGTTTATAAATGGCATAGATTCTGTAAATCAATATTCATATTTGTATGTAGTTTGTTCATAATTAAATGTAAAAAACGTCAACTTAAAACACAAGAGCACTAAACACCAAATAAAAGAAGTCAGACACGTTAAACCTTTTGAATCTCAAGAGGGAATGATGCCAACTCCAAGAGAAACTCTTCCTCTGTCTACCGTACTATTGAAATGTCAGTTAAATTATTATTCTTATTATTTTACATTATTTTTAACTCTTTTTAAAGTTATTGACGACTTATACACCAGCACACTGGAAAAAAAGGTAAACATTTTCCTCCAAACCCCTCCTCTGAGTTTCGGTTTGAATCCAGGAGTAAAGATGGCTGAGAACGTGCTTCTGTGTTTAAGTCCACAGTAAAGTTTTCAGCATTTTTTTGTCTATAATGACATCATCCAATATTTCTAGTGTTGTGTTGGCCAGGGGGCTTCTGTTCAGTTCCCTCACATGCCTGTGTGTTCCTACAGGCAGTCTGCAGCAATTTAAAATAAGAAAACATTTAGAAAACATGCGTCCGTGTCAGGCTGACTCATCCTTTAGTCTCTGTACACGCAAGTCCGCCAGAAAGAAGGGAGAATGTGTGGTACATCACTCTGATTTGTGACAGTACAGGTCTTTGAGTGCCTTAAGTTCCTCGATGAGCGTTTTGTTCTGGTTCTCCAAAACGGCCACACGGTTCTCCAGACACTTGACATATTCCTTTTTCTTCCGACGGCACTCACGAGCGGCCTCTCTGGAGGAGGAAAGAAATGTAGCATCTATTTAGCAGATGTTTTGACGACTCTTTTTGGTCCAAAATGGGGTTGTCAATATATGTACTCAATATCAGAATTTTGACTATTTAAAAAAAAATTTCTCGAGGACTTGTACCACAGATACTGTTAAAAAGACTGATTTTGTGTACACTGCTGTTCAAAAGTTTGCTGTAAGATTTTTATTTATAAATTAGTCAAATTTTATGCATTAAATGATCTAATTTGATAGTAAAGTCACTTAAAACATATACAAATATTCTATTTCAAATAAATGCTCTTCTTTTATAATTTCTGTTCACAAAAATCCTATCACCGTTTCTACAAAAATATTAAGCAGTACACTGTTTTCAGCATTGATAATAAGTAGAGTAATGTGACACTGAAGACTGGAGTAAGGGCTGCTAAAAATTCAGCTTGCCATCACAGGAATAAATTATATTATTTGCGACCAATGGTGAAAAGGTTTACTTTACATTACCTGTTTTTCATGAGGCGGACTTCCCTTTTGCGTGTGGCTTCTTCAGCACCTCCTTGGCTTGGCAGGGCCGGGGACGATGCCATGACCACACCTGGAGCAATAGTGCTGGTTGGGGCAGTACGAATTTGATAGGCCTGCACATCTCCAGAAGCAGCTGTCGGGCAGACAAAACACAGCCAACAAACAATAAATCAATAGTGAGTCTGACTCAAAGAACAACATCAAATCATAGAATATTAATGGCTAAAGGACTTCACACAGAACAATAACTATATTAGCGATACTAGTTCTGTATATTACAAGCCCACTGCAGTTTTGTCGTCTGCCACTTTAAATGCTCAAGCTCTTTACAGCAGATAGCAGCAATTCTGATTGGCTGTCTGTTTTTATTGTTCATCAGCTGGAAAAATGTTATATTATATAGTTATCATCGTTGGTGTGAATGGCCCTTACCTTTGGCAGTGGCCATGAATAATAAAATAAGTTAAAAACAACATCAAATAAAAAATTCTACTATTACTTATTAAATAAATGTCCTGGTTTGTATCATTGTGAAAAAAAATTCAACTTACCTTGTACCACTACTTGATTGCTGGGCACCAGTATCTGCTGACCATCACTGGTCTGTGCGTACTGCAGGATGGTGGTCCCTTGCTGGGCTGCTGCATTTGTCATGGTGAGAGTCTGCAATCCCTGCATTCCATCTGTGCCGTTATTTGCAAGCTGAATGGCTCCACCCTGTGTAATGGCGACTGAAGGAGAAATGGCAATTAAGATGTTGTCACTGATTTTTGGGGAGAAGGTTTGCACATGGCACTATGTGAACCAAACATGTTGGAGTTCTGGTCTGGGCTTGTGCAACTTTTTTCCTGCCAGTGGACTATATTTGACTAGGTCACACAGGTGCCACCACCACGTTGCCCAACTGATAAGAGTTGCCTTTTATATTGCATATGAAAAAAATCAAATGAGATGGAAATGAAATGAAACCGTGAGCTGCTACACAGTTACTACACTACACGCTGGTTAATTCGCCTCAGAATTGACAACATCACAGCGAGATCTAGGGGAATCATTCAAATTCGGTACAGAAATCTCTGTTATAAACCATAGATATGAGATCAAACAGCGCTGACAGGGAAACCAGGAGAAACATTGTGCCATGGCATGAATAATGAGTTATTGAAGGCTTTTCAATTAACAAATCACCAACACTCACCATGGAATTAATGTAGCAATGCTTACTGTAACCATGGTATTGTGGCAGAAAGGTAGAATTATTTTTTGTTCAACTATTCATCTCAGGGTTTGTACAACCTTTTATGAGAGAAATTCAAGCACTTTTCAAATGTTTTCAAGAGCTTCACACTTTTTCCAGCACTTCAAAGCTCTAAATATTATCCAATTTTAATGTTATCTTTAATGTGATGTTTTTAAGTTTAAAGATGTAGAAAAACTAAAACATCATGGCAAACCAACACTTATTTAAAAAAAGACATGAAATTACCACTATAACCAGTAGATGGGTGTCAGAGAAGCACTTATTGACTTCTTAGTCATTTCCACACTCCAATATTTGGAAAAAAGTAGGACGCCACTCTCCTAAAAAACAAAACCTTTTCTTCACATTGTGACTGAATTACACAGAAAACAAGTAAAGAGTGCTCCTTTTATAATCACTGAAGCCGTCGGTCAGTTCAGTAAGATACTATAGAAGAACAATCGTACATTTAATAAGAGTAGAAAATATTTATTTACTATAAAAATCTGATGCTCTCAAATGTTATTCTGGAGCCCTGTATAGTCTAAAGGTTCTCCAAACATGTTGAGCAATGATGCTAAAGTGGGAGAATCAGAATATCTCAACTTCATTTGTGGACTGTAACGTACTGTACTGGCCACTGCTGGTCTGATATATTGGGGTTGGCACGGTCACTGTAGTGATGGAAGGCGCAGTGTCCTCCTCGGATTTCTCTTCTTCAATTCTCGGAACTCCTGGAGCATCTGATGACAGGTCATTCAGGATTTTCCTATAGATCACAAATAGCTGTTGACTGGAAAATTCCTTATGTAATCTAAAAACCTTGAAGAACGTATATGTACCTATATGAGGGACGTCTAGAAAGGATCTCTCTTCGTTTTTGACAATCGGTCACGCTGTCCACTGACTCCTGTGAGTCCTCACTCTCCGCTACTGTGGAAATCTGAGCAACAGACAATACGTAGCTCTGACTATATAACATACATTTCACATTATTGCATGTTAAGACAATCATGTGAGGTAAATAGAATACGTTAATGATGAAATGCATCTTTTCACCAGTCAATCAGTTATGAACATCTAGGCCTTGTTTACACCAGGTATTAAGATGCGTTTTCATCAATCCGATCACAAGTGGACGACGGTAAATACCAGGTGTAAACGGGGTCTAAATTGTTTTGAGCTTGTCCACTTAGTCGAAAAAGCAAATGCTTTCATAGTGAAAATTGCTCATGTGGTCAAATGTGTTCGAACAGCCACAAAAGACCGCCTACTGACCTAACGCGTAAACATTATGGGAAGTGCGATAGCCTGACGAAATTTACACCTGGTCAGCTGAAGACTCAAGTTTGGTTAGAAGACAAAAGCATTCTATGTACAATGTTCTCTCACCATTCCTAATTTCTAATACGCACTCACAGCGTTCACCGTTGTCTTCTGTGAAAGCAGAAAAACGAAAGCTGCTGCTCTCCGTGCGTTTTTCCGTCGTATCTGGTCGTGTTCGTATGTAAATTGCGCAAGCTTATCTTGTCCAATAGATCTGAAAAAGCCCATAGATTTACCCGCCCATAGACTCTCCCATCAAAGAAATCAGGACAGAAGTGGTTGAAAGTGGACATAAGAGACGGACAAAAGATCCAATTGACCATAATGCATCTTAATACCAGGTGTAAACAGGGCCCTAGAGATGTTGGAGGAGTTAAGTTGCCTTACCTGGACAGTTTGCACCTGTGGTGACTGAATGACTGAAGGCTGAGCGGCCTGGATAACTCCGTGCACCTGTACCGTCTGTCCATTGGGCAGCTGCACCAGGGTGACTGTAGGCGCTGTGCCACTTGCATGTCCGGCAGCCATCGTTACCTATCCAACAACATAGTCAGAGAGTCAAACTTTGATGTTCTGTTTCTGATGTCAGAATCTTGACTGAATGTTTCAGCTCTTCATGTTTCCAAATTTTGAAATGTTGATGTCCTGAGTTCATTTGACGTACTGTTTGGAGTACCTGTCCAAGAGTGGCGATTTGGGCCTGTGTGAGCTGTTGGTTCTCATTTTCAGAGACAGCAGTTTCTGCACCCTGTTGGGCATCGGCTCCCGACTCCATGGTCATTGAGTTAGCTGGTGAGAAACCAGATGGAATCTGATATCTTTATTGTGAATTTTCAACTAAACAAAGTGGCATTAAATTAAAACAACAAAATGATGTGCACAGATAAACCATTTATAATAAATACTGCTGTAATCCATTCAAAAATAGGATTTGTCCATTGTGATTTTATGGTGAAATTAGTTACATAAATGATTAATACTACTATTACAGTCTCAAAGTTTTGGATATGGAATTGCAGATGAAGCATACATACCTATAAGAGAGGAACCTAGCCAGAATCTTCAGACTGTCCAGTGTCCAATGACTCTGTTAAGTCCTCACTATCTGCTACTGTGGACACAGACACAGAAAAGTCACTATGCTAGTCAGCAACTTTGACAATTCTACATTGAAAATCATCCTCCATAGTACTGAGGAAATATTGAGAGAAAACATCTGCAAACACTTTTGTTTGTATACAGTATCTGTCTGACAAGACTACCAATGGAGGTAATGAGGACAAAGTGGCATTACAACTCAAGTGTGTAATTGTAATACTTTATTCTATTCCAGCTTAATATGAAGAAGCAACTTTAAGTAATTAGCAGGTTGATTCCTCAATAAATATAAAGACTATGGCTCTGTGGTGACATCAGTTCAAGTAATATCAGATTAGACAAAGTTCTTTCCTTCCTTGTTATGGTGACTTGTATAAATGAATCAGTGTTGCATGGCATCCTAGTGCCATGATAGTATTACAGTCATTGCCATGCTATAACGATCAGTGCATCTAAGCGAGTGGTATACTATTTAGTATCATAATATAGTTTAGCTGATATTACTGTATGATTAAGAGCATGAAAAACCCAACTCAAGCAAAGGTTAAAATCTACTAAATAGTGTTTCCTAGTTTTATAAGACAAGCAAGTGAAAATGAAGCTTAACACTTTCTTGGAAAGGAGAGCTAATTTTAGAATATCCAAATATAGACACATATTAGTTAAGTATGGCTAAATCGTTCCTGTGCTGGAACTCTATATGGAGTTTTAATTGAATCATTTGACATTATGTCGGAAATAAGGGTGCAGATTTCCTGTACTCGAGACAAGCACAGTTATGAATCAATATTATGGCCGTTTAGACTAAAAACAGAGACTGCTACACTGCATTTCCATTGATAAACATTCTTCCCAGAAACCTTTCTTGTCCAGGGAAGAAAATGCATCAAATATGTCTTGTCTAAATGTAAGATACAGAAACCAACAGCTGAATACTTGCTGAACATGTTTACAGTCAGGATACATTGAACTCTGACTTTTGATGCTTTGACACAAAATATTGCCAGGTCTCTCTCTCTAAACATATGTCTACATAAGCCACACTAAAAAATGCAATGCATTACAGTGCACAATGGAAATTAATCAAAATCCCAGTGTGAATGTAAAGAGTTTGTAGGTTCTCATTAAAGTAAGTCCCAGTGCGCAATCCCTAGGTGCTCTGAAAATATTTATTTCTGCATTGGTGTACAATAACGTCTGATATGAGATTGTAAAAGTACTAGTGCACTGGCCAGTGCTAAAAATTAAGTACTGCAATAAAGGTGTTATCACACATAGCATTTTATTTTTATTGAAAGTGCATCCCAATATGCTGTGAATGCAGTCCTGACTTCCCTTGACTGTTCAGCATGTGTAGATATTGGAGTGCCTGACCTCTAGACTATCTGGTGTAGAGGAAGAGTTGGATTACTTTACCCTATATACAGCTAGCCAGGCCAGGCTATAGGGCTTTTAATGACTGGCCTCAGCCCTCTTGAATGCTAGAGGCTAAGATATGCTAACACACAGTTGATGTAAACTTATATAATTTTATTTCTTCTTCAAATGCACAATGAACAAATCACAATATCATGAAGCCATTTTCAATTTCAAAATATAGATTAAAAGGTTTCCTGAACACTTCCCTCATCTGCCAGTGGTCAAACCAACAGATAATAACATATACAATGATATAAATACAATATCAAAAAGTAATGATAAAATGTTATAAATACAAAAAATATTTAAAAAAAAAAAAAACATAACACGATGTTTTATTACCATTAAGTGAAAGTATTTTAAATGCATGTTGTGTGTGAAACAATAAGGCCAATTGAGCACTTTGAAATAGAAAAAGACGAGAAAGAGTCGGAGCCCGAGCCCCGGAATGGCACGCGTGAACCGACAGTAATGTGATCTCATGACGCTTTAAGTCTTTCTGTGGTTTGATTGGTCATGCGTAGCTCTCCCTCTACTTTTCAAATCCTATTTTCTGCCAGACAGATTATTCTAGGAAACACATAGCTATTGTGCATTCCTTGATCTTTACATCTAAAACTGTAAGCATGAAATCAAATGACAGGCTACACATATTATTATAAAATACTTGTTTGCATTAATAAATAAATAAATAAATAAAAAAGGTTGGCACTGTGTGGACAATTTAGGAAAAATGACTCAAAATGCATAATCAAGATCACTAGTATTTGAAAAGGTTTACATGCAATTATACAATACAATATTGCATTTCTTTATTAGTCATGTGCAGTACGGGAGGTAAAAAGTTTCCTATTTTGTGCATAAAAACGGTATTTACTTGAGGGCGTGCAATCACAGCCCTTGGAATAATATATAATGAAACAGTGCAATAAGAACCCAGTCCTAAAATATTGCAATATCATCAGGTCATAGTCTAACCAATATATCGCACAATGCATCAAGGGCATTAGAGAAGATTAAATTATTCCTGAATGATATAAGAGTATTACACCCTGAATCCACCAGGCAGCACACATTTTGTCTATCCAGTGTGTGAAAGAAGCCGACAAAAAAGGGGAAACCCCACATCTGAACTGCAAAGATGCATAAAGAAAACCAGAAATGTTGTGCATCCATATTTCGTTGCATTTTAAATGATCAGCCATGCATCAAGATTTCCCACCCTGGGCTTGTTTGCTCTCCCGTTTGCCTCCCCTCCCTCTGCATGCAACAACTACAGCCGCCATGATCTCTTTGTTTCCAACGGGCCGAACCAAACCAGACTTATATGCCATTCGGGACGAGCCCTTTCCCTCCGGACACTTGTCTCCTCTTACCGATACAGACTCCCTCCGTCACTCTCGAGCCCTCGGAGCTCCACTTTTATTCAGGCCGACACGTAAGAGACCGCGTCAGGCTACACCTCCGTCGCGTCACCGAGAACAACAACACAGAGAACGAGACGAAAATCCGATCATCAACCCACTGCACTGAGCGAGAGCGGCCGAGAGCGCGGCGGGGAAAGCCGAGTGTTGACGAATACAGACGAAGCATGGCCGAAGCTTGACGAAATAGTGCGAATACGAGTAATTGAACAAGAATTTGTGAATGAAACTCGACAAATGTTTTTAAAACCAGAAAATTGTTGCATACGTAGAAACATCAAATAAATATTAAAACATCAAAAACAAGCCCACAGCCTTGCTAAGCTGGAGTTCAGATGGTCTAAACTCCTTTAAAACCTTGCAGCCATACAACTATAATCTTCAGCTGGAACCATAGGCTGGAACCAGCAAACCATTTTCAGGTATTTTTGTCAGAAAACTTTAACCTATCTGTAATCTATCATAATGCAAAATATTGCTAAACGTCATGTTCATCTATTAATAATTAATTCAACATAAATTATCAAGACAGCAAAGATAAATCACCCCTATTATTAGCACTATGGTCGACTTTAGCTTTTCCAAACGAATATGCAGAGGGCTGGCAAACATAGTCATTGAAGAAAAGGGAGAGGAATAACGATAGCCAATTTTGTTAAATTACTGTTTCGGTTTTCTTAATAAATTGATATTGACAGTAAATAAATCCATTGTAGCCTATCTTAGAAAGGCATAAAAGTCAGGATACATTTTTTTTATTAAAATTTAATAAAAAAATAAAATAATATTTTAATCTGTTGTCTAACATTCTATTCTAGGCCTAGATGTAGTGCCTTTATAGACACCATAGCCTACAACTTACAGTTGTCAGATGAGACATTGAATGTGTAGCTAATATGAAGTGTTGTCAGATTTAAAAAAAATCTGATCCTATAAAAAAGGTATACACTACAAACAATATACAATATGCTCTATAGGCAATCAACTCGATATGCATAATACACAGTTCACAAGTATAAAAAAGCTGCATGAAAAAAGTCGTTCAGCATTTTTGTCCACAGCAGAGCCTCTGCCAAACCAGATGTTGCTTGACCGGATGCTCTCCACACAAGTTTGCACTGTAAAAATAAGTTATGACAGCATATGTTTACATTGATTTAACTCATCAAAATAAGAAAAGCAATTTTCACATTTTATCAAGTTATACAAAATTTAACTCATTTTTTAAAATCAGTTTAATAGAATTTAAGGTGAATTGACTTAAAAATCCGAGGTGATTGTACTGAAAAATTTAAGGCAGAAAGGTTTTTTTTTTTTTTTTTTACAGTGTGGTGCTCATGCTGTTTTGAATCTCCTCAGGAAGTATATTGGGCCTTATTCAGCATGAGGAGGAGTGGGCCAATGGACACTTTATTTATTGCGTTTACCTTAAAGACAATTACATTTCTGATATGCAGAATGCTACGATTGTGAGAGGTTAGATAAGCTGCTCCCTTAAGTTAACACATGACGGCAGCAGTAAACCTCTTTTGAGAGAAGACACAATTTTGTCTTCAATTTGTCGTGTTGCAGCAGTCCTGAAGGCATCCTGAAGGGGGCAGCATATACGCATTTCTTTTAGCAGCATGCACTCAATAACCCCTCTCTCTGAGTGGCAATGGGTTTTTGGGTGTGTGAGTTTATTCGTGTGGCAACCCTTTTTATAATCCTCCAGATGCCAGTTTGTTGTGCTTTATCTGTTTAATAGTGCTTTACTGCAACAAGCCATAAAACCTGCTTTTTATTGTGTCATGAAGCACATTGTTTGGGGAATTGACCGTCTCGTTAATGAACAACCATGAATTTGTGCTTTGTAGATGTCTTCAGGGAAAAAGTGACAAATCTGGGCAATATGTGAAATTATCTTTACAAGGCTGCGTGGGCTTACAGTAGACATATAGAGTGATGATAAGGGGAAACTCTTGTGATACACCAAAATCAATAAAAGAATTTGCTCCGTTATCACAACGCCGGAGCGTTAAAATTGCCCTTGTCCCTGTGATGTGATACAGCAAGGCAATGCTGCAGTTATTGAAAACATAAATCTAGAAGAAAGCATCTTTTGTAAAGCGATTCTCACTTTCCAATGAAAGTGCACGTTGTAGCCGGTTTTTATTCTGTTTTTGTATAACCGTTCGCGTGTATGAGGTTGACCTTGAGAAAGAACTACATTCAGAGTTGGCCATAGAGACTCTCTTCCCCTCCTCCTCCTCCTCCTCCTCTTCACTCCCTCCTCCACCACCTTCTTCTCTCCTTTGAGCTCATGCTGCGCATCATCCCCCGAGTGAACGCACACTCTCGCTCAGTCTCTTGTCTGAGTCTGGCATGGTTGTATCTCCTCTCTGCCTAAGAGGACCCATTAGGATAAGCAGGACTTACTGTGCTCGGGTTTGGGGGAACTGTTCCACTGCTGGTGCAGTGAGGGTGCTCAAGGTAAAAAAGAAAAAGAGCGAAAATGAAAGGAGTATAGGATACATTAAAGCCTTTTCAATACTGCAAACCCTGCACATCACCAAATGAAAATTCATCAAACGTTGTCAGAGGAAGCAGAGAGGAGCCGGTGGCTAGTAGTGCTATAGTGATGTGAGACATACAGGGGTTCAAACATTGCTACTTGCTCTGTGATTCGTAAAGTTATATTAATGAATGGTTAACAAATTAAATCTGTGATCATCCTATTTGCATCTTATAGAATATTCCCTTCAATGTTGTGATTCAAAAAGATTTAGAAAAAATGCTAATGTGTTTAGAACTTAATGAACTATCGTTGGAATTGCAGCTTGTGTGTTTTTTTTCTACTGATTTATATTCAACTAATTATGCAACCCAAACAATGGAGGAAACAAGACTGAGCTTTCAGTTGAGCTGCAACCCACACTGGTGATTGAACACAGACTTGTGGAAGGTGATGACAGCTCTGAATCTGTCTCAGAAATGATCTTTTCTGTTAAGGGGCAGTATCATCCTTGAAGGGAATTTTTAAAGAAACGTTCACATCTGCAGAACCTTTCCACCGCACAAAAGGTTCATTAGTGAAAAGGGTTCTTTAGATGATTAGAATGTTCTTCACACTAAGAAAAAAATGGTTCACTGAAAGGTTCTTTGGGGAACCAAAACCCATTTTTGCTGCTTTTATTTTTAAGATTGTGTGCGATGTTCTGCTGCTGAGATGTGTCTTATTCGTGTGTTTGTATGGTTGCTAGGGTACTCTATGGTTGATAGTGTGTGCTTATGGGAAGACATTTAAAGACTATTTTTCAGTCTGAATCAAAAGAGCTCAACTCCGTAAGATTTAAAAAAAAAAAATGTTTTATTGGGTTTCAGTTTAATCAATTGACAAATTCTTAAAAGGATTAGATGAAGAATTTATTATATACAACAATGTATTCATCTATTACAATAAATGAATTAGTAAATTGAACTAAAGGAAGATGGCAAAGTTGGTTGCTATGGGCGTTTGCTAAGGTGGCCACTAAGGTATTGCTAAGAAATTGGTTGCTAGAGCATTTGCAGTTGCAAAGTTCTGGGCAGTTCTGGCAAAAAATGAATATATAAAGACTATAAATGTCACAAATAAAATCAGAGAAATTCATTACTGTGATTTTCTGCTCCAAGCTCCTGTTTTTTTCTGAGATCAGATTTTTCAAGTGCAGACCAGAAAATGATTTAATGTTTTTTATATAAAAAGTTTCTTCATTCTATAATTTTAGGCAAGGAAAGGTTTGTTTCTATCAATACGCGATGGACTTTTACTTTCATTCAGTGGGTATGTATCCCAGTTCTTAGTCATGTTTTTCTCTCTCTCTCTCTTGTTTGTGCCTGAGGTGTTGATAGACTTAGAGAAAGTGAGCCACAGTTTTTATTGATGCGTGGGCTCAAAGGCTGCCTCAGTGTAGCTGTCAGTAAAGTTGCAGTCACTTTTTATTTGTGCTGTTCCTTATAATAGGCTCTGGAACTGCAATGGTGACAACAGTAAACTTAGATAGAGATTTTGGATACCCGGAGGAAATCTCATTGGCCTTTTCTGTTGTTTAAAACACAAAAGCAAAGTTGCCACTCATAACCACCACAGAAACATCAACTTGAATATGTATGTAAATCCATATCTATTTACCAGATAAAATATGTATAGCAAAATGTATCAAGCACTGGGTGAAGTATTGGACAGCCTCATACATAATGGTTTGCATTTATTTTATTTCCTACACCCCAGGCACCGTTCCAAGAGGGAATATGAACGCAAAGGTGCTTTTTATTAATAAGTAAGCCATAAAAAGCTCTGTGGCTTGGGATCTTTGACATCCCAGGATGATGTTTTCTTTTGCAGCCTGACCTCTTCTGATCTTAATATCTCTGTGTATGTGTGTTTGAGTACTAACCGTCTGTGCTCAGGAGCGAAGAAGGACGGTGCAGTCGTAAACAACAAAGCATGAGCACCGAAGTCTGCGTTTCTATTTTTACTGCTGCGCAGGAGGAAGCAGCATGGAAATGCAATCGCTGCATAATGCATGGCCCCTGTGGAGCGGCACTGGGGTGTTACACAACCAGGTGCTCTCTCTAGACCTGAGCATCACGCTGTGCTGTCCGAACCCTTGCTTTAGACCCAGTTTACATACGAGGTGTGAAGTGCGAGCCTCACTGGATATTAATTCACACTTAGTACAAATCTCAGTAGATGTTTATTTTGTCTTAAGTGGACTAAGTTCACTTCAGAAGCAAAGCAGTATGCTTTTCGAGCGAAGAGTTTATAAAAGTCTGCAGCACTGACTGAAGCAGACACAGATACAAAATCCATTAATATTCACAAGGGAAATGCACCAGTAGCTTCATATGGTCTAATCCAAAGCTGTTTACATCATTGCAGTCATTCTGTATCAACACCTGTGGATATGGAAAATTAACTCAGAAACAAGTTGCATTTGCCAGTCTGTGAAAAGACAGACACAGAGATGGACCAGAAATACAAGGTTAGGGAATCTCAAAAACTGAATTTAGACTGTTAAGTGGGAATAGCTCACATTCACAAAAAGCACCACTGTGGATGGTAATCAATGTAGTAAATTAACTCTCTAAAAATCATTATTCAAACTAGTTTTATTTATAAACTTTTATTTAATTTATCTTAACAATGTCCAAAAGTGTACAGGCTTTACTACATGCATCAGGAGGATTGTCATTACAACACCATGAACATTTCTACCATAGTATCAGATTATGTTGTGTTGAATAGCATTGGTTGTGGCTAGCCAATATATATATATATATTTTTAAATGACCAACTCCTTTATATGGCAAATTCCACACAATTGCATAATATTTTCACACATTTTGCACATATTTGACTACAGCTACATTTATTTATTTATTAAGAAATTATGCATGTAGCCTACGATTTTCCTTAGTAAACATACACTTAAAGGATTAGTTCACTTTTTAAAAAACTTTTGCTGATAATTTACTCACCCCCATGTCATCCAAGATGTCCATGTCTTTCTTTCTTCAGTCGAAAAGAAATTAAGGTTTTTGATGAAAACATTTTAGGATTTTTCTCCATATAATGGACTTTACTGGTAGCCAAACCGTTCAAGGTCCAAATGACAGTTTCAGTGCAGCTTCAAATGTTTTAAACGACAACAGACGATGCATAAGTGTCTTATCTAGCAAAACGATCGGTCATTTCTAAAATAAATAAAAAACGAAGTTTTATGCCTTGCTCTGTTCTTTGATGTGCGGTCGTCACTCTCCTGTTCGAACTCGTTCATCAAAATGAACAAATCTTTTTTTCAAGTCATTTCGTTCATTTTGTTCGTTGAATGAATGAAATGACTCGAAAAAAGATTCGTTCATTTTGATGAACGAGTTCGAACAGGAGAACAGAGCAAGCTGAGCATTTGTGCTAATAAAACTTAAACTTTTTTATTTCTTTTTAGAAATAACCGATCGTTTTGCTAGATAAGACCCTTATGTATCGTCTGGTATCGTTTAAAGTCATTTGAAGCTGCACTGAAACTGTCATTTGGACCT
Source organism: Chrosomus eos (assembly GCA_036326025.1). Classification (NCBI taxonomy): domain Eukaryota; kingdom Metazoa; phylum Chordata; class Actinopteri; order Cypriniformes; family Leuciscidae; genus Chrosomus; species Chrosomus eos. The sequence continues at coordinate 19,898,307 of CM070826.1, read as the reverse complement.
TGAACCGTTTGGGTCCCACTGAAGTCCATTATATGGAGAAAAATCCTAGAATGTTTTCATCAAAAACCTTAATTTCTTTTCGACTGAAGAAAGAAAGAAAGACATGGACATTTTGGATGACATGGGGGTGAGTAAATTATCAGCAAAAGTTTTTTAAAAAGTGAACTACTCCTTTAAGAATTTCATTGGGCAAAGTTGTTTGTTATTGTGGGAATGATGCCACAGCTGTAGGACATGGCTATTTTGTTAATTTGTTATCAACAATCATATATAATTAAAATTAAAGAATTTTCATACAATATTTAAATAGTTTATGATTATTTCACTTATTTAGTTTTATACAGTCCGTCCTTCGGTCCTGACTCTCTGTGGTCATTGAAAATCCCAAGATGTCCTTCGAAAAAAGAGTAGGGGTTTAATTCGGCATCCTGGCCAGATTTGCTCATTGGCCTCTGTTCATCATTGCCACCTCCTAATCATCACCATATAGGCTACTGATTTGCTTCATTACTCTGTCTCCTCTCCACCAATAAGCTGGTGTGAGGTGTGCGATCTGGGTCAATATGGCTACCGTCGCATCATCCAGGTGGAACTGCACAGTGGTGGTGGTTGAGGAGAACCCAACCCCACCTATGTGAACGCTTTAAGATATAAATGTAACAAATTATTATTATTATTATTACATATGTTTGCCTAATAATTCGTATTTGTAGGCTATAATAAAAATAATAGTGTGGCTGTGATAAAATTGCAAAACAATAAATAGGCGAATTAGGCAAGACGTAGGCCTATGAAAGGACTGTGACGATTACAAAGCTAAGTTTTGGAAGAAAAAAAACACTTATTTATGTCTCACAGGCTCTGTCAACACAACTGCAATACGATTGTTATTCCTGTTTATAGTCTTATATTAGTTCATAAACCGTGCGGGTTTTAAAAGAGCGTGAGAACGGCATTCTGTGAGTAGCATCTGCCTGCAAAAACGGAGGCTGCATTTTCAGGAACCCACTTCTAGGACCGCATTTCTAGGACTCTAGGTTTTTAGTGACAACGCCACCTACCGAATTAGAGGACCAGCGAAGATGGATGACATTCAGAGTGTGAGTATCAAATGAGAATCAATTTTTATTTGTTTAACTTTAAAAACAATTGAAATGCATTTCATTGGAAAGTTAACGTTGCCAACGTGCTGCTGTGATTTGCTAAACAGTCTTGAATGCATAGCCATCATATTATTAGCCTCTAATGCTGGAAAATGAATTGTTAGCATGTTCATTTAACGGAACTGTTGCATGATAAGCCTGTGTTGATTTATTTACAGCACAATAAACTGTAGCATGTTCGTTCTGAAAGCTTGTTAATTACTAAAGCGATGCACTACATATATATAATATATATACGGTCAGGAAAAGGCATGTCAATAATGTTGTTTCTATTCAGATTTCTTGCATCTCTCTCTATTTTTTTTCTCAGTTCAGATGGGCTTTATTGACATGAGTGTTTCTAGAACCTTTGTTCCCACAGCATCAAAATATTTTTTTTTCCAAATCTTTGAACAGTATGCAATAATTGTATTATGAACATTAATTGGTATGAAGATTGATATCATTATTTTTATCATTATCATTACTCTGTGGTAACTAAGATCTTTTAAATATGAAAATTAAATTTAGAGAATAGAACATGTTCAACTAAATGTTCCTTATTTAATACACTTCTCTTTCTCTCTCTTTGGAGTCAGTGATGATGTTGCCCATGTGTTTGTCCATCCATTGAAGTTCTGTCTATGTGGTTCACGTCATGATCAAATTTGTTTTTGTGTGTGTTCAAGTTCAGATGTTATATATTATTTTGTAAAATATTTTGTGTGTTCAAGTTCAGGTGTTACATATTATTTTGTAAAATACACAATCTTAAATCTACCCCCAGAGTCATCCTTGTATTCCTCTGTACTTGAAAAGGTGGTCCATCTAGTGACTGAAAATACTATAACAACATGATTCCTTGTTTATTTTACTTGAGTTATTATAGTATGCTACTTAGACCCAATAATTTCTCAACATTCCTAGGAACCTGGTTTAACTGCAATAAAGAAAGTAGTATTTTGGTGTAATAAAACTAATAATAATAAAAAAAACCTCTAATGTAGTTAAAACTGTGTGGAAATACTGCCTTGGTGACACTTTTTTCGGTCCCCCAAAACAGGGTCCTGGAAATGCGTTCCTGGGACTGCGGTACTCCGACTCGCTAGGTGGCACTGTCACAAAAAACTAGGGTCCTAGAAATGCGGTCCTAGAAGTGGGGTCCTGAAAATGCAGCCTCCGGGACTGCAGACAGATAATATTGCATTCTGTAGAAAAAGTGTCTGCCAGCAAGGAGCATTTGAGAGCAAAGTAAACGTGGTTGTCCATGTACAGTAGTTTCAGGTGTAGTTATCGCGATAATTCACGCAGACTGCAGACATTATTCTTGTGTATTTCAATGGGAAAAGGCAGAGAAATGTCCACTAGATTTTAGTTATTCAGTTGAAAGAAAACGTGATATCAGAACTGGTAGGTTTTAAATTTATGCATGATTTTCTTTCTAAAATAGCTTAGGCTATTTGTCATTTCTCCCCTAGAAATGAACAAATAACTATGGTAACCTCCATAGTTTCTCCCTCACAATAAACAACACCAATGCAACTGATTTGTTACCGATTGTGTCTTTCTATGCCTGCAGAACCTTCAGTGGGCTTCATTACTTATAATGTAGGGTTTATGCTTGAGTTTCACTTCACACTTTTCTTTTTTTTTTTACTTTGCTTTTGGAAATCAATGTATCATTTACTTTGCTTTGGCTATGAAACATTTGTCATCGATGGATTTGTTGCTAATGTGTTAATAAAAAACAGGACTTTAATTATATGAGTTATAGTGAGTCTATTTGCAACTTAAGTGAACACCCATAAATTCTTTTGCCCATCTGAAGGTTTTGTTTGTTCTGGTAATGGTGAAGATCATGGCTATGAGAAAGTAGATCCTAGATCAGCATATTAAGGGCATCTAGATTGGAGGTCATCTGGATCATAAGCTTTGCTTGATATGAATAATGTATTAAGTTGCGCTACTGAATGTGATAAGAATCGCAGTATTCTACCTCATGACTCATAAAAATAAGAAAGAAATAGTCATGTCCGAATAGGCATAAATTGGGTTGCACATGAATACAACTGTGTAGGCTACCATTGATCATTTGTCTGTATATGAATTCATCTCAGCGCCCTGTGAGTGTGACCTTGTACAGATCAGTCATTCATGTCATGAATAGTTACACCCAAAAAGATTTGAATAATATATTTTGCTATTCTCTCAGCGGCACATGCTGAAAATCCCTTTCGACTACACCTATTCTTCAGCTAAGCTGACAAAAATGTCAGATTTTCTTCTGAGTGCACAATCCAGAGTAGAGCTCATCAAAACCCAGTGTGTTTGTAAACATGCAATATGTTTAAGAAAAATTACAAAATGCACAGGTCTCTCTCAGCAGCAACATAGGGCTCTAAACAAAAATTATGGCGCATTTACTATTGTCAAATGTCAATTTTTAGTTGACCGACTACAGAATCACTATAGGGCCTACATTGTTCAGAAGTAAAGTATAGGTACATTACAGTAACATTCTTGGTTTATTTTGAATTGGATGGAAGATGAAACGTTGTTGAGTGAGGGAGTCAGATGCGAACTCGGTAATGGCTCTGAACAATTTACTGACAGTGTCTGATTCCAAATGCTAACTGAAATATGAGCTTTCATGTTTTTTTGTTTTTTTGTTGACTGAATCCTTTGTGACCCTGGATTACAAAACTAGTCACAAATCTCAGGGGTATATTTTGGCAATACTAGCCAACAATACATTGGATGGGTCAAAATTATGGATTTTTCTTTTATGCCAAAAATCATTAGGCTATTAAGTAAAGATCATGTTCCATGAAGATATTTTGTAAACTTCCTACCGTAAATGTATAACATATTTATTTTTGTGAGTGAATGCAGCACAATTGCGAACATGGACAACTTTAAAGGCGATTTTCTCAATGTTTCGATTTTTTGCACCCTCAGTTTTCCAGATTTTCAAATAGTCGTATCTCTGACAAATATTCCCTATCCTAACAAACCAACAAACCATATCAATGGAAAGCTTATTTCTTTAGCTTTCAGATGATGTATAAATCTCAATTAAAAAAATTGACTATGTGACTGGTTTTGTGGTCCAGGGTCACATTTGTTCACAATTTGGTCACCCCAGCTTGTGACAAGTTTGTTATAGAGTGCAACAGTTGGGTTCTGGAAGTATCATTAATTTTGACTTGACTTTTAACGATAACTTATAGACTTCTAAAGACAAACCTACTGTGAGCTTGTTAATCGATGGGATAGCCTAGAGTATGCTTTTGTTGAAGCCATCAGCCTGCATTATTTCCACTATCTCTCTGATGTAAAAAAAAATCTTGTTCAATAATGAAATCTCGGTTAACTACACTACCCATGATTCAACAGAGAAATCTCCACCAATTTGTGACAAATAAATCACGCCAGAACAATTTTTCTGCCCACTCCCATGCATGAAAAACTATAAATGATGTAGAAGAATCAGTTTATAATCAACATCTTTACATGAATATTTTTAGATTTCGCCATTGTTTAAATTGGATTTTGTCAATTGTTTCATGGGATTAAACAAATAGTTAATGCATGACCTCATGTTCTTTCCCTCATTAAAGCCGTTTAGCACAGTCTTGTACCGTTGTCTTTTTGTTTGATTTTCAAAGACGTTTTTGCTTCAAATCAAAGCTTGTAATTTTGATTCATAACCTGACTCTTAAAGACTTTTTAAAAATACTATGGGAAAAATACTTACTGAACCATGGCTGTTAAAATAGTGGGTTGGCACTGAAGCACTCTATTGCATAGATAACTCTGGTACGCACTCTATGGAGATAATCGCTGATGAAGCCGCATTAGGGATGATCTTTCTCAACTAGATTTTAAATTATTGTTGTATATTTTTATTTTAGTTACAGTCTGAAGCTCTGCAACATGCAAAAATGCATTGAAAGAGAAATCACCATTCATACTGTCTCTTAACAGGTAGCGCCCAGCTTCATATCAAGATAAAAAACAATTAAATCTGGTAATTACTGAGTAGGCCTGCAGCGTGTGCAGTGGCGACCTATGACAGCGCTGACTATCTTCCATGTCAACTGGGTTTTAATTACCACAGGTCTGCCTGACACTTTGTTCAATAATTGAAAATATTTAGACTTTCTCTGCTTCAGGCACTTCGTGAATGAATGCATGGCAGTCAGCAGGTAAAAATACACAGCCAAAGTGACCAACAAAGAAGAGATCGACTGCATTTTAACTGCCATGCAATGTTAGTTTGATATCCTGTGGCATCTAATATGTTTAGGATATCCCCTCTGGTCCGAAGGAGACAGGTAGCAGGTGTGAGATTCAACATTTCATTAAGAGAAGACACTTGCACCAAACAGATGCTTGTTTTATTGCCTATATTCAGTGTCACTAAAAGAACCGTTTGAAATCTGCTTCCTAAGGCAGTTAATCACCAGGCTTATATTAGAGGGTCCTTTACGTTTTAAACATATGGTGCATTACAGCACAGTGTGTCCGGTGTTATTGCTGCTTTGGGATTTGAGGCGTTTATGTGATTTTCATATTCAGAGCCATACGTGCTTCATTCATGAGACAAAAGCTGATTTCTCTTTCCTAATTAAAGTGAGCGAGAATGAAACATGTAAATCAAGCAGTACATTATCATGTATTGGCACTCCGATTCTTATATCCTTTAATTCACAGTGCGCCATGTGGCTTTCTCATGATGCGATCGCGTATGAGGAGCATTCCTCCAGAAACCCCCCTGTAGAGGAACAGAGTGGTTTGCATTATCATCTGTTTTGACTGCAAACTCTTACAATCCCTTTGGCTAGAATATGTAAGATAAAGTGTGCACTGTATTATTAGCCACTTTCACGCATGAAACCCTGGTAAATTGCAGTCAAATTGATGCATTAAATGCATCCATTGCTGTTTTTTAAATAACACTATTTGGATTTGTACTTGCCAGACGAAGTACAAAAGTACAGGACATAGTCCAAAGGAAGAGATGATGCTCAGACGAAGTCAGACCATTGAAACACATGCAACTAAGATTTTATAATCATCACTTTGTGTTTCTGATAACTGGTTTTGGGTATCAGACAAAACTCTGCTGCCTGGTTTTGGGTACCAGACAAAACGGTTTTCTTCTGGATCCAATATTTCTGGTGTGGGGAACTGAGCTAACAGACTTAACGTTTAAATTACGTCTTAGCACTTAAAAGTGATGATCCTCTATGGGTGACTGTTGTATTTGGAAGCAGAGATCACAGCAAGGAAGATTCTTCAATATAAAAATCCTCTTGTTGTCCAGGGCTTTAATCTGTGCCATTAATTAATAATCGTTAATGTTTCAGTACATCCCCTATGAATAGGCTCATGCTATTGAACAGCCCCATCCTGGGCACCTGCAGTGTGTTCTCTGGCTATAGGCTTGCCATGTGCTATCTATTTCCAGAAGCTGTGCTTGTAGACCCGGCTTGATGCCAAGATGGTGTCCTTAATCTGCCAGACAGCCTGCCAGAGATCTGACAGTCCCTACTGATTCTTAAAAGCAGATAGACAGAACGTGTCTGATAGGAGGATACAGTAAATTACCATGTGCTGTTTTGTCCAGTGCTCCTCCTCGCTCGCTCAATTTATGAAGCTTCCTCCAAACCGCAACTGCAACACTTTCTCTGTTTGCTGTGGAGCATTACTGACAAGGTTTGTGTTCACATTTGATATGGATTTGGACTGACAATATTGCAGTTTGAATTGTTCCAGATAGGTCAATGTAACAAATATGGGTGTAACGATACCCTCATTTCACCATTCGATACATATTACGATACTGAACTCATGATACAACATTGTTGCGATACTCCAAGGTTAACAAAAAATGTAGGCCTACTGTTGATTAAAATGCTAAATTTGTACATTGTGTGTGTACATGAATAGGCTTGGACTTGGTGCTGGCAACCCAATGCACAGAACAATTGTGACACCAGAATAAAAATATTCATGATTCTGAAGCTGAAAATACATTAATATTTTAGACGAATATGCTTGCACTCTGTCACTGAGTATATTTAAAATAATGTAGGCCACGTTTTACTGTTAACATAAGACATTTGGCATTATCAGCACAAATATTCCCCCACATAATACATATTGTCACTGTCCACGTGCATTTTTGCATTGCAATATATTGTGACCTGATATATTGTTACACCCCTAACAAACCTGATTTATAATAGACTGCCATTATAAAATGCAATAATAATACGTTTTAATCAGACAGTATCCTATAGGGCCAGGGCTGACTGTATGATGGCAACAATATGTCAAATAGTAGATTTTACCGTTTATACTGGTTAGATCATTGTACTGTGTATTAGTGGGTAAAATTAGTCAAAAAACATAAAATAATGTGAAAAACACACTCTCATGACAATTTGTAACAATTTTACGTTTTGGCGAACTGTGAATTTGTACGATCTGATTTGTATGACTTTGTACGATCTGCTTGTGCTCCAGTGAGAGTAAGGTTGATGTTAAGGGTGGACCTTTATGATTATTTTTTGTTTTTCTAAAAGTAGGCCTAGTTTTTGTAAAAAAAAAGGTGCAAATTCAAATGAAATTGGCAACTTGTAAAATTGTATTTCTTATGAGATCAGGTTGGAAAATAAGGATGTCCTTAATTAGTTATATTGTTATTCACATTTAATATTGATTTGAATTAATGTTCAGTCATAAGTCTATTGCCTTTGTAATGTTACTTTTACTCTTTTGACTCTTGTGTAATGTGTTGTTTTTCGCTATACTTATTTTTAGGATTGTGTGCATCAATTTCCAAATAAAAAGAGAAAACAATGAAATGAGATTCTGTTAAAGTAAAATTTTCATCCAAAAAAAAAAAAAAGATTTTTAGTACAATTTTTTTGTACTGGTTAGCATGATAAGATTTTGTTCATACTGTCCACCCCAAGAGTATCTGATGGTTTCATAAAAAATAAATTAAAAAAAGTTTGTAACCTGAGCAGAGAAAAAGAATGTGATCTGATATCCAATTTAGACCAGATTCGTTGGTGATCAAATATTTGGACTGATTGGTTCTGATTGGTCTGGTCAGATTTCCAAGTACCGGTAGTTGTCATCCGGTAACCAATTATGTGACGACATACACAATGAACAGTAGCATCTACACACTGTTGTGACCAAATTCAATTGTTCACTTTTTCCCAATATCTGTTTGCTATAGACACAGAGCATGAACTGTAATGCCACTTCTCTCCCATGAGACCAGCTACACGGGCAAGTTGTCTTGATGGACACAAGCTAGGTGAAATTTCCAGTTTCCATCCTCTCTGTTCACAATGATCTCAACTCTTGGTTGCAGCACAATAAAGTCTCTAGGCATCATGATGATGACCCTTGAGTTGTTACTATGGCAACCAGTGTAGATTTCAGATATTGACTACACCATCTGAATAAACAGATCTGGTGTCTTCATTTGTAAAATGACTGTGCGGATAGTCAGCCCTAAAAAGAAAAGCCTAATCAGTTTTGGTTGCAATGTGAGGATATTGTTTCCCAGTATATTGAGTGTGTTTTAGTGAATCATTTGGTTGGCTATGTTTGAAATGGAATCTTAAGGCTGGAATACAATATAATTAAAAAAAAAATCTGAACAGACTGATAGACACTTGCTGACTTTGTAAATGATTACAGAGGAAAAACTGGCCATCATACATTAATTGACTGAGGATCATACGTCATTCCGAACACAACAAACTCATGCAGAAACAGATGCTTGACTAATGAAAACAGTGTTCTAAAATTATCAAAATATCCTTCAACTGTATAGAATCATAGTCAGAAATTTAAGAAGTCGTGGTCTGTGCCCATCATACACTACATAATTGTCTGTGAAATTTTTCGTTTTAAATTAAATTCGTTTATGAATATGGATTCCATATTAATGGTTTAGTTAATTTTTAATATTCAAAATGCATGTAAAATTAATCGAATTCATTAAACTTTAATAATATATTATTTTATTAAAATTTAATTTTCAAGTTTCATTAGAATTTGGCGTTTTGTTGGAAACGGTGGTAATCAAACAAATGCATAAAACCTTTAACAACTATTTAATTGTATTATCATTATTACTTTGACAGGTAAATTGTTCTACTTGAATTGTATATATTTCTGTAATGATTTAAATCAAACTTTTTGTTGGGTTTCTGTGTGTATTAGCTTTTATCTGATAAAATGGTGAAATCCTTGTGATGAAATCAATGAAATGAATTCCATTTTTATGACTATATTTTGTTTCCTTTTGTGTTTTCCAGATCATGGAAATCAGCCCTACATAAATATATGTCTCAATGTAGATCATGTGGCATGCACACATTGTATGTTCATACATTGTACAGTATGCCATTCCAAATAAATATTTCTGTTCTACCTATTTCTGTCTTTCTCTGTATGATGGGATGCAGCATGTGGAAAATGGAGACAGGAAGACGGCAGGTAAACAGTCATTATCTTGACATGTTTGTGAGACGCCCCCATGTGTCTTCCTGTGACTTAGCTTGGGAAATTGGCTCTGTGTTACTACATATGCAATGCGAGTCGCACATGGGGCCATGATAAAAAAAAACACCACAGAATCATCCTCTGGCATGGCTTGCAGTGAGCAGTCTTTTGAAAAAAGAAAAAAAAATTCAATATAATTGCGTGCGACAAAATCTTGCCGTTCCACCCTCCTGCTACCTCTCACTCCGCAATCTGTCCGGAGCTTGTGACTGCTGATGCTTGAGTAGCAGGTGGAATGTTTCGGAGAGCCCCATGTGGTGGACGGAGAGAGTAAGAGACGTGTCCTCCTCCCTCAATCAAATGTGCTTGAGTGCACAGCACAACAACACATCGTCAGGCGGGGGCCTATAGGGCCATCTGTGGGGACGGGGAGGGGACTGCCTGCTCCAGACCTGGCGCAAAAGATACCGCCTGGTCCACACATGTTCTCTGAGAAAGGCACTGTCTTTGAATGAAGAAGATCTGATACCTGTGACATTTTTGTTCTTTCAAATTCAACTTTTATTTATTTATATAGCACATTTAAAAACAACTTTGTTGCCCATAGTGCTTTACAATTGTTTTGTGTAATATGACGGGAGTCACACGCCAAGCCCCAGCATGCCTGGGTGGGGCGCAGCCCACGTTCGCATGATGCTCCTCCTGATTCAGATGTTATTTGTGTATTCTCTTTGGATCAAAGGCAGGTCACGTTAATTAGCGGATTTCACACTTCTCTGCCAGCAAACACCCCCGTCTCCCCCTTCTCAGCCTCTCTGTCACTGAGGCATTAGACATGTTAATCGCCTGCACAAGCCTGGGAGCGTAATAGAAAGTTGTCTGCGCACACGTCTGGAGGTCATGGTCGAGGAACCTTTGTGATCCTTTATCAAGCCCAGCACAGGTGTGGCTCGGTCTGTCCATCCTGTGAGCTTTCCATTTAGGACTGCAAGGGTCTTAAAGTGTCGCTTTGATCCACACCTGGGCTTCTGTTCCTCTTGCTGGGTTGGCAGGAGAGCCATCATTGCTATAGGGACACACGAGGCTGAAGCCCTTGCTTTGAGAAAATGTGCTCACTCCAGTCATGTTGGCACTGAAATGTTTTCTGATATCCCACTGCTCACTTTTGTGTATCATGGAGTATTAGCACCATGTTGTGCCCCTTGCATCAGTCCAAGGGCAAAGTAGAGGACACATAGAGGATGATCAGAAAGTTTTATGTTATCTTGTATGTCCCGGTGATGCAAATAGTCCTAAGAAAACAGGACTTCAATGTGGAGAAAACAGTAAAACATACAGTATACAAGTTTGGTGTCTTCTAAGTCCAATGCTCTTCAGGGCAGCATTTATTTGATTAAAAAAGTAAAAAACTGAAATATTATGAATGATTTCTGAAAAAGCTGAATTTTCAGCAGCCAGTCTTCAGCCAGAACCCCAGTCTTCAGCCTTACATACTCCTTCAGGAATCATTGTAATGTGCTAATTTGGCGCTAAAAGAACTTTTCATATTATTATCAATGTTGAAAACCAGTACATCTTTTGTAATGCTATGTCTTTACTTTTGATGAATTTAAGGCATCCTTGCTGAAAAAATGCACTAATTCCTTGTAAACAAAAATAAATCTCACACTTTTGAATGGTAATGTCTTTATGGCTGTCAATTTGGATCAAATGAATTGATAAATTTAATCCGAATTAAATGCCAGTTTTTGATGAGATAAGCCCTTAATTGAAGATGATTCAAAGACTTTATTATTATAGCAGATGAGTAAATCTTTGATTAAATGTTACCAAAAGTAGCTCTTTCAAACGTGCAACCAATGGACATTTTGCCATCCCATAAATCGGCAGGAGCCAGTTCAACAACACTGGTGTTGCTACACCAAGTTGGGGTCGAGCTTTTTAAGTTGATGTATGTATTTGGTACATTATATGTAGATCATAGATCGAAATAATTAGGTTCCATGGAAACTTTGATTTTAAACGGATATTAATAGAACCTTGAACTGGTGTGCACTTTCATATTGATCTCATCTCATTTTGATACACTGCACATAACCACTCAAATCAATACTCAGCTAGGCAGGCAACATTCAGACTAGCATGTGTGTGATTTGGGAGTCAGCCACCCTCCAGCAGTAATCTGTGAATAGTTTAGGCTTTGAGTTTGCGATAATGGTGCTGAGATGCAGCCAAAGCCCATGTGAACATAGGCCCAATAGAGAGAAACCCTGGAGCCCTCTAATCCCCATTGGAACCTGAAAGTCTTTCTTGTACGTGTATTTCCTTCCTGTCAGAGTGAGGAATAGTTCCGCCAGTGTCTTCATTAATGGCATCATTTCCATTCCAGGTCTATCAGGGTGGTGTGAGACTGCCATCTAACCGTTCCCAGCTGCAGGTGAATCAGCGTGGCAATTAAGAGACACAATTAGAGCCCATTCACTTCTGCAGGCTACGGGCACAGAGATAAGCTCTAAGCCTCAGCTTAATTGGATCATTGTCTCTGCAGAAACACAAAATACTAGAGGAAAAAAAAGGAATTAAAATGTGATTAGTTCACTGACAAAAACAACATAAATAGGTTTTTAACTTCTTGGAATACTGGTAATTTCTTGGACTTTTAGTTTGACTAAAAGGGGGTGGAAAATGTGCATTGAATTTTGTATCGCATATCGCAACCCCATCCCTGCCCATGGCATAATTTTGTGTTGGAAGATGAAATTAGATAGCTGAATGTGCCCTGACAATTAGATAATGGAATAATTACATCCTCAGCCTGACTCTCTTCTGCCCTAGACATTGGCAACCTGGAATATTTGCTTAATGAACCGTTTTTTTTTTAAGTCCCTTATTGTTTTGCTGACATTCTAAAATTATCTGAGTTTATGAAAACAGCTGTCATTTTGTATGTGTGTGTGTGTGTTTATGACCATTTTTCACCCTCACTGTGCTTTCAATGCCCTCTTCATATGTGAAATAAGAGACAGTGCTTTGCTGAACTTTTTCTCACAGGCTGTGGGTTTGCTGTTGGCTCCAGTATTGTTTGCGCTGCGCAATTCAATAACAGCCTTTTGGCAAACCCTGAATTACATTGTGACAGCATCACAAAATAAATAATTCACTGAAAATGTAAAGTTCAGACTAAACTGGTCAGAAACAGAAAATAAACCTTTTTAGCTCATTTCTAATGTTAGGATGCTACATGCAACCAGTAACAACATGGGCTTTAACAATATCAAATTTTCACTACACAACTGTGGACAAGAGAACTCATGATAATTTATTATTGCGACATCTATAATAATTTTGCATATAAATAAAATTTACTGTAAAGTCTTTTTCTTTTCATCTTTCTGAATAGATGTTGTTGGCTTATAATGGCGGTCAAGTGTTCAAATGTATTTACTTGTCTGATGTCAGAAAGTTGCGTAAGTGAAGAAAAAGCTGTTTTTGTAGCTTTTTTTCCTCAATGGTCTGAAACACTAAAGAACGGACAGTAGTTTTAAATTCTCAAAGTTATAGTGTGTTTCCCATAGTACAATGAACACTTTTATCTCCAGAGTTGGGGGAACATTTTTATGATCCCTTGAAGTCATCTAAAAAAATATCCATTTTGACCAGAGCCTTCATTATACTTCTTCAAAGGAATTTTTCCTTTCTCTCTTCATATTGCTCTGCTCTTGTTGTTATACTCTTCCCGTGGAAAATGGACTTTATGCAAAGTGTAAGCCAGTAGCTTTTAGGGTGCTATTTGTTAGTTTTTGGTTAATATGGGTTTTCATTTGCAATGCAGATTTTCATAAACATTCCATAAACTGAAAATTTATTTCAAATTATTAAAAAATGTTCTTTGCACTTTGTATAAATTTGTAACATTTTATAAATGTTTATGTAAATATAATGAGTACCCAAATCAAATATTTACCTATTTCTCCCAGTTATGCAGTCTGTTTTTTTTTAAAGTAACACCAAGTAGCTTTTCCTCTTCGGTCGCCCTACTGGTTGAAAACGAAATTGTCCATTACCGCTGTCGTAAATAATTTAGCCTACCGTCGCATGCACGCTCGCTGTTTATCCAGCACCGGATTCAGAATGAACGATGTCCACAGACAAGGTAGAGTATGTTACATGATTTCATGAAATGATGATGTATTGCGACATCAGAAACGAAGAAAAACGAAATAATGACTATTGTAGTGCTTGACGTAAAGCAGTCAAATTTTGTAGTTCTTTTTGTGGTCGGGTTCCTACCCGAACCCCGAAGTTACATAGTGCCAGTAAAAGCGATACAGACCACATCAGGCGATGACAGAAGTGCCTTTCACCCTGTTACGACTTGATGAACCACTGATAAGATTTTGGAAACATTATTTTAAGGTAAACAATGTTACATAGTGTTACTTTAAAACCTGTGCGTTTGGTCTTGATGACACAGATATGCAATCCTCTAAATTAATCACTGACAAAATCACTAAATAATTTATTTTGTTTAATTCTGCTCCTCAATACATTGATAGATCAGGGTTGGAGAAGTGTGGAAACATTCTGCAGTTCAACTAATGTGCGTCAGCACAGATTGTGTTCTATTGCCCCGTTTACACGAAGGGAAGATAAAGATATTTCCCTGCGGTTTGGCCTCTCATTTACACGAAAACCTTGTTTTTTATCACAGAAAACCATTATTTCTGAAAACTCCGGCCAAAGTGGAGATTTCTGATAGTTATGTTATCGGCAGTTATGTGTTGCCGTGTCAACTGGGAGAAACAGGGTTTTAGGTTCTCAAACGTCACATTATGCGGCAGAAAATGCTTAACGTCATGTGAGCGCCCAGTTTGGCATAGTTATAATGATGGCGCTCAATGGCGTATTTATGCGGGTTGATGTAAACAACTTTTTTTGAAAACGATGTTGTGTGCATGATGTTATTATTGAAAATGGAAGGGGGAAAATTTTCGTTTCTCTGAATACCCATGCGTATTTTGGCCGTCCGGACAAGTTTTCTTACTTGCGTCCGTTTTTAACGCGTCTTGAGTCTTGACTGTCCTACAGTCTGACATTACTGACAACTGAGATCTTACAGTGGGACATGGCTTACAGCGATGATCATGTTCATACAGCTTGACAAGCAACAATCACAAAGGAGTATTATAAATAGCACATTGTGCACCCGGCTTTTAGATGCAGCGTTTCACCAGGTCCAGCACTGTGAAGGGTATTTGACCTAGCTTGTAAGGGAAAGAAATTACAGTTTTTGCCCTCTGCCCCACACCTGTGGCCACAACAATACACACAGTCCTTGAGAAAAAGGAAACACGTGTGACTGTCACCAGACCTTTCTGTGTGTATACACTTCCTTTTCCTCTGCCCTCTCAGGCTTGATAAGAGAAAGGGGAAAAACAGGATGAAAGACAAGACAAACGGCAGTGGGTCTTTTTTCTTTTTACACTTTTTTTCTGGCAAGGGGATTAGTTCTGAGGTTAGTATGGTGACAAAGGAACGTTCCTACCCTTATGCTCGACGAGGCTGTATATGTGCAGTGGTGCTTTCCCATCATCTCTTAGGGTATTATGGGTTTTTTTTCTTTCATTTTTGATTTTTTAAGAAAAGGAGTTGAGGCATATTTGTGAGTGGGACAAGTTCCTTTTAAGTTCATGTTCAAAGGCTCATCTAACAGTTGAAACCTGATTCAAGGGAAATTAATGGCCCTACTCTCTTTTTGAAGCCGACGAAGATGGGGGTGTCCATTTCATTGGCAAATTTGGAAAAAGTTTTTACATTTTCTGTTGAATATCTGAGCCGTGTTCTGATATGCTGTCATGGGAGAGCCTAAAACTAATTTAGCTAAATTGTAGTGAGGTTAGATTATAATCTAGCCTATGTCATAAATATAATTCATCAAAGTAGTGAGAGCAGTAAAAAGTGGAGACATTTTTAATGTTATGCAAATTAGAAGTGTGAATGGCAGGCAGATTTCAAATGCAGTTTGGATGCTTTCATTTGGCGAAGGCTGAAGGTGGTCTAACAAAGGTTATTTAATGTGTGTGTGTGTGTGTGTGTGTGTGTGTGTGCATACATGCATGCATGCATACATACATACGGGCATGCAGTTCACATAAGCTGTGAATGCTCTGCATATCCAAGCAATTTGAGAGAATGAGTTTGTGGGCTTGATAATTAATATTAACTCATAATATGCATGTAACTGTCAGTAATTTATTTATTTGCCAAACGACTGTAATTTTCTGTAAAAATCTGTGCCAGTTATGGGGGTTTGGGTAAGCGGATCCACAACAGCTTTAGCGCCTACTCTGTTGTTATGCATCATCATCTTCATTGTTCTGCACTGTCATTGGTTTGGTGGCATATGGGGGATTTCATGCGCAAAGAAAGCTGTCCGCGAATTGCTCACCCAAGCGGAAAAATTTGCTGTTTGCTGCCAGATCTTAATCACCGAAAAATCACATTTTATTTGATAATAATAACTAGACTAAATCAAATGGAAATAGAAAAAATTATAACAGAAACTATTTAAAGGGGTCACTCACATGCTATTTCAAAGATCATTATTTTGTGGATTGGTTGTAATAGGAATATGTTACCATGCTCCTCTATGCCCAGTCTTTCTAAAACTTGTCAATTTCTACAAAGCCCCTCCTTCTGAAAAGCGCAGTGTGCTCTGATTTGCCAGCTGACTCAGTGCGTTGTGATTGGCCGAACACCTCAAGCATGTGTCGGAAATGTAACGCCCCTTACCATAGTCGTGAGCTTCATCTTCCAAAGCAATTATAAAGACAGCTAATAATGTCGGCAGTTTTACCATATCAGTTCGAGCCCAAGTTGGATTCTGAAAATGAAGATGACCAAGCGATCGTTTGGAACCAACTTTGCAAGCGTGACTTCAGCAGAATGTTTCACAGTGGTAAGTTTTAAGGTCTGCTTTAGTGGCCTGTGTGAAACAGAACACATAGTGCATCTATGTTTGTCATCTTTTCATCTTTTTGTAACTACTAAGTTTGTAAACAAAAATCCAACTTTTGATCTTAAGAACAATAAACGATATGCATTAAGGCATGTTTAAGGACTATAACGATAAAGACTAGTTGAATTTTTTTTTTTTCAATATTAAAGAATAGCAGAGTTCACACCAGCTATAACAATACCGATAACGATATAGAGAAACAATATCGTTGGGATCACTTTCGTAACTTTTTTTTTCAGCTGTTGAATGATAAAACACTGACAGCTCATCAGAATCCATTCTAATTTAAGGGCTTGCACATTTAAAATGGAAGACGACATTGATGAGAAGTTAATACCTGAGGTCCAGCAAAATTCACCACTGTTTGACAAGTCAAGCCCCTTTTTAAGAAAATGGATATGGTAATACATCGTTCATATCCTCTGAATGGTGAGAAGTATTACCTCAGGTATCCAGCGCTCTTTTCGACAACGTTGTCTTGCTGCCTTTGAAGTTGCGGTGAAAAAGACTAGGTGTTGTTTTTATTCCACTTTATTGACTTTGTCAGCTAAATTCACTTAGATTATTAGATCCATTACACTAGCTTCACTCAAAACATAGCATGCTGAGGACATCTGGTTAAAGCCGTGTTTATGCAACAAGAACAGCAAAAAAAAAAAAAACACTTTGAAACCACAGTGTGCAGGAATAAAACAGACCGTTGTCGTTCGTTGGTGTTGACACAAATATAATTATCGTTATAGTTATCGTTCTTGGTGTGAACGGCCCTTTACTCTAGACTGCACAAAACTCCGCATTTGAACAGTCAATGGGCTCCTTGCACATAGCAACCTGACGTCATATCCGCATAAGTATAATATGATGGGTGGGGTCATAGGCTCGACCAGACGGGATTGCCTTCGTTGCCCTCGTGCATCGATGAGCCCGGGGTGCCCAATACCCTGTCGCCTCATCTGTGACTGGTCATACTATTTTGGCTCATCAGTGTATATACCCTATATAGTGCAAAGATCTCTACTTTTGATGTGATTAAGCTAAGAACTGAATGTGCAGAAAAACACTTAATGTAATCCCCTGAAAGGCTATAATGATCACATTAAAATCAATGTGCATTTGCTGCGACAGAGAGCAGACTGCAGATATAGTGATCCACAGTTTGATCAGAGAAACAGGGTGATGATGATAATGATGATTCTTCCCGACACGGGCCGAATTGATATGCACTGAGAAGGGAACGTGGAAGAACAACAGGCTGCTCTCTGAGATAAGCCTCCTCAGCCCTCTTCAGATGTGAACGTGTTTACCCTGAATAATTTAGGCAGTACACTCCAGCAACTGTCTGATAAAGACTGCGTGTGACATTAATGAGTCTGAGTAGTCAGTAGATAGCAATTGAAGTGCTGGTATTGGCTATTCGAAGCATGTTGATGTGACTACTCAGCAGAGCAAGAAATTGGCCATAATGGTGGATCTCAGCAGATTTACTGAAGGACCCCGATACATATCTGAAATCGAGCAGAGAGATATGATGAGGACAATTTGTTGTGGATTTTTTTCTTTTCCATTTCTTAGGCTGGACAACCAAGTGAGGCAGCATTTTGCTGACAAAATTAAATACATTTTCTATATGTGTATAGGCCACTTTTACTTTTTTATGTAAATAATAAATACAGGGATCAGGTTTTACATTTTATTTTTGAATACCATTGATTTTAATATATTTTTAACTACTTAAGAACAAGCAGATAAAAATAGTAAGTGATTTATCAGTTTTTTTTCAAATAAAATATTTTATTGATTAATAATTTTTTTTACGGAAATGTTCCTGACCGTTTGCAAGCTAACAGCTCATCCAATATTGTTTTTCTGTGGTGCTGCAGATTTAGCAGTGGTGCAAGAAACAATGCTATATGTGCACAAAACCCCCACACAAACTCCATCCAGGAAGTTCACTGGTCAGAACTGATGCTCAATGGAATCTGCAGATGTTTGGTCTGAACTATGGGGGAATTTTGAATGGGCTGAGTGGTTCTGACCCCGTGTGACCCAGTAAGCCAGTGGACTGGACTCAGCTGCTTTTAAGATTTTCTGTGAGGAAACGGAGAGAAAGCGTATGCAGGAAAACGGGAAGGAAATACTGTGTGTGTGTGTGTGTGTGTGTGTTACTGAATGAGTTTAAAAACTAGGCTGAAAGTGGACAGTCTATATCTGCTCTTGTGCTAGAGTCATCCAGAGATAAGTTTGTAGTGTCTTGAATTCTTACACCTTCTGTAATTGCTTCACTCATCCCTGAGCACTTTATCTGAATTAATGGTAAGATATGGATAAATGCAGTGCATGAGTTCTTCTCAATACTCAAATTGATGCCTCCTCATTTCTTCGCTCCTACACCCTCCAGCCTGTGACCCGGAAACCGATCGTACTCAGCCATCTTGAAGGACGTCTCAATTCTCTAATTGCACCGCGAGGAATGAGAAGTGAGGAAGCTTCCTGAGGAGTCATGAGTGAGGATAACACAGATGTGTCCTTACATGGCACCCTAAGGGGGTGGAGCTAAGACGCGAGGAAAGGGAGCAAGAGAAGGAAACGAGGATTCACAAATAAGAAATGAGAAGCACCCACCATGTGACCCCCTCTCTGACCCCTGACCCCACTGAATCTTTACCTTTGATTTTAAGTAAACGACAGCATTTCTGGATGGCAAACTGAGGTGTCTGCACTGTGAAGATACCACTACCGTTATTTCCCACCGGAAGACTGGTAGACCAAGTTATTCACAAAAGATTTGTATTAGTTTAGAGTAAAATAGGCATTTATAAAACTTAAAAAAAAAGTTTATAAAATATAGATTTTGTAATTAATCGCAATCTTCATTTGAACATTCCTAAGATCGATTCTTAAAATCCCAGTTTTAATATTTTACCCTACCTGTTTTGAATGGCTGTGTGAAAATGTATTGTTACAGCACATCCTGTCCTGCAGGTGTCACTGCATTCTATTCAATTCTGTTGTGAATGTGAATTTGCAATCTGTATTGAATTCGATGTGGTGATAAGTGCATGTGCTGTGAAATATCAATAATCCTATTTCTATTAAGGTTTCAGTACAAGCTGCAATCAAAAACAAACATACAAATCGACCAGTGTAGTTCGATTCACAATCAAATGACTCTTACAGTGGTTCTTTTTAATGAATCGAAAACATTTGATTTAAACATAACAGCATAAGGATTAAAGTGAAAGTTATTCAGTCAAGATCAGTGAGTGATTTTATTTTTCTGTTCTTCTTTAATGAACAGTAATTACACAGATGGCAGCAGGTTTATTAGGCGGGTGTCACTTTAAGACCTAATCTGATCAAATAAACTGTTACACATGCGTTTTCTTTCTCAACTGTTTACGTTCAGGTTCAAGAAGACGTGCAAGAGAACTCAATTGCATTATTTGGGTTATGGTAATTATGTTTTAATCCTCCTCAGATAGTCCTCCTTCAGATTCAAAATTTTCAGACAGATATTTTTTCCCTCTCCGTGGTTGGCAGAGGGGCGAGGAGGAATACTGTTTACAGCAAAACAGTGGCAAAGGACAGACAGATTTAGCAGTCATATCAGGGCAATCACTACAGATATTTTGAGAGGGTACTAGAAAAGTGTATGGGTGCGCATTAACAATCCGGTGGGGAAGCATTTATCTTGTTGTTTGCAGGGCTGCTAGTGAGATCATAGTTTTCCTTCCCTCTATTCTTAGGAGGAAGTCATTTCACAGGGATTTCTCTCTCTCTCTCTCCACCAAGAACGTTGCTATCTTTGTCAGGTGGTTAGGTCATTCAAAATATAAAATCAAGCTGACAATGTTTCAACAAATTACTATTAAATGCAATACATAAAAGCTATTTTTCGATCACTCTCCCAATGTTTGTACCCATGAACAAGCTCACTCTTTTATGAAGCGGTATCCGTCGACACGTAGGAGGTATTGTTCCAAACACGTGTTAGTTAAACTGTTTGCCATCATTTCCTGCTTCCAGCCTGTCAGGATACAAGTATTTCCTGTGCTGGGACAACCATGAAACCCTTCAATTTATGCCACATCCCACTCCAAATACCATCTCCTCTGGCAGTTAATATAATTCCCCTCCTCCATGGTTAGGAATAAATTGCTTGCTTTTATGGGAAACCGCTCATTGTGCCCTAACAGCAGATATTTTATATGTGAGCTAATGAAACAAAAGCATATTTATTGCCATCTTAAGATTAAAGGTTTAACTAAATGTGTGATCATCCCTCTTCAGACAGCAAAGCAGACATTAAATTATAGCCTAATACAATGATTTTTTTAAAGGGCTTTTGAGAAGATTTTTATGAGTCCTTTGACATTTTCACCATTTTTAATCAAGTTTGATGTTTCATTTTGATGGCAGTAAATTTTTGTGTGTGAAATCGCTGGTGAAGGAAAAAGCTAAAATTCAAGACTATTAATGAAAGGTATCATATTTTGATCTCTTTAGCGTTTATAAAATTGAAACGAGAAATTTAAAATGACTAATTTATTTTCATTTCAGCCTTCATTTTATGTCAGTGCACTACATACGTATACATACATGTATATTTAGTATTCCTTATATAGGCTGCAAGGCTGCATTTATTTGATATAATTGTGTAATAAATTTTTACTAATATTCTGAAATATTACTGTTGTGAAGTGGCACTCCTGCCTGTGTGGTATTGCCTATATATTGTATATGTAATATATTTGATTATATACTGTGTATTACATTATTTTATGTAGATAAATTATATAATTTAAAGCTATATTATATTTTAATGCCTTTGGAGTATCATGAGAATATCATGGTGAAAGGATTATGTTAATTATTAAAAACCAAAGCAGGCTATATCAAAGTGCAATGATATTATAATATGATACAAACTATAGTAGTTTTGTGTAAGGGTAGTAAATGGAATCATGGGAAATTCCTTGTGCCCATGCCGACTGCAATAATGTTTGCTTACATCCCAGAATGCAGTCATAAGGGAAAATCCAAGCTTGTTTACTATCGCACAATCAAGGGGATCGCAAGAGCATGTTGTGCACAACAGAACATTGTTTTCCTGTCCCCAGCCACCTCGAGAGTCCTGTAAATTCCTGATTATCTTCTGCTATCACTTCCTTAATTAAGTGACCTTTTGTTAGTTAGCATCAGTTACAGTGGTTTAGCCCTATTAAAGCAATAATCACATCAGTGGCATGATTTCCATTTAATCAACACACTAATTTTAGTACCATTGTCTCAGCGCACAAGGGCACGGGGACGTATTACATTAATAAACTTGGCATGGATGAATGTCTTCTCCGCCACCCAGACGATTCGACCCCTGTGCCAAGAGCAGAGAGGGTGAGCGGGATGGGGAATGGAGGGGGCTGGATATGCACATTAAGCTACTGACACGGATCCCGAGAGACCAGGCTGGAAATTTGCAGCCTGCAGAATTCCGTGATTAGCCTAGGTGAGATTATTCAGCAGTCACTGACACGTCTATTCCTACAAATTAACAATGCAATTAATTGGATTTAAGTCTACTCACAGTTGACACCAGATGTGCCGTGTGTCGGGGTGAGATGAAACATACTGGCGTTTGAGTGTGTGTCAGGAGGAGTAAGGCTTGCATCAGGAGCTGGATGACGCATAAATATCACATTTGCTTTTGGTTTGAGGCGATGACAATGTGAATTTCAATTACCAGCATCAGCTATAATAGAGCGAAGCTGATGGAGGAAATCTCACTGGAAGACATTTACAAGGCTGCGAGAATGTGCGCTAGAAGTACCTTTTCTTTCACATAATTACTCTCTAATTAACCATTAGTTATTCGATTAGCCCTTTTAATCCTTGAGTCATGGGTACGAGTTTCTAAATGGTGGCTTAGTCATTGGCAGCCCTGTGACGACTAATTAAAGGATGTGATGCACAAAGTGCCCGCAGAGAGAAGTTTGGGAGGGAGGGTCATTAATTTGTAATAAAAATCGAGGTATAAAATGGATAGTTCTGGCTTTAAAATCAGATTGGATGAGTCTTCAGTCATTGTAAAATGGCCTGTATCCACACACCCGCAGGGCTGTTGGTAAAATTCTCAGGCCGTGGGACATATTTTTATGGTTGAGTAAACTGTCCCATTGAGGATCTTTGTGGGCATCTCATCAAAGGATGGGGATACAGGTCTTCTTTACTTGCTGGAAAAAGTGCATTTCAGAAATACAAGCACTTGTTATTTAATTGGGCCTAAACATTTAAGGTCATAACTTCAAATGCTGATTTTATTAACGCAGCAACCAGAAATTGTCTTCTTGATTAATTATTTTGATTTTATTCATAATTAATTATTTTTATTTATTTATTTATAGCTGTGAACAATGGTAAAACTGCTGTTTGTTTAAATTCAGATATACAACAATATCTATCTGCAAACAAAGCGTGATATTCTTTGACCTTCACAGTGCTTCTGTAGGTGATGGTGTTCGTCTTTCCAATTCCAATGAACCGTGGACACACAAAAAAAGTAATTTTAAACCAATGTACCCAGAGCCATTGTCACAATGTGGTGATTTCTTGGACAAAAATTAAATTGTCTCGATTATGTCTTGATTATTTGAAAGCACTGCACCAAAGGTTCTGAAAGGCTATGAAAAGACAGCGTCTCTCTCACCCGCTGTCAAAGTAATATTCCTTCTTTCTGGTCACAGAAAACGTCAGTCTGAGGGTGTTCAGATTCTACCATTTATTACACTTATTACATTCTTAAATAAAAATGCTCCACTGAACAGTTCTTGCATAGATATCTTACAATACCAATTTAAAAAAGAATTATGAAACAGACCAGTAACAAAAATAAATTTCATCTTCTTCCTTAATAAAGAACATTACCATACTAACATTATATCATACAAATAATAATATTTTAAACACTTTGTACAGCAAAAGAACCAATAAAGAAAAACACACAAGGAAAGAACAGAATAGAAAAAAAACGGAGAGGAAGAGTGTGAAGATTCCAGAAGTGAGGGGGTGGAGTGTTAGTGATGTGGCGAGGGAAAGAGAGGACAGTGAATATGAGGGTCCCTGCTCTAGCGAGAAACTACATGCTTCAGCCTACATATGGCAAAATGTCGTCCTACTTCCATACAGATAAATCAAGATGGCACATAACTGTTCTGTTTTTTTTCTTTTCTTTTTCAGACTTGTGCCTGCTCTACCAACTGAAGGCCGTCTGAAAGATCCATGTTTGGATAAGAGAGAGCACCTGTAAAAGCTTTGAGGTCTGTTGTTGGCCGGTTGCTCCCTGGTTAGTGATGTCTAGGGACATTCATAGGTAAGAGATTGCTGACAGCTGAAGGATGAAACTGAAGTGACGGCGCTTTCAGGAAGTGACCGTGGTTCTGCAGGTGCAGGGTGGGATAGATGGGGTGGGAGGTGAGGAACACAAAAAGCCAAAGGGGAAAGACCTGGTGAAAACCTTACGTACTGACATATCAAGTTCAGACAAACACGGATACAGATGCAATTCAAGATGCAGTATATCTCAAGTCAAACGAGTCCTTTAGAGTTCTCATCTCTGTTTGCAAGTGACTGGGAACTATATGGATGAGTATTTGAGTGTATACGCAGAATAGCAGACTTTATTTTGATGCATCGTTGACCAAAACAGATAATTCATGTTGTGCCATGAAGCTACAAGCTTTATTTAAGAAGCTGAAGTATGAATCGTTCCCATGATCTTGTGATAAGTGCATCTTGAAATGCCACTAAATGTTATGTAGACAATCGACAGCAGTGTCATTTAAACAGACTAAGCTAGCGGTAACAATGACGTGTGTTAGTTATGCAGTGAAATGTTCCAATACGGACAATAAAAATGAAAAAGTTGTCACCTCTGACCATTTATCATAAAATCCCCTTGTGATGTTTCAAGCATCTTTTTGTATAAAATTTAAGCTGCCAAAAGCCTCTTTGAAGCAACAAAGCAAACGGCTTGGGAAGGGAGCTTCACTGGAAGAGTGCCCATATCTAGTACACTTAAAATTTGTTCCCTTAGAATGTTTTCAAACATTCTTACTGTCGTGTAAAACACTCAGCCACAGCATTATCTCCGTACGGATAACTCGCAGTAGATAAGGTGGTCTTCTGTACAGCTAAAATCGTGTTAGTAATTACGTAAACGATCGTTTTAAAAACGATCGCCTGGATGGTGATCTCTAAAGACATGCGTGACCTGCACTGACTATAGAAGCGCTAGAACCGATGCGACTAATTCGCTGTTTCAATTTCACGGCTAGGTTCTAAACTCATCCTCAACTTTGCATTCAAACCATATTTTACAAGCACACATACTCAAGACCAAGCCAATGATCAGCTAGACATTAAAGAACAAATCATAGGAAGCTGGTGAAGGGCAGAAGAGATACTGTGAGAATAAACTGTCGAACACAAAATTCTTCTTTCTCTCTTTCAACACCCAGCAGTTTATTTGTAAATGCGTAATTCTTTGGACAAAGTATGCATCAGACGCCTGTGCAATTGACTGGACCGCTGCTGTCGTTCTGAGAGTGAGATATCGGGGGTTTTAAATGGCACTTGATATGTGAGGGGATATGTACGGCATGTTGCCTGCTAATGAATCTGATTGGCCTATTACATATTCATTTAGTAACGTCTAGAGCATGTTGGCAAAAGAAGGGATTTTTGTTTGTAATTTTGCATTTAATGTTGCTTTGCACGATGTTTAAATAGACAATATTTATATGTATATCTTAAGTGGTAATTTGAAGACTGGCTTCTTGCTTGTCAGTGTCAAAGAAAATGATATGACACGTTTTTTGGTCTCTGCATTCCTTCTGTCAAATCCCATATGGTGAGCGTTTAAGCGGAATCGTCGCTTTGTCCGGGAAAAACAGGAGAGCAGAGCAGTGTGAAACAAATGTAGCTTTTCACCTCTGCTATATGCGAGTAAAACGGAAATTCAACCCTTTCGAAACTTTATAGTTGATGTAACATGTAGAATGCTGTACACCGTCGATAGTTGCCCCATTTTTGGAATTGTGGGACATAAGACAATGTTTTCATGACACTATAGCAATACATCCTGCTCGCTTGCTTTACAGAAACTCATACATACAATCGTCACATATACGGGCCGCTTCTCGCGGAAAAAGTGCCACGAACCACAACTGATTGTACATTAATGGAGATTAACCAATTCATCCCCTATTTTGTCAAAAAAATGGCATGACTTTGCATTTCAATGGAGAAAATGACTAGGAAATAAAAGGAAATCAATTGAAAATAGCAACTTAAATCAAATGTGTAGTTGTGGTCAAACCGAAGTGATGGTGTGTGTGTAAGTCTGTATATGTGTGTGTATGTGTGATAGAAGAGCTGCCTTCAGCAGGACTCAAACCAACAGAAAGGCACCAACCCTTCAGTCTTAAGCAGTTCTGCACTGAGAGTTTCGGTATCGAACGTTAAGCTCTGGAAGTCCCCTGAGGGATACTCTGGGATTGTTTAGTAGAGTCTGTGATGACTACGAACATGTTACCGCTGAATCATAATGGCTTTCAATCTCCCCTCCATCCTTGCAGCCATTAAATCAATGCAGAAGAGGAGGGTCGGCAGGGTAACACCCTGATTGCGACGCCATGACAGGCTTCACAACCTTGGGAACGATGATATATTTTTTTGTACCCGCTATTTGGAAGCTGATTGTTAACACAGAGCTAGACCTAGGCCCGGTTTAGCATAATTTACTCGAGTGTATCAACAAGTTCTCGATTTAACGTCTGACGTCTGGATGGAACGCAATCCTACAAAACAACAATTGCTAAAACCCTGCTGTGAAGATTTCGGTGCAAAAACAAATAATGCTGAGAGGCAAGCTGCGCATGTATGTGTGCGAGTGCGTGTGTCTGTCTGAAAGAGGCTGCCATGCAGTGTTTCGTTTTAATGCTGTTCATTAACTTGGTAATTATTGTTCTGCTTTTTTTTCTTCTTGCGTTTTTCTCAGGAAAAAGCCAAGAGCAATGAAACCATTCTGTCTGCATTGTGTTGTGTTTCTGTGTGAAATATTTTTTTTGAATGTATTTTTTTTGTTTTCTGCTTTTTTCCCTCCAAGTTGTTTTTTGTTTTTATGCTTTTTTTGTTTTGTTTTTGAGCTTTTTTTTTGACTGTATGAAAAAAAGCACAGAGAACATTGAAAAAATCAGTGCAGACAATGGATACGAAACAGGCAAAGTTTGTCTGGGCTGATGCCACTGAGTTCTTTTGGATCCTTATCCCAGCAGGTGCTCCAATCTGAGAGTCAAACATCCTGCCAGCTGTCCCTCCCCGCCATAAAGTCTCCTCCGTTGGTCTCCTCCAGTGCACCAAACTACTATGTTCTTCTTACATGGGTGCCAGTATCAACACAAAGCAAAATAACTCTTTCCAGTGTCAAGAGCATCACACAAGGTCCGTGCCGACGCACTCTGGTTCACTTTTCCCGGATCAAGTCTGAGCAAAGCAAAATGAAAAATAGAAGACTTCTGTCCTTTCATACCAAGCCAGCAGTTTCAAACTTTTCTGGGGGTTTCTGTTCCTGTCTTATGCTTCCAATGTTACGTTTCAGTGCCAGATAGCAGCCACTGAACCTTGTGCATACTGAGAAGGGCTCACAGTTCCCTCCCGTTGCCCGTATGTGCACATTTATGCTTGTGTTCACAAAGTAAGTTTTCACTTTTCAGAAGTTTAAGACATTTCAGCACAGAAGGAAAACAAACCATCTTTTTAACAGTCTTTAAAAAAAAAAAACAAAGGCAAGAAAGTGTCGCTGCGCATCATTTCGGTCGCCCGTGAGGTGACGGGCGTGAAGAGCAGAGAAGAGTTCGCTCCTGAGCGAAAGAGTACAAGAAATCAGCACACATCCTGAGCGTTGCCATATTTTTTGTTTTTCATTTTTCCCGTGCAGAGACTGCTTCGGGGGCCGTGCGTTGCGTTTGGCCGCTACTTCCATTGGTCACTCCTCCGAACGTATTGGCAATGTTGTTTTCCGTGTTTGGTTGCTTGCTGTTTACGACATAGCTGCAGGTTGGTAATTGTGATGTGTCCTTGGAAAAAGAAAAAGGTTCCAGAATGTACTATGAACGTTGATTCTCTAGTAGAATTGTTACGTGATGAATGACATGTGCGTTTCGGTTTTGTACATGTAGCGTTCAGTTTACTGTCCCATGCTAGTGGTAAGTTACTGTACAAAAAGAGAATGAGGGAAAAAAAAGGTGGTGTTTGGCAGTGTCTGACCTCCAAGCTAACGCTCAGTAAGGCATGGCTAATCGCTGATGAAAAGGCTTTTGTACTGTCTTGAGAGGGTGTTGAATCCAACAACGCTTGCCCACGCTGCCTCGCATGTTTCTCCTGGTGACGTTTGCGGCCAGACCCCTCGTGTGCACCCAAAGTCTGTTGTGAATGTTCCGAATGGGCGGTGCACACATGTTCTTCTCTTCGTTCTCACTCTTTTTCTCTCACTCTCTCTCTCCCGTCTCCCTCGGCCTTAGATATGTCTCTTCATGTGCAGAGCCAAGTGATCAGACCTGGAAAAACATCTGTAAAGAGAGAATGAGAGAGAGTTAGCTTGGAATCACTTAAGGAAACACGTTTATGATTGCGCTAAAGAGGCCACGATCTAAGTTTCTTGGAAGATGTGTGGCAGCTTTGCAGATGGAACAGAGAAAACAACATTTGGCGTTTGGGAAAAAAAATGAATTTTTAAGCATAGCCAGCTTTTTGCTCTAAAACTGGTGACAGATCGTTTTGAACGCATAGCTTGCCAATGCAGTTAGCAGCAAAGTCTGTGCTGAGCCTTGCGCAAGAAATATTTTTTTGGGAGTGTGACGGTCACAAATCACAGCGAGCCCGTTTGAATTAGGGAATTATTTTGAGGCTGGAGGTGAAATGGTATTATTGTTTAAACTGTGCGACTGCATTAGTTATGTAGCACTTGAGTCATAGCAGTTGGTTTCTCGTAGTGGGCCATGGGCTTTTTTGTGTCATCATCAATTAAGCTCACATGTAACCACTGCTGGTAGGAGTAATACATAACCGTGCTTAGAAAATACGGTGTTGCGATGCCATTTCTACTCTACATTTATATGGCTATGAGGATTACTGTATTACAGCCAAAAAAGTGTTGAAAGTGAATCTTAACTGGAATGAATAAAAACTTGGAGAGTTGAAAAGGAGTAGAGAATTATAATTTCAATTTGCCTCTGGCTGTATCCATTATTAATTAGTCAAGAGCCACAGTGTTAAATCCGCTGTTGCTTTTTGGATGGAAAGCAGCCAAGATGCAAATTGGGGTGGGAGGAGGGTGTGTATATATACAGGTAGACACAGTAGCAAATTTTTCTACATTATATCTCAAGTCTGACAGTTTCTGGTTTTCCCCAGTTGCTTTGCAGAATTCTGTTTTGAACTTTGAACAAATGTAAAATCCTTCTCTTAGTATTTTCTCTCTTTCTCTGTTTTGTCCTTCTAGGAAACAGACTTCCAATGATCAGTTATACCTTTATGCCCAATGAGGTCTTAAGGTCTATAGAAGGCAACAGCTGGGTTTTAGAAGTAACATTCCCTTTAATTTTTCTCCATAGAGATTTTTTTAATGATTCCATAGAAACCTTTCAAAACAGACCTACCATGATCTTTTAAGTTAAACCAAAAAAGCTGAAATATTGCAATTAATTGACATACTGTATAATATGTGTATAACCAAGGACTACAAACCAACATTATTTTGCCATTCACAGTGCTTCATGGGGGATTGTAGTTCATTCCCTCATAAAAATCAAACCATATAAATGTATTCCCCCGCCATATTTATTTACTTCAAATTACAAATGTGTAATTTTGTGATTTGTCTCTTTGTTGGTTTGGTTTTTATTGAGGATTTAGTTTTTTTATTTATTGGGGAAAAGTATTCAGAACGAAGGCCACTGAAAATGTGGGTGGTTACTTTATATGTGCAAAAATAGCACATATACCTGGCCATTTCCAGCATCCCACTAGCAGCCAAGACAAGTTTTCTTTCTTTATTTTATTATTTAGTAAAATACAGCTAGACTGCAGTATTGACCAATCATCATCTGTGGATTTGCAGTATGTGAATTTCATGTATACATTTCACTTTTGTTCAGGTATGTGAATTTTTTTGCAGAGCCTGATGACATTGTATATTACACTCGGTTAAAGTTTTGTTTGTGATTTGCATTGATCTAGGTGTAAATATGCGTATGGGTGTGCGTGTGTGTGTGTGTGTGGAGGTAGAGTAGAGCGACTGGACAGATGGTCCTGTGACTCACTGTAAGTGGCTGCTACACCAGCTGGCACACCCTTAGATCTCATAACCCCTCCCCCCACCTCTCACTCAACCCCTCTCAACACCCAACAGGGGGCTGTGCTTGATTAGGCAGGATTAATGATGCCCGATACACTTGTGTGTGTGTGACTGTGAGACAGTATGACTGTGTGTGTTGGCTGACTGTATTTACTGTTAGACTGCCCTTGACTGTAGCTTCTCATAACCCATTGTGATGGTAACACACTCTGTGTGATTACACCTAGCTGAGAGAAATACCACGGTTCATGCTGTTCCAAATCTTGTTCTATCTTCTAGAAAATGTGAAAACATTTTAAGCCTTTTTTTATTTTATTTTTTTATAAATATACCCTAAAAGTTACAAAAGTTTGGCATCAGTAATTTTAGTTTTCATTAATTCTTAAACTTAATTCTTAATCACTGATGTGGACTTCAGCAAGACTCAATCCTCATCTTGCCTCAGAGTAACTATTTCTGTAACTTAAGACAGATGCAGATGTCTGGCACTATGCCAAAAATCATGGAAGAAATGCTGTATTATGTATTGACTGTTCTAGTCTAATATCTAATGGTGTTGCCACATGTCTGCAGCTGCCTTTGTTTAGTAAGACAATTTAAATACAATTAAAAAAAAATCTGTAATGGGACTCGCCCTGAACTGACTGGAGGCAGTGCCAGAGAAGAGGACCATAATGGACCATAGAGGAAAATTGAAGACCATAATGGGCAGTTTTGCACCTTTTCAACAGTGTACTCTCAGAATCACCTTTAGCCCCTGGCTTATTCCATCCAGATTCAACTAGGCATCCTTTCTGCCATCAGACAATATATACTGTCTCCTTCTGCCATTGCTACACATTATTCTTTATTGTTATCCCAGTCAAGAGTAAATAATGCAGCACAAGGACACTTTCACATTCCAGCAGCATCACTGTTCACATTTGTAATAGTTTTTCCATTCTTTATACACCCATAATTCAATGCACAACCAAAAATGGATGTGCTTCCGCGAAAGGTTCTTCAAGGTTTAGTATTAAAAGTGAATAACAGGAAGGCTCAATTTATAAATGCTTCCCAGGGAATGATGGTGATCTGTGTGTGGGATTCTGCAGCAGAACTAAATTGCTTAGGCTAGACTTCAACTTCAGAAGATGCCCTTGTTTATAACTGACATCAGGGAGAAAGAATTGTCAATGTAGATTTGCTTATCCAAGCCGCCTCCTCCTCCTTTTGTCATGCAATAGCTGCCAAA
Organism: Chrosomus eos; assembly: GCA_036326025.1. Lineage (NCBI taxonomy): Eukaryota > Metazoa > Chordata > Actinopteri > Cypriniformes > Leuciscidae > Chrosomus > Chrosomus eos. The sequence goes on along the minus strand of CM070826.1, from coordinate 19,866,964 downwards.
CACTGAGTAATGAGTATAGGGACACAGATTTCCCCAATGCCTTCCCCCAGAGAGTTCACGTGCTTGGCTGAGCCTGAGGGAAACGGCGCTGTTCAGGTGTCGGCAGCAGTCTGCAGAGCAGAGGCCGTCCCAGCCGCAACTTGTCCGCTGGGATCGGTGGAGCTTCATTGTGATGGAGCAGCAGAGAAATGTTCAATGGACAACTTTCAAAAGGCTGCGGCAAGGTTGGTTTGATGCCGACGGCGAGACAGGGAGCCTTGTCTAATTGTGCTTCCACCTGGAGCTGGCTCAGTGGGCACGCGGCCTCCACTGTGTAATTGCTGCCCGCATGCCAGGCCCGAGTGACAGCTTCCTAATACTGTCACCTGACAGGCTATCACTCTTTCTCCCCATGCTAATGCAAATCTCCCTTTTTATCTAGCTGTTTCTGTGTCTCTTCACCTCTTTATCACCAACGCCAGCACACGTTCACCATGCTGCCTTGCATCGTGTGTGTGTGCGTGCTTTACTTTCTTCTAGAGCTGTTGTACAGCCAAAATAATCTTTGTTGCATTCATTTTCTATTACCACTTTAAAACTGTTTGGAAACAATCTGTATTGTAAAAAGCGCTATATAAATGAAGGTGACTTGACTTGGCTAAAATATACCCCGTAAGATTTAAACAGGGTTCCCACAGTCATGAGGGAAGTTGTGAATTCCAGACTAGATGTTTCTATGACTTTCTCCATGAATTGGTGTTTAACAGAAATAGAAATACATTTATGCTCAGCTCTGATATATTTTGATGGCAGTAGAATTGCTCTCTGTGAGTGTAATCACTATCTTGAACAATTCATGGAAAATTCATGGCAAAATGTTTGAGTACAAACCCAGTATTTAGTCCACAGACAACTTTGTTGTGTACCGTTTGCACTTAACTTAGTTCATTACTACTGAATGCGTATTTTCTGTGCCACTAGCATAATTAAACAAAATTACAAAATGTACTATTTTCAAGCAGGTTTCTTGGACACTCCGTTGTCTGCCATTGGTCAGAAAAAGTCATGGCTGCCCTAAACCGTTTCAGTCAGCCTGGGCAACCATCCAGGGAAGTACATTATTTTTTTTGGACACACTAATTCTAATTTTGCATACTTAAAAACAGTGGTTCTCAACTTATGGGTCCAACTCAACTTATGGGGGTACTGGGGGGTGGGGGGGGGGGGGGATCCGAAAACCAGTCAGTATCTGGTGTGACCACTATTTGCCTCACGCAGAGCAACATATCTCCTTCGCATAGAGTTGATCAGGTTGTTGATTGTGGCCTGTGTAATGTTGGTTCACTCCTCTTCAATGGCTTTGCGAAGTTGCTGGATATTGGCAGGACCTGAAACACGTTGTCGTATATGCCGATCCTGAGATGTTTTCAGCTTCCAGGAATTGTGTACAGATCCTTGCAACATGGGGCCGGGCATTATCATGCTGCAACATGAGGTGATGGTCGTGGATGAATGGCACAACAATGGGCCTCAGGATCTCGTCACGGTATCTCTGTGCATTTAAAATGCCATCAATAAAATGCTACCTGTGTTCGTTGTCCATAACATACGCCTGCCCATACCATAACCCCACCGCCACCATGGGCACACCATCCACAACGTTGACATCAGCAAACCGCTCACCCACACAACGCCATACACGCAGTCTGCCATCTGCCCTGTACATTGAAAACCGGGATTCATTCATGAAGAGAACACCTCTCCAAAGTGCCAGATGCTATCGAATGTGAGCATTTGCCCACTCAAGTCGGTTACGACGACGAACTGCAGTCAGGTCGAGACCCCGATGAGGATGACGAGCATGCAGATGAGCTTCCCTGAGACGGTTTCTGACAGTTTGTGCAGAATTTCTTTGGTTATGCAAACCGATTGTTGCAGCAGCTGTCCAGGTGGCTGGTCTCAGACGATCTTGGAAGTGAAGATGCTGGATGTGGAGGTCCTGGGCTGGTGTGGTTATGCGTGGTCTGCGGTTGTGAGGCCGGTTAGATGTATCTCGGCAAAGGAGAAGTGCTCACTAACACAGATTTAGACAGATTTGCGAACAATATTTAAGAGAAATAGGCCTTTTGTGTACATAGAAAGTCATAGATCTTTGAGTTCATCTCATGAAAAATGGGGGCAAAAACAAAAGTGTTGCGTTTATAATTTTGTGCAGTGTGTGTGTGTGTGTGTGTGTGTGTGTGTGTGTGTATGTATGTGTGTATATATATATATATATATATATATATATATATATATATATATATATATATATATATATATATAAAATTAGTTTTTTTTAAAACAAGCAATTTTACTTCACATTGTTGACACACACATACGCACGCTCACACGCACACGCACACGCACACGCACACACACTGTACTGTACTACTTTACTTCAAACATACATTGTAAAAATATGACTACTGATGACAAAACAGTAGGCCTATAATCTAAGGTGATTAAATGCCAGGTTATATAACGGTAAGTTATAAATGCACAAAAGTGGCATTTTGGGGTTACAGAAACAACAGTTACCATGGTAAATCACAATACTTACACAAACTGTTAATGAAATGTATGGAAACTGCTCCTTATGAATAGAATGAACTGCATGCAAATCCTTCCCAACTAAAACACGACGTGCCAGTTACGTGGTTTATTGGTACTTTACTTTTATTTCATGACTTACTAATTAACATCATAACAACAACATTGATGTATATTGCACGCGCAAATCTCTTCACTATACATCAACGTTGTTGTTATGTTGTTAATTAGTAAGTCATGAAATAAAAGTTTAATGTACCAATTAACCACGTAACTGGCACGTCATGTTTTAGTTGGGAAGGTTTGCATGTAGTTAATTCTATTCACCTGGATGCAGTTTCCATATTTCATTAACAGTTCATGTAAGTATTGTGATTGAAAAAAACAAAAGACAAAACAAACTCATCAAATATGCTGCGTCTTTCCTCTGTAACTCTACAGTACGTGCATCCATTGCTTCCTGTGCCTCTACCCAGCTCTTTTATATTACTGTTGTATAACTCTCTTACCTTGGAATGCACACCCATGCCTTTTAACTTCTCTTTCTCCCTGCACTCAAGCCACAGTGTGGGAATATACTATACCGAAGGGAGGACGGAGGAAAGTGGAAAAGGATGCGAGCATGAGATATTCACAGTAATTCAGTAATGGGTATCACAGGACCAGACTGTGAATGAGTTATTCAGCAGGGAACTGGGCCTGTACTAACTTCCAATGAGCCAGATGCAGTTTTGGTATGTGCATGCCATCAGAGAGAATTCAAGAAAACAAGAGCGAAGGGAGGGTTCTTTTTGAGGGAGAGAGTTTGGTCTTCTAGTCTCATAGCTAAAGGAATTTGTTTATGGGCACTTGAGGACTGTGGACTAGTGAATGTGTAGGAGGTTTAAAGAATTAAAAAGGGATAAATGTGCGCATGCATTTATTGTCAGCTAGCTTTGCAGCATTTGCAGTGTATCTTACCTGTCGCAGTGGTTGCACTTGAAAGGTTTGGCACCAGTGTGTTTGCGGTAGTGCCTTGTCAGTTCGTCGCTTCGTGCGAAACGCCATTCACAGCCTTCCCAGGAGCATTTGTAAGGCTTCTCACCTGCATGCACAAACACACATCATTTAATCCATGCTTTACCATTCACACACACCTGTACACAGATGGTGCACCTCTGGAGCGAGGCAGCCTTTGTGCCACTGTGAGCACCGTCAGCAGTTCCATCATCAACATCATTCATTACTGTTTCTCTCAATCACACATCCCAGCCAGCCAATCAAATTGCTGCTTTTTCTCCCAGTCGACCGATCGCATGTCTGTAGCCCAAACCTCCTGTAATCTCAATAGTAAAAAATGTTGCCTTCTCAGGCAATATATGGAGGTGATCGTTTTCAGACACAAAAATGTATTAGATCAAAGAGTCATTTTCCACCTGTTTTTAAATTGAAGTGGGGCTGCTTAAATGTGCTCAGTCACCATAACAGAATGAATTCATAACCCAAAGTCAAGTATCCAAAATGAAGCCATTTGTGCTAAATGTTCTTCACCCTCCCATTGAGCTCTGAAATTCAAATGAAGTTAAACAGATGGGAAAGGAGATACCAATTGTTCCACATGCTGCACTTTTATGCCTCAAATTCAAAATATGGCCGTGAGTGAGGAAGGAATGAAGGGGGGTTTCAACACCCAAAGAGAGGGTCCCAGCACAGTGGCAGTGTTCCTGGGGAACAGAACTGGCTTCAGCCTGAGGCCTGGGTGGGAATGGGGAGGGTGTTGATGGCATGGATTCAGATCTGGAGGTGGTAATGATAATTGGGGTCTTAATGACGCTTAATGGGAAACAATGCCATATTCACAGTACAAGAGCTGCCAGCTACTCCAGCAAACGCTGTGTGCACCAATCTTCCTAACCAGAATAAAGTGGCTGTTTCTCCATTGGAAATAGTTCACTAAATTGGTTCCTAACTCATGTCTAAAAATAGATATAGTTTAGATAGTTAAAGGTAGATAGGCTGACTAGATAGATAGACTTGATAGACTGATGGATATATAAACAGATAGACAGATGGAAGAATGGAAGGACAGACAGATACAGTAGGCAGGTTATTGATTTTTGAATCATTGATGGTTAATCAATGAATGATTAGTCATTAACAAGCCTACTAAACCTGCCTTACTTGGAAAACTATACTAACAAGTTTAAACTAGTCTGGACCAACATGCTTTTTTATGCTAGTCTTTCAGCAAGGATGTGCCTGGACCTCCACGACTGACTCTGGAAACTGATGAAGAAAATCATAGAGGGAATGGAAATGACTACAGGCTGTAATTTTCTTTTTTCCTTTTGTAAGGAAAATATGATTCAGTTAGATGTGGGGAAAGTGGAAGGTATTCGCTTTCGCAACATTTCATATCCCCAAAAATGTATGCAGTTGATATGAGCACACTGTTACTGTTATGAAATCAAAGTATGTTCATCTATTTATCCCGTCTCGTTTTTTAGCTTTATGATGCAAGATGAGGTAACGGATGACATAACATCGGGTTTACCATTACGTTGCTCAGTCTGTCCTGAAAGTCTGTTATGATGCAACATAAAGAATGACACGGCAATGGCGACGAAGAAAACGACTCGTAAGAGGCCAGTTCCACTCTCCATTCCCCATAAAAATATTTCTTGACTTCCGATGACAAATAGAAGAGGATTTTTAAATATAATACAATGTACTTGGCCTTTTTTTCTCTAGTTCACCTCTGGGAATATTGCAAACAAGCAGCGGGCCTTCTTTGACATCTCTCATCTTTCTCTGCCAGGCAAGACGCGCACAGACAAACAGTAGGTCAAAGTGCCTTGAGGTTTATTTTATTATGTTTGCCTGTCCTTGAGCTTTTTCAATTTATAAAATCAGTTGGAGAAAATATTGCCACGTCTGCTCTCGTGTCTGCGACTGCTACAAGTGTGCAGGAAGAGCATCTCTGTGTCATTTGGAGAGTGGCAGGCCGCAGGTGTGAGACGGCAAACGTTTCGCACTACACTCACAATAATTGGCCAAAGACCCCCCTTGCGCTCGCTCCCTCCTTATGCCGTAGCCCCTTCCTCCGCCTCTTTATTTCATTCCCTCTCTTGCTGTCTGACAGCAGCGAGGCAGGCTTGGACCTGCAACCACGGCAACCATAACGCAGGCCAATTATAACTTGGAGAGTCAGGGATGCATGATGGAGTCGCCTAGCAACCAGCCGAGAGAGAGAGAAAGAGCCATTCAGTCGGTATGCAACCTATGGACACTCCGCAATACCAACCAATTATTGCTTGCTTTAGATATGCATGATGTAGTTGCCTGGCAACCCCAACTGTACCCAAAGAGGGTAGGGGAAAGGTAGGATTGATTTGGCATATTGGAGCTTCAATTGGTATCTAGAGCTGCAAATAATCAACCTACTGTATTACAGTCTTTTGATCTGGTTTCCTAGCAACAGATCCCCTCCAAAACGGCAAGCTCCTTCCCTCGCACCAGTGTCCTAGGTGTGTACGGTGTGGTTAATTACATTTCCTCAGGACAGAGTGCTGGTAAGCTATTATTGTCTCTGAAGTTTCGATTTCAGAGGTAGGGCCCAATTATCATCCATTCATTTCGGCTTCTCCAGTGGCTCATGTTGCATTTCAAAATGAGCTCTCTGATTCTAACCCATTTTTATCCTCCAAATCCCATTCAGGGATGTGCTATTAACTTCAGCAAACATTGTTGACAAAGCAAAGTAGGACCATGTCATTACCACAGGGCTCCACGTCTGCATTTATGAGTGTAAATGAATGTGAAAACGTACTTAAGCGACTTCTGACACCCAATCAGATGTATTGGTGTATATTAATACAATAAAAACCCCTAATGAAATTCAAACGAAACAAAAAAGCTCCCTAATGCATTTAACCTTAAATGGTTTTTGTTTTCTATCCAAATCAACAGAGAATCCCTTTCTCACCAGAATAATGTGAATCATAATGTGAAATTATTTGTGATTTGGAATTTGGCCATGTCGATGTTCCTAGGTAGCCCTTTGGGGGTCAAGTTCATAAGGACAACAGCCAACCCTCTTACTGTTTTATGCCATCTCTAAGGTTGATACTCAATCTGAAAAAATATTTTTTTCCGCTGAATTCTGTAGAAATGCTTAATTCACTTTTAAGAGCCATGAGACAAAAAATATTAGCATAGAGTCCTGTAGCATGTAGGCTTCTCTTAAATCCTGTTGTAAATTTAATCTCCCTGTTTTAGTAATCTACGGAAATGATAACCGAAAGAGCAGGATTAAGCTAATTAAAATAATAATATGTCTTGTAATAAACACATTATGTGATGAGCTACCAAGCCAAAATGTTCCTTCACCGTTTTTATATTACCCTTTATCCAGCGATTGCTTATTTCCCCCGATCTTCAAAAGCGAAGCACCATCTATACGCTAGAATCAGCCTAAAAGCGATTAGCACCACCAGTTCTCACAGAAAGCTGCCGAGTCAACAGCTGGCCACAGGGGCCAGATACGCTGCATTGAGGCCACTGTCACAGTAGGTTTCGGGGCCATGGCAGAGTGCAACACGCTCTCAGGTTCAGCGAGAGGGCAGCAACTACGGCACCGGAGCATGTGAGCTTGAATTAGCTGGGAAACAAGATTCAGCTCAGTCAGTCTATCAATCTTCTTGCAATTACTGACTGCACTGGCAGGTTTTGAATGGTGTGGCTGGGCTCATTTTAGTTTTTTTTTCTCTCCTCTGCACTTTAATCTCCGCTATTTTGCTTTGGAGCTGTGCAGCAAAAATCGAGTTAGCTTCACAAGATCTCTTGTGACCCTTCTATAGTATTTTCTGAACCCTGAAAACTTCATCTTATTACATGCAGAGTTAGACTTGCTGTACCAGAAGCCTTTCTCCAGGAAAGCTAAGTGCTATACGTGATGATGCTAAATGTTAAAACATATGTTATTGGAGCATTTAATCACCTGTATGTGTCCTCTGGTGTGCCTTTAGGTGGGAGCTTTTTGTGTAAACCTTCCTACAGCCATTAAACTGGCAACGATGGACCCTCTTTTTGTTTTCCGGGATGTCCCCTCCACCTACTGTTCCCAGGCCTCCTTCACCGTCGCTCTGTGCCCCGCGATTTGGTGGTGAAGGTAGCGAATGTGTTGCCACTAACTTTGCTGCCCCAAGTCCCACTTTCTTGGCCACCAGTTTCAGCGTAAGCGTGCCATCAGCTGTGGCGGTAAGAGTCTGCGTGGGCTTCACAAGATGGCGTCCCAACTCCGGGGAGGAAGGTGGCGTGAGGGATGTGACTGCGTTTAGCTGGGCGGGATTAACCCCTCCGCTGGCTTCTTTTAGCCCTGCGTCGGTACTCTTGGCGTTGGCTGGGACATGGAGGTTTTTGGGAAGGGATACCAGTAGAGGTGGGGGGCTGGGCTCGTCGGATAAATTGGGCAGCAGAGGGTCCATCAGGTCCTCGTCGCTGTCTCCCCTCATGAAGGCTGGCGTAAGGAGGCAGTCAAGCTCCTCGTCGAAGAGCTCCGAAAGCCTTTTGGGCTCCGTCTGTAGGTACCTCTCCAGTTCCAGACATGTCTGCAGGAGAAACAGAAATGCATAAACATGAGACAGTAAGCCTTAGAATACTCTTAAGTCCAGTGATGTTTATAAAGGGAAAGCTAACAGTCTGAAAAAACACATGGTTACAGCTGAACATGTCAGTGTCAGTCAACACTTTTCCAGGTGGTGTTGGTTTAGTTGGTTAAAAGTGTAAACGACTAAATCTGCTACATAGAGACTTTTGCACAGAACATTTTTCGAGTGCAGCTGAGGGGCAAAATTTTCTGGGAGAGAAGTTGAACATCCGTGGAATTTTTATTACACTTGCTGTGGTTGAGGGAATAGTATTTATCTATGTAGCCTAGGCTATTTTGTACGGTGCTTATTGAGCGAGAAATGACCGTCTTATTACTTAAGATACCTTTCCCCTCACTTTGGTTTTTCCTCTGATGAATACTTTGGCAGACAGAGGGAGGACGGAAGAGAAAGACAGCACTATCATGGCTCACTGACTGCTCACTCAGCAGTTTCTTTTTCAGTGGTTTAACATTATTGTTCCCCAGTCACAGTGGCCAGTTTGGATATTAGAGAGTTCTGTTCAGTGAGTTGCGTAAAAGCACTTTGGCAGTCAAATGGCAGTAGAGTAAACCTTGAATCTCTTTACTTCATGTCAGCTGTAGATTACAGTTGCTGTACATGCCCTATCTTAACTTATTATGTCATCTCCTTTAGCTTGGACCTAAATAAATTGTCCAAAATTAAGGTATTTCTTAGCTATTTCCTAGTTGTCTGCGGATAAGCTGCACTTTCAAGTCTATTAATTGAAATATGTATATGCATGGAGGGGGTTTTCAAACTAAGGTTTAGGGGCTTCTGCAAAAAACTGAGAAAAAAGATTGTCCAAAGTGTGTTTTTCAAAGTTAATTATTATTAATTAAAAAGATTAATTTCTGCTAAATATTTTTTTTAAATGGTCAAAATTTGTTGTTTTTACAATGTCACTCTTAATATAGTATAAATGGGGTTTTATACATGAAAAATATATTAATACATGAAAATATATTGGGTCCCTTAGAAAGAGATAAACCCTTGTGCATGCAGGGTTTTCTTTGAGGTTACTATTACAGACTTAACACAGAAAAGTGTAAGAAACTGTATCAGATACATTTATAATGCAATGCAATCCCAGCTACTGCTTAAAGGATAATTCCGGTATTTAACACTTTGAGTCTATATTCTAGTTTGTTTTGGATGAACTAGAGTGGTGGACTTAGAAATTTTGACGACGGGTCCTGTCTCGACTTTTTGACTATTTTAGGATCGCCTCTGGGCCCTTCAGAATGGCTTTCTACGAGCATACTGAAACATGTCCTAAAACAACACTTAACATTAGTTTCCAAAACTGTGAAACTCACCGAGTGGTTAGTGGTGCTTGTTGATGATTAAAAACAAATATATCGGCGCAATGTATGCTTTCAATCCGTGTTATTTACTATGGTGGAACTATTTTTTCAGATACCTCACAACCGCGTATAAACTTCCGCTCGATATTTGAGTCTGAAGCGTTAGCACACTCCCGACCACTTGATGGCGACAACCAATTTTCCACAGTTGCTCTGCTCACGCTAACCTTCTGAGAGACGGAGAACCGAGCGAAAAGACTACAACCAAATGTAAACAGACCCCTTTCGGTATCCGGTAGCGCAGTAATATCAACGAGCACTGAGGCTCCAACAGACATCAATGGGATTTTAAAAAATGGCAAATAAAACACGACAGAAACTGTATTTCGCTACGCTCCTTGTTTTGGAACATCAACTTACACCACTAATCACTCGGTGAGTTGCACAGTTTTGAGAGCTAATGTTAAGTGTTGTTTTAGGACATGTTTCAGTATGCTCGTAGAAAGCCACTCTGAAGCGCCCTAAGGCGATCCTAAAAGAGTCAAAAAGTTAAGACAGGACCCATCGTCAAAAAAAAAAAGTCCACCACTCTAGTTCATCCAAAACAAACTAGAAAATAGACTCAAAGTGTTAAATACCTGAATTATCCTTTAAGTGAAACATTGACTTGAATTTAATTGAAGCCAAATGGTTCCTGTGTACTTTCTCTGACCTCACTGGTGACACTGAAAGAAAGGCACTAATACGTTAGCAGTAGCTCCTTTTGACTCATGTTATGCAATACAGCTGAGCCTTCAACAAAGACTAAAATAACTGAAACACAGTCCACTGCAGCAGCTACAATTCACCACTGCAAGCTCTCCCCGTCAGCTCTCCATTCATTTATGATTCTGAGCACTACCTGGAGAGTGCATGAATTATCCATGCACTGAAGCTTTTTTAGCCATGTTTTAGCATGCAGGAATTTTAGCAACCAAGAGAGATCATGCACCTATTGGAATTATTCCATTCTTGTGCATTTTGTAGGCCTTATTACTTTAATAGATGCTCTGCGGACATACCCAACCTGCATGGATCAGCACAGTGCAGCATATGTATAAATTCTCTATGTAATTCAGCTTAAAGCAACATGCCATTGAGAGGGTTGAAAGAACTTGGCATAAAGCATATATTTTCACACACATCTGAGCAACTACACGAACAAAAAAGAAAGTAAAATGTAGATGAGGTGATTTGACTCTTCTGGACTGGCTGCTAGTGTAGAAATCCCTTTCATACCCTGCTTATATTGTGCACACTGAGCTCCATCTATTATAAATGCAGTGCCAGGGGGTTCGCATGCAGCGCTAAGAGCCAATGTCAGACAAAGAGCGGGCAAAGAGAGGCGAGGGGGAGAATCGCAAAACTGTTATTAGCAAATGTGGATGCAGTCCAAGTTAGACACAAAGGGGAAATTATCGCCAATCTCAGAGTCAGTTCCTCTCGCTGTCTTCGCTCCCTGCTTGGATAATAAAGTCGGCACATTATCTAAACTAATGTGTTTATATCTCCACCCGCATCTAACAAAACAGCTTTTTTTTCCTAACCCTCTCTATTTTTTGAGGTTGAAATTATGATGATTTTTCGTTCATACAAATAGATTTTAATTAAGCATTTTGGCTTTCATCAGATGTCGTTTGAAGTTCTACCTCTTGATGCAAAACCGATCTCTCTTCTGCGCTCCTCTCTCTCTCTCCACACAGCATGCGCTGATGACTAATTAGCCACTCAAACGACCCAGCAAAGAGAGGCTCTTTATTCAGTTAATTTGCTGATGGGAAGCCTAAGTGTGTATGTGTGCGTCTGTGTGCTTGTATGTGTGTAAGATGTAGTCACTAAGAACAACACTTGAGCTAAAAGTGCTGTATTTATATATTTATTTGAAAATAAATTTAGGACCGTAGCAAGCGCTGCTGCTAAACATTACAAAAAGTTTTTTTAAAGGTTTTTAGAGTGTAATACAATAGAAGAACATTTTAGTATTTCATCCCTGCTGGAAAAGCCATCTTAAACCAGCCCAAGCATGTTCTTAGCTGATTTTGCAGTCTGCACAATTTGGTTTTTAGCTAGTTTAGCAAGTCACAAGCTGGGCTGACCCGCTGAAAAGTGCCCCAAATCCCCTTTAAAACAGCCAATAGGCTGGTTTGACCAGGCTATGAGACCAGCTAAGACCAGCAAACCACATTGGTTTAAGATGCTTTTTCAGTAGGAACAGGAGAACCTAAATCAGTTCTATGGTTCTACTGGTGCTTCAAAGAACCAAGAAGAGTTAAATTTTTCCTCTTTTCCACCAATATGCTGATCTGAAGGACCTGAATGACCTATAATGAAACATTTTATTTTGTAATTCTAGTCAGCTCAAGAACCATGCATAGTCAATTGGAACCCAAGAAAATGGTTCTTTGATGCACCTAACAATTTAAAGATTATAGGCTGTCATGCAGAAATTTGAGCAGAACAGGTGTTCCTTCCTGCAAAACCTGTCCTAAGCTCTGGCAATGTTTTGTTCCATAAAGCACAAGCGTTGTCAATGATCTTGCGATAAAATCTGTCTATATGACATCATTTTGTACCCTGCAGTGTTCATAACAATTTCCCAGGGTGCTTTGATTCCACCATGGCCATTAACACTTTTATGACCTAGCAAGACTAAATATGCATCCTTCATGTATTGAAGGGCTTTTGGCCTGTTTGCACACCACATGCATTTATCTATATTATTTCAAGTATTTTTTTTAGGTATGCGCCATAGCTGCTGCACGATTACCTCTGTAATGACACAACAATTACCCGGGAACCCTAGGAGACGACTTGTGCCAAGTGACACACACTCGCCATCAACCTCAGGAAGTGTTTCGAAACTCTATAGCCCATAAGGACCTCCCTCCAGGATATGTCTATCCATGCACCGAGAGAGACACCAAGCCGACTGCAAATTTGCAGTCGGAGGAATATCCTATCTGTCCCGATGACATATAAACCATCATCACAGCAGGGTGGACATCAGAGTCATCTGAGGCCCTCACCGTCATGGATAGGATTTCACGGATCTTGCGTGCCTTTTCAACCGCTCTCTCAGTTTGGTTCCTGCACCTCGCTGGCTGAGCTCAGGGAGGGGAGCTGTCACTGCTGTCCTGGTGCTGGAGTGTTGGGGTGAGTAATGGAGGGGAGGCTGACAGGGGTCTGGGGAGGGGGAAGTGAGTGTGGAAGAAAACAGCTGTCAAACACACACACTAGAGTGAAGCTCGAATCTCTTCACTTTATCTACTGTCATCGTCCCATCCCCCTGCACCCCCACTCTGGGTATCCTGACATTTAGACAATACAGTTACAGCATGGGGCTGATCACAGTTTGTGATTTACTGCAGACCTCTGTGTGCGGATGGTCGTGTGTGTTGCGGATGGCCAATTGACAAGTGGTCATAAAGCCAATGACTACAATCTCTTACGAGCAGACATCCTAACAAAAGGGCCAAAAAAAACCAACATGAAATAGAATCTCAGTAAAGCAGTTAATAACCAATAGAAGAGCACTTATGTGAAAAGTAAACATCAGTGTGGTACGATCCCGAGCGGCTGCCGAACCTCCTTTTGATCTCTCTCGTGATTCTCCCCATCAAAGCAAGCGCAGAGTCAATAAACGTCCGCTTCCATTGCAACCTCACTGTCACAAAAGAGATGTCAGCAACTTGTTAGGAGTCTACGGAGACACGACTGCATCTGAAAATGTAGCCCTAGCCTTTCCACAACCCGTCACTCTCACTCAACTGCAACATTTGGACAACAAACAATTTGTGTTGCACCCGACACCTGCAGGAAATAGTTGTATGCTGCCCGCCAAGAAGCACAAGGACAGGAAACATTGGGATATACTGTAGGTCAATGTCATGACATTTTTTTTCCTGTGCTATATATTAATTTATAGGACCGTAATACGCCTAAATTAAAGTCTCTTTCCATATGAAATCCATTCATATGGATTAGTTTTACAATCTCTATATTAACTTTCTGAAGCGTCAAATTAGTTGCGTCTATGGAGGGTCAGAAACCTCTCAGATTTCATCAAAAAGATCTTTATTTGTGTTCCAAAGATGAACAAAAGTCTTATGAGTTTGGAATGAAATTTGGGTGAGTAATTAATGACAAAATTACATTTTTTTGGTAAACTATATCTTTAGTTTGTGATATTTGTAAAAAAAAATGTTTACCACAATTAATACTATAATTCATATTCATTTTTTTTCATGATTTTTTATTTATTTTGTACATGCACAAGTATTCCAGGTATAAGGGAAAATATAATTTTTGACTTGGTTACACAACATGGAATTTTTAGAAACATAATTTAAATTACTATGGATATAAGATAGTATACAATAAGAGTGTTTTATTGATTTTGAACAATATGAAACCAGCATAATTCAAAGAGTACATTTCTAAAACTTGGCACATTTGTTTTAAACTAGATTGTTTTTTCTTTTTTAAAATTGTGATTACTTATACGTCATTGACCCATAACCCTACTCAAATAAATGAAATCCATCTACTTCTACAGGCCTTCATCCACTTCTACTGTTTAACTACTACCTACAGCAGACTCGTCCTTCTGGCCCCCTCCTATGAAATTTTAATCAGTGGTCTGTGATGGAGTGACTTTTTGCAGACTCTCCCGCTGTGTAATAGCCCTCCTTTTTTCCTGTTTCTGCACCTGTGTCATCCCTCCCTACCCCCTCTTACACTTCCACCTCCCCCTTTTTTGCCAAAACGGTGGGGTACTCTGGAACACACACACACACACAGACGTTCCCAAGCATGGCAAGGCAATTAGCACCCGTGCGCCTCTTCTTAGTCCCCTCTGCCCCAATTCGGCCTAGCCAGTCTGATAAACGCAGATTATAAAATGAATGAATGGCACGGACACATGTGGGAGATAAATGCTAACAGCTGTTAGCAGGGACAAGACAGATATGCTCTTTTAATTTGGGTGGATAATTTAATCCCGTTTCCCTTGGCCCTTGGCCACTGTTGCAGTGGATGGAGGCTCGTCACAGGTCGTTTGTCAAGTCAGGGTCCCTGTCCTCCAATGTGCAGCATTTGTTTGCGGAGGAAAAAGATTTAAGATAGAGGACACAAGAGAAACGTTTTACTTACAGCAGGCTGTGATTTTCTGCCGGTCAGCCTGCAGTTTGAGGGTGTATTTACACGTAAGATCAGATACTTATCTGTGTGTTTGAGCAGCAGAGAGCGATCTTGAAAATTGTGTCATTTTAGTGAAAAGTATGATGCTTGAATGCCATGCCTAAACCATTTGTCATTCTTCAGTGACGTGCTAATGACCACCTGCCATTGATTTCTCCACTGCTGCTTTTGCTGCATAGCTGAAGAGTAGGCTGAGATGGGTTATATGGATTGGTGCTGACTATCTGTCATTGGGAGAGCGCTGGTAACATGTTAAGAATGATCCATTTTAAAGATCTCTAATATCCTGATTCTACCAAAAAGAGACATAAACCCCAAGAGAAAACAATGCAGCTCTTGCTGTGGTGAAAATAAAAATGTGCAGAGCTGCGGTATAATGGCGAAAAAATAAAAAAGGGCCAATTATTCACTGAGGATGGTGTCCTATTAGCGAGTTGGCAAAACTGGACACTCGGTGACGAATGGGCCACTGCAAATAAGCCTGAGGCTCTGGCACCCAACTGCCTGAACATTTTCAAGGCCAGATTTACTGAGCAGCTCTTTAGCGGAAGAACCTCTGCCCCAGATTTCTCTGGAGAAAAAGACTTGGTTTTGTGTCACACATTTACATGTAGGTTTCATTATTGTTGTGGTTGCCTGGGAACCTGATGATATTTAAATCCCTTGTGTACATCTGCAAATGTAACTTGCATGGCTTGTCAGGAAGGCATTCTGCACAAACAAAAAGCCAGATTCAGTAGGCTTACGCTGCAAATGCATCTACACAGGCTTGTCATCAAGTTGCTCAAAACCACCTCTGCACTACACAGGGTTGCTCTTTTAGAAACAACACAACTTGATTACAAACAAGTGGCATTTATATAATAGCAGTGTAGTTCTTCATTATGGCATTTTAAATTGTACATCCTAATTTTAAATTATACCTTACAGTGAACATTTCAATGCTGTAGGTTTGCTGAGTAAAACCTGGCTTCGTTAGCTGGGTTTTCATCCATGAATATTATTTAAAACGCAGGATGGAATCACCAAGATAAATATATAAATATAAATAAATATTCATATGCTCACTTGAGGTGGATAGATACATTGGGCATTGATAAGACGATATGCACATAAACAATGCTATAAGCACATTTACTGAATAAATGTTTAAATGTGCATAAAAAAAGTCATTGTGATTGACTATTATTACCTCCCAGAACTGTCTGGGACGCTGTTGCTTCCAGACTTAAGGCATCTGTCACAGATTGCTAGCAAACATGAAGCTTGTCAGAGCATAGGGATGCATGATGTTTTTTTTTATTGATCTGTTTCTGTCCATACAGGTTATTTAATTGTGGATGTTTATTTGCCCAATTTTGTACATTTTTGATGACCTTTAAACACATCTAAAACTAATCTAAATGGTTAAATATAATCTTAAGCAAATCTCAAAATGAATATCCATTTCCATAATGTGCATTAATGTTATGATGCCTAAATTCACTAATGTTTTTAGTATTGTATTTTTAAATCATTTATAGAATGATCAATAATTCTAATTTTCAAATTGACATTTTTTTTCCACTTCCATGCTGCATGTTCCAAATTATTTCTTGCAATTTATTTAGAATTTCTAAATGAAATTTGTAGCTTGGGTGGAAACATAGCCTGTGTGAGTATGCATTAGCTGCTGGGTTCACTGCTATAGACAGATGCTCCATATTTCTTTTCTTCATGTGGCCTGTCTGTCTGTCAAACCTGTGAACAAGTGAGTGCTCTGTTATGTAATAACTGCAACTGCTTAATATGAAGACATTGGCTGCAGTTTATGTCTTGAATATCCGTGTGCCGAACTTGACCTTGCTCAAATGTGTACTTCGAGTAATTGAATCACTGGCCAGGTCCCAGTGCCCAGAATCTTTTCTGTCTGCTACTATTTTAGACACAACAAATTTGACAGGATCAGCCAGGCCAAAGTCTTTTTTTAAGAAGGCAAACATAGCCTACTTGTACTAATACTGTCATCTGGAACTGTGAGTATCAAGATTATCCCTTTATAGTTCTTTGACCCAGAACAAAACATGTGGTATCTGTGCTACTCAATGATCTGTTCATCTGTCTGGCTCATTTCTATCATGTTTCCAATCTTGGATTATTATATATTGATGAAGGTTATGTCTGGAGCTGTTCTCCTGATGTGGCTTCTGTTCGACGCTCCCGTTGAGTCTTTTTTTTCTTCTTGTCTCAGCATGTTCACATCTGTTCATAAACGATGTTACGTGACTCCACTGAGAAATCAGATACTTTGACACAAGACTGCTTCTAAGTGTTAGTAATGTCCCTCTTCTCGAAGACCATAAAAAGCACCATGCAAATACAATGTAAGGATGATCCCGTCGAGCATAATGTTCGTACAGAGAGCCCTGTAGAAAGGCTAAGCTTGGCTTTGGGTTTCAGATTAGTGTAAACTCCATGTACTCATTACTGTGTATCAATATTTACACTCGCACACAAAGCTAATTACATGTTGACCGTGTAATGCGATTTGCAAATTTGTTTTGAAATCCTCATCCCTTTTCCTGCCCTCCATTTTCCTTCCTAGCTTTGCTTCTTGCTTTTGCAGCTGCACCTTGTGACCGAAAGGGCCTCTCCAGTGCTGTTCCTGCTCCAGTGTCTCTCTTTGGCTGGTAAACATAGACCAGCTCCTCTGGGAAATGAGAGGAAACAGACAGACAGGAACTCAGCCAGAGATGAGCACAACAGGCTTGGCAGCTGTTTCCATAGCAGCCACATTGTTGGGTTTTGAAATGTGAAAAGACAGCAGGACACTGGTTTGGGACGTTATTGTGTGTGCTGCCTGTATCAGAAAGACACATTTTCCTGTTTCCATTATCAAGTGAGGAACAGATCAGTGAGACCAGAGTCTGGTGAAGCATCAGAGTATAGAATGTCTAAGTAACTGGACAACAGAGATGGCAACTCAGACACAAATTGCCAAAATGTTTTATTTTAGATTCAACTTGAATTCGAGACTAAACACAAATCAAGGAGCGATACTGATAATCAAAAAATCATGATTCATAAACAATTCACTGTAAACATTTACCAAGTGGGTTATTTATTCAATTATTTATTGGTTGATCATTTATTTTTTGTGTGCTATAATATACACAGTAGCATTAAAAAGTTTGGAGTTTAATGTTTTTAAAGTCTCTATGCTCCTCAAGGCTGCATTTATTTGACCATAAATACAGTAAAACAGCAATAAATACCAAATACTATTACAATTTAAATACAATTTTCTATTTTAATAATAGCTAATTTTTCCACTGATGGCAAGGCTGAATTTTCAGCAGCATTTACTGCAGTCTTCAGTGTCACATTCTTCAGAAATCATTATATGAAGCTGATTTGATGCTCAAGAAACATGTCTTATTAATGCTTAAAACAGTTCACAGCACAACAGCAGTGCCAAAGATCAGCATTTGTTTGAAAGATAATTTTTTTAACATTATAAATGTCTTTTCTAACTTTTGATCAATTTAATGTGTGTTAATGTCTTGCTGAATAAAAATATTTATTTTTCTTTAAAAAGAAAAACTCTTAATGACCCCATACTTTTGAATGGTCTATTTTTTCCCCCAAATCTCTGGTTAATGCTTAAACTTGAGATTTGACTTGGTCTTGTATACGTTTCCCCACCTAAAAAATCCTAAATGAATGCTTGGACTTAAGATTTGACTTGGACTATTATATATTTTCCCCAACTACAAAATACCAAGTTAATGACTTGGACTTGTGACAAAACACTTGAGAGTGGACTTGTGAACGTATCTGCTGGCAAAATATTTAGGTACATTTCTTTGTACCGAATAGGTTTTAGTCATCTTAGATTGTCACTGGAAGTCACCTAACCATGTTTGGTGAGAAAACAAGCTAATAAAAATATTTGGCAGATTCTTCACCTAGTGAGGGAGCACAGGGATAGAAAAGCATTCATTAGCCATAGTTGTGGATGAGTTTATCCTCGTTGACAGCACTTGGTGGAACATTAGGGCCCTGATCAGGTTCATGACATAACTGAGACAGCTTTATTATGACAAGAACACTCTTGAGGTCAGGAACAGGAAATATGCATCTGTGGCCGTCCACTCCATCAAAGCAACTGGAAATATCACTGAGCCTTTTCTCTACAGACACATGGCCCATTTCTCCACAATACGTTGAGTGAGCATGCATGTAATACGGAACAAAGAGCAATGCTAATCATGCAAGATAACAACCAAGAATTATCTGTACACTGTACCCTTAGAGGCAGGATTACTTCACAGATGGATGCTACTACAAGCAAAGACGTGTTATTGAGAGCATTATGACACACTTGGCACCAAAGATTAGCAAGCTAGCATGTTGTCTAGTAGTGCATACCTACTTTGAGCACCAGCTAGCTAAATAATTGCATTTGATACTGCATTCTAGCTAGGGGCCAGAACATGGGCACTAGGCTAGCCAAAATGAATGGTTGTGAATTAAACTTGTTATTCGCTATCTCTATTTTAGTTGTTTTGAAACCCTTTTAGGCTAGATTCTTCCATGCCAGCCTTCAGTGCCACAACTCATCAAAGCTTTTACTTGATAGGAGACTTTCAATAATTTAGGATTGACAGTGAAAGACAGTGTCTGCTGTCTTCTCCATCTGCATCCATCCACACAAGGAGACTTTAAGTCTGACATGGTGCAGCTGCAGCTAATGAATACCTCCATTTAAAGATGGAAGAGGCGGCTTGGTTGCCAATCAGCCTTTGGGTGTGCTTGTAGGGGCTGTTGAGAGCTATTTCTGTGTACACAAACACTGGTTTTGCTTTTAAAGTATTGTGGGACTTCAGTAACAGAGGTCACAAAAGGGACAAAGAAGCTGTGAAGGAATTGAAAAGGCACCATGGCTTCATCAGCACAGGATTGTGGAGGACATAATACGACCTTGATCGTGTTCCCAAATGAACAAAGTCACTATTAACTCTTCATAAACTAAGTGAAGAACACCTGGTGAAATTACATTAGGGAGGGGGCACAGATGAAGATGTTTTTGTACTATGTGCTACAATGTGAAGTCTGTGAGATGACAAAGTACGATTCTGGATTCATGTTTAATCATGACCATACTGTCTGTTGATCATGGTGTACTTGCTTTTTGTTTTAAAAAGTAGGTGCTCCACAAATATGCTTAGTTAGCAATATAGTAGCATTTACATTCCTATATGTTCAGATAGTGGGAAGTCTGCAAAAGTGACACTTGATTTATATACACTATATACTGGAACCCTACTGACTATCGGCTCATATTAGGATTTTCTTTTTTGGGCCAGTATTGGATATTTAATTGTTTTTGCTTTATTTTAAGTTTTAGATCATCAATATTACACACATTTAACCCTTTAAAAGCAAGAGCGCTTCTTTTTAAGAACTCATGCAGTAAACATGTTGCATTGCAGTGCTGTATCTTAAGTTTTTACACACACACACACACACACACACACACACACACACACACACACACACACACACACAACACACACACACACACACACACACACACACACACACACACACACACACACACACACACACACACACACACACACAACACACACACACACACACACACACACACACACACACACACACACACCACACACACACACACACTCATACATAGTATGAGTTACACACCATTATATTGGTTAAGCGATTAGGCCATAATTTTAACAGAAAATAATAATAAATAAAAATCCTCCATTGTCCAAATCACACCAAATATCACAAAAAAATTAAATCTTCCTCACAGATATGCCATAGAAAAATCACACTTAGCGCAATGATAGAGCAATGAGCAAGCACAATAATGGATAGAGTGGGTACAGGAGGACATGAGTCCTTACCATAGATGTGCCAAATGGGGGATAATCCCACTGACAAAGGCAGTAAGACTGCAGGCTGGTAAGAGGCGAGCTGAGCCTCAGAAAACCTCTCTCCGTCTTCCTTTAACTGGATTTGTGGAGCGGGGCTGCTGTTTATCTGTGTACAGGGTCGGCTAATGGCCACTGGCTGGCGGCACTGGGGTAATCTAATCAGGATACAGCGATTTTCATTAAATCGCTCGGGCTGGATTATTCCCCGTCACAAGCCGATTGAAAGAGGACATTTTTAAATGGGGTTAACAGCTTGTTATAAGATTGGGGAGTCTAAGTAAGGGATACTAGTGATGGGTTTCGGGGGGGGGGGGGGGGGGGGGGTGCTCTATTGTGACTGATGCCAGGCTAATCTTCATTACTCAATGCAAATAGAATGCCACATGGGTGGGGGATACAACACATGGAGACAAAAGAGAACAAGAGGAAACAAAAGGGAGCTGGCCGTCAAGGAGCGAGCTGGAAGTGGGGGCTGAGTTGGAGGGCGTTTTGTATCATAAGATGCATGGCCCTCTGGGTATTGTATAGGGATCTCTGGTTACATACCATACTGTAACAGGCAACAGACATGACTAATAGGCCAAGTTCTCCAAGGGAGTCAATTTCAGCTGCAGTCCCATTATCAGGCACTTGTAAAGGTCTATACCCCTAGGAGACATAAAGAGTTCTCTTTATTTCACCAAGAATGTCTCCTATCTCGGTTGTGGCGACAAACACAGGGACATATTTGAGGCACTATAAATTATTGTGCTCATTAAATTGATGGCATTTAACACAAATTCTTGCAACTTAGCTCCTGCTGACCTCGTATTTAAAATAAAACTTCTTGAAGGTAGCTGTTTGAATTTAAGGCTATTATTGGATTTAAATATTCTTGTCTTGAGATCTGTCTTTTGGATCTTAACATCAGCACTTCTATTCTGTGCATTACAAGCAGGAAGCCACATGGATGGAGAGAAGATTAAAATTACCTTGGCGTGACAGCTCTGGCACTGGTGTGAAAGGGATGTTTCTTCTCATTCTCAGTTATGACACTGCAAAGCAATAGCCCACATGACTTTGGATTGCAAGGACTTCAGGTTCACTGTGTCAGCTCTATAACATTGTCTGTCTGTGTCTGCAGGACGGAGCCTCAGCCAGGGACCCAGCAGGTGCTCTTATTACCTCTATCACACTGTAGGGACTATCAGTCAGACTTCTCTGCATTCTATGCCCTGCAGTGGCATAAAACCATGGGAAATTCCCATCTAGTCAAAGAACAGCAGGGGAAGTGAAAAGCCCAGTCTTATTCATTGACCCGAGTCAGTAGTGGGGACTGTCTGATAAATAGACTAATAAATGTCTTTGGCAAGTTAAAAAAAAGGCTTATTCAATGCTGTGTGCATTGCCCTTGTATAAGCATATTTAATGTGAGTAACAAGGATATTTTGGTTGAAATATTGGTTTAGAAATATTTAACACTGTTAAACAACTTAAAGACAGTATATTTTAGTTCTTTTAAAAACATTAATGATAGACACATTCACCATTATAATTGAAAGCTATCCATTTCTACATTTATTAGGCTTTAAAAAAACAACAACTTTTAATTTAAGTGAACTTAAAACAATCTTCACATAAACCCATTATAATACATGTAATATTTTCCTGTGGCCTTCCTAACCTGTCTAACAGGTAGGAAATATACATAAATTGAATAATGTTCTTAAACACTTTACAGTCTTATGTGCATAAATTATAGATGAATCCTTAATAAAGCTACAATTTTCTCTGTTACCTTTGTTCTTTGATTAACATTAATGACAGACATCAGAACAGCGGGTTTAATAAGATGCTGTCACTTTAAGACCTGCCGCCACCAAACATGACTCGGATCTGGCATGCATCTCATTTTCTCTTAAACTAATTTTCTAAATTAACTCTAAGTTTATTTATGACGTTGTTTAACTAATTTAAGACTGCTATTATGAGAATACTAGACAAAACTGGAATTTTGGCATAATTCTGTGTGTTGTTGTTTGTTCAAGTGCGAAAGATAACTTTATTCTGTCTTTCTGTGCGTCATGTGTGTCACAGACAGGACATTCACAGACGCGTTCGCTTTTGTCTTGTCACTCTTGAATGGTTTAAAAGCATTAGCATGAATAATAGCGTGATCATATAACCTAGCCAAAAGGATGACAGAAAAAATGGATACTGTGTTAATTGCGTTAAATATTTATTATTAACGCGCTACTTTTGACAACACTTATTATTGTGTTATCAATATTAAAAACAGTTGTCCTGCTTAACATTTTGTAAAAAACATTATATATTTTTTTCCAGCATTCTTTAACTAGAAAGTTCAAGTTATAAGTTTTGTTCAAAAATATTTCTTTGAAATCTTTATTATTCTTTTTTTTTAATAATCTTTTGTAACCATACGTTTTTACAGTCACTTTTGATCAATTTAACGCAGATATAGGGTAAGTGTACCCATTAAGCCCACCAAAATCTAAGTCTTTTTTCATAGATATTGACATGGTTTAGTAAGAAACATTAGTATAAGTTAAAATGCAAGATTTATCTCTTTATCTCTATTTAAAAATGTATTAATTAGTTTATGTACATTTTAGAATATAAAATGAAGATAATTTATGAATAAAGTGAGAAGTCTGGCATGGGCTTAATTAGTACTTTTGGCACCATTTAAGCCTGCATGTGTTCCAAATAAGCCCACATCATCATTGATTCACAAAATATAAAAAATAATTGATTTTAAAGAAGTAAAACATCAATACATTTATTAAGTGACTGGGAAGTATTAAAAAAAATATTTTGTTAATGTTTGATTAGGTTAATGTTTGATCCCCTGGATGGGATGGGTAGGTGTTAGTGGCCGGTGGTCTGGAGCCTTAAGTCGGCTCGACTGGAGTTGTAGCTGGAGTCAAGCTGGAAGTTTGACCGGGTGTATCTCGGGAAGGAAGCCGAGTTGGGGCTCCAGGCTCTGGGGTTTCAGGTGGTCTCCTAGTGGGCCCCCCACACCGGGAGTATGCAGCCTTACTTCGGCTTGACTCTGGAGTTATGTCTGATCAAAGTTCCACAGGAAGTGACCATATCTCGGGAAGAAAGCCGAGTTAGGGCTCAATACTCCCGGCATAGTGGGCCCACTGGGTGACCCCTCCATGCCTGGAGACCGGAGCCCCAACCGAGTTTTACCCAGTCAAAGCTGGACAGGAAGTGGTGGCATCTCGAAGCCGGACAGTGCCAGGGGTTCAGGACTGTGGGGAATGTAGGGTCCCCTCTGGGACCTCTCCATGCCCGGAACTCGGCTTGGCTCCCAAATTTTGCCCGGTTACATAAAGGACTTTAGGACAAAACGGGCTCTATCTCATTTGAATGAATGTGTGTAATTTTTAGGCTTATCTAAATATAGTTGTAAATTAAGGTAGTAAGTAAGGTAAGGTTAAAAGGTTAGTAAGGTAAACAGAGAAATGTTATCATTAAACACTTTCAGAAAATGTATCAAAGTTTGCAATAAGAGGGATTCCTCATTGAAACACATAAGATGGGTATAAATGGTTCCACGGTGAGTAATGGTGAAAATGTTTTCCTTAAAAAATGTAAGATATGTTTACAAATATGTGGATGGAGCTTAAATATACTGTAGACTAAGTATCATAGTAATTTTCATTGTGCCCACA
Organism: Chrosomus eos; assembly: GCA_036326025.1. NCBI lineage: Eukaryota > Metazoa > Chordata > Actinopteri > Cypriniformes > Leuciscidae > Chrosomus > Chrosomus eos. The sequence continues at coordinate 19,842,566 of CM070826.1, read as the reverse complement.
TTGAGAAATGTTAAGTTTTTTTCATTTAAGGTTAGCTTGTGTTGGCTATAGTTTGTATGAGTTTTGTGGCACTGTACCATTTAAGCCCATGTTAAAAAAAAGTTAATTTATGAAAATATTCTTCTCTACAAAACAATTTATGATGTATTTATTTGTAAATTAATGTATAATGAAATCACAAAACATTTATTGTTTGCAGTTCACATACTTAATTCTTTGGCAGTCTAGCCTTTCTTTAAGGCTAATGGTTTGACCTAGAGATTAGCTTTGAACTCAAGCTAATAAACTCATCTTTCCATTTAAAGGAAAATGATATAAAATGATAAAGTACTATTTGTTCATACACAAAAAACAATCTCTTATTTGACATAATATCAATGTAGTTACCAAAGAAATGGCTGAAAATTGCAGAAATGTGTTGATTTCTGAAGGGTCCCGAAAGTTTAGGGGTGACTTTGTGTGAGGTCCCATGAGACAGCATGCACATGGGTGGGGCTAACTCAACATTGCCAAATGTGATTGGTATGCAATAAAAAATGCCAGGGAAGTAACAAATCACTGTTTAAAATAATGAGCTGCATAAAATATTATTGTCTCTTTTTTTAATTTGACTTCAGAGTTGAAAGTGGGCTTAAAGGGTACATGGGCTTATAAGGGTACACTTACCCTTATATATCAAAAATATGTTGTTGTAGTAATGACTTCTGAATAAAGAAGTGTAATCACTTATAAATACATTATAATATATAATAATATATTAATAAAATATTTATTTACAGTATATTGATTATGTGATCCCCCATACCCCATGGAAGTTTATTATTATTTTTTGTTTATTATTAATTTTCGGTTTCTAGTTTCATCCCAATGTCTCCAGAATTTTCATTTCGGTGCATCACTCTGACAATCAAGTATGGTCAAACATATGGGTTTAACAGTGTAACCTCATGCTATATAACCCTGGTTGATTCTTTGTAATAAACCACAGGATGTGAGCTGCAGGCTCTTCAAGGAGCTTTCGTGGAGAGGAAACACTACATCTATCTGAGCTTCCTGTCCCATGCGAGTAGCACGCACAACGGCTTGGCCAGCCAGCTGAAAGGAAATGGAAAAGGAAATTGCATAGATGGGATGCAGGGGTCCATGCCTTGCTGCAGATGCAATGACTGGAGCAGAGAGAAGTTATGTAACCCCACTGGACCTCTATGCTCTGGCTGCAATCCTGCTGATAAGCACACAAAAAGATCGGCCAGGACAAATTTTCTGGCTGGAATCAGTGTGGACAAATGCAGGCACGCTACCCTGAGGGGAATGGATATGCTAACCTGTCCAATTTCCAACTTAGCCCCTGGATCTGGCCGCTGTGATGGACAAAGGCAGTTATGATAACAGGAATTCAAGACCCCTCCCAACCCGACAGCTGCCCCCACCAGTCTTTGTGCTGTGGGGATTTTTCACGCACGAAAGGCCCAAAACAAAATGAAGAATGCAGATTAGCAAAGCCGCTTAAAAAATTAAACAACTTGCTAGAGCCTGTTTGCGAGGCTCACCTCCAAGAGATAGGAGAAGGCCGGTCGTTTCTGGTTTGTGTGATAACTGACTGCGAGGATTTCCAGCCCAATTTCTCAGTACCGGGATAGGCATCCCAGTTAATTGCCATCGCTCACTTAAGTGCACGTAAATGGCTTTTTCATCCCTGAATCTGTCCTCTTTATAATTATCCTGCAGTGTGGTAATTACACAGACTCTGCACAACTGGTATTTTATGGGACAACAAACTCCTTTGCTCTTTTCTAGTCTCTCTTCCTCCTGCTTTCATGTACAAAGAAGGTAAACACAAATCCTGTCTTTGAAAGCCCATCTCTGGGGATGTTTACGAAAATCACAGTATTGCTATTTGCTGGATGCTTCCGAAGTATCTAAGCTGAAGTGATGAGGATGTCGTCTGTCATGAGAGGAGAGTTAGAACTTTGACGACTGCAATAAAAATTGCAAAAGCAATCTCTCAGAGAACCTTCTATGACTTTGTTACATGCTAGCAGAGAAATTGTCCTTTCCATCTAGATGTCTCATTACCGACATGTAGGGGAGGATTTACAATGAAGCAATAGCCTCTCTTAGCTTTTAAAATGCTGGCATCGATCATAGACACCTCGAGTCAGATGTCTGTTTCACCGATACCTCCTATGATCTGATAGCGCGCCCGTGCATGCTTGGAATACACAATGGCAAGCTGCCCCTGTGTTGTGACGTCTCAATCCTTGTAGGCTGTCCTGTTTTCTCCACGTGGCTATCAGCCCAGCTCATCTCTCTAACAACAGACACAAAGCCCTGCCACTCTGCCAGTCAACCATAAATGAAATGAGGTGGGAGGGAGCATTTGATCATGAACTGATGCATAAAAGCTTTTTTTTGTGAGAAGCAGGGGACGGCGGCGAATTTTTGCGATGAAACAATGTCCTGATGAAATCCCCTGTGTTAGTGAAACTAGTGTCTTTATCTATTTATTTATTTTTAAATGGACTATGCAGTGCACCTTTTGCAGTATGAGCATATAGGTCAGTGTTGTAATTTTTGTCCTCTTATATGAGTGTTTTTATTTTTCATTTTGGTATATTTTCTGCATTCATACATTTTTTTTTATAAAAAAAATTAAAATGTCAGATAATTTGACATTTTTTATAACAAGGCGATTAGTTCAGGTTGTAAAATATAATTAGGTGTGACTTACCCAAAATGTTATGATATTTATGAATCAATTATTCATGATGCACACACACACACACACACACACACACACACACACACACACACACACACACACACACACACACACACACACACACACACACACACACACACACACACACACACACACACACACACACACACACACACACACTTTTTGTGTGTAATTTGTAAATAAACTGAGATTTCTAAAAATATGAAACCAAAAAGAATACAAAGACTTAATTAGATTTTTAAAACGATTTTTCATTTTCTTTATTCTTTATTTGTCGCTGACCATATCAGACCCTAAGCTTTTCATTTAGCATTTCGTTTGTTTCTCTCTTTTTTTCAATGTCAAGAAGTCCGCTCCAAAATCTCCAGCCTTATCTCTTCCAATGTCTATCGTTCATGCATGCAGACACGCACACAAAGACACCTACGCAAATCCAGCCCACACACTCCCAGCAAAAGAATGACCTCATCCCCCACCTCCTCCCTCCCTACTCCCTGCACTCTGGAGCAGCTGGGCCGAGAGTGAGGTCACCTGAGACGACGAGGGCCCGCCCCTTCTGACTCACTCCCACATAGCCTTTTACTGTGATGGCACTTTGAACCCAATTACCAGCATCTGACAAGACTGCTACAGTGACATAAAAGGAAACCTAACTGGGACTTGATGAATGCCTTTGCAGTCTATTAATTCCTGACTACAATGGAAGCTGCAGAGAGGCAGACCTTTGCCAAGTGTGCATGGTGTATGTGGGCATGCGAAGTTGCACTTGACTGTGCCGAGTTTTTCTCTCTGGGACAGCCGCGCTTTGAAGCCACCGGGCTTGCAGACGTGGTGGGACGGCTGAACGGCAGGTGCTCCTGCTGCCACCACACCTGTCTGCACTGCAGGGAGCCCAGTACGGGAGCTCCGGCACCACCTTGCCAAAATTCCCCAAACCATTGCTGATTATCACAAGGTCACGAACGCAATGACAGCATCATTGCTAGGACGAGGTAGTGACTCCATGATGGATCTCAGGCATTACCTCATCATTTTACTGGAATGTACAGTGCAGTCGGGCACATTTAGCACTTTGCATTTGACAAAGTGGGTGATCTCATCCTGAATATTGTAGTGCAAGAGATGAGTCACAGGCACTCAAAATGTACAATTGAGCTGTTGGCCTGTTTGAGGATCGCCTGAGGGGGGAGGGTACCGTAAGAGCAGGAGTGCCAGCGTGATGCGTTCACGTGTGCGCAGATGCTGGCTAGTCTCTGCTGGGTTTGCCTGGTGCAGTGGCCCATGCTTAAAAGCCCACTTATATGCCGCCTGCTCCACTGAACCTAAGAGAGGTGCCCAGTAGGCATCTCTCATACTAACGCAAATCTTAAAACAACCTTTCTGATCTGCATGCTGCAACCTGCCATACCTATGCATACACACAAAACTGGCACTTGCACACAGACAAGCCCCCATTCCAACTGAGTCGGGCTGTTCCCTCAGGTATTCCTGGCAACATTACAGATTAAAATAGCAGCCGACCCACATAGCTGTACACTGGCTCAGCCTCGCCTTCAGAGAAGGCAGACTTTACGTTCTTGACTGCAAACACCTTACAATCGCTGTCATTTGTGCACTTCTATTCCAATGAGTTCGCACCCACTGCGCTGTCATAGCATCCAGGTGCTTTGAGAAAACGGTGCAAAAAGAACCTGGTAACTCCACCAAAAACACTTTTAGGATTTTGGAGCAAATGGTTGAAAGTGGGTCTCTGCCTGTGCAAAACAAAGGGAGAAGGCTGAATGTCTCAATGAGCAGGACAAATGCTCCAAGGTCGCTGGTCCTCAGCACATGACCCATTTAACTGAGCCATAACGGAAGGAAAAATGGAAGGACTAAGAGCGGCATGTTTGTTCTGTCTCCTTCCCCAAAACCACTCAGCAGGACTTACATTGCACAACCTTCAGGACGAAAGTGCATTTGAGTTTAGTGTGGACTTGGTGGGGAGTATTGTGCAGCTCCAATTTTTCAAGATGAGCAATATTTTAATACAAGATGAATAATAAAAGCAATTGGGAAGCTATGTAATTAAATGAAAAAAAAAAAAAAAATAATAATAATAAAAAATAATAATATATATATATATATATATATATATATATATATATATATATATATATATATATATATATATTGTGAATTAAAGAAAACATTTCTTTGAACAAAGGTATACATTTTTGTTTGGTATTGTTTGTACTAATTGAGATTTATTTATGACCTGGCTTCATTTCTCACACTGTGATTTTAGGTTTCACATTAACAACTCACAATATAATCTCACAATTTGACTTTATTTCTTATAAACTTTATCTAAAATTTGACTCAGCTTTATTAGGATTCAGCTTTTGTTTGTGTTTGGTGGTAAAGCGAAGCATGCCAGCAAATGTGAACAGGTGGGTCTCACAGCAGAGCAGCTCAGAGCCGCCTCAAGGAGAAACCAGCAGAGCAATGCAGATCCTTAGCCAGAGCTATATCAGGTATACAGTATGGCACCTGGCACAATTTACAGAAGGTCTGGCCTGCCTAAAATACAAGGCTTAAAATAAAGCTTACACAATATGGCACTTGCACCAGCTTTGCAACCATCACAAGGGGCTGTAGCCAGTATAAGTGTAACAGTACGGCTGTTGGGTTGATGAATGGAGAGGATGTTGGCAGTTGTCCATGTTGAGGGAGCGACTTTTGGGGCAGGGGGAAGGAAAGGGAGGCCTGCGGGTGGGGGGTGGGCGATAGTGGAGAATCCCATCAGTAAACAAGGGCTTGGTTTCCTCCACTGAATTGGCAACGAATGCGGAGGAAGTGGTAACAGCACACTTCAAAACTCGCTTTCGAAGAGCAGAACCGCAAACATTATTTGTGTGTGCTTGATGGGGCGGTGCTGCCTTCTGAACTGTGCTCAAAGTCAGCTCTCTAGTGTATTAGCAGTATGCTCTTCCACACCGCCAGGTTGAACACACACCGGTTGTGTGCCTGGTGCCAGGGGGGCATCTGCCCTTTTTATTTTCTCCCCATGTAATTACTGAGCAGAGCTGTTAGTTAGGTGGAGGGCTCTGTGAGGGTGATGTACGCCAATCCTGCCTGCACACCTCTCAACATAAGAGGCATCCACCTGCTTTGACCTCCACATTCAACAGATAGCATCACAGAGACATGGTTGTACTGCTTTCCTATTTTAATGCTCTTCATTATTTTGCATAAGTGCATAATATGATGATCACTCTATAAATTAACATGCCTTCTAGTTTGGTCATACAACTCTATGTATCCAGATATGCGTAGGATCTTGTTGTGATTCTTCACATTTGAACAGACCACATCATGCAAAATATCCAGTAATCATGGCTGTGCTTTAAAACATCAACGGTAGACAGGGTCAAAATGGGTAAGAGAGCGAGAGAGAATGAGCTAGTAAAAATGAGCAAGTATAGTGAAACTGGACTGGCACAACATGAGGCTGGAGTGATGCCAGATCATGTGACCATCAGAGAGAGACGATATGCAAATATGCACTCACACACAGATGTTTGTTTTTCTATCATGGTGGGACTTCATGGTCAACTTTCTATTGACTTCTTTTTTTTTTTTCATTGTGTTAATGATATTTTCTGTTTTCTATAACCCACACAATACAGAAACTATATAGTTCAGTCCAAATTAAAAAGGCAAGCTGGGTATGATAGGCTACAGTGGTTCTCAAACTGTGATACCCTCAGTGCCCTCAAGAAATTTAAACTATTAACATTTATTTTAAATTGACATTTTTCCATGCTTTATTTCAAATGTCTGATTGCAACTTTAATGTCTCTTTGCATCTATAAGACTCTTGCATAGCCTACAGCGGTCATGAGAATGTGTCTACTACATATTACTATACTTTTCTGTGCACAAAAGAGAGCATTATTCTGGGATTATTATTCTGTTTGCCTTTATAGTCTTTAAGCTTGATTTCCTTTCAGAAACACTGGATTTAGCAGTTTTGAGAATCATATCAATAACAACAGACAAATGCTTCTACACAGATGAGAGATATTTTTTATGGGCTACATTAATACAAATTTTATTAAAAGGTATAAGTCTGATTAAATTGGATTGTAAAACTTCTAAATATTATTATTGTGTTGTTTTAGATGCTGCTTCCACAGATCTGCTAAGGGCCAGTAAAGTATACATCAGTTGGTAAGTGTGCAGTATGATTGATCAGAACTACAGGAGTATTGTTATTAATCAAAATCTCTGTGACATTCCAACAAAACAAACCCCAATTTCATCCCTTTGTACTTTAATAAACTTACATCAAATTATCAATGATCCCAGCCAATGTATTAATTCACAAATTATTTACTTCAAGTTGTTTCAAGGTCACAAAACACAACCTAAAAGCACGTTATAGCAGGTGGAAAAGTACCTGTTGTTGGTCATTGTGTTTTAATGGGTCTTGTGACCTGTGTCCTTATTGTGTCCATATCACCACCACCAAAACAAACAATGAACTCACCACTCCTGTTTGGCAGCTTGACAACAGGTGTTTGGTGATTCAGACCTGAGCTTCCTGTCACTCTGAAACCCAATATGAAATCACAATCTCCACTAGACAGAAGACTCCAAATTCCTCTAGAGGAAATGCATTATATGATTCAGATTAACCAGTGGTTTTGCTACAACATCTGCATGCTAATTTTTTTTTTTTTTTGATATCGATGGACAGACACAGTCAACTCTAATAACAGATCACTTTAAATTGTAATGAAGACTTTTCTGTAAAGCTGCTTTGAAACAAGATGTATTGTGAAAAGCACTATACAAATAAATGTGAATTAAATTGAATTTTACATCTGGATACAAAGAACTGTGATGTGTACATAATAGATTAGGTTGTGTACGTTTTAGTGCTGTGATGTACAACAAGGTGACGTGACAAGATTTGTTTGCACTGACTGACTTCTCAAATATTGTCAGTTGTTTTTGAGTATAATGTGCTTTTTTGGTTCTAAGTGTATTTTTGTATTGTTTAAGGGCAAATTTCTTAAAAAACAACAACAACAAAAAAAACAAGATGACGTGGCATAAATTTGTCATTGCCTAGCTGAAGATTATGAACATTAGACAGTCTAGCAGCAGTCTTAGGTTGGCCTTATTGCGGATTCCCATCTGGACAATATCAGTGCAGGGAAATTCCAGAAGGCCAAGAGGCTAGAACTAGTGCAAGACCGTCAGAGCTGAATCTCACATCGGGAGCACTTGAATAAACATGAGACATCCTTTACTTTCCTCCTCTGCTCTTTTCTTTCTTCATTTCTTTATTTTTACCTTGACATTCTGCAGGGCTACTTATAGCTGGTTTGGAATACACAAAATATCATATTTATAATTCATACCAAATGCCCTCCTGGTTTATGCAACTCTCATTTTTGCAGAAAAAGGAGTGCTGCCATCTCAAACAGCATTGAGGTACCATTTGCAATGGGAAAGTATTGATTTCCAATCTCCGTGGGTTTTTTTTTTCAGGGTGGTGTGAGAGATATCATCAGGCTGTTAGTCGGAGTTTGTATGCCTGTGTGTGCACTTGCACTTAGAGAAAAATGGCTGGTTCCTCTCAGCCTGTTAATCAAATCCTTGAGTGGCTAAACTGCCTCTCCATCGAGAGACCAAGGGGGACGACAGGCCTCATGCATAAAGATGCATTCCAAACACTCATCTTTCTCTGTCTTTTTCTCTCTCTGTCCATCCTAGTACTGCTTCTCGTCTCCATGGGCTGATAGACTCTCGAGAGACGGCAGACAAATGACCCACACCGTTTGCACCATCCAACAGCTACTCAATCATGGCCCCTGAAAAGCTCTTGATCCCTACATAACAATACCACCTCCATCAGCAATCACTCGCAGGCATGGGGAGAGTTAGCATGTTGAATGCATGGATGAGGGTAGGTAACTAGGTATATTCAGTTTAGCAATTAGCATGCACTACTTTTGGGTCAAAAATCATAAACATTTTCCCCAGAAACTATAGGTTATGTACACAGGTTTCCTGGAGAAAGATCTGGAATGTATCCGTGGAATCTGTGAATCAACTGCATGCTGTGAATCATCTGCAGTTCCTTAGGCAGCATATGCGACCACACATTTCCTTGTGCCCTAAGCTACGTATTGTAGGTGAGACACTGTTAGACAAACAACAGACACCCTCAATGAAGATAAGCATGGACCATTAGCGCATCAGAGCTTGCGTAGCCAGATCGAGAGTGAGATCACTTCCAGTGCTTACTGGAAACGGATAGGCTGTTTAACATAATCAGTATTGCTCAGAGTTTCTTTTGACATTCATTTACATGATCTCATCTTTAATGCACTGGTTTGGGCCGCTGAAATGCTTCCTTGAAATGTAGTCCAAAGCTTAATATTCAACTCCCCCAGCTTATAATTGTTGTATATTTCATTTCTTTTAATCACTTTTGCACTGTTGTTTTAATACTTATTTCCTTAAGTATTTTATGTTCCTGATTGTGTTTGCGTACTATGTACCTTCTGTACACTTCTGTGGTTTTATACCATACCATGTTATACCATGTATTTGCAAAAAATGCCGCAGTTTCTTCTCTTGTGACATTGCACATTTCAAGTCATTGTAATGGAAAAACATCCTGGAATATTGTTTAACTTATGACATTATTATATATTTTTTTATAATTTTTTCAGCCCTTGAGTTTGTTGAAGGTTGTGTTCTCTGGAGATGCTAATTATCCCCCAATTTCTCATTTCACCAAACCTATGGTTGACTGTTCAAAAACCTACCAACTGCCAGTTTGATGCCGTCTTTGATCTACCTCTAGTGCTGAGAATAAATTATAGAGCAATTGCCAAATTTCATGGTGAACTATATTTGGTAAACAGAGCACAGTGTATGAAGGTGAGCTAGGACTGCGCTTCAAATGCTAATGATCTTGTGAAAGCTGTTTCACTTTAATGTAGTAACTCAAAATCACAGAATAATAGTTGAGTCTGGTATTGCTTTTTTTCCCCTCTATCATTTCCACAGCTTGTTATTTATTAGTTTGCCCAGACCTGTCATGCATGCTCGTGGTTACAGCTTTTTTAACAAAGAGATGGAATTCAACATGAAATTGCTAGGTTGCATCAGAAGCAGCCTGTGCTAAAGCTTAGTATGAACTTTACTCAAATGTAAAAGGAGAATGTGACTGAAAGGTCCCCACTTCAAAGGGAAACCTAGTTCAGCCTTATACATGAAAGACCCCTGCTGCACCTCACTCGTGCCTAATTACTGTCAGCTGTCTGGGGGCTGAGTGATCTGCTGTGTCTGGGAGCTACGCTTTTGCAGTAGCCTAGTCGCTAAGATTGTTAGTTATATTTGAGCTACAGTGGGTTTTTGTGAAGTCGAATAGTAGTTGTTTCTATCTGTCCAAGTATGCATGACACAATGTGTACCCTATTATTTGAAGGATACATGTTGCATGTCAACTGCATCTTTGGAGCAAGTGCACAAAGCCGAGGTAAATTATAGTCAGATTAACAATTGTATTATCCAGGTCTGTTAGTAAAAACTTCTCAAAAATCAGACTAATATGATTTTAGTCTGACTAAAGATGTCTGACACAGAATTGTAAAGTGCATTTCGACTGCACACCATACAATCTGAATCATTAGAGAGATATAGGTAGGTGGGAAGAAAAATAGACAACTCTTTTGCAATCTCAGATGATGACTTGACAGTGATTCAAAGTCTATACTAAACCCAGACAGTGCTTGATTTTGACCTGTCTAGTCACTGGCAGAGGCAGCGTACAGGAAATGGCCAGAACAATGGGTTGGTTTATGATGTCATACTAATACCAACACAGTGGTGATTTATGAATACATTCTGCTCGCCGATCCCTGCCATTATACGGGCCAGTCGATAATCCAGTGGAAACCAAACAGCTGACGAGATCAATTAAGTTATAAAACTTTATATCAGCAATAGGATCACACAGAGTGACAGGCATTTTCCATTGTGGGTCAAAAGTATGTACCACCAATATAGTGACTAATGGAGCTTGTTGACTGGTTCAGCAGGGGCCACTGAGGTAAAAACTTTTGGAGGGGAAGGATGTGTCAGAGTAGCCAAGCCTCCACAGATGCATTGCATATCTGTGTAAGACAACTTTTTACCAGCTTATTCATCTTGACGTGGGAGTCCTTATATTTCAACGCATGCCTGAGCATCAGCATGTACTGATAGACATGTTAACACTTCAGAGAGAGGCCGGTAGAACAGGTTTTAGGTTGAATGCCAAGGTGTTTCCCTCAGAGTAAGGTCAGTAAGTGAGGACATCACCACTGACAAAATTCAGGTTGTTGAATCTAAAATGCAGCACAAAGCTTTGAGGGTGTACAAGGATCCTTCTTTGCCTAAACCTGCAAGTCTCCCAGTAGATAAGTAGGAGCTTAGTACATTATCTCGGTCTCTGAAGACATTGCAATGTTACCACTCACTCTACAGCTTCAGGGAAGCTTTCTCTGGTGTTGTCAACAAGGTAATGCGCTTGGCCATTACTTTGGTGTCCTGGAGCTTTACCAATTGCAGAAAAAGAGCAGAAAAGGTCTGTGCTGTCAGAAAATACACTGTGAGAAAGCAGCTGTGTTCCTCAGGGTATTACATAATGCACATTTCAGTGTACACTGCCCAAAGAAAGTTTGAATGCCTTCAGCTGGAGCAAGCTCAATGTGGATAGAGAAGGAATGTGATAAAAGCATGGATGGAAGCTAAAGCCGACCAACTGGTGTAGAACCTCCACTGGAGCACTGACGTAGCCTGACTCAATTGAAATACATTTTTAATGTTATTTTTGTAGCCTCTTTCTCAACCCCCATCCACCGACCTAACCATCCAACCCTTTGTTTCGAAAAATTACTGGGCTGTGAAATGCAAAAACTCACAGCACAGAATATGCATGCAGTGCGATTCATTATCTTGTCAAACTGGGCTTCTCTGGGACAGACCAGTCTCAACGTTTGAGCGCTGCACCGCCTTCATCTCAGATAGCTGCTTCCTGCAGCTTCTCTCAGGGGCTTACGTGACCCTGCTCAGACGTGTTCCAGTTCTACTGACTGTGATGTGTTTGTGTGGGTCAGTCGTCTGCCCTCCAGCTGCCAGTGAGCTTTGAGAAGTTCACCACTTCTCAGATTCTTTTTCTCAACCTTTAGCATGAAAGCTATTGATAGAACAGGGGGAAAAAAAGAGTAGGTCTTAGGTTTTGCTGTGATTATCAGGACAGCCAAGTATCACGAGTTCAGACTGCAACACTTATATTAGTAGTCCTAGGTTTCGCAACAATTAGACCCTGCTTCAGAAATGAATGAAGTCATATAGATATGGAGTTACTGATGGCAATGAAAACTTTCTGAACAAAACACTTGACGACTAGAAGAAGAGTGCTGTAAGGACAGGTCTGCCAGACTTTGTAGACAAAGAGTAGACAGAGAGACACGCTCTGTGACCCATTTTTGCTGTGACCCGCAAAAAGAAATTCTTGGCAGAGGAGGACACACCAACAAAGGCCCACGTGGTGCGCTAGCTGATGGAGGACAGATGGATGGATGGATGGATACAGACAAACAGACACAGCCCCCCAACCCGTCTCTTAGGTGATCCTTACTAATTGGCCAGGCTGCCTTGACTGCCTCTAATGGTGGTGTTTACTGCCTCTGCCTCATTCCCCAGGCCACTCCACCTGCTCTTGCAGCCTCCAGTGATGAGCTCGTAGAGTCATACTGGGTGGCACTGCTTGGGGAGGGGGGTGAGAGCCAACAGGGGCTCTCTTGTTGCACAAACAGCCGCTCTTTGAATTAACCTTGCTTGCGGGTCATCGCCAAAATAATCCCTCCCTTCTCTACCCTAAGAAAGGTTGGCGAGTTGTGATTACAGCAAGCCACTCTCTCTGTCTTTTCCCTCTGTTTTTTTCTCTCTCTTCTGTGTCTCTTCTTGACAGTGAGATATAGCGTCTTTGTTCAAGTTGGGGGAGACAGTGCCAGCAGTCTGTGTTCCTCATGGGGAATAGATGCAGTGCACGTCAGGACTTCATCACGTTCGGTGGACAACCTCTCGTCATCCCCGAGCACATCACCTCTGTCTCCCCTCCGTGACCCTTGTGCCCTATCCCTGGTCGAAGCCTGAGCTCTGAAACTCAATTCACCCATATCACATCCATTAAGTTCTGATTCATGCTCCACTCGCAAGGGGCCGAGCACAGCTATCCATCTTGTCTCCTTCTCAAAGGGTGCTGTTTACCTTGCTCTGGCAGATCTAGGGCTACACTTTAAAACTATCCCAACTTGTAAAAGAATTAAACTTTAACTATGATGTTACTCAAAGAAAAAAGCCTGTCTATAGAGATAGGCCTTTTTCTCTTCATGCTTATTTTCTTGCCATCAGATTCAACTTTATTTTTTTCTGGTTCCATGTGGTCTCTTCTCTTCTACTGCGAGCTGATACTCTCTCTGTCATTTAAACTGTCTTTGCCAGTGGCATGATACATACATATATATATATATATATAAAAAAATTAGTGATTTATATGTGCTTGGACAGTCAATTTACACTACAGAGAATAAATGCCCCATGTACACATGCATGCTATTATTTGATATGACAATGATGCTTTAAGTTAATTAATGCCAGAATTAGCAGATGAACCAGACCTGTCTGTCTTCCTGCACAACATATTTCTTCTCTGTTCTAATCTTACGAGATGAGATTGCCAGACCTGTATTTTCCTTCTATACTCATGCCAATACGTATGTATTTGCATTTGCTACCAGATAATATTTGTATTAAACGTGCCGGTTGAATTGCTAGTGGGGGTAGATATGTTTCAAGTTCACACACCAGCAATAAATAACAACTCACTGCATTTCCCTGCAGTTGAGCACATGGAATTGCAATGAGCTGAAGACAGCCAGTGCATGCGTGCAGAGGCGTCCGTCGCCACATCGATTACCAGAAGTCCTTCTAACCTCAAATCATAAATCTTAACATTAAATTGCTGCCGTTTAATTTATAAAATTTCCAAATCCTGGTGCTATTATTACTCTATTTGCTGCTAAAACAATTATTGCCCAAGAACACAAATCAATTGATTGCATTGATCACATTATCTCATCACTTAAAACCATGACACTGTTCCAATGGCAAGTATGTGCATAATCTCCAGCTTTTCCATAAGGCTTAAGTGGGATATCATAAAAATGTAAAACACCACTATTATCATTGATTACCTCTCCCTATTCAAGAGTCAGCAAATTGTCATACAGATGCACACCAGCTCTCAGGAGTGGGTGATTTGGATGCATTCTCCTAACATCCACTCACGCGCGCACCCTCGCGGCGGAGGTAATACATAATACATGAAGATCGGGAACTGCTCTTGATATCATCGGGCTGAAAAACACGAAGTTATCTGACAGACGAATGCATTATTTAAAAACAATTCGCTTATTGTTAGCCAAGCCCTTTTAGCCAAGTATTTTCTCTGGCCACATTACGTGCGCCTTAACAAAACGCCATTCAGTCAGTTCCAGTCAGAAGTAGACTATAATGCACATGAATCATCTCGTGTCTTATTCTGTCATTGACATCTGTTTTGATTTGAGTAGGCCTACAACAGAGAAGTGTACTAAATATGCGTCTCATTCCTTAAAGCATATTATAGATTATTCTTGTAACTATTAATCATCACTTTTGCACGGATAAATAAAAAGACCGGAGTTCTAGCCATGCTTTAGTATGAAAGAAGCAAAACAGCGCTTTCGTCATCACTATAAACCACTACACGTAATAATTTGTACAAGGAAACAGCGTGTTTAGACATACGCGCGCACTGTGAAGTTGTGAATGTTTGCATTAGGTCCATGTGCGCAAATACGCACGGCTTATTTATGCGAACTAAAAACTCTCACCTGCTGCCAGTTCTCCTCCAGCGATGGCATCGCCGAGAAGTAGCCCGTGTCGTGCACCAGCTGAAGTTCCTGAAAAATACTGTAATTTGCCAACACGTCCATGTTGATGCTCACAAAAAGAAAAAAAAGTGTTGCTTGATCCTCTGGTATAATTTTCTTCTCAGCCCACTGCCAAACGCAAAAAGAATGTTTCAAATCCTCAGTAAAGTGTAGTTTAAAGCTGGTAATTTAAGCGCTATGAGGAAAAGGAAGGAAAAAATAAAAATAATTCTTGTCACTTAATTGCAATCCCCGCGAACTCTCAGATCCTCAGCCTGGGAGTGGGATGCAAAATCGGTGACATGAACTGTCCACCTATTTCCGCATTGCCTCTGTCTCTTTTGCGCTATAAATTCCAGGTAGCCTTTATCTTGAATGCCGTGGATCACCAAGGCAAGTTGCTGGCTCGCTGTCTCGCGAGCGAGAGGAAGCCAAGGGAACTAGAGGGGGCGTGGTTTGTTGTCAATCAATTCCGTGCGTGACCATATACGGTAAATAGGGTTGATGATCTCACTGGCGTCCAAGTAAAGGCGGTGCTAAAATGGCCAAATAGGAGGAGTACAATTTGAATGATATAGCGTGATTGGCTCAGGACGCTTGTCAATCGGGCCGTAGAAGGCAGTGAAAGGTGAGCTATTTTTAGAGAGCTATATAGCAGCGGCAGCGCGCTGGCGTCTCTCATACGGCCAGGGAGAACGCAACAAACAGAAGTAGAAGTTGCAGTTGAAACGTGAGGCAATTCTACCTCTTTATGAAGTCATATCAGTTGTAAATTGTACACGGGTAACCACAGAACTGCCGATAAAGTTGGAAACAGTTGTTCAGAAAATTAGATTGATGTTGTGCTGTAGGCTAGCTACTAGGCTAATATTGAGGCACAGGCAAGTGCTAAAAAACACAAAACCTGTTAGATCCTCTCAGATGTTCCACAATCATTAGGCTTGAGTGGTTCACAGACATGATGAGGGATACTTTAAATATCTGAATTTTGAAATATGAGGCTTAGCACTTTGAAATGAGAGTTTTAGCTCTTCTGATGGCACAAATTACCACAAAGAGCATCTATAATTGCAACTATTACAGCAATTGATGGCATTGATTTGCAGTACTGACCTGGCTATTGTTGTGTAAAGGGTAATTGACTCTTCAGGATGTTTTTTCGCAAACCAGAAACACTTCTATAAGCTGTTAGTTCCTGAAACCATGTAACAGAAACCTAAAAAAGAATAATGTTTCTTCTGAATAATGACCGTTGCCCCTGTTAAACCTGTATAAGTGACCACTCATTCATCCATCAGTCCTCTCTCTCTCTCCTCTCTCTCTCTCTCTCTCCTCTCTCTCCTCTCCTCTCTCTCTCCCCTCTCTCTCTCTCTCTCTCTCCTCCTCCTCTCTCTCTCCTCTCTCCTCTCTCTCTCTCTCTCTCTCTCTCTCCTCTCTCTCTAATGCGATACCTTGTCAGAAGCTTTCTCTGACCATAATTAATACTAATATTGGTCAGGTATGGGGTTATTTTCCCTATTTCTTTTACTTTTGAGTGTCTGAACTGAATTGTTGAATTAAGTTGATGTTTTTCCACTAAATATTCTCTGGGTGTCCTGTCCTGTATCTGAGAGCGCAGTGATGGTAACTCTCTGTCGGTCCGTCTGATAGATGGAACCAGAACTTTACCGATCTCTTCTGGATTTCAGATAGGAGAGGGAATCTGTCTAATTCTGCACGGCAAACCAGACTTTCTGTGAGTTCAGGATGTTCTTGCAGAACTCAAGGTGGAAAATTTCAACAGGGGTTTTGTACCAGGATTAGTAATTTAATTTAAATTTGGGGCCCAAGATTTCACAGCCATATAGAAGGATAGGTTTGATGATGCTGTCGAAGATTTTCAGCCACATGTTTAATGGGGGGGTTCAATTTAAACAGGGGTTTTCTTATAATAAGCCCTTATCTAAGCCCTGTCTCACTGTGTCTCTATCTCTCTATGCTGATCAACTGTCTGGTCTTTTCCCCGATAATGGCTGACTGTATACTATCCTTTATTTATTTTGAAATATCAATATGAAAAAATATGAAAACCATCTTAAATTGACAACACATGGAGTGTTGGTGCATGGAGATTAATTCTCCTATTTTGTTATTTTGTAAAATTTATTTTGCTGAAGTCTCATTTACACAGATGAATCCTAGATTTTGACAATTATTGTTTTGTGTATTATTAAAATATTATATAAAAAACATACTTCACAAGTCATATCTTTTTTTTAATTTTAGCTTTATACATGACGATATACAACTCAACTATGTAAAATGCGACAAAATATATATACCTCATTTATATAAATATATACACACTTCCCTTTTGTTTTCTTAAATATTTAAACCATGTGGGCAAACTTGCAGACAGCTTTTGAAGAAAATTCAGTGCTGTTCCAACCAATGTTAATGGCTTCAAACAGTTCATGAGTGAATGTGAGACCAAATATTCACTATGGTTCAAATCTGGACAGGCCAAAACATGAGCCTGATGGTCTTCTTCTCAAGCCACTTCTTGGTTGGCTTTGCAATTTGGGCAGGAGCATTGTCTTGTTGAAAAATAACATCTGATCATCTTTTGATAACAACTTTTCCTTTGAAAGCAAGCCATTCTGCAATATTCTACAGTACTCCAAAGCTTTAAATGAGTTTTCACAGTGAAGCAGCTCACAATACTAGCAGCTAAAAAGGCTCCCACACAATGCCACAGTCTCTTCCTCCATGCTTCACTGTCGGAGAGATGCATTTATTATTATATTCTAACCAGACGTTCGAAGACACCATGCAACTCGTGTTTCATTGTGATTCATCACGAACTTCCCAAAACTTAATTCTGTCTTTGATGTTTTTCTGAGACAGCAATGGCTTTTTAAGTAGTACATTTGATTACATTTTGCTAATTTCCTGACCGATACTTTATGGTTAAGACAATGTAATGCCTAGTGTTTAGCCATTTTATTTTATGTTTTATTTGTTTTGCCCAGGAGTTGTGTGTATACATACAATATATATACAGTATGGCTATATAATTTTCTTTGGTATGTTGTGTGTCTGGTATTTTTGGTGTGTTTTAAAGGGGACGATGACGAAACAACAGTACTGACTTTGCTTCTTTATTTTACTAGAAGCAGCCACCATCACATTGGAAATTGATTCCTTTTAAAATTAATTAGTAACGTATGACGATAACATTAATGTGTGGACTGAGTAAGAGAAAATGCCTTGTTAAAGAATACTTTAATTATGTTTGATGAACAAAGCAAATGCTACATTCAATCAGTTATTAAGTTTTGATAGCATAACAACCTGCCAAAACAGGTTTATTGTTCACTTAAAATATGAACATTTTAAATGAATTCTGCTCTTGTTAGCTACAGTTTGTTGAAATTTGAAACTGCAATCACACCAACCTTGTTGTCACAAACACCAAATAAAATGTTTAGATAATTGTAAACACCTAACACTTCTTCAGTTGCAATTGGTGACAGGCAGTAGAAAAGTGTACGCCTGATTTTGCAATGCGAAAGAGTGTTTTAGTTGCAGTGAGTAATTGAGTTTGTATGTGCGTTGTGCTGTCTGTGTCTTCCGTCACTTTCCCAGGGGACATTGGTTTTTGTCTCAGTGGAGTACCGGGGCAGATGGTTGCTAGATTGACTGTTTCAGGACATTTTCCCTATTGATTTTTACAGGTCTCCCTGCCAGAGAGAATTAGCCTGAGTGGGGGTTGGATGGAGGGGTGGAAGCTGCTCCATAAGACACGCTAGCCTGTCTCTATCAAAAATATACACTGAAAGATTTGCAGCTGAATGTCGAAGTGTATGTGATTTCCTGAGCTGCAGACGCACACAGCAGATCAGATCCGGGGGACATGGCTTAGTCCTGCCTCCGCCTCATTGGCCAGAACGCACTATCGAGGGACTGAGGATGCTGGAAAGAAAAAGCAGGTGTGTGCTTTGGTGTTATTGCACGGCGGGTTAAGGGCAGGTGCAAGTCTGCCAGGCTCGGTGGCACAGCTGGGCAGGGTAAGCCCTGATGACTGGCTCATCACTCCCTCCTATGGCTAACCCGCTGTCTCACCAAGTCTGAAACAGCTGGTTCCCACTGAGCCTAGCCCTGACCCGGGGCAAACCCTGCAACTTCCAAACTGGGCCATGGACACAGAATAAAACACACTCAGGGTGCCCCAGTTCCTACCTCACACATTTACTGTTGAGGCTGAAGTGTTAAATTTTAAAGGCTGTATGACGTCAAAAGGGGAATAATATGTTATGCGTAGACACAACTGCATGTAATATCATGAATCTTACATGTAGTTGTGTCTAAGCATAAGAAATGACTCTTCTTGACTTCATACACAGAAATGAAAAGGACAGTTCACCCCAAAATGGGAATAAAAAACAAAAAAACAAAATTTCTGTGGAACACAAAAGAAGAATGCTCACACTGCTTATTAACTATTCCCAGAAAATACTCTAAAATATTTTTTTTTCCTCCAATTTTTACGTGCTGTGGCAACATTTTCACTGGCCCATTATATAAAACAATAATAATGAATGAATAAATAATTAAAAAAATATACTATGTGTTAGGTTTCTTTGTTAAATGTTCTGTTCTTTTCTTTTTTCTTCACAACTATATATATATTATATTATATATAATAATATTATAATAATTTGATTTATTTTATTTTATATTTTCAAAATGAAAATTAGCATCAAGCTGAAATTACACAGCTATTATGTAGCCTAACTGCAGTTTTAGAAATGCACTGTTGGAAAATGGCATATCATGGAAAACATCACCGATTGGTTTGTATTTTCATCACAACCAAACTGATATTTCGAGAATATTTATTAATATATAAGTTGTTTTAAGCGATTTTGGCAAAACCTAATTTATGTTGGCGGTCTACATTATCTCTGTGACATTTGCAGGCAGAATCTGCAACAACAATGTAGACAACATCTTCGAAAACTGAACGTTTAAGGTTGCAAAGCATTGACAATGGATTTACAAGATCAATGAACAATGTTATTGCTAAGTCTTAAATAATTTAAGAGCTATCTTATGGCTTCAGAAGACTTGGAATGCTACACACTAGTCGTATGGATTACTTTTATGGTGCTTTTGTGTATCTAGGCAGCCCCTGGTCATGCTTTTGTTTAATGTAAAAGAGTAGCATGAACATTCTTGGAACATAAAATGAGACTGTTTAGAGAAAGAGAGAGAAAGAAAAAGTCATGCGGGTTTGGAGCGACATGAGGGTGAGAAAACTGAATTTTATATTCAAATCGAACTGTTCTTTTAAAAAATGTGTTTAACCAAGACATTACCAGTGTCTCTGATTTGTGGGTGTTATGTTGATAGTCCTGCTTTGCATTGTCCTAAATTAGCCGTGTTTCCGTGTTATGGTTTTTCCCTCGCCGCCAAGGTGACATCATGTGAATTTGCCACTGCTTGGATAGTCATGGCAACTGATCTGTTTGCATAAACACATGGGGCTGACTCTCCTCCCCTGCGGTCCCTCGTGTCACTGGGATTCTCACAGATCCTAGCAGCTACAGGGTTGTACCATTACAGCACCCCGCTGCTCCACACACACACAGGGGAGAGCCTGGCGCCACTCCTGTCTGTTCAGTCAGTCCGAGTCCCAGAGCGACCCCTACCAGCCGACCCCGGGGCGCTCTTCACCCAGTACCCCTCATCAACGGCATCCCACCCAGCCTCCAGCACTTACATCACAACCCTCCACACTCTCATCTGTGACCTGTGATCACACTCGACTTTCTGACATCCTTTTAAGTGTTCTTGCACAGCGGGCGCTTGCGGCTGCGAGCTCACAACACCGTGGAGTCGCTCGCTGCATAACATAAATGTTAGTGAGATGAAACAGGAAGGCAAACACAGACTCATTTTTAGTTATGATGAGTCCTGCTTGCTCAGTTGTGACAACACAAGCTTACGAAGATAAGACGATATTAAAAGTTGCATTTCATGAGCCATGAGATGTTTCACGAGCACATTAATTTGTCATCGTTGATTTCATGCGAGACGCCGGACTTTCTTTTTGGTATAGCTCAAACTCCAATTGGCAGTGCAGTGGTCGCCTACGTGGCAGAGTGCGGGAAGGGGAATCAGAGGAGAAGTAAGAGGTTGCAGCATGAGATCATAGGAGTCACACTGAGGTAGGAATGAAATTATATCACTAGTGGGAATTGTCCCAATTAGGTTGGACTGGAGCGCTGCCACGGAGATGAAAACGTCCACTCGCATTAGACTGGCCCTCTTGAAGACGTGCCGAGATTCCCCTTCTCTCAGCCTGTGTTGTTTTGTCTCATTCAGCCTCACTTCTCTTTCCGTCTAGGCGTGTACACCAAAATGACCCTGACCTCTAGCACCTTTGCTCTTGCATGAGAGAACACCTTTTATGTGGCTTTGGATGGAAGGAGCTAGAGGAGAAGATGAGAAATGAAGAGAATGGCTGCCTCCCTTACTATTATTATCTGGGTTTTGAGGGGGGTCTGCTATTGCACAAAAAAGGTCCTCTTTGAAAAGAAGGTTTTCAGATTTGGACCTCTTGAGAACAGAATGATTAATTTAGCACAAGGAATAATACTTTGGATGATAAAGGGAATACATTTATCTTTTCGCTTTCATCCCGTCGCCTCTGACTGCGTGCGGGAGAGCCCAGGAAACCTTGAGGTATTGCGTAAATTCGGTTGCAAATTACAAAAAATGAAAAAACTTGTGTTCAGTACCTGAATTGTTGGCCAAACAATCCTGCTGAACATTACTGTCATCTTTTCTTATACTAGAGATTGTACAAATTCAGTCTGGAATTCCTTCAAATGGATCCGACACGGAGAGAGCGCACTGGAGCATCTAGCTGTGTTCTGGTTTAGCATGTATGGAGTGAGGGGGATTCAGTGTAGCTCTATTGATGTGGCACACTGGGCTGTAATCTCATTAGTATGCTATGAGGCTGACCCGGCAGTGCTCGCCATGCTCACGGCATTATGGGGGAGAGGAGAGTGGGCATCACATCCATCCATTTGACACATTTAGAACTCCCTCACACTGTCCCCTCAAACATTTTCCTCCTTTTCCTTTTATATCAAGCCCTTAATCACATGTTCAGACTGCTCATCTAGTAGCTTTTTTTTGGTATTTGTTCATTTGCATCTAATCTCACTTTTATCTCTCCCTCTTTTATCCCCCTGTATTGCTACTGCCTCCATCTTTGTCACTGAAAGCGCCTATGCTGTCTTTCTCTCTGTCTCTCACCTCTCCTCTTTCTCGCGCTTTCTATCTCACACCTTTTATCCTGATCAGTCTCTCTGACTCAATCTTAGTGTGTGAGAATCAAGATAAAAACACAGTAACACACTGCCGGCGAATTGCCTCCCTTTACATGTATGCTTTGTATGTGGAGTTGGCTGCGTTCTCCATTGCATCGTCTCAGTGCCTTATCTCAGCTCTGCTGAGTGTAAATATTTAAAGAAGGCTCCAGGAGCAGCGCTGCTAGCATCTCTGCAGACCCCCACATCCCAACTGCCCACACTATCCATAGGCGATATGAGGGAGAGCCCTGTGTGGAAATTTAGCAATGACTTTGAGGGGGGTCGACTTTTTAAAAGGAAATTTTATAGGAAATTTTCCATTTAGGCTTGCTGAAAACGTCTCCTAACACGTTAGCTAACAATTTTATAGGGATAATGTAGTTCAACCTAAAATAAAAAAATCTGTCATAATTTACTCAAGCTCATGTACTTCCAAAGCTGTATGATCCTTTTTTTTAGTACAGTTAAAGTGGGTTCAAAAATAACACGGGCAGGGTTAATTAGCAGGGTCAGATCTCATAATTTGCACCTATGGAGAACCTCCAGTCTTGCCATCGTCATCATGTGTTATGTTCAGGGCGAATGAAGTGGGATTTAGGCTGTTCAAATCGGTCATAACTACAACCCCCCCCCCCCCCCCCCCCCCCCCACACACACACACACACTTCTGTGCTGTTACAGAGCCTCGAGATATGAGACCTGGCACTTGCCTCAAATACACACATAAACATTCTTTAAAGCAATATAGTGCTCATCCAGCCTACAGCCACTGATATTACACCCCAGCCCCCCCTGTGCTTGTGATTTTATTAATAACAGAGAAGAGGCAATATATCCTTCTGCTGTGGAAGGTATATGAGGTTAAGCATATTCTCTTGCTAATTCTACGTTGAGATTTTAATAAAGAAAAGATGCATAAGCCAGTGTCATAGAGGCACTGGAGTGCAAATAGCATACGGGGAGGCGCTTTTGGCTGAATAGTGATAATAATGGTAGCTGTTACAACTGGTTTTTACATAGAATTAAAAGGAAGCTGTAACACAGTCTCATCCCAAGAAGTCATATATTGACGTCTTGGGACGTCTTTTGACCATACGTCAATATCCGCCTTTTTAGGGTACCCTTAAACGTCGGTAAATGACGATCCTGGGACGTCATACAACTGACGCTTTACCTTTAACGTCAGTAGGTGACGGGGTAGGTTTAGGGGTAGGTTTAGGTCTGGTGTAGAGTTAGGATCCGATAACGTCATCTAACCGACGTTTAAGGTACCCTTAAAAGGCGGATATTGACGTATGGTCAAAAGACGTCCCAAGACGTCAGTAATATGACTTCTTGGGATGAGACTGCGCTGGAAGGGGTAATGTCCTGAGACTGTCTCCTCACCGCTTTGTGTTTGTGAACCTCTCAGAGATGCATTTTGAACATTTTCAATTTTCTTTATGGTGGTGTTGATAGGAAGGAAGATATGTGGTGAAAGAAGGTCGGGAGTTTGTTAATGGAGCAGCTACACATTTTTTTTTTATCATTGTTGTGTAACAAATAGTTGATAGCTGTTTTTATGTGACATTGTATTGCATGCATAAAAACAAGTGCACTGTCTTAAATGTGCTCTCTTTCTCTCTCTACAGTAATATGGAGATTCATTTTAATGAATCAGTAAGTTTGGATGGCCCATTTCAATAAAACAGTTCTTACAAAAAAAGAAAAGAAAAATTACATGAAGGCATTTTTAGGACCTAAATATATATTTATATATTTTGTTTTAGTCCACTAGACAGTGTGCACTCAGTATTTCCTCTCTCCCGGCCAAAGGAGGACTTTGAAAATTCAAAAAGTCAGAAAAAAAGTCAAAGGGGTCAAAAATATTATTGGACAATGCTGACATTCATTGTATGGAAATTATCTTCTGTGATCTGCAGAAGAAAGAAAGTCATACAGGTAACTGGATTTTCATTTTAATGATCAAAACGGTTTCTCCTTTTTCAGTAACATCAAACTACCCTTTAGCTTGACTGTAGTTAACTACTTTAAATGAGTAGCTTGTAGCTTGGAAAGATACAGTTTCGTATCCTTGTGCATGAAGAAATATTGAATGGTCATATTTGTATGCATAGATTTTTCAGTCTGTTTCTGTTTGCCTGTGTATGTGTTTGTGCTTGTTTACCAACAGATGTTTGTGTGTGTGTGTGTGTGTGTGTGTGTGTGTGTGTGTGTGTGTGTGTGTGTGTGTGTGTGTGTGTGTGTGTGTGTGTGTGTGTGTGTGTTTGTGTGTGTGTGTGTTTGTGTGTGTGTGTGTGTGTATGTGTGTGTGTGTGTCAGCGATAGTGTGTGGGAGCATGTCATCTGGGTACACCGACACACACACACACTCACACTCACACACATGCCCTGCATTGGCACCCTGTGCTTGCAGTCGGATGGCGTTTGAGCTGGGGCCAGAACAAAGCTGTGCACTGGTGGACTGTCACTCCAGCTTAAATCTGTTCCCTGATCAAAGCTCTCCCCCCTCAGTGCCGGTCATTCGTACCCCCCCATCCCCCCCCCCCCCCGTCTCTCTCCTCTCCTCTTCTCTCCTCTCCTCAACCTTGACTCTTGACTCTAAGCCAGACGCTGGGCCACTGCACCACCACGGACACACGGCCTGGCACTTCGGAGAAAGGGCGAGAGATCGTACTGTGAGATAGACGGGATGCTGATGGTCCCGTTGAGACACGTTCTTTATGAAGTCATAAAAACGTAAGATACAGGCAGACTGTTCATCTATTAGAATGACCTTCCTTTTGATGATCGGCCCTTGTCAGCGGTGATTTTTACTGCTCAGGTAATGGCTGTTTATACATACATGGTGTCTATGGTCAATATAACCATGTAATTCCACATAACCATATAATTAGAATTATGTGGCTATGAAGTGTAATCCCTCTGGTGGGTTGGGTTTTACAGCATGATTGACATTTGAAAATAAATCTTCTTGTTGGGTGTACTCACAGGAATTAATTACGTGCCAATTGTGCCTAACGTATTAATTTGGCGAGATTATACGAAGCATTAACCAGGCCCTTATTAGTCATGGTTATTCAGTCTATTTTCAGCCTTGAAATCTCATTGCAGTAAAGCCATTTTTGTTTCTTTTGACTTTTTTTTGCGATTTTTCCAGGATTAGCCCGCAGCATTAACTCACCCAGCATCCCCAAACTCCCATTAGAGGTTGGAACAATCCCATCACGCTTTGCTTCTTTTCAGTCACTCAGCAAGGCGTTCTCCACACGACAGACCCTTGCACCATTACGTTCGGAGCACTGCGCGTGTTTGTCATAAAATAAATCGCAAATAAATGAATTCATAATTGGACGCGGGGCTCACGCTGGGAAATGAGCGCTGCGGCGATGATTAAATCTAGTTTTGTGGGTTGGTCGCTTTGTGTTGGCGATGCAGTACTGTGCCCTGCGTTTTATTTTTTGATGGAGGAGGGATGCTGAAGTGTTGCAGTAGGAAGTCCCAATTGCCTTAGGAAAACTTAGCATGTAGCTCTAGCACACTCGTCTCTCATTAGTAACTGAGCCCGTGTGGTTTGCTTTAGCTTCTAGGCTGTATATTTGGCTCTAGCATTTTTCTGTCTGTATATTTTTGGTGTATCACAGCAGGGGTGATGTCTGGTATGTCCGGGGCTGTGCAAGGGCTTCCTCACAGGGTTTCTGCAGTGATCATGATCATGGACTGTTTTTATGCTTCACTGATAGAGAAGAGGATACAGGGATGAGTTCAAGCCCTTCTAAATACTGATTACTGATGCCAAATGAGACCATCAACACATCAATTTGACATTGTTACTGTTATTCATTGTCCAGAAAGGTTTTTCCAATATTGCCTGACAATATGACAAACCCTAAACGATTTACTCTGTCGATAATTGTACCTGCAAAACAAATGGCTGCATTGCCATTTTCTTTATATATCATTAAGTCAAGTCAAGTCAAGTCAAATATATTTATATAGCGCTTTTCACAATACAGATTGTATCAAAGCTGCTTTACAGTATCAATCAAAACAACTCAACAATGTTTGTTTATTACTGGACATCCAAAAAGGACATCCAAGTTTGGTAGAGCTGATCAATGGTATGATTGTTTAATTAATTTGAATATCCCTAACTGAGCAAGCCAAAGGCAACAGTGGCAAGGAACCGAAAAACTCCATCAAGTGACCCAATGGTGTCCTAAAACTCCATCAGATCACCCAATGGAGAAAAAAAAACCTTGGGAGAACCCAGGCTCAGTCGGGGCCAGTTCTCCTCTGGCGTTTATGAACTAGAGGCCGAATTTACAGTAACTGTAAGATAAAAATTTATATGAATGCCTGGCTAAATAGATGCGTCTTTAGTCTAGTTTTAAACTGGGAGAGCGAGTCTGAGCAACGAACAATATCAGGAAGGCTATTCCAGAGCTTCGGAGCTAGATGTGAAAATGCTCTCCCTCCTTTGGTGGATCTGTTTATCCTAGGAATGACCAGAAGCCTCGAATTTAGTGATCTTAAAGAGCGCGATGGATTGTAAGGCGATAGAAGATCCGTTAAATAGACTGGAGCTAAACCATTTAGAGCTTTATAGGTCAAAAGCAATACCTTGTAATTAATACGGAACTTTATAGGTAACCAATGAAGTGATGATAAAACTGGTGTTATATGATCATATTTTCTTGATCTAGTAAGAACTCTAGCGGCTGCATTTTGGACTAACTGTAGCTTGTTTATTGAGGATGCAGGACAACCAGCTAATAAAGCATTACAGTAATCTAGTCTCGAGGTCATGAATGCATGAACTAACTTTTCTGCATCAGAAACAGATAGCATATTACGTAGCTTAGCAATGTTTCTAAGGTGGAAAAAGGCAGTTTTTGTAACATATGAAATATGCTTTTCAAAAGACAGGTTGCAGTCTAATATAATACCCAGGTCTTTTACTGTAGCGGATAAAGTAACAGGGCATCCTACTATGTTAAAGTTGTGTTGTGAGAGGTTTTGTAGACGGTTTTTAGAACCGATAAGTATTACCTCTGTCTTATCTGGATTTAATAAAAGAAAGTTACGCGTCATCCAATCTTTTATATCTTTAACACAATCTGTCAATTTGGATAATTTAGCGTATTCATCTGGCCGTGATGAAATATATATTTGAGTGTCATCAGCATAGCAATGGAAACTAATTCCATGTTTCCTTAGAATATTACCAAGTGGCAGCATATATATTGAGAATAATAAAGGGCCTAACACAGATCCCTGCGGCACTCCATGGTTTGCCGAAGTCATGATCGATTTTTCTCCATTTAAGTAGACAAAATGGTAGCGGTCAGATAAGTATGACCTGAACCAGCTTAATGCTTGTCCTTGAACACCAGTGTAATTTTGTAGTCGATCTAAGAGTATTGTGTGATCTATAGTATCGAACGCAGCACTAAGATCAAGTAAAACTAGTACTGAGATACAGCCCCGGTCCGAAGCTAAAAGTAGATCATTTATGATTCTAACAAGCGCAGTTTCAGTGCTATGATGTGGCCTGAATCCAGACTGAAACTTTTCATAGATGTCGTTTTCTTGCAAGAAAGAGCCGAGTTGAGCAGACACAACTTTTTCTAATATTTTTGACATAAATGGAAGATTCGAAATGGGTCTGTAATTTGCTAGGTTATTTGGATCTAATTGTGGTTTCTTAATAAGAGGTTTTATAACTGCCAGCTTGAATGTTCTTGGAACATGACCTAAAGATAAAGACGAATTAATAATATTGAGAAGAGGCTCTTCCACTATAGGTAACACTTCTTTCAGTAGTTTAGTTGGTATAGGATCTAATAAACATGTTGTTGTTTTAGATGAAGTGATAAGTTTATTTAACTCTTTTTGTTCTATGGTTGTAAAGCATTGTAATTGTTCTTGCGGGATAATTGCGGCTGAATTATAAGGCGCGAGCAAAGATTGAACGTTTACGATTTTGATTCTGATGCTTTCAATTTTCTCGGTGAAAAAGTTCATGAAATCATTACTACTGAACTGTAACGAGGTATTTTGTTCAGACGACTTCTGTTTATTTGTTAGTCTAGCCACGGTATTAAATAAAAACCTTGGATTATTTTGGTTGTTTTCTATTAATTTGCTGAGGTGCTCAGCCCTGGCTGTTTTAAGGGCCTTTTTATAACGTGACATACTGTCTTTCCACGCGATTCTAAAGACCTTTAAATTAGTTTTTTTCCTTTTACGCTCTAAATTACGGGTTTCTCTCTTTAAAACATACGTAGTATTATTGTACCATGGTGCTATACTTTTTTCTCTGACCTTTTTTAATCGAATGGGTGCAACAATATCCAATGTTCTAGAGAGAATGGTGCTCATAGTGCTAGTTAATTCGTCTAGTTCATCTGTTTGTTTGGGTTCAGGCAGCAGCTGAGACAGATCAGATAAGCTATTTGAGAAATTATCTATGGTGGATGGAAGAATTGTTCTACCTGGTCGATAACGTGGCGCAGCATGACATAATACAGCAGTACGTAGTATGCAAGTTACCATGTAATGGTCAGTGACATCATCAGTTAGTGGAATGATATCTATATCGGTTGGATCGGTTCCATATGATATAATTAAATCGAGTGTATGATTAAGACGATGAGTTGGTCCGGTGACGTTTTGCTTGACCCCGAAGGAGTTTAATAAATCTGTAAACGCAGCCCTAACGCATCATTTAAATTATCTACGTGTATGTTAAAATCTCCAACAATTAATGCTTTATCGACGTTGACCAAAAGATCTGATAGAAAGTCAGCAAACTCTTTTAGAAAATCGGCGTAAGGCCCTGGAGGTCTATATACGGTAGCCAATGCTAGAGATAATAGGGATTTTTTTCTTACATCTAACAGCGTAACATTTAGCACAAGTACTTCAAACGAATTAAACCTATGACAAGTTTTCTGAGTAACATTGAGAATATCTCTATAGATTGTTGCAACACCGCCGCCACGACCGATCAGACGGGGCTCATGCTTATAACAGTATCCTGGCGGAGTAGACTCATTTAGACCGAAATAATCATTTGGTTTAAGCCAGGTTTCAGTAAGGCACAGAACATCGAAATTATTATCTGTGACCATTTCATTTACAATAACCGCCTTAGGTGTGAGTGATCTAATGTTTAGAAGACCTAGCTTTAGAAATTGTTTTTGTTCACTAATAGCGAGAGTTTTTGTTTTAATAACAATTAGATTTTTTCTAGATCCCGCAGTAGATTTATTATTTGATCTTAGTAAACGAGGAATAGACACAGTTTCTATGCAATGTTCTACACTAGTATTAATATCAATTAAATTGGTGCAGTAGAGACTGTGATTTGGATTTTTGGTTACTAGTCAAACGGTATTTAACATCTTGGAGATGTTATCTGACAGAAGATCTGCCCCTAATCTACTTGGGTGTAAGCCATCAGCGCGGAAGAGCCTCGGTCGCTCCCAAAACAGATTCCAATTATTTACAAAGAGCAGTTTCTGCTCATTGCACCATGACAATAACCATTCATTAAGCGCGAATAATCTACTGAACTTTTCATGCCCTCGTCGGTACGTAGGAAGTGGTCCAGACACAATAATCGCTATTTCAGGCGATGTGCTGCGTACCGTATCGATAAGGCTCCTGAAGTCTTTCTTCAGAACCTCCGTCTGTCGCAGCCTAGTGTCGTTAGATCCCGCGTGCAGCACAACAGCTCCGACGCGCTCGTCACCGTTCAAGATCTCAGTTACCCGCGCAGTGATATCGAGAACACGAGCACCAGGAAAGCAGTGACTGTGCACCTTACTTTTACCTAACGTAGCATGGACGTGTCGGACGGTGGAATCGCCGATGATCACAGCATCGCGTTCCGTTTCACGAAGAGGGGAGAAGCGGTTCTGAGTGGAGATCTCGAAAACCGGGAGGGGCGAAAAGATTCTTGTCCTGGCTCGCGGCTTCCGCGGAACCACCCAGGCTTCGTGGTGGTGTGTTGAAGCCGGAGTGAATGAAACCATGGCTGATCGTGACCTGGACGTTCGGGACCAGTGCTGAGAAACGGACGGAGTAGACGAGGTCGGCGTCAGCGGGTTACTAACGTTAATCACTGATCCGTGTGCATCAGCGCGTGATGTTTCAAGAGCTAAACGCCGGTCTCTCAGCTCAGTTTGTCTCTCTAGAAGGTCACGGATCTGCTTTTCTACAGCTTCTAATTCAGACTGCACCGCGAGCAACTCAGATTTGTTCTCATCTGCACAAAAAGGTAGATAACATACACCTGATATATTCGCCATTTTAACAGATGGACAGTAAGTTAGCAACTTAGTGGTTAGTGGTGTTGGGTAACGGCTTGAGACGCGTCTGTTCAACAGTCCTAGTTATAATTATGTGTTAAATGATGGTTCAAAACAGAATAAAAGGAGGAAATACGGAAAAACACAAGGAAATACGAACCTAATACGAGGCTTAGACAGCCACGACGCAGACAAACAAACTCACGGCAGACAGCGAGGCGGATAAATCAGTCGATCGCAGGGCGAGCAGCAGTGAAGCAGTGTCTCGCTCTACGACCAACAACCGATGTTCTTACCGTATTTGCGGTTCCAGCCGTATAATGGCTTGAGACGCGTCTAATACGAGGCTAGACAGCCACGACGCAGACAAGCGCACAGCAGGCAACGAGGCTGACAAAATCAGTCGATCGCAGGGCGAGCAGCAGTGAAGCGGTGTCTCGCTCTGCGACCAACAGTCCGAGTTGTAATTATGAGTTAAATGATGTTGCAGAACAGAATAAAAGAGAGAAATACGGAAAAATATGAAGCTAATACGAGGCTTAGACAGCCACGACGCAAACAAATGCACAGCTCACAGCAGGTAGCAAAGCGGAAGTAGCATGTGAATTAAGCATTGGAGAACCACAACATTCAATGTATCACCTTAAAGGGGACATATCATGCTAAATCCACCTTTTTAGCCCGTAAATGCATTTTTTTGTATATTTGGAGTGTTTATAAATACAGAAAATTTGAAATTAGTCTCTTCAGGTGCTTCGTTGATATCTTTATATTCTGTTTTTGTCATATTTTGCAACCTGTTCCAATTTTTCTATTATCTATGACGTTTTTTGAACTATTACGTCACAGTATGTGCAGCGGAAATGCCAAAAAAGGACATCGACTCCCGGCCCAACACTTCGAGCAATCCGCCATTTGTATTTCTCGCTGCGGTTTTGTAGTCCAAGTTCAAGGATGCAGAAGTTACGAGAGGGTAATAAAATGTTCTGTTGTTGGATGTAGTAACCCATACGCTTCATTACACCGTCTCCCAGCATCAGAACCTCTTCGAAGTGACTGGTTGAGTTTTATTTTTCACGGAAATGTACCCACATTTGTGGGTAAAGTCATTTTTGTGTGCACGAAGCACTTCAAGGATAACTACTTCAGCAACCTCCGCCAGTATAAAGAAGGATTTGCCAATAGACTTCGTCTGATTGAGGGGTCAATTCCTTCTATTTTTGGAGACGACGAACAGAGCACTTCGGTAAGCTGTAAATAACGTTAATAAAAATAAAGTACTTTACTTTCTTAAAACACACGGTTGTCATGGTTTAGCAGTAACGTTACCTTTGTCTTTTTTTTATTTTTTAAGTACACGTCTGTAGCAGTATTACTGTTGTTGAGTTTCATCATGACAATGGTCATTTAGCTGCTGTGTTTTCTGATGCTTTTCTAAACGTAGCTGCTACGTCGTAGCATATTATCAATACAGATTTTTAGTGGTAAAATTAGGCCGTAGTCATTAGTGTGCTTGTTTTAACAAGAGAAATAATCGACTTTCACTTTATTTAGAGGGATAAACCAACAAGGCACAGACCAACATCTGCTGACAAAGGCTGTCAAACAAAACCCCAGATGTGCTCAGGTTGGACTCATTTTTAGAAACTCTACCTCATGTCAAAAGTGCAGCTTCGTCGTCTTCATTTGCATCTCGCTCCGGGTCCGACTCTGGCTCAAACATGTAAGGCTTGATGAACAAGTCTTCCATTGTTGACATTTTGTTAATAACATGTGAATAAAAAGTTTATGTGCCGCTAGATAATCATATCTCTGCTATCAAACTACAAAAATGGCCGAACGGGGTGGAGTTGAACCGAGTGTCACCTCTGCAACCTGGAGAGGGGGAGAGGGGGAGAGGGGGGG
Organism: Chrosomus eos; assembly: GCA_036326025.1. Lineage (NCBI taxonomy): Eukaryota > Metazoa > Chordata > Actinopteri > Cypriniformes > Leuciscidae > Chrosomus > Chrosomus eos. The sequence goes on along the minus strand of CM070826.1, from coordinate 19,810,204 downwards.
GGGGGGGGGGGGGGTGAAGTGTCTCATTTGCATTTAAAGAGACCACACCAAAACGAGTTGCTCTCAGACGCACATCAGAAAAGGGGTAAAGGGGCCTGTGGAGCTATAATAATGAGGAATTCAGACCCAAGCATTGCAGTTCTGATTTATATAGACCACAAATGTATTATTTATATGTAAAAAGGAACGATTTAAAAGCATGATATGTCCCCTTTAAGGCATGGCAGACTATATGCAGCGCACCTTCTTTAATATAAAGCCAATCATCTCATTCATAATATATATTCATAACATTTACACAGAAATGGCGTTACTAACTTTTTGACAATATCTATAACCTAAACAACATATGAACATAGGTTTGTAGAAGATTTAATTCATAGAATTAACAGGTTGATTTTATTGTATTTAATCAATATTATATAAAATGTTTTATTACCTTTAGTTTAAACTTAAAAATGTTAAAATAAAATAAAATGCTTTTATCAATTTAATAATTTCTCTGTCTTTTAATTTTTAAGCTTATCATGGAATGTTGTAACTGAAATTAGTGTCTTTGTACTTTGTATTTGAAGTGATTTATATTCGTTTTAAGATGGGTATACATAAATGCGTTCACAATTTAGATGCTGTTGGTATTGTACATTTCAGTGTATATACAAATGTGCAAACATTATGAATACTAATGAGATCAGGCTGCATGGGAGTGGCCAATCTGATCACTCTTGTTCTTCATCAGAATCCAGAAACTCAAATGTATTTCTAATGTGAGAAGAGCGGGGGGAGTCTTTGAGCAAATAGCAGTGCAGACGGGGTGTGCGTGGGTCGATAAGACCTATATTTACTGATGAAGAGAGGGCTACAAATCATTCATAGGAGGAGTTCATCAGAGCATTATAGATACACTCACTGATTCTCAGCTGGAGGGATTTGGGAGCCAGTCATTTTCACTGCTCCCCAGGGGTAAGAGCAAAGGTCACAGGCTTCAACCTAGTTGAGATCGCAAAACACCGGCTGGATTTGAGAGAAGAAGAGAGAAATGGAGAAAGAAAGAGGGGGGAGAGAAAGTGTGTGAGAGAGACAGTCAGAAAGTGCGTTCTCAGCGGGGTCAGTATTAGTGCTGTGTTGGTGTTTCTTGTGCCAAGAAAAAGAATAAACAGCAGAAAAAGAGAGGAAAAGAATGTGGAAAAAACGGCAATGGAGTACACACAGGGGGCCAAGAAGGGCATGCATTGACAGTGCATTAAACAGGAACGGAGGGAGGGGAAGGACAATTAGAGAAAGACAAGATTGAAAGTTTGACCATTCCTCCTCTAACCTCAGCTTTTCATTTGAATTTGATTCTAACGTGACCTGTTACGTAAGAGTAATCATGAAGAAAAAAACCCCCAAATATCTGTACATTCATGTTTGAGTTATGATGTGAAATAAGGGCTCTAAGAAACATTTTGATTTTAAAGCATAAACAGAATGAATCTTGTTTCGTCATCTCTAACTTGTACATATGGCATTATTCCCCAGAGGAAGATTTTGTTAGTTGGTCATTGCTCAGGTGAATTAACCGATTGCTCAGTTACATTCCAAATAAGATAGCGTTTTCAATTCTAATATGGGTAACTTTGTGACTCTTCTGGGGTTACTAGGGTCAATAGCGTAGGGATTGGTCTTTCAATAAGGTAGCCATGGCAACAACACACAGCATGATACCTGCCAGGTATCGACCTCAATAACTGGTAGAGAACCTTTAAAAGCTGCAGGAGTCCTGGTCCAGAAGCAGCCCAGATCAAAGGAGCAGTCCATCAATATCATCTTTGACTGTCAGCCTACAGGTAACTCTTCACCATCACTCTCAATCTCACCCGTTGATCAGAGACAAAACCACTGTCAGTTTGGATTTGATTCAACTTTCATTTGTCACACACACTTGTTTTTCACCTGGGAGCACTGAGGTACTTAGAGCCAGGTGGACCAAAGAAATGGAGAAGGCATGAGTGAGTAAAGATCTATGGACAACTTAACATGTTCACAGATTAAACTAAAGAATGCTATTTTCATGTAATGATTAAGAATTTTGACTTTGCATTTGACTTTGCGATTTACATTTCTCAACACTAAGTTCAAATTACATTTGGTCAAATTATAAAATTAAAGGTCAGTTCGACTAATACAGTCAAGACTAGATTTAAAGCTCTTGTTGTTTAATCACTACTATGACCTGCACCCACCCAGAACATAGGTGTTACACGAGTCAGTAGAGATCTCAGCCGGAGCACTGCTTCAAGTATCGACCAAATACTCTGCTGCCCACATCGATAACCACTGCAGTCCAGCTGAGTGCCTCTGGAGCTACACAAACGAGGCAGATAAAGATCCGCTTTTGCTCATCCACGCTCATCTGAGCTTGTTTCCTTCCATGCACAACAGTTCTCACGCATTACTGCTGCTTCTCAGAAAAAAAAAATGCTCTTGCAATGTGGTTTAAGGTAATGAATAGATATTTCCTAGGTGTCATTTACTATGTGGATCTGTTTTACTCAAACACGATTAAGTAAGGTTGACTCATTACATTGCTGAAAGATAGGCTGATGCAAACCATCCAAATACACACATGTTCTTTAGTAAGCATGTTTTGTATGTCCTGGAACAGCAGTCCTGTAACAATATACGTAGAAATATGTTCTAATGCAATCCCTACCCATAACCTATAACCCAAACCCTAACAATAACCTAAACCTTAAACCAAGACCAATCCTGCTCCTGGGCAATCTTTCTAAAAAAATGTAGCTCCAATAAAACACACCCCTGAACTAGGTAACCAGGGTCTTCCAGATTACTAGAAATCTCAGGCTGGTGTGTTGGGGCAGACTGGAGCTAAATTCTGCAGAACAATGGCTCAAGCAGGAAAGAACACATCTGTCTTAAGTTAAAGGAAAATGATAAATGAATAGACTGGTATACTAGCCCATACCATAACCATAAAATCATATTAGTTGTCTGAAGTGTTGTTCCATCAACATGCAACGCTATTTTAAAGTATATTTGTAGAATAGAAAATGTTAAGCAAGTTGTATTGTAGGAAAATAGGACCATGTCAGATGTCTTATGGTTTTTAATTTTCAGTTCTTAACACCAACTTCTCTTGTTTTTCAATGATTAGCACATGCACATCATATGGAAGAATCAATTAGCCAAACCTCAGTAAGTCACTAGAATGGGTAGACTTATTGGTGTTTGCATCAGAGATACCATCTAATCGCCTGGTATTATCCTACCCTTTCAGGTCAATTCCATCTCCCTCCGTATCTGTAATGCCTGAAAGTTTCTAATTAACATGTTCCAGCGTGTTGTTTTGCTCCTTCATCGCGTTCTAATTTGCCTAATGCTATGATCTCCCATTTGTGTTTTGTGGGCAAGCTAATTGAATTTGCTTTTGATGTGTTTATATTTTTAGGGAGGGAGACCTGCCGTTAGTTTCATTGTGTAAACTGGTGCTAATTGCTAAATGAGAGCCAGTTAGCGGCAGCTGCTAATTCAGAGTAACACAGAGCGGATTTGCTCGAGAACTGAAACTAGGTGTGATTGGGAGAAGGGAGGCTTAATCAAAAGCCATCGTTCTCCTGGGGGTGAGGGAAGGGGGTTTCATTGCCCTCAACTGGCACTTGCTTCGTTCCAAAAAAAAAAAAAAAAAGTGCTTCAAATGCATGACAAAAATAATGATTCTCAAGTGGGAACTGTTGTCTCTCCATTCTGCAGGAGATCATCTGACAAGCCTTGCTGACACTGCTTGACTCTCTTGTACCTTTGTTCTCACTGGTCCACAAAATCATTTAGTGGACTTCACCTCAGAGCCCGGCGGCCTAGCAAGTGTGCGTCACATGTGGCCCTCTTCTGAGCAGCTCTTGGATGAAAGCAAAAGCCAGGCTTATTTCTTTATTTCATCATTTTGTTCCTTACAGCCGTGTTCAGGAAAAAAGGCTTTCCAGTATGCTCCCATGGGATGCACTTCTCCTAGCTTCTGTGCTAATGTGGTGCTGTCAATTGAAGTGGTTTCTGCACCAGTCCCAGACTTGGCAACTCTCGTGGTACTTTTTGCGTGTTTTTTTGGTTCTTGTTTTCTCTTGTGCATGGATGCATTCATAAATAAATGCACAGATCCTGCCCAAAAATAAAATTGTGCTCCCTGTGTTCCCACCCCAACCCCCCACGATTTTTTTTGTGCTGTTCTTTTTAAGTGTGTCGACAGGCAGGGGAACGTTGCTCATTTCATTAGCATTGACATTAGCAGATGCCACCGCAAGCTTTAGAACTACAAAGGCTCTAGGGTTCAAAGACACCCTGCCTGGATAAACAGATCCCCTGGAAAAAGAGAGAGAGAGAGGGGAAGAAAGGAAAAAAGATCATCGAAGTTGATGCGTGGAAGGGTTGCCATTCGTTCTGATCATTTAGTGGCTCCTTGCTCTGCGTTCACCCCCTTTACACTCTCCCCCCAGCAGAGAGTTTATTCATTTAGATAAAGCCCCCTGCTGACTATGGTACATCTGGGCCTTCGTTTTCTATTAGGAGTCCCAATTTGGTTCCATGTTGTTTAAATTATGCTAAATCCATATAGATGAATGAAGACATCAGATCATATTTATATTTAGGGCTGTATTTATCTGTATACATGTGTTTGAGAAAGGTTGAAAGTGAATTTTAAGCCCTATTTGAATGGGAATTTTTGTACATGGGGACGTAAGGTAATTTTAGCATTTAGATGAATAAGTCTGTGATTTTATTGCTCTCCAAATCGGAAATGTCTGACTCACTGGCATGTTGAACATTAACTACATCAGAAACAAATTTCCAGTTCATAAAACCGAACTCATTTGACCCTGTGGATTAATTGTCATCTGATTGTGTTTTATCACAGTTGAGCCTTGCAAATTTTCTTTTACAGATGTCTCCCTAAGAATTACTGTCTGAATAGTGCTAATGTATGCGTTTCCCTTGAGCTGTGGCTCTAATATTGTAGTATTGTAGTGGCCTAGTAATAAAGTGGCCTCACTGATTTCCATACACACTGTTTGCAGTGATTTAGGGCTTGATGAGAGATGATTAGGTGACAGGTTTATAATGAATAACTGTGCGCAAGAGGGACACGCAGGAGGACACGTTGCTCCTCTCCCCAGTATTTACGGGATCTTTGAGATTGCAATCTAATATGTGATTAGCCTCTCTGTTATTTATTCTTCAATTTGGAGGGATTTCTGTTTTTTGATAATATAATGTGAATTATTTATTGGCCTAATCTATGCATTTCCTCTCCTCTGCATGTCATTTTGCTCCCAAAGGCAAAGATATATCATCAGAGAATGCAAAACAAAATCTGTCAATGAAAAGATGGGTTGCACAAGTCATTGACTATAATACATTTTCTTTAGACTTATACTGTGAGACTTTACTGCTAACATTGAGAGCAAGAGTTGTGCTTTGAGCCACTTCAGTGTCCCATCTGACCCGGTCTTAAATTAAAAGTGTCTCTGTGTAGCCATGGAAATTTGTGGTAATTAGACCTATTTGGCGGAGGTTAATCACGACTGACATGAGCAGATGAAAAGGCGAACAGTAAGTGCTGCTGATGCAGCTGGTAACCTGCACTGAACTCAGTGGGTAATTTTGTTCGCACAGTGCCTAACATTTATGTTGAGTGCCCAACACTCAACACTTGTGCTGCTTTTACATGATACTGATGCATATAAACATACATGACCTGTACTGTCACATGTCACTTTATGCTGTTATGTTGTTTTTGTTGCACGGTATGATTTTTTGTCTTTGCGCAGAAGCTGAATGTTTTTTTTTGTTTTTTTTTTACCATATAATGAAATTAATTTGGCCTGAATTTGTGCATTTAAAAATTTAAGCTTTCAATTTCAGGTATTTTATATTCAACCCCATATATAAAGAAGTAGTGGCTTATTGCATGCTCAAATACAGTATTTTGGCAAGTGGGATTTAGTTTAGATTATTTATTGATAGATGTATACATTAACATAATGCTCATGGACTGTTAAATACAGCCCAGGCTCATTAGAAAAAGTAAGCATGCGACATAACGCAATCGTAACCATGGAATTTTGGCTTGTTTTTTAACTTTGAGCTCTTTTATCATGACTAGTCTTTCGATTCGTACCCGAGCTCTCCGTATCACAAGTACAAGTGGCCACCGGAACGATTATCGCGCGCTCATATCTCCAGCATTTTTCGACGCGTCTTTGTGTTCATACCCAAGTGATTTTCACTGGCGATAAGCCGAGTGAACGTGCAAATTCACTCCCTGAAAGTAGAAGGTGCTTATTGAAAAACAGAAATACCCCTGTACACAAGGTGGCGCTGTGCAACTTTACACTTCTAAAACACGCCTGTCACACAGAAGAAGATACCCTTTACATGCTTGCCAAAACCATAGACATCATATAGAGACTAGATGCCCTATTGGCCGCTGTGGCGCAAGAAATGCGGCCGCCATCTTAAACCGGTCATACTCCTATTTGCGTTGCATAGCAGCAGTAGATGCAAGAGCACTGTGCAGCATATTCCTGCTCAAATCGGCGGACCATCACTCGGGGATTACTTTTAACAAGTAAGATTTAACATTTAACATTACCATACTATTGGTTGTATTTTGTGAATAAAATATTAAATGTGTCCTGTATCATAGCTACATCTATGACATTTGCAGCAAAAAAACCCCGCGTCAAAATAAGTTCGGTATTCAGTGAGATATGATTAATTAAATGCGCTGACAGCTCATTGCACCTGCCAAACAGATTACACTGAGCGGAGCGGGTGACCGGTTAAAGATGGCAGCCCCACGGCTCGTCCGCGCCAATAGGCAGTAGCGGTCGATAGGGCATCTATCAATATGATGTCTATGGCCAAAACCATTCTCACACTTTTTTCTAACAGATTTTTGTTGTCACTGTGGCGTTTGTCATAAAGTTCTTTGTGTTCAGACACCAAAGAAACCAGCTCTACATTCATCTTGCCTAGTTGCATTTTCTTCTTCGTCTACTTCCTCATCGTCGTCTTCTTCTATCAATGTGTGCTCGGTAAGACCGTTTTGGGCTTGAGCGCCACCAAGTACTGTAACTTCAGCAGCTCCAGGCACGTGAACAAAAGCGGCAATCTCATTGGTCGGCCAGTTTTTAAAGCAGCGTGTCAAACCAAAATAATGAACCAGAGGCTTTTTAAAAAAAAATTACGCGTGTATGCCTAGCGTTTTGCGCTTCGGTGTGCATACTTACATTGGCGCCCTTTGTTTAGTCACGAGGCGTTAAACATCGGCGATAAAGCACGCGCGATAATCGTCCAGGTGTGCACGGGCCTTAAAACTGAACATATAGAGCTGGTAAATTCGTTTACAAATCATGCACTATTGTAAAACATGTTTTGAGGTCATAACATAATTGTGCAAGGAGCTTCTTCTAGTTTTTAACCAAGTCTTTAATATTTCCCTGTAATCATAATTGTGTGTGAAAACAATTAAAAGTGCTTGCTGTTTTACTTCCTCTTGTGTTAATTTCTTTAAGAAACTGCAGTGATATGTACGTGTTTTACGTTTGGCAAAAATGTTGTTATAGGCCTACGTTTTTCCAATGAGCCTGTGTTGGTTAAATGCTTATCCACAGACAGGCCCCCTGACTAGAGTGTTCACATTTCAGAAGAGAAATGATTATTGGAACGCTCATGATTGATCACCGCTAGAAGCCCATCCCCTTCTGCTACATGTCCCTCTTGTTAGCTGTTGCTGCTGAGTGCATAGTGTCCAACATTCCACACTTTTTTGGTTTAAATGCACCATCTAGATATTTAGTGCACTATGGGTCACTGTTTTTTTTTTCTCTTCAATAATAAGAACCTTACAGTAGACCTTTACTTCACCTTCAATGTGCTTAATTTCTTTCTCTTTTTTTTGCCTATTGAATTTTCTGTATCCATCACAAGAAGCCATCTGAGGCCTAATGATCTGCGGCCATGTACACAGTTTATCTTCAGTCCAGCAGTGTAATGAGTGGGAAGAGCTCCACTGAGTAGGCCCGCTGGGCCAAGGGATTCCATTAGCACGAAAATGGTGTGACTGTTTCAACTTTTTTGTTCACAGCTCGGCAAACAGATGTTTTCTTGCGTATTCATCAAGTTGTCCAGGCTCATGAAGCGCATGATGCTTCTGGATATGACTTAATGCAGAAATGCATGCCTCTGGGAAATAAATTGAGGGTCATCAGACTTTCTGTGTGAGAACTGCCTTCAAAACCAAGAAGCATGCAGATTGTGATTCAAAATATTTGGCCTTGCTTTATCCAGTAATTGTTTATTTTTTTTCTTGCTGATGAAGAACAAACAGTAGGTGCTTTCTGTTAAAATGTCAGGATTCATTATGTGATGAATACATACACAGTATATGGTTTGGTACTGATGCAGATTGTAACCCCCCCAACCTGTTAAACCCCCAACCGGGTTAAAAAGGTTAAAAGTAAGAATAACTTGAAACAGGGAGGAATATAATAACAGCTAGATGATGTGAGGATGGAATACGGAAAAAGCTGTTAGCAAATTAGCAAGACAATCTAACTAATTCATAATGTGTTTTCTCCTTTTTAATGTCCATGAGGGTCCCGCCTAGTGCATATATTGATGAGCTCAAATGCAATCTAATGCTGTGCTGTCAACACTTGTCGTTGAGGTTTGGCGGTGCTTCCCCTAGTGTAGAGCTAATGGAAGATGCTAAAATGAGATAATTAGAGAACCAAATAATGCTGCACTTAGACAACCACTGGGGGTACAAAGGAAGACTATGTGTGTTAGTGCAGATGCAAGCGGCTAGGAGTGGAAGAAGGATTAACAGAACTGATTTAAAGGGATTAGCAAGTCCCACTGAATCCAAGGAGCCACCAGAGCCCCCTACCACACGCTCCTCAAGCCGTAATCCTTTTCAAGTGTGCCACAGAATTGGTGTTCCCTGTAATCTGCCCGATTCATATGATGAAACCCAATACACTTCACAACCTCTGTGAACGGGGGCAGACGAAAAACAATGACTGTAAAATGCCGCTTAGCCAAAGCTGGATTAGTACAGAAGCAAGTGTTCCACTGGAGCTCCTTTCACAGATGGACTTCATGGAGGTACCGGCGTCAAGAGTCTCTGCATGATGCCACTGTCTTCCTCACAATGGATACTTTTTGTCCTAGATCTGTGATATGTTTCTCTGATTGCATCCATACCTCATGCTCAAGCTAAAAGGGAGGGTGTGGATCTATGCTAATGTTCCCTATCCATCATGTGGATATTAAATGGCAATCACTGCTGATAAGAGGGGCCTGAATGTGCCTACAGCCACTTAGAAAACAAAAGGAATGTGTGTCCATCAACAATAATGGGCCAGGGATGCATATTCAGTAAAACATACATTAGTGCCTCAAATGGAGCTGGGAGGAGGCTGTCCTTGCTATTTGAGCAAAATGGAAAATTTAATTACACGACCATTTGGCGCAAGCAATGTTAACATCACTTGAGGCGCTGCCAAGTCACGTCCCTCTTACGCATCCAAAGGGAAGGTTTTGAAGAGGAGTGATTGGATGGCTCGAAGACCAATGGAGTCTCAGGTATCGCTTTAATGCGATGGACTGGAGGAATCATGGTGCCTGTGGTAATTATTTTGCTGCCGTTCTGTTGGGAGTTGGGTGGCGGGGCAGCTGTAATTAACGCTGGGCTGATGGATCTGGTGACTTCCTGCTCAAGGCACACTTCAGGGATGGCACGGGAATAAGAATAAGCGTAGTCTCCAGAGGCCGAAACCGCCATACGTTCTGCCTTTAAATTATTACAGAGAGATGAGTGATAGCCCATATCTAGATAAGTGGGGACTGCAAACTCGGGTTTAAAAGAATAGTTAACCAAAAATCTATATTCTGTTATCATTTACTCACACTCGTGTGGTTTTAAATGTTCTTCTGTGTAATATTAAAGAAGATATTCTGAGAAACTTTTTTCTTGGAAGTAAATTGTAACCAAAACTGTTCACAATATATTCCTGTTTCAAAAAAGTCTTTCTGGTTTGGAACAAACCAGAACGTTGAGTAAGTGATAACAGATTTTGGGTGAATAATTCCTTTTAGCTTTGTCTTTAAGCTTAGCATGAATAACTTTTCATAAAAATGTGGCACATTTGAGAAGATTCTTTTTTTTTAAAGGGATAGTTCACTGAAAAATAATAAGGCACATCTCATGTTGTGATCTAATGCAAACCTGTGTGACCTTTATTTTGTAGAACACAACAAGAGACTTTATAAATGTACATACTATTCAGTAGATGCATGAGGCATATGGACTACTTTATATGGTGCTTATTTGAATATTTTGGAAATTAACATAATTTTTCCCCAATTCACTTTCATTGTATGGAAAAAAGCAGCACTTTAAAATTATTTGTAATTTCTTTTTGTGTTCAACAGAAGAAAAATGTAGACAGGTTTGAAGCTGTAAATTAAAGAATTAAATTTTTTAAGTGAACTTTGTCTTAGCAAATCCATTTAATTGCAAACAAATTTGACAACAGGTTTACTTCTAATAGAATTAGACATTTTTTTTAAATTAATATTCTTTTTAATATAAATTAACCAGTTGTCATTAAAGTCCCATTCTAAATATATCTCCGGATGAACACGCAAGTGGACTGGCCACAGACTGAACCATGAGTCGTTTAATTGATTCAGAGGTTAACGATCCAGTCTTAGCATTGCGCTGTTAGTTTTTAAATGTCAGATCTCTCAAACCTGCCCTTTGTGTCAGCGGCAGACAATGAGAGCGTGTGTGCATGTATGTGCACAGGTTAAGTTGTAACTTTCTGCAAAGGTCTATTATAGAGCACATTGTTACAAGACCAGTCAGTGGTTCAGCCTAATGACACTGAGCCTAATTCATGTATGAAATCAAAGCCATGATATCATTTGAAGCACTACCCTTGTGACAGTAGGAAACTCTTTGGTCTTTGCTCCGTGTCCTCAAAATGTCAGATTTTTATCTTTCTCGGGATGTCCACCTAGCACTGCAGAGAGGAAGGTTTCAGGCCATGGTGAGAAGAATGTTCCTGTGGTTAAGTGCTGTCCTTTGCTTTGAGGATTTCTGGAAAAAAAGAGCATTTAATGACCTGTGAAGGTGGGTAAAAGAGAAACACATCCAAGTGATCAGACAATCTCCTCAGCAGGGCGGTCACAAGCTTGGCCACAGTCAGATTTCTTTTGGCCTTAAATCCATATTAGAAACGTCTGTGTCTTATCAATGCATGCTGAGGCTTTAGAAAAGCATCACAGAGGGAAAGAAATCAAGGGTTTTTTTCCCCGCTTTTTTATCTTACGCCTGTTTGCAGCTCAAAGGCTACTCATGAGGAACTCTGTCATTTTTCTGAAAGATTTGTCTGCATGGAACGTCCTGCCTCTGTTAGCTAATGAGTGCTTATTTAAACCACTCACACACGCATAGGACATTGAAGCAGAGATATCCAACAGCTATTTGGGCACGCAGCATGCTGGGATATGAGAGCACAAAGTCTTATTTTGACATGATAATAGTGTTAACCAGGACTACTTTGAAAGGCTAAGGGGCCAAAAAGCAAGATCTTTTTAGCCTCAAGGGCTGCACATCTTATTTTTATAGTACGTCTTTTATATTAACTCTTTTATAGGACTTACAGACATGGATGTGTGGATGGATTTATTTATTTATAAATAAGCATATATAAATTATATTTACAGTTTATTTCCCAGAATCTATTACAGAACATTTTTCTTCCTGTGTCATTTAGAATTCCAATGTAATGTTCTGTGTCCAATTCAAATCAATTCTTACATTTTTGTATTAAGCCATGTTTTTGAGTTATTGTACTTGTGGTTGCCACAGTAATGACAACATCACATAGACCACAAATGTCTTGAGGGGTCGTGTGTTGAGTAATGCTGCTCTAGTTCAAAGCTGAATCTGTTTTCTGCAACAATGGGATATATATCACATGCATAAACTGAACTAATTGCTGCATTGTTATAGTCAGTGTAAACTTGTCATGTAAATCTCTAATTGCAATATTTTTATGTTGCAGTGCAGTGCTTCAGTCTGGTCAGTGTGATCTACAGTAGAAAAGGTAATGCTGCTATATTTTACAGTGCACATTACTTTCTTCGACACAACAATTATGGAGATGAGATTTTCATCCATCCGTTCCAATTGTCTGACTGTGTTTTCATATTAACGACATATTGATCTCAGATTGCTGGAGCATGTTATTTGGCTACATACACATCATGGCACCATTTCAATTGCAACGGTGTCACCTGCCTTCTGAGTCCACAAAATTAGAATATGCAGGTTTATCATGCCAGACCCTCTTGTACTGATCTCACAAACTCATGTAGTACTTTTGGGCTCTGTCATGTGTAAGGTCTGACAAGGTGTGTTTAGCATCAGATGGCAGGAGGGATGTGCAGTGTTGAGTTACTACAGTACGTGTTTTATCCAAAGTGGAATTTTAGTTGGTTTGCTGACCATGCAAACAGCTTTGATTATAACGGGAGTGATCTAGTTTTAAAGCAACACCATGGAACTTTTCCTTTTCAGTCGCTCTACTAGTTGGAAACGAAATTGTCCATTAGCTGTCGTAAATTTAGCCCACCGTTGCACGCACGCTTGCTGTTTATCCAGCACCGGCTTTAGAATGAACGATGTCCACAGACAAGGTAGAGTATGTTACATGATTTCATGAAAGGATGATGTATTGTGACATCAGAAACGAAGAAAAACGAAATAATGACTATTGTAGCGCTTGACGTAAAGCAGTCGAGTTTTGTAGTTCTTTTTGTGGTCGGGTTACTACCCGAACCCGAAGTCCCGTGCCAGTAAAAGTGATACAGACGCCATCAGGCTATGGCAGAAGTGCCTTGATAAGATTTTGGAAACATTATTTTTAGGTAAAAAATGTTACATAGTGTTGCTTTAACATAGAAGCAGTGTCAAATATGAGAGCTTTAAGTTAAGTTTATCAGTATTTATCAAGCATTTATTTGACATCGCATCTTGGATAATATGGAGTAAATTCAAAAATTAACATTATTTTCAAATAGCAAAATGGTAAATTTACACCTAAATTTTTACAACATTTATTTTATTATAACTAAGAAGTCAGTAAGATCAGTAAGTCATTGGATAGACATTACGAAAAGTGGCTGTAGAAGTCAATATATTATTTGTTTCATTCCCATATCATGTTTTGACTGTCAATATGTCCGAGGTAGCCTTAGGGCTTTTCAAAGAAAATTATTCTTGCATAATGTTTTTTCAGTGTTAGTCTATGTACACATGCATATTGACGTCTTTGGCTGTTCTGTTACATCTTGTGTGCCGAATTTTAAAAATGGATCTCAAGACCTCTGTCTGCATGTCATTCTGCTGCATATCATCTAGCTGTCTTTGAACACAGAACATATTGGGCATGATTAATTGCATTCATTTTTTTGAATCATGTTTTTTTATTTTAATTAATGAGTTTAATTGACAGCTCTACTTGTAACACTTTACCTCAACACTGATGATGTGTCAGACAGATTCAAGAAATGATTCCTGATGGAGTTTGGTTAGTTAACATAGCTGAGTGCTGCATGCATGCAACATGGGTATTTATAACCCTTACAGCAGAATGTTTGACATCGATGGATCATCCTCTGCATAGAAAGTGAATGAGATAGGGCAAATTAATTGAGACAGTGAGAGATCAGCGCAGTTGCTCAGGCTCAAGGGCGAGTGGCCAAATTTAAGTCAGATTCTATTGAAGACACTGTGTAGCCTAATTATTCTGGGCTTCACATCTGCTTGTGTGTCTCAGTTGCTGCTTCTGTCTTTTCAGTTTAGTGAACCTTGGAGGCCCCTGTTCTGAAGAATCCACCCACTCACTGTAACACACACACACACACACACACACACACACACACACACACACACACACACAACCCCACACACACACACACACACACACACACACACACACACACACACACACAACACACACACACACACACCACACACTCGCAGACAGTAATGAGAGGCAATCTGTGAGAAAAAAAAAGCACACATGGCAAACTACCCACAGCCACTGCAACTTTCCTTACTGTTCATCGGCAGAACGTTTCCAAACTGCATTCCGCCTCCACACCTCATGTCTCTTCTGCCTGTCTTCCCATGATTTCTCACTCCTCCCCAACCCTCCACAATCGCCCCATCCCCCCAACCCCCCTCCTCTGTGTAGCGCTGATGTTTCCACCATGGCTTCTGGGAGATGGAAGTTGTGAAAACCTCCCGATTGGCCTTGCAGAAGGAAGAGACAAACAAAAGGGGAGCTGAGAGTTGTTTGAAGCCTGTTGAGAGGAAGGAGAGAGAGAGCAAGAGAGATGGCAGAGATTGAGGAAGCTGTAGAACAGGGGCTCAGCTGCTCCCTGGAGGGCTGGCAGAGGGTTTTCGGGCAAGGGAGGAGAGATCTGGGTTGTTGAGAGTGAGTGAGGGAAGAAAAGAGAGGAAGAGAAGCATAGCTTTGCCCTCGGTGGCTGGCAGCACAAATTGACAGAACTCTGTCGTATCCACGTTCTCCATCCAAGGCCGAGATGAATTTGTGTCGTCCCCTCTCACGCTCTTGTTAGTGGGCATCCAGAGGGAACGGCTCCACCACGCGCCAAGAAAAGAGAGCTCAAACTATGACTAAAACTGTGTCTGAGCCAAGCAGGAGAATACTGACTTCCCTCTGCAAGCCGTTTAAAGCAAAAAGTACAGGCTGGAGCATTTCTTACACTTATGGATTGGGCTTCAGGTTTAGCCTTGACCGTACAGTATCTTATTTTCTTGAGAAAAAGAGCCCCAGGTCTGTGCTGCTACTGCAAACTCATTGTTTCTCAGTGTATTACACAGGCCTTTTAGCCTCTGCTTCCCCTGGGCCGTGTCACCTTGTCCGTTTCTGTGCCCTTAACTCATGCTGAGGCCGAGGTCGACTGTTGTGAGCAGCTTATCTATTGATCCCGCCGGAAATCCAGCCGCGTTCAAGAAAATATGTTACAAATTGCATTATGATGATGAACATTTTCCTCCGTAATGCTAATGCTATTATACAGACAGCTCCATCAAATTCAATCAGCAGATGTGCGACTCTAGAGAAGGACTGTGTTTGAAACGGAAGCAGTGGCAAGTATGTTCAGTCATTTTGTGTGTACTAAGGATCCATGATAAATTATGAATGAGGTATCTATAAGACCATAGCTGTCATTTGGAGTGAGGACATTCTCACCAGTTTTTGTCCCCATAGCTTTAGGAAATATCTTGTGAATCTAATACAAAATAAACATTTGAAATTGTTGATAATGAGTTGTGTTATAATGACTGGCGTTACATTCTGGAATTGGTTATTGTCAATGTTGTGTAGTTTTGACTTAGAAATAAGCAAAAACACGTGTACAAACTGCCATGCTACAGATCAGACTACTTGGAGCAAATGATACAAAGGAGGAAGATGATGGTGAGGAGGAAGAGGAAGAGGGAGAGGGAGAGGGAGGTGCTCATTTAATCTCCTTTATCAACATATCTTACTACATTATATGCCTTTAAAAGTAGACCTACATAAAGTAATCTAATACCTTAATCGACTGTCATCATGTGCTTGTATTGCATTGCATTGTTTTTCAAGGTAATTTATTAATTTTCCAGTTTCTATTTATATATATATATGAAAGGTTTGAGAAATATCTGTTTAAATTGCTTATAATAAACGTACGAGTGGTATGAGGGGCTTGTTAATTTACAACCGTTTTATGTGTTTTTGGGTAACATGCTGTAGAGATTAAGTATTCATTTTATGTAACTGACATCTGCTTAGTAGTTTGGGAAACCCGGTCCTGATCCTGAATTAATCCATCCATCCATCCGTATCTGTCTCCGTCCGTCCGTCGAACCGTCCGTCCATTTCTTGACTTTACAACCAGTACTTCTTAGCACCCAAAGTGATCCACATTTAAGATTATTAGAATAATTATAGATTTTTATCTCTCTATCTTTCTATCTGTCTCTGTCTGTCTGTCTGTCTGTCGTCCGTCCATCCATCCACATTTTTTTGCCATCATTTGTCATGATTTAACAACGCAGAACTTCTGAGCACCAGCACCCAATGTGATGCACATTTAAGATTATTAGAATAATTATAGATTATTAGAAGAATATGCTGTTTCAACAATGAAAACACTTAATTCAGAGTCATAGCACCTTTAGTCAGTGTTTGTTTTTTTCATAATGTGTTTCATCTATCAGAATTAATGTTACACCCCTTAAAAATAACACAGTATTAAAGTATTGCCACTTTTTTCGTTGGATGCTTCCCGTTGATGGTATACCATACTGTCTAAAATCATTGCCTATAAGTATGATAATCTAGAAGTACCATGGTTTTACTATCTGGTACAGTACTGCTTTGTAACAGTTGGATTGTTTCATTGTAGAATCTAAACATTCACAAATCCTTACAAAATGTTCCTATCATATATTTCACCCTCCATTTACATCCACCAAGACTGTCTTCTGTCTGACAAATTCTCCACATGTAGTCGAGTCTCTACATCTTCCTCACTCTCCTGGATTTTCTCTTATCTCCTCTGCGTGATATACATCCAGGCAGGAAGCTACATCCTCTTAGATTCTATCGCGTCCTGTTTGCCTTGTTTGAGCGAATGACTGAACCTTAGCCCTGTCGAGGAAAATGAGATCCGGTGCTAGACCAGAGAATGAGAATTGTTATCTCCGAGTTGGAGGGCCCAATCCACCAGTCCGTCAGTGTTTACCTGCCAGGTGACAACATGATAAGACCCTTAAAGCTGAAGAACAGCCCCTCTCAATTCATCTATCACTCTCCCATTAGACACTTTGACCTGTTGTATTATCTGAACATTTAAGCATTAGCAACCATTTGTTCCTTGGAAATGTATGAGGCACAAGAGATCGTAAAGCGCATATGGCATAGAGATGTTTTATATCTGTTGCTGTTTGATGTCTACTGTTGCTCTCCAATTGTTTGAAAACTCTTGGAGCAATATTAAATATTATATCATGAGATAAATATACACTACCGTTCAAAAGTTTGATATTAAGATATTAATGAAATATATTGATACTTTTATTTAGCATTAAATTGATCTAAAGTGACAGTAAAGACTTTTTGTTATAACAATTTTTATTTTATTTCAATAAATGTCAGAACCCGAGTGATGTTGGTTTCTGACGTCAACCCGATTTTCATTTTCAACCACAATACAACGTCTGTCCAACATTGGAGATTAACGTCAATCTGACTTTCATTTTCAACGTTGGGTTTAGTCTTCTAAATACGAATTTTGTCATTGTTTTGGAGCACACTAACTTATAGATAACAGTAAGGCAAACATATTCATACTGAAAGCCAAAAAACTTTAAACGAGGCACTATTTGAGGGAACAGCCATTTGGGTGTCCGAAACCATTGTGGACGTTATTAAGTGCATTTATTTAATCTCACATTCAATCCCAGAATTTTGATATTGATATGAGGCTAGGCAGGCATAGATTCACAGGCATACGGTTCTGTAAGTACTGTATTACATACAACAATGCAACAATAATGCAACAATGCATTGACATTTACTTTTTACTTGTGATACTTCAATACTTTTAAAAACAAGTACTTCTGTACTTTTACTTAAGTAAAAATCGGTCTTTACAACTTTTACTTGTAATGGAGTAATATTTGACCAGTAGTAGTATCTGTACTTGTGTACTTTGTCCACCTCTGCTGATCAGTGCCCTGACTTTTCTAATCTGTAAAAGCGATAAACGAATCAATAAACCGTTCTTAGCTTGTTCTGTGTGTAGCCAGAATTTGATTTGCTTTTTCTCTGCAAAAAAACATTAATAATTGACATTAATAATCACTAAAATCAAGAGCTATAATCAACAATAATTATCATGATATTGCAGCTTTACCCTCTGATTTCCTGTTGCTTGGTTGATCAAGTTTAGATTTTTAATTTTAGTTTTTTTTTTATTGTGAAGTTCATAAACACAGTTTAAGGGGTTAACATGATTTTACACATTGTCAGATTAAGCATAATTGGCATAAGATTGCACAGACAAACACTCTCAATACAGCACTGCGTAATTATACAGTGGTTGTAGTGCTTTTGTTAATTTTCTACTACAAACAATTCAAATATAGAAAAAAAAACGTTGTGATTAGCACAGTCCCATTTGTTATTGATGAATACACAAAGAAAGGGAATGAAGCACACAAAAATGCTTTGTTTTCAACATAATTACAAATCATTCTGTGCAGAAGGGAGCCTCTGTTTTATTTATGCTCATCCAGTTTTTTTTTTTTTTTTTTTTTTTTCTTTCCCACAGTGCTGTAACCAGTCATGCTATTGTCAGCTTGTGTCTTCTGGATGTCTCTATTGATCTGAGATGTGGTGTTACTGGAATCCTGTTGTGGCCCCAAGCAGATACATGCTGAATTGGCTGCGACCATCCGGCAGCTGAAAATCTGGAGGGATGAAGTACGGCCAGAGGCAAGTAAAAAAACATAGAGCAGGACCACAACGATCACATGCACTTTTAATTATGCACAGTCTTCAAGCGGTTTTTAGCATCTGTGTGCATCAAGCTCAGAAGAAAAACAATATGGGATTACCTGCGGGATGGCGTCCGGGCCAGACAGAAGTCTGCTGTTGATACTCAGGGACAGTCTGTGAAATCTCGCTTAAGGGGACATGTTACAAAACAACAGTGCTTTTCTAGTGACAGAGGCCCCACTAGGGACACCAGAGTTAAGAATGAGGGGGTGAGAAAGGGATAAGGAAAGAAAGAGGAAATGTATCCTTATCCCACTTGTCCTACTGACATGCATGCACAGGTGTATGTTAAAACAGTTTTTAATTTGCCTGAGTGTCAGTGAAAGAGAGGAGGCCACTTAACCAAAACACTGTGATGTCTGGAGGACTTTACTCTGGACTGGTCTCCTGCTGAGCTGTGGGATCTGGGACCAGGGTACTCCCGCCCCTCGTGCCCACCTTCTCCACCCGCTCCGCCCATCCAGCCGACGGAAAAAGAAAGGGAGGGATGGATTCTTTGTGAATAATTTATTCCACTCCTGTGCATGACTGCAAGTGTGTAGCCAGGCAGAAAGAGGACAACAGAGTCAGGACCAGCTCCAAACTGAATGACCCACTAGATTGGTGCAAATAAAATAAATCAATACTTTTATTCATCAAGGATGAATTAAATTGATCAAAAAGTTACAATAAAGAAATGTATAATGTTACAAAAGCGTATATTTCAAATAAATGCTGTTCTTTTGAACCTTCTATTCATCAAAGAATCCTGGAAAACATGTTTTACACAACTGTTTTCAACATTGATAATAATAATGAATGTTTTTGAGCATCAAACACGCATATAAGAATGATTTCTGAAGGATTATGTGCACTGAAGACAGGAGTAATGATGCTGAAAATTCAGCTTTGATCAAAATATATTAAAATAGAAAACAGATTGTCATAATATTTAACAATATTACTGTATTTTTTTTTTTTAAATCAAATAAATGTAGCCTTGGTGAGAGACTTCTTTTAAAAACATCAAAAATTGTAACAATCCAAAACTTTTGAACGACGGATATATATCTTAAAACACATTGTGGGTACCATATTGGAAAGCTGTGATTAAGGAAAGTACGTCTATGTTTAGTATTGACATTATATAAAGAATGTAAATAATTCTGGAGCATTTATGCTATTTGTAGAGTGTGGCTTTTATTTTTTTACTCTTGATGCTGCACAGTTTTCTCCTGTCACTCTGCAAAGAAATCAAGGTCAACGCGGACCTCCCACCGGGTGATAAAAGGTCTCTACCTGCCCACCACACAGCTGGATGCCAGCCGCAGATAGTAATCAGGCCACGTCCTTCTACTCTCTGAGGAAGATTTGTAGTCATGCTGTCAGACATCTGTATATTCAAATCATATTCATTTAGGGAGGAAGAACAAGTCTCAAATAGATAATGATTTGATAGGAGAATCCATTCATGAGTGTAGTTTTGACACATGAAGGGATTTGATGCAGAATGAGATATGCCGTATTGTCTGCTGCTGCCGGAGACGAAGATGTGCCAGAGTTTCTTAGGAGAATGAGTAAGCTCTCATATACTAAAGCCCTCAGTCTTTCTGTATTCTATGTAGGATATCTTTTACATTAATGGGAAAATGACCATGCGAGGGCAGGCTGGTCCCGGTGTGACAGAAAGAAGCGTGGACGAGTTGATGGGGAAGTCATGACTGCGGAATTGTCTCTTGTCTCCTCTGTGAGACGTTTTTGTGGTGTAGTAAATCAGACCCAATAGTCATTGCCCTTCAGAAGATTGCAGGGAAAGAAAGAAGTGACCAAGAGCAAGCACCTACAAGCGTTGAGACATGCATATGAGAACTAGGCTTACTTTATTTACATTCACATTCGCATTATTGCCAATATTTTTATGTAAAGAAATTTACAGCATTTTACCAATATTTACAGCAATGCAAAATGTTCTATATCCTAATCATTTGTTAACAACATGTATTCCTTATTTCAATGAGCTCATTGTTTCTGCCTTAAATTAATATATTGTTTAAAATACTACATTGTTAGCTTACTCAGTGATTTGTATATGTACATTTTTGAAATACATAACTTGGACACAGTCACCTCTAATAACAGATCACTCTAAATTGTAATGTAGGCACATGCATCTTCTGTAAAGCTGCTTTGAAACGATATGTATTGTGAAAAGCGCTATACAAATAACTGTGAATTGGATTGAATTTCACCAAAATAAAAGCTTGAGGGTTTGAATATTTGAAAGTGAAGAATTTAGGACATAACAATTTGTATTGTAAGTTGTTGTGTTAGTTGGTTCTTGTAAAGAGTGAACTTTTAAAAAGTTTTAAAAAGTACAGTTTTTGTTCTCTGTATTTGAAGGTCTCAGCAGTAGCTACAGTACACATTTTCATATTCAATGAAATGTTAAATTGCAGTTTAAATCGCAATAAATGACAAAAATGTAGTTTTGCTGGAATGCTGGAGCCTATCCCAGAATCTTGGGCTGTAGGCAGGAAAAGAATGAATGGCCAGTCTATCACAGTGATTCCTATTCATGTTAATTAATAATAACAATAATAATTAATTACATTTATAAAGCGCTTTTTTCTCAGCACTCAAAGCGCTTTACATAGAAGTGGGAATCTCCTCAATCATCACCAGTGTGCAGCATGCACCTGATGATGCGACTGCAGCCATATTGCGCCAGAACGCCCACCACACACCAGCTTACTGGTGGAGAGGAGACAGAGTGATGAAGCCAATTAGTATATATATATGGGAATGATTAGGAGGCCATGAGGGGCAGAGGAACTGGGCAAATTTGGCCAGGATGCCGGGATTTTTTGTGACCACAGAGAGTCAGGATTTAATCGTCTCACTCGAAGGACGGAATTAGAGGTTCATTTAGATTTTTGGGCCTTTTTTAAATATTAATTTTGATGTATTTAAAATGCTCTGCTGCAAAATACATCAAAATGCATCAGCTAGTAGTCATTTTTTATCAACATATCTTTCAGTATTACTTGAGCTAAAAGTAAATATAGCTGCAAGCAGCAATTAAGGGACCAAGCATGAAATCAACAGTTCTGTTAAAGAGCCCCTATCATGGATTTTTGAAAATGACTGTTCATGTAGTGTGAAATATAGCTCTAAGGGAATGAAAACATCCTGCAAAGATTTATATCTGAAAGTGCACCGTATATAAAGTTATTGTCTTTTCAAAAGTGAGTCTATGAAATGAATTGTTTTTGAAACGAGTCATTAGCTGTTTCGTAGTGACGTAGATACGAAACATTAGCATATTGGCCGCGCCCAGTTACTGCGCGCGCAGACGGAAGAGTAAACGAAGTCTAGAACACATTTAAATACTTCAGCTGAATAGCATCATGGCATGTGTTCTACAATGCAAAGATAGTTCAGCCACTTTGTTTTCATTGCCCAGGGACGAGCATGTGAAGAATCAGTGGTTAGAGTTCATATTTGCTACAATACCACAACAGTATAGCCCGAACCTTGTGTTGTGTTCTCATCATTTTAATGACGAATCATTCAAAAACATAAATGAATTCAAATGTGGATTCGCAAGCCAGTTGTTCCTGAAGGAGGGCTCAGTACCCAGTGTATATGGATCAGCTTCCTCCTCCGAATCACAACCTGTAAGTATTATTAATAATTGTTGCTTTTATGGGTTTTGTAGTGCCGGGGGCACGAGGAGGGAAGGAGCAGTAAGTGTGTGTGTGTGTGTGTGTGTGTGTGTGTGTCTAAGTTACGCTCAGCGCAGCTTTTAGGTCTCCAATGTCAATTTTTTTTTAAAATATGTGAAATGTTTGTCGCTGTTATTGGAGTTGTCATAAAGAAGAGCAATACCTTGTAGTACTGCAGTGCTTTATCGATATGTTTATGCGTTGGGCTAACGCAAACAATAACTGACTGGGTCATCTGACCAATCACCGCCGATTAGCGTCACACAAAGGAGGGGTTTGGAAAAATGAGTCGTTGAACGAATCATTAGGGAGTCGGTGAGCAAATCAGGTAAAAATAAATGCACATTATAAGGCTACGTCCACATTAATCCGGATACATTTGAAAACGGAGTTTTCGTTTAAAAACGCTCTCCGTCCACACTAGCGTTTTCAGGCGTTTTCAGACGTTTCAGTGTGGATGAGAAACTTATAAATTCACCTTACTGCGCATGCGTGAAACCTCACAAAAGCTCACTGACAGATGGAAAAATAAAGAAAGGTATCGCGCAATTCTTCTAACATGATAATTTTATTTAGCAAAATATCTCACCATTCACTGATGCGTCCAGGTCGCACTCAGTCACCATATGTTTGGTCTAAAACGCGACTGCTCTCCTGTATTGCCGCAGGACAGCAAATGTGAGTACATTTTCTGTCATCTGTGCAGTACTGTGATATGAAGAGTGTGCAAAGTAACATATTTTAGCAACAGTGTGAAAGTGAATAGCACATAACAGGCACAATACCGGTAAACATCAGGTAAACATCTATTGGTACAACATGGATCACATGACTAAACTTACGTCATCGTTTTCAAATACCTCCGGCTTCACAGTCCACACTACAACGCGAAAACGGAGTTTTCAAATTTATCCACTTTGGAGAGCGTTTTCCAAAAGCTACGTTTTCGTTGACTTAAAACGCCGTTTCAGTGTGGACGGAAGGCCAAAACGGAGAAAAAAATATACGTTTTCAAACGAAAACGTATTAGTGTGGACATGGCCTAAGACAACAAAAGTGTTTTTTGTCATTGCATGCATGTAAAACTGTTGTTGGGGACTCTCAGAACAATATTAGGAACATTTTAAATGCCATAATAGGTGCCCTTTAAGTAAATGGAATCATCCCTAATGATGATTTTTGTAAAATGTATTATGTTATGAAACTGTTTATTTTTTTACCAATAACTGTATCAGTTACCAAATAGGAACACTTTAAAAAAGGATTTTGTTGTAATATTGGAGTACATTTTTACAAGAAAATACAAAACATTTCACAATTTCATGTTTAATTCACTGTTTATCTTTTCTTTGTAGAATTTAACATGTGGAAATTGCTTCTACACCACTTTAAAAGATTACTCGACAGATTACTTGAACTTTTAAATACCTGAAAGCATTTTGGCTACCCGTATCCACATGTAGTCAAATGACAAATTGGAACCATAAATCACTAGCATAACAAAACCATACAGCAACTTAATAAATGGCCATCTTTCAGGTGAGAGATGGATCTCAAGGGTTTATGGAACTCCAACCCAAATGCGGCAAGGAGACGTGTCAGTGCTTGAGAAAATATACATGCCATTCTATATCACTTACCCTGCTGTCATGCGAGGAAGTGCCTGTCTCCAAAGGCACTATGCTATCAAAGTCGTCCGTCACCTCCAAGAGGGACGTATGCTCGGTGCCACAGCATTTTGCTCACTTTGCTCATCTTTGCAGTGGGCAGTTTGTGCAGATTGCATTACCAAAGCACTCATTGAGGAGAAAGCTTTCCATATAATCCAATTGCTGGCGGAGTGTAGCAGCCATTCATCTGCACGGAGTTGGAGGGTGGTAAGGTTGAATCGTACGACTATCCCGCCAAAGTCCACTACTCATCCTATTTCACTGATTACTTCAGTAGAGACAATGCACACACATTTAATATCTCTTCTGCCTGATCCATCACTGATACTGCTGGGCATATGGTATAAAACCCTGTCGAAAAAATGTTTTTGAAAACAGATTTGTATACTTGCTTGTCACCTTTGCTGGTCAGCATCCTAAATGTTGTATTGTGTGTTTTGTTTTTATGGTTTTTCTTAATTTTATGTATTATAAAGCACACTGGCCAACTGGTGTTGTGTTAGTTAAAATTGACATTGACATACCTCTTAACATGCTAATATATGCACCATTTAGTGATAGATGAGGTAGAAAAGTGTATATTTGATCAGTGATTCTCCCAAATTTTTTAGGTGATTTAAGTGTTTTTCTTCTATTTCTTGAAATAGCCTAATTTTTCAAGGAACATGTTGGTTGTTCACAGGCTAGCATCATGAGTTTTAGTATTTGTTGATTTTTCATGTCCTGGAGGGAAATCGTTCACTTTCCAGCTAATGATCCATACTTTTCCCAAGACTTTTTTTTATGATTATTTCTTTAAAAAAAACTAGACTGTCACTTAAGTGAACCTAAATGTTCCTACGGTTTGCTAGTAATTGACTCAAATAAAAAAAATACTATTACTCAGTTTACTAATTGACTGGAATTAATTATTTGCTAATCAATTCAATTGTTTTTTTGTATATCTCTTCACATCTAATTTTATTTAATTTAATTTTAATTTTCATCAAATCAACTCGTGAATCACTTGGGATTCTTCACGGATCAGGACAAGTGCCTTTGAGTGCACTGCCCCATTGACAAACTAAAGGTAGAATTTTTGCCCATTTCTCAGACTGTGAAAGGGCATCATTTCTCCAGAACCTTTGTGAAGAGCATGATTAGGGTTAGAGGTTTGGAGGTGGCTGGTGTGACCTTGGACATAATCAGGCGCTGATGGTAGAAGTATTGGGGTGCAGCATATTCCTACACTTTCAGGTCACAAAGCGGGAGAGCTGAGAGCATTGGGATATGAAGACAATCCCATACCTTCCGCTAGCGTTGTCTAACAGAGCTCCATTACTGGAGCCTTTTCGCCTGGCAACAGCTGTGAGGCTGGGCCGCTTGCCATCCTCTTATTGATCGGGCCTGCACCCGCCTCCATTAGTGCCCCTGCCTGCCCCTGACGGAGGCAGACTGTCTGTGGGGAGCTATCACTGCCAATAAATTACCATGCAAGAACAGTGTATCAGAGCACATACTGAACAACTTTACCTGCGACGGTTTCACCTCAAAACCCTGTTCAGGTGCACATTGTGTGAAATGCTTGAGAAGTGAATGAAGATCGGTTTGCTAGTTTGAGTTTGGTGTGGCGTGCATGGCTGGCTCTATTTGCACTGGCCCGGATGCTACACACATACAGAGACGAACATGTTCAGAGAGAGCTGGGGTTGAAGTCTCATTAACATTTTATAACCTTCCTCCCTCTGAAGTTCTTTTTTTTAATGGGGCCTAATTACTACATGCATATTGATTCAACCCTTCCCCTGCACTTCCTGGGTGTAGTATCATCTCCCCAAATCAAATCAAGCAGCTCAGAAAACCACACTTGCATCTCATCTCATCGCAATGGCCTTGTCACTGGCGCTTTTGAAGACCGCAACGGCGCGAAATGCAGCTTTAAAGTGATCAGATAGTCTATATGCCTGTAAAGCAATATGGGGAAGTTTTTGAAATTACGGTAAAGTTATGCCTTTGTTGTAAAAAACGAAGAATTGTGGAGGCAGCTGAAGTGAATCAGGATTAAGGGCTGAGGAGATAAACCTCTTTCCGGCCGTAATAAGGCCTGATTACCTCTGATGACTGTGCCGTAAATTAATGCCTGAAATGCCAGAAATGCATAAAAATTGACAGTTAAACAGGAGCTGAGCTCATGAACCCAGCGGCCTTGAAATCCCTGATAAGCACCGCTGTATGTTTAATTTGTTGGTGCCTGTGCATGTTAAAAAGGTCTCTGACAGAAATTGACCGGTGCTGTTATTGCACACACAAGCAAACACACACAAGCTGACACAGATTCATGAACACACAAACAGCAACAGGATCATGTGGCGTCCTCTTTGTAAAACAGAGACACAAAAACAGCACACAATTAAAATCGTAAAGGCTGAAAACTGAACCCACACACGTTGAATTTTTTAAAATATATTTTTAGTGTAACATTTGTACTTTTCAAAATTCATCAATTTCCTAGTCTCTATTTTTGTATGTGTTAGGCAAGATAAAGTATATGCTTCGGAAGTGAATGCTACACACATACAGTGAATGATGATCGGTTTGTTAGTTTGAGTTTGGTGTGACGTCCACGGCTGGCTCTATTTGCACTGACCCGGTTGCTCCAGAGAGGTAATATATAATAATAATAATAATATAATAATAATAATATAATAATATATATATATATATATATATATATATATATATAATATATATATATATATATATATATATATATATATATATATATATATATATATATATATATATATAATTAATTGCTCATTAATTTATTTGAGATGGTTAAAACTGTAATATTGTGAAATATTATTACAATTTCAATGTGATTAATTGTAAATTTTATTTGAATATGTTTTAAAACATATTATATCCCTGTGATGGCAAGGCTGAAATTTCAGAATCATTACTCCAGTCTTCAGTGTCACATGATCCTTCAGAAATCATGCTAACATTCTGATTTAGTGCTTAAAGGGATAGTTCACCCCAAAATTAAGTATTAATTTCCTTCTTTGTGGGTCTCGAGATAGTTCACGTAGTATAATTGTGCAGCGCCTCTGGTTGAACGTCACACGCATCACACATGACCAGCGTCGGCCAATAGTGAGCCTACGTGTGACTTACAACACAGACGTGCTGCGCAGTTAAACTACTTGAACTATCTCAAGGCCCACAGAGAAGGAAATGAATACTTGAATAAAGTCGTTATTTTTGTTTGTTTTTTGCGCACAAAAAGTATTCTCGTCGCTTGATAAACTTAAAGGGGGGGTGAAATGCTGTTTCATGCATAGTGACTTTTTTACACTGTTAAAGAGTTGGGTTCCCATGCTAAACATGGACAAAGTTTCAAAACTGAAGTTGTAAGTTTTATGGAGTATTTCTGTTCCAAAAATACTCCTTCCGTTTTGTCACAAGTTTCGGAAAGTTTTTTTCGAGTATGGTTAGGCAGATCGCCTAATACTTAAAGATGGAGCAGTCCCAACGATAAAGGTTCACGGTCGTGCGTTGGAACCGCAGGCGGTGAGTAAAACTGCTTCAAATGTCTGTGTGTTGTTAACTATCGGCGTGTAACGTTAAGCACAGCAAGTAAACAACATGATCACGTACAGTTAATGTATCGATGGAGCACGCGATGTATGGTGTGTGTGTGTGTTTGTGTGTTTAAATACATTTGTTTAGCTGGCCACTGTAGGTGTCAGTTTGTTTATTGTAAAAATAAATCATGTCCTCATAAACCACGAGTCTGTCTGTTTACAACACACGCAAAAGCTTCGCGCGCTCCCGCCCACACGGCACGCCTCCACCCGCTCGGCTTTTTCCGGAAAGACTCTGTACAGCCTGTCTTTCTTTTATAAATATAATAAAACTAAAGACTTTTTGGAGATATGAAGGATGCAATACTACTCTATAGGTACTCAAGATTAACATGAGATTGAGTGAAACTGAGTGTTTCACCCCCCCTTTAAGATTGAACCACTGTAGTCACTTGGACTATTTTAACGATTTTTTTAAAAACGTTTCTGGGCAGGCAAGTTTCAATCCCTTAGAAGCCTATGGAGGAGTGATCCAGCTCTCAGATTTAATAAAAAAATATCTTAATTTGTGTTCCGAAGATGAAAGTAAGTCTTATGGGGTTGGAACAACATGAGGGTGAGTAATTACTGACAGAATTTTCATTTTGGTGTGAACTAACCCTTTAAGAAACCATGATACTTTTTTCTTTGATAAACAGAAAGCATAATAACAGCATTTATTTAAATAAATGCTATAGTTACTACAGTTTTCTAATTTAAATAAATGCTGTTTATTTGCTGTTTATTTGGGGTATTAATTTAATGCTCAGAGTGACAACAAGTTGTGAGGAGGCTCAAACAACTTGTTGTCACTCTGAGCAACTCCCAAGCCCTTTTCTTTCTGTCTGAGATTATCAAAGCATTTATATTTTGTTGAGAGAGCAATCCCATAATGCATTGCAATGAGTTGACAAAAAGAAAAAAAATAATATAAATGATTATACAAACAGTTGCAATCTAGCAAAAATTTACTTTGTGTTATGTATTTTATGTGTATTAAAGAGTATTGCATCATTAGCTTAGCAACCTTATCACCACTATTATACTAATATATTCATTAAGTCTCCAGGAGTAAGAGCAGATTCAGGGGTAGCAAAACTGTGTGGAGGCATAAGGAGAAGATAGACTGGTAACCCTTTAAAGGTATACCATAAATGTCAGTGCCATGAAATAGGAAGCAACTACCCAGCTCCCATATGTTTGCAAGGCTTTATATATGGCAACATGAATAATGAGAGGCACTTGGAGGGAACTCAATTTCTTCAGCTTTACTAGGTTATATGTGCTGAGAGCTGGAGGCGAGAGTGAAGGCCTTGTGGGAGGACCAGGAGGATTTGAGCCTCTTGCTATGGAAGATGCAGCTAGTGAAGTTGATGAGAGACAGAAGATGAGAAAGAGAAAAGGAAGTGAGAACGAGACCATCGCATCAAACCCCTTTGCTGGGTCCCAGACGAAGGCTTCCCCTCAAATGTGGGTAATTGCTTTCCTCCCCAACACATCCTGCACCTTCCTCCTCCCCTTTATGCTGAGCCGATCTCCCAATCTCCAGCATGCACAAAGAACCGCTGTAGAATAATGTAGCGCAGATGTCATCCTGCTTATCAGAATGTTGGCACTGGGGCTGAGGAGTCAGCCGGCACTTTCATACATAACAACCCTTCAGAATCAGACAGAGGGATCTGTCGGCCCGGAGCGATGGAATGTGACAAGCTCCTGTCAGAGCGATGGATTTCCACATTTGCCCGGGTCGAGTCCGACGGAGCAGCCTGAGAAATAAAAGAGAAAAAGCTAGTTTTCTGCAGTTTTTCTCTCTCTTTTACGTTCTTCCTTTCTGCCATAATTCATTCGTCTCTCATTTTTATGTTTTTTTTACCCCTGAGTGAGGGTAATTACAAACTGAGTGGTACAGTGATATACATGTCCCTCATTGTAAACATTTGCAGCTTATTAAAATACAGTTAAAGAAATGTGCATGAACTTAGCACCTGTACTACGTTCTTCATATGTGGATTGCTTAGTAAGCTGAAATTGTCTGCTCCATTTTTTTGAAGTTCATTTGAGCAACAGGTCTGTATGGCAACATTCACACTGTGAGTTTTCTCTCGCAATGTATGAAGTGACAAGTAGTTGTCCAGTTCGGTTGAATTCACACAGCGTGTTTTTTCTGAGAAAGCGGTTGCGAGATATTTCAGGTTGTGAGTTTGGTTATAGAAATGCGGTTGTCACTCCCGTAAATAACTGAACTGTTTGTGAACGTGACCATATTCAGGTCCGCTGCTGTGTGAACTTGCTCAAAGCTTGAGCAGGCTTATTTAACATATCAGACTGTACACAGAGGAGAATGAAGTTAGAAGTCTGTCCTAATAGTCGATCCATTCTTATGAGATCACCCCATTTAGTATTATAAATAATAATATTTTTTATAATAATTTAAAATTTACATAGATTGATAGTGCCATGCCTAATATTTTACTCGTAACGGTACCGGTTATACATTTTGTGGAGCCTTACATACTGTAAGCTAGTTGCTTTAATAACAACACAAACTGTCTGATTTGTTATTGTTTTGCACTCTCTACAGTGCAGTAAATGCAAATTAAAGAATGCTGTCTGTTGTGCCATTAGAAAAGTGTAGCTGACCCTTTTATGATTTTGTTTCTTGACCATGTAAGAACACAGGTTTTTTTTTCTGTCATCAGAAGTGCAATTAAATTATTAGGA
Source organism: Chrosomus eos (assembly GCA_036326025.1). Taxonomy (NCBI): domain Eukaryota; kingdom Metazoa; phylum Chordata; class Actinopteri; order Cypriniformes; family Leuciscidae; genus Chrosomus; species Chrosomus eos. The sequence continues at coordinate 19,779,791 of CM070826.1, read as the reverse complement.
AGTTAGTCCTCTAATATTAAAAACACCAGAAACTTATTTAAATACAAGACAAGATATCCTATATAATATGTGTATGTGTGGTATTTGTTTTTTGTATTTATTTATTTTTGTATTTGTATCATGTATTTAAATTTTAGTTTAGTTTTAGTTTGTTTTATATAAGGTTTAAGGTTGACTTTATTGCCATTCAGCCAAGAAGAACTGAAAATGGTTTCATCATTGACGGTTCATCTAATTTGAGCAAATTTAATCTTTTGAAAAGAAATGTTTTTATTCTGTATTACTTTGTTGTCATGCCTTATAACACACATTGTTCCATTAGCCTGTGATAACACAATAAATGATAAATAACTGCATCATGCTCAGAGTAATACCAAATTACCATCACAGCATACTGCAATACAACAAAATGTGCTATACAGTAAATGTGCCATATCTGCTTTATTGCCAGTAAATGGTAAGATCACTCTGGCATCTCTTATGACTCAGCAGCAGCGTTGACTGAATCACTCAGGTTCAGTAATCCACAGATGTTTTGTTTGAGGCAGTATGTAACAATTGCTTTACTGTATGTGATACTAATTTCTTTTTTGTTATTGTGCCATTACTTAATGAACTCCCACATTGTTGCTCACTTTATTGTCTTAGCTATCGCAGTTGACTTACCATTTGAAATTGTGATTTAACCTTTTATTTACATCACGTTAAAAAAAGAGCCCGTGGTGGTTTTGCTATCCAGATGACCCCTTTCATTTTTAACTGCAAGTATGAAAACTAAAATCTGTAACTCAATATCATTTTCATTGGTGTTGTAGCTTGTACTGAGTAACTCTCTTCTGTACCATATGATGTTTTCCTCTTTTAGTGGGCTACACTGTATCACATTATCCTCTATTAGTATTCGGCTTTTTGCAGTACTCTGACCACAGCCATTACTGTGTAAATAGTTTACATTATTGTGCTGCATATGTGTACGTTTATTGACTTCCTTTTTAGTGCACAGTGCTGAGCAAAATTACCACTGTCTGGCTGTTTGGACAGCAATTTGAATGGTGTGTTAGGGTGTGTTTTGTGTCTGTGGGAGTTAAGGCTGTGGACTGTGAAGTGCTTGAAATCTGTTGCGGGGTCAGGATCAAATGGTATATGGTTACAGTGTTGCTTTGTTAATAACAAACGCATACGACTGACATGAGCCGACTCTTTCATTCAGGTGGTGTTTGCCGACCCCTTAATGGTGCAACAGTGATTGCATAATGGATGCCTTTTTGTCTGCAATTCTTTGGTTTTTATCCCTCCTATTCAGGCTAAAGATTTTACACAATTTCCATTCGGTGAAGAGTGTTTTACCGATATTAAAACAAATCTGTTTACACTACTGTTCTAAAGTTTGAGGTTGGTAAAAGAAAGAAGTCTCTTAATCTCACCAAGGCTGTATTTTTTTTATCAAAAATATAGTATAAACAGCAATGTTGTGAAATATTATTGCAATTTAATATAACTGTTTTCTATTTTAATATAATTCCAAATGTAATTTATTCCTGTGATGGCAAAGCTGAATTTTCAGCATCATTACTCCAGTCTTCAGTGTCACATGATCCTTCAGAAATCATTCTAATATGATTTTTGGTAATTAGAACGTCTTTACTTTCACTCGATCAATTCAGTCAATGCATCCTTGCTGGATACAAGTATTATTATTATTATTATTTTTTAACACAGATTTTGAACAATAGTTTGAATGTTTTATGTTGTAATGCCAAACTAGGGATCCACAATCTGCACCATATCAGCAAATATGAAATATGTTTGTTGTATTAGCTGATATTGGAGATTCAGTTGTTGTATTACTTGATATTGGGTGTGTTTCAGCCATTTATTTGATACATTTAATTGATTTTAGTTTATTTTTATTTATTTAGACAAAATACTATAGCATTTCAATATTTGACATTTATTTGTTTATTGTGAATAATACTAAACAAATTATTAGCTTAAAGGGTACCTATCATGGAATTTTGAAAATTACCTATCATGTAGTGTGTAACATAGATCTAAGTGAACGAAAACATCCTGCAAAGTTTTAAATATGAAAGTTCACCGTATACAAAGTTATTATCTCTCAAAAGTAAGAGTCGACTCTGAGTCGTTGATATGAATCGATAGACGAACGATGCATTTTCTCTAACTTTCGTACGTCACTTGTACAAGTTATTTGAATAAGATACGCCCACTCATTGCATTAGGAGACACCAGGGAAAACATCATGTCGACGAGACGCTGCTGTGTTTTGAAGTGCGACGCAAAAGCAAACTTTTTTCATCTGCCCAGTGAGGAGCATTTGAAGACTAAGTGGCTACAGTTCATAACTATACCACAGAAGTATTATAGCCCGAACTTGTTCTGTGTTCGCGTCATTTTGAAGATGATTGCTTCACAAACCTAAATGCTATAAAGTATGGATTTGCATGTAGTATGGCTGATACTGAAGGAGGGAGGTTCAGTACCGAGTTTATTTGGATCAGCTTCCTTCTCCGAATCACAATCTGTAAGTAGGCTGTTGCTTTTATGTTTGTATCATGTTCTATGATTATTTTGTGTGTTGTGTACGCACAGGCACAGCGCAGCTTCTAGCAGCTAACTTAGGTCTTCAATGTCAATTGTATTGAAATATGTGAAGTGTTTGTCGTTGTTAATGGAGTTGTCACAGGGCTCTCGAGTGTCACGCATCACGCATTGAGCGTGACAGTCACTCTTTTCGGTCTTTTGTCACGCTCTCCGGCCACACATTGTATTTCTCACGCTGAAAAACTATTTGTAATATATTTAATATGCCGCAGTGCCCAAAACTCACTCACTGTGGAACCGGCAGGATTCAAGCGCGTCTCCTCCAGTGTTGCCAGGTCTGTATGCCTGCACTGTTTCCGCGGGTTGTTTGTATAGTGCACGCTGGTTGACGCGATTGTTTTATCCACTGGAACATGATTGTTATTGAGGAAACACCCGGGAACGCTATTTGAATATTTTTGGCCGTGATTGGGTTAGTTTTGATGAGCAATTGGGCTGGTTTTGTTGTGCAGACCTGGCAACCCTGGTCTCCTCTGGTGTTGTTCGTCTGGTGTTGTTAGCTAATCAGAAAATAGCACTGTTGTATCTGGGTAAGATCTAGCGCAACAACCAATGACACCCCGTCGGCTGGGTGTCTAACATATCACCACAGATTAGCGTCACGCAAAGGCGGGGTTTGGAAAAATGACTCGCTAAACGATTCATATGGGAGTCGGTGAGCAAATCAGGTAAAAATAAATGCATATTATAAGACAACAAAAGTGTTTTTTGTCATTGCATGCTTGTAAAACTGTTGTTGGGGACTCCCAGAACAATATTAGGAACATTTTAAATGCCATAATAGGTACCCTTTAAATGTTAATATCAGTGCACCCTTACTCCAAACATTTTATACCTCAAAATCCCTCCGGAATCTTTTGTGAACTTTGTGCCCATCTCCTGTCCTTCACTCAAGAGAAATTTGGCTACCTGTGATTACCCATCTCTCCCTTTGCTCACCTCACTGTGAGACACCCTGACAGCTTGTCACCCCGCCACCCGTTCCCTTCACCGGCATCGGCCAATCCCTCTGACACTTCTCCCCTTCGCAAAGGTTCTAGCCCTGCTGACTCTGTCATCCCAATGGAATATAATAGTCACCGTCCTCGAAGGAGGGCAGAATTGGAAGAGCATATATCTTCAAACATACCGGCGCATTCTCACCCACTTTCACACCGACTCAAAATCACAAAACTTAGCCAGTCGTTTCAGATCAACTTTATGTGTGTGATTTGAGAGTTTCTCTGTTAAACATTTGGACAGATTCAAACACTTCAGTCACCTGTTTTTTTTTTCCACTTTAGCAGTGGCTAAGTGTGTGAATTTTTCTCCTCTCTGCTACAGTAAACTGCCTGTCAGTCATGATTTCTCATCCCGTTTGTCACAGATTTTCTTTCTCTCTGTCTTGTTTTGCAGCTCACCAAATACTCCGCCCTTCTTCATCTCCGCGCCTCCCGTATGCAGGCAGGGACCACTTGGGGTGATAAACGTTATGACTGCTATTTTGGGCTCTATCACGTGGATTACAGTTATTCGCCGTCTTTTTTTATAGCTCTGCGCATAGAAAGGCGCAACTTAATCGTGTGGAAGCGGCCTGCCACTCTACCTGCTATGATAGACTGCACGGCTGTAGGTTACGGAGCTCAGGAGAGTGGTGACTCAGCCATATGTCCCGGCTCTGTTTCAGATTCCCCACTGTTCAAATTGAGTCTTAGCGAGTGAAGATGCACTTCCATGCCCTGCCTCGGGATGTCTGTAATGAACGGTTACACTCCAGGAAAGGTTGCTTTGCTTGGAATTGAATCCCCTTCGCTCTTGGCTTGATTGTGCACACATGTGGCGTTCAGCAGGACGCCTCCCTCATTCTGTGGAAATGACATGGCAGAAGTGAGCTCTTCAATACAAGTAAAGAGCGCTTCTGATGAGTCCTAGTTTGTTAAGCAGGGCGATGTAATGCTTTTCTAGAGTTTTTACCTAATGACTGATGACTAATGTCTCACTTTGTTACTTTCCCTTTCCTGTTTGTCCATTTGTGGCGGGCGGCAGTGGCTCAGTGGTTCATGTAGATTGTCTACAAACCGAAATGTTGCTGGTGTGATCCCCGGTTCCACCTGACCAAGTGTCGAGGTGTCCATGAGCAAGGCACCAAAACCCATCTGCTCCCGACGAGCTGGATGGCGCCTTGCATGGCTGACACCGCCGTCGGTGTATGAATGAGTGAGTGAATGGGTGAATGTGAGGCAAATATGTAAAGCGCTTTGGTGGCCATTGGGTCTGTGAAAGCGCTACATAAATGCAGTCCATTTACCATTTACCATTTGTGGAACATCAGTTTTTGAATTTAATCAGATAATCAGATGTCATATGGCTTTGTTCAAATTGCAGGACACATTTTTAAGACTTTTTTTATCCTGACTTTAATTTATATGTGGCCAGATCTGACTCTTTTTTTCCCGGTTCAGACTGCAGTTACTTTTTCTAGTTTGTGCAAACTCATTGTAAGAATGCAAACTCATGTAGGTTCACCACGTGTTTACACTTTAGTAATGGATTATTCGCCATAAATAGTTTTTCATCAGGACAGTGTCCAAATCTGAAAGCATTCGTTGTAGGCAACAACATAAAAACAAGAAAAGGGTGATGAATGCAATGTTGTAATGTCTTTAAGTCGTCTTGCTGCAACACCTGGCGTAACATCCCTTTGCACAACGAATGACGGAAAAAACCACATGAAATCTGATCTGACCGTTTAGACTGAGATGCATCAAAAAATGTGTTCAATCAGATTTCAAACCACTTATCAAGGTTGTTTTTTTAAGAATCGATTTTCATGTTTTTTTCCAGAAGAAAAAAAAATCAGATTTTTACATCTACAGTAGTGCACTAGTGATAAAAGCAGACGTCAGTCTAACAATCTATGTGGGAGAGAAACAGTTGTACTTTAAATGAACACCATTAGGCTTCCCTTTTCCAGCAAATGAGCTCTTGTAGGGTCAGATTTGTGGAACATGTTTAACATGTTTTAATTTTAAAGTTTTCAATTATTGATATTGAGTGCCGTTACTTTGGCCATTTATATTGTTATCCAAATGCCCACCTCATTTCATGTAAAAGTGTCCTGTTATCAAATAGTTTGTGATACTTAATAATGTAATCATCATTATTATTATTCATGTGCTGAGGTTTAAAGTGTTACTAAGAACTAATTAATTAAGAATTTTTAATAATAAGTACTTTATTTTACTGTGTTCATGATACATAGTTATTAATTACTTGTAGTAGACATTGTAATAACATGTGACAAAATGTAATTAACATGTAACTAAGTTATATAACAGCCTGTACTTACAGATTGTAATTACAACATGTATTAGGCAGCTACTGTTACACATGTGTAACAGCCGAGTCGATTACATATTGTTACGATTGACAATGTAACAAGTATTAAATATGTTACTAATAAAAGCCTACATTACACATGCAATTTGTACTCTAATAAAGTTATCAAGATTGTTAAGGTTTCATGTGATCTACATACATTATATACAGAAGTACATTTAAGTACAATCTGATACACATTTAGAGTACAAATGACCATGTGGACTGCAGTTTCTTAGTAACATTTAAGTACTTACTGATTGTACAAAGTACTTTCTAGTAATACGTTGTACAAGTCGTAACACGTATGTAACTGACTCGGCCTGTTACACATGTAACAGTAGCTGCCTATTACATGAGTGTAATTACTATCTGTAAGTACAGGCTGTTCCATAACTTAGTTACATGTTAATTACATTTTGTTACATTTATTACAATGTCTATTACTAAGTACTTACTCTGTATCACGGACACCGTAAAATAAAGTGTTACCTAATATTCTTATCTATTGAACAATTTGTTATAATTTTTCAATATATGTTTATTTGACTGTTTATTTGATAATGTAATATAATAAATATTACAATATTGAATAAAATGAAACTATTTAAGCTATTAAAGTCTTGATGAAACAGAAGTAGCAACAGATATTTTTTTCTATATTGTGACGTAGGCCTACATTCGACTCTAACATAGTATCAACAAAAGAAAATGTAGAATGGGACTTGGTTCTATCCATTGGTTGTTGATTGGATTTTAACATGTGGGCGTTGCACTTAAAAATGAATGCGAACTTGCAGTTGATGAAAAGTTGTGACTTTTTAATGAAAAATTGCATGGTCAAAAAGAAAATGTTACAATGACTTTAAACTTTAAACTATGTTGAATGATGGCTTGTGAATGACGAAGAGAAGTAAGATAATACTTTTTTTAAGCAATTGAATGAGGAACCCGAGCCATATCTAGGGGCCAGAATATGATAGATACATGTGGGTGTTTTTTGTTTGACTTGGCCCAGAAGAATCCACCCACTATACCCTGGCCTAGCATATTTTCTTCATAAAAGATACACTCTAGTTTTGATAATATGATTGCATTTTAAAGCTAATTTCTCGGAGTCTGGCACAGGAGGGTCCTGGGAGGCTTTATTCATTGTATCAGTGGACTGTAAACCGACCAGTGCCTAATTAGTTTCTTCATCCATGAGCAGGAATCAATTCCAGAACCAGGGCTTTGGCAAATAGCTTCCTTTGAAGCGACGCTATATTGCAGATCTCAGAGTTCAGAGTGGCTGAAAATAGCTCGCTTCATCTTGTGTCCTGTATCAGAAGGTTTGCTGTGGCTATAATGTTACTTGGTTTTGAATAAAACCCTTTACCTGTATTCCTCCCGTGGGTGACTCGCACCCCCTTGACAACCCCAAACACATGTAAACCGCTTTTTGCTGAAAATGCTGCCGTGGACAAATATGTCTCATAAATAGCCTCCTGTGTACCACACTTCCCATCAGCCTTGCCATAAACCGCTGCAGATTCAGCTGGAGAAAGCAGGCGAAGGAGGCCCCCCGGGCCAATTTACTGGCCCCCCTGATGCGGTGCTGTGCTGTGATCTGTCAGGCGGTCACTGGAGCCTCGCGGTGACAGACAGGCCAGCGTTCCACTCGACCCGCTCCTCAACAGAGACCGAATTAAAGAGTCCCCCTTTGGCAGACAACTCCCTCTCACTTTTGCGCTGCAGTCTTGTCCTTTCTTCTGGTCTCTCTCTCTTTGTCTCTGTCATTCCTCAGCACACTTCATGATCGTGTCTTGCGTGGAGCTGTAGGAATGGGCTTACTCGTCCTCATTAAGTTTGAGCGCAAGGGGGCTAATCCTCTAGCGAGCAGCCATGGATTTGTGCTTCCCTCAAAGTCTGAGCTCACAACTCCAAATTTTAGATATCGCTCAGGAAAGTTCTGATGCTGTCTAATCCCCCGCACTAGTCTCCTTCTCACAGAAGGTATGCTCTCAGACTCGTTGCTATTGGCAGAAGTGGAGACAGAGCTTGTCCTTGGCCCAGCGAGGGGCTCACAGCGCGCTCTGTTGCGTCAATGGGCTGAGAGCCATCGCAGCGACTGCACTAGTCTTCCATTAGTCGGCGAGCGTGTATGTGGCCACGAACTGAACGGAAAGCTTTAAGAAGCACAATTTTGAGACACATTCTCTTTCCTGCACTTCCATAAGCTGTCAGCAGGGCTTGGTGTATGAAATTATGGCGGCTGATGAAGTGTTAGCTGCTTAGCGGGAATCCTGTCGATGCAGTGAGATGAAGGGCCGGGCCGGGTTGGGTTACATACATAACAAATCCATTATCTTGGGCGTCCAGTGACCTTTATGGAAATGGATTTGTCATGTTCCAAAGCCCCCTTTAATCTTTGTCAGTATTATAGCTAATAGATAACCAGTGAGTTATGCTTTCCTTGCTAGCATACGGTTAGTTTATGAGGCCACAAACTTTAAAGAATCTTATAGATGCCAAATTAACATATGTGGGTGTTTCTTCAACTATTTGCACTTTTGGTCCTGTGGACTTTTAGAAAATACGCTCTTTTAAAAACTTTTCACACTTAATAGTTAATTTAAAAGTATATATAACAACACTGATAATAATACCGTAGTAAAAATATTTATGTATTTTTTTATGAGCCTTTCCACCTCGTTCCCTGCATCTGAAACCGTATTTCGTTTTTTTGTGATGGAAATGACAGTGGTGGAAATGACATATAATACATTTTGGTATGGCTGACTTTGTTTTGCTATGGCTAATTTTAGCATTTGAAGTACAAATATTATTAAACATATGTAATGGATTTTGTAAGCTTATTGTGTAGTTGTGCTTATTGTTTGTTTTATTTGTAACAACACAATGAAACATGGCAAATTGTGCAGACAAAGAAATAATGAACACATGCAAAAACAAGACAGAACTGATGAAATATTAATCATTTATTATGTTGTAGTAGTCAGTGTATGCTTTTTCCTGTGAGCTTTTTGTTTTTCTATGCATTTTTTGCATAGTAAAATAAAATATATAGATGTAGTTTCCTTTTATACCAAATCATTTTGTCAGATAATTTCCTTAACCAAGTTGAGTGTTTGGTTCTTCTCTCATATGAAATAAATTTCCTCATATTTTAATGGTTTTATTTTTACTTTTGGCGACTACTGTATTATTTTATTTAAAAAGATTGTCCTTTGATTTGTAAGTGCACAAAGTTGAAGTAACACCTGTATAATGTAAACTCTTCAAAAAACTTGCATTTGCTCCGCTGGTTGCACTCTAAGAAATTATTCAAACCTGTGTTTTAACCCATGTCAACATCTGTTTTGTAGTTTATGGTCATGCATCTTCACAAAATAATCTCCTGCCATTAAGGTTCATCTGAGGTTGTGCCTTCTGCTTGAGTTCAGTGTTTGTTTTCCTCTTGGTGAAATGGCACAGTGACCAAACTATCTCTTGACCTTATATCCTCTCCCTCTCCCATCTTCTCCCACCAAGTTCAGTCCCTCTAATGGAATCAGAGGTGACAAGTTCACATCCACTTCCAGAGAGCCCTCACTGCTGACCTAGTTTCCTACAATGCACTACCATTGCACACACACACAAACACACACACCACACACACACACACACCACACACACACACACCACACAACACACACACACACACACACACACACACACACACACACCACACACACACACACACACACACACACACACACACACACACACACACACACACACACACACACTGTCCTTTTTGGGCATTAACCCCACTTTGGCAAGTGAAGGGGAAAATGCGTACCCATCCCATTTCATCACACCCCCACCATTCCTCGAAACACTTCAGTGCTAGGCACAATGCCAGCTGAGGAGGCTGGTAGTATGTGTTGGTGTTGATACACTATGCCAGTGCTCTGCTGCTGATAGCTGAATAACTATTAAACCACGAAGGCCTGGAACTAGAAAATTTAGTAACTAAAAGTAACTAAAATATTCACATTATGGTCATGATTAAAGTCTCTTTTTTTGCTTTTTCTAGGATTTTTAATATAGAGACCTCAAAAGAACGGATTTTTAAAATTACAACATTTAAGTAATATTTTGAGAATAAAATCAAAATTACTAGAAAGGTCACAGAATTATGAGATTAAAGTGCCTTACGTTAAAGGGACAGTCAACCCAAAGATAAAAATTCTGTAATTATTTACTCACCCTCAAGTTGTTCCAAACCTATATTAATTTTCTTTCTTTTGCTGAACACAAAAGAAGATATTTTGAACAAGATGGGTAACCATCGACATTGAACATAAATGTTGTGTAGTCCATACCAGCTGTTTGTTGTAGTCCTTAAAAAGCAATTTCTTTAAAAGCAATTATCTCCCTTTGCTTTGAACTTTGAGCATTGTAACTATGCAGATGTTGTTTATGCTCAAACAGCAAAATTACACACTAACTAAAGTTAGAAAAGTGAATCATAATCAACCACGCCTTTAAGTTTTTTTCAACCCTGTCATTGTTTTAATGCAGAAATTGCTTTCTATGGATCATTTTTAATTCTATATTTATTTTTTTCAAACTTGTTTTTATTTGTGGAAAAAAATCAATTGCGTCTGTCCTGACTACCATCCATGGCTGTGGAAACCCTTCCTGGGAACATTCCTCATAAACAGCCGTGTTGGTGAGTTTGGACATATGCGTCCTCCTGGATGTTTTGCTGTTTTGTGAGTGGGAGTGTTTGTGTACAGGCATGTGGGTTTTTTCTCAGAATACATCCTCTCTAGACATCTGGTGCTGAAAGTACAGGTTTAGGGTAGGGCAAAGTTTGTTCCTTGACATATCTGTAGCCACACACACACACACACACACACACACACACACACACACACACACACACACACACCACACACACACACACACACACACACACACACACACACACACACACACACACACACACACACACACACACACACACACACACACACACACACACACACACACACACACAACACACCCTTTGGGCTGAATCAGAAATGTGGGCGAGGCGTGTGAGTGTCAGCCTAGGGCGAGGTGAAGCTATAAACCTTCACAGCATTCCAGCGTTCTGCCCCTCTAAAGATCCTGTCAAACTTCCTGCTCTACTGCACATAGGCCTAATGTTGAAACATGCCGTTACAGCTCTTTCATGGCTCTGCATTTCATAGTAGCTTTTATAGTCAAACGGTTGCACCATGTGCCTTCAAGACTACATAGATTACTCATACTGTCCTCTTAATAATATCACTGTACTGGATCAGAAATACTCTCATTATTACACATTTAATCTCAAACCATTTGATGTTAGAGAACAGAGAAGATGGTCTAGCTAGTTGATTGAGACTGGTCTTTGGGTTCTCTTGCCTTCTCAGCGAGATTTCAGAGCAGCAGAGCTGAAGAGCAGCGCTACATGGATTCAGAACTCTAGATGGCAATTTCAACCGCCTAGATCAGAGCTGTTTGATGTCTGGCGCACATTCAATTACGGAGCTCCAGTAAGAACAAAACTGAATGCTGTAGTCTTCAGGCTTTTCCATTATGAGAAGATAGCTGGGCCTCGGGCTGAATTTCATGAGACCATGAGTCTTGAATCACTAAGAATGTAATTTGCAAACATTATTCTTCCAGATCTTTTCTCTAACGCAGCATCAGTCTTCTCTGTGATGAATAAGCGGGAGAAATGGAGTGGATAGATTAATCTAGAATAATCAGAAAATGTGGAACACATTCTGTTACCATCCGTCTGAAGGGCTATTGACTAAGTTCTCATCGATTTTATGTAACTGCTTGGCAGGCATCCATAAGCAGGAGTCTGTGTATGTAGGGAGGATGAAAGTAGCACGAGTGTATTCAAATAAAAACTAATTACTTATTTTCTTTCCTATATGAAAAAAATATAAATGGAGTTAATAATAAACATTGAAGGAATATTCAGGTTTAAATTCAACCTAAACTGTATTTATAATAATGTAATAATGTATAATAATGTCTTTTGAACTTTATATTACAATCCTGAAAAAAAAACAATCATGTTTTCTGAGGTTCACTTCCTAAATAAGAAGTAGATCTGTTTTCAACATTGATAATGAGAAATCTTACTTGAGCACCAAATCAGCATATTTGAATCATTTAAATCAGCTGCTGAAAATTGAATCAATTATATGTTAAAATAGTTATTTTAAATTTTACAAATATTTCACAATAGTACTGTTTTTACTGTATTTTTTATCAAATAAATTCAGCCTTATTGAGCATAGCAGACTTCTTTCAAAAAACATTAAAAAATCTTACCAAGCACAAACTTTTAAATGGTACTGTATTTCTAATTTTGTGAAAGTGTTTATTGCAGTACTGTATGACTGACCCTCATAGGCTTTTATTTTAAGCGATTTATCGATAATATTGCTGTAGTAGGCCTAGCTACATTTGAATGAACCAGGCCTACTAAAAATTCTTTCATTTACTCAAATTCATGTTCTTCCAAACCTCTAAATGATATTTTGAAGAACGATGATATCCAAGCAACTTTGGACCTGTTTGGCTTTCATGTTATTGGCTACAAAAGTCTGAGACATTTTTCAAAATATCTTTTGCGAATTCATACATGTTCGGTACAACATGAGGGTGAGAAAGTAATGACAGGATTTTTAGTAAACTATCCCCTTAAGAATCAAACTATTCAATTAAGAATTAAAGTAGGCTATCTATTTTATAAATGTATAGAATATATGCAGATGTTGTACACTAATTACCAGTGGCGGACCGTGCATTTCACACCTAGGCCTTCTGTCCTATCTGAATCAATAACTTTTAATAGTGTAGCAGCGCAAAGAGTCTCTATAATTGTTGTTTTTATTTTGCACCGGCAGTTATAGGGTTAATGCGGTGAGTTCGGGAAAGGCCGGTAGAGATAAACGAGCGCGTGAGTTCGGCTGGTGCGTTTGTGTACAGTGGTTCTTGCGTTCCGAATCCGATTATAAGAAACGGAGCCTCCCTTATGTTGTCGTTCAAGGGTTACAATAGTCCCTTTTCAGACGCTACAATAGTATGGATGTTTGAAAAAAATTACGTTTCGATCATAAATCTAAAAGAAAAATTAAGAAGAAAAGCATATTGACCACGGGGGGAAAAGCATTATCACCAAAACTACTGATTAGTTTTTACACAAAATCCATCCTTATTTCTTTCCTCAAGCAGACTTCAATTACTGTTGTACAGGTTCTAACTGCGTTGCAGTTCCACAATGTCGTGTCTGTCCCGTCATATTTCTATATAAGCATAAGTTTTACTTCGCTTTAGGGCTGAGTGTGTCTGCTCGACAGAAGCAGTGGACACAGTCACGGTCACCGCAACACATGACGATGTGTACAGCTGCCCCATGCTCTCACACAGAGTTTTGAACGAAATCAATGAGATCAGCGGGACTTTTGCCTTCAAATTCATTCGTGGCATAAATTACATTAGTCAGTTCTGTTTTAACCCGCGGACAGATCGAGCAGTGTTCCGTGTCTCAGGCTGAATAAGGGACTTTTTCCGGCAGGTTTGAAACTGCTGGGGGTCGAGGAGGGAAAGAAACATTAATTTTTGGGTTGAAAAACTATTAAATCTACAGGAATATATTTTAGTTTATGCAGTTTGCTACAGATGCGGATACTACCAGTAATAGTACGCGCTCTGAGCATCCAATCAAAGAACGAGAAAATGCAGACGTTATTGTACGCCTGCTAGATGGCCCCGCTGCAGTCAAAGCGAAATCCGATTGGCTGATTAAATCTGACTGATTATCTGATTGGTTAAAGCAACAGTTTCATTGCCATTCATTTTAAGTTACAGGCGCCTGCACTATCGATTCTGAAGGCCTGAAGGCAGATTTATTTGGCCATGGCAACGCATGATGGCTGAAATATGATTGGATAAAAGCTCTAACATAAAAACACACTACTGGAAGCAGCGCGACCAAGAGAAAAGCTATGAAATTAAGAGAATGAACTATTGGGAATAATTTAATACTCATTCATGGAAAAAATATATTAAAGTGCAAGTCAGTAATTCTGATAGTGTTTAGGCCAGCAGAGAAGGCCTTGCTGGCCCTGACGGCCCACCACTGCTAATTACTCAATAATCATATACTCTTGATTATATACTGTTGCAACTACGGTTGAGTAAAGATTAATAATCATAAACATGCATGTTATGAGTGTTTGTATAGGATAGACGGTATCTATGCTGTATGCCTCCACTACGACCCCAACACCCGCATCAGTACTCTTATTTTCACACTCAAACCTTACCACATCTGTGCAATATTGCACAGTGCATATGAAAGCACCTTTAATTAAAGGGAGAGAGGCGAAAACACGTCTGACACACACTGAGCAAACACAGACTGTGGGATATGGGTATATTATTACCCATCTGCCTGTACTCTTGAGCAAAGCCTTGAGTCAGCCAGACACATTTAGCAATCGCAGTCAGCCAGGTGCAACTTACCTGAACATTTCTCAGTTGACACAGACTTGCGGAACTACAAATAGATTGGATATGTCCTCTACAAGTTAGGGATGGCGTACTTGTAGTTAAGCATTGCTCAAGTTTATCCAATGCTTTCAAAGACATGTTGTGATCTTGTGACATATACAGCACAATAATCACATTCCAGAAGTAAATTAATTCATTTTCTCCATAGGGAAATAGATTACTACTTGCTACTGGGAGTTCCTAAGATTGTTGATCGATGGTAGGCTATATGTTTTTTGTTGAAGCCATGTGCTTGCATTATTTCAACTTATTATATTAACACCTGAATTTGTGGTGGAAAACAACATTAACCATTACACTGTACAGAAAATTCCAGGAATTGCGGCGAGCAAATACCACCAAAAGAGCTTGCAGGGAACGCCCTCTCCCATGAAGCACCACAGATTAGAGGGCTGCATTGAGATTGAGATTGGGATTGGGATCCTGCGGGTCACCCAACACAAATCTCGCGTGAGCGGGCGTTTTACCTTTCCTGCGGTTTGGGGGGGTTAAAAAATATCCCACAATTTGCCATGTAACAAAAAAGGTGTCAACAAATGAGGTTCACCGCATCTGTTACAATCAGTAATGCAGTGACTACTCTTCTTCTTCCATAGCTGCATGGCTAGGCCAAGTGATTCATCATTTAATTTATTCGTTAAGTATGTTTTTAGTATTATTTAGACTTTTTCTTTTTGCTGTATGTTAATTAGCTAGGCTACATAAACACCTGTGATATATGTAAGGCTTTTATTTCCTATTTATTTTATTGTTTTATTTAATTGGTTTTATATTTAATTTAATATTTATTTATTTTACAAGTAAATGAATTAATTATTGTGCCTTGTTAGCATAGAGTTAATTAGTTATTGTTAGGTGTGTGTTGTTACTCATATATTTACATATGTTTTTAGGCTCCACTAGTTGTGAAATTTTGTTTTAAAGTCAATACAGTTTTATAAGGTTAAAAAAAGCTGCCCAAATGTTTTTGTCATTTGAGGTGCTGGCAATCTATTCGAATCGATAATGTCATTCCCTCACTAAAGCCGTTAACACAATCTTGTACCTTTTGTGTTTTTTTGGTCAGATCTCCAAATACTCTTATGCTTTTAAAAGTTTGTAATGTTGTGATTCACCTCATCGCTGGTTGGCTTGGTTCATGGCTTCTCTTTAACAAATACTTAAAAAAAAAAAAACCTGCAGGTTGTAATGATGTGAGCCGTAAAGTAGTTTGGATGTTGTTTGATATAACTTTAAGTGGTCACTTGAAAGGTTAGCCATTACCCTCAGCCGTGATGCCTCTTGTTAGGAAATAATAGAGGAGGGGTGTGTGGGTATCTCTGTCAGTTTCGTATCTGCAGTGACTTTAACACCTCCATTTAGAGCTTTGTCGATGACAGCGAGACACACTGTGTCCTGACATACACGTGTGGAGCAACAGATGAAACAAGAGCCACATTTGTTTTCATGAGTTATGCTACATATTGCATGAAGGTGCCTTCTGTTTGTTTGATTAGGCAAATAATGCAGTGTATTGTTGGGATAACGGTGTCCCCCTGAGCCCCCGCACAGCATGTCCCCCAACCGGTGTCATAAATAAGGCATAGGGAGAGGAGGTAGATTGACAGCAGTGTTGCAGTGAGGTTGAGATGCGCAGAATAATGCGAGCTCGGCACTAACAATGCTGTTGACGGCGGCGTGTGCTTTGAAACTCTCCCAGTAGTGTGTGTTTGTAAACTGAAGAAATACTCTGTCACTGTCAAGTAGCAAATATTCTGGGATGACTGGCTTCTTACAGTTGAAAGGAATGCAGCAAAGGGGGAAAAAATGTAAAAAGTCCTCTGTGGCTTTCAAGCTTTTTCTTAGTTTTGTTTTGACTAGTGTGGGGAACGGGGCACAAAATGACTACGGTTGGTTATGTGTTCAAGCGCATCTGTTTCAGTTTTCTTTCAGTGTGGCTGTCTGGTTTATGGGTGACTGGAGCTTAGTTGTATACCCTCACACTGTGTTAAAGTGAAAGTGTTGAAAATCTAGCCCCATCTGTCTGGTTTAATTTTAACCCATCATGGGTGGTGACAGGGGTAGCTTCAAGATTTTGTCAACATTTACTCAGCTTCATA